>CM063182.1:33661666-35122500 GCA_031835075.1 Saguinus oedipus | reverse complement strand
CATGTGTTAAATGGTGATAACCAGACCTGACCTGCAAGGTAGGCCAGGGACCCAAAGAGACTGTATACCTACCTGGAAGGACCTGGCTGGGGGCCTTGTGCCCCGAACTTCCTCCCATGCCCCTCCCTGATGGGGCTGCCACTGCAGTGCCTGCCTCACACTGGTTCCCAGAAGGATTATACCTCCACTCACTCCGGGGGGTGGGTCTGGAGAGAAATGAGGTGTCTATCCCAGTGTCGCCGGCCAGGTCCCTTCAGGATATACCCCCGCAAAGGCCCTTAGGAATCTAGAGAGAAGCCAGGAACCCCTCATCAGATGGCGAGCAGGGCTTACTGTACCTGGCATGCGTTTTTGAGGTCACCCTGTGGCTCAGTCGCGTTCTGAAGCATGGGTTATTCTGGGGTAAGAGTAGACAGTGGAGGACCAGTGAGAGACTTCTGCATCATTTTAGGCAAGAGGGGCAGTGGCTGGGACCTGGATGGCAGCATATCAGGGACAGAACGGACCATCCAGCAGCCCCGAATGGGTACTTGGTAATACCGGAGGCCAGCTGGGTTTGGATAGGGCATCAGCCATGCACTGAATCTTTACAAGTCAGGCTCGGCATTTCAGAGGGCACAGGAGTGGGGCCTAGAACATGCGTTTCGCGGGACGGTCACGGACAGGTGTGTGGTTCACTCCCATTGGCGGTGGCACCCAGTTTATGCTTTCCATTCTTGATCCTGACTGGGTACACAGAGCTGTGCCCTCTGACCCTTGCTTCTGGGCAAGCCCTGCCGTACCCACTACCCTGGCCTGGCCTTGGAGGCTGCTGGCTGAGTTTGGGTGGTGCCTTAAGTCCGTCTCTTGCCTTGGAGACACAGTTCCAGAGTTCTGGTGGAAATGAGGCTGGGGTTGTTATGCGGGCCTGGGGGATGCCTGCTGTGCATATCATCCCACTGATTAGTCTTCCCACGCACCCTGGGATGCTCTCATTCTGTCCCCATATGAAAGATGAGTAACAAGGACACAGAGCTGGAAAATCTAGTTCAAGGTCCCCCACTCAGCAAGGGATGAGACCACGACTGCTTTACTTGTGAGGCTTTGCTCTCCCCATTACCTGCTTCCTCGGCCCCTTGACCCTCCCACACAGATCCTGGGCGTGGTCGTCACAGGGTGGGCAACCGATCTGCACCTGTGTCCTGGGCCCTGCTGGAACAGACTCCAGGGCAGGCCCTGAGTCCCCCTGATGTCCAGGGAGGGTGTCCAGTGGCCTTAGTGCGATCTCTACTTGTCCCACTGTCTAGCCACAGGAGCCTGCACGGCGGAGGCCACCTTTCTGAGCCTGTGCTCTTTCCTATCTGTCACACATGAGAACTACACCTTCCCACTTGCCACCTGGGCATGGCCAGCCAGTGAATGACACATAGTGGGAGCTTCACAAATGTTCATTCCCTTCCCGTCCTTTCCTCCTCCAGAACAACAGAGGAGACAACCTTGCTGGACTGCTTCCCCCGGGGCTCCTGAAGCTGAGGAAGCCTACCCCCCATCCCTGAGCTCACCTGAGATGCCCACCTGCAGGCCCTGGGAAGGCATCTGGCCCCACTGTCTCATTTTCCAGATGGGTGATTGGAAACCAGGAGGAGGAGGACTTGCCTAGGGGCCCACGAGGGGTCAGATCCTTTCCTGACCAGCCCCGCCCCACCCCCATGCCTCAGCATCATGTCTTTTTGTGGGGAGCCCCCAGATCCCTGTCCAAGCCTCTGGGAACTTCAGAGTGCAGCGTAGGGGGACGCTGGGTCTGTTGGTTTTGGGGGATGACAAGGGTCCTCCGCAGCCCCCATGCCCACCCACGCTCTCTGTGTTCTCCCCATCTCTCTGGGCAGGTATATCCGCACCATGTACCTGGGGATTCAGAGCCAGCGGCGGAAGGAACACCAGCGACGCTTCTACTGGGCTATGATGTACGAATATGCAGACGTCAACATGCTGCGCCTCCTGGAGACCTTCCTGGAGAGCGCGCCCCAACTGGTGCTACAGCTGTGCATCATGATCCAGAAGAACAGCGCCGAGACCCTGCCCTGTGAGTGCCTGCTGGCCGCGCCCCGCCACCCGGCCTGCCCTCCACCTGGGGACCACGGGCGCCTCCCACACGCTTCGTGCCTGGCGCTCTCTGTGGGCATCCCCCATCCTGCTCCGAGTCCGCAGGATGCCCAGCCCCCAGTGCAGTGCTGACAGGGCCCACACCACACTCAAGAGCGGCACAGGCCTGTCCTGAATGTGTGTGGGCCAGCTCGGCACCCCCAGGCCGCTTCATTCATGTGAGCAGAGCAGAGCCAGCTGGGACCCAGCAGGGTAGAGGGCCCTGGGTCTCCCCTTTGAGGGCAGTAGCCCCCGTCCTTGGGTGCTGACGAGAGCCAGGCATTTGCACGTCTATGGGTGGGGGAGCCGCAGCCCAGAGACAGCATGGGACCACAGGAGCAGTCGTGTTGGGCAGCACTAATGCCTTCAGACCCTTTAAACTGTGCACCAAGCTCATAAAGAAGCCCTGTTTGTAGAGCAGCTGAAGTAGCTCTGCTCAGGTTCCAGCAGGGGAGAGGGCCCAGGAGGAGGAAGGGCTGGGGGCAGCAACACAGGGGGTGACATTTGAAGGGATGTCATGAGCAAGAAGGATCATCCCAAAGGGTAGAAGTTGCAGGGAGATGGTTATCTATTCAACAGGTGACAGAGAGTACAGGGAGCCATGCATGAACTGTCTTGGGAGGTGCTGAGTTTATCATCACTAGGAGTATTCGAGGCAAGAAGTTGCTGAAGAGACCCAGCCCAGAAGCTCCTGACTGCAGAGCGCTCTGTGAGCATGTGTGATCTGGGTAGCCAGGCAACCGTGGGGAGGGGTCTGCTGTCTGTGCCCCAGCTCCCCCTGGCCAGCAGGACCTCCTGGTCTCTTGGGTTCTCACCTCCAGACCCCTCAGGTCCTCTTGGTTCCCCAGCAGGCCCTCAGTGTCACCATGCTCATGGACACCCACACGGACCTCCTCGCCAATGTGATCTGGCAAGGGCAGCCACACCCCAGGCCTTTCTCTGATCAGATGTTCCTGCTTCCTTTTTCCAAGCTGGCCCTCCGTAGGCTCCAGTCCCCTTAGGTGCTTATGCAAAAAGGGGATTTTAATCTTCAAAAGCCAGTGGAAGACCGAACTGTTCAGGTTGGAAGCTGACTGGTTGCATTCAAAGCCTGAGGACTTGGTTCTGAACCCAGCTGTGCTGCTGACAGGTTCACCTGTCATATAAGAACTGGGCTCAGGTGAAGCCTCGTGTCCCATCTACTGAACCAGAACAGCCCTCAATGGAAGCTGCCTGGTGGAAAAAGGGGCCCTGGGGTATCTGTTCATCCCAGAGAGTTGCTGGCTACAGTCTTGCTGGTTCATCACAGAAGCAAGGAGAAGGGGCCATGGGACACTTGGACTGGACACAGCAAGCCAGGCCTGAGACCCACCCTGAGCTGAGGGCCCAGTTCCGCCCTTCAACAAGGCTTCAGGAAGCATGAGCTGCATGCTCCAGGCAGCCACAGCCTCTGTCCTCTGGGCACCCTCGGAAGCAGGAGGGATGTGAGGATCTTCAGCAGGTGCTGCCAGTGGGGTGGCACCAGCCAGCATCTGCCATTGGGCATCTGTAGTCCTCACTGTCAGGAAGAGGCCCCAGGTGGCCCAGGGGCTCCAACTTCTTGGAGTCACAGCCCAGCCAGTGCCTGCAGGACTGGCAACTGGGGCCTGGAGAGGAGAGCTGGAAGGAGCCAAGTCAATGTGCAGCTCCAGCTGGGACATGCGGAAGCTAAGCAGGAAGCCACGTGGAGGAGGGCAGGGCTGACCGCTCATCCAGTGCCTCCCTTCTTTCTTGGACACACCCACATGCACACATACTCTCTCCTGGGCACTGGGAAGAGCTTGGGAACACAGAGGAACCTTGCTGATGCTCCATCTTCAGGATGCCTGAGGAGCCAGGCCATATGCTTGGCAACGAACTGGTGTGACTGGTTGCCCACAGCTGCGGCCATGGGAGTCCCAGCCTCACAGGATCTCCGAGAAAAGATATAGTGTGAGTGTGAACAGCATGCAGCAGTTTGAACAACATCATTTGTTCTCAGCACCAAGAGACTCATGTGTGATTGGTTCTGGAACAAGACTGGCATCACAGCATGTCTTCGAAGCGCACGTTCTTGCTCTAACCATCAAGGAGCTCTGTGGAAGTGAGCACTGACCCTGGGCAGCAGCACCTGGTGCCAAGATGAGCTGCCCACTGGCAGGGCAGTCTGGTGCCCTGGTAGGACCTCCATATCCAACCTGCCCTCAGATCCCAGGGCTGCTGCTCCCCAGCCCAGAGCAACAATGCTGTCATGGGCACATTTGCTGGCATTGGGGAGAGGTGCCTTTCTGTCCCATCTGAGTCCTTCTTTTTCTCAAAGCCAACTCAGCTGCTGTCTGAAACTCCATCTTAGCCTGTTTGTGCTGCTATAACAAAATGCCTGAGAGTGAATAATTTATAAAGAGCAGAGATTTGTTTTCTCCCAGTTCTGGAAGCTGGAAGGTCTAAGATCAAGGCACCTGCAGGTTCAGCTGCCTGATGAGGGCTGCATCCCTGGAAGGGAAGAACACTGTGTTCTTACATGACAGAGGGCAGAAGGACAAGCTGTCTGCATGCTGTATGAAGCCTCTTTTATAAGGCCCTCAATTCCATTCACAAGAGAGAAGTCCTTAGGGCCTGATCACCTCTCAAAGGTCCCAATTCCTAATCCTATCACATTGGCAACATCTGAATTTTGAAGGGGACACCTTCAGACCATAGCAGACTCTGCTCATTTAAAATGCCTTTCGCTGTTTCTGTTTCAAATCCTCCCTTCTCTGTACCACCAGGACTGCCAAGTTATGCTTCCTTTCATCTTTTCCTCTTTCAATTTCTGGCCAGATCCTGACACCCCAAACAGGTGGAGCAGGTGGCAGGGTGGTGTACAGGTGGGCTCCTAATGGGAAATTTGAAATCCAGGGACTTGGTCACCACTTATATCCTCTTGTGATTTTGGACCTTCATCTTTTCACAGCCCCATTTTCTCTTTTGTATACTGGAAGAAAGAAGAAGAATACCTAATTTTCAGTGGGGAGGCAATGATAGAACACCCAAGAGAGTACTTTATAAACTTTCCAACTCCATGGGCACCTAGGGGGCTGTGCTTATCATTTCCAGGGCCAGGTGGAGTCATCCTCTTACAGGGCTCGGATGGCTACCTCCCCATCATCAAGTCACCACCCACTGTGGGCCAGACCTGCTGGGGATGGGTTTGCAAAGACACCTGACCTTCAGGAGTTTATGGGCTGGCAAGGGCCAGGTCCTAGGAAGACTTCTCCCCCTTTCTGGCCTTCCGTATCACCTGTGTCCCAGCTTCCTTGTTATGCCTATCTTTTCTATAATAGTTTCTCAGATTATAAACCAAATCTCTGGAGAGGAAAGCCAGTGGGGATTCCCAAGGGGCAGTGGATGTTGCTTCCTAAATGTCCTCTCATGTGGGAGCCTATTGGGCTCAGGGTCTGTGTAAGGCCAGGGGCCACTTGGGCATGCTGCCAAGAGCAGACCCCCTTGGAAAAGGAGCCGGGAGTGACACAGTATCATGCTGCTCTTGGGCCTTCACCCTGGGGAAGCCCCTTCTGGCTCCTCCTCCCTGTATTCCCTACTTTTGTGCTGGGAGCTTGGAGGCCAGGCTCCCAGCAACATTTCCCTAAGTTCGTTTGGAATGTGGAATGGCTGTTTCTCAATACAGCCTTTTGTAGTTAAATATATTTGGGACCCGGTGGACTAAACAAAGGTCAGTGGCTATCCTTGCCATTGGTTGCTGGATCTGTAAGCCAGGGATGAGGCTTTAGCATTAGCTGGGTTTATGGGAAAGAGGGACACCAGCCATTGCTGAGCATGGGCTGCCTGAAAGAGGGTTGGCACTTCTCTCTTACTTCTAGAGTTGTGTTCTCATCACCAGACCATTTTGTTCTGCTAATAAATGCCATTCCCATCTTTTCAAGCTGCAGGAAATGTACAAGCTTTAAAGAAATAAGTTTAAGCATCAGAAATTGGAAGAGGGGGGAGAAACTTTGTGGACTTGGAAAAGACCTGTTGGTTGTATGGCCCATGGGTATCTGGAGGGTTGCAGTGTGGAAAGCTGTTACTTGATGGCTGTTTGACCTTAGGGAAATTACTGAGTCTTTCTGTTCCTCAGTTTTCTCATTTCTAAAATGGGGATAATGCCAGCATTTGTCATAGAGAGTCGTTATGACCGTGAGACATCAGGACAAACGTCTAGTGCCTTGCAGGGTGTCTGGCTGTTTTCTTGGTGGCGGTGGTGTAGTGCTTTTATTGTACATGCACCTTCTGAATTAGCCTTCAGGCTTTACTGGTGAGATCTGTGGCTCACTGACCTTGCTTTTTTGGGCTTTATGATGACTCCTGTCTACTGTACATCATTAGGACTAGTAGATGGTTGGAAAGATCACTATGACTATCACTTTAATAGGTGAGTTTTGCATGGATTTGCCAGCGCCAGTCTCTCCCTCCCTTGCCATCTCTCCACCCTCTGGTTCTCTCTAATCACTGGGCTAACAGAACAATCTTCAGCCTGTAAGACACGCTTGTATCCTGTTTCCCCATAAATACAGACTCAAGAGAAATAATGGTAATATACTATGCAATTATTATGCTGGAGCCATTTGAACATTCAGCAGGGTCTTCCTTGAAAGTTTAAGTAAACAGAAGAACAAAGAAATGACAGGAGCACGTAATTCTGACATGTCACATTTTACCGGTGGTGGGTCTTGTGTCTGCTAAAGCTGCATTCATGTTCTGGGTTGGGACAGGGTTGGAAAAGCCAGCAGTAGGAAAAGTCAGACAGGGCTGCGTGCAGATTCCAGCTCTGCCACGTATTGACTTTACAGCACCGGGCAAGTTAATTTCCTGTTTCCTCACCTGTAAATTAGGAATGACAAGTACTTTTGGGATTGCTGTAAAGGTCTAATGAGTGCTACATCCACCTCCACAGCATGTTGCCTGGCATATTTTGGGTACCTGATTCACTCAACAAAGATGTGTTACCGGGAGCCGTGCAATGTGTGGAGGAACAGTGAGGAGCATAGCAGGCATAATCCATGCTGTCATGAATTTCCCATTCTCTCTGGGGACACAGCACAGAAACAATTAGACAACTCATGGTGATAAGAGTACTGAAGCAGACAACCAGGTGGGGTTGGAGAAAGCCCCTGCAGAGAGCTGCCAGTTAGGCTGAGTGTAAATGATGACCAGGAACCAACTTGGGAAGAGCAGATACAGCCTTCTGGCCAATGGGAATAGCTTCCACAAAGGCTCTGAAGGGAGGAAACCCTGATTTGTCCTAGAAAGCAAAAGGATCCAGCATGACTGGAGCTTGGCAGTTGAGGTGGGGAGAGGATGGAGAGAAAGGCAGGGAGGGCCCCAATCGGGAAGGGCCTGGGGGACCACAGGAGCTTAGATTTACTCCAAGGGCAGTGGGCAGGGCTGCAGAGGAAAAGCACATGGCCAGGCTTGCTTTTGGAGAAGGTCCCTTTTCTGTTGCACAGGGAGGGAAGCAAGGGCTGAGCTAGGAGCACCTGTTGGAGGCTGTGGGGGGTCAAATGTGAGGTTATGGGATTGAGAGTGTTTGGGAAAGGATGCAGTGGACAGATTTGAGGTCTGTCCTGGAGCATGAGCCAACAGGATACAATAGGGGTACTGGGGGCGGTCATAGAAAGAGGGATGATGGTTTCTCACTGGGGGTGTTGGAAGGAAGATCTTTGGGGAGATGGGTTGGGGGATGGATGAAGAGTTATGGCTGTGTCCGCCTCCTTCCTTTGGGGATTCTCTGGTGGTTCTGCATAAACACTAACAGGCACCAGGTGTGGGGAACTTCTTCTCCTCCACAGGGCCTGGGGCAGCTCTTCTGGCCAAGCCCCTGCTGAGGAGTCCTCCCCTTATGAGGTTCTGATGGCCACTTGACTTCCCTATCCTCACAGCCCCACCCACCACAGGACAGACCTGCTGGAGATGGGTTTGCAAAGATGCCTGCCCTTCAGGAGTTTAAGAACTCTGCTTCTTAAATTTTGTAACAGATGCACACACAAGTTCCTTGGGAGCATGGAGGAGGGAGTAACCATTTTTTGGGGCCTCACAGAGGGAGTAACATTTGATTCAGGTCTCGTTGCATGAGTAAGAGCTCACTTGAAGGAGAATGTCGAGAGACTTTTCTGGATAGCAGGACCACAAATGCCAGGGAATGGAGGCCGGCAAGGGTGCGGAGAGGGCAGATTGAGAGCATCTGGGTGCCCAGGGCACAGGTGTATTGCAGGGAGTGTGGGCAACAGTGGTGGCAGTGAGGAGGGCGATGAAGATGGTGACCTCAACAATGCTCATTCAGACTTGAGGGGAGCTCAGCCGTATGCCAGAGACTAGTCCAGAGGGGCTGAAAGGATTAATGAACCGGTTCAAGTCCCACAGAAGCCCTCAGTGGACACTTTTTGTTCACATTTTATAGACACTGAAACAGAGGTGCAGAGAGGCTAAGTGCTGTGCACAACACCTCAAGCTTGGAAGTCATAGAGCTGGGATCTCCTAGGGAGTCCTACTCTAAAGCCGTGAGCAAGGACAACTGGCTGAGTCTTGAGGAGACAGACCGGCCACTGCTGTGGGGATGGAGTGGAGGGTGGCATGTGCCGTGGCCAAGCTGAGCATGGATGTGGACCGTCAGCTCCAGCACACACACATGTGCATGCCCCAGATGCCGTCACACTGACATGGTCAGAAGGCCATGCTTCTGCCTCTTGCCCCCAAAGTCTCTGCCCAGGACTTGGCTTTTTGCAAATGTTCTAAGTCTTCCAGAGCCCCTTAGGTGAGCCTCTTCCAAGCATTCACAGGGAAGCCTCACTGTCTTACTGTAGAGCTAAGCTTGGCCTGCTCAGGAGGCAAGGGGATGGGTCTGGGACCAGGACCCTCCAGCTCCCCAGGACCTTGTGAGTGAGAAAGACACACATGAGCTCACCACCCTTTGCCTGGTCTTTCCTGGGAGATCATTTATATCCTGACCCAGAGGTCAAACGAGCTTACCCAGGCAAAGACTTGAGGACAGGATGGGTGGCTTTGGAGAAGGAGATGCATGTGGGATGATACTGTTACCATTTTGGCCTCAAAACTTGGGAAGACCCTGAGATTTTTTGATAGATAACAAGATTCTAGCGTCCTCTAAGGCTGCATGTCTACTTGTCTCCCCACACGCAAAAGCACAGCATCTTTGTGCTGGAAAAAGGATTTGAGAAAATGTGTAGTTCAACACTTTTCTCTTACAGATGAAGCTGAAGCCCGGAGTGATCAAGGGACGAGGCCAAGGTGACTGACTCAGTTAGTGAGCGGCCCGCTGTGAAAGCTCAGTGCCCTGCACTTCCAATATGTGCACGTTTCTTTGGTCTCCTTAGATCTCTCTGGCCCTGAAAAACCAGGGCACCCCAGGAACTCTCGGAGGAAATCCCAGGTGCCCTCAGATATCCTCTGAGCCATTGTGTGCCCCTCAGACTCTAACTCAGCAGAGGGAGAGACTGTGCGTCCTCAGATGGGATCACAGCTTGTGCTGGGGCTGGAACCTAGAGTGACCGCTGACCCCAGAACATGGCCAACTGGTGCCATGTAGACCAGCCCGGCTCAGGGGACACAGGTTGGGGACACACTTCTTCCTGGAACAAGGAATTTTCTCAAAGATGATCAAAAGCAGACCTCAACATGTTGCATAAAATCGCATGGTCCTACTCAACCACGGAGCACTTGGCAGGAGTTCCTGGGAGTGGAGATGAGGGAGACACTGCCCATCAGGCCATCCAGTCCCCCTCCCCATTCAACACAGGAAAGGTGAAGCACAGAGAGGGAAGGAAGTTACCCAGGTCACACAGCAAGGAGGGTACCATGGAAAGCCTCCTGCACTTCTTACCACCCTCGGCCTGCAGTTGAGCACATCACACAGCACCTAGACATGGTCCAAACGCAATGCCTCTCCCAGAGGGTTCCCTACTCCCCACATAGACATCAGTAACCACAAGTACCAGTCCCACATCTGTGCCATAAAAAAGCATCTTTGCTAAGCATGAGAACATTGTAAACCCTGCATATAAACACTAGTTTTTTTTTAAACAGACCTGGAGCTTTAAGAGACAATTAGGGATCCTGCTTTGTGTCTCTTTAGGGCTAACTTCCTTGCTGGTTTTCTTCTTTCTCACCTTCGCTTGCAGGCTCCTTTTCTATCCAAAGCCCTTCCAGAGGCCTGTGTTTGCGCTTCACATTCACCTCATTTTCCAGCGAGAGCTCGGCCTGACGGCATCTAAATAACTCAGAAGGGCAAGTGTTCGTTTACTTTTCTCTGCTCCCATTAGGCAAAAACGTCTGTGCCTTTCTCTTTGGCTCCAACCCGGCAAGCACTTGCTTCTTTTTTTCCCTGGTGAGGATGAAAGCATCCCACAGGAAGCATCAGCTCCACTGCTCTGTCTCCCTGGCCAAGTGTCCCTTCTGTGGGGAAAGCCTGCTTCTGTCTTCAGGTGGAGGGAGGGCCTAGGGGCCCCCCGCTTGGCGGTTGGATCAGTTGATCAGATGAATGGCCTCCCTCTTTCCTCTCCCCACAGTGAAAGACATCCACATCTCTCTTTGTGGGAGATTTCCTTTTTCTAATATGAAAATACTTTCTTGTCTCTTTCCAGCCCTACTCATACGGGACATTAGCTGTCACCTCTAAATCAAGGACACAAAAGGTGATTACTTCAACCCTTGGGATCTTGCTTAAAATAGGGTGAAGCTGTCGCCCAGAAAGGGGTGGTGATTTGGCTGTGTGAGGTGAAGGTATTGGATCTGAGCTCAGCACCTGAGCCATGAATTTTCCATTTCCTTAGGAATGAGAAGTGAAATTTGTTCCAGAAACAACTGATCCGCTATGTTGAACGACACCATGTAATGAGGCACCTGGCCAGACTGGCAGGGGGTTCCCATGTCCTGGCCTCTTGCTGGTGCTCCCCGCTGCCTGGTGGATCCCGAGTGGAGCGGAGCCCCTCCTTCTCCATGGCTTACGGTGCTGATCTTGGGGTCCGCCATCTCTGAGGAACACTCTGAGCTTTCAGACCTCGCGGCGCACACATCTGTCACCACACAAGCCCCACCTCCGGGCGCTTCATGGCATTGCTTTGCCTCGGCCCTGAGCAGTTAAATCAAGGGAAAGAAAGATCCGCGACTCCCTGTTGACCCCCTTCCCTAGCTGGCTTGCAGCTACACCCACAGCCAAGATGGAGAGAGACGCAGCGCAGACCTGCCTGCCTCTCCCGCCAGAACATGGGCTTGGCCTCTGTCACTTCGCCCAAGGACAGACAGTCTTCCTCCAGCTCTATGTTTTGCCTCTCGTTTTAAGGAGATGCCGTTAGGAATCCGCTTGGCGTCGATTGCAAGTCCTGCTCCAGCTCCAAGCAGCTTCTTGTTAAACAATACATGAGTCGATTACCCTGTTAAACTGAGTTTGCGGGTATTTTAATCCTTGCGCCGCGCGCCTCTGGCTTGAGCCTGCACGTCGTTCTGAGGCCCACACTGAGGTCGCTCTACCAACCATGGGGAGAGGGAGGGTTCTTAAAGCAGAAGAAAAACGGAGAAAGGCAAACTCAGTGGGGTTCATGACAGTGAATGCAGATGAAGTAGCAGCTGGGCACGTGGAAATGTTTGCATATGAAATGCTGGAACAGAGGGACGTGAGTGCAGGCTTCCTCTGCCAGTGCAAGGGAGCAGGGTGGCTTCGTGGGGCGGCTCTGCAGGCGGCAAGTTCAGAGCCCGAGCAGCTGCTGCAGGTGGATCATTGACTCACTTATTCAGTAACTTCACTAATCACCTACTATGCGCCTAGCATGGTTCCAAGAGCTGGGGACAGATACAGCAATGAGCAAAACGGAAAATCCTGCCCTCATGGAGCTTCTGCTTCATGGAGAGAGAGGCAGAGAGACGGGCAATAAATAAAGCAAGTGTTTTCTCTATTAGAAAATGGAGTGCACGGAGAGCAAGCAAGCTGGAAGAGAAGGGAGGGAGGCAGAGCCGTGTGCAGTGAATAGCCATGTGCAGTGAATAGCCATGTGCAGTGAATGGCCATGTGCAGTGAATCGCTGTGTGCAGCTCCCTACTGGCCTTCAACAGGGAGACCAGGAAGGTGCCACTGAGGTGAGGGTGGGGTCAAGATGTGCAGGAGGGGAGGTGGCCAGGCTGGAGGACAGTGTCCTGGGAAGGAGGAGTGGCCCAGACAAAGGCCTTGAGCAAAGGGAGAGCTCCTACTGTCTGAGGGCAGCCAGGAGGGAGAGAGGAGGGGGACCTCTGTACTGGGGACCAGGAGCTCCCCAGGAGGCCGGGAGGAGCCCTCTGCTTCCACATCCCGGCCTGTCTGGGGTCTTGCCCAGGGAGCTGGTCTTCTTTGAGATTTCCGTTGCTTTCCCACATGGGGAATCCCGGGGTTAAGGAGCCACCCTCACAGGTCAGCTGAGCTAGGACGCTGCGGGGGAGACTGCTCAGGCCTCTCCAGTCTCGTCTTCTCTGGGTCTCAGAAACACGCGAGGAGAAGAAGGGCCTCCTGAAGTCCATTTCACCTCTGGCCTAAGGAAGAGGAGTGTAGGGGGAGTCACGATAAGATGTAGGCAGCAGTGGTCCTTCATTATTGACACGCATATCAGAGGCTTTCAAGAACCTGAGACCTCGTGGGAGCTTCCAGTTTCGGGAGAGACCATAGCTAAATGATCTCCAGAAGACCTTTGCCATTCCTTATGAATCTGAGGAAGGCAGGCCCAGGAGTTTCACGAATACTGTTGTCTTGTTTCTGTCCCTCTCACGACTGGGAATGCACTACTCAGGAAGAGGCTCCAAAAGGGACACTGGGGTGACCCCTGTGAGCTCTCCCTCACCCTGCATTGCCAAGACAGGTAAGCACGGTTACAGGTGGTGATTATGGTGGAGTCAGGGTGGGGGGCACTCCGAGCCTCACCTTTTTCATCTGGGAAGCTTACTCCCATCGACCTCTTCGATTCTGGACCAGTCTGAGGTGTTTGGTGGGTCAGAATGCCAAGAGGAGTTCCAGGGGTCTGGAATTTGCCCAAGGGCCATCCCAAGGCAAGGTTTGGGCCTGGACCTGACCAAAGGAGAGTGAGTCCTGATGCAGCCCCGGCCTCTTGCATCCCCCACCCCTGGCCAACAGGCCCTGGCGCAAGTGCTGCTGGCTTCTTGCCTGTTATCTGCAACATAATCTTGCGGCCCCCATCCCAGATCCTCTTGCCTCTGGCTGCTGCTTGGACCCCATCCTTTTCCTCACCCCTCGACCTCACCAGCAGTCACCAAGGACTTTGGGTCCTTCTCTGCTTATCGGGAACCTCCACAGCCTTCCTGTCACCTTTGAGAAAAGCTGCCTCCCATGAACACGTGAAGCCCCTAGTTGGGGCTGGAGGGGCCTGGCTTTGCACACCTGCTCTGCTTTGATGGCTGCATGCACTGGGGCAGGTCCCTCCCCCTCCCTGAGCCTCAGTGATGGTGTTTGTAAACCCTGGGGATCTCTTCTATCACAGAAGGGTGTTAGGAGGTAAAGTGATGACATTTGCTCTTGGCGGGAAGGAAACACTCAACAGCGGTGGCTGAGAGGTGCACACAGCCTCTATCTTTACCAAGGCTTTGGCTGAGTGAAGTGCTTTCACCGGGCAGGCTGTGCCGCCCAGGGCACTCGCAGCTGAGAATCTCGCTAAGGGGCAGAGTAACTGTTAACCTCTGTGAGCCTCATTGTCACCTTATAAATTGGAAATCATCCTATCTGCTTAATCTCCCACAGAGGATGCTATGGGACCCTAGCCAGGCTCTGGGGGTACAGAGTTGAGCAAGGCAGACGGGCCTCTGTCATCCTGGGGCTTACATTTTAGTGGAGGCAGGCAATGAACAAGTATATGAACAATGTAATTTGAATATATTTTGAGTGTAAATAGACTACACACACACAGAGTGACATACATACCCTCTCTACAGATATATATGTATATATATATAGATAGATAGATTCACTCTCTATGTATAGATATATATTCTTTCTCTATATATATACTCACCCTTTCTCTATATATATACTCACCCTTTCTCTCTCTCTATATATATATATATACACACAGAAACACACACTCTCTTTCCTCTCTCTGCCAGCATATATGTATATACACTCATCCTCTCTCTGTAGTATACTCACCCTCTCTCATAGACACATACTGTACATATACTCACTATATATGTAAACACACACCCTCTTTCTCTGTGTATATATACATACACCATCTATGTATATGTATATTGACCCTCTATATATATGTATACATACCCTGTCTATATATAATATGTACACACACGCATACACACCCTCTCTATATATACTCACCCTCTCATGTGTATGCATATACACTCATCCTCTCTATGTAGATATACTCACCCTCTCTCTATAGATATATACTCTCCTTTCTCTCTCTCTCTCTCTCTCTCTCTCTATATATATATATATATATATATATACAGGCACACACACACTCTTTTTCTCTTTATATTATAGGCACCCCCTCTTTCTATATATATATATATACACACACTCTGTCTTTATATATACTCACCCTCTCTCTATATATATATACACACACACACACCCTCTCTCTTTCTGTATACACACACACACACACACATATATATATATATATATATACACTCACCTATCTTCCCTCTCATATGTAGATATATATGCTCACCCTCTCTCTATGTATATGTATACTTAACCTCTCTCTCTCTCTCTCTCTCTCTCTCTGTGTGTGTGTATATATATACACACATCCTGTCTTTATATATGTATATACACACACACTCTCTCTGTATGTATATATACACACACACCCTCCCTCTCTATATATACGCGTACTCACCCTCTCTATATATATATACATATGCTCTCTCTATTCACACCTCCCTCTCTCTCTTTTTTTTTTTGGAGATGGAGTCTTGCTCTGTCACCCAGGCTAAAGTGCAGTGGCACAATCTCAGTTGAGAACCATTACCTTGCTGTTAAATGGGTGATTGTGCTTGTTGTAGATTCAACATGGCCCCACAAGATGTCTGCCTCCTAACCACCGTAACCTATAAATGTTATTTTATATGCAAAAGGGACTTTGCAGATATGATTAAAATTTTTGAGATGGGAAGAATATTCTGGATTATCCAGCTGGACTCAATATAATGACAGGAATCTTCATAAGAGGGAGACAGGAGATCAGAGAGACAGAAAGCAGTGTGACAAGGGAGCCCAAAGAGAGATTGGAGGATGCTATGCTGCAGGTTTTGAAGATGGAGGAAGGGGCCATGAGCCAAGGAATGCAGGCATCTCTAGAAGCTGGAAAAGCAAGGAAACAGATTGTCCCGCAGAACCTCCAGGGGGAGCACAGCCCTGCTCACGGCTCAGTTTTGAACTAGTGAAATTCATTACAGAATCTGACCTCTAGAATTGTATGCTAATAACGTTTGTATTCTCAGCTATTAAGTTTGTGGTAATTTGTTACAGAAGCCCTAGGACACTATCACAGTGGGGAAAGTTGATTTCCTTGAGCAATTAAAGGAGCTGTGCCCTGCTGGCCTCAGATAATCCAGGGAGGATAGCAGAGAAAGGGGGTTCTGTTCACAGCATCCTGTGGTCAGGGCATCAAGCGTGTCACCACCTGGATTTCACATGTGTGGCATTGATTGGGGAAACGTGGCTGTGTATTCATCATCTAAGAAATCATTTGTTGTGTGTCCTCTCTGTGCCAGGCATGGAGGTCACAGGAATGGATAAGACAGTGTTTCTATCCTTGAGAATAAATGTGAGCACTGTCCTCAGGGAAGTCACCATTAAGGAAGGGAGAGAGGGAGAGTGCACAGAAAGTGTGACTATGAAATAGTGTCTAGGACCAAGCATGATGGCTCACACCTGTAATCCCAGCATTTTGAGAGACTAAGACTTGAGGCCAGGACTTCAAACCCAGCCCAGATAACACAGCAAGACCCCCGCTATCTCCACCAAAAAAAAAAGCCAGTATGGTGGCACATACCTGTAGTCACAGCTACTCAGGAGGCTGAGGTGGGAGGATTGCTTGAGCCCAGGAGTTCATGGTTACAGTGAGCCATTATCACACCACTGTATTCTAGTCTGGGTGACAAAAGAAGACTCTGTCTTTAAAAACGAATGGTAAAGTAAAGTTAAATTAAAAACCATGGAGGAGAAATGCGTAATGTGCTGTTGAGAGCATGGAGGGGAGAATCTATGCATCCTGGGGGCTCAGAGGAGGTCCCCAGCAGGAGGAGATGCCTGGGCTGAGCTTGGAGGATGAGCAGGAGAAGATGACGAAGCAAAGATTAGGCAAATCATTCTAGGAAGAGGGAATGATGTGAGCAAAAACAAACATGGCATATATATGTGATCTGTGCCTACTTCTTGGCACCCACCTGTATGTTGGTGTGCGCTGCTCTGCTGGGCACTGAGCTAAGCCCTTTCTTGGCCAGCTGCCTTTCATCCTCACATCACCCTCATGAGAGCTACTCAATTACTATTGCCTTTTTTGTAGGTGTGGAAATGGGGATGGTATCCAGCCTCATGTGGCAGGAAGAGGGTGGCATCTAGCCTGGCTCTGGAGCACACCCTCAGAACCACTTTGCCCTCCTGTCTCGGCAAGAAAATTCCTGTCACTAAATCTTGAACATGGAACCAGGAGCCTGACCCAAACACAGAAGCCCCGGGCCCCATGAATGGGAGCTTGGATTTGAGCCTGCTGGGAAGGGCTTTCAGCTTTGTAACTGCCCGGCATTTGCAACCGTGGACATCAAAGTCATCTTGGGTGTACTGGGTGTGAATCCCCTCTCCAAGAGCTTGCTAATTTTGTAAGTCTCAAAATACAGGCTTTATTATTATTTAGGTGTGATAGAACCAACAGATCAAGGCAGCCGCCATGGAAAAGTTAGTTTAATATACTCACAGATCTCAAGAGGAGAGTCACACGGCATGCCACAGTGCAGGGGGCACACAGAGAAGTACCCAAGTGAGTCAGGAGACAGAGGGAGAGAGGGGAGAGCTATGGGCACAGGCTCCTGTTGTGGTCTCCACGGGAAGGAGCAGGTAAGGCCAGGAGGCTGGCTTTGGATGGCTAGTCTGATTCATTTCTGCAGCCCTAGGGTCTCAGGGTTGTCTGTAGCTGTCTGGTACCTGGCCCTGGGAGATGAGGACAGGTGGATAGTGACCCAGTGAGTGCAAGCTCATAAAGGAGATGGTCAGGAGCTGTGGGTCTGGATGAGTTGGTTTGCATGTGAAAGGCATACTCACAGAGAGTCTTTTACTTTCACTAAGAATTGGCTAACCCTGGGTGGGGCATTTCCTCCACGGTCAGCAAGCCTCTCCTTCCTCAGATGTGAAAGCCTCAGAATAAAAAGACTTACTTAATACAGTAACCTTAGGCCAATTCTTTTACCTGCCTGAGCCTCTGAAAAATAGGGACACTCACAGGCATTCTTATGGGATTATTGTCCTATTAGATTAAATGAAATAACGTTTGCACAGAGTCTGGCATAATGTCTGATGCACTGAAACACTCAGTAAGTTGACTTCCTTTTCTTCCCTGTCTTTAAGCCCAAGGTTTTCTTCCTAAGTGACAAAGACACACATGACTGCTCCCAGGGACCTCCCTTTCTCCCATGTGGAGAGTATTGTGGGAGGTAATGGCGGCTGGGCAGGCGGTCATGATCCCTTCCCTTGTTTGCCTACTTAATCCCTGAGATCGCACCACTGTACTCCAGCCTGGGTGACAGAGTGAGACTCTGCTTCAAAAAAAAAAAAAAAAAAAAAAAAAAAATCCAAGAATAGCTGTGGACTCCTTCATGAGAAAAATACCCACACAATGTTGCATGTCATTCCAGAATGACCAGACCAAATGCCTGCACTGCCCTTGAGGAGCTAACATTCACCGTGGAACATGGTAAAACTAAAGATGCGAAAGTAACAAGTAAGAGAAAAAGCTGATCAAGGTGGTCCAAAATGCTACGGTGAGAAAAAAGCAAGAAGGCAGGAGGGAGTCTTGAGGGGTATCTTAGTCCATTTTCTGCTGCTATAATATCACAGACTGGATAATTTATGAAGAATAGAAGCATATTTGGCTCATGGTTTTGGAAGCTGAGAAGCTGAAGATTGAGAAGCTGCATCTGGTGAGAGCCTCCTTGCTGCGTCTTAACATAGCAAGAGTAGAGGGGGAGAGAGACAGAGCTCAGGCCAAACTACTTTTTTGTTTGAGACAGAATATTGCTCTGTCGCCCAGGCTGGAGTGCAGTGGGGCAATCTCACCTCCCCAGTTCAAACAGTTCTCCTGCCTCAGCCTCCCAAATAGCTGTGACTACAGGGGCATGCCACCATGCCCATCTAATTTTTTTTGTATTTTTAGTAGAGATGGGGTTTTGCCATGTTGGCCAGGCTAGTCTTGAACTCCTGACCTCAAGTGATCCACCCACCTCAAGACTCCCAAAGTGCTGAGATTATAGGCGTGAGCCACCTTGCCCAGCCCAAACTACTTTTTTAAAGTCAGGAACCCACTCCTTGGATAACTAACCCACTTCTGTGTTAACTGCGCCACCATGGCCTAATCACCTCTTGAAGGCCCCACCTCTTAAGTCAATGCAACAATGGTGATTAAGTTCCCAACACGTGAACTTTTGAGGGACACACTCAAACCATGGCAGGGAGTTGCACTTTTAAGTGTGGTGGTAGGGAGGGCCTGGCTGAGAAGCTGATCATTGCAAAAAGGTCTTGGTGGGAAGGTGACATTTGTGTAACAACGTAGGGATAGCGGGGGAAGAGCATTCCAGGCAGAGGAACTAGCAAGTGCAAATGTGGCTGGAGCATGTCTGAGGGGCCAGCAGGAGAGGACCCCATGGAGGGCAAAGGGGACTTGACAGACACCTTGATGCCACAGGAAGAGCTTAGATTTGAACCTGTTGGAGGCAGCCATTCCTGGGAAGGGGGAGCAGGCTGGTTCCATGGGTGATTCCAAGGCCCCTCTAAGGACTATGGCTTTTACCTGGGGTGACTTAGCACGTCCGTGAGAACAGGCTGGCTGTTCTGCACTTTAAAATACCTACACAGTTCTACTGGCCCCAAACATTTTTGATTTACTTCATGCTCATTGCCACTGAGTCAAGGGTCCCTGTGGATCAGTCTCTTCCTGGAGCATGGGTGAGCATGCCCTTCTGCCTGGCAGGGCCACGTGGCCCTTCTGCTTACATGCCTGGGCACACCTCAGTCCAGCAGGGTGGGCGTGTACATTCTCCCACACAAAAGGCATTGAAAATCAGTGACCCCTGATGGTCTACCAGGCACAGGAAGCCACGTGGAGGGACACCTTGTAGCTTAATCATGTTAGCTGCTGTAGGGTAGATAGAGTGTTGGGATGAGGGCAGATGCAGAGAGGCCAGTTAGGAGGCTATTCCAGCCACTCAGGCAAGAGAGATGGAACAGTGTGTCCCAGCTTTGCAGTGGCTTGAACACTCAGGCAGGGCCTCCCAGGGGTGGGTTCTCAGCTGTGTAGACCTACAAATTTGACTTTGTCAGTGCTCACAGAGATAATTGGAGGGCTGACATATGATAACCAAATTAATAAGAAACTGATGTATAAGCCTCAAATAATCTGAGTTTGGGATTCAGGTAGGCCTGTGTTCGAATTCCAGTTCTACTTCTTAACTGCTTGATGTGGAAAAGTTACTTAATTAGCCTGTAAACTTCAGTCTCTGCATCTTGAAATCAACCTACTGCTGTGGATAGCATGGTAGGGAAGAGCAACTGAGTGAATTTATGTGCAGTGCCTAGCATAGAGTCTGGGTCAAGGTGGCTGTTCAATAGAGGAAAGTTATCACTATTCTTGAACTTACTAGAAATTAGCAGATGACATGATATGCATGAAATCAGAGGCAAAAAAAAAAGAGATTTCATAGAAACCATGATAAGACCTGATGCTCTATGACAAAAACTACCTCTCTAGTGGCCAGATTGGAATTCTTTCTCCCTTGGTCCATCTCGTTTATGTTAAAAGAGCTTTTTGTCCAGCCAGGGTATGGTGTTGTGATCACTCAGATTTTGGCTTTCCTAAGATGGCCAAATCCTCCTCTCATGTTTACACCAGGCCACTTAGATCAGCTTTGGGCTTTTCCTGATCTCCTCGGCCACATGTATGTCAGTTCTGAGGGTTAGGGCCACAGATGTGGTTACCATCTCTTCTCTTCGACCCTTCTTAAGGGCACATCTGGAGATGTCAGAGGTGCATTAAAGTGACCCTATGTGGAAATCTCACATCTGGTTCACACCCTCTTTAAGCACAGTAATGTAATGAAAATGAGCATGTCAGCACTTATGAAAGACTACTCAAAGCAACCCGTTAGACCTGAAATTATTGGCCATTAAAATGGCAAAACTACAACTACTTTTGCACCAGCCCAATATTTCCTGTGTATATATTTTCAGCAAAAATTTTAAAAGAAGATTGCTTTCTTTGTTACTTTCTCATTAGCACTAAGGAATTTAATTCTGACTGATAGCCAGGTAGTGCCCTGCATGTGAAGACCACATCTAGACATACACCACTGAATGTGGAGTAGGGCCCTTCGGAAACAAGCCCTTCTAATTTGCATAGACACCCACCATGCTTTTCAAGAAGGATGCGATCCTGACCAGTGGTATGCTGGTAAATGTTTAACAACCAGCATTTAGCAGGATTTGGTGGAGCTCTGACTTGTAGCATTTGCCAATTGCTGTGGTGTAAATACTCCCACCATGCCAATTCCAAACCTGCAACATGACATCAGGCAGCCCACGGTTTAACAATTGGCCAGCTCCAGCGCATGCAGATCCTGATTCTGGGGAGTGAAACAGTCTTGGGTTTCAGTATGAGCTCTCTTGCTTACTAGCTGTGTGGCCTTGAGCAAGTTATTTAACAGCTCTGAGCCTGGCTCACAGAAGGCATCAGGATGCTTGTTTTCTTCCCTCTTGGTTGCCCGAATAGGAAAGTATGTTTGTCATGTCACTCTTGCCGTGTCTCCTGGGTGGAGACAAGGACGGGAGACAGTGCATTATGCTTAGAGAGGCAGTGGATGCAGCTGCCTTACACTTTTCTGGGAATATTTCCAAGAAGAGACTGGACTTTTTTAAAATGTGGGAAGACAGAGGGAAGTTTGACAGATGGAAGGGGAAGAATTGCTAACTAAAAGGAACTCAGTTTGGGAGAAATACAAAATAGGAATTTGAAGAGCAGATGGTGGAGATCCCCCAAATTTTAGCTTCCCTGGGAGGGAGGCAGGGAGGGAGGGGAGGGGGCCAGGGTTGAAAGAGGAAGATGTTGGTCCTTGATGCGCAGACCAACAGATAACCAGCTAAGCCTGTGTCTTGTTTGGGGCACCTCTGGGAGCCCAGCCCACTGGGGTACAATGCCATAGAAGTTAGGTGAGCATGCAAGTGTCAGGATATGGCTGTGGCCACATCCACATCTCTTCACTGCTGGTTCAGTTTCCTCATCTGTAATATGGGGATAAGAAACCTGGCAGGAAAAGGCTACCATAAAGAGCTCAAGAGATGGCAGAAAGAGAACTGGGGGACAGCAAAGGGTGGGGCGTGAAGAAGGACAGAGCAGATCCCATTTCCAACTGTCACACAGAGGCAGGAGGAGAGGCACAGAAGCAGTCCTCCGAATGCTGCACCATCTTAGCAACAGCTCTCCACTGGGGCTGATTTGGGAGGAAAGCGGTGGCAGGAGAGTGAGGAGAGCAAGTGGCCTGCCTTCTGGAAGCTTGGAGAAGATGAGATAAGGAGAGGAAGGACAGCTTCAGGAGAGGATGCAGGGCCCAGAGCCTATGCTGTGTAAATGGGAGAACCTTGACCCTGGCCACCCGCTGATGGGAACAAGCTGGGAAGAAGGAGCTGGGGAGAAAGAGGCAGGAAGCTGGGATCTGGGGGCTGCATACAGCTGACTCTTCCCACTCCTGTCCTGCTCCATGCGTAGGTACCTCTTCTTCAAGTGTGTTTCTAATATATGAGTTGATGGGGCTGAGCTGTGCTCTTGGCAGATGGCTGGGCCTGTACCTCCCATTCTGCAAAACACAGGGGCAGTTGGTGACTGTTTCTAGGCACTCCTGTGGCTTTCTGGAGCATGCCCTCCCCCATGTGCTGCGCTCTGCCTGCGGGGAGCTCTGGACAGTTTCCTCCTTCAGGTTCCCATCTTGGAGATGTGTCAGGGCTCCTGTAGGCTGGTGCCCTGATGCAGCTCCACCCTGGCCCATCCCGGTCACAGCCTCCCTGCCTGGCCTGACCCCTTCCATGGCACCTCCTGGCTCTCTCACCTCATCTGCTCCCTCCAGGTTCTAGGATCTCATCCTTCACGACCCTGTCACTGTGCTTCTCACTCAGTGGGGCACCCACATTCACAAGTTGTGCTTAGTGCCCCAACTGGCCATGACCCCTGGGCATTGAAACCACCAAACAGGACCTTCCCTGATGACTGCCCCTCTGGCTCTGTGCCATCAATCATAAGGTGTGGCCATTCCATTTCTGGAACCTGAGACCCCAGGGCTGGGGATCAGCATCCAAAGGCCCTCTCTCCAAGCCTTTCCCAGGGGATTTGTTCTTCCCCAGCCCCCAGCCACAAGGGGCTCTGGCCCCATGACTTCCCAGCCAGCTGCACTGCACTAAGGTCAGCTCAGTGGGAATGTTGCCAGCCCTGCCTCCTAGTCTGCACCAGGGAAAGGGATCTGTGAAGGTCACTGCTGAGAACTTGTTACAGTCAAACGTGAAGTGTATAACAATTTCCAGTCTGATCTTCAGAATGCAGAAAATGATGGAGCTAGAAGTGGAAGGGAATCGTGGATGCTCCCAGGCCTGTCCAGGAATTTCACTGAGAGCCTCCACAACCAGTTCCTGTGTGTTTGGCTCTTACCTAGGAGAATGCATTGACTTTTGAGTTGACTTCAGACGAGATGGAAATTTTCTACATGAGCCACTGCAGAGAAGGCTGAGGCAGGAGAATCACTTGAACCTGGTGGGTAGAGGTTGCTGTAAGTGGAGATTGTGCCACTGCACTCCAGCCTAGGTGACAGAGTGAGACTCCTTTCTCAAAAAGAAGAAGAGGATAAAGAAAAAGAGGAAGAAGAAAAAGAAGAAGAGGAGGTGGAAGAGGAGGAGGAGGAAGAGGAGGAGGAGGAGGAGCAGGAAAGAAACTCTGTCTCTACAAAAAAGTTAAAATATAAAAGATAGCTGGGCTCAGTGGCCTGTGGTCCCAGCTGTGAGATTGGAGGATCACTTGAGCATAGGAGGTTGAGGCTGCACTGAGCAATGATTAGACCTCTGCCCTCCAGCGTGGGCAACAGAGTAAACCCTGTCTCAAAAACAAAACAAAAAAAAAAAAACTGTGGCTGGGCACGGTGGCTCACGCGTAATCCCAGCTCTTTGGGAGGTCAAGGCGGGCAGATACTGAGGTCAGGAGATCGAGACTAGCCTGACCAACATGGCAAAACCTGGTCTCTGCTAAAAATACAAAAATTAGCCAGGTGTGGTGGCAGGTGTCTGTAATCCCAGCTACTCGAAAGGCTGAGGCAGGAGAACTGCTTGAATCCAGGAGGCAGAGGTTGTAGTGAGCCGAGATCACGCCACTGCACTCCAGCTGGGGTGACAGAGAGAGAGACTCCATCTCAAAGAAAAAAAAATGTAATTGCACATCCTCTGCCCTCCAGAAATCCACAACCTACATCACATTACTCCTAACAGGAGTTCTCCTCCCTGCTGCAGCCTAACAGACAATGTGAGCACTAAAATGTTCACTGACCAACCCTGTGCAGCCACTGCAGGCACACGTGAGATGCCTCGTGTGTAACACAAGTGAGGCAGGACATAGGTCATGTTCAGAACTTTCCAGAGAAGCAAAAGGAAAGTTGCCTTGAGTGCTCTTCAGATGTTTTCCAGATTGATTTCCATGGAGAACTTGGGATCGTGTTGCCCCGTTTGTTTCCAGTCTCCATGGTTGTTACTGCTATGAAAGTGACAATGCCTATTGTGACAGTTAACGGGTTTTGATATTGCACCATACTGTTCTGCAAGCTAAGACTCTGAGCATTACTTGTGATGACGGAAGGAGGGGGCTTGTGAGACAGGCGAGGCAGAGCCGGTGCTTGGAGAGTGTCACATGGCAGAGGACTTGGATTCTCCTTGGGGGTTTGGAGAGTTGTGGGGAGGGGGCAGGTCCCGGGGAGAGACAAGCAGAAGCCTGTTGGTCTGGGGAAGTTTAGTTGGTCTCTTGATGAATGGGGCTTCTGGATCTGATCTTTGAGCTTAAGAGAGAAGATGACTGGGTAACTTTGATTTCAACCTGGAAGAACGTTGGGGGGGAATTGTGCTCTGTGGGAGGGTAGGGTTTTTGTAAGGATTCATTGCCAGTGGGACAGCATTCAGGCCTCCTGTTGCATTTACTGACATTTAGTTGTGAAATTTTGCAAGAAAAGACCAACGAAAGAGGCCCCAGATGGACTGTGTGGAGCGTGGAGAGTTGGGGACTGGTGATGGAGTCTTGCTTGAGTGGAGATTGTATGACAGCGCTCGAATAATCACTGGCTGTTCATGGGTGGATTTGGAGAGGCTTCAGTAACAATGGATTGTGTTTCATTTGGTTTAGCTGCAAATATCAAGTAGTCAGAGTTGGATATAAAATTACTTCATGGCAATAGGAGTATGATTTCGGATTAGACACATTCAAACTGTCTGAATATTTGCCTGTTGTGGGAGGAAATGCAGGGAATAAAATGCAGAGGCTTTGGCAACCTCGGAAAACCAGTGAGGGGAAGAGGCCGCTGTTGAACCCAGAGTGCAATCAGAGAAGGACGGGGCCTCACAAGTCAAGGCCTCAGGGCACTTGAGCAGCAGTCGGTTGGAGAAAGCAACAGGGATTGTGGTGAGGCCAGTGGAGACCAGAGTGGGTAAGAGAGGCAGCCTGTGAAACAGGCAGGATATCCCAGTGTCCTGGATCTTGGTGGCCTTGGGTGGCAGGTGGGGGAGAAGCTAAATGGAAGAAGGTTCAGGAAAGGGCCTCTTGGAACTTTGGGTGAAGTGAGGAAAAGGCAGAAGTGTGATTCCAGCACCTTCTCAGAGGAGAACAGTGTGGAACTCAGGGCAATGAGTAAACCCTCGGTCTTCACTATTGACGAAATAGTGAATTGTGATTCCTCCTGTGGGCTCCTCTGGGAGCACAGGCTGCTGGTGACAGGGACACCAAGGCTGGCCACACATCTGTGTGCCACAAGGATTGCATGATTCCTTAAGATGGAACCCACAAAGGCCTGCTTACAGCAGATGTGGCAGCCCCACCTCTCAGCCCCCTAGCAAAACACACCAGGCTCGCTATCACCCTTGAGCCACTGAGCTCCCAAAAATGGCAAATGGGGTTGTCGAAACAAAAGCTCCATCTCCCAAGCCATCAGCGTAGGGAGCAGCTGTGACCTCCAAGTTCGGTTCCTGATTCTGTGTTTCTTTCTCCCTCCTCCTTTAGATCGTGGTGTGTGTGGGCGTCTCCTCAGCCGGCAGCTTCTCTGTGCCCCGTGGTTGATGTCCAAGGTTTTGACTGTGTGGGTTTCTGTCTTTCCGGCAGGTGTCTCCTCTGTGACTTCCCTGATGTCCCTGGCTTGGGTGCTAGCCTCCTATCACAAGCTGCTGCGGGACTCCAGGGACGACAAGAAGAGCATGAGCTACAGAGGGGCCCTCATCCACCTCTTCTGGCGCCTCTTCACCATCTCATCCCGAGTGATCTCTTTTGCCCTCTTTGCTTCCATCTTCCAGCTCTATTTTGGGATCTTCGTGGTGGTTCACTGGTGCGCCATGGCCTTCTGGATCATCCATGGCGGAACAGACTTCTGCATGTCCAAGTGGGAGGAGATCCTCTTCAACATGGTGGTAGGGATTGTGTACATTTTCTGCTGGTTTAACGTCAAGGAAGGGCGGACTCGATATCGAATGTTTGCATATTATACGATAGTCTTGACCGAGAATGCTGCCTTGACGTTCCTTTGGTATTTTTATAGAGACCCGGAGACCACTGACTCCTATGCGGTGCCAGCACTGTGTTGTGTCTTTATTAGCTTTGTGGCCGGGATCGCACTGATGCTCTTATACTACGGTGTGCTGCATCCCATGGGGCCACGAGTTAAGATCCTTGCCAGCTCCTGTTGTGCCGAGCTGCTCTGGGGCATCCCTTTGCCCCCCGATGTTGAGCCCATGGCGCCTCAGACCCCTGGGTACCAGGGGACCCAGGTTACGCCCACCAGAGCCGTAACGGAACAACAGGAGGATCTCACGGCTGACACTTGCTTGCCCGTTTTCCAAGTGAGACCCATGGGGCCCCCTACCCCGTTGGGGCGTCCTTACCCCCCAGAAGGGCCCCTCATTAAGATTGACATGCCAAGAAAGCGATACCCAGCTTGGGATGCTCATTTTGTAGACAGAAGGCTAAGAAGGACTATTAACATTCTGCAGTATGTCACCCCCACCGCTGTAGGCATTCGATATCGAGACGGACCACTCCTCTATGAGTTGCTACAGTATGAGTCTTCACTCTAAGAGCATCTTGACCCAAGTTGAGAAGGGGACCTTAAGTTTGGTTTGCGGTAAACACCGCTTGCAAGAAATATAACCCTCCCTTCCCCCAATACACAGAACCACCACCACCACCACCACACCAACACCACCACTACGAAAAAAATTAATAAGTCACAACCCCTTCAAATAAGCTTTCTTTCCAGTCGCTGTATGTATACAAAGATATTCTCTATGTTTTGTAAGTAAAAACAAGAAGAAAACCTTTCTTTTGTTTTTTACACATAAGAAACAGTATTGAAAAATCCCACGCTATGGTTCATAGAGTGGAGAAGGAGGAGTTGTCTCCACTCCAAAAGAAAAAAAGTTTTTTACCTTACACCAAGTGTAGATCATTTATGGGATTGGTGCTGATTGAAAGAACAAAACAAAACAAAACAAAAACACAAACAAACAAAAACCTTCAACTGCCTTATGCCCTTAGGTGCTGAGTTTCATTAAGTACTGTCACGTTTTCTCATGCAAAACTCTCTGGTGATTTTTGCACCATGAGAGGGAAAATTAAACAATTAAATGAAACAAATCTAAAAGCATAACAAAAACCAACCAACAAATACAACATAAAGCAATTATTCTTCCTATCTGATTATTTGTATTGAAGAAAACAAATTTACCAAAAGCAAACGCATAAAACCCTCCCTCTTATTCAGTTTCTCCCCTCCTCTCCTGACCTCCCCACTTCGCAGAGCCTTCTAGGAGCTCAAGGGCTGTTTGAAACTCAAATGGCTGGAGAAGCTACTTGAAGGCTGACTATGTGCCATTTTAACATTTGCCTAGCAAGAATCACATTCGTTTCCAGTGAAAAGCAAACCAGAACAAAACAAAAAGCCACCCCAATAATTCGGTAAGGACAGAACATTCTAGAGCCAATTAAAGGAGATTTCTGTATACATAATCAGTAATAATAAAACTCAGCATAGTAGCAAAAAGAACGACATCAATTTAAAGGCACAATACTTAATCAGTGACTGGCAACAACAATTAGTTCCATCATTTTAAGGCTGTGAATGGTAGACATTTATCACATGTGATATTGTGTAAAAGCCTCTTCTGTTTCCATTTGGTGGGAAGCCTTAAATTGATCTGGAAAGAATTCTTCATTTTTCATTTGTGCTTTTTTTTAAAAAAAAAATAACACAAAGAGGAAAACTAGAACATATATATATATATATATATATGCATATATATATATGCATATATATATATATACACATATATATAAAAAGTCAAAATTGTAATAACTGACCATTTCAAAGACTGTTTGGTGCTTCTGTCTTTCACCATTGTAGTTGGCTGAAAATCATTCAGCTCACCTGGTGCATCTGGGTTGAATGGGAAATTTTGTGTGTGTAGTGTGTGTGTGTGTGTATGTGTGTGTGTGTGTGTGCCCATAGCACACGTATATATGTATGTGTCCCTGCTGCGAGGTCTTGCCAGAGATATAAAACACTGATGTAAAACAGACTTGGATTATGGCTTGGTTCAGCAGAGTGTGGGGGCGGGGTCTCTGGAGTTGTTGGGGGATGCTTCCTGCCCACGAGCCCTGGTTTGGGTGGTGAGGCTGACACCAGCAGCGGACTCCAGGCCTCAGAGGCCATGCTGTTTGGGTGAAGATTTGATTCCGCTGTTTGTTTTCTCATTGTATCAAGTTGAATTTCTGCAGGTGTTGCAAGTATGTTCAATCATTTTTAAAAGTTTTATTTTGGAAAGTATTGTTCCTTTAAAGAATATTTCTGTTCTAGGGCATCGTTTCAATCCCATCGTGTCTCTACTTGGGCACAAAAAAAAAAAAAAAAAAGGAAAAGAAAAAAAATCACAAAAAAGATATATATATATATATATAAGTATATATATATAGACTCACACACAATATTTTTAAGTAAATACTGTTAGCCTTTGCTGTGTGTAGCTGCGATTTTTTTTCCAAATATACCTGTTTAGGGTGCAACACCTCACATTGAACTATTCTTAACAGATGTTCAGTAACTAATGTTTGTGGGGTTTTTATTTTTAAACAATTATTATTCAGTGAGGCTTCTCCTTCCCACCCTTTCATTGTTTATCTAAAGCCTTTTTTTTTTTTTTAAGAACAAGTTTCCAATATCAGTTGTGAAACTGAATGCTCTCTTCTTTGTCTGGACTTCCTGGACTTCATGCGTCCTTACTAAGCATCGTGGTGTGGTCCTCTCCCATCCCTGCCTCAGGGGTTCCCTCAGGCCTCCCTGGTGGGCAGGAGGAGGAGGAGCCCCCATCTCTAGGAAGCAGGAAGAACAGAGCACACGCAGGCCAGGCGGCAGTGAAGACCAGCCAGGAGGACCCAGCACACCCATCAAAGGGACCCACACGTGGGCTCCTGGAGAGTTACTTGGGAATTGGAATCTAGTCAGAGGCTCTTTTCTGAATTGCATCAGCATGCTGCCTCGCAAGGGCTTCATACCTGAGCTCCGTGGTGTACTCTGCTAGGCTGGGGAAGGTGAGGCCATTGGAGAGCGGGGCATCCGCTTTAGCTAGTGGGGTCCCACGTCTTGTCTGCCGTGGGTCTGGGGCTCTGTGCACCTGGAGCTGGCCCACATCTGTTGGCGCATCTTCTTTGAAATGCTCTCATGTGTCTCCTCGGGACGTCTGCCACTTCTGCTTGTGTGTCTGTTCTTGGATTTCATCCTTTCTTCTTTCTTTTGGTTTCAGCACAGTCACAGGTTTTGATTTGCCACCTCTCTTTCTCTCTTGCACACTTAGTGCATGTGTGGGCATCCTGCTATGTTTACATGAAACTTACAAAGAGAATGGTGGATGCTGAGCTGACCCTGAGCACCAGGAGTTGGGACGGCAACTTCCAACTCAGGGAGGGCCTCCATGGTCTTGGCTGCTAGGAACAAATGAGAGACCACAGGACATTTCAGCAATCTTCATTTTCACACTTTTCGCTTGGAAAGGCATCTTCGCCCCTCACTGGAATCCCTCCATCATGCCAGGGCTTTCTTCGCAAATGAAATGAAAATATGTATCTGTGAGCAGCAGCAGGGAAAGGAAGAAAAAAAAGCAAGGAAAGTAGAGAGCAAGTCAAGGAAGGGGCAGGGGAGACCTGACGGCAAGGACCAGGCTGTCGCTGTGCTCTTACCATCATCCTCTAGCCGCTCCCCGTGTTCCCAGCCACTGTGAAACTCTCTGGCATCATCTCACCTGGGCTCTTCTCTCCCCCACAGCCCCTTTCCCTTCCAGTGGCGGGCCCCAGGCATCAAGGCAGGATTTCATACACACTGAATGCTGAAACTGCCTGGTGACTGTGCCTCCAGACCCTTTGATCCTGAAAGCCCGGATTCTTAAGGCTGCCCCATGGCAGGGTCACCCTGTCCCACACTGGGCATCAGCATTTCATCTACCATTTGTCTGAGTCCCTGACAACCCCTCAAGGCTGTTGCTTCAGCTGCTTCCCAGAGGAATGCCCGTGATGTTTTTAGGTTTTTTAAAAAATTTTAAGTCTCTGGGCCCATTTCTCTCCCGGGACCCCCTGATAAAAAATAATCAATTGCAGTATTTAGGCCTGGTAAGCACGTTGGTGCCCAGAGATAGAGAATACAAGAGCGATCTCCTTTTCAATCCCTAATGACTCCCCTATCAGGTATGTCCACTAAGCCCCGTATTTTATTCCTCTGACCACATAGAACATTTAGCTCTACTTTTTGTTCTCAGAAATTTGGTAGTATCTCCAAGCTATATGACTGATGGTGTTAGAGTCATTTCTGCAAGCTCTGCTTCTGCCCTGCTCAGCAGGTCTGCCCCTTCTCCCAGCCTCTGTGAAAAAGAAAACTTCAGTCCCCTCAGACGATACTGGGGTGATGTCCCCTGAGCTCACAGCCTCAAGCCTGTGACATCCAGATTGGGAGCTCCATATCTCTTAAGTCTATGATGAGGGGTACTGGGGAGGCTTTAGGCTATCAGATCAGCCCCCAGTGGCCTCACTCACCCCAAAGCTTCCCGTGTCTCCAATGCTCTCCTGCACTCTGCCTCTGGAAGGCGTCACCTGGTTCTGCAGGGTCAGGCCTATACCAACAAGATGGGTACCAGGAATGAGATGGGTAGGACAATCACCCAAGCAGATCTGGGGCCAGAATGAAAGAGGCCCCATCTCCCTTGCCCAGACATGCTGGCCATGATAACACAGCCTTGGGCAAGGAAGATGACATTTCCCCATGGCCTGGGAATCCCCGACGTTACACCTCCCTGGGCTCAGAATCATTCAAGACTTGATGATCCTCATGTCCCCAACCCAGTCCCTCTGCAGCCGTGGCCCCTCTGAGTCCCATGATCCTGTCTGGCCCATGGTCATGAAGGTGATTCTTCTGGCTGGGGGGATGTCTGACCCTGTCCAGATATAAACCTGATTCTCAGAAAGAAGAATTTACAGGTTTTTAAAAAGCGCCAAATTACATCATTTTCTCCATTCTTCCTCCAGTTTTTCCCCCACTGCACAGAGGGGCAGAAGAGGAAGTCTCCGGTGCAGATCTGGTTTGAACTGCACTGGGTGGGCCACAGCCCTGCTTCTTCCTGTGCATCTAAACCCCTTTGCGGTCTTCACAAGCCAGATAGAGGAACACCACCTTCCTTCTTCTCACCTGGTCTGCTGCTTGCTCATGGGAGGGCTAGAGCCAACCCCAAGCCTTGATGTCCCCAGACCTTAGCCCAGTTTCCTCTCTCCGTTATCCAGGGACAGAGCAAGAAGAGCACAACAGTGTGCAGTCTCAGAGCCTTTGGCTTGGAGCAAAGGATATCAGCTCCTAGAAGAGAATGACGCAGGCCATATTCTCATGCTCCTGGCTCACTCAGATGAGCTGGGCTGGGGACTGTCACCTACATTCGTTTGGCACAGATGGTAGCATTTTCTTTGCCAAGAAAAGTGGCTTCTTACTGAAAACGAGCCCTTCCAGCCCTTGTATGTGTGATGACAGCTGCTCTGGATGGTGGCTTTATGATTGAAGGAGGGGAATCTCCTTGTGTACCCTTAATTTGATTTTCTTACCAAGAAGCTAAAATCTATTCTTTCTTTGCCAAACTGAAAAATATTAACACAACCAAATTTGGTTGGGGAGGTTGAGATTTAAATTTGGATAGTGTAAAAGGAAGAGAGCTCATTGTAATTAATTTTGCCAAGATCCACATGACACTCTCCATGCAGGGAAATCTGGAGGAGCTTAAGGTAGACCTGGGGAAGACCCTGCAGGAGTGAAATGGAAGGACCCAGAGAGGTGGGCCCACCCCAGGGGCTGGACCAGTCTTACAGGGAGCAGTTCTATTCATTTCACTCTCAAACATCGATCTGCCCTATTGGGCAGCCCTCCTCATGGAGCACAACACAGTTATCCCTTAGGAAGTGAACGTAAATCAATATTGGTTCCTCTTACCAAGGTCCAGCTGAGAATGAGATGAGCACAATGGGAACTTCTTTAAGCTTCTATCTCTTTCTCCTCAGCCCAAACTGGTCACTGTCGTAGAAGCAACATTCCATTCTCACCCATGGTTCAACCTCCAGAACATGGAAGTGGCAGGGGCCGGCCAATCACAGGTTATAAACCCATGAGCTTGCAAGAGGATTTCTTCCAGCATCCTCAATCAATGTGTACCTTTCCCAATTTCAAAACATGTAAAAAGGTAAAAAGGCAACTCTACCCTCCCAGAGATTTTTTTTTTTCCTATGCCTCTTCACTGGGAAAAAAGATGATGCTTAATCTGAATTCTTGCAGTGGCAACACAAGCCCCTTTCTCACCCATCCTTAGCTATTCTAAACATTTCACTTCTTGCTTAAACACTGTATCTTATGCTGTTGGCCAGCTATCAAGAGACAAGGGTGCTGCCTTGATCCTGCTGCAGCCTCCTTCCTTGGCTCGCCTGGTCCCGTCTGCCTTGTTCAGCTCTCCCTGGCACCATCTGCTCCTTACTCCTGTGGCTTTTCTTGCACTGGCTGGCAGGCCATGGCTGGTATGTCCTGGAGCCAAAGGTCGTGAGTGCTATTAATGACAGCTCCCGAGGGCAGCAGACGGACCACCGTGGGAGTTCCCCCTGCTCTTGGCCAACACCTTGTGTTGAGGGCTAAGAATAGACCACATCAGAAATGAGCAGGCAGGACCTAGGGACACCTGCCCCAGGCTGCCCCATCACAAGTAGAACAGTGCATAGGTACCAGGAGGAAATGCTGGCCTTGTCAATCCCTAACAAAAATCCCAAGACCCCAACTCCAAAAAATCATTCTCAAACCAACAAAGACAAAGAAATCACTTCCCTTTCGTATAGTGTCAACTGGTAACCCAGTGAACATCCTTGAATATGCAACATTTGACCATCTGTCACGGCGGATACAGACAGCCCATCATCTGTTACATGAGCTCCCCTGGTCTGCTTGTCCATCTTCAGCCTAGCACTGGGATCCTCAGGTCAGAGTGGGCTCAGGAGATTTGTTTTAGCTGCAGACTTCCTAGGGACTTTCCTTTAGACACAGAAAGATCAGGAAGTGTCACAGGTTGATTCAGGGTCCCCACTGTGATCATGGATAACTCACTTCACCTCTTGGTGCCTTGGTTTCTCCATCTGTAAAGTGGAGAGAAAGAAGGCCAGTCTCTTCCTTCTCTCCTGCTCAGGGATGCTTGGAGGATTCGTCATTGTTGCCTGTAGCAAAGTCATCATATGAGGGAAAGTGGTGACTTCGTTTCTTGGGAAATGGATCCACAGGAGGAGAGAGTGTTTTCCGGGTGCCATGGCACCCAGAAGCCACAGGATGAACAGGGAGCACAGCGGGACAGGGAGGAGTCTCACATACCTGTAGTTCTTAGAGACTTCATAGCACTGTGAACCCAGGTCAGTGGTACCCTGGTCGGTGACCCCAGTCACCTGACTCAAGCCAGCCACTTGTAATTCTAACACCAAATCTCCCGACATTAATTTTTCCTGAAGTATCAGAAAATATATGGAAGGATGCATTTGAACACTGATATTCATTGAGCTTTGAGCAGACAGGAGGAGTGAATGGGAAGTATTCGGAGACTGTTTTAAAGGTGGTTGCAAGCTCTTCAGGAAATCTCTCTCACCTTTGTTCTTCCTTGCACTCTTTTTTAATCTCGATGCTCACCTCATCAAATGGACTCACCTTCTCTTTCCCTCTCGGCAGAGTACAGAAAAACACCACCACATCTTTGAGTTTTTTTTAAAAGCAATTGCTCTATCTGTCAAAATGTGGGTCCCAAATGTGGGTTTTCTTCCCTCCCTGGCATGCTTTGAGCGAAACGTGCAGGCAAGGATTCAGAGACAAACAGGGGTGGAGAATAGCACTAATTTTTTTTTTCTAAATCCAGGATTCTTTTCTTACAATTCGAATTGGAAACGTTACGTTGAATTTCTTTTTCTTTCCTTTTTTTTTTCTTTTGAACTATGGTTTGACTGTTATCAATTCAACTACCAAGATACACTCTGAGCAAGAACACAGACCGTCCTGAGAGCCTCCATTCTTCTCAGGACCCGGAGTGAGGGCAGGTGGGAGCCCAGGAGCCACTGGGGTTCCAGGAGGGCCAGCCATGAGGCTGATTTTCTATTGGTTCTGAGAATCTTCTTGGAAAGAAAAATTCCAGAAGCTTCAGCTATTCTGCATCAGTCAACCTGGCTCTGGCCTTTTCCTTAAAGTTCAGGTGTATTTTGCTATAGAAATTCCCACCCAGAAAAAAAGGCCGTCCTGGAAATGTTCCTAAATGAGATGGAGCTCGCACGAGCAGGTCTTGGTGGCGGCTGCCAACGCCTCCTGCTCGTTTCCAGCAGAGCCCTGACCAGAACTCCTTTCCCTCCTGCTCTGACCCTGCTCTCTGAGGTTAATATTATTGTTTTGACAGCACAAGGGACAAGATCATAGTCTGGAATTCAGGAATGACTTGTGCTTGACCGTGCATCTGACTGTTCTATGGATAGGTCAAGTCCTGCTGGGATGGTTTATTTCCACAAGGTATTTCTGATAGTAACAGAAGGAGAGAATGCATGAGCCCTCATACCTGATTCTCCATTCTCATCAGCACCTGCTTTTGACTGGGATGGATGGTGAATGAACTGTCCCAAATTTGACTCTGAAGATGGACACATGGAGCCGCGGGGAACAACGGGACTCAGTAGAAGGGTTGGAAGAAGGCGACGAAGAGGAAGGCTTCCTGAAGTACGCGGGAGGAGAACATTAGCGGCCATCTAGTCACTCCTTCCTATACTCTCTGGGGCAGAAATAGAAAAACATATTCTTTTCAAACAGAGGAAATTGATTTTACGGAGTGACGTGCTTAAGCATTTTTTAAAAATAAAACAAAAGGGTCAGAGAAAACATCTAAAAGGAGAGGCACATTCTCAAGAACAGATCATGTTACTGGAAGTAAAAAAATCCAGGACTTTATCCTTCTACAGACCTAAGTCAAGTCACTCTTAGGGCCAATTTCTCTTTCTGTAAAATGGGAAGAATATTGTTTACCTACCTCACAGGGCTGTTGTGAGGATTAAGTAACCATGGCAGGTGAAGCGCCTTGAAGATCAGCGTATCGTGGTGATCAGGCTTGCTTCCTATTTAAAAATCTAAACACCAGTTGAGCACCTACTGTGTGCAAGGTGCAGTGGAGGAAGGGAACCTGATCAGGTTCCTCCACTCTCTTTTGATTAATGGGTATATTTTTAAAAGATTCCAAGAAGACAGAATAACAGCGTTGTCTCAATGTGGGTTGAGAGGAGTTCTCTGTCTTTCTGCCCCAGAAAAGCTACTCTCCTCTCCTTCTCCGGTATTTAGACAAGGAAGGCCTTTACATTCTTTGACTTCTACCAGAGAATGCTCTTGTGGGAAGCAAACACATACTGGTTGTTCTACTTCCTTTGTGGGAAAATGAAGGCAAATAGCAGTGACAATTCCTTGTGACCAGCACATATGGTTCTGTTATTTCAGTTTTTCCTTCTAGGCTCAGCTTCAGTTTTGCCGTAGCCTTTTCCTTCTGTCTTCAGACCCAGAGAACAATCCACTTATGCTGTCCTGGAATAGCTGGGGATTTGGGCTAGCTGGTTTCCTTGGAGAGTCTGGTACACTGTTGTTTGCTGGAAAGTTGTGGCTTCCAAAGACAAGGGTCTTTACTCGAAAACAGATCAAAACATGTGACTGCCATTTTGTGTTTTTTATTCTTTTTTTGGTGGGAGGATTTTTCAGTTTCTTAGCTGCCTCACATAAAGCAAAGCCTTTTAAAATTTCTCATTTATTTTTCCATGTGCAAAAAATTCTTCCCTTCCCAAGCACACTCAATGAACCTAGTCTGGATTCTAAACTGTAGCACATCTCAGAGGATTCTTACGATTTGTACAGTGCCATGCTGGAGGTTCTCTAATTTCTACAAAGAGCCAAGCCACCTACTGAGCTAAGCAGGTTGGAATTCCAGCCCCAAATCGAAGCTTTCTGGAAATGCTCCCAGAGCCTTTTAGCTTTAGGAGTGCCCTTTCAGTATTGCTAGGGCAGTCTCCCCGAATCCTCAGAAATCTTCCTGCCACAGAAGAACATCCTCGAAAGCCAGTGGGGGCTTCCTCTGCATATTAGAACCCAGAGAGAAGCCACTTGTATTGTGAAAAGCATTATATGATGCCAGCCTTTAAGAAAAGAAGAGTTACTTTCTTTTCCTTTCAGAGGGAAAAAAGGATGGAGAGAGAGGAAAGGTGATTTGATTTGAAAATAGCTCTTTGGTTGCTATAAGAGACGTGAGACTGAAGTCCACGGTGGCCTGTACCTTGGACATGGGACGGCTGAGGCCCGTGGTGAGTTTCCTTAGGCAGCTGAGGTCGTATTGAGGCACCATGCTCCTTTCCTTTCAACCAACTCCAGGCTAAAGGAAAGGGGGCTTCAGCTTTAGTGCTGCCAACTTGCCCAAATCATCCTGAGAGTCTCAGCCACGTCTCTGCCCCTCTCCGGCCTGTGTTCGGGAGCGGCCCCCAGCGTTGATTCCAAAAGGCCTGCCTTCTTCGAGGCCCATGCTTCCACGCACATTGCTTCAGGTCAGAGCTGTCTGTCCAAATGCAACCCCTGCAGCCTTTTCACTTGCCTTGACACCACTGTTGCTGCATGCTTCCACCAAATATGCCCCCACCCCTGCAGGAGCTGTCATTTCACCCCCACTGAGACAGGGCCTCCAGCATCGCAGTGGGCCCAGCCTGCCTAAGGCCCAGGACAGGCTCTGCTTCTCCCTTTTTAAAAATCCATGTGCCTTTAAAAGGCGTGGCCCTGGGTCCTAGTTGAGCCTTGACAGAAGTGGAGGGCTGGAGAGAGGAACAGTGATGTTACTTAGGCAGTTGGGAGACTCACTGATAACCTGTGAAGCCAATGTGGGCCACTAAGTGAAAATGCTGTTGTCACATTGGCTGGGCTGTCTAGGGCATTCTGTCTTCAGAATAACAACAGCAATCCTTGCTGCTGTTGCTCACATCTCCCCCACTGACTGCTAACCTCATGCCACCTGCTAATTGATGGCTTTGTTTGTATTTGTTTGAATTACATTGATTTTTAAATGCCAGAGGGGGAGAGAGTGAGCTGAAAGCCACATGAACTCTGAGATGATCTGAGATTATGAAATTACTGGGAATTATGCAGAACAGAGGAGTGCATGACCAGATAACCGCATTCAAAGCTTATCGATCTATCGAGATACGTAAACGTGCCAGTCTTGGGCATATTAGATGTATATATGCGTATGTATCTGTTTCTTAAAGGGCTGAACCAGTTTAATGAAACAATATTCTAATGTTTAGGGCTCTTGCCGGACTTGAAATTGACCTAGCCTAGATGGCTTTTTTCTTCTCCCAGGCACAGGGTCATGAAGAAACCCCCCTGAGCTGGTTGTTTGCCTTTGTTTCCTCCATGAGTGACAGAAAGCCAATAGCAGGGTTCTCCTGGGACTTGAGAGATTCTTTAGTTGCTGCCAGTATTCTCAGTAGATTCACAGAACAACCTGGGAGCCCCAGGAAGCATCTTTCTAAACAACTCCCTGGAAGTTCTGGAATTTAAATCATACCAGGTACATCTGATCCTTTAGTGCAGCAGCTGCCACAGTGGGGAAAGAGAGGGGAGTGTGCTGTGGACAGGGAAGCTTGGACATTACCACTCTGAGCCCGGCCAGTGGTAGATGATCTTTGGCTGCCAGGATCTCTGGCCGGTGACAACTGAACCTGCTCTGTCCAGCTCCCCTACACCAACGATCTAAGCAGACAAGGTCGAGGCTGGCCCCATGAAGTGATGAGGACTTGGAGAAGGTGTCTCCCCTGCCTAAATACGAAGTCCTCCTGGCATCTCTGGTAGACAGGAGACACTGCGGGGCAACTGCTTTGCGGGAGGCAGAACGCATGTTTTGGCAGGACTGCATACCTCCCCACAGCAGCGGTGGCGATGACAAGTCTGAGGTCTTCCAGACAGACTTCAGCAGAAACCCAGGTGCCCACAGCCCCTTCTGCCCTTGGACAGAATTGGCATGACCGGAGAGACATGATACTTGGTTATGTGGGAAAAGAGCGCTTAGGTGAGCTGAAGGAAGCAGGTGCTCCTGAAGCAGGGTGTGCTGAACCCTAAGGTTCTTTCTGGAGCAGAGTCCGGTTCTGAGCCTCCTCCTTTGGCTGGAGGAGCAAGGAAGGCCACCTGCAGTGTTGCGATCTGTGGTCTCTGGATGTTTCTGGTATCAGGTGTGAGGCAATCACAGGGTCTGTCCAAGCCCGAAGAAACCCTTTCAAGCCCACATCCCCAGAGGTAGCTTTGGGTCCCCTCCTCTAAACTGTCACGTGTGCACAGCCTGTGTCTCCTGACACCCAGGTTGTGGCATGCGGCCAGTGGCTGCAGACAGTCATGTCAGCACCAACCACCCACTCTCCCCCCTCCACCTCCTCTCCTTCGCCTGGCATGGTAGCCCCGGTCATGAGGGCAGCAGACTGACTCTGCTTTCCCTACATTCCAGCTTCCACAACCCCCTATCTCCAGCCCAATCTCTAGTGTACACAATTTTCATTATCTTTTTCCTCCCATGGACTCTTTTGTGCCAAGACATGTTTTTAAGAAACTTTTTTTTTTTTCTGATGTCACAGAAAATTGGCTTCTTGGGGTAGGAAAAAAAAATCTGAAGAGGACATGGGAAGATGACAGTCCCATCCTGGAAGGGTTGATGGTGCCCCTCTGCCTTCTATGTGGTGGTTTTCTTTTACTTTAAAAAAATCATACATTTGTTGCAGAAAAAAAGTTGGGGGCTCAGGGAGTGAGGAAAGGAGGCAAGAAGGAAGCGAGGAAAGAGAGAGAGAAGGGGAAGAAAGAAAGGAGCCCCTTGAGTGTCACTGTCATCTCCTAATGTCTGGGGCTGCCACAGTGGTTTGCTGTTCAAAGCAAATCCATTTTTCTTCCTGCAGCTGGGCTGAGCTTTCCAGCACTTTCTGGCTCCGTGTGTGCCTGAGGACAGGCCACGGGGTGCTGGCTCTGGCCTCACTGACTTTGCCCTGCAGGGTTTTCTTGAGCTTCTCTTTGCCTGGTCACGGGCTGTCTCAACCCCTCCACCTGCGGCAGGGAGGCAGCCAGCGGAGGCCAGGAGGCTGGAATCGAATCTCTCTTCTCATAATGACGGTGATTTTCTTGGGTGTTTTCTTGCATTTGCTTAGCTTTTCTTGGATACTTTTCTCCCAGGAAGCATTCCCATGTTCACTCTGTAAGGTTGAAGATGCTGCTAACTGATGCTCTCCAAAGCAAAACTAGTTGAACTTCTCAGGTAATTCAAAGCCTTGAGTACATACAATTTGTGATTTTCCCTAAAGGGCTAACAAAATATTCTCACTGCTCCTGTCCACTCTGAACATTGGCTGGCTGACTAACAGGTTAGTGTGTGTGTTGTTTTGGGTTTTCAGGAAGCAGAGTCATAACTATCATTACTTTTGAGATTTCAAATATTTACCCCCACCACCACTGAACCTGTGATTGAGCAAGCATGCATATATAAAAGGAAAGTTTGAGAACTTGGCAACTCCAAGCTAATAGCAAGTGCCCCTCCTCTTCTGGTTTCACTAGGACAGGAAATGTGCTCACTGCGTGAAGTTTTAGTCACTGTATGAAACTCACCTCTCCAGCTGGGATTCTTTTCCTTCTTCCATTTGCCTTCATGGCATCCAGTCCTCATGGTTAGTTCTTACATCCTGAGAGAAGAGCTGAGTTAGGAGACTATAGCTTCCAAAGCTTATAACATGTCTTCCTTTACTCTGGAGTTTGCTGGTATTAAAAATAATCTATAGTGAACTACAGGCTAAGGAGAAAGCCTGTGAGCTGGGCCTTCCAGCAGGTTCATGACCCCCTCCTGTTAACCAAAGTCTCAACCTAAAGGAATAGAAATGAGCTGATTTCTTGCCCTCATCTCTATGGGGAAGATCTCTGTGGAAGTGATGTAGTCAAAGCTTTGGGGGAGGGCTAGGAAGTAATCTTGCCCTTGATCACCCTCAAACTACACAGGTATTGCTTTTTGACACCTATATGACGGGTCATGGAGAGCCCTTAGGCATATGATTGATGACATGCTACATAACTAATGCACCCTTTGGATGGGGAAAGAAGCCCTTATTCTTAATTAATTTAACTGAGCACCTATTAAGTGCAAAACATAGTCTTTGCCCATGGATAAAGTCAAAGCGGGGGAGGGAAAGTACTGAATGAAAATTCCCAAGGTGTAAAAGCTAAGAGCAAAATCTTCACCTCTCACTCCTAGCAGCTCAGAATGCTGTTTGCCATTTAGACTTCACCTAGCACAGTTGCTGGACCGGTTCTTGGAGTACCAAGAACCTTATATAAATGGAAAGGAAGAGGCATGGAAGACAGCAAAATGGGCAGAAACCACTGTTCTAGAACCACAGGCAGAGACTCCCGGATACTCTAGTCTGTTATTGTAGGAGGTGTGTGGTGGAAAATAGCCTAAGAGGAGACCCAGGGTAAGGGAGGTGGTGGTGAGGTGGCTTTTCTGTTCCCATGAAGGAGCTAGAGAAGCCTCCTTGCAAATGGAGAACTCTTCTGGTGGAAGTCTTTTGTTTGGCCCTGTTTTCCATGCACCAAAAGTAGTCTTGGGTAAATCACTGAGATTGTTGAAAGGTGATAGGAATCATTCCTTTTCCTCATACTGAACTTGGGAGCATCACTTTTAGTATAGACAAGCATCAGAATTTGAAAACCAATTTTAGCTACAACCTCCAGCTCAAGGAAATAAGTATATCACAGAGGCTATGGGGTGGGACCCTGCCCCACCCAATAAGCAGCCTCTTGTCTTTGGGAGAAGTATTGGTCCAGGTTTGGGAAGAAAGGCCCCAGCACAGGGAGCCATTTTGATCCTAGCAGCAGGTCTCCCTATCTTATCACCACCAGCTTGGACAGTAGAAAGTAAGTCCTGGGATGCTGCAGATCACACCAGCATGGCCAGTTGACCTCCCTTGTCCAACCCAGACCTAGAGTCAGGAAGGACAATGGCTGTAGAGAAGGCTGTGGCCCTGTATCCCCCACACCATGTTCAGATCTTCCTGCCACAGATACAGTTTCCCCATTGCCATGTGGGATGTGGCTCCCTGCCTGGAAGGAGAACCTAGGAAGGAGTATTTCAAGGCTGGCAAGTATGCTAATAAAAATTAAAATGCTGTTTAATATCCACTCTGCAGTCCTCCACTGCCTCCTCTCCTTTTCCAGTTCGTCAGTGGCACATTTAACTATTGGTGCTCCAGATGGCCAAGGACTTCCATTTTCTTGGCCAGACTATGAGGATGGAGTAATGTTGACACAGAGTCAACTCCCATGGTTCTCAGCTATGTGGACAGATGTGGACATCTGTCTGTCCTCACTAATCTAGACCTGGTGCTATTTGTGGCAAACTGTGCCTATGGATGTAATTTCTTTCATTTTCTTTCTTTTTTTTTTTTTAATGCTTTGCAACTGAGTAATTATGCTAGAAAGACAGATTTCCATGTAGGGCTTTCCTTAGCACAAGACTTTTGTCCTTTTTTTTAAAACTTTTTTAGGAGGGCTGGGTTTTCAGTGTCTGAGACCCCTCATTTTTTTAAAAAGTGAAACTTTTTTCTTTTCTATTAGCCAAAAAGAAAATCGCATTAAAAGAACAATGTCATGCTCTTTCTTCCCTCTCTCCCTGCTGAGTTGGAAGGGACAGATGCACATGGGCTGGGAGCTTTTGAATCAATTGCTCAAAAGACTTTTCTGTTCCCCCACCATGGCAAGGTCAGGGCAGTGACAAACAATTTAACTTCTTGAACCTTGTGGTGCCTTTTCTCGTGGTGCTTCTCTGTTGTGTAACTCCACTCAAGGCGGCCACTTGCAGCAAACAGCAATGCCAGCAATTGGTATTATGTGCCAGTGCAGTAAAAGACTTTAATGTATAAATATATACATAGATATAGGTATAGATATATCACTATAGTTATATAACTATATAATTGAGGTTCTGATGCAGCTTTGGTGGGAGTTGATCATTCCTCTGCAAAAATACATACTACTCAAGTGGAACTAATGGCTGTCTTGAGGATATTGACATTTGGAAAGGGCACCAACAGATGAGATGGGTTACTCTCCTGTGACAAGTTTTCTTCTTCCTTCTTGTGAAAGTTGCTGTCTCCATAACACAGAATATTTGCTAAGGGAGCAAAGTGCAGCTTCTTTTGAACTTCCTTTGGTGCTGATATATATTTCTTTTAATTCTTTGTTTGTTTTGCTTCCCCATTAGTGGCCAATAAGCTGCTTTTTCCAAAATCTCGACTCGCCAATCAAAGGTGGCAGGGGACAGTTCGGGTATAAGAGGCTGGAAGTTGGGCATCCCTCACTTCGTGTCCTGACTCAGTTTCCCCTGCGACCTGCATAAGTCCCACACATGGGTTCTCTATCTACAATCAGAATCGTAAAATTTCCTTACCTCATGGGGAAGAATAACTTAAAAGGATTAATTGGTGATACTGAATCACTAGATCATTATTAATTTGGAGACAGCAACTTGACATGTTTTTAAGATCTTGTTATATGTTGCTAAGACTTAAATCGTGGGGTTCTGTTTTGTTCTCCTCTCATTTCTCCATCTCTGCTATGTTTTCTGTCCTGCCTTTGGCAATACCTTAAACATTCTGTAACTGATGGAGATTCACCTAGGGCGTTGGGTAGTGCTCATTTCTCCCGAGGGAACAACATCACTAATACTGTATAAGGTGCTAGAATCAAACCTCATTTTATATACTTTGGTTCTTAGAGAAAAACAAAACATGCAGAATTCTTTCTGTGAAGCCTTACTATAGATTGCTATAGCCAATTGTTTATCCAAAAAGTGAGACAGAGAGAATAGAAAATAAAGATAAGATGCAGAGATTCTGTATAAAGTGTAATGAAAAGACCTTTGCTATTTCTTATATTAATGTAAACTATCATATATATATATTTATATACATATATATATATATATATGCTTGAGGCAGATAGAATGGAAAAACGTACAGTATGCTCTTCTTTATTTGTCAGTTCATTCACAACTTTTAGTATACGCGCAAGAGAGGTTTACATTGGGTATGGGATAAAGGATGCCCAGTGAGATATGGGGAATTATTCATCTTTCTGTTCTCTTCCACATGTTAGAAAGAGTAGGCTGAATGTAAGGAAAGGGGAATCGATCAAAACGTAGATGTGCTTTTTTAAATGTTCTGAGCATCGATGTTATGCTTTTGTGTCATTTCTTCTTTCTTCCAAGGTGTCTCTACAGCGCTGTAAAAATATCTCCTGCCTAGGGCGTTAACCAATGTTTACCTCAAGAAAGCTTAAATAAAAAAGAGGCAGTTGTTTTTCCCATCTCTTAAAAAATAGTGTCCCCCTAACCAAAATGTGAGGTATTTCCGCAGAAGTTCAGCAAGAGAAGAGAACCATTTCTGAGACTTTCCTTCATGTCCCCTTCCTTTTCCACCATACCCTACCCGCTTTAGTTACTAATGAAAGAATACAAGAGATGAGTTTTGCCCAGAATTGGGTTAGGATGTGATAAAAGTGTATTATTGGTGAATATAAACTCACCAGAACTAGCGGTGCAGGGTCCTTTCAAAGGATGGCTGCGTACTTCAGATGTTTCGTGCTAGCATGCGTGTGTGTGTGTGTGTGTGTGTGTGTGTGTGTGTGTACTGTATATATGTTTCAGTGTATGAAATGTCTGGTGGACAGAGAACAAAATACTGCAAACAGAAATGAACAGGAATAAATATATATCAAATGCTATTTTATCAGATGATGCACTTGTTCACCTTGATGAGAAGCCACTGTTTCACAACTATGCAATCTTCCCGTTTTTCTGCCCCCCTTCACCTTAGATTTCCAAATTGTTTTCCATAACCCTCACAGATTTTTTCCTTTGTACAAGAACCCCAGTATCCAATCCCTGGTTCAAGGTGAGCATGCTACAGTGATTCTTTTCCTAAATTTAAGAGCTAAAGAAAAAAAAAACTCCTTTTCTTTAATTGGAAATGATTCAGTGTAACCTTGTTTGGTTCTGTAAGTGAACTGATGTGTATTTTGTTTCGGTTACATGTTTACAACTTGTTTTCATCCTCTTCTTGGTTCAAAATATTTATTTTCTTTATGGATTCTACCTTTTATATATGTTTTGGGGATGTGCTGACTTAAGGCAAGAAAAAATTTGGCTTAAGTGGAAAACGGAGCATGTGACCTCTGGGGTCGGGAGCGGGGAGATCATGTGTACCTGCAGCTGGATTAGTACCTCCATCATGGTCCTGAGTCAAGACCGTGGCAGGGAATCTGGTGGACTCTGGGGAGGACCTGACCTGGGTGTTTTTCTTTCTTTATTTGTGGTCATCTCTATGGAGTAACCTGTCCCCAGAGGGTGGATTAGTGTTTTCTGCCTTAGCTTTAGGCCAACTGTGTCCTTCCCAGCTACTCTGCCCAGTGCCAAATCCCACGTCCCTGCTGTTGCACCGTGGACTCTTAATACCTTTCCTTCCCTGCCAGCCACTGATGACAACTTGCCCAAGTGGGGTTAATGCATCTACTTTCATTTCAGAAGTTAGATATAAAGGGAATCTTTGAGAGCCCAATGTCAAAAGTGCTCAGGAAATTGGCCCTAGACTGCGTGCCATTTGGAAGCATTTGAAACTGACTCCTAGTTGCAGAGGAGAGCAGCGGGTTCTAGCCCATTTACAAACTACCGTCAAGACAGTTCGGCTAAGAAAGGCTTTGAGAGGTTTAAAAAAAAATAGTTGAAAGAAGAGAGGTCACAGGGTTACACAAAGCACAAACTCTGCAGGGGAAGCCCTGTACGCAGAAGGCAGCTCTGTAGCTTCTCTAGTTGTCTGCACAAGTCTGAGTTTTGCACACGATTTACAAATCTTGCACAAGGTGGCTGAGCCATCCAAGACAGTTTTTAAAAGAGAAATCCAGACACTGCCTAACTGCTCCAGCACAACATGCTTCCACTCCTCAGCTGGTGGGAGCTGAGGTGAAATTCCTTTGGAATGAGGAAGGAAGTGGGTCCTTTGATGAGGTGCATTGCCTCTAGGGGCCTCATTCCTTGCCTCTCCCAGTCCTGCACCTTCTCTTAGCTACTCAGGGGATCTGAAGGAAGAGAGCTATTCATTTGCTTTTCTCTTGTTCTGTAGATCACACCTGCTGAGACCCATCTCGGGAATTACTCATTCTTTGGTTTTCTTCCTTATATATAATAGGAACAAAGGGTTCCTCTTTTCCTGCAAGTGAGTATTTTGGAGACCTTCAGGAGTTTCCTGGGGCCTGGCTGCATAACCTGACCCCAAGAAGCTTACCCAAAGCTGACTTGTCTTTAAGGCTCGGGAATTCCATAGGAGATCTGTTCCAGGACACCATGAAATTTCCCAACTCCTGGCCCTCCCTAAAAATCAGCTGTATATTCATAGGGGCTTCTTGAAGGTTGCCAAGGTCTGGGACTATGAGTTCCCTCTAGCCTGCCCTATCAGCACTCAGGCTTCCGGGTCTTCACCCACCTTGGGCAGAGTAAAGAGTGGCCAAAGGTTAGAAGTGGTCGAGATCCCTCACTCCTTGCTTGCCCAGGGCCAAGTCAGAGTGCCCAACACCCATTTGGGGGCCTCTCTGGGAAGGGACATGCCCTCCTCTGCAGTCTGCAGCATTGTTGAGTTTCTGCCCAAATCTAGACACTGTCCGGACGCCTGACAATTCATTCCCAGCACATAAAGCCTTTGCTGGAAAAATCTTCCCTGTCAGAGTGGATAAGTGTGGCCTTGTGTTATGTAGGTTCTTGCCATCCACTTGGCCCTGATATCCTGCATGGCCCGTGGATGTACAGTCATGAATACCAGGCCAGAGAGGTCAGGGAAAGCCCAGAGCCCCGCCGGGCTGGCTGCTTCTGAATAAGGAATCTGGTCAGAGATGTTGTGCTTCCCCTGATGGGAGTAGAAGACAGTTCCATTAGAGGAAAGAAGCATTTAGAATTACTGGAGTCTCAGGAATGTCACGTGTCAGAACAAGTCCAGTGTGGTCTGAGCAGGTGACATCAGTGATGCAGAGGCCTTTTGGGGAGGATGAGAGGACTCAGATTCCACTGACAGTAACCAAGGGCCACAGATGTGTCACGCTCTGCACCCAGTGCCTCCATATGAAACATCTCCTCTAAATCCTGGGGATCATTTGGTGAGGTGCAGTATCGCACCCCATTTTACAAATGAGGAAACTGACGTTCAGGGCGTCCTCACACTTGCATAGGGTCCCATGGTCAGTCAGGGGTTCAGCTGGGGACAGACCTCGGTATCTCAGTTCTGCTCCATCCCTAGTGGTCCTGCTCCTCTTCCAGGTGGACTCCACCTCATCCACCTCCCCACGGCTCACAAACCCCAGGGAGCTCACAGTGCCTGGCGGGGAATGTTTGGGACGAAAGCCAGGAAGCCTGAGCATTTTTGTTTGCATTCAGTTGGCCAGAGCAGCTAGGAGAAGGATGGGAAAAGTTCAGGGATGATTAATGAAATAAGGTGTCACCATGGAAGAAGAGGCCTGCTTTCCAGAGGTCACCCTGAGTTACCTCTTCAGTTATGTTCTGCAGGAGCTCTGTGGACTAGAGTCTTCCCAGAAGCACTTCAAGGTGTCAGCTTTGCTTGTCCTGAGAACTTTTGTGTGTCTGTCTTGTTTTATTTTTGTTCTCCATGACCTTGAGAGATGACTTTCAGATAAATGGATTATTTCCCTAAGGATATAGAAGGGATGAGAAGTTAGAGTTAGAACAAATTAAGAAATTTAAGCTTCACAGGGTCAGTCTGAGTTTTTTGCGGACAGTGGCTGTGATTCAGCAGTGAGAAGGAGCAGTCCAGAAGGCACCCTGTGTTGGGCTGGGGAGGAGGCAGGCTAAGGTTGGGGATGACCATGCCAGGGCTTGGTTACTGGTGTTTGCTCCTGTCCTCACTGCTCCTGGGCTGGCCATTGCCTCCCATGAGCCCCAGTGTCCCCATCAATAAAATGCAGAGGTGAGCTTGGTAACCTCTGTGATTGATTCAAACGAGAAAGATACTGAAACAGTGAGCCAGGCAAATGCATTTGATGAAATTTCTGGAATGATGAATTGACACCTTTGGATTTGGGAACAGAAATCACTATAGAACCTAAGTCAACGAATGCAAATACCAACATCAAACTATAAGGCTGAAGACAGTGATTTTCACTTTCATGTGAACTGATTTAAAACAATAGAAATGAGAGAAGATGCCAGCTGCAATGGTTCACACCTGTAATCCCAGCACTTTGGGAGGCTGAGGTGGGTGGATCACCTGAGATCAGGAGTTTGAGACCAGCCTGGCCAACATGGTGAAACTCTGTCCCTACTAAAGATACAAAAATTAGCCAGGTGTGGTGGCAGGATAATCTCAGCTACTCGGGAGGCTGAGGCAGGAGAATTGCTTGAACCCAGGAGGTGGAGATTGCAGTGAGCAGAGATCACACCACTACACTCCAATATGGGTGATAGAGCAAGCCTCCATCTCAAAAAAAGAAAGAGAGAGAGAGAGAGAGACAGAGAGAGAAGAGCACAAGGGAAAGGGCGGTGGGGAGAAGAGCAGAAATGGGCAGGAAGAAAGGGGAGATTAAAGAGATTGGTGGGAGGGAAGGAATGGTGAGACTGCCATGTTCTTCCTCTACCAGCAGTCTCGTGTTTTATGTTTGTTCACAACAATTACATCAGCTTAATGGCTACCGAGCACCCTCTAAGTGCGGACGTGCACATACACACATACTACACACACACACATTCCACACACTATACATACTACACACACACACACACACACACACACACACACACACACACACGTTATTCTAATCCTGCCAATGTCCAGTGGTTACCTATGGGGAAAACCCCTCAGTCCTTGAGCATAGCTGGGGCTTCTTCAGAGCACAAGGAACAGTGGAATCTCAGGGTTTGAAGGAGACTCAGACACCACCTAATTTTTGCTCTTCCACACAGTCACTGACAAAAGGCTATCACACTTATTGTTACAGGCCTCCAAGGGCAGAAGCTCCTTGGCTCCATGATTGAGTACCTTGTAGTTGGACAGTCTTCCCTTTGAACTGGCCTACTGCTGCCTGTTGTGATCCAGACTGGTTTCTTTTGCTTTGGGCTTCCAAGGGGATGGAGTCCCTGCATCTGGATTAATGAGCTCTGGGACACTTGGAAGTGCCCTTGGCCTTGTCTTGCCCAGAATCTCCTCCTGAAGGGAAGAATAGAAATTGTACCTCACCTTGTCTTTGCCTCCTGAAGGCAATCCTCCTGCCAACCTCACAGCCCAGCCGCACTGGAAGTAGCTGCCCATCTTTGTTGTGTCCTGTTATTACAAAGACTCAGATGAACTGTTTTTTTGTTCCTTTCCATTTATCGGGTCCAGTGTTTTGTGTTCAAAATTCAAATGTAAGTCTTGATTTGAAATGGATTGAGGAAGGCAGAAGGAGGCCCCTGGGTTTTGCCGGAAAGGGGAATATGTATTCATAGGGTCTTCAAGGACCTCAGAACACTGCTGATACCTTTTCCTCTTCCCCAGACCAATCCCCTGTTGCATTTCCCAAAACCCAGTGTAACCTGGATGATGGCCTCCACACAGCAGGAGCTCTGCTTTACATTGGGAAAACAAAGAGGAAAGACTGTCTTGTAAAGCACTCACAGTCCAGCAGGGAGAAAAAGCACAAACCTATGGGCCGCTACAATCTGGCTTCTGGGAGGACAGGGTGGTCCTACGCAGCAGGGCTAACTTCATGCCTCCCAAAGTGCACATGGCTTCTCATCGAGGGCCTCTGATCAGTTCCCTCTTCCAATCTACCATCATCCCCAAATGAACCAGGCATTCCAGTAGGACCCCTCAGTCTTCCCCCTAACCCAAGGCTAAACTGGGCTGCAGCTATTCCCAGTTATTTCTCATCAGAGAAAATCCCACCAAAAGCAGGATCATGTCCAGAGTAAAAATAACCACTAAACAATCCAAGGAGCTTGATTCGGTTCAGTCTTTAGCCCTACAGACGCCTCTGAGCCCTGTATCTTCCACATTTTCTCCAGAGTCTCTAGAACCTTCTAGTCATGTCCAACAAACCCAAAAGTTATTCCTTGGCTTTCTTGCTCAAGTCCCTTAATTCCCTTTTGGCCACCTTACTGATCTGAGCTGACCCTTCCATGGTTGGTGGTTTCATGGCTCTGTTCACCGAGTCACTGCCTCAGCCAGCCAAAGTCCACGTCTGCTTTCTTCTCACCCCATCTTCCTTCCATCCAGGACAGAAATATCAGGACAAAGTGGTCTCTGCAGTAGCTATCACTGCCTGATAGAGCATTTTATAGTAAAAATGTGTTTACAGTTAAGATCAAGGCTGATGGAGGCCTTCTTGGTGGCCTGTTGAGCTCTCCATTGGAAGAGTTGTTCTTGGAAATGAGAAGGAGAAAGGGATCTCTCTCAATGTCCCCATCTGGTAGATCTTGCTTCAACCACTATGAGTGCAGATGACCCAAAAGAGGAAAAGATGGGCCAGACGCATCACAGCCAAATTGATTTCCAGCCAACAGGTGCCAAGGGTGCCCAAAGTGGTCCCCAACACAGTGGCTGCAGAAGTGAGGGCCGACTCTAGGGAACGTGAAGAAACCCTGACTCCCTTACTATTGATGCTGGGCTGCTGAGCTCACAAGGTGCTCCAACCCCACCTGGCAAGAATACACAGAACAACCCTATGGGATGGGTTACTCCTAACTACATACATTTAAATATTTATTTATTTATTGTGGGCACAAAAAGCAAAAACAAAAACTTTCTTAATTTCACCTGGGTTTGCAATTGAACACATCTGATTCCCTGACTTAAAAAATAATATATATATATATTTTTTTTCATTTTGGAGCAGGTTTTTTTTTAAAATGGGGCTTATTTTTTGGATTTGAGATCACTGGGCTTCTTGCCTTGTGAATCAATGCTTGCTGCTGTATTAAAAATGCATACGTCGGTGACCGCAGTATTAAGCCAAATTTCAAATCTTAGTCTCCTCCATCTGTAAGTGTTATGTATCTACCTCATTATGATTTTTTTGGTTTCCTGTGCTTTCGTGTTGTGTACAATGTCAGAGGTGAAATGTAGATAAAAATATATATATATAAATATATATTTTTTGCTTTGCAATAAAGTTCAAAGCTATAACACAGAATATTCCTGAAATATCATAGCCTTTTACTGTGCTCTATCTCCTTAGTTGTGAATTGTCTCGGGAAACTTTTTGCCTATTCACGAGAGTCAATATTGTTGTGTTTGTCATTTGATGAATTATTCAAATTATTTTAACTGTACTTTTTGACACATTGAATAAGACACTAGGATTCTTGAACAACTCTTGGTTTCAAAGGTGCTTTACTTCTGTGGACTCAAGTGATCAAATGGAAGGGAAGTATCTCTGCAGACTTGAATCTTCCGGAAAAAATTATGGATCTCAATGCCATTGGGCTTTGGGTTTAGAACAAAAGGTTCGTGCGTAGGGGGAAAAAGGAAACATTGGTTTGGCTTTGACTTCTTGACGCTTTTGGTATTTGTTTTGTCCAACTTTTACTTCTTTTATAAATTTCAATTTCTTGGCATGAAATATGGTATTCCTTGACTCCCTGGCATTCTTGTGTGATTTGGCTGCTTTTGACTTTTTGACTCCACCATTTTCCCTAGGTTGATTTTATGTGTTGTGCTATTTGGTGGTGAACTATCCTGTGCCCAGTTCCCACCTCTTCTCTAAACCTTCTAGAACTCTCTTTCATACCACATGTTCAGAGGAACGATGATTTGGAAACTTTCGTAGTCTACAAGCCAACACAATGCCATAAAGACTCAAGGTTTTCAAAAGAATCCTGACCAATTACAGTACAGGTTCAAGGGATCTTGAATAGAAGGTGGATTGTTTGCAATTGATTCCCTTTATTTATGTGCTGGGACAGAATTACCATCCCTTAACTAAGCACATATAGGGTATGAGCCCTAAATAATTTGTATGGTCCGACCACCCTTGTTTTTCTGTGTCTTTGGCCAAAATATGTAAGGCTTTTCTTAAATTCATTCATTATGTTTTACAGGTATAAAGAAAAGTCTATAAGTTAGAATAAAAGATCCTTTAAAATGATATTTCAACAAAACTCTTTAAGTATTTTATTATTCCCCAGCTCCACGGAGCTAGGGAAAAGTGGTCATTGAAAGGGGGAATTATTTCCACAAATGGTGACATTGCCCATTAAATACATGTAATGCTATAGAAAAATGAACATTTCATAATATGTTGATTTTTCTTATTTTGATTATCCTAAATAATTGCTGGTATGTATTAGTAATGGACATTTTAACTTGTATTTGGGGAGGTTTGCTTTGTTCTGTAATGATGCTGAGTCAGTATTTAAAACAACCTGGCTAGGTTAGACTTTGCCTGTTCTTGACTATTTCTCTCTTTTTATGATATAAAGGTCTGTCTAAGAATTGAAATGCAGATAAAACATGACTGAAGGTAGAACACACTGATGTTGATTGAAAGGGAAGAATATTATGATAAATATATATACTTATATATATACACACATGTAAGTAAGTGAGTGGTAATATATTATATATTCACACACACAAACATAGATATGGGCACAATGACAGTATGTTTTCAAGGTTGGTTTTTTGATTCTGAGGAATTTGCCACCTCACTGAGCTTCCCAAGATTCCAAGATTTCCTTTGAAATAATTAAATGTTTAAGAAAGAAATGTTTTGCTTCTTTTCTGTAGGTACTAGAAAACACAATTCTTATTATTTCCTATTCTTTCAGTGACATATCCATTGTGCACTCAGAAGAGCCTGTTTTTAGGGAGACTTTGGGGGTTCTTTTATCATCACCTTTCAGCTCGCCCAAGGCCATGAGAAAATTACCTACAGAGCTACCTACACCTGCCTATCTTGACTCTTGTCTTTCTGTTCATCTCAGTTCCCCAGTTTGTCCACAGGGGAGGTCTTGTTTCCTGGAGACCCTTCTGAAGTTTGAATACTGGACTGACCTCTCTGCATGCTAGTTCTGGGCCCTCTCCACACCTGGTGCCACCCTTCCTGGACTCCCAGCCCCATTGCTCCCCAGGACACAGATAATGGGAATTTCAGAGTTAGTATAAAGAATTTCTTGCTTATCTGTGATCAAGGGATTTTAGATACATGTGTTGATACATGAGGTTTAATCTATTTCCTATAAAGAAGGGTCCACAATGGACCAAACTCTAAAGGTAACCCAAGTAGATGGCTTAACAGGACTTCCGACGAAGACCAATTAGTTTTGTTCTCATAGTGACCTTCTGCTTACTCATGAGCAAAACTCCCTTAGCTGAGAGGGAATCCCTGATATGTCAGAGCCAGTATGGGAACAGGGAAAAGGAATTGAACTTCAATTCACTGTAAAAAAGCATTTTCTTCTTTCTCTTTCCTTTTCTGTTTGTAGACCACATTTCTGCAGAGTGGGCTGGTCCTTGGGCATGACCATTGTTGAGTTATTGTGGGGAGTTTCCTGCACTGCTGGGAGGATACTGTAGTTTTGTTTGTTTGTTTTAAGTCTAATTATTATGCCTTTTGGTTGCCTGGAAAGGGAGAAGGTACTGTCCCCAGGATGTAATCATTCTAGATAGAGATGCTTTCAATTCTGTTAATGGTTGCTAGTTGCTCTTGAACTCCCAAGGAAATCTCCAATTTGGAAACAATTTCTTACTCCTTAGTTGGGTTATTGGTTTTCTGCTTCTGGACAAAAACAGCTTCTATGCTTTAGGAGCTTTGAAATCACTGGACCAGAGGAAGCAGGTGTATTACAATGGGATGTGGCAGATGATGCAAGAATTTCTTTTACCCTAAATTCAAGGTATTTATGGCTCTGGTAGAGGCTTTTTGATATTTTTTATGTTCTCAGGCCACTGGGTCTGCCCAGTGACCTTCCCTGCAAGAACAATGTGACAGATAATGAGTTCATTTTACCCCGCTGGAGTTTCCTTGGGCCAGAATAGTATTCTTACTTCAAATTCAGTTAATCATTTGATTATCAAATATTTATTGAACACTTACTCTACCAAGCACAGGGTTAGGACTACAGGGATATAAAGATGAAATAAACCTCAAGGTGTGTAATACAAGAGAAAAGACGTGTACATTAAAAACCATAATGCAGCGGAAAATGGAGCCTAAGGAGAAGTGCAAGACACTATGGACATCCAGAACAGGAAGAAATATTTCCAAGTGAAGGTAGAAGGGAAGGCTTCGAAATGATGACATTTGAGTTGAGTTTTGAGGAATTCATAGCCTGCATGCAAATGGGCGAATATGGCTGGTCACGTCCATAGTCATGATGCATCATTCATTCACTTACCATGTTGATTTCCTTCCAACGAGAAAGCAAGACAATTTCAGCAGCACATATTCAAGCCATGCAATGTCTTCCACTGTCTGTTAACATTCACCCAAACTTATTGAAAGAATAGCCCTTCAGTTGAAGCTAGGTTAACTCTTGGTATAGAAATGTGATTCAGGGAATGGCTCTTCCTTGTAGATAACCGCACTCCCTCTTCAAAAACTTCATGAGCACCCCAAGAGTTGGACTTGCAGTTGCTCAGATGTATCCATTTGCATGCCTTGACTCAAATCTAAGCCCCTGCAGCTTTGATATGTCTAAACCCATTCCTCTAGTTCTCCATATGTGGTGGAAGAGAGGAGGAATGAGGCTTCAAGTGGTGATTTGCATGTCTCCATCTGCAAGGGCACATCAGAAGAGTGGAAGGTGTCAGTGGACCACTTTACATGTGATTCCTGGAACCACTGAGTTTTTGAGATCAAAGGGAAGGAACTTGAATGAAAAATGGAATTTCTTTAAGCCTAAAGCTGCCCAAGAGACACAGAAGCTTCCAGTCTCTGTTTCTTAATAGGGTTTTCATTCAAACCTGGTCAGGCAAGCTTCTGGAATATTTGAGGCCAATGCAATCTCCCAGAATTGGTTGAGCCATGCAGACCTTGGCTGGCCCCAGAACTTCACTGTAGTAGCCAAGGAGCTGGTTACTGGGGATACAGCTTCTCCTAATGAGGTATTGAGTCTTTGGGATGTGAGGTAAGGCCCAGTTTCACCTATGGTTTATGTAGTGGTTCTAGGTCTTTCCAGATACCATGAGAAAAGTATATAGAAATGAGGCCAAGACAGTTTCTTTTCTGATCCTTTCCTCAGTGGTCCCCAGTTCTCTCAGCACTACACATAGATTCCTCCTCAGTTTGTTCACCTTACTTCACGTTCTGAGACTTTAAAAAACAGAAACAAAACCCCATGCAGACATTGAGACGAGAGATGCAAAGGCACTGAGAATCGAGACAAATGTGAGGACCTCCCCGCAGACAGATCTGCTCCTGGAACTGGTACTTAGCATTTAAAGCATGGCCTGGCCTTTGACGTCAGAAAGCATGTCTAAGTGGAAATGCAGGGAATGGCAGTTCTGAACCTTAGAACTTATTAATAGGACAAGCAGGCTTGGAATCCTGATTGGAACCCCCCAACTGCCCTTAGTCTCATTCCTTATCATTATTATCTCTTTAAACTCCATAAAATAACTCTACTGTTACCATTCGATGGCCTGGAAGCTCTTCAGAATGGGTAGGATGGTGACCATTTGTATCCCTGGGGCTGATAGACAAACCATGTCAGCCACGCATACATTCAGAAAAGTTGGACTTCGGTTTTACACAAATCATTTTAAACTCCAAGCTTCAAGATACTAAATTTTAATCATTCCCTTTACCACCCACCATCTGGGGCTCTACTGAGCCTGACCGCCATGAACCACAGGCTGAGGGTGACCCCAGACCCTCACTGGACCCCACGTTTCCCACACCCATGATGTCTGCTCAAGAGTGTGTTGCCTAAAGCATTATTCATCTCAGATTTAACTCATATTTACTGAGCAGTTGCTTTATGCCAAGTTGCTAAGTGCTTTTCTATATATTTTCTTAGTTCATTTAATTTATTCTTTGTAATGACCTTTTTCATCTAGAGAAATAGAACACATTGCTTTGTTTGACAAATGAGAAAAATGTGACCTAGGCATGTGAATGATTTGCTCAATTTCTCTTGATTCATAAGAGATAAAAACCATGAGGTGGTATCAAGTGTCTTGGCTGAAAGTCTTCTGCCTTTTCCACCATGCCTCTGCCCACACACTCTCTTGCTTTATTGATGGGACATTCTAACTTTCTTTTCTTCCTGCTGCCTCTCTGAACTTTGTGAGGCCACTCCCCTGTGTGGTACATTTTACCTCAGGCTGCAGCAGCCAAGGATGGCTTGATCTGTGTATAAACAATCTATCTTGAGATTGCCTAAGAGCAGGGGCCCTTGAGGCACCAGTCTGAGACTGGCATATGGAAAAGACATCCTTTTTTCTCTGTTTCCAAAGATTTTCCCTGAAAATAGTACCTAAAATAAACCTTATGAGAATCTACTTTTAAGGCCAATTCATGTTCTTCTCATCTTTCCCAGGAAGGTCTTTTGGCAGAATCTCTCTTTGTTGTAGAGAAGAAATCAGGGCATTGGGTGGCATCATTGTATTTTGGACCCCAAAAAGCTCAAAAGGAACTAAACAACCAATCTCTGCCTCTAGCTAGAGTTGCTGCCTCCAATACTGCTGACCTGAAGTACTGGGCTCTAGCTTGGCTTCAGGAAGCTTGCAAATACCTTGATATTGCCCCATGTCAGCTGTCAAAACTGGCAACCACCTCCCTGAGGATAAAGGGTGACATTTCTTCCCTTGAGTACTAAGAGCTCATTGAGATTCCTGGACTCATGCACAGTCAATTCACTCTGTTCATTAGTCTTCTAACTTACTCACTCATTATTCATCTAGCAAGTATCCCAGGCCTGTGACTAGACCCGATCCATAAGTGATTCACAGTCTGGTGGGGAGCTAACCTCTGTACATCCAGGGCTGAAAGGTAAGATGAGATTAATGAGTGCAGATAAAGCTCAAGTTCAAAGGACAGGAAGGCATCTTAGCACCACCAAGCTCAGAGAAAGAAGAGATAATGTGGGCATTAAGGACTGTTGAGTGTTCCTCATGAATAGCATGTCCTGGGTTAAGGACATTCGAGACAGTTATAAGGAAACAATTAACACATGTGCCCCCTTTTTTCCCTAAAAGTAACTCCCAGTGTGTACCAACATATTGGCTCCCTTGATAGCCATTGTTAGAGGACGCTTCCTGCCATCATCTTCCTTCTCAATCAGTCACCAGGAGTCCTTCTCAAATAGGAAAAAAAATGGCTTAACCACATCAAGAAGAGACAAGGGGAGGGAAGAATAAGGAAAAGATTCCTCTGTCTTTGAGACAGATTGCTTTAGAAAGAAAGTGGGTACTTCACCCATAATCATGTTAGCCTTGGCCTGGAAACTGAGGAAAGGGTCCCATTACTGCCTCACCCCCAGGAGAGAAGAAGGACATGAAACTCACCATCCCTATGCCTTTCTAGCTATCATTCCTAGCCATTGTTTCTGTATGACCACAGATCCCATGCCTCCATCTGAGTTTACGTTAAGCATCATACTATGAATAAGCACATGGCTTACAGAGAACAAAGAAGAAGAATATATTCTCTTAAGAAGAGCCAAAAGAGAAATGGGACACAATGGCATGACACAGGCCTTGGATCAGTTGACTAAACTTGAAAGGTTCCCTGTAAGATAAGACGCTCCAGGCCAATCCCACATCGCCCCTTTAAGCCAATGATGAATTCTTGTCAATTCCACTTAAGAATCGTTTGTTTGTTCTTTGTTACTGTTCTACTTTCATGGAAAATGCTGAGATATATCTTGAGGTGATTTATCAAAAGAATTTCTGAATCAGGTCATATCACATTCATTGCATCCGTCACTTACCAGGCAGCCATTTCCAAAATATGACATAATTATCTCCAAGTAAGTTCATTTTTAACACTACAGATTATGTCAATGGTGAGTGTCCACTGATTAATGGTGTTGAGAAATAGTGTTGTTTATTTTTTGATCTTCAAGACATAGTTGTTTCTTCCCCAGTTTCCTAGTTCAATTGGGCAAACTGGACCACTAAAAGTCCACTAGGAGTTTGTCTAGTGATTTCCCTAAGTGCAGCTGGGTACAAGCAAGTTGAAAATGACTTCTGTCAGCAGAAATTAGAGAGTTAGGAAGCTATGCTGCTGCATCCCAGGACCACCAACTCTCATTTAGCCCTGCCTCCCCTCCAAGAAGGATCAACCCTTTCTACATTCAAGTGCAGCAGCTGAAGTCCTGGATTTGCCACCAACATTAATAGTCCATGTGCTGAAGCAGTTTCCTCTTCTGCAAAATGATGACACTCTTTAAAGTTCCTTCCCATCCTAAAATTTTATCAATACCCACTCATCCAACAAATGGGAAGAAAATTTAGCCTCTCCTTAAACCCATACCAATATTTATAAGCGTAAGAACCCAAAGATCCTCCTTACAGAGAAGGCAAACATCTCCTAAGTCAATTCAACTGTATTTTTCTCTTGCATTAAAAGATGAATCCAATACAAAAATTAGGTGGATGTGGTGGTACACACCTGTAACCCCAGCTACTCTGGGGGCTATGACAGGAAAATTGCTTGAACCCGGGAGGCAGATGTTGCAGTGAGCTGAGATCACACCACTGCACTTCAGCCTGGGTGACAGTGTGAGACTCCATCTCAAAAAAAAAAAAAAAATTCTCCATTCAAGGGAAGACCCATGGTCAGCGGTTCTTTAGTTAGCTCTGCAGAACCACTCACTTAGGGGAACTCAGAGCAGTGAGCAGAGGGCACTGCCTCTGAACTGCAGAGGAACAGGTGGTGGCTGCATTTTGAGCCAGGGCTGGGTGAGGAGTACAGAGAACGTTTCTGGGACAACCGCTTTGCTATGATAGGTCATGGGTGGAAACTGAAGTCTAGGAAAGCTTAGTAAGAGGTGGGAATCAGAAGCCAAGTATGGTGGGATCTCCTCTGGTCTAAGGAATGAATAAGTATGAGCACCTTTTGCAAAAAGCGAGGGACAGAGGCACCAGTTCTGCCTGACTCTGTGACTCCTAAAACAAATGCTGATGTGCCTGCTGGAGGAGGCCATGTGCTGGGCTGAGCATAGGTGTCCACTTCTACCCATAAGATGAGGAACCAGACCAGTGTGGATGCCAGTGAACACTGAGCCTGTAGGATTGGGGGGATCTTTTTTTATTCTTGAGGAGTGTAGCAAAATTTTTAAAGGAAGCCCAAACTTCCTGCAATGGCCATATCTTAGCCAAATGATTGAGTGTTTCCTATGCTCACACTAACTCTATTTCAAAGTTAGAAAAACTTCCTAATGTGGCAGAGGAGTTTGCATTTCTTCCCTTTCTTAGGCCATGAGTGTGAGTAAAGGGTTCTCTTACCTGAATGCAGGTCACTAGTGGGACGCAGGTGGATCAAACCACAGGCCACATCCCCGGGGAGATGGGGGAGGGTGCTACCCAAACCCTACACAGGGCTGGCCAGCCCCATTCCCCCATGGCCTCAACAGCAGCCTCTTTCTGTCTAAAATTGCCCCTTTCTAAGTCACTTAACCTAGGCAGAGTTGCCCTGTGCAGTTAGGAGGGACTTAGAGTAGGGTAGAAGGGGCCAATCCAAATGACTCAAAGAGCAGCTTTCTTGGGTTTAGGCCTCAGGATAAGGCTAGAGAGGGGCCACATAAGGAAAGCCAAAGACCAATAGGGACAATGTGTGGCTTCCATGGGCTTTTGGCCTGCAATCAGTGTCAAGGAGCCATGATCCGCCCTCCTCTTGGGCATGGAGGGATGGTTCCTGGAGGCATTTCAGTACATCCTGCCTTTCCCAACCTGTCCCAGACTAGTTCTTGCTACAAATCTCAGAAGAGGATTCTCCCTCAGTCCCCCTTGCCTAGCCTCCTGTCCCTCTGCATGGAGGTGAAGATCTGATCATTGCCTTTAGCTTCTCGCTCTCTGCCAGCTACTTGCCCAAAGCTGAGGCTCTCTGGGGAACAGCAGCTCGTTCTCAGATAGACTTTTGGGTTCTCGACTTTTTCTTTCTTCTCTTGACAAGCATGAAACTCTTAGGCACAATGGCCTTGACAGGGGTCACTCATGTATCATCTGAAGTCTCCTCCCCTGCCTGGTCTCCTGGCTCTCGTTCTGTCCATTTTTCTTTCCTGAGGGGTGACCCCATTATATTTTGCTTTCATTCTGTGAATTGGTGCCTCTTCCTCTCTCAACAGTGTGGGATGCTATGGGTGACGGGTATTGAAGCGCAAAGCAGCATTACCCCCAAAGAGGCTCATGCAGGGGAAAACAAAATTTTTTTTTTTAAAGTATCATGAGAAAAGCTCAGTGATGTGGGAAACTCCCCTCAGATCCTCCATTCTTCAGCCCCGGTTTTCCAGTCCGTTTCTTGTGGAATTTTAATACCATCTATTTACTATGATTGTTTTTAATGGAGGAAGAACATCATGCTAATGAGTTGTGCGAAGGACATCATTCTTTTGTTACTCTAAGTTAAAGGGGTGAAGACTGCAGTGAACCGTGTTTATGTTCAGACATCCATTTATTGTGCTAGGTTGATTTCAGATTGGTGCATTCTCACTTATCAGGGACCTCTAATTCTAGCAGAACAAAATCAGCTATTTACTCTAGTTACTGTAAGCAGACACATAACTTTTACTGTAATTTGAAAAAACCTTGCACTGTAATGGTTAAAAAAAAAAAAGCAAATCTTATTGAAACTGATTTTGTATTTTTGATTACATCTGAATTTTCACATTTTTGTATCTAACTGTGACCACGGTAGTGCTTCCATAGCTTGTGTTCAAGGTCTTGTTTTCTTTCCAGGTTGAATTCTTAAGATTGTGTTGATGCCAGATGTTTAAGGGGCAGGACTGGGGCCTGGCTAGCAGAACCTGTCATGGGGGTTGTGTCTTCGGCCAGATCACAAGCTGGCAACAGGAAATCTTGCCTAGATGGAGCAAGCTGATGTCGCATTTCATTGCGTGAATTCCCACAGACAGTTCATATCTCCAACTAATTTAAGGCCAACAGTTTTGGCCAAACCTTTGCCAAGGACTCTTTCAACTGAGCTGCCCCCCCCCCGCATTACCCAGCTTCCTGGGTAAGGGAGGACATTTTTGAAAACAAAACTTGTGAAGTTAATTTGTGCTTATGATTTTTTTCTTCTTGCTGGAAACGTGCTGGGAAGCAGATAGCATGATGTTATTGCTCTTTCTGCTTTTCCAAACCAATACACCTGTTGTACTCTTTTGTTTCTTAGTGAAGAAAATTCTAGACACAGACCTAAATATGAACTCTTTTCCTCCTGTATTTTGGATTAGCAATTCTCCCTATGTATTCCTAACTCGTTGAAGTGTTTACCTTCTTAGCATTGCTTCTCACATTTTACTTTATTTTTTTACTGAACAACAACAACAAACCCACAAAGGAACAAATAATCTTTCTCTTTTTCTCTCTTTCTCTCTCTGATGTGTAATGTTGTGTTGTCCAGATTCTGTATAAAAATATGTATATGATGTATCTGATATTTGGCAGCCACTGGCTGTTACTTTAACCAATATAATTAACAAAATGCATAATGTTGGTGTTTGATTTTTTTTACAAAAAAAAAAAAAAAAAACAACCTAGTTAAGATGTTTGTGTATTTTTGCATGGTTAAAATGTACTTAGTGCATTGAGAAATGTTGTGGAGGCACTCAGTGAAAAGGCCGGTTTACTTTTTGATCCTAATGGTAATTGGTTGTTGATCAGACTAATCCCTATGACGTCCGTCTTCTTTAAGTTAGCATATTTCTATTTATAACTTGTTTTAGTACTCAAGATTCAGCATAGTGTATCTATCTATCTCTATTGTATTTACTGTTCCTTAAAACCAGGTTGTGGAAGTTCACTTCGTCTGACTCAGATGTCTCCATTGCTGATTTCTGTTGAAATGTGTTCCATTTAATTTGCTGTACAGTCCAGATCTGAAGCATCCCCGGGGCCCATGGACAAGGGCTGTCATCTCTCCTTCCGATGGTCTATTCCTTTGAGCAGTGCTGTGGTTTTTCCCTTCACATGGAACATCCTTTTTTTTTTAACCTAGTTATATAAAGGAGGATAAAAAGACAGGAAATTAAGCAGAAATATAAGAATTACTTATATTTTATACAAAAAGTGCATATAATATATTATAGAGAGATAGGCAGACTTTAAATGTGAATTAAGCAAAAAGGCAATGAAAGATATTGAAGGGCTCAGAAAGTGAGATCTTGGGTTGTCTTCCCAGGAGTGGCACCACTTCAATAGGAGAGCTGCAGAAAAATGGGTTGGCCTTCCTTGTGCCTCAGTTTCATGCTAGGTAAGATTAGGAAGGATGGTGTTAGGTGAGAGAGGCAACTATATTTTCTTGGGTCTTCAGTGCATTTAAAGCAAAAGTGGATCTTTAAGTACCTAAGAGATTGGATTGCTGTATGTTTAGAGACAGTGATCACAGAATCTTCTCCACCCCCTTGGATATCTGGACTTGCTCAGGGGAAATGCATGTCTTAAAAGGCACAAACCATTCTGGTTCAAGATTACCCTGATTTTATTCTTGCTGGGATTTCAAGTCATCTCTTCAGCCAGGTAGCTCCTACACGGCTTTTGCAAGCAGGCAGATTTGGAAAGCATTATCTCTGGGAAATAGAGGTGAAGCTCTGGCACAGTTTGTTCTTCTCCCTAAAGGAGTCAGAATCATGGACTTCTTTTTCCCCCTGGGCACACAGGAGTTTGCCATTCTATTTTTTTCTAACCCAAACTCTGATAGACACATCTCCCCCACCCCCAATGCTAGGAACCAGCATGCACAGAGTGTATTAAAGCACCTAGATAGATTTTTCCAGTGTCTGTGTTTTTGCAGACATTGGTCTTTTGGCAGAATAGCATACCTCTTGACAGTGAGCCATCTTCCCTGCGCAAATCCGGAGACATACCCGGTCCTATGAGGTCTTGGGCTTATTGGTTCTGCAGTGAAATGTTAATCTTGATGACCAGCTGAATGGAAACCAGGACTGGGATCCCTCTGCCTCTGTGACTCTTCATAGTTAAGAGCTCAGAGCTCTTTACAAGCATCTTGTTTCTCGTAGCCACTGCATGCCTCCGTGACGTGCCTGGCCATGGGCTCTGATCCTGGCCCTGTCTGCTGCTGGTGGGCACCTTTCAAGATCTTTTGAAATGTTCATTAGGTTCTAATGCACTTCCTACTTCCCCTGAGTCGAGGTTGACTGCAAAAGGACAGGATTCCACAAAGATGTGGCAGACACTGCTGCTCTCCTGCTTGGCTCTTTCAAGGCCAGAGTCTAGGTGGAGCATTGTGGACACGCTGACATTAGTCAGGAGTCCCAAGAAACCTGTTAAAAATGTACTGACCTTTCCCCAGGAACAAGGTTGGCTTTCTTTGGACACAAGCCTGGTAGAGCCCCTACCTCACGTCTATTCCAGACTGATATCAGTTCTTTAGGACCATCGACTACGAATGTCAGAAATGACTGAGAGCACATGGGGTCCCATTTCCTCCCTTTACAGATGAGGAAACCAAAGCCCAGAGAGAGATGAAGTGATTTACCTAAAGAAACCCAGCTCAAAAGGAGCAGAGACACCCTCAGACCCTGCTTTCTAATGCTCCTCTGTCCCTCTCCTGATTACAACCAATAACTCAGAGTCCTTCTAATTTGTGAAATTCAGATATCATTACCAAACTCTCATGTTTGATAGAAGTCACTAGGAAAGAGTTTTCTGTTTTCAATGATCATGGTCAGTGTGAACACACATGTCCACATTCCTCTCTCCCAACCCAGCCCCGTGTAAGCCAAAGGAAGAAGGTTCAGATTTGGGAAATGAAATGAGCTGATGTCTCATTCACCTATATTTTTGAAGAATAAGGAAGAACAATGAAAAGAAGGAACAGCAGAATCTAAACCTATAAACTGCCCTTACTAAATCTCCTGTGAGAACAGCTTATTTTTAAAAACTCTCAGTGGTCCATCCATCCACCCAGCGACCCCATCTCTTGTTCAGCCATCCCAACTTTCCTGGACGTCTTCCATTCCAGAGCCATCTGATTTCTCCAGGAATTCCCTTTTAGCAGAGTCCATTTTAGCAGGAAACCCTCAACTTTTAAATTCAAGCAAGTATTCCTGTTATTTACTATAAATTCCTTTTATTGGACCTCTCCCTGCTTTTATCTCAGTTGAGCCACCAGAAGCCAAAGTGTGTTTTCTTCATGCAAAACAGTAGACCAGGAACTTCCTGGGGTGTCATTCTTCTGAAAAATGGCTGTTGGCCTCCTGGCCTCACCTTCCCCCTTATACGAGCCTGGAGCACTGGCTGGTCCGTTTTCCTTTGGGAGGCCTCTTTGAGGTTTGTCCCCCAAAGCTTACAAAGATCTGGTCTAGAATGTGAATCTTTGTGGTTTTATTTGAACTTTCAAAATCAAGTCTGTAATATGCTACTGAGGCCCTTGATTCTGCGTCCTCCCTGCAAAGGGCCCATGAGTCCCCCTCCTTTCCCCAGCCTCCAGTTCCTAAGAGTCTCTTTCTAATTAAATAGATACTTTTTTTATTCCAATTAGATTATGGTGCTGTTTCTCAAAGAGACCAAGCCCCTGAGTTGAAGATCTTTAAAGGGCTTTATTCCTTTAAAAGGGTACCATTCCAGCCCTTTCCAGCCCCCACCTCCCCACTCCACACTCTCCACTTACAGTGACACTCCCTCTCCCCACCAGACCCCGACTCAGGCTCCGGAGAAGACTGACCATGGCCCTATGCCACGACCCAGACAGGCCCTTTAGTGTGACCTTTCCTGGTGGTGGATGCTCCGTGAAGAGTTGAGCAGCTGTAAGTGCTTTGTCTCATCAGAAGTTAGGATGGGTGTGGGTTCTTCCCTTGAAACCTTGAGGCTGAAGAGTGCTCCCTGGTGTCTTCACGGGAGATGAGAGTGTCCAGAACTGGCCAAAGCTGGGGGCAGTTATCTGCCCAGCCAGCCAGCTCTGCAAGAGGGAGACTGCAGCTGTGACCCCTAAGTTAGGGCCATAGGTCCCAAAGCCAATTTGTTTGATATTAATAAAAAATTATAAGTATTATCTATTTTAAAATAGAGTGATAGAAAGTGTGATAGAGTTGGAAATGTGGCATTTCACGACAGCACTGTCCTAACAACTCTTTCTCACATGCTTCTGGAGTTCCTTTCCACCATGTACCCATTCTGCCAGTGCACGCATGTGCACCTCCTCTGCATCTTTGCAGTCCATATCAAACCTTCATTTTTGTATGTCACTTTGTTTTCTAAACTTAGTCCATGTAATTCCTATGTTCCCCAACATTCTTAAACATGCCTAACACAGGCATGGCCAGTTGGTGCAGCTCAGAGCAACATGCAGACCTGAGGCTGCTGTCTTTGCTGAGCTCTGTTCACACCCTAGAAGGGTGCCTGCAGCTCAGCGAAGCAATAAAGGGTACTTGCCAATATTATTATGTTCCTAAAGCTAATCGGCAGGGTGTTTAAAAATAGCTGCCTGCCTTTCAATATGTAAGAGCAGAGCTGGAGAACATGGCATGGATGTAAGAAGGTGAATCCAACCGACATATTCGAATCTCTGCAGAAAGAGCGCAGGGTTCCGGTATTGATTCTGCAGTAACTCCTGTGCGGCTCTCAGCCCTTTACCAGTGGCTCTGGCTGTAACGTGAGGGATTCAGCTAGATTACCTCCAAGGGGTCCTGTTTTGGGTTGTGGATAACTTAGAAAATATATTTAAATACATATCGAAGTAGGATTGTACAAAGTTCCACAGACCTGTCAATTGATTTTGACAGTGATCATCCAATCTTATGTTGTTTGTACCCTCACAGTTTGATTATCATATTCATTTTCTGAATTTATTATTATAATTCTTAGATTCCTGGATAAAATGTCACTGAGTTTTCTTAGGATCAAAACAAGATGGCTTCCACCAGAGAAAGAAAGGCCAGGCAGGGAACTGGTCCCCAGATGGGTGGCCATTCTGCCGTTTCTCCCTGCACCCATCTCATCCCTATGAATGTCCCACTCACAGGTGGTCCTGAGCCACCCCAGCACAGTGCATCCATGCCTCTGCCTCCTCAGGCCCCCAGCATCCTTTCCAGACTGCCAACCCATGCCAGAGGGTGGAAGGATTTCCCCCTGGCTTGCCACAGTTGCGTGTGGTTCATTTGCTGGCATTATTTAGCAGTAATGGCTTGAGAGCCAGTTCTTCAACTTCAGGCAGTCGATTTGCCCAGCATCTTGCCAGAAGTTGGCTCAGAATAACAGGCAGCTCTCCATGCTCATCTTTCCCATAGCATTTCAAGCTAACTGTCCATCTCCTTCACTCTAGAGCAAGCAGAAAGGATAAGCTTTTTCTGTCCATTCTATTCTGTCTTCTGCACATCACCCTGTGAGTGGAGTCAAGTTAAAGGAGCTTCTTTCACTTCTCCAGAGACTCCCCTAGTACCTCACATTCCCAAGGAGATCGTAGCTGTCATTCCATCTGTTCTAGGGGGAACATTCCTGAACCCCGAAAGGCTGCCCTCTTCTCCAGCTGAGCACAGGTCTCGCTGGGGCATATAGGCAGCAGGCCTGGCTTTCCAGGACATGTGCCATTCAAGGCCATTGGGATGGGCCGAAAGGTTGATAGCAAAGGTCTTCATCTATCTTCTGCAGGAAACTTGGTGCTTACATCTTCTACTCGCCAGTCGGGTGACCACAGGAAAGAGATTCTGGAGAGTAGAAACTTTGGTCAAGTTGCCCCAAGTCAGGGATGAGCCTTCTTTCCATGGAGCCTTCCAAAGGGCAAGCCGTCTGCTACTGTGTACTGTAAATTCAGAGCTTCAGGAGCCGAGGCCTCCTGTGCTTGGGGGAAAGGTAGCTGAGGAGAAAGGGACTCCTTCTCACCTTTTGTTTACCTTTGATCTGGCTGAACTTAGCTGCCCTTAACTTCTAGTTTGCTTAAGTCCTTATTGCCTTAATAACCACCTAATAAGCAGTCAGAACCAGGAGAGAAGCCCCTCCCGTGGAATCCATCGCAAGCCTATCCCCAGCCTCCCCAGAGCTGCTATGCCTGAAAAGAGCCCCAGCCCCGTCTCCAAAGCCCAGGGTTCACCTCTTGCTGAAAGAGTGACGTTCCCAGGCTGAGGACAAACCCAGGACTGCTCAGGCGGAGAGATCCCTGCACCCACGTTCACCACTGACAACCCAACTCCATCCTCAGTCTCCACGGCTTCAGATCTGGACTCCGCACCCTCCTCCACCTCCACCTCTCGTCCCAGAGACCCTCCCCCCATCATGCTCAGTGCTGTTCCTGAAGACCATCTAGACTTTTTTGTTCTCTGGAACATTCTACTCACCTTCAGCTGCAGCACATTTCTTCAGCCTCTCCACCAAGCTCTTTAAAATGAAAGGCAGTTACTGTCTTCCCTTGGACAATAATGAATGTATCTACTGTTCGTGCAGACCGTGTCGAGAAGTGGCTGGGTTAAGAAAAAAGAGGGTTTTTGTAAAGCCTGTTTATTTTTTTAAGTCAGTTTTGAGCATTTCTATTTTGCCATCCTTCACATGGTTTTGGGGAACCCAAATTGTATCAAGGTCTCATGCCAAAACAAGCCAAAAGTTGTTTTCTTTACCTTTTTCCTCCATGCACCATGATTTCAATGATTGTTTCGGTGTCATTTTAAATGTTTTCTTGTGACATGTACTGACGATAAAAGTCATCTTGACAAAAAAAAAAGATTTATACATGAATCAGAAAGTATTTATTTCAATTTTGTACCTTTCCATTTTAATACATTATAATGTATTGACTCAACGGAGATAATATAAACAGTTCATTTTAATAACACGAGTGTGTGCGGCTTTTCCTTTACGCATGGTGGGGGAGGGACAAATCATTTCGGACTGGAAAACTCTGGCAGCTGAGGGGCATCCGTGGTGAGCAGAGGGTGGCCTCTGGCTGTTCCAAATGCATCCTGCACCTGGAAGTTGGAAGCAGCTGGCACCGAGAAGAAGGTGTTACAGGGAGACTGAGGAGGTAAGTGGGTGCTGACATCTCCAGGCATCAGCTGCTTCTCTGCTGACACACGCCTCCCGCCAGCTAGGAAAAGCCATGAACAGAGCAAAACTACCCACTTTTGGAGCCTAAACTCAGGCTGGCAATTGGACGTTCAGAGAGGGGCCAGGTAGGGGTAACCCCAAGGAAGCTGAGACAAGAAGAAGCTGGAGAAAAAACGCAGTGCTGAAAATGAGGGTCTACAGGTGGGGAAAGGCAGAAAAGTCCTGGGTTGTATTTTCTTGATGTAACATTTTCTTTCCCCCTAATGCCTTTTGCTAGAAATTCTGCAAATAAATCCTTGGGGCAAATGGCCTTCAGACCAAGCCTCACTGACATCCAGCAGAGGTTTCTTACTGCCCCATTAGGAGGATTTCTGACCGCAGAATTAGGAGGAACACCGCATGAAATACAAGCATACTCATTCTGGACTCTCCTGGATGGTGAGTGGCAGGTGCAGGGAAGACGAGGGAGGGCCAGGAGGGAGGGAGGGCATGTCGAAAGCGACTGTATCCAGACGGCTTGATTTAAACATTTTTCAAAGCATATGTGGCAAACAGGGTGGTGAACAGATCTCATGTCATTATTCTCCACTCTTCTCTGTGTGCTTGGACCTGTTCCACTTTGAAAATGTGTCATTTTGGAAGGAAAGGCAGAAACAACTATCTGAAAGGAATCCATGTCAGCATGAGCCCTTTCTCCTTGACAGAAGGTTGTCCCAAAGTGGGCCTCCTCTGAGGAGAGAGAATAGACAGAGAAGAGACAGTTTTCATCAAATGGGGCGCCCAGGACTCTGGGAGGAGAGACGACACATTCTCAGCAATCATTGATCCGTCTCCCTCAGTGCCCCTGTTCTCGCCATTCCCCTCCCTTCTTCCCAACGTTTTCAACTCAGGATCTTCGATACCTGCCTCCTGGGTATGTCCCCTTCAGGGCAGGCACCCAGAGCCCAGGCTTCTGTGTCAGAAAAGAGACCCTTTGGAGGAGAGAAACACTGAGTCGAAGTAGAGGGGCGCCCTCGCTTCCTCAATCACCCGCACCCCATTTTCAGTCTCTCCTGAGAACATGCATGACCCCTGGGCAGGGGACTGTGACTAGATTCTTTCCAGTTCTAATCCAAGATTGTTAGAAAGGAATTAGTCACCAATTATACCAAATAAATCCCTCTTCAGGCCTAAGAAGGGGCCAATTAGGGGAGACATCTACCAGGGAAGAAACAGAAAGCCTCCTCCCATCCACCCATTTCCAAATCTCTTTTCCAAACCTCTTATTAAACTGATGAGGAGTCTTCAGCCTGAAGAAGGCTCAGCTGTTTAGAGAGAATTTGGGTTCTGCAGAGAAAATCTGGGAAGCTCCTACTGGTTAAACTATTAATAGAATCTTTCCTAAATTGAATTCTCATCAAAGGCAATTAGAGAGGACTCTTCTGAATTCTGGCTCTAAGGGAATTTAGGTCTGAAATTTAAGATTCTGCTTCTGTGCCAGTGTATAATTGTGCTTGTGAATCTGGACTCTGTCTTAGCCTGTCTGGGCTGCTGTAACAAAATACCATAGACTGGGGGGCTTAGAAACAGCAGAAATGTGTTTCTGACAGTTCTGGAGGTGGGGAAGTCGAAGATTAAAGTGCTGCCAGATTCTGTGTCTGGTGAGAGCTTTCCAGTTCACAGATGCTGCCCTGCAGCTGTGAAGAGGCTCTCTTGGGCCTTTTTCTAAGGGCGCTAATCCCATCGTAAGGAATCCACCCTCAGGGATAATCACCTGCCAAAGGCCTCACCTCCTAATTCCATCGCCTTAGGGGCTAGGATTTCCACACTTGAATTCTGAGGGTACACAAGCCTTCAGACGATAGCAGACCCTCTTTTCTCTGTGGTAAATGGAGACATTTGGGCTTCCTTGCTTCCTGGTAGTTGGGACTGGGGGGACTATTGTGAGCAAACCCTGTCATCGAGTGAACTGCTGTCCAGTTTGCACTTGCTGGCATGCACACGTGCGCGTGAACGCATACACACACACTCACACTCACTTACAAGCTCCAATACCTGCCTCCTAGGTACATCCCCTTCAGAGCAGACACCCAGAGCTCAGGCTTCTTTGTCAGAAAAGAGAATGCCTTGGAGGATAGAAACACTGAGTGGAAGTAGAGGGGCCTCCTTCGCTTCCTCAGTCACCTGCACCCCACCTTCAGTTTACATAAGTACATACACACACACACACACACACACACACACACACACACGGCTCCCTACTCCCATCAGGCCCCTGGACCTTGGCCCCAGCCATCTAATCATGCACTATGGAGGCCCATTTGGACACACTTCTAAAGCCAAGGCAAATGGAAGTTGGGCCATCCCTTCCTTTGTGCCCTCTCTTCTTCCTCATCCCGCTTCCTGCTTCCTGCCAGCTCCCTCTCCTGCTTACTATCTCCCAGGCCTGGCCTGATCTACTCTACACCCAGGTGCCAGCCCAATGATTTGAATGATGGTCCCTTCTCAGAACCTCAATGCCAGGGGCAGGGAGAACTCGCCCCTGGGCGCCAGGGATCTTCACCTCATCATCCCTGCCCTAAACTCAGGGAGGGGGCAAAGAATTCCATGTGGCCTGGGGCCTGCCTGACACCTTCTTGGCTGCTAGAACTCTAAGATTAAGGCTCCTGCTGCTTCCTTGTCTTGCAGCCCATCTTCATCCTTAAAGGATGTCTTCCGGCTGGTGCAGTGAGCAGGCATTTTTTTCCCTCAGAGTGATTCGGGGCGTATGCACTCCTGTAAGTTCACATTCTTCTAGCTCCCCAGCCCCTCACTTTACCTCCTTCAAGGCCTTTACCTACATTGCTTCAGGGAAAGACCCACCTTCCCTGCCCTCTCACACACATGCTCAGTGATTGCAAAACTGTGAGGCTGGACTGTGTGCAGGAGAGAGGCAGAGAGGGCAAGGGAAGCCCTGGAGCCTTCGGCCCCCATCACCTGGCTACAGGAGACACCTTGTCCTTCAGAGCAGCTTCTTAGATCTCCTCGACACCCTCCATTCATGCTGGGGAGGGAGAACTGATCTAGCCCAATGCTGAGTTTCCAGGAGAGGCTTCAGCGTGCACTGGTCACAGAAAGAGAAAGTTGGTCTCAGAATGAGGAAGAGAAGAGGCTTCAGAAGCTTCTGCAACGTCATACTTAGGAAAAATATACAGCACAAAGCAATATTTAAGGATTTTTATATGTACATTGAAAAACCCCAACTCTACCTGAACTACACTCACATCTCCTTGTGCGAACTCTCCCCATCCACCTCCTCCCGAACAGGGAATGTGGTCTCAGCATCTGGGGAGCAGCTTTGGAAAGCTGGCCGAGGAGTATGGAAAATCCGATGGATCCTGCCCTCTGCTTGGAAATAGCAGAGACAGAGTGAGAGGAGGAAAAAGGACACTTGGAAAATGTTCTCTTTTCTGGGAGTAGCTAGTCCTGTATAGGTCCCAACCAAGGGCCTAGAATCACAAAATAATATTAGATAATCTTAAGAAAAAAATATATGTTTCTTTGAGAAATCAGGTCTGATTACAGCCCAAACTCCCAGGAGGTCTTCTTCTCTCCCTTATTCTCCTACTTGGTGAGGGATGGTCCTGGATTTGCTATTAATGTTTAGGTCCAATTATGGCTCCTACCAGCAGAAAACAACCTCACAGTCGGCTGGGTTTAGGCTGGAGAGTGAATCTCCCTGTGGGGCGAACACGGCCCCTCCAAGTATCACCTTCCTGCTAACTCTGAGACCACCACTGTGGTCTTCCCTTCCGGACGATCCCCTTTCCTTTCATGCGCTGACCCTTCCCTTCCCCGCACCCCCTCCTTTCCCCTCCCCTCCTCTTTGCCGCTCTCCTCTCCCCTTGCCCGCCCTCCCCTTCCGGAGCCAGCTCTGACCCTTTCCTTCCCCGCCCTCTCCGCCCCTTGCCCGCGCCCCCCTCCCCGTGCCCCGCCCTTCCCACCCTTGCCTGCTTCGACCCTTTCCTTCCCCGCCCTCCCCTTCCATTCCCCGCAGGACCCTTCCCTTCCCCGCGCTCGCCTTCTTCCCCCCGCCCCTAGCTTCCCTTCCCTTCCCTCCGGTGCTGTCTTTTAACCCAGGTGACAAATAACAAGCAGATAAGGAAATAGAAACAGCTGAGCTGCCAGGCGCCTTGCCCCCGCCTGCCTTCCCCCTGCCCGCCTTCCCCCTGCCCGCCTTGCCCCTACTGTTCTGAGCTATTTCTGCTCTGGCCCCAGTGGGTTGGCATTCGGGCCAGATACTGCCCGAATCCTCCATTTCTCAGTTTCTTGCCTGGTTCCATCTAGAGGGCGTCTTCTCATGGCCGCTGCCAAAACCCCCCCTTTTTCAATATTTTACCGGCTTTTCCAACTAGGCCAAGAGAGATGAATCCCACCAGGCCAATCCCCTGCCCCTTTCAGTTGCCTGGGCATGGTGGCTCCGTCCTGTTATCCCAGCACTTTAGGAGGCAGAGGCAGGAGGATCACTTGAGCCCAGACTTCAAGACCAGCTGGGGCAATATAGTGAGACGGGCTCTACAAAAAATAATTTTAAAAAATTAGCCAGGTGTGGTGGTGCTGGCCTGTGGTCCCTGCTACTCAGGAGGTTGAGGTGGGAGGATCACTTGAACACAGGAGTTCAAGGCTGCAGTAAGCTATGATCACACTACTCCAGTCCAGCCTGGGCCACCGAGTGAGATGCTCTCTTAAATTTTTTTTAAAAATAAAAGAAAATGTAGGGCAAGCAGAATGTGGCATTGAAAGCATTCAGGAAGGTCAGGCAGTGGCAGAGAATGTGTGCCAAGAGGCTGGGAGAGATCTCTGGGACTGGACAGGACCAGTGCACTTCAAAAGGTGCCTATATCATCACATCTTCACTCTGTGAAGACTATGGAAAACTGAGGACTTTCCCACCTTTGGTTGCAAAAAACAGCATTTTGTAAATCTCATCCTCCATTAGAAGTCAAATTTTGGAGTCAGGAGGCATCTCTGTCATCACAGGCTTTGGGTGTGCCATGTAGAGTTGGACTTCTGTGAAAAAGGAAGTGGCCCCAATCCAGAGCTGACATCAGTGAATGAAGCTCTTCCCTTCACTATACTCCACTGTTACCTCGACATGTGGTGTTTACCCTGATGCACAGTTTCCCACAAACCAAATAGGAGTCCACGTCCAGGCTCCAGGCCTCAGTGAGGCTCCTTCTCTGCCTTGAGTCTAACTCCTTCCCCAGCTGGCTGAAGATCTACAAGCCTTCCATACTCATACTCACAGACAGGGAGAGACGTGGAAAGCAAGATGGGCAAGCCTTCCCAGAGAGGCAACCCTGACTCAGACCATTCCTTTTGCCATCAGAGAGAAAGCCACATTTAGGGGTGTGGCCTGTGACTTTTGCCACCAGTGACTTTGACCATTAAAAAATGTGGTCCAATCGGTGTCTTAGAATCTGACCCCCCCAGTTCAGTACATTGTTAATTGTCTAACAGAGGAGTAAGCTGGAGTTAGCCCACAGCATATGTCTTCTTAATTCCATCCCAACTTCTCCCAGGCTACTAACAAATATGAAATGTGGACCCACGGCACAGCAGAGCTGCTGCAGATACGCTAAGTGCACCAGCAGCCAGGGCAGCTACAGAGGACCCAACTGTTGTCAACCGAATGGCACTCCCAACAGGTCCACATTCACATAGGCATCCTATAGGGGTCAAATGGTTTCTAAAATGTTGACACATTCTGTCATGGGTGCCTATAATGGGTTTCTTGCATGCCTTGGAGTGAGTAGATGAGATGGAGTTAAATTTCTAGGCAAGACACTTATGACCATTCCATGTGCAGACCACATTTATTTTCCACAGTTGCATGCCCCTTTTCTCAAACTAATGAATAGATGTAAACTATTCTGATATAATAAAGAAGTAAAATGTATTATTATTACTTAAAAGTTCTGACAATATAGAAATGCATACTGTAGAAAATAAGTCTTCTGTGATGTCGTTTCCCCTCTGCTGAAAATATCAGTATTAATAATTTGGAATAGAGTCTTCTCCACTTTCTCCATGCATATACTAACCATATGTGTGTGTGTGTGTGTGTGTGTGTACATATATATATGTTATTATATATACTCTTTTCTATTTAAAAGTGGTATTTTTAAAAATGGGGTGCCACAGTTTCAGTTTTGCAAATCGTTTTGACTTAATATCTCTTGCAACAAAGTTTTTTAAAGGGACTATGTATAAATTAACACTGTATAAATTAACGAAGTGTCCTAAGAGACTTACAGAGACTTCCTTAAAGTAGTGCCTGATGCAAGTATTTGTGCTCGATGATCATGGCCTCCTCTTTATCACACCCCTCAACTAGCAATAATCCACTGCTTTAGTACTGGCGCTAGATTATACCTAAGCTTACAGATTATTGTTGGCCCACCTAGCTAAGCTTACACAAAAGCCTTGCAAAGGACACATTTTTCCCAAGGGACTTAACTGTATCCCAGAACCAAATATTTAAAGGAAAACAAAAGCCTTAAGCCCCCAGTAAAGTAACACTCACAACATCGGATGTAAAATAAAAAGGTTACCAGGTGTGAAAGATGCAGGAAAATATGACTGACATTCAGGAGAAAACTGTACCAAAAGCATTAGGAGGATGAAACAATAACCCATAATCTGACCAACTAGAAATGGTTTTCAGTTAAGAATTAGAGTACTACCTTTTAGACTTTTAATTACTGAAGTTCAATTAACTATGAATGACCAAACCATTGGTACAACTTGTTATCATAGAGATGTTTTCTTCTTTACGTATCTTAAGCACTTTCTCAGGTGTATTTCAGTTTTCTGCTTGTAAGAACCAACACTCTCTTGGATTGTCTTATGTAATGGGAAGTATATTCAAAGGAGTGTATAAAAAGGAAATATGGCTCTCAGCTAAATGAACCAAGGGAGGAAAAAAGACAAATAATTGGACCTCACAGGGAGTGAAGGACCAAGTGTGCTGCCAGGCTCTGAAAGCAAGTTCGCTGGGGCCCCAGGGCCTCTCCAGTGCTTCAGCAGAAGCTGTTAGCAAATCAGTGTTCCCTCTAATGCCCTGCCTTAAGGAGACCTATCCCTCATTATCTCAGCCTTCCTAGTCTTTGTACATCTTCTGGCTTCTTCTGTTGTATGGAATGGCTTCTGACATGGATCACTCAAATCTATCCTGTGTGCCTGATTAGAGTTGCCTAGTCTAGAATGTCATATAAATGGAATCATACATTATGTACTTCTTCCACTGAGCATCATGTTTTTGAAATTAATTCAGGGGCCAGCGAAATTTTCCTTAACGGATCAGAGAGTAAATATATTAGGTTTTGGGAGCCATACACTCTCTCCCCAACTACTTAGTTCTGCTGGTGTAACCAAAAAGAAGCTAAACAATAGATAAATGAGTGTTTTGACAAATGCAATAGATAAATGAGTGTTTTGACAAGTGCAATAGATAAATGAGTGTTTTGACAAGTGCAATAGATAAATGAGTGTTTATCTATTGTTTAGCTTCTTTTTGGCTACACCAGCAGAACTAAGTACTTGGGAGAGCCAACTACCTGTGTTAAAAAAAAAATGAGAACATACTTTATCCTTGAGTGCATTCATACCTTTGCTCATGTCATGGACTGTTATGCAAAGAAAGGTCTGTGGATCATTGGTATCCATATCTTTAGAACTTGTTAGAAATGCAGAATCTGGCTCACACCTGTAATCCTAAAACTTTGGGCGACTGAGGTGGGAGGATCACTTTGGCCCAGGAATTTGAGACCAGCCTGGGAAACACAGGGAGATCCTATCTCTAAAAAAATAAAAATAAAAAAGTTTAGCTGGATGTTGTGGCACATGGCCATAGTCATAGCTACTCAGGACATTCAGGTGGGAGGACTGCCTAAGTTAGAGAGGTAGAGGCTACAGCAAGCCATGTTTACATGATTACACTCCAGCATGGGAACACAGTGAGGCTCTGTCTCAAGATAAAATAAAATAAAATAAGAAAGGTGGAATCTCAGACTCACCCTAGGCCTGCTGAACCATATATGCATTTCAGCATGACCTCTGGGTGATTGGCATGCACAGTCATGTTTGTGGAGCACTATGCTAGGGAGTCTGTTAAGAGACTGAAGGACAAGATGGAATGGCTTACCTTCTTTTGGATGGAGCACCTTCTTTTGACAAGTGCAATTTCCACTCCCAGCTGGCCATTTAAAATACAAACAAGATTCTGTAATTTTTTTTTAAATCCCAAACTTAACAATATCCTTTATTGGTAGATGATCTCCATTAATATTTTATAGCCATACAGATTCCTGGAGTTGGAACAAAATTTGGAAACCATCCTGCATTCACCAAAAGGCAGAGTCCCTTCTACGATATTCCTTTCTGGTCTCTAACTGATCATTTCCAGGAGACACCTCATTGTAACACAAGATCCAATAGTAATTCAACCATTTACCACCAGAACCATGGCAACAGGCCATAAATGTCTGCTTCAATCTTCCTGGCCATCTTAGAGACAAGATTACCTTTCTGAAATCATATACCAGCATAGGAAGTATTAGAATAACACTGATTTCCTGACCAATTCAGTATTCTCCACTCTGTATAATTACCTTCCACTCTCTCTGGCATAATCAAATTATAATCAAATCATAATCAAATCAGATCTGCTAATTATCCTATGATTCTTGTGATCCTGGCTTCCTGAGTCCAACACCCTACTTTTAAGCTTTTTCCCTACGTCACAGCTTCCCTGTCTTGGCCGGAAAAATTCCATTCACTTGCCTCCCTTGATCCCCCGGGGAATTCACTGATAGCTGTAAGCATCCTTTTGTGTTTCTTCTAACTTTTATGAAACTAGAGTTTACGTGTTTTTTTTGTCCAGATTTGTAGTTAAAGGGAGAATTTCATTTTAAACAAGAATCTAGTCCTTCAATTGCTTCAGGACAAGTGAAGCACCTCAGTGGTGCTCTTTCTCTTTTTACCTTCCTTTTATGTGGGAAAGGCTTCTGTGTACACTGTCACCTGAAGTTTACTGGAGAATCACTCATCCAAAAACATGTCTTTACCATACTTAAAAGTGTTATTGCTAGGATCTTTTTAGAACTCCCCTGGAGACAGGGACACTTCAATTAAATTCTGTAAACATCCATGGAGCCTTACCATACTCCCATTATTTTGCGAGGTGCTGGTACGAATACAGAGATGGATATGATAAAGGTAACGTTCCAGTGTGTGCCTTGTGGTGGAGAAAATCAATAAAACCTTTGCCTTATTAAATAAATAACATTTTCCCCAGAATTAGCTACCTGTGTAACCTGGGGTCTCACACAAAAAGCGATAGAGATAGCAGACCTATCTTCTGCTCGCTCGCTCGCTCTCTCTCTCTCTCTCTCTCTCACATCATCCATCTCTATCTCAGAAAGCAGAAGTAGGGTATGAAGAAGTAGGGTATGTCAAACTCCTTGGCCACAGCGTTCATACTAAGTTGTTTGAGGGCAGGTCACGTCTTTCCACTAACCCCCTCTGCCGGCACCTAGGGCCGCCTCCTGTAGACTCTGCAGGTAACCTATGTGAACGCGTGCTCCGCGGCAGACGCGCCCAGGTGGGCTTTGCTCACATCCAATCACTTAGTACGCACGCTCCCTCCAGCCAATGAGCCAACACGTACTCCTTTCTCCGCCTCCCTCCGGGCGGCCACCTCCCCATCAATCCCTGGTAGTCCCGTCCACGCCCCAGGTTGCCCCGCCCCGCCCCCTCGTCGCCACGTGTTCGAGGAGTCGCGCGCCGCTGACGTCACCATCACGCGCCCCGGGCTCTGCAGTCTACTAGCGAGGGAGTACGCGCGTCCATATTCTTCTCGAGCCTCCTGCTCGCCCAGTGGCCGCAGTCACCCAGGTCCAGAGGCCACGGTATCACAGACTCTGCGACATGTCGATGCTGGCTGAGCGTGAGTGTCGGAAGCGGAGGCCAGACCCGGGCGCGTAGCTGAAGATGCCGGGCGACGCGCACGGCAGCCCTGAGTGGCTGGGGGCGCGGGTTCCTAGGGCGCATGGGGTCCGGGATCAGGGAGCCCGGGTCGTTTTGTCCGCTTGCCGCAGAGCTCCCCGAAAGTTGGCCGCGGGTCTGCTAGGGAAAGAGACCGCGACTGTCCGGAGACGCCGTCCTCAGAATCACCCTGGGGCGCGCACGGAGGAATCGAAGGGGGTCAGAACACCGGGTCCCGGGACTGGTCCCGCCGCCGCCCTTCGTGGGGACCCGTACTGGTTGCTTCACTCCCCCAGACTTCAGCTTACTCAGGTTAAAAAGAGAAGGTTGAGCAGAAGTATCACTTCAAACTGTAATCATATTGTCCAAGATGTATTGGACCCAGAAAAAGAAAAGCAAAGGAGTTAGAAGTCTCAAACATGGGACGTCAGCCACTTAGAGGGGGAGTGCAGGGTGGATGAGTCATTCTAAATGAATTTATCTTCACTTTGTGGAGTCGTTGAAACCCCTGTCTCTGGAGAGGCTGCTGAACTTCTGAATGATGCCTGTAGCTAAGGTCGCTTGCCACCAGATGGCAGTCGTGCTTTGGTCCTGAAAAGCGGGTCCTTCTTGAAAGTTGTGTAGTGAGCGGTAAACAAAAACAGCTTATTTAACAGATCCACCACACCAGCACAGGGATTTTGTGAAATAAATGCTGTTAGCACTCTGTTTTCTAAGCGGATGGAGGACTAGGAGCACGAAACGAAATGGGTCAGGCACCATCCTGACTTTACAGGGACAAAAATTGACGTTCAAAGGAAAATAGCCTCTAGTCGTTGAGCTAGAAAATGGCAAAATTGATCTAGTTTTCTCTGTATCACTATATTCTTGCCAGTAAGACCAGCGGAGACCCATAGAATTGAATATGTATTAGACTGAATCCGTGGGCTCTATTTTTTCACCGGTAAAAATGAGCAGTCAGGGTTAGACCCTAGGTAACTAAGATCTCTTCTGGTTTTGGTATTCTTTGATGTTTGCTTACTTCAGTATGCACTTGGCGACTTTGGCCCTAGCTCTGCTATTCATTTATGCCTGTTCCTATGATTAGTGTTTGCAAGACCACTAAAATCTCTTACTGTCTTTAACCCCAGGTGCCCTTAAATCAATGAGGAGGTGAATGTGAACATAGTTTGAAAAGTCTGTAGAGGTGTAAAATATTATTTGTAGACGTCAGTAATTCAGATTGCATGATTTCAAGAGAATGTTTTCAGTTCTCCTCTTCCCAGCGTTATTCCAAATTGTCAGATCCTTGTCATAATAATATATATTTTGTGGGGTTTTTTTTCATCATTTGATAAATGGGTATAGCATCTTCTGTAATTAGATATTTAGGATTGGTGTTGTTAATAAGAAAAACCTTAGAGAAATTAAACAGTTTGATTGAGCAAAGAATGATTTGAGGATGGGGCAGCCTTCAGAACTAGAAACAGTTTCTAAGAACTCCAGCCTGCTATTCGGCCAGGCAGCATTTATGGAAAGTAAACAGAAGTGAGATACAGAGACAACTTGATTAGGGTTGCTGCTCTGATTGGCCTTATTTGAATCAGCTGGCTGCCTGTGATGGCCTGAAGCTCCGCTGCTGTAATGAATTGAGACTGGGTTATATGTTACAAGAGTATACTCCTAAGATAGGCTTTCTCTTAGCTTAAGTTCTAAAGTAGGTTGCAGTTCCTTATGTAAGAACTCAAGTATGGAGGCATCCTCAGGCCAAATTTAATTTAGTGTAACAATTCTATCCTTCCTGTCAACCTCTGGATTTTGAGAGATTGTTCAAAACTTCTGCCCCTGGCTCTTGGGACTCAACACGCCCTTTAGAGCAAATGGGATCCTAGTATAAGTCATGTGGTATTGAGCTGTCGTGTGGATGGTTTTTATTGGAGTTGCCCCAAAAGTATCCCAACAGACCCGTTTATAGTTAGATCTCCACATGGGAGTCCCTGCTAGAGGCTGGTTAAATACATCCCAAATAGTATCTGCAGAGTGAGGGCATTCTACCTGAGGTGCAGCACCATGTTGTAAACTGGCTGTTCCGGATTGTGTCAAGGGTCCCCAAGATCATCCCCAGATTCAGTGATAACGCTGGGGATTGAGGAATGGGACTCGGCATCTAGTCGCTTTCACTGCTAAGATTCATTACAGCAAAAGGATACAGAGCAAAGCTGGCACAAGGAAACGATGCATGGGGCAAAGTCCAGGGGAAGCCAGGCATCAAACTTCCAGAGCCCTCTCCCAGTGAGTCACACATGACACGCTTAATTCCCCCAGGAGTGAGTTATGATAGCAAATGTGGAATATTGCCCACCAGGGAAGCTAGTGAGAAACTCAGTGCCAGGGATTTTCCTGGGGGCTGGTCACATAGGCACCCTCTACCTGGCAGGCACCAAAACTCCAGACTCCCAGAAGGAAAGCAGGCGTTCAGCATAAACCATACAGCTCTGCTATTCGTATATGTCTGCTCCTTTGATCAGTGTTTGTGAGGCACTAAAATCTCTTATTTTCTTTATGTCATTTGTATGAACAGGCGCCATGAGCCACTCTGATCAGTTCTGCCGTAGTGGGAGCCCTCAGGTGCCCTGTTGTAAACAGGCCTTTCCAGGATATCAGTCAGGCCTACTGTGTTAGTGAACAAAGCTGAGATCTGAGCACAGAACAGACTGTTGCATGAGAATCACAAAGGACGTGTAAAAGGTGATCCAACTGGAACAGCTCAGAGGCAGTCTTTTCCTTACCATAGTTTTCCATACCTGGAAACTGTTGCAGACTTAGAGCCAGGAAGCATTCCAGGGAAGCAGGGTTCTGGTCCAGTGAGTCTGGGAAGCTTGGCAAGCCTGCCCTGGCCGCCTCTAAGAGGATCTGCATGTTTGCATAGTAAACATTCTGGGAGATTCTTCAGTATTAAATGTTTAATCCAGTGATACTCCTTTTCAGTGGGAAGCTTCCCCCTCCCCCTTTAACATCCTTATTCGGAAACACTTGTGTGATCCCACTGGTTGATGCTACCTGCCATTGTGGTGGGGCGGGGGCAGGCAGGGTAGACACAACCTGGTCTTGAATAGCTAATCTCTTGTGTAGGCATTATAGTTTGTTGTATATGAGTATGTAATATGAAGCATGCACAGTTCTTACTGCAGACTGTGAGCTTATTCTCAAAACTTTCTCCTTCGTACAAGCCCTCATTGAAGACCCCTGACAAGCACTACGTAGAGACAGGAACTCTGGCGCACTGATGCCAGCTTGCATGCAGAATACTAGTTAACAGCCGTCTGTCGGGTGTGTTGTTCAGTAGCAGAGGCAGTGTTATGCAGAGAATTGGCCAAGGTAAGTAAAGTGGTAATTTAGCCAGATGGAGCATTTTTGGGTCACCTTTTTTTTTATGCAAAACACTACAAATTTGAGCCCTACTTGTTTTGCTTTGTTAAGTGGCCTTTTTTCTGCCTCTGTGTAAAGGCCTTCTGCTTTTGCTGAAGTGTGCATAGTTATGGGCCTCTATTGATTTTATGTGCGGCACCATGAGCCTCTTTGGCAGGGGTGTGTGTTACTTTTTAATTATGTGATGAGATGGGCAAGGCAGGAGGGTTGTGTTGAGACCATGTGTTTAGATTGATGTGGCAGATAAATGATAATGACACCTACAGATTTCTCATTTGGCCACAGTTGACTTTTGGGTTTCATATTCTTTGGAGTTCTTTAGTTTTGCCATAATCTTCCTTAAAACCTACAGTGATAAACCTGAGTTCATAATGATCAGTAATTTATATGCCTTAAAAAAAGTTGCTTTGATGAGACTCAAAGCAGTTCCCTTGATTGAGTTATGCTCCTTCCTTCCTTTTTTCCTCTCTGTCTTCCTTCCTCCTTTCTTCCCTCTTTCCATTCTTCATTTTTATTTATTTATTTCATTCACATATTTATTGAGTGACTGCTGTGGGCAAAGTGATATTTTTTTTACTTCTTGCAATAAAGCCTAAGAAAAAAGACATGAATATGAGCCCTAAGGAGAAGGTGTTTTAATGGGAGACATGAAAGGTGGATATAAATAGCCCTAATACAGTGGATGTTAAGAAATAGATAATTTATTTTAGAAGTTCAAAGAGGGGTCAGAGGGCTTCAGGGCACCTCAGTGAGAGGGATGGTGGTGTTATCTGTAGGTTACATGTATGGAGGGTACAGTTGACTCTCCCCAGTAGAGTAATGACTGTTGTATGTTGTGGATTAAGAATATAAGCTTTGAAGTCAGTAGGACCAAGGTTAGTTTAAAGGATTGGGTTTTTGCTTGGGGATGTTAGGTAAATTTCTTTCTCTAAGTCTCACATTTTCGTACCTGCCAGTGACGACTCTGCTATCCAGCCTCACTGGGTTACTGTGAACACTGAATCTTTATTACGTACAGCATGTGGAGCAGGTCTCACATTGCCGAATTGGCATTTATTATTTTAAGTGCATCCTTGGTCTTGCATATTGTTTTGTATGTAGTAGCGCATGGCAAGGGAAGCTGTAACTGTTGCTGATGGTGAGGAGGACGCTGGTGTCCACAGGTGCTTTCCCTTGTGCTGATGGCTGACTATGGAAGGCCCAGTTGTAGGATATTGAGCATTTGCTTTGCCATATAGTGAGGGAACATTTCAATTTTAATCTTAAGAAGTCAACTTATATGTCTAGAATCTACATTTATTGGGGAAACCAGGATAAATGATCCAGTCTGTTAACCTTCTATTAGGTATTGAATTAATTTCTATATTATAATGTGTGTCATATTTTACATACATAATCGCACAAAGTTATACATGTGTATGTGTGGTATTTTTCAGGTCTGGAAGGTGGTGCATTGCTGATGAGATGCTTTTTCGTTTACAGGTCGGCGGAAGCAGAAGTGGGCTGTGGATCCTCAGAACACTGCCTGGAGTAATGATGATTCCAAGTTTGGCCAGAGGATGCTAGAGAAGATGGGGTGGTCTAAAGGAAAGGTATTTTGGAGAAAAGCAGAAAAAATCTGAGCTATGAAAAGAGACTAGAAATTAGGGGAAAACTTCCTTCTTAGGAGGCTGGAAAAATGTATGCTTTGGATCAGTAAGTGATTTTGATCCAAAATAAAAAATTGTTGTGACCTTATGATGATAAATTCGGATTGAACATAAATGTCAACACTTTATTTAAGCTGCCGTGATTAGCATCTCTCGTAGACAGTGCCTCTCACCCGGAATCATAATTAACCATCAGAGATTTACATTTTATGCCCCTTTATAACCAGGCTACACGCTTTTTCCCTTTCCTCACTTCCCGTTTATTCTTGACTCCAGTAGAGCTTCTGCTGATATCTTCACACCTAAGTGGTTCTTGTTGAGGTCTTTGGCGATCTTTAAATCTAATGCTTTGAATTAGCCAAATCCAGTGGGCCCTTGTTTTGTTCTCACATTGCTTGACTCCTCAGCAGTGCTGGATGTAACTGACTACTCTCTCCTTGAAATACTTGTCTTGGCCTCCACAGTACTATTGTCTCATCTGCTCTTCCTTTTAACTTCACTCGCCGTTCCTAAATTCGTTGCCATCTCTTTTTTTCTGTAGACTTTTGATTGTTAGAGCTCTTTGAGGCTCAACCTCAGGCCCCTTTTCTGCTCCGATGATCTCGTTCATTCCCTTGCTACACTGAATTAGCTGAAATCTGGGAACTGTCATTTTTCTGTATCTAGTCCATTTCTGTCCTCCGAGCTCCAGATTTGTAAATTCAACAGCCTGCTTGATATTTCCACTTGATTAATCATCTCGAGGCTATCATTTCTATTATAAAATTCTTGATTCCCCCAAATATATTTTCCTCATTTTTCATACGTGGTAGCATCTGCCATTTACACAAGCCAGAAACCCGAGAGTCCTACTTGGTTCCTCTGCCCTCTTCCCTCCCACATCCCCAGTCATCGTCCTTCTCTGTCCTCCCACTTTCCTCCCGCATCCCCAGTCATCATCCTTCTCTGTCCTCCTTCTTCCCTCCCGCATCCCTAGTCATCATCCTTCTCCGTCCTCCGTCTTCCCTCCCACATCCCCAGTCATCATTCTTCTCCGTCCTCTGTCTTCCCTCCCACATCCCCAGTCATCATCCTTCTCTGTCCTCCCTCTTCCCTCCCGCATCCCCAGTCATCATCCTTCTCTGTCCTCCCTCTTCCCTCCCGCGTCCCCAGTCATCATCCTTCTCCGTCTTCCCTCTTCCCTCCCGCGTCCCCAGTCATCATCCTTCTCCGTCCTCCCTCTTCCCTCCCGCGTCCCCAGTCATCACCCTCTGTCCTCCCTCTTCCCTCCTGCGTCCCCAGTCGTCATCCTTCTCCGTCCTCCCACTTCCCTCCCGCATCCCCAGTCATCATCATCCTCCATCCTCCTTCCCTCGCGCATCCCCAGTCATCATCCTTCTCCGTGCTCCCTCTTCCCTCCTGCATCCCCAGTCATCATCCTTCTCCGTCCTCCGTCTTCCATCCCACATCCCTAGTCATCATACTTCTCCGTCCTCCTCTTCCCTCCCACATCCCCAGTCGTCATCCTTCTCCGTCCTCCCTCTTCCCTCCCGCATCCCCAGTCATCATCATCCTCCGTCCTCCCTCTTCCCTCCCGCATCCCCAGTCATCAACCTTCTCCGTCCTCACACTTCCCTCCCGCGTCCCCAGTCATCATCCTTCTCCGTCCTCCCACTTCCCTCCCGCGTCCCCAGTCATCATCCTTCTCCGTCCTCCTACTTCCCTCGCGCATCCCCAGTCATCATCCTTCTCCGTCCTCCCTCTTCCCTCCCGCATCCCCAGTCATCATCCTTCTCCGTCCTCCCTCTTCCCTCCCGCATCCCCAGTCATCATCCTTCTCCGTCCTCCCTCTTCCCTCCCGCATCCCCAGTCATCCTCCGTCCTCCCTCTTCCCTCCTGCATCCCCAGTCATCATCCTTCTCCGTCCTCCCTCTTCCCTCCCGCATCCCCAGTCATCATCCTTCTCCGTCCTCCCTCTTTCCTCCTGCATCCCCAGTCATCATCCTTCTCTGTCCTCTATCTTTCCTCCTGCATCCCCAGTTGTCATCCTTCTCCATCCTCCCTCTTCCCTCTTGCATCCCCAGTCATCATCCTTCTCCGTCCTCCCTCTTCCCTCCCGTATCCCCAGCCATCATCCTTCTCCATCTTCCTTCTTCCCTCTCCCATCCCCAGTCGTCATCCTTCTCCATCCTCCCTCTTCCCTCCTGCATCCCCAGCCATCATCATTCTCCATCTTCCTTCTTCCCTCTCCCATCCCCAGTCGTCATCCTTCTCCATCCTCCCTCTTCCCTCCTGCATCCCCAGCCATCATCATTCTCCATCTTCCTTCTTCCCTCTCCCATCCCCAGTCGTCATCCTTCTCCATCCTCCCTCTTCCCTCCTGCATCCCCAGCCATCATCATTCTCCATCTTCCTTCTTCCCTCTCCCATCCCCAGTCATTCTTCTCTGGCCAAGGCAGCACTCTGCTTCAGCCACTGTCGTAACTTGCACTGATTGACTCTTTAGACTCTCAACTCTCTCCCTTCCTCCCTCCTTTTTCTCCTCTGGCCCATTTGCTGTACAGCAACCAGAATGATCTTTTAAGATATGGAAATCAGTTTGTTTCATTCTTAAAAGCCCAGTGGTTTTCCATCCCATTTAAAATAAAATCCCAATTCCTCCCGTAGGTTATGTGAGATCTAGCCCCTCTGCCATCCCATTTTCTTCATTTGCTGCAGAAGCCACCCCGGGTGCCTCTGAGGTTTCCCAGTACACTGAGTTTTTTTTCCCACCTTAGGGTCTTTGCACTTGATCTCCCCTTACCTGGAAAATCTTACCATGAGTGTTAATTGATGCAAAGGACTTAAGAGTCCTCCCCCATGTTTTGTGAAAGTATTTGATGGAGAGAATCGTAAACTCAGAACAATTGCCATGTGCATCTTTGAGTTTTGTAGCAGTGTTCTGCTTCTGAGTATCAGCCAGAGGCATGTTCTAACTCTCTGTGTTTAATCTCCACAGGGTTTAGGGGCTCAGGAGCAGGGAGCCACAGATCATATTAAAGTTCAAGTGAAAAATAACCACCTGGGACTCGGAGCCAGCATCAATAACGAAGTGAGCAGCAGCATGCCTCCTGGGTGTCTTTGCATAATTGACTTCAGTCTTGTAGATGTAAACATTTTAATCCAGTCAGTTGATTGATTTGTCTGACTGTTGGTGACACACTCATTTCATTCACATTTCCACCTGAACACTGACACTTTCAATGCGTGGTACTGTAATTCAGAATCAGTGGTCTACTGTGGTTTTATCTAAACTGAAAATTTTGTTCCTAAGTTTTTGCATTCAACAGAATCTGGTAGGAAATCTGGAGAATTACTTTAGGTAAATTGAATTACTTTAGTTAGTTTAGTATCTCTTGAGTAGTGGATTAGAGCAGCTAAAATCTTTAGCCACTAAAGAAAGAGTTTGCATAAGGTTGATTTCAAATGTAGTTGTTGAAGGACAGATAACACAGATACACTTATTTTCTTGGAAGAAACATTACCAGTAAACCTATTCCATATTCCTTTACCTTAAGTATTCTTAAAAACACTTAAGAACGTGAGTAAGGCAGATTCCTACATGGAAACCCTGCTTCCCACTGGTTTGGGAGATCTTCATTGTCTTATAAAAGCCAGGTTCATTTTTTCTATAATGAACTTATTAGGTAACCACCTTACGAATGGGTGCTCATTGATTCAGGGGACTTGAGGTTCTTCCTCCTCCCCTTCCTCAGAGTTTTGTTAAATTGGGGTTGATGCAAGTAATTAGAATATTTTAAGTTCTACTGAGCAAAGAGGAGCATTTCTCTGTCCCTCATGGTTCTTGTCCTTTGAACTATAATTTCCCCTATTGAGGAAAAATGTAGTAATTTCATTGTGTTTTACTTTAATGTTTAGCACACAGGTTGCTTATTTGCTATAAATTGACTATCGATTGATAAGTCATTCACATTTGAAATCAGGCCTTAAGCTTCCAGGAGCCCCTTTTTGGTATTGCTCTGAATAAAGAACATTTTAACTATATTATTTCTTGAATCCACTTAAATTTATCAAATAGTATTTTGATGAAACATTTAAAATTTCTTACTAATCACTGGATTTCCTTGATTCCAAAACAGCATCCTCTCAGTCAGTGTAGGTAAACTACAGACTTACCTCTCATTCATTTCTTTGGTATTTTCAGGACAACTGGATTGCACATCAGGATGATTTTAACCAGCTTCTGGCCGAACTGAACGCTTGTCATGGGCAGGAAACCACAGGTAGGGAAGTCAGGTGACCTAAGCTCTCAATGAAAATATGTTTATCCGTTTTTTGTTTTTCTTATTTTTTAATTAATACATAATTATACATATTTATGGAGTACACTGTGATATGTCAGTGTCTGTACACAATTTGTCGTGTACACGTGTTGTGTTCATCAGTGTAATTAGCATATATATCAACTCAGACATTTTTTATTTCCTTGCGGTGGGAACATTTACAATCTGTTCTTCTAGCTATTTGAAAATATAAAGTATTATTTACTGTAGTCACCTACAGTGCAATAGAACACTAGAGCTTTTTTCTCCTATCTAGTGGGACTTTTATATCCATTAGCCAATCTTTAGCTATTTCCACCTACTCCCTCTCCTTACCCAGCTCTGATAACCACTGTTCTGCTATCTACTTTTATGAGCTCAACATTTTTAGCTTTTACATGTGAATGAGAATATGTGATATTTATCTGTGCCTGGCTTATTTTACTTAATGTCCTCCAAGCTCATCCATTTTGCTTCAAGTGAAAACCTCTCATTCTGTCATAAGACTAAATAGTATCCCACTGTGTATATGCACCGCGTGCTGCTTCCCCGTTCATCTGTTGGTGGACACTTACTGATTCCATTTCTTGACTGTTGTGCCACAGTGAGCATGGGAGTGCAGGTATCTCTTCAACATGCTGATTTCCTTTCCTTTGGCTAATAACCGGGAGCGGATTGCTGGATCATTTAGTCATTCTATTTTTCATTTTTTGAGGAGCTGCCATACTACTTCCTGTTTTTTATAGTGGCTGCATCAACAGTGCATAAGAGTTCCAATTTCTCCATATCCTCGCCAATAATTATCTTTTATTGTTTGAGAGTAGCCGTCCTAATGAGTATGAGATGATGTCTCATTGTGATTTGGATTTGCATTTCTTTAAGGACTGATGTTAAGCATCTTTTCATCTGCTTATTGGCAATTTTTATATCTTCTTTGGAGAAATGTCTATTTAAGTTCTTTGCTCATTTTTAATTGGATTTTGTTGTAATCTGCAAGCATTTTTATAAACATTCTAGTTTATAAATAATCTATTCCCGGTGTATAATGTGTATCTTGGGTGAATAATCGATAGATATTTGGTAGATTAAAAGAGAATTTTGTGGATGAAATAAAGTATTAGACTTGAGTTCAGCAAACATTTATTGAGCTGTGTGCTTGATACCAGTTTATGTGTGAGGATATGCAGAGGTATAAGACACAGTCTTGCTTGGAGGTAGCTAGCAGAATATGCCGGTAATTCCGTGGCAAAATCACAGCACACATCTTACCATAGGAAGGTTTATTGCAGTGCTGTGTGTAGAAGTGAGCCCACAAGCGTGAAGGGAAAGGTGCTTTGTTGGTATTTTTTCTAACCAGATTGGACTTTCGTTGAAATATATAACTTGTACAGTTTTCCTTATCCATAGGATCATGGTTTTGAAATATCCTAACTGTTTCGTGTGTGGTCCTAATATAAAGGGCAATAAATTATTAGCAGAAGAAAAAGATAAGGAAAATTCTTTCTGAAAATATTGAGTGACTCAGGAAATGCAGGATCTGTGAAGTAGTAGAAGTTCAAGGACACTCTTGCTTACTAATTATACACAAAAGCATCTCTGTATTTATGATCACAGTTGAACTAAGTAGAAATACAGATAAGAATGTAAGCTTGGCTGGGTGCAGTGGCTCATGCCTGTAATCCCAGTACTTTGGGAGGCTGAGGTGGGTGATCACCTGAGGTTGGGAGTTCCAGACCAGCCTGATCAACATTGAGAAACCCTGTCTCTGCTAAAAATACAAAATTAGCCGGGCGTAGTGGTGCATGCCTATAATCCCAGCTACTTGGGAGGCGGGAGGCTGAGGCAGGAGAATCACTTGAACCCAGGAGGCTGAGGTCACAGTGAGCCGAGATTCCACCACTGCACTCCAGCCAGGGCAGTAAGAGTGAAACTCCATCTCAAAAAAAAAAAAAAAAAAATGACCATATAAGACTCGAAGATTTTGACTAAAGCAGAAATAGAGTATAGTGGTTTAGAGACAAACACCAGAGTCAAACTGCCTGGATTTTACTCCTGGTCTGGCTCTTCATTTATATGACCTTGGGTAAATTGCTGAACATGACTGTACCTCGATTTCCACTTTGGTCAAATGGAAGCAATAGTATCATCCTTGAAAGTTGTGAGAACTAAATGCGTTACAACATCTGAGAAAAACAGAGACACTCAGCACTGTCAGCCTCCTCATCATGTGGCCGGCAAATCTAGAGCCATAAGCCACGATTATGGCCAGAAAATTGACTTTGCTCTGGAGGATTTCATAAGGAATCTAGGGTTTTATTCTCTCTCTCTCTCTCTCTCTTTATTTTTTTGAGGTGGAGTCTTGCTCTGTGGTGCAGGCTGGAGTGCATTGACTTGATCTTGGCTCACTGCAACCTACACCTCCTGGGTTCAAGCGATTCTCCTACCTCAGCTTCCTGAATAGCTGGGATTACAGGCACCCAGTACCACGCCCAGCTAATTTTTATATTTTCAGTAGAGGTGTGATTTTGCCATGTTGACCAGGCTGGTCTTGATCTCCTGACCTCAGATGATCCACCCACCTTGGTGTCCCAGAGTGATTACAGGCATGAGCCACCATGCCCACCCTAGGGTTTTATTTTTAATAGTTTCCATCACTCTTGAGGCTTCTTTTTTTTTTTTTTTTTTTTGGTCGATTCTCTTCTATTTTGAGGCTGGGAAACCAAACCCAAGATCTATCTCTACCATATTTTGCCTGCATTGTCTGTAAAAGTGTGTAGAATCTACTCTTCTTAAAGTTTCTCCAATCTGTAAGATTTCTGGCCCACTAGGAACTGACCTTCCTTACTACCTCAGTATCTTAACTGCAGTAGGGGAAGAAAAAGAAAAGGTGAGAGGATCGATTGAGAAAAGAAGAAATAAATAAAATTGTCATTATTTATTGATACGAGTGTGTTGTATAAAGACTGGAACTCACAGGTTTATAATAATTGCTAAATTTAGCAGAGTTGCTGGATACAAAGTCAATATATAAACATTAATTTTTTTCCCATATACCTAAAAGGAACAGAAAATAAAATTTAAAATATAATGAGATTGTTTAAAATAAAATGATATTGGCCGGGCGCAGTAGCTCAAACCTGTAATCCCAGTACTTTGGGAGGCCGAGGTAGGTGAATCACGAGGTCAAGAGATCGAGATCATCCTGGTCAACATGGTGAAACCCCGTCTCTACTAAAAATACAAAAAATTAGCTGGGCATGGGGCGCACACCTGTAGTCCCAGCTACTCGGGAGGCTGAGGCAGGAGAATTGCCTGAACCCAGGAGGCGGAGGTTTCGGTGAGCCGAGATCACGCCATTGCACTCCAGCCTGGGTAACAAGAGCGAAACTCCGTCTCAAAATAAATAAGTAAATAAATAAAATGATATTATTTAAATTATTTAAAATTTTAAATGAAAAATTAAATAAAATGACACATTATTAGGGTAAAAGACATAAAATTATTTTAATAGATCTAGCTAGAGATCTTTAAAACCTCTCCCTGAAAAAGTGTAAAACATTATTGACAGAAATTATAGAAGGCCAGGTATCAAGATTTATTATAAAGCTACTGTAGCAACTGAAGTAAGTGTAGCTTTGGCATAAAGATAGACTGCGTAGCACCGCAATGTGGGAAGTAGATGGTCTTTTCAGTAAATGGTTTTGGGACTGTTAACTGGTCCCACCCTTGGCAGTTAACTCTCCTCAGAAAAAACTCAAACTTGACCCCACCCTCATACCACACACAAAATCAATTCCATGTATATTTATTAGCAAGAATGCGATAGGCCTAACAGTAAAGCTTTTAGGAGACGATGATAAAGAATAAGAATATCTACCTGTCTTTGAGACAGGGAAAGACTTCTTAAACAGGTCATAAAGCATTAGAACACTTCATAAAGAAAAGGCTTGGTAACTCGAACTATATTAAAATTAAGAATTTGTATTTATCAAGAAGTGTTACTGATTGGAAGCCACCAGAAGATATTTCCAATACGTGTAATGAAGAAGTTTCAGATCCAGAATATATCGAGAACCCCTGCCAATACATAAAAAAGATTGACAATGTGATAGAAAAGTGAGCATGAGCCTAACAGGCATTTCACAAGAGAAGACATCCAGGCGGCCAGTGAACGTGTGGCAGGGTACACAGCCACATTAGTCATCAGGAAAATGCAAAGTAAAACCTCATGTGATACCACTGTGTGGCACTGGAATGAGGAAGACTGGCAGTATCATGTTCTGCTGGAATGTGGGATAGTAGAATTCTTACAGTTTGGTGGAAGTGTCAGTTAGTGTGACCGTTGGAAACAGATTAGAATGATTTACAGAAGTTGAGGATCTGCATAACCCCTGACCTGACCCCTGTCCAACAGAAGCCTGTGCACAGGTGTCCTGGGAGATGTGCACAACAACACTGATATCCTTATTCGTGGTGTCCCCAAACTGGCAATAAGCCAGATGCTCCCTGACACTAGGACGGTTAGTAAATGCAGTATAGTTGCATGCAAGACTATAAAACAGGTTGGCAAACTTTCCAAGAAAAGGCCAGATAGAAATATCTTTCAGACCACAAATCCTCTGCAGAACTACTCACCTTGGCTATTGGAGTGTGAAAACAGCAACAGACAGGATTTAGACCAGAGGATGTGACTATGTTCCATAAAAGTTTCTTACAAAAAAGGGGGTGTGCTGGCTTTGCCCCACAGACTGTGTCCTCTGGTGTAGAAGACCCGTTGACTTAATGTTGACCGAAAGAAGTTGGACACGAAGATACATCCGGCTGATTCCACTTACATAAGCTCAAATAGCAGGCAGGCCTGATGTTTAGTGCCATACATAGGTGGTAAACTGTTTTAAAAACAGTGAGTGCTCCACTGTGAGAGTAGTGATTGCCATGGGCGCGAAGGTCGGCATTGAGAGGGGCCTGTGAGGAGCTTCTGGTCTGCTTGGCCGTTACGCAGACGTGTGAACAGCCTGGTTTTCTGCACTTTTACTGACTGTTACTCCCTTTCACCTGCTGCCCCCACCAGAAAAAGAAATGGTTAAGACACAAATGAAAAGCAAGGGGAGTGGTTACCTCAAAACAGAAAATAATGGTTACCCCTGGGACAGTGGTTTTCAACCAGGGACAGTTTTGCCCCTCATGGGACAATTGGCAATGTCTGAAGACATTTTTGGTTCTCACAAGTAGGGGGGTGTTACTGGCATCTGGCGAGTAGGGGGCTGTTGAGCCAGGGACTTGGCTGAATATCCTGTGATGCATGGGACAGCTGTGCCCTCCCACCCCGTCCACAAAGGAGCAGCCCTGAATTTAGCATGGAGTTGAGAAACTTTTTGGAGGAAGGACCAGAAAATGAGAAGGGTGCAGGGTTGCTGGATGCTTCTAGATGCAGGTGGTATTCTGGTTCAAACCTGGGAGTGGCTACCCGGGGGGTTGCTTTATAATTAACTATGCAGATTTTAAGTGGTGTGAGTTTTGGTATTTGTCACAATAATAGTGAAGAACTACGTGGTTCCCTTTCTGATAGCCATAAGGTGAAATATGGCATGTGCGATTGATGTCATATTAAAGCTGTGGTGAAGGCTAATTAAATAGTAGCAGATAAAGCAATTTGAATATCAGGCATCAGCTTCTACCTTAATGAGTGTCTGCTCATGTATAAATGCAGTCACTTTTCCTAAGTAGGTTCAACGACATGATTAGAGTGTCACACTTGAGGTGCCCTTTAGGCCCACCACTACAGTCATAGAGACAGAAACTTGAATCTCGCCTTTTCTTAGAGGCATCCCCATTTCTGTCAGTCCTAACAAGGATACTGAGTTGACCTGTTACTCTGGTGTCTGTATTAGTCTGTTCTCACACTGCTAATAAAGACATACCCAAGACTGGTAATTTATAATGGAAAGAGGTTTTAATTGACTCAGATCAGCATGGCTGGGAGGCCTCAGGAAACTTACAATAATGGTGGAAGTGGAAGCAAACACATCCTTCACAGGGTGGCAGGAAGGAGAAGCATGAGAGCTGAGTGAAGGGAGAAGCCCCTTATAAAACCATCAGATATCCTGCGAACTCACTCACTGTCACAGGGGAGACCGACCCTGAGATTCAGTTCTCTCCGTTTGCTCTGGCCCTTAACACCTTAGGATGATTACAGTTCAAAGTGAGATTTGGGTGGGGACACAGAGCCAAACCACACCAGTGTATTACTCTCTCCCTTCCTCCCTCCCTTCCCTTTCTTCCTTTCCTTCCTAACACAGCCTTGCTCTGTCGCCCAGGCGGGAGTGCAGTGGGGCAATCTCTGCTCACTGTGACCTTCACCTCCTGGCTTCCAAGGATTCCCCCACACCAGTCTCCTGAATAGCTGGGATTATAGGCACATGCCACCACACCTGTCTAAGTTTTGTATCCTTTAGAGATGAGGTTTTGCCATGCTGACCAGGCTGGTCTCAAACTCCTGGCCTCAAGTGATACTTCTGCCTTGGCCTCCCAAAGTGCTGGGATTACAGAAGTGAGCCACTTAAATCCTTAAAATCATGGATGATAAAATCTATGGTGACAGTTAACAAGCATCTCCTAAAACTCTTACGTCTGCTACAGCACTATGTTGAATGTGACAGGGAATGACTAAATGAGACAGGGTAGTTCTGTTTTAATGAATTGTAAGGAACATACTTACTTTCGTATTCCACAAAAGAATGTTATTTTTAGAAGTAAGCAGGGCACCTGTGATCTGCAAGGGGTGCTTTACAGCGGGTGTTTTCAGTTTTTGCTTTGCTCACATATTTCCTAGGAGAATTTTGATGAACAGTGTACCCTGTCTCACATTTTTAGATATGCATCTAGGATGTTTTTTGTTTTGTTTTGTTTTGTTTTGTTTTTGCCAATCATTGAGAGCTTGTAAGGTTGCTGAGGTTGGTTGGCCTTGAACTCTTGGCCTCGCCTTCGCAAGCGCCACGACATCCGGCCGGAGCCACTTTGGGCCCCTCTAGGATGTTTTTTTAATCACAGGTACATAGTTATAAAGAAAATAGTTTCTGGCCTTTTGGAAAATATTGACGTGTTAAAATAAAACCATTATATTACTCTTAAATGTGTCCAGTGAACATTACATGGCATTTAAAAATAAAACCGTGACAGCAGTCCTAAATGTCTGCAGTATACTACAGTAAGCACAATAGCAGCTTGATGCCCGCTGTCATCAACATTAAAATACATCAACAAGTGCTGCTTTGGCCGGGCGAGGTGGCTCACGGCTGTAATCCCAGCGCTTTGGGAGGCCGAGATGGGTGGATCATCTGAGGTCAGGAGTTTCGAGACCAGCCTGGCCAACATGGTGAAACCCTGTCTCTACTAAAAATAAAAAAAATTATCTGGACATGGGGGTATGTGCCTAATCCTAGCTCCTCGGGAGGCTGAGATAGGAGAATCACTTGAACTCAGAAGGCAGAGGTTGTAGTGAGCCATGGTCGCACCACTGCACTCCAGCCTCAGTGACAGAGTGAGAGTCCATGTGCGGGGGTGGGGGGGAAGAAATGCTGCTTTAGTAGAAATGAGCTGGACATCTGTAATCCCAGCACACTGGGATTGTAGAGACCCCATCTCTACAAAGAGTCAGAAAGTTAGCCTGGCATAGTGATGTGTGCATATGGTTTCAGATACTTGGGAAGCTAAAGCAGGAGAATTCCTTGACAGGAGGTCGAGGCTGCCGTGAGCAATGGTCACACCACTGCACTCCAGCTTGGGTGACAGAGTGAGACCCTGTCTCAACAACAACAAAGTCAGAAATGTTATAGTTCCTTATATCTTTTCTCCCAAAATAGCATTTCTATTTCATAGACCCCAAAGTATTTTATATTAATACGTTTTTATGCTTAAACTTTAAAAAAAAAATTGACCAACCTATTATATTTCTCTGCCACAAAACAAGTACATGTTAAGTTTTTGGTTTATTTCTAATAACCCAAGGCTTTAATGTAAAAAAAGAAAAAAAAAGTTGGATTAAGTTGTCATCATAAGTGTGTGTGTGTGTGTGTGTGTGTGTGTGTGTGTGTGTGTGTATATATATATATTTTTTTTTTTTTTTTTTTTTTTTTTTTTTTTGAGAGAGAGAGAGTCTTGCTCTCTTGCCTAAGCTGAAGTGCAGTGGCTCAGTCTCGACTCACTGCAACCTCTACTTCTGGGTTCAAGCGATTCTCCTGCCTCAGCCTCCTGAGTAGCTGGGATTACAGGCACCTGCCACCACGCTCAGCTAATTTTTGTATTTTTAGTAGAGATGGGGGTTTCACCATGTTGGTCAGGCTGGTCTCGAACGCCTGACCTGATGATCCACCTGCCTTGGCCTCCCAAGGTGCTGGGACTGCACCTGGCCTCGTGAGGAGTAGATTAGAGTTAGTAAAATTAGCAGATCTGTTTTAAACTCTCATGAATGCTTGTTAAACGAGCACATCTTTGGCAGTGCTCCTCTTGATGAGCTGTGTTGGTGGTAGGAATGTGGGGACTGGTCCAGCTGCTTTGACACCAGCATTTTCACTTGTCCCTCATTGATCCCGGTTACTGGAAAGTTGTGCCTCTCTTTTATGAAGTGGGAGCGGGCAGATGGGAAAGGACAGCCAGAGTGGTGCATCCACTCAGACTCCAAGCACTTTCAGGAGCGAGTGCTCATGAGCAAAGAAAGTAATTCCTCAAGGCCTGTCCGTGCTCAGGCATCCTTCAGTCTGTCTGCATACTCAGAAGGTACAGAGGCTTCCCAGGTGATTGTTCTGTCCTCTGAAGGGCGAGAGCCACTCTGTGAGGGGTACAGTGTGGTGGTTCAGGATGTGGCCTCTCAGTCATGTCTGCCTGGGCTTCCCATCGCAGCTCCTTCCTGGCTGTGCCCTCTCAGTGTCGTCCTCTGCAGTGAGTTCAGGCATCTCAGCAGCTCTCTCAGAGAGTGGCTGCGGGAAGGAAATCTGAGAATGCATGGAGAGCCTCCAGTCCAGCGTCTAGTCCCGCATAAGCTTGCGGTCAGCAGGAGCTACTTTCAGCTGATTCGGGGATTTGTGATTAGAACATCAACACTGAAAATTTTATGTGCCATAGGAAGTGCAAAAGAGAAGACTTTACTGGTAGATGTCTTTGAAAAAACTCCAGGGTGTCCCTGGGAAGTGGCTGCAGAAGAGAATGTTTCAGTTTGTTGAAATAATGAGCCCACGCTGGGCGTTGCTTTGAGTGTGGCACGTCTGTCTTCTCTTTCCAAGCCTGCTGTATGGTTCCCGTTTCGCCTGTGAAGTTAGACACCCCGGGGAGGGACTGCAGTCAGTCACATGCCAGTGAATGGACACGTGCTTGTGCTCAGTATTAGGGTGAATGTTTCTTTTTTTCCACTTTCTCTAATCTCATAGCTAAATGTTCTTAAAACTATAGGAAAATTTAGTCTCCTTCCTACCCCTGATCTGTTTCTATGGCACTCTTCTGTCTGAACTCAAATAGATACAGGTGAGAGGATGCAGGCAGCTAGCTACTTTGTAATTGACTCTAACCCCAGATCATCTTGCTCTGATACTTCAGGCAAGAGATACTTCCTGGCTCACGTTTTCTTTTCTGTCAGAGGAGTTCCCACTCAGATGTTGTCCTCAGCGGTGTGTTCTTGCACCTCTTGCCCTGCCAGTGGTCCTCCCCGAGGCCCCGACGTTGGAGGTGGTGGCTCACAGCCGGTGCTGCTCTGCCACGCATCACTTCATCACCGTCTCTCATGTTTTTAGATGGTCATTTAACCTATCATACCTTTATTCACTTTTTAAAATAACTTTTTATTTTGAAATGATTACAGGCTTGCAGGAGTTTGCAAAATAGTACAGAGTCCTGAATACCTTTCCTCCTGCTCCTCCTGGGGGTGGCACCTTATATTGCTGTGGCTTTTCAAAACTAGGAGGTGGACGCTTGGTGTTACTGTTAACTGCACCACCAACCTGATTCATTATAACCAGTTTTCATTATTTTTTTGGTCTCCATTCATTTGTGCATGGGCGTATGGTTCTGTGCAATTTTATCACAGGTGTAGATTCATGCAGCAGCTGCGACAGTGAAGATAACAGGATTGGCCACCACGGCACAGCAACCTCGTGCTTTGTGTTTGTGTTAATACCTTCATTCCTGTCCCCTGGAAACCATTCATCTGTCCTCTGTCGTTTTGTCATGTCTAGAATGTTCTGTAAATGGAGTTGTATGGTATGTTTTGTAGATGGACCTCTTTGAGTAAGTCTCCTATTTGTTGCGGTAGCAGCCACCACCCCTCTCCTCAGTGGATTGGTATTTCACTGTAAGGATGGCTCAGGGGTTGCTCAGCTGTTCATTCACTCACATGTTGAAGGACTTGGGGGCGATTTTTGGTATTTTGCTCTTATGAATAAGGCTAATATGAACATTCATCATTCATATCTATGTTTTTGTGTGAACACAAGTTTTCATTTCTTCCTCAAGGGTTTTCTAAATTTTCGGAGGGCGGCCTTGCCTGATCCACAGTAGGCAAATTAAGGAAATATTTCTAATTGTTTGACCCGTAGAAGAAAACCAGAGATATCCAGCAGAGTGGTGCTGTTGCGGAGCCAATTAATGAGAGTTCAGTCATGAATGATGGGCTCCTACAATTTTCTTCGAGGATCATTCACTGTTAGGAGAATAAATGAGATTGGATTACAAGACTTTCATGTAATTTTTTTTTTTATCTTTTTTAAAGACTCCTCAGACAAGAAGGAAAAGAAATCTTTTAGCCTTGAGGAAAAGTCCAAAATCTCCAAAAACCGTGTTCACTATATGAAATTCACAAAAGGTAAGATTAAGCATTTCTTTACTTGTTGAAATCTATGTGTTTGTCCTGAGCTGCTTGAAGCATGCTTGCTCCTGGCCAGCAGTGACTTTATGTGTTGTGGACAGCCGGCTGAATTGCTCCGAAGCAGTGCTGGAGTCTGCGCAGTGACTGTGGATTTCCCGAGGATCTTGTTAGAATCAGATCCAGGAGAGCTGAGATGGGGCCCAGATTAGGCTTTAGAGTGTCAACCAGTCCTGTGGCTGAGCTACAATGGAATCAGGTTCTATTTGAGGAAAAAAGGACTTTCTGTGGCCAGGTCAGAAAATAATTTTAATTTCTTATCCAACATTTTTAGTTGCAGCATTTTTTCAGAGCTGAATGTTGGTTTAAATAGCTCTTAATATGCCAGGTTAGAGAATTAGGCTCTATATTGAGATCTCCAGTGTGATTAAAGCACACTCCCTGGTTGACCCTTTATTCCACATAGTTTCTCCATTTCACAAGGTAGGCATTCCGTGGTCATTGCCAAGTTGGGTAGAAATCCCTTTGAGAACTGGGTGAGAATTCCTATTCTTCTGGCACCACCTCCCCAGCCCCTTCCCAGTAAGTGAAATCATTTGTGCGTGTGGTTGTCCTCTTTAGCCACGAGGTGGCGGTCTTGCATTGGAAAGAAACAATTTAAGGCAATAGAATCTACTCCCTACTTGTTTGCTGGTAGAACAGTATCATGAATTAAAAACCTGTTTATTACATAGTATACATAAGAAGCATGGTGATGATGCTGATGCTGTCATATCTAGTGTCTATTGGTGGTTCTTTGGGAGGTTGGCTGTGTTTCTACCTCGATATCTCTTTGCTTTGGTCTTCCGTGAATGTCATGCATATCAAGGCATTGCTGAGAAGCTCTTATCTCGCAGAACCTGCCTGGATAGCAGTGGGAGCTGGAATTCCCATACTCTACACTACTGATGGTGCTTTTCATTTTGGGCCAGGAGCCCAAAAGTTAGGACTGGGTTGGGTTGAGGTGCGAGGCCATGCAGAGCTGAGTGGGTCGGGAGTTGCGTGCAGGGTGAGGCCGGGCCTCCCTTCCCTCTCCAGCAGCCGTGGCTCTTCCGCTCCATCCCTTCTTCCTCTCAGGCAGGAACTTTCTTGGTTGTCACCTGTATGCCCTCTGACTGGGGTTCCTCTCCACCTCAGCCTGCTGCGGAACAGGGAACAGGCTTCGTTGGCCCTCAGTCCTTTTGAGGAGAGGGTAAGTGCTTACTCCACACCCAATCCCTGAAATAGCCCTTCTTTTTTCATTAGACTCTAGAAAAACACTAGAGATCACAGAAGGTGCTGTTGCAGAGCAAGTTAGTAAAACTAAGTGGCCTATAACTTTCGGATGGTATGGCAGCTTTTTACGCTTTCACTTTTGCAGGTAGAATCTTCTAATTTTCCTTTGGTGCCAGACTGCATGCATGATTTCATCTGAAGGGTTTGCCAAGGCTGGGATAAGCCTCGTTAATCTTCTTTAATCTAATGGATGCCAGGAGCATCTGCTTTCTATTTCTAGTTAAGCCACTCCTTTGCCGGGTGACCCTGTCAGACCACTGGTTTCTTGTGCCTTCTTTTTCTGTCTTCCAGCGAGGGTTCTGTATCTATTAGCCTTGCCTGGGGAGAAGGGGGAAGTCAGTACGGAGGGCAAAAAGAGTCCTGGATCTATTGTTAGATTGCAGAGAGGAGCTCCAGTGGAGACATGAAGGACGTGCAGACTGGTCCTAAGTAGAAAAGAGGAGACAAGCAAAAGTCCAGGTAGTGAAGAAAAGAATGGTTTACCATCCAGCTTTCCAGTCCACGGTGCAAGCTTATTTTAAAGTCTCCTCTAAGGTGGACTATCTTAGATCACAGAAAATCTGGCTTCTGGCCATTACTCACTTAGACAAGTCACCTACCCATTTCCCATCTTTCAGACTCAGTTTCCTCTTCTGTAAAATGTGGACACATTTGTAAGTGACTGTTAGGTTCTAAGGTAGGTTCTGGTTTATGGAACTTTTGCTTTTTCAGCATTGTATATGATGATAAGGATTTTAACCAGTGGGTTGCTCATAATGACAGTAACTCATTCACTGAGTCGATGAGGATGATTCATATTATAACTCATGTATGGTCCAGGAGATCAAACAGGAAGATGGAATTGTACATAGCTTGCTAAGAGTGAAGATAAAATTTGCTGCTGCCTAAATATTGGCTGTATCATTTTTATTTTGAGACAGGGTCTCACTCTGTTGCTCTGGCTGGAGCACAGAGGTACAATCTCAGGTAACTGCTGACTTGAGCTCCTGGGCTCAAGTGATCCTCCTGCCTCGGCCTCCCAAAGTGCTGGGATTGCAGGCATGAGCCACCGCGCCCGGTCGGTTTTACCATTTTAGTTCTGTCATTTTAGTTCTATTTTATTCCTCTCCCTGGTCCCAAGTTAATAATTTTAACTTGAGCTAATTTATTGTATAATTTTAAAAGTCAGTTTTAGCCATACTGATTTAAAAGGCCAACTCCAGCATGGTCTGCGGGTTTTTTTTAGTTCAAAAGACGTCTGCAGATGGAGGCTATCTCTGCAGAGGGGAAAATGTCAGTCGATCCAAAGCCATTTTTGAGGTTTTCTATCTGGATGGTGAGACGTCAGGAGAGAGCGCCTCCCCCTCAGTTGTGCGGTCATTGGATGAAAGTTCCATCAACTGTGATTGCGCAGCTTTTTCCTGGGAATCTTGCAGACTTCTTATTCCTGTGACAGTTTGGGCTGTTTCATGTGCTTCTCACACAAGGAAAGCACATGCCTAACGCATGCTGCGGGTGCTTGGCTTCCGGTCCGGAATCACAGAATTGGTATTGACAGTGCGGTTAGCCCCGCCCTCAGTTGCACACTGGGAGTGAGGAGCTTTGCATTTCCTCTTCTGATTCTTTTGACGTTTAAGTAAATATTAAATAGCACCTAGTAGGCTTTTTGAAAATTCCGACTCTTACTACTGGTTATTAGGGTCTGACCTGAGTCGCCCACACTGACTCCACTTTCCTGGTTTGCTAACGGTGCCTTTTAGAGGAGTTACCTTTACCTTCTGCCCTAGGCTGACTGCCAGTTTTGTGTGTTTGCAATGAAAAAAAAATAAAAATAAGAATATGTCATTGTATTTGTCCTTCGTGATTGAATAATGCAAATGAATTTTCTAAACAATTGAAGCTACCTACATAAACCCTAAGTGCTTATGATTTTAGCAGACATAGTCCTTGCCCTTCACTTCTTTACACTGGGCAGCTCAACTCTACTTTTCCATAGATTTGGTGTTTGGAGCCTCAGTGCTTCCGCAGTTCTACCGCAGCTTGCTCCTTAGAGCTTGTTGGGTTATTGCTAAACTGTTGTTAAATCACCCTAGACATGGTTCCTAAGTTCTCGTGTCTGTTTTTTAGTTTTAGTTGCTTCCCATGTGGGCTTGTTGGTGTTTTAAACAGCTCTGATGACAGCAGTCATGTTCCTCCCTTCCCAGTAGCTACTCTGATAGACTGGGAAACTGATCATCATCATCATTAGACAAACAGCTAAAAGGATCCTAAATAGAGTATTCTTCCATGAAAGGATCTGCTCATCCTTGCAGGAACTTCCAGTTTGACTCTCGGAGGCCTTTTTTACTGGTTCTGGAAATGTCGCAGGTTGAAGACTAGTGGATGAACCAGATCTGTTTCCTATTCAGTTTTCTTAATTGTTTTCTCTGAGTTTATCAACAGTATTTTGTATGATTTCACCATAATTCAGAACTGAAACAAAATGAGGTTTTTTTTTTTTTTTTTTTTTTTTTTTTTTTGAGACGGAGTTTCGCTCTTGTTACCCAGGCTGGAGTGCAATGGCGCGATCTCGGCTCACCGCAACCTCTACCTCCTGGGTTCAGGCAATTCTCCTGCCTCAGCCTCCTGAGTAGCTGGGATTACAGGCACGCGCCACCATGCCCAGCTAATTTTTTGTATCTTTAGTAGAGACGGGGTTTCACCATGTTGATCAGGATGGTCTCGATCTCTTGACCTTGTGATCCACCCACCTCGGCCTCCCAAAGTGCTGGGATTACAGGCTTGAGCCACTGCGCCTGGCCCAAAATGAGCTTTTTAAATGCTTTTTAAATTTGTGGTTTTTATTCAAAAGTGGCCATAATTTTCTGGTATTTATAAGCTTTCCATCAGGACTGTTAATTAGTAACTGTCTCAAAGCCTCTTCCATCTTCACCATTTTGTCCACCTTTCATGTTTCTTTCCACTAGTCTCTGACTCTTACTTCTTGTCTGTGTTCTTGTTTTCCAGATCAAATCCAGAGCAAGGCCTGTAACAGTCCTGGTTTCTACACTTACTTAAGTGAACTTTGCTAAAGGATAAACATTTCTGATACGAGAACCCATCATCAAAACTTTAGGCACAGCTGCACCTTCATTGGTATAGCTTGCTGTTGCTGCCAGCCTCAGTGTTGCCTCTGACTTTGAGATCTGTGTTGAATCTCTGTGTTCCTATTTTGACGTTGTGTTTTAGAACTGTGATCTTGCATGTACTGTCCCTTCCTTAATCCCTCCAGCATTCCTTTTAGTCGAATGGCTGTCAGAAAGATCATAATTTGCATTTTCTAGAGTGTCTGTATTCCAGAGGATAGGGACAGTTGGCCAATACACATTTTGAATTAAGTACAGCTCCCTTTTCTCAAGTAGCAGTTTGCCACCCTGAATGTGCGTTGCAGTGGAAAATGGGTTGTGCTGGCAGCAAAGCTGTGAGGACATCTGTACCTCCGATGACTTTGTCCGCCTCTTCCCGCTACAGCCAGTTTTCTTCCCCACTTTTCCGGTTCATTTTCTGTACCATCTGTGATGTGCTTCGTCTGTTCTTAGTAGGTTTTCTGTTGGGTCTTTCTGTGTAGGGTCCTATTTATTCATAAACGAGAAGCAGGAGGGCTTAGTGTCGGGCTCAGGTAGGAAGGAGAGCAGCAGGCAGAGCCCAGGGGAGCCTGCCCTCCTGTCAGGAACAGGTCATACCGCCTGGGCCACTTCCTCTGGTACTGCTGCCTAGGAAACTGGTTTTGGCACCTGGCTTTGCACTAAATTGAAGGGTGTTTTGCTTTTTAATTTCACGGAGTCACTGAGCAATATCATGTTTAAGTGCCCCAGTGATAGTCAGTGAACTAGAATCTTCTGGGTCATGACATTACTTTGCCAAGTCAGTGTGCTCCAGGAAACCAAGAAGACAAGTGAGTCTGTGACGGTGGAACTCGGGCTTCCAGAGTGAAACTCACGTTCCTGTGTCTGACCCAGACCTCCCTCACCCACAGCCTCAAGCCTTTACATGGAGTAGTTATGTTTTAAAATCCATTTACCATGCCTTTGACAAATGGGAATCGATTTGGCTGACTGCTCATAGAGGATTATTGAGTAGAATTGGAAATTCCAAAGAAGTGAATTTTAAATCAGTTGGTTTGTGGGTTTGAAAGGAAAGAGTTTAGTGTTTTAAATGAGAATCATAGAGCCATTCAATCTCCTGCTCTCCTTATGCAGCCTTTTATTTAAAGGCAATGTAGCTAGAGCAGTAAAGAACATTTTAAAGAGAAAAATCTGAAACCCTGTGACCCTTATACAGTATTTTTTATTCACATATATTCTTTTAAAGTTTTTATTTGTTGAGTTGATTATTAAGCTCCTGTGGTCAAATATGCTGTGTTCTCATTCATGTGCATATGTGGAGTTTGAAGCTATCTATCTAGTAGTATTTTTTTTAATCTGTATTTTACAGTCTTCTAAGTCAGTAGCTTGTGTTTCTGAAGTGAATGAGATCTGTTTTATGGAAACCAGAGATGCAGGAATTGCCCCTTGCGGACATAGCAGGAGTGGGGTGAGCTGTGGAACTTAGCCTTCCTCGCAGTGCCTGTGTTCTGGGTTGTTTCTGCAATTAAGGGAACATAGGAGTTCTGGTTCTAAAACATTTTCTTGGTTTTAAAACTCAAATCAATTTAGTTTGCTAATGACATGGGTGTAATGAGAAAGTGGGTAAAAGTCGGTAGTTACAGAATTGTTGATTTCTCTCCCAGAATTCATCTTCCTTTCAGGTGTTGCATGAATTAAGTTTGTGCTCCTCCTTTTAGGAAGAATGGTCTTACTGAAAAGCATCACATTGTTTTTCTAGGGAAGGATCTGTCATCTCGGAGCAAAACAGATCTTGACTGCGTTTTTGGGAAAAGACAGAGTAAGAAGACTCCTGAGGTATAAAGCCATGTACGGTTCCGTGTTCCGCTGTAATACTGTCTGATTTTCACCTGTGTCTAGGACTGTTTATATCTATGGCTAGTACTTTTCAGACGGTTTCCAAAGCGCTTTGGAGGCTTCTTACCCAGCCTGGATTTGAGCCTTTTGGTAATAATAGTGGGTAGTTATGTTTTATAAGGAAAGAAAAAACCAGAATAAGCGTCATCTGGTGTTTGGCTTTTGCTCCTTTTGTTCTGGTGTGAGAACTGGATTAAACTTGGGAAAGAATACCCATTGCCGATATAATCCGAGGGGAAAATATCTCTTCCACAGCCGAGAGAGGGAGGGATTTTGTCTGTTCTGCTCAGACTGTGTTACTCCTTTTGGAGTGGAGGAGGGAGGAAGAATGTCCCCATCATCCTCTGGAGCCAGCCTATTCCATTCTGAAAGCCTTTGAGACCGCGCTGGACCAGCACCGCCCGTAAGGGGTTAGATGGGGTATTTCCTCTATTATACAATATTATTTGCTTTACAACTGGAAGAAAAGAATGGGGTGACTAAACTACACCCTGAATGGAATGAACTCCATAATTTATAATCCTAATTATTAAATTGGGCTGTATAATTTTTTTATGCCATTTTTAAGTGTAAGAGACAGCCCTGGATGTAGTTTGAGATGTATTAGGATTTTGAAATACGGATTTCTGAAAATAACAGGCTAAAAATACTTAGAACTGGCATTGCCTAAGAAAATCTGGAATATACGGTTGCAACCACTGTTACTCAGCTAACCTGGTATGTTGTACTGATCTTTTACTGGTTCCTAGCCAGGGCCTTTGGTGACCATAGAACAAAAAAGACTTGGTTTATTCATTCCTGGCATTTTTCTAGACTGACAGCAACCTTTATTTCTAGGGTGGTAGCTATTTGTTTTTTAATAGTTTTTAGAGAGTCCAGAATTACAGTGGTTAGAAGTCTTGTTTGGCGATTCCCTGTGCGGATTGGGACTCAATTCCCGAGTCCCAGTTTAGCCCTTGTCTGCCCCTACACCCTCAGCAGGTGGAAGCAGCAGGCCGGGAAAGGAGACCTGGCTTTGTTGCCTGCGTGTCCTGTGCTGAGTCACGGGAAAGGCAGCAGTCACTAGGGAGAAGCCGCTCTAACATCAGGCCGTGCCAGCTGCTCCTTCACGAGCTGCTGGAAAGAGCCTGGTAAGACAGGCCGGCTTGTGGTTATATGTCTGCCCTCAGTGCTCAGCGTGAGACCTGGACTAGGCTACTCTTCCGTTCACTGAGGACGTGGCCTCTGGCTTATCCCAGCCTCTTCTCCAGTCCTCTCCCTTGACTCTCCTCAGTCGTCTCCGTGACCTCAGGAAGAAGTGGAATTCCAGTCCCATGTCTCTTGCACTCCATCTCTTCTGCTCTGCCCAACAGCTGCCCCCACCCCACAGTCACACCCTGAGCTCCACATGCCTCCCACACTTTGAGATAACCCCCATCTCCCCAGCCCCGTGGGCTCACGTGCCTTCTCACTGGCGCCTCCAGATCCCTGCACGTGGATCCTGTCTCTTCTCTCCGCCACCCACCCACCACCCCCAGCCTTTGCCCTCCCGGGCATCCTCTTTGAAAATGTAGAGTTGAACAGATCAGGGAAGGAAATCCAACTTGTACTTTAGGCTTTTGTAGAACTTTAAGAGGATTTCTGTGGTTGTTGCAGAAAGCTTTAGTTGTAAGACATCAGACGTTTCTGACCTTCTGGCAGATTTCTGCTTGAGGAATTACTGGTGTTGGGTGCCTTGAGGTTTTCACCACTAGTATTACTTGACTTTTCGGTGGGTGAGTCATGTTAAAGTGAGACACCCACCTGTATCTGAGGAGCTTCAGAAACAGTTCCCTGATGCTAGCCCTGGGAAAGTCTCTTTTGGTCAAGTTGGTGTAGAGATAATCGCCCTTGATGCAGCATGGTGTTTTGTGCAAGATTTCTGTTAGTCAGTCTTCCCTCTTTCCAGTTCAGTGTTTTCTTCTGGTGATGGATTTAGGCCCTACGTGTTGGTGAGGCCGTCTTTTACCAGGCTCTGCTCTCAGTCTGTGGCCATGGTTCTCAACAGGGTCGTTGCCCTGGCACTGCCTACTGAGCTTTAAACAAAAGGCTAATGCCAGTGTCCTGCCCAAGACCACTTACATTAAATCTTGGGTTAGCGTCCAGGTGTCTGTATTACAAAAGGAGAAAAAAAAAGATTCAATGCTTCCCTAGCTGGTTCCAGCAGTTACTCTAACATTCGTTTGATAAGGAGTGAGTGTTGCTTGTTGTTGCTTGGCTTGACTCTCATAGCCGCGTCGACCTGGCTTTGTATTTGGCATTGCAGAGGCCAAGGTGTTGCTGGAGGCCACCTACCTCCAGAGTCCGGAAACCATGGTAGTGTGGGCCGTTAAGGTAGCAGGCGCTCTGTGGGTGCTCCAGTTAGGTGCTGGCGCTGATTTGTCTTCAGCATCTGGAGTTCCAGAACCTTGGCGTTAACCACATTCACAGCACCCCTCTTGCATTAAGCCCAGCCTGCCGATTTTAATTTCTGCAGCTCCTGACTGCCGTCATAGAATTCCAGTTCTATTAAGCATCCATGTGCCAAATCCTGTGTTGGACACTTAGGAGTTTTCTCATTTCATCGTCACAGCAATCCTGTCACGTAGGCATCAGCATCCCCTCTGTAGCAGTGAGGAAACTGAGGCACAGAGAGACTTGTTAGGACGCTCCAAAATGGCACACATGGGCTTTAAGTCTGTGTTCCTGCAATTCTGAAATCAGCCTTCTTTCTCCCATACCACACTCCTGTCGAAGTTAATGAACTCGGTTGCATTTAACAAAAAATCTCCGTCAAAGGGTTAAATCCCTTCAGCCTTAGCAGCTTCTGTTGAGCTTCATCAGAGACACCAGTGGGTGATGCTGTAGCATAACTTTGTGGGAAAATGATTGGCTGTTCCTGTTTTGTAGAAGATAATGGTTTAAATTTTAAAACTTCTTTGCTTTACCTTTAGTCAGAGATGAGCTGTTAGGGTTTGAGACGCATGTGACCAGGTGTCCGGGCCAGCCTGGGGAATGACTTGACTTCTGTGTTGGAGCTGGAGGCTGAATTAAGAAAGAGCTTGAGTGTCTGGAGCATAGATGCTGTGATACTTGTGTTTTTCTCATCTCTCTATTGAACTGGATAATCTGAATATATTTATATCCAAGAAACATCTGCGGCTCTTGATTAATAGCCGTGAGGGGTTTTTTTAAACTTTTTAATTTGAAATAATTATAGATTAACAGGATGTTTCGAAGATAGTAGAGAGGCTCCGTGCATCCGTCATCTGGTTTCCCCAGTGGTTACATCTTACATAACTACAGTACAGGATGAAACCAGGAAATTGCCATTGGTACCATCTGTGCATGTAGCTCTGTGCCTCTTTATCACATTTGTGGATTGTGTAACCATTATTATCTCAGTGAAGATCCTGAACTATTTCATGACCACCAAGGCCTCCCTCATGCTAACCCCAGTCATAGTTACATACCCTCCAACACCACCCGTGACCCTGGCAGCCGAGGGAATTGTCTGCCGACAGAATTGTCTGATGAGAGTGGAATGTTGTGTGTACAGATCGCATGGTCTCTCAGCTTGATGCTGAGTCTGCTCAGATCTGCAGGGGTCACTACCCAATGCTAAAGGCCAGTTGTCATTTCCATGATCTATTTCCTGCACTTAGCCGTGCTCAATGTTATGTATCTTATGAGTCTTTAGAGAACTCCTTGTAGAGATCAAATCATTTGATGTCTTTAAAGTTCGCTCCAGTTGATTAAATCATTTACTTAGTAATTTCAGGAATATATTACACAGTGAAGTGAGATTTAAGTACAAAGTGGTATCATGACAGTTTTGTCATCCGTAGTGTGTTGGCATTGGAGAGCTCATGGTATTGGCGAGATCTCATGGGACGCTCACTGTAGTGAGGCTTGTGACCTCCTCTAAACTGCATGCAAAATGTGTGGGCACACATGCAGAGCTTTTGGTGGATTTTCAAAGGTGTCCTTGGTCCAAAAAGAAGCTTTAAAATCTAAGACTATGCTTCCAATGTCCCTAGCCACAAGGGACCAGTTCCACTGAGAAGTGAGCAGTGGGAACTCAAAATTTCTGAAACATTGGGGAAAGGGAAAATTGGCTTTCTGTTAACTGGCAGATGTTCCTCTGGGGCTGTGTTTTTGTTGTGATGTGTTATGTTGTATGTACTCATATGGATCAGAGTCTGCTGAGTTTATAAGGTTCAAAAACCATGGTAAAATCTTGATTTTTGTTAATTTATCTCAATAAAAACCCACTGGAACTCCAAAAAAAAAAAAAAAAAAAAAAAATCTAAGACTATGCATTTAAAAGTCTTCATTTAAAAAAAAAAATTACTTAAAATGTAAATTTTCTTTGTGAGCATAGTAGGAATGAACTTTGTGTTGCGTAGTGCAACAAGATGTGCCAAGCCAAGAATGTGCTCTGTTAATTATTTTGAATATAATGTATAGAAATAAAAAGAACATTACATCAAAACAAAGCAACAAGCAATCTAAGCTAACTCCAGGATTCCTAGGACGTGTTTATGAAACTTAAATCATGCTTTCTGTCCTTGCTGACCTTTTTGCATCTAATGAAGAAATTGCTAGCTGGGCATGGTGGCTTATGCCTATAGTCCCAGCACTTTGGGGAGGCTGAGACAGGAGGATTGCCTGAGCTCAGGAGTTTGAGACTCGTCTGGGCAATGTAGTGAGACACCATCTCTACAAAAAATGAGCCAGGCTCAGTGGCAACCACCTGTAGTCTCAGCTACTCGGGAGGCTAAAGATGGGAGGATTGCTTGAATCTGGGAGGAGGCGGCATTGAGCTAGAATCACTCCACTACACTCCACCCTAGGGGACAGAGTGAGACCCTGTCTCAAAAACACAAGAAAAGGAAGAAGAAATCGCTTCACTGTGTTTTACATGTGGACTTTTTCATTCGTGGCATATACTGGCCAGGGAACACCTTCAAGAGAGAGGATTTGTGTTCTAACTTCTGGGTCCCCAGCATGTGACTGGCTCTAGTTCTTGGCACGTGGTAGAGATTCAGTCAGTTGAAGGTTCTCATACTTATCTTTTTAAAAAAATGGACGTGTTCCTATAAAAATCATGGTTTGTATAGCGTCATAGTTGATACTTGAAATGCCTTTTCCTTTTAAAATGTTCTGATCAATACGTATTTCTTCTCTGAGAGAGGAAATATTGGTAATCTACTTTCCATGCCAAGCACAATCTACTTGTGGATTCTTGAGAAAGGATTATTGAATAAATGTTTGCTCTTGCCATTTGGTTTTTTAAAAAGTTTTTAAAAAATTTAAAAAAAAATTTTAATGTTTTTTAAAATCAACCCAATTTGCCAGAAACTGGCTTTCAGACCTTGCATTTCACTCTAGAATGGTTTTTCTGGCTGTTTTTCTTGCTCAGAAGATAAAGCCTTCCTGTTGCTTGAAGGACTCTCCTCTGACTTTACTGGTGCTTAGTATTTCTTCAAGGCACAGAAACTGTCAGGAGGCGCTGTTTCCCCACTGAATCCGGCTATTCAGAAGTACTCGCTTCAGTAGTGATAGATCATCAGGAACTGCCAGTTGCTCGGAAAACTTCTCATAAACTGTTCTGTGTGGGGACAGCTGGTTGCACATTTCTGATTTCTGAGTTCTCCCTTTCCCACCATCTCTGTTTTATATTGATTGGAAGACAGTAACTCTGGTTTGGACTGCTCCTAAATTGGAGAGGTATGCACTTTCTCCAGAGACAAAGAAATGATCGAAGATAATGAATTGAGATTCCCAGGGCCCCTTGAGACCTGCGGCAGGTACTTGGGCTGGCCAGTGCCTGCTGGGCTGCGCATGTGAGCCTGTGTCTTTTCTGATTTGGTTTGCAAGTTGGAGTTGGAGACACTGAAAAACAAATTCCATCAGTTCCTATCTGGTTGAACTTCCTGCTACTCTTTTTTTTTCTCTCTCTCTCTCATTTTCTCCCTCCCCCACCTTCCCAGTTTCCTTCCTCTCTCCAGCTTGTTTCCGGATTGAGCCTTATCACTAGAGAAAATACTCTGAGACCGGAGTGAGGATGGAGAATGTGTTACCAGCATTCTCACTTCGTTTCTCTGAACAGTGTGCTTCTGGCATGGGCTCCTGGCAAAATAATTGTCCATTTCTTCACCTCTCTAACCTGATTGAATTAGCAATCTCATGAGAGTTTCACTCTCCCAGGGTACCAAATCAATAATCATATTCCCTGAACTCTTCTGCTGGTTTTTTCTTTTTGAAGCAAAGCATGACTTTGTTGTAGTTTCTGTTCCTTTCTTATCTCTCTTTGTCAGTCCCCTTTCTTTCCCATTGCCTATCGATTATCCAGTCTGAAAATGAATTCCAAGCAGACGCTTCTCTTTGGCTTAGTGGAGTTCACGAGGTATTTTGGACCATTCATGCTTCTGGTTGGATTCGATGCCTTAAGTTCCTCATGAGGAAAATCTTTGAAAAGAGTCTCTTTATTGCATTAATTTTTCAAATGTCTTTTAATTGAAGGGGGTTTCTTCTTTGTTCTGAATTTTCACACTGATACCTGGCATTTATGGTTAGGTGAGTTTCATGAGGGATTTGCAGGATGTGGATCCCCCCTTCCTGCACCTGTTGCTCTGCCCACCCTCTCCCTGCTCCACATTTGGACACCAAAGTCATCTTCTAATTAAGACCCTTTTAGTCGGGAAGAAATATAAGCCCACAGACAAGCCAGATAATACATATACACTTTAGTTCCAAAATTTATCTTTCCCAACAATGATGACTTCAGTAATTCTTGTCATCATTTTGTCCATTGATAACAGAATCCTGATTCAAAGTAATCTGTCTAAGCTGGGACAGTTGGCCAAAACATTTTCACTGTTTTCAGGTGAAAGTTTATGAAGGTATGTATAGTCGCACTTAGTTCTAGGAAGATCTAATTTGCTAGCAGCTAGATGAAAATTAGTTAGAAGATAGGACACTTCTCCTGACCACAAGTATAACCTAAGCCACATTATGTCCTGTGGCACCTCTCCTGAACGCAGGCTGGGCTGTGCCAGGGAGGCCGTGCCCACTTGCAGAAAGCAACAGACTTGTTGCTTCTGTTCCTCGAGACTGTGCTCGACGACTATATGCAGGCCTGGGTGTCATGTTTTAAAGGAGTACGTTTAGGGAAAGGCCTTGGGGGACCATGGCGTCTGGAAAGCATGTTATGTACAGTAAGAGATGGAAGAATTGGGTGTGGTTATCAGGGCATCAGGACTAAGGAAGAACTAGCACTGACTGATGAAATTCGTAGAAAGGTAACAACTCAGGAAAAGGAAGCAGCGTGCGTGGGTTGGCAGAGCCACTGGCCACAGTGCACGCCTCCTGGGGAGCGCCCTGTGCAGGTTCTGGTACCAGGCAAGAGTCCCAACTAAATGCATTCAAGGCCTCCCAGTTCTGACCTTCTCCCATTCCGGAGTAAAGAGAGCACATGAAATGATCCCATTGGAAATGGTGCTGGCAGGTTTAAGCCTTGCCTTGAAGTTTTATGTTTTCCACGACAGCAAAGGCGAGAACATTACTTGTATTATTCTTGATTTATGTATATCTGAGCAGTTTTGGCTTTATCTACTCATATGCTTTATCCAGTAGATGAAGGTGAAAGGCTTTTGGTGTGTCCAAACGAGATCAAATAGACTTGAGGCAAAATAGCAAGTCATCTCTTCTAGCAAATTCAAGACTTAAAAGAGTAACTAGAAATGTTGAGTGTCAAGGCGAAGTTACCTTCACCTTGGGTAGGGTGTCCTATTTTATCTGTAAACTCAGTTTTCCTGTCTATAAGTAGGTCTTGCATTTTGTGTAGTAGAATGTTTGTGTAATAGATTCTATTTTCCAAAGATGGCCTCAGCAGTACCTCCCATTCCACATGCTCTTCTAGGTGGGCCCTTACGGCCTCCGCACCAGGAAGCGGAGTCTGGTCCCCTTCCCTCTACCCGGCTGGACCTGGAACTTGCTGTTAGCCAAGACAGTCTAGCAGTAGGGTGCCAGGCGACTTCTGAGGCCTCATTGGCTGGAACACTTGCTTTTGAAGCTTTCATGTGAACAGTCAGCTGCCCCAAGCCCCAAACCGTGAGGAGGCCCAGTGCCCAGGCATGCCCCCATGGAGAGACCTTGATCACTGAGTTACGCGGACGCCCAGAGCTTCCCTGGGGAGGGGGTGCCTGGCCAGCTTCCCGCTCTGCCAGCTCTCCCACCTTTTGACAACAACCCGTGAGAGACCCTGAGCCAGAACTGCCCAGCCCAGCCCTTCCTCAAATTGCTAGTGCACAGAACTAGGGTGAACAGGGAAATGGCTGTTACGTTTGAAGCCACTGAGTGTCTTCAAACATAGAATGGTTTGTTGCGTAGGTAACTGAAATTGCTGTCTCAGGATTCACCTTCCTGTGGTTCTGTGATTATACGTTGATACCTGGTATCAAATATATATACCTATTAGAACCATCTGAGCCAGTAGAATGAGGAAATCAGATCATCTAATGAATGTCCTATGCTGGTTTCTTCTAGAGGGCCACTTCAGGGGCATATAGTGTTGTGAATAGACACTTGAGAGTTTCATATGCCTGCATTTAAGCCCAAGAGTAGTTTGAAGACCGTGTGATTTGGGGAAAGTTATATAGACTCTATGATCCCCAGCTTCTTCATTTGTAAGTGGGGATAATAAAAGATCCAGGGAAGATTAAATGATAAGCCACATAAAACTTTTAGCGAAGTGCCCAGCGCAGAGTAAGTGCCCAGTGCGTCTCAGCTGCTGCTGCTAAGACCACTGTCATCACAGTCGCCATCAGCACTCTCATATTTTAGGATGACAAATAATAACTTCTATGAAACACCCTTTAGAAATGAGAAAACTGTATCCATCTGTGCATAGTCACAATATTTAATATAATCATGCTGAGTAAACAGGGTCATTGCTGAGAAGCACGTCCTTCTGAGAGTCCTCTAGAAAAGTGGCTCCTGTCTGCCATTTTGTCATTACAGCAATGGTAGAGGACCTCCTGACACATCAGTTGGTTTAATTAGTGTTTAAGATAAGTAATGATTGAGGCAGTCATCTTCTACTACCATGTCCTCTGCGGTTTTGGTTGGACGTACAGACATTTGGTGCTTGTTTTCCTTCACAGCAGTGAGCGCCAGCTGACGTGCTCAGTAGTTCCCTTGTTGACTGCCTGCCCTCCCTCAGGAGACTGGAACCCCATGAGAGCAGGAATTTTTATACTTCCTTGTATCTAGAACCATGCATGGCATGGGGTAGATTCTTGGTAAGGTTTCTGCTGAATTGAATTCATTTGTTGAAATAAGCCTTAGACAATATGGGGACACAGGCAGGAGCTGTTAATGCTCACTGAGTCTGTCAGGAGACACAGACACACGGAAGATTTGGAAATTGAGCTAGGCCTGAAGGGTGGCAGTTCTCTGGCTGAATAAGCATCAAAGGCAGAATCAACATGAGCCATGACTCGTCTCGGCCTCAAACACAAACGCCATCGGGGTGCAGGAATATGATTACCAATGTGGAAGTCATCTTTAAATCAGTTGGGAAGGAAGGAACCAGTGGTGTCTTGTCTGAAGGCTTCTGATACGGTTTAGAGTTGTAAAACTGAATTGTAATCAGCCGTGTTGGAGGTGTGGCCTGGTGGGAAGTGTTTGGATGGTGGGGGCGGATGTCTCATGCATGGCTTCATGTCCTCATAATCATTAGTGAGTTCTTGCTCGAGTTTACATGAGATCTGATTGTTTAAAAGAGGTTGGCACCTCCTCCTGCCATCTGGCCATGTGATGAGCTGGCTCCCCCTTCTCCTTTCACCATGATTGGAAGCTTCCTGAGGCCTCACCAGGAGCAGATGCCAGCGGCACACCTGCTGTGCAGCCTGCAGAACTGTGAGCCAAAATCAAACCACTTTTCTTTATAAATTACCCAGCCTCAAATGTTTCTTTAGAGCAATGCAAAAACAGACTAACACAGCTTCCAACATTCATGAAATTAGAATGATGGTGATGGTAAAGTGTGTAATTGCAAAGACCAGCTCGTTAGACCCGCCCTGCTGAGTGTGCTGTCAGTGGACATGTTGAAGATGTGCTTCTTGTGCTGAATCTGTGAATATTCCCATCTGCCCTCCTCCTAAACTTCTATGTCTTGGTGTTTTCAGTGCCCTCACAGCTTAGGGACAGGTAAGAAGCTTAGAGAACTTTCAGTGTGGTGGAATATTCCTGGTTGGAGTGACTTTGGTGTGAATATTGCTTGAGACGGGTTACTCACAGCTCTTCTAATTCAGAGTGCAGGGAAAATCAGCCCGTGAGTAAGAAGCATTACAGAGCTAGATTTTCTATTGAGCACAGCTTTTGATAAAAGGAAGAAGAGCTGGATATTGACTTTTTGGGGCCTGTTCTATCAGTGGTCTGTAAATCAACAGAGGATAAATTATTGCTCTTTGGAAGCGGGAAGGCTACTCTTTGGCTGGAAGACATGTGTGCTTTTCTTTGATTTGTTTTTTCTCTTTATTGGTAGGGGCTCTCCCCTCCAGCCCCTTGCTCCTTAGGGGTTTTGTTAAGGACTGAAGAGGAACTGAAGGGAGCTCTTTTGATTTATCTTCTGTTCCTGCCTTTTGGTCACTCCACAGGGCTAAAATAGCCGAGTTGGCTTTAATGTGTTGCCATTAGAGACCAAACATTAGCTGAAATAAACCGTCATACCTCACAATGAAAAATGTCCCCTGATTGGCTAATTAATCAGTCAAAGGGGAATGACATGGCTCTCGGCTTGAGGGACTCTGCTAGAGAGAAACAGGCTGTTGATAAATGGTTTTCCAACAAATTCATATATCAAGGAAACTTAGTCATTTTTTAACTACAGTTTGTGTGACTGCAATTTTTTTTTCCAACTTTTTCTTTTCTGCTGCTCTTGCTGTTTAGTGTGTTTTTGTGTTGTTGATAGAAAAATACAGGATTTTAGATAGAAGAAAATAATTGCTTCCTACTTATTCATGTCAGGTAGGCTGATTGGTTCTGACTGTCTAGGTTTACTAGCAGGTGAAAATCAGATCGCTTTTACTGAGACGAAATTATCTTCTCCTGGCTTCCTTCCAAGTTAAGATCTCCAGATTCTGGTCGACATTGCCTGAGTTAAAATCCTGGCTCCATCAGCTGCTAGCACTGTGCTACTGGATGTGCTGTGTGACCTCCCTGTACCTTAATTTTCTTATCTTAAAACAGGGATAACAGTAATATCATCTCTTAGGACTGTTTTTAGAATTAAATGCTTTCACCTGTAAAGCATTTGAACAGTGTCTCGTACAGAGAGCGTATACATTAAATGCTTACTATTTTTTAATCAAAGTAATACTTGCACACAGGTGTAAAAAAATTCAGCTCCACCCAACAGCTTTTAAAGAAAGGCCGTTCTGTAGTCATGCTGCGTGCCACGTCACCTCACACACCTCCTCCCTACAGCACTTTCAATTCTCCTGAAATTATGTGCTATTTACCTTCGTATTTTGCATTGACATTTGTCAATGTCATAATTTTAAAAATTTGGACTTGTATTTTGGTAGATTAGGATCTGGGCCTTTACACCACTCAAACTGCTGATCATATTGTATAATAATTAGTGTATTTGTTATTTGGGGCTTATATTTTTATGGCTATGTAAATATAATTCCCTGATAAGCCAAATAGTGTATGACAATAACATTTCCTATAGCAATTTTTGGTTGTTTTCTGATGGGAAACAAAAGCATTCTATATATCTGTGTGATTTTGTTTTTTTCCCTCTAAACCCTCTGGTAGCCTCTTAATATAAAACTCCCGGAGCATCAGCTGTATCACATCATCTGTCAGCTGGATCTGTCTCCCAGGAGACCTCTCTCCGAGGACTTTCCCCTCCTGGTGCCCTCAGGACTGGTTGCTGGGTCAGCCACTTCCTTGGCCTCCTGGACTTTTTTTCCCCATCCTTGCTCCTTTTAGCTCCTCTGTCCTGATTCCCATGTCTCATCCCTCATCTTCTGCAACTTTCTGAGAAGGGCACAGGTCCGAAAATCTCTATTCTAATACCATGGCAGATGGTCTGGGTATAGAATTCTGAGTTGAAAATCATTTTTCTTCAGCATTTTGAAGGTGTTAATCTAGTGTCTCTTGATAGCCATTGTTGTGGTTTTATTTTAGTCCCTTACACAGACCTGTTTATCTCATTTTTAGGAGATTTTAGAATCATAATATGCTCAGACTCTAAAACCTCATGGGAATATGAGTTGGTTGGGTGTTTTTATTCGCCAAGCACTTGGTGGGACTTTCAAAGTGAAGATTCATGTCCTTTCATGAATTCTGGAAAATTAACTCTCTCGTAATTTTTCCCTGTTTTGTCAGGCAGTCAGTAGTTGCATTGACGTCTTGAATGCATAGACATCGTGAATTCCTCCTCAGATTTTTCTTTTGTCTCCAGTTTTTCTGTATCTTTGTTCTACTTTGGCCGATGAGGGGGGGATTTTCTTAATTTTTATTTTCTGAACTTTTTATTATGAGGTAAATTTTGTTCTATTTTTAATTTTCAAGAGCTATTTCTTACTATCTCATTGTTGCTTATTTTTTCATAATGTCCTGTTCTTGTCTCATGGATAGATACTAGCATATGTTCCCGGCCTCTGGGAACATATGATACATGGATAGATACAAGCATATGTTCCCGAGTCTGTGTTTTTCACAGACTCGCAGATCATTTTTCTGTCTTTGTCCTCTGAGTTCCTCTTTTCTCTTGGTTTGGTTTGCTGTCTTCATCATGGAGGATTTCCCCCACATAGTCCGATGATCCCTTGCCATCTGCTCTAATATAACAATTAATGAAGAGCCAGTTGGAAGCTGTTTGCAGAGAACAACAGAAGTTGTTCTCAGATGGGGCTGTTTCCTTAGGGAACCCCCAGATGTCAGAGTCGGCAGGTCTGTCAGTGAGATTTGGCTTCTCTAGAGAAGCCCTCTTGCTGGGGCCATGGACCTGGGCTCTGATGGACAAGTTGGGGGTCCTCCTACATGTCCTGGCCTCCCTCCTGCCAGGAGCACCTCCTCTGCCTTCCAGCTGCATCCCAGGTCCTTCTGGCAGAGCTTCTGGGGGTCTGTTTTCCGAGGGGTTATACCTTCTTTTGCCCCACGTTTCTCTTGTAGAGGAGACATTGGCTGCTGTTCCTCACTCTGTAAAGTGGTTAGGGCTGTTAGGTTCAGGGTAGTCAGCAAATATTTATTGAAGGAAAGGAGTGGAGAAAGGCTAAGACAAACCCCTCTCAATTCAAAAGAAATATTTATTTTAAAGTGTAACAACGCTTTTACTCATCCATCAATTCCAAAATGTAATAAACTATTTCATCTCAATAGATGTGGGCGGGGTGGGAGTGGCTCCTTTTCAAATACTAGCCCTGGCATCATTCCCATTTGGAAACATAAACAGAAAACACAAAAACTGACTCTGTGTGCTCCTCAGATGGGCTTCCTTATGAGAAGTAGACGGGGCTATGGTCTCATGCAGACCTCCTGTCCATACGTGCATCCACGAGCTCCCGCTGCAGCCCGTGGGATCCAAGCCTGAAGAGGCCCGAGAAAGCTCCCGCTGTGCGGTGAAGGAGGTGGTGCTCCATTCTCCTGTCCCTCAGCACCAGTGTGGCTTCTTCCTGCAAGTTAAGAATGAATCTTCCGAGTGCTCTGGTTGTCTAAAGTATGTCATGGAACTCTGCCATTCCTAACTAATCTTGCCAAAGCATGGGGTGGGTTGCAGAAAGTGCACTGAGCCATAAGTACATGGTGGTGGTCATTACCCTGACGTGGATATCTTCTGCGTGTGCCTCCGGTAGCCGGCAAGCTGTCTCTGCTGGATGGGGTTGCTCCAAGCACATCGTGCAGGAGGTCACACCAGCTGGGATACCTTGCCCCTAGCTCCATTTTCCTTTCCCACAGAAGGAATGCAAAGTGTTCTGCCAGGAGAGACAGGCCTCACCTATTGCAGGTTTGCCCTTTTTCGTAATAATAATTGCCCTATTGGGAAAGATTAGTGGAAGCTATAGTGGTGATGTGGAAGAGAAAAGAGGAATGAGCTGAGTGGCACCAGAGTCTTCACTTCAGTCTGAGGTCTGTCGGCAGCTCCTTCTGTAATGTTACACCACGTTTTCTCTGGCCCTAAGTTTTAGATTAAAGCATAGACAGGGTCACTTCATGTGAGAATGCTGGTGAGTTGTAGGGGAAAGTACAAGCACCAAGCACGTTTTTAATCGTTGGATGTCTTAGTCACCTAGAGTTGTTGGATAGTGAGCTTGAGTGTGATCTGTGCTTTCTTTTTTTCTTTTGACATCGCCAAGGCCTGCTGATTGTGTATTTTTAATACCTTCAGCATTAATCCTGCGTTTCCATTCCTAATCATTATGACCCCTAAATTATAATCTCCGCTGTACAGTGAAGGAGATGGTGCTCTGCTCTCTCCAGTGTGCGTCTTCCTCTTCAACCCATCTGAGGTCCTGGCTTTGTCCCTCATAGGCCCCGGCTCAGGGTTGTTAGTCGTTGCTCACTAGGTGACTAGGTAACTATGAGTTCGTTGGTATAGTTAAAATGATAGCTGGTTTGAACTTCTTTAATACTCACGGAAATCAAGGGTAGTTCCATATTGCAGGTTGATTTCCTGGCTGCTTAACTAATAGCCCTATGAAAGAATTATTAAGTTTCTACTTCCTACTAAAATCCAGACACATTATCCACTGTCTTAAGAGTTATTCAGAATTCACTTCTGTAGTAAATCTATTTTCAGCAGAAAAGAGTATGTTTCAGTCTAATAAAGAACCTACTATTTATGGTTCAGCCTTAGTACCGCAGAAGTAGAACAGTCAGACTGTGTATGCTCCTGACATAATGCAGTATAAATCTGTGAACTCTTCTTGCCAGGAAGCTGAACGTAAATCTAATCAAATCTCTAGAAGTATTTTTTATTTACAGAAAATACGAGTTAAAGAGATGCAACCTTAGAAAGAAACAAAAATCCAAAATGTGGGACAGAGCTCAAGGCAATTGACCCAATTTCTACATTAAGTCGGTGGAAAGAAAACAAATATGGGATCATGGGGGAGGACAGGTTGTGGCAACTAGAAACACCCTCACAAGCATCACACACTAGTGGGGGTAAAACCCTCACAAGTATCACACATTAGTGGGGGTCTTCTTTATGAGCTGATTTGAACCATCAAAAGACATCCATGAGCTAGTGAGGAAATCTGATTAGAGATCGTATTAGATACCAAGAAATTACTGCCGGGTTAGATGTGCTAATGGCACTGTGATTGTGTAAGGCTATTTCTGTACTTTGTAGTGTTTTCTTCTGAAGCATTCAGGACGAAATGACTTGGTGTCTGGATTCACCTTAAAATACATTAGCAAAGAGCAAAGCAATGATGTAACAGCATGGAAACTTTGTTAATTGTTAATTCGAATATTAGGGTTTATTAATTTTTTTGTACATTTGAAATTTTTCACAATAAAAAAGTTTTTAAAATCTAATATATGTTCTTTCACATTGATTTAGTCCCACACAGAATGGTTTAATTTCGTGTGGCAAGTTCAAAATGTCACGGTCATCCTTCAAGTGCGCAGTTGTTAGTGCCCAATTTATTTTTCTTGCCCTCATATGTCCTAGTTTATTTCCTCCTAAAATCCCTTCAATAAGTCTTTTTGCCGTGTGTACTAATATTAATAGAAGTCAAGAGTGGAAGCAAACAAAGAGAAGAAAGATAGTTGTCACAAGAGAATCCATATCTTGGTTCTTTCCTGGAATAGAATTTCCCAGTCCTGAGCAGAGTCCCCATCCCTCACCCCTGAGTCTGGCACATTCCTTTCATAGAGTTCTTCACCCGGATCCCATGGGACAGAAGTGAGGTATAGAAGCAATAGAGTGCTTGGTTCCTCTAGCCGCTGCCATCTGTGTCCTCCTGGCTACTGGGGAAATCAAGGTTGGGAGTAGCAAGTAGTTAGGGAGATTAAGGAATTCCGGGTAACCAGCAGTTTTCGTCGATACTGGGTTCTGGCAAAGACATAGGAGTTCCAGAATGGGAGCAAGCCCGAAAAGGAATTTTCAAATCATAAGATGGACTGGAATATCCAAATTTGATTGATGTCTCCAGAGTGAAGGTTGTCTTCGTACACATCACCCTTGTTCTTGTCTGTGGGGCGAAGTGCTCCGAGGGAATGTCGTTAGTGTGTGAGTAACCTGCTGTGTGTAAGTCACAGAAGTTTGACTCCTCGGCAACGGTTACCCAGGTGTGGTCAACCTCGTGAGCTTCACTGTAAAGCGATTCTCTGTTCCAGGGGAGGGAGTTCCCTGGCATGGAATGCTGCAGGCTTTTCATCGTGTTCCAAAGAGGTTCTTGATTATGCTCAAGGTTTTTTTTTCCTCTGCTCTTCCATCCCCCAAACTACCTTTTGAATTTGTTCATTTGTTTGAAGTGTTTGGGTCCTTTGCTTTTTCTTCTATGGTCGTCTTCCAGTTTGTCAGTAGGATACAGCTGGCACTTGTACAGCACACAGCGTGTCTTCTGCTGCTCCGTTTCAGGGACGGGGCAGTGCTGTGAGATTGCTGCATTCCAGTGGCACTTGTGCATTTGATGTTTTCCTTGCCACTTCCTGTGACCAGCAGAGTCTCACGGGGCCAGGACAGTACCTGTAGTCAGCGATGGAGGTGCCTTTATCTTTTAGGCAAACTTGTTCTAGCAGTCTGGATTCTTGAGATACTGCTCACAGGTTTAAAGCATCCAGGAGCCAGGTTAGAATGACACTAGAAATTCCTTTTCTTTAGAGGCGGTTTGGTGTAGTTCCCTAAGGACTGATTGTTTTAAAAGTCACAAACTTAGGCTCAAGTCCCAGCTCTGTCACCGAACCCTCAGTGTGACTTTGGGCAAGTGGTAGAATTCTGTCGCTGGAAAAGACCATGTAGGTCTTCTCTTGACTTTCAGAAAAGGAAACCGAGGTTGATAGAGGTTAAGCTTGTCTACTGTAGAGCTGGGCAGAGAGAATTCTGGCTTTTTGCTTCTAGGTGAGGGGACCACACCACGTCTGCTCTGAGCTTCTGCCTCCTCACTGGGGAAATGTGGATGACAGCCCATGCTCACCTTACCAATTGATGAAATTATATATGTTAAAAGTACTTAGAGAATCTTTAAGGCATAAAGCAAATCTACAGTCATCATTCTCTTGAAAGAAGTGGGTGTAAGCAGATGGCTGGGGCACCATCATCCTCTCCTCATTTAGCATATGAGAGTGGAGTTGGAGGCACGTTTTTGTAAGCCAGCAGTGGAAGTCCATCGCTTCCCTCTACTCACTTCCCCTTCCTTCTCTCACTGCAGGATAGGCGTGATTAATCTGTGATACTGGGAAGAGTTCGCTGAGGTTTTTGTGTAAGAGTGTATTCCTAAAATATACTTCTCTTTATCTTGCTGAGATCATGATAAAATATAGAGCTTCTAATCCATTATCCTATAAAGAAAATAGAGCTGAAGACACTGATGCCAGGGACTCCCCCATGGGCCTCCATTTCACACTGACTTAGTGTCGGTCTTGCAGAAAGGAGAGTGGGGCCGGATGTGTCATCTGCATGTGTCAGTATTTGGGTCCTGTAAGCTGAGCACCTGGATCAAGTGCTGTGGTCTGAGGTGGAAAAGCAAAGAGAAGAGAGTGCCAGCCTTTTTCATTTGAGACTAGCGTATATTGCAGATTTTTACTTTATTCTTGGCCGGGTGCAGTGGCTCACACCAGTAATCCCGGCACTTTGGGAGGCTGAGGCAGGCTATCACTTGAGGTCAGGACTTTGAGACCAGCCTGGCCAACATGATGAAACCCCGTCTCTACTAAAAATATAAAAATTAGCCGGGTGTGGTGGTGTGCACCTGTAATCCCAGCTACTCAGGAAGCTGAGGCAGGAGAATTGCTTGAACCCAGAAATCGGAGGCTGCAGTGAGCCTAGATCATGCCACCGTGCTCCATCCTGAGTGACAGAGTGACACTTGCTCTCAAAAAAAAAAAAAAAAAAAAAGAAGTTTTACTTTATTCTCAGTCAGATCATGTAGATAAACTTCATTATATTGTTTCAGAATGACCATGACCAAGAAAAACCCAAGTTACTGTGACAGCACTTTCAGTAAAAGAACCACAAGGTAATTATCGTTGACATTGTTGAAAACCCTGCGGTAACATCCGATTGCATCAGTGCAGTTTAGCAACAGGGTGACTCTTCAGTTGGACAAGTTCGTTTTTACATACACAGTGTTCTTGTGCGCGAATCCTTAAGTATAATACCGAATGGTGTACATCCGACTCGTCAGGTAATATTCTTGCACTTTGTGGAAGTGACAGTGGAGATAGAAAAATGTTATTTAAATCAAAACTGAGAGGGAAAACAATCCTAAAGACTAGCAGTAACAGACGCAAGCGTGGTGTGATAGGTATGGTAACAGACGCAAGCGTGGTGTGATAGGTATAGTAGAAAGCCGGGCTGTGTCATCACACACACCTGGGTCGCAGTCTCAGCTCTGCCCTTGTGAGTCATATGACCTTAGGCAGGAATTTAACCTTTCTGAGCCTTAGTAGTCAGCTAGTGGAATGACAGACAGCCCAGTAAGGACTAACTCAGACCCTAGTTTAGAACATGTTGCCTGTTCAGCTTGGTTTGAAGTGGCCCTAACTTGGAAAAAACCTACTTTGCCCAGTAAAATTCCCAGGATCCATGTTCCAGTACATTGTCCTTGTACGCTGTCCTCCCTTGATCCACTGCCAGTGGGCTCCTCTTATCTAATGGCCCTGTGTCATGTCCCTTCACTCAGACACATGCAGGGGTTGTGGTTTTGTCTACTGCATCCCAGTTGAGAGAGAGAGACAGTGAGTGGGATTAGACAGCTGTGGGTGGTCACCAGTGTGGTTCAAGTGGCTCAGCTCTTCCCCGAATGCTGTCTCCCAATCAGCCCACTGACCCGTCCATTTCAAACCGTATTGAAGATGGGCCTCCATAAGCCAAGCAGGTGTGGTGGGGAATGAACTGGAATCTCTGATGGCACATCTAGAATGCAGAGTAATAGAAATGGCAGAGCCAGGCAGAAGAAGGATGGAAGCAGGAGCAGGCACGTCTGTTCCATCATTTGCCCGGCAACTGTCAGGCCTCGGGGGGCCTCACAGAGAACTGTTCGCTTATAAAAGCAACAGCAAACATGTGAAGCATGAACACACCCTTTAAAGTCACATCAGTTCTACTGAGACCCTCTTAAATTGATGATTGTATTTAAATATAGTTAATAGCATAAAAGGTAAGTTTAGGTTTATAATAAAATTATTTAACTGACTCTTATTTTTTGTAGTTATTCTGTTCAGATATAGATTCCAAATGCACTGAAATTTAAAAATTGACAAAACAGGAAACCTTTCTTTAAATACTGTGTTTTATTGAAATAAAATTTAAATATTTCAGTACAGATTTTCAGTTTCTCAAGAAAGTAGGAAGGGTCTTTACCTCTCATTTCTTTGCTGTGAAAGTTAGTGTATGCGAGTACAGACTCATTTTCTTACAAATCACGTGATGGAAGGGACAGTCTTTCTCACAGAGAAAGGGCAAAAAACGATGTGCAGACAAAATATGTGATTTGAGAGTCCTAAATAGTATACACAACTGAGAAAAGGGAGAAGGGTTTTTCTCTCAGAGGGCAAGCAGATGGCCTTTTCTCCGATCACTCTTACTGATGATTCGGATAATGATTCTTCTAGTATCAAATCATTGCTGCTTGTGCTCAATTTGGGAAAACTGATTATTTTCTGAAAAGCTAACAGCAGGAGGAGCTACTGAGCAGTAATTGATTCACTGCCTCCAGTTCTAAGCTGGCAGAATCACCTGGTGAGCTTGCTAGAAATGCGTATTTTAGGCTGTGGCCGGACACTAGACATCAGCATTTTTAACAAGCTCCCAGGAAATATGGTATGTGATTTGAGAAACACTGACCAGGTCATTAGGCTGAAAAGAATTTACCGTTTCTGAATTTAGAAAAGGTGGCTCTACCTTTTGAGAGAGTTACAAAAGTAATTGAGGAGGAGATGGAAGCATTTTAGTTTTACCCGACCTACTGCCAAGAGACTGTTCCTAAGTGGCCATTAGTGCAGCTTTTGAATTACTTGGTTGGCTTTTTCTACCCAGGAGTCCTAGCTACATGTTTGCCTGATAAAGGAAGTTATTTTTCTCTTCTTTAGTAATTTCCACTGCTGTATTTTCTTTTCTACATATCAAGTGGAAGTATAACTTCATATTGACTTTTTAAAATCATGTGCTACTTAAAAGCTGGTAAAAATAACATGTTGCCACAGTCTCATTCTGATTTGTTTCTAATTATGTTTGGAGAGAAATGGATTTGGGAGGGGGTGGAAGTCAACTTGAAGTAATAATTTCTTAAGACTGGGGCCTGTGCTTCTCTCATTATTTCAACAATACACATGCGAGCATGCATGCACGCACACTTCAGTGTTCATTTAATAAGCATTACCCAGGCCACATGTACTTGAAAAGAAATTCAGGTAAGTTTTCAAAAATGCTGGCTGGCAAGTTTATTCAAAGGCAGCCTACCCATGTCTTACAAACATCCCAGAAACACGTGTGTCGATGGGGCAGTTCCAGGATGGACTCTGTCTCACCGTCTGTTCCTCACTTTTAGTGAGGCTCTTACTCCTGAAAGTCGGTTCAGTACTGCATTGTTTTCTTTGCGAATACTTGCTTTATTTCTGATAGAGTGCAGTAGTAGGCACTGCTCAGCTCATCGTTCAGAGCGTCAGGCGTGCATGCACTGGGAGATGGCCGAGCTTGCCCTGCCGTGGTTGTGTTAGTGTAGATTTCTTCTCTTCATCAGATAGCAGAGAGGCCGCTAGTTCCTGCTATACCACTTCCGAATTCAAATGTTTGAATAAATTATTACCAATTATGAGTTAGCACATTTCTGTGTCTGAAAATATGCTGGTATTTTTCTCTTCAAATTATTTGAAAATATGAAAAGGTGGTTTGAGGCACTTTTTGGTGTGATGATGAAGCGCTAGAAATAAAGGAATTTCAGGTGCCCCTGCTGGTCCTCAAAGCTTAGGTTTCTTCTGAATCTCTGATTCAGGGGTTCTCTTTTATTTTGAATAAAAGAGTGATATATAAATATTCGTGAAGCTGCAGTGATCTGCATGACGTAGGCCCTGTTTGTCTTTAGAAAGTTGTTTTTGTTTTTTTGTTTTAAACAACAGTATTGTTTCCTGTAATCGTGTTCAAAACATTGAGAGCAGGAGAGGCCACCGTTGACTGTTCCAGGCTCTGCTAGCAGGCTTGAGCTAGCAGTGTCTGCCAGCACACCCTGTCTATCACACGCTCAGTGGCTTGCTGATAACTGTAGTGCCTTCCTTGTATTTGAGGGAACTTTTGGATTTTAGAGTGTGGTCACAACGCTGTTTCCTCCTAGGTCGCTGAGACACTAACCCTGAGAGGTGGGCGAGGTGGGAACTAGTGACGAGGAAGCTGACGAAGGTTGAAGTAACTTGGCTGAACACTCAGACTAGTGAGTGAGAAGACCCCTGCTGAAAAACCAGGCCCTTATCCTCCACGGCAGCAACGTGCTCTGTCACCCGCTTTAACTGCAGCTTCGTGGTGTTGCAGGGGAGGGGCGACGGGGACCAGATCAGCTTTCATTCAAGATGTGGGACTGTTTCTTCTGCTTGGATCTTATTGTCAGCATTGCTGTGGGGCAGTTTCCCACATGTGTTCCTTGGACCACCAGTGTGGCTAACAGATGATTGGGGCGGGAGAGGGGAGTGCTGATAGTTATCATTGTCGTATGCTCAGGTCCATTTGGGAGGCACAGATTAAACGTGCAGTTAACAGGTTTTTCATGCATCCTTCTTAGAGCCTTTTATATGGTAATGAACATGATACATCTCTAAAACTTAATGTTATTTTTTTGACTGGAGCCCTTTTTAGCAGCTCTTAGAATAAGTTGAGGAAAGCTACACTAGGTTACTAAGAGAAAAAAATCATAGATAAAGAATGTAGGCAGAGTAATGGATTTTTATCACCTGTGTGGAGGGAACAAGTTTGTTTTCTAGGACTTCCCTTATTCCAAATATTACATGTTTTAAAGAAAATCTATCATCAGAATAGAACTAAACAAATAGAACAGCAACCCGGAAGGCATGCCTGACTAGCTGAGTCATCGTATAATAGAGAATTCTTTCACTCACTTTCCCAGTCTGCTCTCTGGAAGGTGGGCTGATGGTTGAGTGAGTCTTATGGTAAAGGCTGGATATGAGGTAGAAATGGAACTCATCGGATTCTTGCAGATGTCTGTACTGTGGTTGAAATTAACCAAATCACAGTTCTTTCACTCTCCATTTCCCCACCCAGGGATCCTGTGTCTTCTGTATGCCTGGAGTGTTTGACTTCAGATGGAAGCTCTTTTTCCCCAAGCTGCCCTGCCTCTTGGGTTTTGCTCACAGTTCCTTGGAAGCCTCTCTTATCTGAGCAAACAAGCTACTTCCATGCACTCAGCAGTTATTCTGTGTGCGCTTCGTCATTGTCTGCTCTTTTCGGAATCTCCCATCCCATTATCATTTGAACTGACTGGTTCTCCAAATCTCTAAGCTCTTTCACCCTTGACCTCCAGAGTCATCAGCTAGTTCCCTTTTTGAAACACCTGTACTTTTCTTCTGCGACAATAGTAGTTTTTCTTAAACAACCATTAGGCAACTAAAGCAACTACATGTTATTTGTCCTTGCAAATCTGTGTTCAGTTGAATGGGACAGAAGCTTAGGCATCATGAAAAAAAAAATCAAATGGCATTTGTGAATTAGGGCCTTTTTGTTGTTTTTTTGGTAATTATCATAATATTTGGCATTCACTAATAGGGTAAATTTTGGTTTATAAAGTAAGATCACTTTTAATTTTACCTATTTAGGTAATGCAGTATGTCTTGAGAGTCTTGGGATTTTTTTTCTTACAAGCAGTGAGTATAAAATAAGTTATAAAGTCACAAGTTAAAGACTTTTATTGGGCCGGGCGCGGTGGCTCATGCCTGTAATCACAGCATTTTGGGAGGCCGGAGCAGGTGGATCACAAGGCCAAGAGTTGGAGACCAGCCTGACCAACATGGTGAAACCTGGTCTCTACTAAGAATACAAAAAATATCCGGGTGTGATGGTGCGTGCCTGTAATTCTAGCTACTCGGGAGGCTGAGGCAGGAGAATCGCTTGAACCCAGGAGGTGGAGATTGCAGTGAGTCCAGATCACACCATTGCACTCCAGCCTGGGCAGCAGAGCAAGACTTCGTCCCCGGGTGGGAGGAGGGGTAAGACTTTCATTTTTTACTTAAGTGACGTTGATTGTTAAAAATTTTGTCGGCGTCTTTAGAAAGAACCCTTTCTGCTTCATTGATTATAGCAGCTAAGAAAGCCTGGAAGTAAGCCAGTCCTCTGTTTGTAGCCAGGTCAGAGACATTTCTGTGAACTTTTGGCAGAGGCAGAGGTTTGATAATCCTTAGCCATATAGATTTGGTGAGTTTTCTTACTTTGACGATAGAATTTTCACCCAACCTAAGTGATTTTTTTTTTAAGTGAATTAATCTTAGAATTTTGCATTTATAAAATCAAGAAGCTGTTGGATTTTATGTTCTGATTCTCTGAATGCATACCCACTTTCTAGATAAGTATAATATTTATCCTTTTTAAAAGTATTTGGAAACATGTGAGGTGTTCATTTCCAGTGCCAGCCTCCTTTATCACCAGCTGTGTTCTTCAGCAACGTTAAACTTCTCAGCCTGACCCAGACAGGAAGCTTGCCCTGAATATATACAGTAGATAAATGGTCTTTCTGTCCCTGGAAGGAATTCAGAGCACTTGTTATATTGATATCACCAAAAACAAAATGTCATCTTAAAAACATACATGCACTCAGATTTTAATTTTAAATTCCTAAAAGTCTTAATTTGAAGACATCTTTTCACTCATTTAAAAATAGTTACAGGAAGGCAGGCGAGGTAGCTCACGCCTGTAATCCCAGCACTTTGGGAGGCTGAGGCAGGAGAATTGCTTGCAACCAAAAGCGGAAGGTTGCAGTGAGCCGAGATTGCACCACCTCCCAACAGCCTGGGCAGCAAGAGCGAAACTCCATCTCCAAAAAAAAAAAGGTAGTGACAGGCGAAGGGTTTGCTTTTTTTTTACTTTGGAATACCGTTGAGATTTTTTAAGTCAATATATGATGAAGCTGGTTTTTGTGAATAAAAATTATTTTTCTGTATAGGTTAAAGGAAATATTTGTGTGGATTTTTAAGATCCGTATGTTTTAAAATATATTTGTAATTTAAATTTTTAATTGTGGTAGATTACCAGTGATCGAGCATTAATATTGTGGTACATCTGAGCCCATTTCTAAAAATATCCGTTCATTGCCACTCGTTCTCACTTTCGAAGAGAAAAAACAATGAAGAAATTTATTCTGGTGGTGACAACAGCTTAGCAACTAGCAAGTCCATTTTTTAAAAACAGTTTACATTTGTTCAGATGTAAAACCATTCCAGATCTTTGAATGTAGTTATCTTCTTACACAAAAGCTATGTTGAGCAGTATAGCTTTTACACACCCCAATGGAATTATTTTGCCTCTTTGAATCTGTTACTAGATACTCATTGCAATATTTGTTTGTAGTTTATCTTAAGTTAACTCTGCACAGGTAATAAAGAATATATTAAAAGGCTCGTAAGTGACTCATGTTGTCATGATTTGTTACCACAGCATTAACTATATTCATGTTGCTGCTTTGATAGAGATCCCTGAGGCAAAATGATTTGTAAATTCACTATACTTTTATTTTTACAAGTAGGGTCTTTTTTTTTTTCCAGCTATTGAAATTAGTGACCTTTCATAATTAAAATTAAAACAAATGCCCCCATTCCAGTGAACGTGTATGTCCTTTCTTTAGCATTAATTCCTTAGAAGCTTTTTGGTGGAAAAGTAATGGTCCAAGTCAGGCTTGTCCAGCCTGTGGCCAGTGGCTGCATGCTGCCAGGGCGGCTTTGAATGTGGCCCAGCACAAATTCGTAAAGTCTCTTAAAACATTGTGAGATTTTTTTTTTGCGATTTTTTTTTTTTTTTTTTTAAGCACATCAACTGTCATTAGTGTTAATGTGTTTTATTGGTGGCCTAAGACAATTCTTCTTCTTCCATCATGGCTCAGGGAAGCAGCAAGATTGGATACCCCTGGTCTGGGGGAAGACATTTGAGCAAACTAAGCTTAGGAGCATAACTCTTGGCTCAGAAGAACTTGTCAATAATAATTTGGTTTGTAGACCAGTTAATTGAGTATGATGTAGATAATATGCTTGTTAAAATAGTTTAGAGGATACAGACACTAAGAGTTACAGACTTGGGGGCAGGAACTCCTCAAGCTCTTCTTGAAGCACCTCAAGGGAAGACCTTGCTTTCGCCGTTATGTGTATCTCCCTTTAGCGGATCATTCACGCATGGTGGGCACTCAGCAGTGTTAGCGAGGGTCAGAATGGTGCGCCGGGAAACACGCCAGTGGGGCGTAGTGGGAGAAGAACTTTGAGAGAGACATGGGGACCTTCTGGAAGTGAAAGAGATGAGGAGGGAACCTGAGCCCTGAGAGTGAGTACAGAAGGACCCCCAACCTGTGTCTTGTCCAGAGAGGAGGGCCACCACCTGCCACTTGGCTCTGGCAGCAGCCTAACCTGAATGCAGTTGTCCTCATAGAGCACGGTTCTAGTCTTGTAGGGTTTTTCGTGTGTGTGTGTGTGTGTGTGTGTGTGTGTGTGTTTAATTTTACATATTTTTAAATTACAAAAGCAGTACCTGTCCACTCTAGAAAAATCATGACCTATACATAATACATTATAAAGGAAGGGGAGAAAAATCTATGATCCAAACAGCCAGAGATAACCACAGTGAAAAGCGGTGCACATGGAGGTGTGTGCATGTGGTCTCAATGGTGTGCACTCTTCCTGTCTGTCTCAAAAGCAGGGTCATAGGATACAGACAATATTGAACTCTGAAAACAAATGGAGATGTTTTGTCTCTTCAGCAGCTTGCATTTTTGGCTCTGCCACTGGGCCTGTGACATGTGTTGCTATGGTCCCTGTGCTATTTGAGAACATTCCTAAAATGCGACCCCTTTGACCACTGCCCTCTCTACATTGCAAGGGGCTCCCCTCTGGACAGAGGCTCGGATGAACAAGTTCTCAAGACCTAACGTACAGCATGGCGACCACAACTAATAAGAACACATTGTATACTTGTAATTTGCTAAGAAAGTAGATCTTAGGTATCCTCACCACACACAAAGGTAACAGTGAGAAGTGATGCGTGTGTTAATTAGCTTGACTGTAGGGATCATTTCACTATGTGTATGTAGATCAGAACATCACAGGACACACCTTAAACATAGAGTTTTTCTCTGTCCTTATACCTTAGTACAGCTAGAAAAAAGAAAGAAAGGACACTTGTCCAGCATAGCTCCTCATCTCACTGGCCCATCTTCTGTATGCAGGGTTCCCTCAGTTACACTGTCAGTTACATTGTCCTGGAGAAGGTGGGATCCTTTCATTCCCGCTCCATGCTCTGTCTACCTCTGAGGTGAGAAGATGCCCCAGGCGGGAAGGGGGAGGCTGGCAGGAAGCCGGTGCTGGTCTTGTCCCTTTCACACTCCCACAAAGGGCTCTGCTCTTCCATCTCCACCCCCACCCTCATCCTGCTTTTCCTGAACGCCTCAGTTCTGGTATTACATAATATTCCTGTTAGGACCAGTTCCTGTTTTGCCAGGGAGAGGAATTGTGACTCTTTCAGGGAAAAACCCTGTTCTAACATTAGTAGCCATCGCTGGCGGCCAATCCATGATCTCATAAGGGAAACCCACCGCTTTGCTGTCTGAGTCAGCGCACAGATGGGGTCACCGTTCTGCCTTGGTTGGCTTCCCCTCAGCCTTGTTTTTCTGTCAGAGACCACGATGATTTCTCCTAGGATAATGGGACTGCCAGGCTTCAGGTAGGCCACTCTGTGTGACCACTTTCACAGGCCACTCTCTGTGGCCACTTTCACAGGCCACTCTCTGTGACCACTTTCACTTAGATACAGATGCCTTGGGTTACTTACTGCACTCCAGGAAAAACTCTAATGATGTTATACCAGCAGATATACATTCACTTTTATTTTCTTTTTCTTTCTTTCTTTTTTTTGTTGTTGTTGTTGAGACAGGGTCTTGCTGGAGTGCAGTGGTACGATCTTGGCTTGCTGCAACCTCCACCTCCTGGGTTCAGGCAATTCTCTTGCCTCCACCTCCTGAGTAGCTGGGATTACAGGCACGCGCCACCACGCCTAGCTGATTTTTTGTATTTTTAGTAGAGACAGGGTTTCACCATGTTGGCCAACCTGGTCTTGAACTCCTGGCCTCATGTGATCTGTCCGCCTTGGCCTCCCAAAGTTTTGGGATTACAGGCATGAGCCACTGTTTCTAACCTACATTCGCTTTTAAAACTGTTGCTTATAGAAAACTTTAAATGTGTCTAAAAGTAGAGAGAATAATAAAGGAGTCTCTCTGTGCCTAAAACCCAGCCTCGCAATGATCAGTTCATGGCCAGCCTCATTCTAGCTGTATTCCAGCCCACCTTTCCTCATTACCAAAGCAGTTCCTAGACATCATATCATTCTAGCCGTATGTATTATATATCTAAAAGATAAGGACTCCATAACACTGTTATCACATCTGAAAAAATTAACCACAGTTTCTCGATATCATCAAGTCCAGTTTCCCCTGCTGTCTAACATTTTACTTTGAGTATGTGTTTGAATCTAATAAAGTCTGTATATTATAGATTAGTTGATGTCTTTTAGACTCTCTTAACCAGTAGGTTCTCATTCCTTCTCTGTTTTTTCTTTGCATTTTATTGTTGAAGACACTTTGGGTTCCTTGTCTTACAGAATTTCCCATATTCTGAATTTTGTTGATTTCATCTTCCCAGTGGGCTTTAATATATTCACTTTGTAAAGAGACCCTACACTAAGTCACTTTACCACGTAGATTACCATCCCTGCTGAATCCACGTTTATCCTTAATTTCCCTTGTGTGGCCCTTTACCAAAAGGTAAGTGGTTTTTGCCATGTAGCTTACAGTGTAATCTGAAAGGTAATAATATTGTAAACTCTTTCAAAATACTAAAATCAAATAATATTTTGTCAGCCAAGATATGTCAGCCAAGCATGGTAGCTCACACCTGTAGCTTGGGCCCAGAATTTGGAGACCAGCCTGGGCAACATAGTAAGATCCCATTTCTTACTGCATATACTCACTCATAGGTGGGTGAGAAAAATGAGAACACATGGACACAGAGAGGCGGTCTACTATACACTGGGGACTGTTGGGGGAAATGGGGGAGGGACAGCGGGGGGGGCTGGGGGGGATAGCCTGGGGATGAATACCAAGTGTGGGTGAAGGGGAGGAAGGCAGCAAAACACACTGCCATGTGTGTACCTGTGCAACTATCTTGCACGTTCTGCACATGTACCCCAAAACCTATAATGCAATAAAAATTTAAAAAAAAAAGATCCCATTTCTACGAAAAATTTAAAAGTTATCTGGGCGTGGTGGTGCATATGCTTATAGTCCCAGCTCCGTGTCGGGGGCTGTGGTGGGAGGATCGCTTGAGCCCAGGAGTTCGAGGCTACAATGAGCTAAGTTTGTACCACTACTCTCCAGCCTGGTGATAGAGCAAGAATCTGTCTCTTGAAAACAGGGGTGTGTGTGTGTGTGTGTGTGTGTGTGTGTGTGTGTGTGTGTACGTGCAGAAACATATATATAATATGTCAAATACAGACATTTCTGCTATAACACAATTTATGCATTCATAAAAAAATACTACATTTTGCAAAGTTCCACATTAAAAGTAACAGAGCTCATGGGAAAAATTGGGTAAGATTCAAAGTGCTAAAATGTATATCATTTTGCAAGCAGAATACATGTGGCCTATCCCTCCTCACACACAGTAATTGCTTCCTCATGAGATAATTCACTCAGACCAGGGGGCTACTTGGAAGTCTTAAAAATGTTCAAAGACAATCAAATAGACATGCTCCCCATTAAGGGGCCACAGTGGAGTGTAATCTGCCACTAGCTGAGGGCTGTCTGGGGAGAGGTGCTGGGTTGCAGGTTGGTTCCTGGGAGTCGGCCTGCAGAAAGTTCATAGGAGTGCCTTCAGGACCACTTGCTGGGGGAGCAAGAGGGAGGAAGCAAGATTACATAGGGAGAAGATTGGGCCTGCAGTGTAGACTGAAGTTTTCAGCTGACTCCATAGGGAGCTCTTCCCAGCTGCCCCAGATCTTTGAAAGGGGCAGAGCCTTTGTGCCCCTGCATTGACCAGTCGCAGGGTCCAACCCTGTGGGTGAGCCCTTTGGGGGCATAGCTCATGCTTAATTTTCTTAAAATAGACTGGAGGGGTCCTTCCTATGCCGCAGCCACGCTGAGACTTGGGACTTTTTCTTTCTTTCCTGTGGTTATAGTTCTGCTCACACTGTCCTGGCTTCCCTTGCCTAGGATATGTCACATGTGCACCATGCAACTCCCTGCTTTTGCTGGCGCCATTCCCCTGTTTACCAAGACAGCCACACTGCTTGGTGTTGTAGAAACAGCGCGCCAACCGTGCAAGAGAAGAGCAAGGAATCACAAGCCTCTTCACTTCCGTATTGGCTTTAGGGAGGTACTGGCGCCATTTATAGACTTAACCCTGATGTTCAGTTATCAGGTTTAGCAGTCCCAAGAAATTCACCTAAAATGTAACAGCTCTTTAAATATATTGGCAAGCAAGCGAACAAATGATTAAGAATACTTTTGTAAGATAACAAGGCATTCTGAATCGATGAAGATGTGAAAAATGAAGAAGGATTATAAACCAAAGGCACTAGTGGAGCCACATGCAATCCGGATGCCCTCAGTGAGGAAGGTGGCCACCTCCCTTTTTACTCATCATGGCCTAGTTCTGCATTCGCCATATAAACTCCGTTGATCTGGTAGTGATGTACCCAGTCCTGAATCTTTTCAGGTAGGTAATCCTTCCATCTTTAATTTGATTTTCATGTAACAAGCCTAAATACTTGTCTAGCTAAAGAGAAAAGAACTATTGTCAGTCCATTATTTGTGTTCCTTTAGAGTATGTAGTATTTGTTCCTTACAGGTGCTGTACACACATGTATGTAGGTATACATACACAAGCAACAGACGTCCACACACTGAGTACTTAAACATTGATCTTTCAACATGAGTTAGTTCAATGTTGGAAAAGCATTCGTATTCAAGTTCTTCTTTCTTATTTGAGTTTGGGGTTTAAGAACTTTTGTTCTAGAGGAAAAAACAGCTTCAACCCCAGCTTATTGTTCCAACTGTCCCAATGGGATTGCTATAATAAGAACTAATTGTAATTAGTACAGCAAATATTTGTATAAGTGAGTGTTACTCTATTGCTTGAAGCTATCTGAAAGTATTTTTTAATAGCAATTTAAATAAACATTTTCCTGTGCCTTAGGGGTTCTTTGTAATTCAAACTGTTTGTAATTAAGTCATTTGGATAATGTATCACCGAATCATGATTGGATGGAGACTAAGAAACTTGTCTTTCCTAGACTGGTTTTAAAGTATTAAAATAAGGTTCCGATGGGTTAATATGCTAGGCCAATCCTTCCATAGAATAATGCAAGAAGCAGCTTAAACTTAGCCTGAAGTTAGTAGGATTTCCCTAGGTGCCAAGTGTAGTTTACAATACCTCTTGATGCTTAGCTGTCATTAAATTTTAATCTTATATAATTCCATTGGAATTACTTTGTAACAACCAGAATTTCTGTTTAAAACACAGTCTTGAACTAGCTTAAAACTTTATGGGAGTTTTCTAAAAAGAAGTGTTTTTTTTTTCCTTGGGAAGATTTAAATGATATGGCTCTTTATATTTATTAGGGATCAGAGTGCTGGTAGGTTTTTCTGTTTCTCAAGGTTCTGTGAATTCTTATCTGAAGCCGCTTGAGCCTCTAGGAAGTTCACTCAGAGTTTGTATTTCTTCAAACAGCAGGCAGTCTCTGCCAAGGAGCACAAGGCTGAAATGCTTTAGTCTTTGATTTGTCATCTGTTGTTCTTTGACAAGTTTATCTTTTCTGCATCAAAAAGGCTTGTTTTAAGCAAAGTCGTAGCAGTAACACCGTCCTGCCTCCAGCCACCTCTGTCCCCTGACTTTAGTCCAGGCTCCAGTAATTCTCATTCTGACTGGAAGTTTTAAGTTATACCTGGCTGGTTTTGAAGCATTTTGTGAGCCTGAACTCCAAGTAGCTTTTTAACAGATGCTTGAACTTATTTTATGCCTTTCAGTAAACTAGATTTTGTGAGGTTTCTTCTTCTGGAAGCTGAAAAGCTGATCTAGGAAAGCTACTTTACCTAAGTAAATCTGAACATTTCATGTCAGCACCCTTTCTAAAAGGAAAGTAGATTTTACAGGAAATTGTTGAGTAGATGCTGGGAATCAGTGCCGTTCGTTTTCTTTTATTTCTAGGTAGCACTGAAACTTGTAAATAGAGTATCAGCTTTAAGATAATGTACCCAATTCTTATCCCAAATTGTTGAAGTTGCAGATTGGATTTGTGTGCCTGCTTACCTTGTGATCCTAAGGGAGGCTTACTTATAAATCTTCTAAAATGTATGATCTGCTTTATAATCAGTGACATTACTCATTTAGTTAAATCAGTCATTTCGTTCTAGATTAGCCTACTCACTCTCATCCCCCTGCTGTGTCCTCCCTGCCGTGGAGATCTGTGTGTTACTATACAGGTGGAAGCCTGACTTTCGTATTATTTGGTTTTTTAATGGACCTCAGGTACTCTACATTGGATTAGTCATGATGCATGACACATAATCATCACTGGTCACAGTTCATTTTAGACTCCTTATAGGGATTCTTACAAAGCTTTACCACTGTCAGGCTCATACCGTGGAGGCGCCTTCTTAAAATTCGTGAATAAAATCAGCTGCCTTTGAATTGAAGTTATAAGTGAGCCATAAACAGCCTACTGGTAGTCATTTATGTTTTAAAATTCTAGGATTAGGCTTGAATTGACTCAGTGCCTTTACACAAGGCTATATATAGTCTTAGAATGACTCCCTTCAGGGTAACATCTCATTGTTTCATAGTTCTTCTAAGTAATAGTACTTCAATCATTTTCTTCCTATCTGGTTCCCTCTCCCTTCCAATTCCTTTTCCTCCTTAACTAGATGTTTTTCTTGCCATCCAATAGCATGATTGCATGACAGACAATTAAATGAATAAGGTATAATCCCTATTCACAATCTAGTTAGGAAGTCTGGGACATTCTCACAGTCCACCGGAGCAAAGGCCTTGAGTATCACGCTAGAGGACTGGGGCATATGCGATGCAGTGCCGGATTCAGCGTGCTGAGATCAAGGAAGATAACCTTTGCAAGTGTTTCAAAGGAGCAATAGCTGGCAGATTCAGAGGCTTTGCCGAGAGGAAAAGAGACCGTATCTACAAAGCCCAGGTCCTCTGGAGACAGCAAACATAGATGGCTGGTCTGTAAGTGCTCCAGACACTTCTCTTTTCTTTGTTATTTTGAAACAAATCCATCCCAAAAAATCACTATTTCATCCGCAGGTGTTTTAGTACTCGAGTATTTGTCTCTAAAGGTTAAGGGATTCTTTTTTTAAATGTGTAACTCCAAGGACATTATACTCTAAAAATGGATAGTGATTGCATACTATTAGTAAGTGTTCAAAGTTCAGTTGTTCATAAATGTCATAAATTTGAATTTTCTTTAGATTTTCATTGAATTAAGATTCAAATAAGGGTCACATAAAACGGTTGATATATCTTTTAAATGTCTTTCAATCTATGGAGTCTCCCTCCATATTTCTTTCTGTTCCTGTTTCATTTTTAGAATGAAATTTGGAATGTATATTTCCCCTTATTAGTAGATTACTCTGAGGAACAGCTTATATGGGAAAGAATAAATATTTATGTCCTTTATTTAGCAATTTTCAAACAAGGAGCTGCTCTAGCATTCTCCAAAGGTGACTGGAAGGTTTTCCTTTTTTGTATTGCTTGTGAATTGAAATGTTCGATGTTTCAGTGCATTGCAGCTGTTAATCTTTATTGGTGATCAAATTTTCCATTTCTACCCAATGGGAACCTGGCTCCTGAGTCTTGTCTTTTTTTTTTTTTTTTCCTGATATAGAGTCTTGCTCTGTCGCCCGAGCTGGAGTACAGTGGTACTGTCTTGGCTCATTGCAGCCTCCACCTCCGGGGTTCAAGCGATTCTCCTGCCTCAGCCTCTTGAGTGACTGGGATTACAGGTGTGAGCCACCACGCCCTGCTAATTTTTGTATTGTTAGTAGAGATGGAGGTTTCACCAAGTTGGCTGGGTTGGTCTCAAACTCCCAACCTCAGATAATCTGCCTGCCTCGGCCTCCCAAAGTGCTAGAATTACAGGTGTGAGCCACTGCACCCCACCTCTGAGTACTTAAAAAAAAAAATTTTTTTTTTATCGAGTATTTTTAAGTTGTACAACCTGTTATGAGTTACACATATGAAGTAAAATAGTTACCCATTTTTCCCTTCATGGCAAGAGCAGCTATAATCTCATTTAGTGCAACTCCTAACAGAGTACACTCTCATTGGCTACGGTCCCCACAGCATGCCTGAGATCTGAAGTCCAGAGACCTAAGGTTTGGCGTGGGGACCTACACACCTGCTACTTTGGGCTACATCTCCGCATTTCCGTCCCCACCTTGCTCCAGTAGGCACTGTTCTCTCTTGCTCTCTACTTCTGTATGTTTGTTGTTTTAAGATTGCATCATATCAGATCATGCCATATGTTTCTTTCCTGTCTGGTTTATTTCACTTAGCATAGTGTCCTCTAGGTCTCCTTTTTAAAGGCTGGATTATATTCTATTGTGTACATATACATACACCACAGTGTCTTTATCCATTCATCCGTGGACAAACACTCAGGATGCTTCCATTTCTTGGCTTTTATGCAAACTGCTGCAGTGAACATGGGAGCGAAGCTGTCTTACAAGATGATTTGATTAGCTTTGGGTATATTTCCAGAAGAGGGGTTGCTGGGCCGTACGGTAGTTCTATATTTAATTCCTTTGGGAATCTCCACACTGTTTTCTGTGATGGGCATGCCAATCTACATTCCCACCAGCAGTGTACAAGGGTTCCTGTTTCTCCACACTCTTGCCAACACTTACTATCTCTTCTCTTTTTGATAATAACTCTCCTAATGGGTGTAGGGTGATATCTCACGGTGGTTCTGATTTGCGTTTCCTCGATGGTTAGTGATGTTGAGCGTCTTTTGGTCGTTTGTATGTCATCTTTTGTGAAATGCCTGTCCAGGTCCTTAGCCCACTTTTTAATCAGGTGATATGTTTTCTTGCTATTGAGTTGCCCGAGTTAAGTTTTAGATACCAATTTTATGTCAGATACATGGTCTGCAAGTATTTTTTCCTAATTCGTGGGTTGCCTTTTCATTTTGCTGACTGTTTCTCTGCTGTGCAGAAGCTTTTTAGTTTGATGTAGTCCTATTTACGTAGTTTTGCTTTTGTACTCTGAGCTTTTTGTGTGATACCCACAATATCATTGCCAAAAGCAGTGTCAGGGAACGGTTCTCCTGTGTTTTCTTCTGGTAGTTTTATGGTTTCAGGTCCTATGTTTAGATCTTTAATCCATTTTGAGTTGATTTTTGTGTATGTTGTAAGATAAGGTCCAATTTCATTCTTTTACATGGGAAACCCAGTTCTTCCAGCACCATTTATTGAAGAGACTATCCTTTCCCCGTTATGTCTTCTTCATACTCTTGTCAAATATTAGTTGACTGTTTAGATTTATTTCAGCTCTCTATCCTCTTCCACTGGTCTATGTGTCTGTTTTTTTATGCCAGTACCATACTGTTTTAATTAGTGTAGCTTGTAGTATAATTTTAGATCAGGAAGTGTGGTGTCTCCAGCTTTATTTTTCTTTCTGAAAATTGGTTATTCGAGGTCTTTTGTTTTTCCATGTGGATTTTAGGATTGTTTTTTCTATTTCTGTTAAGAATGCTATTGAGATTTTGACAGATTACATTGCATCTGTATATTGCTTTGGGTAATATGGACATTTTAATAATATTTTAATTCATGAGCATGGAATATCTTTTCATTTATCTCTGTCCTTTTTTGTTCATCAGTGTTTTATAGTTTTCAGTGTACAGATCTTTTACCTCCTGTGTTAAATTTATCCCTAAGTATTTTGATTTTTTTTTAATGCTATCATAAATGGGATTTTTTTTTTTAATTTCTTTTTTGGCTAGGTTTTTATTTGTTTGGGAGTTTTCCTTGGCGTGCAAGGCTGGTTTAATGGTGTAAGTTAGTCAAAGTAGTGCATCATATTAACAGAAAGACAAAACCATGTGATCATTTCTGTTAACACAGAAAAAGCATTCAGCATCCTTTCTTGGTAAAAACTCTAAACAGTTTAGTTATAGAAAGAAAATTTCTCAACAAAATAAAGGCCGTCTACGAAAAACCTATCTCTAGTGTCATAACCAATGGGGAGGGAGGGAAGGTGAAAGCATTCCCTCTAAGATCTGGTACAAGACAGGGATGCCCATTCTTTCCGTTTCTGTTCAACATAGTACTGGAAGTACTATGAAGAGCAGTCAGATGAGAAAAAGAAATAAAAGATCTCTAAATTGAAAAGGAAAAGTTAAAATTATCTCTGTTTGCAGATGACCTGATCCTACATGTAGAAAACCCCAAAGACTACCAGAAAACTGTTAGAACTGATAAATGAATGTGGTAAAGTTGCAGGATACATGATGAACATACAGAAATCTGTGGCATTTGTACACACAGATCATGACCTGAGTACTGTTGACGTGACCCTAAGTGGTATTTGATAGCTTCCTTCCAATCTAGTGTCAGAGTTTCCAGGCCCTCTGAGTACGTTTGCTGCCCTACGCTTGGAGTCATCCATTTCTCCCTGATTCCTTTTTTTGTGGTAAATGATATTTAGAGACACAGTCTAGGCTTTGGGATTGTTCACTTATTCTTGGATTGGTGTTCATTTGTAGGCCTTGTTACAGGTATACAACTGTAATTTTTTAATCATAAAATGTATCCTGAGTTTATAGTCATATTGCCAATTTAGATTTAGGACCACAAGGACTTAACCACATTCATCTTTTATCTTGACTTACCCACAGTAAGATTCCTGGAATCAATAGGTTCCAGAAATAAGAACATTAGAATATCACAGTAGTCATGTGCTTATTTCCCGTTATATACACAATAGTCACAGGATAATGCCAATTACTTGATCATTTAAAAAGAGAGAGAGATTCAGAGGGTTTGTTTTGGGGGTGTGGCAGTTCTTTTGGTCTTTACATATTTCCTGTCCAGTGTATACAGCTAAATTATTCTGTTGTAAGTCACTTGGAATTTCTTTTTGTGTGGCTGTTGCTAGTTGCAGAATCAAGTCTGTTTCATTTCACTTTTAGAAGTTGCTTTTTTGAATTTGATTTTGCTATATGTCCATTGACTTATGTTCCATATTTTATTCACTTGATTATTTTATACATTTATTCTTGGTTCTGTGGTTGGAACTTTGCACAGACTTTAAGTGGAACCTGACTCCCAAGATCTTTCTTCTTCACAGTGGTCATGTCACTGTCAGACTCTGCAGGGCTCACTGCTTACACACAATCCTTTAAAAAATATGGCTAGATTGTAGGCAGCCTTCAAAGTAAACAAAGAAAATACGTCCATATTTGGCACCATTTAGGATATGTTATTTCTTCACTACCCTCCATTGCAAAATGGAAAAGTAACTTCTCTAAACCTAGGAACAGACATTCTCATTTCAATCGTGGGTTAACTAGGAAAGTGCTCACCTCTCCTCCCAGAGGCACCCTGCAAGCTAGTGTCCACAGTGGCAGGTGTGCCAGGTCCTCTTTTCACTTCCCTGCTATGCTTTTGTCATTTTACCTTAGCAAAAGCCCACCCTGTTGGACAGGCTAGGGTAAAACAGAGATTTAACTGCAGGTTTAACAAGACTTCTATCATTTTATCCAGTTAATGGAACTGTCTATTCGAATAGCCCTTTCAAAGGAGGCTCAGCAGGGCACTGATTTCATGGGATACCAGCGGGAGTTTACCAAAAAGGGTTTCAAGATCAAATAAATATGGGTCGTTCTGAAGGTTAGCAGCCGCCACGTGTCTTGTATGGGGATGTGCACTAGGAATCAAAGGGAGGGATAGCACAGGCTTGTTTCCCAAACTTACTAGACCATAAATCCAGCCCAGTTTTTCATAAAACAACATGCTGGCATTGAAAAGGTGCTCCATTAGAAAGGAAGGCTGCCTCTCACATGAACCCTACAGGAGATACATGAGACAGAGAAGTATGTTTACCTGGACCACAGCGATACAGTCAGCAAAATCCGACTGTGAGAGAACTTTACAGGACAAACGGTTTGGTTTCATCAGCAACAAATTGCAAAAGCAAGAGAGGAATTTCAGCCTGGAATATCAATATCAATATACCAAATTGATATTCCGGGTTGAATATCCCTAAATCCAAAATGCGAAACTCTTCTGGTCCCAAGCATTTCAAATAAGGAATACTCAACCTGAACGTTCATGAGTTCATTATAAATGAGTCCTTAACTAAGTTAAAGTTTTCCTGCTTAGTCTAGATTCTTTTCCAAGAGTTATATTCACTCCCTCCCTAACCCAGCTTCAAGAGACCAGGGTTTCTAAAGAGCGTAATCCATGGATTCTCAGAAGTTATTTGTTGTGGAACAAAGCAGCTCATCCATGCCATTTGTCTGTATTTGGAGGAGTGTCCTGTAGCCTCCCTTGTTCCTTTGCACTGTGAGTCAAACTCTCCCATGTGAACAAGTGTGTCCTGGCCCCGAGAGATGGTGGGTGTGCAGGGGAGGCTCAGGTGCAGGCTCGAGTGTCTGTGGAAGGCACCCGCTCTGCAGCCTGGGCCCCGCAGGCATTCCACAGAGCATCTGATAGCAGATCCATCCAGTGCTACGTGCCCAGGAGCCAGTCGCACAAGGCAGTGAGGGGCAGGGCTTAAAGCAAGGAAAGTGATGGTTCCTTCTAACCAGAACGGAAGTCCTCATAAAAACGTCTATCCTGATTGCTGCTGTTTCCCCAGAGATGCAAAATCCACGTGTTTAAAAAAGGTAAAGGCAATTTTGGGGCACCAAACCATTTTAAGATACATGAAGAACCTCTTCTCTTTCCTTTTCTCATTCTACACCCTGCCTACCTCACTCACTGTTGTCTCCAAGCCCCCTGCACACACAGCCCCCCTCCAGCTAGCTTCGCTCACTGCCAACCATGCTGCTGTCTGCTCTGGAAAGTGGCAGGAAAAGCTGATAAGGCGCTGAGGACAGAATCTCTGGTCTTATCTCGCCCTCGCACATGGTGCCGAGAGTGCATCCTTTTCCTGTCCTAGGACGAGAGACATAAACGGGCCATCTCCCGGCAGCAAGGACTTCAAACGGGGCCTGGGCCTGCCTCCACTTTCTAGAGGAGCCAGAAAGGAGAAAGTGGGTCACGGCTTTTTTGAAAGTTGTTTTAGTAACAGGAAAAATTTATGTCGTCTTGTAGATCAGCAAATATAACTTCATAATAAGACACTCATAAAGAAGAAATGAGAAAGCAGTGAGGGTGAGCTGAGGGCAGGGCCTGCCAGCACACCCAAGGGTTGAAAGTCACTGGGCGATATTGTTTGGTTAGAGCTTCACCAGGACATAGGTTTGGCCTGAAAGGATTAGATTTGGCTTTTTGTTTGTTGACAGATGAAGCAAGTGGTTTTAAGAGCTTTTGTGATAGTAAGAAATTGACATCCACAAGGCCTAGTGCAAGAGGAGAGGAGGGAAACACTGGCTCATTTTTCCTTCTGTCCTTCTCTCTTGCCAGGAAAGCAGAAATAACATTCCTCCCCAGATTTTCCTTCTGTGACGTCATGAAAACAGGAAGAAGGGGGACCTTGCTTTGGGTTGCAGTGTGGGGGAAGGGTTGGCAGAGAAGGTGAAGCTCTGCTTCTCCAGCCGTAGTCTGAAGAGAGCAGGGTGGCGACAGGTCTGGACAGCATTATCCCGTCCCCTGCTTCCCCTGCTTCCCCTTCCTCATGGTCTCTTCCTGACCTCACCAGGCAGAGCCGGAAGAGTGGGCAGCCTTAGGTCATCACCAGCCATTGTGAGCCCCAGGAGGACCCAGTTTGCAACTTGAGGCTATGCTGTATTGAGGAGCTCAGTCTTGATTCTTTGTTACCATTTTTGGAAGAAATTGGTTGGCTGGACAATTCTGACAGCCCATTGTTGATTCAAAGGTTAATGACAGTGTTAAGAATTATGTATATTATCTAATGAACGTTAAAGACCAAATTTATTTATTTATTTGTTTGTTTATTTATTAGATGGAGTCCTGCTGTGTTGCCCAGGCTGGAGTGCAGTGGTGTGACTTTGGCTCACTGCAATTCCTCCTCCTGGGTTCAAGCAATTCTCCTGTCTCAGCCTCCTAAATAGCTGGGATTACAGGTGTGCACCACCATACCTGGCTAATTTTTGTATTTTTGGTAGAGACAGGGTTTTGCCATGTTGGCCAGGCTGCTTTTGAACTCCTGACCTCAGGTGATCCACCGGCCTTGGCCTCCCAAAGTGCTGGGATTACAGGTGTGAGCCAGCGCTTGTGGCCAAAGACCAGTTTTATGTTTGAAAGCTTTGCCTTCTCCTTTTGCTGAGTGCTATAATGAATGCTTGAATTTCACTGGACCTTAAAAATGTAGCTGTTGATTTTCAAACTGCATTCCATAGAGTTCTAGGATCCCCAGGGGCCTTAATGAGGTGAGGAGAGGGACATGAGCTTTGGGTTGCCCCCACCACACCTGAGCCACAGCTCCCCGATGTGTCGTACATCTTGGCCTTCTGTTTAAGAGTGTGTTTGAAGAAAGGCATGGGAAGAAACGATGTTGAAAAAAGTTACTGAAGACCCTGTTTCCGTGTCTTGGAAATGATTGCGTTTGACTTGGCCTCGATCACACGTTCTGTGAGTTGTGCATCCGATCTTCAACAGCCAGGTCAGTGCCACTGCTGTCTTAAATTGAGCACCTGTTTTCTGTCCTTTGGTAGCTGATATTTTATAGCAGTGCCACTCAAAGTATGTTCATAGACAAGATAAAGACAGAAATTCAGAGTAAGCATTTAGAAGCTTTTGTAGTCATTTGACAATAATTTTTATAAATTAGGACTTGGGCTTTAGATGTCTTTTTAAAATTTCGTTTGTCTAGTAACTTTTTTAACTTTATAAAAATTTCACCCTATAATGGATTGGAAATTCTTAAAGGCAAAATAAAAACTGGAACAGACAAAACTCATCCTTTACCCCGGTAGTTTTAGAGAAGCAGCATGCTGGAGGGCATTGAATTTCTGGTGATTGGGTCGGTTTGGGACTGCAAGTAATGCTTTGTTGCAAACAAGACAGGTTTTGCTGCAAGAACAGGTTTGGATTCTGAGCATGCAGGGAGGCAGCCTTTCTTGTACTCTTTCACTTAAGCTTTCAGTATCTTTTTTGTTTATAAAATAAAAATTATTATATCTTGGCCGGGTGCAGTGGCTCAAGCATGTAATCCCAGCACTTTGGGAGGCTGAGGCAGGTGGATCACGAGGTCAAGAGATCGAGACCATCCTGGTCAACATGGTAAAACCCCGTCTCTACTAAAAATACAAAAAATTAGCTGGGCATGGTGGCACGCACCTGTAATCCCAGCTACTCAGGAGGCTGAGGCAGGAGAATTGCCTGAACCTAGGAAGCAGAGGTTGCAGTGAGCTGAGATCGCGCCATTGCACTCCAGCTTGAGTAACAACAGCAAAACTCCGTCTCAATTTAAAAAAAAAATTATTATATCTTGTGTAAAACTAAGAGAAGAGGTTATTATAGAGTTACATATTTAATAGCAGTAATGCTTTTTATTTTTTAAGAGCTCCTTGGAATTATAGTCTCAGTGTAACTGGTCAGGGTTTCTCCTGAGTAAATCGCCTTTGTAGTTGGTTTGTTGTTGTTTAGTTTTTGTCTATGCTAACAATAAGTTGTCCCACTATATTCTCTTTTTTATTGTGATAAGAACACTATCTGTTGTATTATTTTATATCATTCACTTTTTTTTTTTTTGAGACAGAGTATCATTCTGTCGCCAGGTGTCAGGCTGGAGTGCAGTGGCACAGTCTCAGCTCACTGCAACCTCCGCCTCCCGGGTTCAAGCAATTCTCCTGCCTCAGCCTCCCAAGTAGCTGGGATGACAGGTGCATGCTACCATGCCCAGCTAATTTTTGTATTTTTAGAAGAGATGGGTTTCACCATGTTGGCCAGGATGGTGTTGATCTTTTGGCCCCGTGATCTGCCTGCCTCGGCCTCCCAAAGTGCTGGGATTAGAGGCTTGAGCCACCACGCCCGGCCATCATTTACTTTTTTAACATGACTAAGTTCAGAATTTTGTTTATTCTTACTAATTTCAGTATGTTTTAAACATATAATGACTTTGCCTTGCCAAATTTACTCATAAAAATATTTCTCAAGTATTTTTATTTGCTACATTGATTTCTGGTGAAAGAAAGAGTATGTGAAAATATTAGCCTTGTGTAGTTTACAAGAATTGAAAGAGAAGTCTTTTTTTGTTAGTCAGCTATATTCACCTAATTTACTTTCCTTTATAAACAATCATGGTTACTTAATTATTCCATATAACCATGCATACCCTATTCCTAGTTTCAAAATAAAGATTTTATTCTATAAAAATATCTTACTCTTTTTAGAGTAGAAGAACCTTCAGTAACTGCTGTGCTTTCTATAGTAAAGTAAGGAGCCTGCATTTGAGTTGTCATGGTTCTTAAGCAATTTTCACCTCTTCCTGTGTAGTAAAGATGGAGGAGACAGAACCCTCTGGAAGCTTCTGCTCTGTTCTGTGAGAGGCCAGTACTGGCTGTCAGCTGTTTATCAAAGCTGTTTGTCCTGCCTCCAGAGAGCAGGGGAGAGGACCAGTTGACCTAGAATTATAAAATGCAGTCAATTTGGATTATTTTTAGACATCATTCTCAGAAGTTGGAGCCTGTGTCACATTGATCGTCTCCAGCTCTGGAGGAGCCTCATTTATCTTCATGGCCAGTGTGTCGAGAAAGGTTGTCACATGAGTCACTGCAACTCTCCGAGCCTGAGGACCTTTCAGGGAGGCAAGAAGCCTGCTCCTCTGTCTCTTTACCTCTTTTTCCGCAGAGGCTGGATGACTCTTGTCAGTGATCCTGATGTTGGTTACTTGAGGAGCTGTTGCCACGGAGAACCATCCTTTTAAAACATGTTTATGTTGGCCTTTCCTAGTAAGTGGCAATTGGAATAGCTGATTAGGCATATGGGGAAAAACAAAGAGAAAAAGACGTAAAATTTACAGCTCTGTTAGCATTGGGCTTCTTTGTGTTTCTCTACTAAAGTCCAGTGAAGGGCAAGCTGTTCTGTCCCTTCTAGTTCACATTATCTTCTCTGATGTCCGGTGTGGCTGAGTTTGTGAATTCCAAATGGAGTTCTGATGCCTGATTGTTAGAAAGGTATCTCTGCATACTTACTGGTTTGCTGAGGGTTCTCTTTTTTGTGAGATCACTTTTTCACCAAACTTTTTGTCTGCTGTCTTTTGCTGCGGAAAAGCAGGCAGCAGTTAGCAGCCTCTCTGCGGTTTGCTGACACAGTGCAGGAAGGTAGGGATTCTGTCGCTGGCAGGAGATGGAGCTTGAGGACTTCAAGCCCAGTGTCCTCTAGTTCCAAACGTGCACATAAAGGTATATTGTGTGTGTGCCCTTAAAAAGCACCTACCACTTTCAGAAGTCAGCAGTACTGTATTCGCAATCGCAGAGCAGATTTTGTAATAAATTTATTCAGTGATTATTTACTTAGCACCTATTGTGTACACATTTTTAATGAGAGAGAAAACAAATTTTCACAAGATTTTTTACGGGAAATTCAAGACTTTAAGGACACTGGTATTTGAAGTTCATATAATGTTTACATGTCATAAAATAACCTTTTGTTTCCTTCTAACCATTTAGAAATGATTTTTAAAAAATCATTAAAAGCTAGGCCCACGGCCAAAGTTCACCAATCTCTGTTATAGAGAGAACCCTCTGGACCCTCTCCAGATTGGGCTTCTAATACATGCTACAGGTTCTTATACTTGTTTGCACATGTGCACACACACACACGGTTTCTGTATTTTCCAGTTGAGTTGCTGCATAGTTGTCATTCTGTTATTATATCTTTGCTGTTTTAACACCACTTCAAGTCACAGCTGTCTTCAGTCAGTGGGATTTTATGTTTGTTTTGACTCTTGTGATACTTGATAATGCTAAAACCAATCTCATCTCCCAGGCAAATTCCCTGAGGCTGTTTATTACCTAGACTTTGTGTGTTTAGCCTAATTCCAGATGTAAGTGATGGATGTCTTGGAAAATGTATGAGATTTCACACTTGAAAAGCTTTTCATGACTGTAAAAATAGCTGTTCATCAGTAGAACACTGAATGTTTTCAGTTTTGTGGAAACCACAAAGGAAAAGCATGAAACCACAGAAGTGCCATAGAGAGAAGAGCAGGGCCGCCCAGCATAGTGGCTCAGTGCAGGCTTTCGGAGCAACTGCTGTGAATCGCTGCCTAGCTCAGCCTTCAGTGGCAAACCCATTTCGATGCCTCCCTAGCATCAGCTTGCCCAGGTTGTGTTTTCAGCTAGGTTATAATGTAGGTGCACCTTCACAGCTTGCTACCAGAGGCTGCTAGTGGAACTTCCATCCCACGCTATTTTTCTCCCAGTGAGCAGCTACCTTTGTATTTGATAGGCCCGAGAACTCCCTTCTCTTCAGCAAGAACAGTTCAGCCCTGCTAGCATTGCTTGTGTTCAACTAATTGCACAGATACCATGTGGTACCTTGCTTTTTTCCAATTGACTTATCCCCTTGAAGGTGAGTGTGGTAACATGTGGAATGATAGGCAAGAAGGAGAAATGGATGGATCACTAGACTCAGTTCCTATTTATTGCTAAGGGCCGGGAAGGAACTGGCTGACAGCAGACAGCACTCAGATGTACCTTGCAGTACATCTTAGAGAAGCAGTTTGCATCAAGAGGAAGGTAAGATAGTACCTGCTGAGAAAAGGGTGGTTTCATGTGGTTGATAAGAATCTCCACTCAAAATGCTGATTCTCTTCTTACCCTCCCCTGCCCCTTCTGCACATTAGAGCTGCCTGATGGGCATATGAGTTCATTGTCAAACACAAAGCATCTGTGACCAGTGGGTGGAGGTGGGAGGTCTTCACAGCTTTGGTCCAGCTGGGTTTGGTGTCTTTGTGCTTTTTTTGAGCACTTACCATACCTTGTTCCTCATTAGGGAGGTTGTGGATTGTGTGAATACAAATGAAATAGAAATGGCCCCTGTCCTCAAGAAACTTGTTTCCTTGCGAAGATGTATAAAGCAAATTATACAAATACAGAAAATAGAAGCCACAAATTGCTCTTATGGGTAATGGACAAGAAAGAATGCTCACATGGGGTCGGACTTACGGAAGGAAGCAGTCTTGCACTTGATCTTCAAGAAAGGGATGCAAGTGACCATGAACGGGGTTGTGGAGGAGCACTGTAGGCCAGCATAGCGAGGGAGTGACTGGGTCCGTTCATCCTGCCCCTTCGGTTGGAGTTTAAAGTACACAGACAGCTGACAGTGGGTCTTCACAATCCCTATGTCTTGATGAGTCACACAGAGTCACTTCATACCTGAAGGGATACATGGAGACATAATTTGTGTTTGTCAGAACTGCCCTACTGGAAAGTTTGGGACAGGTACAGAATGTTCTGTCAAACTACTCACTTGCCAAGCTTTCTTAACTTTTCACAGACTAACCCAGCACAGGCTGATGACAGACAGGCTGTGGCGGCAGTGAGCATTTGTTCATCATGGGCCGTAGCCATCAGGGCTCACAACCCCAGTTGCTAAATCCATTACCGTTGAGCTCTGCATGTCTACTTTGATAACAGAGTTCATTGAAGGGTTACTGTTACGGCATGACCTCCAGGTCTTAACGTAGAAATCAGAAAGCTTCCAGCATCTTGTCAGTTAAGATCAGTAGTGATGCCGGGCGCAGTGGTCATGCCTGTAATCCCAGCAGTTTGGGAGGCTGAGGTGGGCAGATCATCTGAGGTCAGGATTTCAAGACCAGCCTGACCAACATGGAGAATCCTGTCTCTACTAAAAATACAAAATTAGCCGGGCATGGTGGTACAATCCCAGCTACTTGGGAGGCTGAGGCAGGAGAATCACTTGGAGGTTGAAATGAGCCAAGATCATGCCATTGTATTCCAGCCTGGGCAACAAGAGTGAAACTCCGTCTCAAAAAGAAAAAAAAAAAAAGATCAGTGGTGATGTATGAGCAAGGCTGGCGAGCTGAAAGGCTTGCCTCTGAAGCCCATCCCTGGACTGGCGTGTTGATCATCACTAGGGGATTTTATGGTAAAGTCCATCTGCACCAGGGACCTCACTAAGGTCTCTGTGCAAACTGTTTCATGTCCTTACCCCAAAAGATTCTTCTAAGAATGGAGAACCCTCTGTATTTGGGCATTTTGCTGGTAATCCATTTCAGTATATACGTTTGAATGACACAAGAGCAAGTCCTCCGTGAGCGCAGATACTCATGGAGCTACAGTCTCCAGATGGAGGATCGTAAAAGGAGCAGACAGACTCTAATTCTGTAGACATCTGAGAAAAGTTGATATGTGCATGTGGCTTCAGGCATCTTTCAGTGACCAGAGAGGACTGTGGTGATTGTAATTGATACCTGCAGGGCCTCTACCGGGTCAGCTTTCCTTTGTCCCCACTGTTTTTTCCTCAAAGATTATTCAGAATTGCCAGAGATGGCCTTAAGATTCTCCAGCTCTAACCATGGCACACGGTGTATGCCCATGAACCACCTGAATCTACCTGTTGCTGAGGAGGAAACTGAGGCAGAGAACCAGAGCAGCCACTTTTCCATATTGAAAGTGTCCTGGTGGAGGCTGTCCAGCTACTGCCCAAGAGGGCTTCTTGTCTGGGTGGAAGGCCTGGACTTGGGTTTTACTCTCTGCTTTAAGACAGTCACACTTTTTCAAGTGAATGTACATGCTAGTTTGATAAATTATAAAACTCTTAATTCTGGCTTCAGGCTGTTTTTATTTATACGAATTGCAAACCAAAATGATGTAGTGTTTTTCTCCTCTGAATATACTATTTCTGCGGATATTTTTTCTGCATCGGTCAGCTTAGGTGAGTGTGGACCTTTGTCTCTGTATTGTGCGGTCAGTTAATACATATTTTAGTTTTGGGGTGGCTTCTGAGGAGCGAGGAAGATAACAAGGCAGTCCATGAGATGGGAGCTGAGAGTCGGGTCCCGTGGTAGAGGGAGCAAGGGCTTTGCACCCGGGAGCCTTGCGGCTGTCTCTCTCCTACCATGTCCCAGCTGTGAGACCTGCGTGGATTAAATGCCAGGAGTCTCACTCTCTGCCTGTCATGTGGAGGGAACACCTCTCCTCAGGATGCTGCAAGAGTTGGCTGACATGCCGCATGTCAGGTGCCTGACACGCTGGTGATAGCTGCCTTCCTCAGGACCCTCAGGCCTGGTCACTTTGGGTGAAGCTTCCTTACATGATTGAGCAGGGTGCCCATGGGCCTGGCTTTAAACTCTTAGGGCTCTGTGAACTGGGGAACAGGTGCTCCAGAGTCATCTCTGTTCAAAGCCCCAAGATACTTATTGATTGGGTAGAAATTAAGGCCACTTACCATTTGGGAGTCAGTCATCAAATGTTTTTGACACGTACGATGCACTCATTAACACTTAAGGAAGGGAGAGGACCATTAGGCTTACTGTGAACAGACCAGGCCAGTTCTGCTTATTTTATTACATTGGTGCAAAAGTAATCGCAGTTTTTCCCATTAGTGGCAAAAACCTCCTTTAGTTGACAGCAGGCACTGGAGTTTCAAAAAGAGAGACATTTCCTGAATCCCTAAGCTTAAACCACATTTGGAAAGATGATGAGTTAACCATATTTCTTGGTAGTATTTTATGTGCAACCAGACGTTTTAAAGTTACTCGTAAATTTGTTTCATTAGTTTTTGGAGCTCCATTAGCAAACAATGACATTCTCAACATTTGTGAAGCAGTGAGAGTCACATTTAAATATCAGAATTTATTTTTTGAGGTTGTATTGTACGTTTAATGGAAATGTGGGAAAATGCAAGTTACTGTCATTTCAAAATACTTAAAAGTAACTTGTTTACTTTGATAGAGACCACGTATAAAAGCATTAGTTTTCTTGAAAAGATGTGTTTATTTTTATGTGATGCCATGGCCAAGAATGCAGAAGCAGGATTAGAATCTCTGCAGTGAAACTGACTTTCTGACTTTGGTGTATGAAAGATGAGTCTTGGCCGTTGCTCCTGTAGAAGTCAGGTTTTCAATGATTTCTTCCTTTGAGCCCATCATGGTCTTTAAAATAGGCACGTTTCTGTGGTGTGGGAGGGGGCTACGCCGCATTAGGCAGCTCTCACCAGCCGGTCATTGTGCGGCCAGCACTTTGCTGCGAAGGAGCAGGACTCGGCCTGTCTCCATGCCCTGCCACGCCTGTGCAGTGGCCCGTGCCCATTAAACTCCTTACATCGCAGGAATTGGTTATAAGCATACTTATTTCTGGGGTTAGAAAGTCCCACTGAGTTCAACAAGTGACTCAAAAATGGTCTTGTATTTCCTGGTAATAAAAAATATGGTTAATATCATTAGTTGGTTCCTGTGATTAAAATCAGGAATTCACCCAGTAATAAATAGATGAGGAAGGTAAGGAGTCATATGGTTCGACTCAGATGTGAGTTCTAGCCTCACAAATACGTTCCAAAACAGTGGCCCACAGACCGCAGGCTCCTGAAGTGCTGTAAAACTGTCAGTGAGACCTCTGTTGCGTAAACAAGCCAGCCACCTTCATGCAGCCTGTCCCAGTGTGGCTGTGAGGGTGCCCTTCCCTGGGAGGCACGATCTTTCTTGTTCATGAGACTGGGTTGGCTAGCGCCAGGAGAGCCTTGAGAAGATCTTTTTCAATATTTGAAAAACAAAAAGATCTCCTGGGGCAGATATTTTTTATTTTTCTCAAAATGACCTGATGGAATTTCAGCACAAATTGAATAGTAATAGATAAAATGTAAACCTTTTTCCAAAACTCAGTTGACTTATTCCACATGTTCCGCCTATTTTGAAATTCCAAAACGACATAATTTTTTTTAATGTACCCTTTGGTGAAAGCTCTCTGGGACACTTGCTGCTCAAGGCCCAATTGTCCATTGATACCTGATAATACAGATTCTGCTGGAACTGAAATGGGATGTTCTCTTGGATTCCACTGAGCTGGTTTTTGAGGACCACTGTGAATCGGTGGTTTGTAATTCAGTTACCTGCACAAGCAGAACCCTGCCAGTCAAATTGAAGATTACTAGTAGAATCCTGCTTTGGAGATTGCTTCATTCAGAAGCCCTTTCTCACCCTCCCAACATGAAAGCGTGGAACACCAGACTCCTTTTGTGGGAGTAAATGAGTATGAAGGAAGAAATTGGGTGACTGTAAACCTGGTTAGCATGGCTATGTAATAACGTGGTTATTTCAGGAGTCTGTGGGCAGAGCTGCTGCAGATACTGACTTGACTCCGAGCATCTTCCATAGTTTTCAAGCTGAAGGTGCTTCCCGCCTGGCAGGCGCGTCTCCTCCCCTTACTGCAGCCTCAACCCAAATGGTGATTCCAGCATTTCATTCTTGATCCCAGATTCTCCCCTTGGGGATTTCCTCTTGCTTCCCAAGCTTTAGAGCAACATGTACTTTTAGATACATAACTTTTTTTCATGTTTTTTCTTATAGTAGGTTATTACCTGACAACGCAGTATATTCATTTAAAATTAAAATGTAAGCCTCACCTAATCCCAGCTGTTATGTGTGAGTAACTCCCCACATTTAAAAACAGCACAGACACAGCCCTCAGTATCTAGTTTTTGTTGGGGAAAGATGGGGCATTTCCCTGCTCCCCACCTCCAGCAGAGGCTGGCCCGTGCCTTTGGAGCAGCTGCCAAAGTGGCCACGCTCTGCCTTTTGGGGAGAAAGCGTGCCCCTGGCAAGCCAGGGTCTAGGGTGGAATGCGGCTTCTGTCCTCAAAGCCCTCATGGACGGTTAACCTATCCAGGTGGCATCTAAGTTTCTAGATCAGCACACAGAGGCCAGTGGAATCCATAATGAAGCTGACATCCGTGTCTAACAAAATCACCGAACTCTGGAACGTCAGTGTCTCTGTTTTCATCGGAGACTCTGGGAGCTTAGTCACCACAACACTTGTTTCTAGGGAGATGTTTACTCAGAATTCCGTGGAGGCAACTTGCCAGATCCCTTCTGACATTAGCTTCTGCCTGTCATCTCCCACCCGACCTAGTACTCAGCTGGAGTGTGTGGCCGCCTTGCTGCAGGCCTGCAGTTCAGGCCGGCCAGAAGGGAGAAGCCAAAGGGAGCCTGGCACTCAGTCTTGTCTCCTAAGTGCTGGGTATGAGTGCCTCCCGGGTGCAGCGAGGGATGAACAGTTGATGCTGACCTGCCTTTTAACTCCTCTCCCCACCGTAGGGTGATGCCAGTTCCTCCACTCCAGACGAGAACGAAAGCACAACAACCAGCGCCTTCACCATCCAGGAGTACTTTGCCCAGCGGATGGCAGCACTGAAGAACAAGCCCCAGGTCCCAGATCCAGGGCCTGACCTTTTGGAGACTCAGGTGGGTAGAAAAAAGATGAAGAAGAGAAACAAAGAGGCCGCAGGTAAGGATGTGAAGCATTCCCCAAAGCCTAAGGCCAAGAGGCATACGGAGGAAAATCCCAAGAGGGACGAGGCCGAGGAGCAGGGGACCAGGAAGAAGAGCGCGGGGGAGCAGCTCAGAGGCCCCTGCTGGGACGCGGGTTCCGAGACCTCTGCTCAGGATGCCGGGGACTGTGCGCAGCCGCCTGAGCGCCTAGACGTCACCCTGAAGCCCAAAAAGAGGAGAGGGAAGAAAAAGCTGCAAAAGCCGGTGGAGGTAGCGGAGGATGCTACGCCAGAGGAAATGCCAGTGAAAAAGAAGAAGAAGAAGAAGAAGAAAGATTTCAAATGAATCTCCCTAGCCGGGGCCTTCCGACCACTCAGCTGTCAGGGCACTGCCAGGGGAGACACTCTGACCTGAAGTCAGAGCAGAGTTCACCCCACAGAGCCTGGGCGCATCTTGTGACATGCCCGTGGGCGGCCGAGTCCCGCCCTCTCGCCACATTTCCCCCAAGTTAGGTTCCCAGGAGGACCTTTTTAATATTCTAAATCGTGGCTCTCAGAAACAAATAAATTTTTTAATAAACTCTGAGCCCTTCAGCGAGTGTTTAATTATATTCATATGAATACATGCATTCATGTAAGTGCACACGTGTGTGCACATGTGCGCTTGTCTGTGTGTGTGTCACTACTTCTGTTTGCTCTTGCTTCCCTTCAATAACCATGAATGGTGCTTTCTTCTGAAAGACTCAGTCTAATTAAAGGATTAAGAGGCAATAGCTTAAATTCAGATTGTTCTTTTTGTTCTGTAGCCAACCAACATTTTTGCCAAGTAGAAATTGTATGATTACATTCCCAAATCAGAGAGATGCTGTGGTTTTGATGGGAAACGTTGTAACGCCCTCCACCGAGCAGCGGAGCCGACGGCTCTGAGGTCTCTCCCGCCACTGCAAAGCTTCAGCAGTGGACAGGCTCCGGGCCAGTGTCATCTCTCGGCTCTCACAGGAGGACTCCTGCCATTCCTCCGCCGAGAATGGGTGGTCTCATGTTTCCCTTTGGGGGTCCCTCAAGAAAAATCACCTGTACTGATTTATCTGTCACGTGGTTGTAAATAGTTACTTATTTGGTCATGATCAGGAGGTCCTCAGAAGGCTCAAGAAACTGAGAGGCCAAGGCCATGAACGTAAAGTCAGTCTCCAGATTGGGACTGTCTTATGAAAGTCCTTAGAGCAAAAGACACCTTTCAGGCCGCTCCCAGCAGTGGTGCCTCAGCACCATGTTTGTGCTGCCCTCGTCTGCCATGTCCTGGCCGTCCCCCTGTGTGCCAGATGAACTCTGCCTGTGGGTTCACTCAGACCCTTCACATTGCCCCTGGGGCACATGAGGAGAAAACGCTCAGCTGAGGTTCTGCAGTCCAGCCCTGCGTCGTCCCAGCCCTGTGTCCGCTATTCCGCCCTGTGCTCTGCCCTCATCTCCTGCTTTTCCTTTTCATCCACGTAGGCATTCCTTCTCTCTTTCTCAGACTCCTCTCCTAGGTCCCAGTTTCCCTGCACCCCCTTTCCCCATACCACATGTCCCCAGCCTGCCGTGGAGGCCTTGAGGCTGCCTGGCCCTGCTTCAGGCAAACATGGATGGAGAGCCCAGGAGGTGTGTCATGCTCCCTTTGATACAGAGATTGTGGCTGGTGATGGGAACTCATACTCGCCCCCCAATTCTGTGATCTTTTGCCCTTGATTTTAACTCTCAAGGTAACATATTAGGTAGGAAGCATGGTCCCGACATTCTTGAAATGTAGAGAAAATAATGTGAAGGACATTTGGCTTTAGTCTCTAAGGATACTGTGCAGTGCTGTCTGTTTAAAAAGACAAACACACACAGAGAGAAAAGATTCTTATGAATATAGAGCTTGAGGACTCATCTTTGAGTTTTCATGTCCCCCAGGGGTTAGAATCCCAGGCTAATAAAGCCTCAGAGGTTTCTGAAGTCACTTTCTCCACAGAGGCACAAGCCCAAGTTCTCCCTGCCTGTCCCATCTTGCCTGTAAAGCCAGAGATCCAGAGAGAAGTGGGAATGCAGGAAACCTAAGGGGAACTAACTTTCAAAAATATATGCTGGTTGGATTTTTTTTTTTTTTTTTTTTTGGCCTTTTGCTTTAACTTCCTTTACCAGTAAAAATTAGAGCCCAGAGAATATACCCAATTGTGTGCAGGCGTATTTAGAAGGCAAGTGAGATGCATTTAGGTCAGACGTGGGTGCCAGGACTGGGTGGGAAGACCAGAGTGGGGAGGTGCAGATGGGAGCCGGTAGTTCCTGGAGTTAGGAATTCCAAGGCAGCCACACTGTAACTTCATGTGCAACTGTTGGTTTTTTGGGGGTTTTTTGGTTTTTGTTTTTTTCCAGAGATAGGGTCTCTTTCTGTTACCCAGGCTGTATTGCAGAGGCCGGATCAAAGCTCACTGCATCCTTGAACGCCTGGGCTCAAGCAGTCCTCCTGCCTCTGCCTCCTGAGTAGCTGGGACTGCAGGCATGTGCCACCACACCTGGTTAATGCTCTTATTTTTTCTAGAGACACGGTCTTGCTATGTTGCCCAGGCTGGTCTTGAACTTCTGGCCTTCAGTGATCCTCCCGCTTTGGCTTCCCAAAATGCTGGGATTACAAGTGTGAGCCACTACACCTGGCCCACATGCAACTTTTATTGAGAGAATGTAGAGTGTGCTGGTGATTGTTTTCAAGGGCTGGAGAAAGGCCTTCTGAATTTTTTTTTTCTTTTTGAGATGAAGTCTCTGTTGTCCAGGCTGGAGTGCAGTGGTGCTATCTCAGCTCACTGCAACCTCTGCCTCCTGGATTCAAGCGATTCTCCTGCCTCAGCCTCCCAAGTAGCTGGGATTACTGGCACGTGCCACCACACCCAGCTAATTTTTATACTGTTAGTAGAGACAGGGTTTTGCTATGTTGCTCAGGCTGGTCGCAAACTCCTGAGCTCAAAGTGACCCGCCCACCTCAGCCTCCCAAAGTGCTGGGATTATAGGTGTGAGCCACTGCTCCCGGCCGCTCCTGAAGGATTTTAATAACTGAGTGGGCAGCCTGAGAATGAGTCATATGCTCAGCAAAGAGCAGATTTGATCCAAAGGCAACGGAGACTCTATTTTCTCTAGATGCCCTCAGCTTTCATTTTTCTGTGTCTGTTTTTCAGTCCACTTAGTTTTCTGGATCTAAGTGGAAATTAGAACAACAAACAATTTTGTGCTTTGTACTTTTAAAATGGGTAGCCTATGAATCCTGTTGTTGCCTTGAATTATTTCACCCGGTAAAAATACACCAATTTTAGTCTCCAGTGCTTTCCTTGGTTCTTTCAGTTTAAAGAGGAAAAGTAGGCTCCCAAGAAAGTATTTGTCCACTGAAAAGGTTCTGTATTGTCCTGCAGCAGCCTTCTCTCCTTTTCTGTTATTTTTAATGAATTATTTTTATTGTATGAGGTCTTGGATGCCTGGCCTTATTCCAAACACTTTAAATAAGTCAACTCATTTAGTCCTCAAACAATGCAGGAGGTAACCATTATCATCCCCTTTTACAGAAGGACCTCTCAGCCTTTTATTTTATATTTGAGACGGAGTCTCTGTCGCCCAGGCTGGAATGAAGTGGCGCGATCTCAGCTCACTGCAACCTCTACCTACCAGGTTCAAGCAATTCTCCCACCTCAGCCTCCCAAGTATCTGGAAGGTAGGAAGGTGCATACAGGTGCATACCACCACGCCCGGCTGATTTTTGTATTTTTAGTAGAGACAGGGTTTCGCCATGTTGGCCAAGCTGGTCTCGAACTCCTGACCTCAGGTGATTCGCCCACCTCAGCCTCCCAAAGTGCTGGGATTACAGGCATGAGCCACCGCGCCTGGCTCTCAGCGTTTTTATAACTAGACAGATGCTGCTCCCAGAGGCCTGGTGATGCCCTAGCCTCTACCATAGTCACAAACCCGCCCCTCTTCCTCCATCCTTGCCACAGCCAGTTCCACTTGCACGGTTCCCTATCACAGATGCCCTTCACGTGTCCTTGTAACTCTTAACTGGGAATGGATTTGAAAGCAGCAGGCAAACTGCAGAGTTTCACAATTAATTCGAGTTGGTATGATTTGGGTGAGCCATAGAAAATACTTTCAGGTATGCTGCACATGAGACATTCTCAGTGGATTTTCTTTTCCAACTTGGTCAAGAGGTGGGGGGGAAACTGGGTGAGTCAGCTTCTTAAAACCTGTTTGCAAATCTGAAAAATAATGTTTTCAATCTGTAGAAAGTACTGATGCTTTTGAGAAATCCCAATGAGCATCTCTTTCCTAGCATAGGCCAGGCCTCTGCCTCCCTCCTCCACCTGTTCACTGACTGGCAGGCACATGCTGAGACCTGTTTATTGAACCTGTTTATTGAGAAGCAACAGCATCAGAGAAGGCTTTCCGCACAGTCTGTCCGGGTGATCTCAGCCCTTGGATCAGCAGGCAGTGGCTGTACTTACATTGGAGTAAGAACCTCCTTGCCACCACCCTGTTTATCTCGCTGGTTCTGCAGCCTCTGCGTTTCGGAGCCTGTTGTGCCGGCGGGCAGGGCAGAGGTCAGACCTGGTGCTCAGTGTGTGATTTTACAGTGCTTGATTATTAATGAGCAAATTAGTACTGTGTCCTAGTAAAGTCGATGACTAAACGCCTTGCACAAAAGTGCCCAATCTATTTAGGAAATACTGAGTATACTGAAATGACATACACAAAGCCCTCATGGAACCAGTAAGAGGGAGGAATAGCCAGAGAAAGACGGCAGGTAAGGAAGGGCGGATCGGGTCGGGCCGGGCCTCACCTGGTGGGGATGGGTGGGTAAGGGGCGGGTGGGTAGGGGCTGGTGCGGGCTTCGAGAGGCACACTTCCTCCCACCTCTGCTGACCTGTCTTGCAGGCATTAGCAGTGAACTTCTAAGGAAAGCGGCAGTGAAGTCTTTAGCGGGGGGGAGAATTGTGTAATCAGTTATAGCTGAAATTTTCTGTTTGTATTTTCTATGTTGAGTTTCCTTAGAAAAAGGTGCGTGGGTGCTGAAAGCAGTTATTTGTTCTGAAAACATTTATTGAACACTGACTGGGCTCCAGGCCAGTTGACAGCAGAGTGGTTGACTCATTACAGAGCCTACCCACATGCAAGCTCTACCAATTTGTGTCATTTAGAATGGACCGCCGTGGCCTCTATTAATCCCAATACATTTATGCCCAGGACGCAGCCTCTTCCGCTGTGGCTCACACGTGTCCTGTCTCCTTTGGCATTCGTGCATGAACTCTGAGAAGTTCTTCGCCAGCTCATTTGACTTGAACCTGAGGAGGACCCTTCTACACTTAACATTTCTAACTGTGATAAATTCACAGAATTCTAGTATGTGCTGTCTTCCACACAGAATGCATTGGAAATGTGTTTTGCCTAAGCAGACGGCTCTTCACAGGTCAGTCTGAAGATAAAGCCCAGCTTCCTCCCGCCCCTCCTGTCACCAGAGGATCTACTGAGTGTGCAGATGGGGTGGACGGGGAATGGGAGAGGAGAGGTGGCCTGTAGGTAGCCTCCCTCCACCCACTAACTGGGAACACCGCTCCAACCTGGATGGGGCCAAAACAGGTATCAGCAAACATTGGTTACATGGAAAACTGCTGACTTCCAACCTTGGAAAGTCAAGGTCGTGAGCCATCCAGAGTGACCCCAGCGCCTTGACAGAAGGAAGCACCCTGGTCTCCTTCACCTCTGTGAGGTACATGGCTGCATCTCAGACCATTGAGTCTCCTCCAACTGTCTCAACTCCGTGCAGCTCCTAAGTCTCCGCCTTTTCTAAATACTCCTTAGTTGTCTTCCTCCTGCGGTCAACTGAGCGTGGGAAGATTGGAAGCCCCTGAGTGTTTCTGAGCTGTGAGTTCTGTTCTCTCACTGTCTGTATTCTGTGTAAATCTGCACAGCCGGCGTTTCTGCTGCTTTCTGTATGAATCCTAGGTGGGCATCTCTGTCCCCACTAGTCTCAGGCTTTCGTTCTGTGTCTCCAGCTGACTGTCCAGAGGGCCTATCAGATTCAGTGGGTCTGAGACGAACGCATCCTCCCCAGGCGGCCTCTTCCCCCTACCCTGTTATTATGGGTACCCCATGCTGCCATTCATTCTCACCCCAACATCAAGTGGCCTTATCAGCAGTCCAACCTAATCAAGTGTCTGTCTGCACTGTACACTATGGAGGTCCTCACCCTCAGGGAGCTTCCAGCTCAACACCCCTCCATCTGACCCCTGCCTGGACAGTGCTGTCCATCACTCCCTCCTCCTTAATGCCACTCCCCGGACCTGCATCTTCCATTGTTCCCTTCATAATGCTGCTCCCCAGGACCTGCTCCTGCCCTGCCTCCTCTCCGCCTTCTCCCGGCCTTCCTGCCTGCAGTCCCTCCCCTGGTGCATATCCATGGCTCCACCTACTGGCTTCAAGGCCCACCCCTTGCCATCCACTTCTCCAGCCTATCCTGTCCCAGCCCCCAGAAGCAATCTCTCGCTTTTCTGAATGTTCATAGTGCTCTCTGTGCTCATTAAAGTCTACTTGTGTTTTGGGGTATGTCACTTTCCCCATTCAACCCCAGGACCTCCAAAGGCAGCCTTCGTCTTTGTATTCCTGTAGTGCCAGGCACAAGAAAGGCACAGCGCTCTCGCGCTCTCTCTCTCTCTCTCTCTCTCTCTCTCTCTCTCTCTCTGTCTCTCTCTCTCTCTCTCCTCTGTCCTCTGCTTTTTCTCTCTCTTTTGAAAACAGAGAGTCTTGCTCTGTCACTCAGGATGGAATACAGTGGCACAATGAAATAAAAGCTCACTGCAGCCTTGATCTCCTGGGCTGAGGTGATCCTCCTGCCTCAGACGCCTGAGTAGCTGGGACTGCAGGCCCACATCGCCATGCTCAGGTAACAGAATTCTTAAATGAAGACACATAAACCGACCACATCCAGGCAAGAACCTGTGTTCTGAGGTCCTCAGGTATATCCCAGGACGAAGATGTCTGACCTGGGATGCCCTCCTGTGGCTACACACTGCCCCTCTCCACTTGGGGTTCCCTCGACTCCCAGCACTGCATTCAGTAGATGAGACCTCTTCACCCACCTTGCTTGAAAGCTTGATGCTGAATTCCTCTGCACCTCTCCCTGGGTCTTCCATATAACTGTCTCTGCCACTGGGATCTCAGCTGACTCATTCCCAGGACCTTGTTTTCAAGTCTTGCTCAAAGGGTGGCTATAGAGTTAAATGAAAAGCGGCTCACCAAAATACCTGACAGCAGGCGTGCAATGCATTTTTCTTCTCTCCCTCCACACACACAAGAAGAGAAAATGGAAAGGAAGTGCTGTGGAGGATTTTTAGGTCAAACTACGATCCTAGAATTCTGGACACATGTCGTTACATGTCCATTCGAACCCATAGAATTTGCATGTGAACCCTAACCTAACTATGGCCGTGTGGGATGATAATGTGGCAGTGTAGCTTGATCCCTTGTCACAGATGTACCACTCTGGTGACAGGTGTCGATAGTGGAAGAGGCTGTGCCTGGGTGTAGGAGAGTTGGTATATGGGAATTCTCTGTACCTTTTAATTTTGCTGTGAACCTAAAATGGCTCTAAGAAAATAAAGTCAATGATGGATGCATTGGCTCACATCTGTAATCCCAGCTGTATTATCATTTTCTTGCTGCTGATAAAGACATAGCTGAGACGGGATTTACAAGAGAAACTTGATTGGACTTACAGCTCCACTTGACTGGGGAGGCCTCACAATCATGGTGGAAGGCAAGGAGGAGCAAGTCCTGTCTTATATGGATGGCAGCAGGCAAAAAGAGACAGAGCTTGTGCAGGGGAACTCCCCTTTTAAAAACCATTAGATCTTGTGAGACCCATTCACCATCACAGGAACAGCACAAGAAAGACCTGCCCCCATGATTGAGTCACCTCCCACCGAGTCCCTCCCACAACACGTGGGAATTGTGAGAGTTACAGGATGAGATATGGGTGGGGACGCAGAACCAAACCGTATCACCAGCACTTCTGGAGGCCAGAGCAGGAGGATAGCTTGAGGCCAGGAGTTCAAGAGTGGCCTGGGCAATAAAGTGTGACCTCCAGCCTGGGCAACGTGGTGAGACCCCCATCTTTTACAAAAAATAAAAATTAGCTAGGCATGGTGGTATGTGCCCATGGTCCCAGCTACTTGGAAAGCTGAGGTGGGAGGATCACTTGAGCCCAGGAGGTTGAGACTGCAGTGAGCCATGTTTGCACCATTGCACTCCAGCCTGGGTGACAGAGCAAGACCCTGCCTCAGGAAAAAATAAAGGAAGTCTTTTTCAAAAAGCTAAGTGCTCCTCACATGATTCTAGGGAACCCAGTCCTGGTCAGGAGGCCCGCTCCCATCCTCTCTGATGAGGGACTGGTACCAGCAGGCCCTGCCCTGTGCAGAGCCATCCCCAGGCTCCTGAGCCAGTTTTTACCTGGTCCTGTGACTGTCATCCAGCACCAACAAGCTCCAGGATGTGCCACAGGAAGGTGTGGCCAGGTCATCCTGGAGACAGCAGAGTAGCAGGGAGGTTCAGGCCTTGCCACTGGAGGTGGTAACCTGTGCAGGGCCTGGGGCAGGACTGAGGCCTGGGCACTGTGACTCAGACTGCTCAGGTGACAGGCTTCAGATCCTGCCCTTGCCCAGGACTCCTAGGCAGCCCCAACAGAGCAGGTGATTGCAGTTTAGCCTGGAGGGATTACAAAATCCTGCTGCGATGGGCAAGGCCCTTGCAATCTGCCATGAACAACTGATTTTAACTGAGCTGGAAGAGGGACACTGAGTGTATTCGGGACACATGGGCCAGTAGGTCTTCCAAATCAGGGGACCCTTCAGTGTTCGTCCCTGTGACAAGCAGCCCTGCTCACCACAGCCCCATAAGAGCCGCATTCTTACGCTCCTCATTTTGTAAGTGGAGAGACAGACTCAAGAGTGGATAAGTACCTTGGCCAGGCTCACCAGTTCATAAAGGGGTGGCAGAAGGGTGTGGCGTCCATCACACTAGGCCACCTCCCCCAGGACGATCCCCTTTTTTCATCCTAAAGACGTGATGGGGACTGTGTTTGATTTTTGTTTTTAATAATTGAATTTCTTCTGTTTGTGATTTAGTCCATTTTGGCATGTAAGGTACCTTTGTACCAACTGCAGTGTAATTCAGAGTTAGAGGAGAGACATACACAATGCTGCAGTAAAGCACCATCAGATGTATTCATTCAGCCATTCATTCCACAAGCTTCAGTGGTGAAGGCTCTGTGCTCGGGGCTGCGAATACAGGTGTGAAGAGACATGGTCCCAGCCCTCAAGAGCTCACCATTTGGCTAACTGGGTCACTGAAGTTGGAAAAACAAAGCCATGTGCCTCCTTTGGATATTCACAGTTTTATGTATCCAAATTCAAAAGGAAGAAGGAATGCTAATCTGGTGTCTAAGGGCAGCGAAACCCCTGTGTGTGGACACACCGGCATGAAAGCTCAGACTTAGAAGAAGCTTGTGCCTGAGTACATTTTGCTCTTCATGCTGAAGTTCAGGAATGATGACCTTGAACCCCTTTGCTGGGGTTTGGCTTTTGTGTTTTGAGTTTTGTTCCATGGACCTTGGATTTTAGGACTGGGAGGAAGCTTAGAAATTTCACCAAACAGGTGCAAAACAAGGCAATGATTTGATGCAGAACAGCCTCAGAGAGAAGAAAAGGGATGGATGGCATCTTGTGACCTCTCCCTGGGCTGGGGTCTTCTTCTGGCTGGCTCTTGAGGCATGCCAGGCAGCAAAGATTGCTTGGCTGCCACTCTACTGACTGTAACACCATGTGAGCCTTGAGTTTCAGGGACCTTAGTCCCTGCATTTTTTTACTCCTAGTGTTTGACCAGGATGGTAGGAAGAGGTTATGGTAACTAAAGAGGCTACCTGATATGTATGTTTCATTGTCATTACTAATCCTTTTTTGAGCTACATGCTTTAGAAGTATTTTCTAATTTAGTCTCAGAGCAACATATTGGTAATTATGATTGCTCTGATTCTGGGTGTGAGAAAAGTGGGACTCTGCTTGATTGACATTTTCTCAAGGTCACAGAACTGGCAAACAGCCAGGCCAGGACTGGAGCCCACATCTGCCTGACTCTAAAGTGCCCACTCTTTCTTCTGTGTTACAAGAGCCTCCCAGCTATTCCCTAGGGTCATTACGTGAACACGTTTGCGGGGAAAAGCACAACGATTTAATCATTCAGGACTTAGTTCAGCAGCCACCTGCTTCCCTGACACCCTGGTCTGGGCCGGATGTCTCTCTTCTGCACTTACGGAGTGCTGGGTGCATGCTTATCACAGGAGCAGCTTTCCCCACTCTGTGCCCTAACACCTGCTGCTGTCTGTCCCCTAATTCATGTTTAAGAAATACTTTTAATAAATAAAAAAATGAATGTAATAAATGATGAAATGAATAAGTGAATAAATGAAATTATTCTCTCTTATTTCTCTATTTTTGGGCATGGGGACTTTCAGGGTGGTAAGAAATCTGTCTACTGCTCAAGATTGCATTTATAAAATCAGATTTATTAAAGTATAGTTTACAAACAGTAAAATTCACTATTAAGTGTGCAATTTGATCACTTTTGAGCATATGCAGGTGTGTAATGACCACAACTACTGCGATGTAGAACATTTCTATCCACCAGTCCATTTCCTCAAGCCCCTTTACAGTCAGTCCTCTCTCCCCCGTGCCCTTGCCCCCTGCAAACACTGATCTGCTCTTTACCATGATAACTTTATGCTTTCTAGAATCTCATATACATAGAATCACTCCCACTTAGCATAATGCTTTTGAAATTTAACAATGTCCATAGTTTTTATTGCTAACTAGATTCCATTGTATGGATAGATGACAGTTATCTATTTACCAGTTGATGAACTTTTAGATTTTTTTGCAGTTTTGGACTCTTGTGCATAAAACCTCAATGAACATTGAAATACAAGTCCTTCTTTGGGCGTACACTTTTATTTTCCCTGGAAGATGCCTAGGAGTGGACAGGTTGAGTCATATGATAAATGTTTGTTTAATTTAGAAACTGTCAAACAGTTTTCTAAAAGGTACCACGTTCCATCCCTGCAAGAAGTTCATGAAAGTTCTGTGTGCTCTGCAACCTCACCAGCACTTGATATTCTCAATCTTTCAAGTTTTAGTCATTCTAAAGTATAGCAGTATCTCATTTTGGTTTTAGTTTGTATTTTCTTCTGATTGCTAATAATGCTGAACACCTTTTAATATGCTTGTTGGCCATTCTTATGTATTCTTTTGTAAAGTGTCCAAATCTTTTCCTACATTTTCATTGCATTTTTCTCTTATTATTGAGTTTTAAGATGATTGTCTACATAGTAACCTGTAGAAATCTACCAAAACCACCTCTTTGAACTAATAATTGATTTAGCATGCTTAAAAAATACAAGAAGAACACATTGTTTTTTATACTTTAATGAACTATTGAAAATTAAAAGCACAATACTTGCCAGGCAAGGTAGCTCACTCCTGTAATCCCAGCACTTTGGGAGGCCAAGACAAAGGATCACTTTGAGGCCATGAGTTTGAGACCAGCCTGAGCAACATAGCAACATGCCATCTCTACAAAAAAAGTTTTTAAAATAGCCAGGCAAGGTGGTGTGCACCTGTTGTCCTAGCTGCTCAGGAAGCTGCAGCGGGAGCATCACTCGAGCCCAGGAGTTTGTGGTTACAGTGAGCTCATTGGACCACTGCACTCCAACGTGGACAACAGAATGAGACCCTGTCTCAAACAACCACCACCACCACCACCACCACCACCACAAAAGGCACAATACCAGGTACCATCACTTTTTAAAAGATTAAAATACTGAGGACATCAATAAAATGGCAGACCAGGAAGCTCTAGGCCCTCATTCTCCCATAAAACATCAAATAAACAACTACAGATGGACTAAAATTACTTTATAGGAGCTCTAGAAACCAATGAAAGATCTGTAACAACCAAGTGCATACCAGTCAGAAGAAAGCCACACTCAGAATAGTAGGAAATTTCGTGGTGGTTTTCCTTGCCCATGCCTCACCCATGCAGGAGAAGGCCAGATAAGAGGCCCAGTTTTTTACTCTCTCCCTTGGGCCAGAAGAACAGAGTGGAAATTGCTTGTATCATTCTCGCCTATTTGCGGGATGTCCAAGAAACCAGTATCTGGCTCAGATGGAAGGGTAGCATAGTGTAGAGCTTAGGCTGTAAGCCTCAAATAGAAGTGGTGGGCATCATGATGTGGAAACTGTAGGGGGTGGTGCATAGGTCTGAGGACAACTGGGAGCAAGAAATCATGGGCAGAGGAATACAGTAGAACATCTAAGGCTCTGAGAAGAAGCTGAAGTGGGACGCTTTGGAAAATTAAGGCACTTGAAAGCAGCCAGAAGAAATGGGGAATTACACACACATAGGCCCAGATAGGATGCATGCCCAGAAGACCTGAGCAGCCCATAAGCCTTTCTTTACCCTGGGATGATCTCCAGGTTCAGGGGCTTGATAATAAATAACTCCAGTCTTCAAAAATTGTAAGAGGTGTTCTTGAAACGTCCATTTTTTTTTCAACTAAAGATTACAAGGCATACAGAGAAACAGGGAAGCATGTTTCTTTTCAAAGAAACAAAATAAACCTCCAGAAATAGTCGTTGAAGAAACACACAGTGAGCACTTACTGGAAAAAGGCTTTAAATGACCATCTTAAATGTACTGAAAGAGTTAAACCATGGGCCAAAAAAAAAAAAAAAACTAAAGAATATCAGAAAAACTATATATATATAAACAAAGTTAGAATATAAACAGGGAGATATAAATTATATATTAAATAAAAATAAAATTCAGCAGCTGAAAAATACTTAAGGGAATTAAAAAATTCCCCAGAGAGGCTTAACTGTAGCCTAGAAAAGAGGGGAAGAAAGCAAACATTGAATTTAAACACTAGTCATTTGAAATGGTCAAGTCTGAGACCAGAAAGGAAAAAAAAGATGACAGAAAGTCAAAGTGAGCCTTAAAGACTAATGGGACCTAAACAAGTAGACTAATATAGGAATAAAAATAGTAGACTAACATAGGAATTAAAAATGAAGAGAGAAGGGTGTAGATAGATTATTTGAAGAAATAATGGCCAAAAACTTCCCAACTTTAAGGTAATACATGGAGATGCAAATCCAAGATGCTCAAAGATTTTCAAGTAAGATAAACCCACAGAGACCCACACCAAGATACATTACAATCAAACTGCAGAAAGTCAACAAAATTTGAAAGCAGCAAGAAAACAGTAACTTACAATGTACATGGGATGCCCAATAAGACTACCCGTGGATTTCTTAGCAAAAAACCTTACAAGCCAAAAGGCAGTGGGATTACATATTTTAAGTTATGAAGTGGTGGGGAAACTTATCAACTAAAAATTTAATCTCTGGCAAAACCATCCTTCAGAAATGAGAGTGAAATTAAGACATTTCCTAATAAACAAAAACTGAGGGAGTTTATTACCACTAGACCTGCCCTACAATAAACACTAAAGGGAGTCCTACAAGTTGAAATGTAAGGATGCTAGACAGTAACTTGAAGCCATATGAAATTTAAAGTTCTCTGACAAACGTAATACATGGAAAAATATAAAAAGCAGTTTAAATTATTTTAACTTTAGTTTATAATTCTACTTTTTATTTTCTACAGGATTTATAAGGCAAATTTATTAAAATAAATACAAATCTATAAATATGGCTATAGACCAGACACAGTGGCTCACGCCTGTAATCCCAACAGTTTGGGAGGTCCAGGTGGGTAGATCACCAGAGGTCAGGACTTTAAGACCAGCCTGACCTATATAGTGAAATCCCATTTCTACTAAAAACACAAAAATTAGCTGGGTGTGGTGGTGTGTGCCTGCAGTCCCAGCTACTCAGAGGCTGAGACAAGAGAATTGCTTGAACCTGGGAGGTGCAAGTTGCAGTTGGCAAAGATGGAGCCACTACATTCCAGCCTGGGTGACTGAGACTCCATCTCAAAAAAAAAAAAAAAGATATAAAGTATATTCGGATGTAAGTTGTGACACCAATAACACAAAGAGGGGAGTGGAGGGAGGACCTGTAAAGGAGTAGAGTTTTTTAGTGTTACTGAAGTCAAGTTGGTATCAATTTAAGGTGCCATAACTTTAAGATGCTACATTTAATGACCACAATAACCACAAAGAAAATATCTAAGCTAGGTGCAGTGGTTCATTCTTGTAATTCCAACACTTAGGGAGGCTGAGGCAGGAGGATTGCTTGAGCCCAGAGTTCAAGACCAGTTTGTAGAAAAAAAAATTGGCCATGCATAGTGGTGCATACCTGTAATTCCAGCTACTTGGGAGGCTGAGGTGGGAGGATTGCTTGAGCCCAGGAAGTCAAGGCTGCAGTGAGACATGACCACCACTGCACTGTAGTCTGGGCAAAATACATAAAGGAAAATGAGAAGGAAATCAGTACATGTCACTACAAAAAGTCAACTAAATACAAAGTAAAGTAGTAATGGAACAAGTGAGGGGAAAAAAAGCTGTAAGACATACAGAAAACAAATAACAAAATGGCAAAAGTAGTGCTTTCCTGTCAGAAATTGCTTTAAATGTAAATGGATTAAATTCTCCAATCAAAAGACATAGAATGGGGGAATGGATTTTTTTTTAAAAAATGTAATCCAACTATATGCTGTTCTTAAGAGGCACACTAAATTTAGACCTTGTGACAGAGATTGAAAGTAAGAGATGGAAAAAGATATTCCATGCAAATAACCAGAAGAGGAGAGAAATTGCCTATAATTTCAAATACAACAGACCTTAAGTCAAAACACTGTTACATGAGACAAATAAGGACATTAAATAATAAAAGGGTCAGTTCACTAAGACAATAACAAGAACATAAAAAGTTAAATTATGTTTTTAGAAACAAGAATATAAAAAGTTAAATTATGTTTCTAGATTATGTACACGAACATTAGAACTCCAAATATATGTGGAGCAAACATTGACAGAATTGAAGGGAGAAATAGCCCTACAATAATAGTAGGAGAATTCATTATCCACTTTCAATAATGTATAGAATAACCAGACAGAAGATCAATAAGGAAACAGATGACTTGAACAACAGTGTAGACCAATTAGATGTGAAAGACATATACAGATCACTCCATCCAACAACAGCAGCAGATTTTTCTCAAGTACATATGGAACATTCTCCAGGAAAGACCACATTTTAAGCCACATAATAAGCCTTAATGAATTTTCAAAGATTGAAATTATGCAAAGTATTTTTTCTGAACATGAAGTGAAACTAGGCAACAACTGCACAAGGAAAACTGGAAAATTCACAAATTTGAGGAAATTAACACATTATTAAATGACGAATGGATAAGAGAAGGACTCACAAGGGAAACTATGAAATATCTTAAGACAAATAAAGATGAAAATGCAACTTACACAATAAAAACAGTATTAAGAGGGAAATTTATAGCTGTAAATGCTTACACTAAAAAAGAAGAAAGGTCTCAGATTAGCAGCCTAATTTTACCCCTTTCAGATCTGGAAAAAGAGCAAACTAAACCCAGAACAAGAAGAAGGAAACAAAAAAGATTGGAGCAGATATAAATAAACTAGAGAATAGTAAAACATTACATAAAATCAACAAAACCAGGTATAGGTTCTTAGAAAAGATCAATAAAATTGAAAAACCTTTGGGTAGATTGGCTAAGGAAAAAGAGAGAAAATGCAAATTAAAAATGAAAGCAGGGATGTTCCACCAATTTTACAGAAATAAAAAAGGATTATAAGAGAATACTGTGAACAAATATGTGACAACAAAATGAATAACCAAGATGAAAAGGCCAAATTCTTAGAAAGACACAGCCTGCCAATACTGAATATGAAGAAATAGGAAATTTGAATAGGGCTACAACCAGTAAGGAGATTTATTTTATAACCAAACACCTAACAACGAAGCCTGAGATCAGATGGTTTCAAAGATGTATTCCGCAGAGTATTGAAAGAATTAACACCAATTATTCTCAAACTCTTCTGAAGGCTGAAAAGGGGGAAACACTTCCAAATTCATTCTATGAAGTTGATGTTGCCTGATACCAAAGCCGGATTAGAACACAAAAAACTACACAATAGCATCCCTTTTGAATATAGATTTTAAAATGCTCAACTAGCAAGCAAAATTTCAGCATAATATTAAAATACTAGCTGGGTATGACGGCACATGTCTGTAGTCACAGGCTACTTGAGAGGCTGAGATGGGAGGATCCCTTGAGTCCAGGAGTTTGAGATTATACTCAATATAAGGCATTCAGATAGGAAAGGAATGATCACACCTGTGAATAGCCACTGTACCCCAGCTTGGGCAACATAGACCATCTCTAAAAAATAAAAAATACTAGCAGACTGAATTCAACAGTCTATTAAAAAGATTCTACACCATGATCATGTATGATTTATTCCTGAAATACCAAGAACGTTTAACATGAAAAATTCAAGGTAATTCACACATTAATGGAATTAAGGAGAAAAAAGTAATCATCTCAATTGATGCAGAAAAAGCATCTGATAAAAATCAATATTCTTGACTTAAAAACACTCAACTAACTAAGAATGAAAGGAAACTGTCTCAAACTAGGAATAAATGGAAACTAACATACTAAAAGCCATTTATGTAAGCTCCATAGCCAACGTCATACTCAGTGGTAAAAGACTAAAAGCTTTTTCTCTAAGATCAGGAGCAAGACAAGGATGGCCACTCTCATCACTTCTATTCAACATAATACTAGAAGTTGTACCCAGAGCAATTAGGCAAGAATTGGTGGGAGTGGGGGGAGGGGATAAAAGGCATTCAAATAGGAAAGGAAGACATAAAGGTATCTCTATTCACAAGTGACAGTCTTATAGTGCAGAAACCCCTAAAGATTAAACGCACACACAATAAGAAATCTGCAACTAAGAGTTCAGCAAAGTTATAGGACAAAGTTGTAGAACAATAAATTGACACGCAAAAATCAGTTGGATTTCTGTTTACTAACAAACAACAACCTGGAGAGGAAATTTTAAAATTTTCCATTTACAATAGCATCAAAAGGGTAAGTTACTTAGGAATAAACTTAACCATGTAGATGAAAGACTTGCACAATGAAAACTACAAAATGTTACTGGAAAAAATTAAACATACAAATACATGGAAAGACAACCCGCATTCATGGCCTGAAAAACAATATTGTTAAGATGTCACTACTATCCAAAGCAATTTACAGATTCAGTGCAGTCCCTGTCAGACTCCCAATGTCAGTTTTTTACAGGAATAGAAAAATCCATCCTGAAATTTTTATGGGATGTCAACAGTCCTTGAATAGCTAAAACAATCTTGAGAAAGAACAAAATTAGAGGTCTTACACATTCTCTTTTCAAAATTTACTACAGGCTCTGATGATCAAAACAACGTGGAAATGGCCTGAAGAGAGACATAGCCCAATGGAATAGGAAGAGTCTATAAAATAGTCCTTACATTTCTGGTCAAAACATTTTCAACAAGGTTGCCAAGATGGTTCTATGGGGAAAGGACAGTCTTTTCAACAAATGCTGTTGGGAAAACTGGTGGCATGGTTTAAATGTGTCCCCCAGAAGTTTATTTGTTGGGATTGTAATTGCCAATGTAACAGTATTAAAAGATAGGACCTTTAAGAGGTGGTTGGGTTATGAGGGTGCAGTCCTCAAGAATGAATTAATTCTCATGAGGGCAGGTCTTTATAAAACTAAGCTCAGCTTGCCCTTATGATCTGTCTTATGGGCTTGCTTTTGCCCTCTGCCTCTCTGCCATAGGATAACCCTCACCAGATGTCAGTGCCATGCTCTTGGATTTGCCAGCCTCTAGAACTGTAAGGAATAAATTTATTTTCTTTAAAATTACCCAACCTATGGTATTCTTTTATAGCAAAAAAATAAAAATAATAAAAAATAAATAAAATAAAACAACTGGATAGCCACATACAAAAAAAAAAAAAAAAATTTGGACCCTTGCCTTACACCATATACAAAAGTTAATTCAAAATGGATGAAAGATATAAATGTAAGAGCTAAAACTATGACACATTTAGAAGAAAACATGGGAGAAAATTTGTGACACTGGATCTGGCAATAATTTATTGGACAGGACACCAAAAACATAGGCAAAAACAAAAATAAACTATGTAAGTTGAAATTGTCAAAATTAAGGGTTTTTTTTTTTTTTTAGACAGGGTCTCACTGTGTTGCCCAGGCTGGAGTGCAGTGGCACAACCTCAACCTCCTGAGCTCAAGCCGTCCTCTCATCTCAGCCTCTGGACTAGCTGGGACTGCAGGCTCGTGCCATCACACCCAACTAGTTAAAATTGAGAACCTTTGTTTGTCAAAGGGTGTTATCAACAGAGAGAAAAGACAACCCCTGGGATGGGGGGAGCTATTTGTAAATCTCATATCAAATAAAAGATTGATATTGAGAATATATAAAGAACTCCTACACCTCAACAACAACAACAACCATGATTTAAAAATGGGCAAAGGACTTTAATAGACATTTGTCTAAAGATATGCAAATATCCAATAAGCATGTGAAAAGATGCTCTGCATCACTAGTCATTAAACGCAAATCAAACGATACCATTTCACACCTACTAGAATAGATACTACCAATAAAATTGTTGCTAAGAATGTGGACAAATGGTAACCCTTGTGTGTTGCTGGTGGGAATGTAACATGGTGGGTGCAGCCACTATGAGAAACAGTATGATGATTCCTCCCAAATTAATTACCATATGATTCCACTTATAGGTATATACACAAAAGAAGTGATTGCAGGGACTTAAATAGATATTTGTATACCTATGTTCCATAGCAGCATTTTCCACAATAGCCAAAAGGTAGAAGCAACCTAAGTGTCTATGGACTGATGAATAAATTAACAAAATGGGGTATATATGTACAATGGAATATTATTCAGCCTTCAAAAGAGGAAATTCTGACAAATCACACAAGAATGAGACTTTGAAGAACTTATGTTAAATACATCAATCAAAAAGACAATTACTGTATGACTCCACATACATATACATTTCCTAGAGTGGTCAAATTCATAGAGGCAGAAAGAATGGTAGTTGTCAGGGCCTGGGAGGACAAGGAATTGAAGAATTATCATTCAATGGCTGAAGAGTTTCCGTTTGAGAATAAAGAGTTCTGAAGGTGGATGGTGATGATTGCACAACAGTGAGATTGTACTTGATGCCACCAAACTGAACATTTTTAAATGGTTAAGATGATAAATTTTTTTGTATATTTTACCACAGTAAAAAAGTAAATACTGAGGTTTACACTTAACAGGACTTGAATAGGATCTGTATGTGGAAAACTAAACAATGCCTTTCACATGCTTACTTGCCATCTATGTATCTTCTTCAGTGAGATATCTGTCCGGATCTTTTGACCATTTTTATTTTTATTTATTTATTTATTTATTTATTTATTTATTTATTTATTTATTTATTTTGAGGCAGAGTTTCGCTCTTGTTACCCAGGCTGGAGTGCAATGGCGCGATCTCGGCTCACTGCAACCTCCACCTTCTGGGTTCAGGCAATTCTCCTGCCTCAGCCGCCCAAGTAGCTGGGATTACAGGCACCCTCCACTATGCCCAGCTAATTTTTTATATTTTTAGTAGAGACGGGGTTTCACTGTGTTGACCAGGATGGTCTCAATTACCTCGTGATCCACCCGCCTCGTCCTCCCAAAGTGTTGGGATTACAGGCGTGAGCCACCGCACCCGGCTCTTGACCATTTTAAAATCAGCAGTTCATTTTCTCATTGAGTTTTAGGAGTTTTTAAAATATATTTTGGATTAACAGTCCTTTATCAGCTGTGTCTTTTGCAAATATTTCCTCCCAGTCTGTGGTTTGTCTTCTCATGCTCTTGATGCTATTTTTCTCAGAGCAGAAGTTTTTAATTTTAATGAAGCCCAGCTTATCAGATATCTAAAATGTCATTACCAAACCCAAGGTCATCTAGATTGTCTCCTATGTTATCTTCTACAAGTTTTATAATTTTGTGTTTTACATTTGGAATGGCGGATCTTAGCTCACTGCAACCTCCACCTGCCAGACTCCAGCAATCCTCCCACCTCAGCCTTGAAGTAGCTGGGACTACAGGTGCAAGCCACCACACCCAGCTAGTTTTTTGTAGAGACAGAGTTTCACCATGCTTTTGTTTTACATTTAGGTTTATGACACATTTTGTGTTAATTTTTGTGAAGGGTGTAAGTGTTTGTGTTTGGATTCATTGTTTGTTTCTTTGTTTTGCATGAGGAGGTTCACCTGTTTTAGAATATGGAAAAATCTATTATTTCTCAAGTAAATTGTCTTTGCTTCTTTGTCAAAGATCAGTTAACTATATTTCCATGGGTCTATTTCTGGGTCCTCTATTCTGGGTTCTCCATTCCATTGATATATGTGTCTGTTCTTTCACCAACACCACACTGTCCTGATTACTATAGCTATAAAGTTAGTAAGTCTTGAAGTTGGGTAGTATCAGTTCTTCCTGAATATTTTGTTGACTATTCTAGATCTCTTGCCTCTTCAAGTAAACTTTAGAATTAGTTTGTCAATATCCACAAAATAACTTTCTAAGATTTTGATTGAGATTGCAGTGAATCTAAAGAACAAGTTGGAAGGAAATGACATCTTAATATTGTCTTCCTATCCATGAAATGAGAATAGCTCTCCATTTGTTTAGTTCTTCTTTGATTTCTTTTATTACAATGTTGTAATTTTTTTCATATAGATCTTGTATATATTTTATTAAATTTATACTTAAGTATTATCATGGGTTTTTTTGGTGCTGATGTAAATAGTATTGTGTTTTTATATCAAATGCTGATTGTTTATTGCTGCATATGGGAATGCAGTGGAATTTTGTATATTAACCTTATATCTTGCAATCTTGCTATATTTTTTTGTCGATTCTTTGGGATTTTTTACATAGGCAATCATGTCATGTATGAACAAAGACAATTTTATCTTTTACTTCTCAATCTGTATACCTTTTATTTTATTTTCTCATCTTGTTGCATTAGCCATCTTCTAATACAGTGTTGAAAAGGGTGGTGAAAAGGGTAATTAATGCTTGTCCTGTTTCTGATATTTACAGAAAGACATCTAGGTTTTCTCCATTAAGAGTAATGTTAGCTGTATAGACTTTGTAGATGTTCTCTGTCAAATTGTGAGTGTTCTTCTCTGTTTCTAGTTTCCTGAGATTTGTTATCATGATGGGTACTGGATTTTGTCAAATGCTTTCTCTATATCTATTGATTCATTTTATCTAGCTTATCAAATTTGGGGGCAGACAGTTGTTTATAATTTTTTATTATGTTTTAATGTCTGTGGAGTCAGTAGCTATTCCTTCTTTTATTTCTGATATTAGCAATTTATGTCTTCTCTCCCTTTTTCTTAGTTAGCCTGGATAGAAATTTAGCAATTTTATCGATCTTTTCAAAGAACCAGCTTTTGATTTCAATGATTTTTTCCCCATTGGTATTTTGTTTTCAATTTGATTTATTTCTGCTCTTGTTATAATTATATTTTGCTAACTTTGAGTTTAATTCACTCCTTTTTTTTCTGGTTTCCTAAGGTGTAAGCTTACACTATTGACTTTAGTTATTTCTTCTTTTCTAAGGTATGCATTTAATATTATAAATTTCCCTCTATGTACTGTTTTCTCTACTTTCCATTAACCTCAATAAGTTTTATTTTCATTTTTGTTTAGTACAAAATATTTTTAAATTTTTCTTGAGATTTATTTTTTTTGCCCATGTGATTTTTAGAAGCATCGTGTTTAATATTCAAGTGTATGGGGATTTTCCAGCTATCTTTCTGTTATTAGTTTCTAGTTTAATTCCATTATAGTCTGAAAGCATACATTGCATGATTTCTCTTCCTCCAAATTTGTTTAAGTGTGTTTTATGGCCAAGAAAGTAGTCTGTCTGGGTGAATATTCCATGTGAACTTGAGAAAAATGTGTATTATTCTGTTTTTAGGTGGAGTAATACATAGATGCCAATTATAGCTAGTTGATTGATGGTGCTGTTGATTCAGCTATGTCCTTACTGATTTTCTGCCTCCTGGACCTGTCCATTACTGAGACAAAATGTTGAAGTCTTCAACTATAATCCTGGATTCATCTGATTCTCCTGGACGTCTATCAGTTTACTTTGTGTATTTTGATACTTTGTTGTTAGGTGCATACACATTAAGGATTGTTATGTCTATTTGGAGAAATGACCCGTTTATTATTATGTAATGCTTGTCTTTATCACTGGTAACTTTCCTTGCTCTGAAGTCTGTCTGAAATTAATATAGCTACTCCCGATTTATTTTGATTAGTGCTGGCATAGTATATCTTTCTCTAGCTTTTTACTGTATCTGTGTCTATATATTTAAAGTGGTTTTTTTTTTTTTTTTTGATGGAGTCTTGCTCTTTAGCCAAGGCTGGAGTGCCATGGCGTGATCTCAACTCACTGCAACCTCTGCTTCCCAGATTCCAGCAATTCTCCTGCCTCACTCAGCCTCCCAAGTAGCTGGGATTACAGGCGTCTACCACCATGTCCAGCTAATTTTTGTATTTTTAGTAGAGACAGGGTTTCACCATGTTAACCAGGCTAGTCTCGAACTCCTGACCTCATGATCCATCTGCCTTGGTGTCCCAAAGTGCTGGGATTACAGGCGTAAGCCACCGTGCCCAACCTAAAGTGGGTTTTTTTGTAGACAACTTATAGTTGGGTCTTGTTTTGTTTTGTGATTAGTCTATTACAGTCTCTGTCTTCTAGTTGGTGTATTATATAGTTTGGATATTCATACCCACCCAAATCTCATATTGAAGTATAATCCCTAATGGTGGAGGTGGTGCCAGTGAGAGGTGATTGGATCATGACGGTAGATTTCCTGCGAATGGTTTAGCACCATTCACTTGGTGCTGTCCTTATAATAGTGAGTGAAGTCTCCTGAGACCTGGTTGTTTAAAAGTGTGTGGCACCTCCTGTCCTCTCTCTCTCTCTTGCTCCTGCTTTTGCCACGTGATGCCTGTGCCCCCTTTGACCTCTACCATGATTGGAAGCTTCTTGAGGCCTCCCCAGAAGCTGATGCTGCTATGCTTCCTGTACAGACTGTAGAACCGTGAACCAATTGAACTTCTTGACAGCAATGTAAAAATGTGAAAATACAGCATCTTTGGAACATTGACACTTAATGTGATTATTAATATAGGTGAATTAATCTGGACTATATTTGTTACTGTATCCCATTTGTTGCCCCTATTCTTTGTTTTTATTTTTGTCTTTCACTCTTTTTTGCCTTGTGGGGTTTTAATTGAGCATTTTTTAGTTTTCATTTTTTTCTCCATCCTTTAATTACCTTTTTTTTTTTTTTTACTTTCTTAGTGGTTCCCCTAGAGTTTGCAATATACATTTTACAATTAATGCAAGTCTACTTTTTAAGTAACACTTTACTGCTTCACAGATAGTGTAAGTACTTTCAGACTTCTCCCTCTTGTCTCTTATATCACTGCTGTCATTCATTTCACTTATTCATAAACTGTAATAATCACTGAATACAGTGTTATTTTCATTACATTGAAGGAACTATCTGTTGGCCAGGTGTGGTGGCTCTTGCCTGTAATCCCAGCATTTTGGGAGGCTGAGATGGGAGAATTGCTTGAGGCTAGGAGTTTAAGGCAAGCCTGGGCAACATAATGAGAGCCTGTCTTTGCAAAAAATAGAAAAAATTAACCAGACATAGTATTGCACACCTGTGGCCTCAGCTACTTGGGCGGCTCAGGTCAGAAGATCACCTGAGCCCAAGAGATTGAGGATGTGGTAAGTCATGAATGCACCACTGCACTCCAGACTGGGTGACAGAGTGAGACCCTGTCTCAAAAAAAGAAGGAGAAGGAGAAGAAGAAGAAGAAAATATGTTTTAATTTTGCCTTCACTTATTCCTTCTTTAATTGTCTTTCTCCTTACAGATCTGAGTTTCTAACCTATATAATTTTCCTTCACTTTGAAGAACTTCTTTTAACATTTCTTGCAGAGCATGTCTACTAGTGACAAATTCCCTCAATATTTGGTGATCTGACAGAATTTTTAGCCTCCACTTTTAAAGGATAATTTTGCTAGATACAGAATTCTAGGTTGGTGGGTTTTTCTTCAGACACTTAAATTATTTCGCTCCACTCTCTTCTTGCTTGTATGGCTTTTGAAGAGTTCCAATGTAATTATTATCCTTGTCATTCTATTGGTAAGATGATTTTTTTCCTCTGGCTCCTTTCCAGATATTTTTCTTTTCTTTACTTTCCGTGACTTGGATACAATGTGCCTACATGTCATTTTTGGCATTTATGCCAAAATGGTCTTTTCTAACTTTATTGGATATATGATTTTGGAAATTCTCAGTCATTATTGCCTCAAATATTTCTTCGTTCCTTTTGCTCTTTGGTCTCCTTCTGGTATTCCCATTGTGTGTATGTTATACATAGTTGTCCCACAGTCAGTGGATAGTCTGTTCCATTTTTTTCTGTCTTCTTTGCTTTTCAGCTTGGAAAGTTTCTGTTGGCAAATTTTCAAGATCATTGATTCTTTTTTAGTGATGTCTAGCCAGTAATAAGCCCATAAATAGCATTCTTCATTTATGTTATAGTGCTTTTTATTTCTAGCATTTCTTTTGGGTCCTTTCTTAGAATTTCCATTTCCCTATTTGCATTACCAGTATGTTTTTGCATGTTGTCTACCTTTTGCATTAGAACCCTTACCATGTTAATCATAGTTATTTTAGATTTGCAGTCTAATAATTCTAACATCTGTGCAATATCTGAGTTTGATTCTCATTCTCTGTTTCTCTAAACTGTGCTGTTAGCCATTTAATATGCCTTGTCATTTTTTTCTCAAAATCCAAACATGACATACTGCATAAGAGGAATGCAGCACTGGCTCCTGTGGAGGTTTCTGCCCATGGGTTTCTGCCCTGGTAAGTTGTGATTCTCTGTATCTACCTTTTTGCCTCTTCAATTGTAGGACAGTGGCTTGCTTTATGACCTGAATTATTTGACGGAGCTAGGAAGAGTTGCCCATGTTCACTTTGTTCAGCTTTTTCTCTTATTAGGATGGGATTAACAATTTCCAATCTCCTTACATGCTGGACTGGGTATAAAAAAATCTCATCCTTTTACCTCTATCCAATCTGTGTTTTGTATGTAAAGTGGATTTCTTTAAACCATCATATAACCATATAGTTCTATCTTGCTTTTTCTTAAAATGTAATCTGAAAATCCCTGTTTTAAAATGGAATATTTAGGCCATTAACATTTAATGTGATCATAAGTATGGTTGTGTTTTAATCTAACATCTTACTGTTTGCTTTCTATTTGTCTTATCTATGCTTTGCTTCCCTTCATCTTTTTCTGTCTTGGATAGATTTGATTAGTTGAGAATTTTATGATTCCATTGTGTATACCTCAATGGCATATTAGCTCTTTTTAAGAAGTGGTTGCTCTAGCATTTACAGTAACATCTTAAATTGGTCAGTCTATCACCAAATAATGTTATACCACTTCACATAATATTTACAAGGATCTAACAAAAATATATTTTCATTTCCATCCTCCTGTTCTTTGTGACATTATTATATTTTATTTCTACATATGCTATCAATTCAATAATATTATTTTTGCTTTGACAATCAATTATGTTTTTAAAAAATTTTAAAAATAGAAAAAATCTTTTATGTTCACCAATTCCCTTATGTGTATCCAAATTTCCATCTGTATCACTATCCTTTGCCGCAGGGACCTCCTTTAACATTTTTCATAATGTTGATCTGCTGATGAATTCACTCGGCTTTTCTGTGTTTGAAAAATCCTATTTGGCTTTCATTTTAGAAAATAATTTTGCTAGGTATAGAATTTTAGGTTGAGTGGTTTTAAAAATTTTTTCTTTCAGCACTTTAAAAAATGCTATTCCATTGTCTTCTGGGTTTCATAGTTTCAAGCACAAAGTCTGCTTTAGCTTTTATTTTTCTGTATGTAATGTGTCCTTTTCCCTCTAGTTGATTTCTTCTGTATGTAACCTGTCCTTTTCCCTCTAGTTGATTTCAAGATTTTCAGCAATTTCATTTTGATGTGCCTTAGTATGGTTTCCTTAAATTTATTTTGGTTGGAGATTGTTAGGATTTTTGAATCTGTGAATTTATAGTTTCCATTAAATTTAAAAAATATTTAGCCATTATTTTTTCAGATACGTTTTTCTAATCTCTCCCTTTTCTTCTGAGCCTAATTACTTTTATGTTAGGCCACTTAATATTCTCTCACAGATTGTTACTTCTGTGCTGATTTTCAGTCTTTTTTCTGTTTCTCATTTAGGATAGTTTGTATTGACATGTTTCTTTTTTACTAATATTTTCTTCTGCAATGTCTAATCTATTGTTAATCCCATATAGGGTATTTTATGTCTCAAATATTCTACCTTTCAAATTTTGATTTGGCTCTTTTTTTAGATCCTTTACATCTTGTTGTTAAGAACCGTGATCTTGTTTTCCTCTACCTTCTTGAACACAGAAGTATATTTAAAATAGCTCTTTTAACATCCATATCTGCCAGCTCCATCATCTTTGTCATTTCTGGTGCCATTTCTATTGACTGATTTTCATCCTGGTTGTGGGTTGTATTTTCCTGTTTCTTTTTCTATCAGACAGTAGTCTTCTGAGGATACTACCTGATGTCCCATGTATTAGGCGGTCTTTCCACCCTATCTTGTGGGAACAAAATGGAAACGAGGGTGTCACTCAACTCAGCAACACCCTTGTTTCCATTTTGGTTCTCCTTCCCTGTGTAATGGCCTGGAGACCTGCTGACAATGATCAGGGGGACACATATTGGGTTCACCTCATTTGTTTCTCTTTCCCAGAATTACTTTGTGTACTGTCGCACAATGTCTGAAAACTCAGGCATTGTTTAGTTTTGTATTTGTTTAAGGTGGCAGGTTAATCTGATCCATCATAATCTGTTATTCCATCATAAGCAGAAGTGGAAGTTTTTATAATGTAAAACTTTCTTTCTTACATGTGATATAGCTTGTATGGATCCAACCTCATCTCAGTCAAGCCCTAAATCCCATGGAGAATTAAGCAGTGAATAACATTTTGGAGAGAGCCTTGAATGGAGTCATTTTGCTAGGTCTGTCACTTGCCAGCTGTCATTTCATTTCTATGAGCCTCAGTTTCTCATCTACAAAATGAGTGCATTATTGAATACCTTCCCAGCTTACTTTATAAGGTATTTGAAAATGAAATGAGATGGTATGTGTAAGAGCACCTTAAAAATTCTATTTATAGAGGCAAACGTGACTGTGATGAGTTCAATATGCTAACTAGATCCTGTGTCAGAAATGCAGGGGATGACAGCTGTTAGGAAGCCAATTGAGGAAGGGCTTAGAACCCATTTTCCCTACCTGCACTGAAATTCTTTATAAAATATCCTTGACAACCCCCTCTGATCAAACCCTACAAATTCCAGTTCCAAATATAGACCCATAAGCTTTTTTTCAAATACAACTTCAATGCCCAGGTCCAGCCATATACTTTACATTGCTCTATATTTCTGAGCACATCTTGTGCCTCAGCATTCTCCATCTCAAAAATGAAATTATTGTAGTTTTATTTCTATTAGTTTCTTTTGAGGAACTTTGAAAAACCTTTTAAAGGAATGGCATTGTATAAGGTTTCATTTAAGTGTGTGGAACAAGTGCACTTCTTTGCCCTGACACTGACCTTGGGTGGGAAAGAGTGTTATGAGTTACTTAGCTATTTTGTTGTTATAACCCTCTGGTGTTCTCACTCCCACCATCTCACACATACACATACCTCATGGCTTTAAACACAGTCACAATTCTGTGACACTCCCGACTTGGGGAGGTGGAGGTCCGTATTTCCTCTGGTTAAATCTAGACGTGCTTGTGACTGCTTTAACCAACAAATATTGGTTAGAGGTGATGTTATGTGACTTCTGAGCCTAAGTCTTAGAAGGCCATGTAGCCTTTGGCTTATTTATGGGAACACTCATTCTTGGAGCCCCGAGTTGACAAGTCAGATTTACTCTGAGGCCGCTGTGCTAAAAAGGGAGCCGAAAGTCTGTGGAGAAGCCATTTGTAGACATGCCGGTCAACAGACACAGCCTAGCCCAACCTCTGAGTCACGCCCTCTGCTGCAAGGCTTGTGAGTGGAGAAGTGTCCACATAATTCTAGCTTCTGGCCATTCAGGTGACTTCTAGTTGTTCATGAATTTCTAGATGCAGACACGGTGAAGCAGACACAAGCCATACTCAGATTTTCTATCAACGTACTATATTTTAAAACAAAATGATACTCAGTGCCTGCTCTAAGGGAACTTACTACTTAGTGGTAGGGAGCCTTAAAAATATCAGGGCTTATTACATCCTGTTTCTTGATCTGAGTGCTGCTTATATGGTGTATTCACTTGGTGAAAACTCTGTGCACTTCTCTATAGAGATACTATGCTTCAATACAGATTTTATTTTAAAAACAAAACGTAATAGTTTGAAATCCACACATTAAAGCAATCTCACAATCCAAAAAAAAGTATCTTCAACTTCTCACACTGGAATCGTTGGCCGATGGCAGAATTCTCTGTGATGAGATCTCTATATAGGCTGTCTCTTCATTAGCCTGATCCTATGCACCCAGACAGAAGTCAAACATGTGTACAGATGGCTTAAGAAAAAGCTTATTTTCCATGTTGTATTCTTATGGGTGGTTTCTAATCAGTTTCACTTCTTCCTCTTAGGCATTTGGAAAGAAGAGGCAATAAGATAAAGAGAAATAAATATATTGCCTTGAACCAACTGTTTATCTTGTAATTTGTTAATTTTTCAATTGAAATTTGTCTGAAAGTCTAGCTTCTAATTAGATCCAATTAAATAAAGGCCAAATTCTGTGCAGAAATTTGACACTCATGTCCCCTTAAACGAAAGCTGATAATTGTTCAGAGTGGAGTGGAAGAAAGTTAGTATAGAAAAATGGTGTTCTTGGTTTGGAACTCACATCCCTCAGTGCTATGGAGAAGCAAACACAAATCACAGGCTGAGCATTGGCTTATCTCGGTGCTATCCAAGTGGACAAAATGTGGCAAGTCCTTCATCTCTTGAGGCCTCACTGAGGCTCCGTAGCCTGTGAGTTAACCAGTGAAGTGACTTGCTAAAATTTGCACAGTCAGTAGTGGCAGGTTGGCCTGACCTTGTGGCTTCTGGCTCCAAGTCAGTCTCCTTCCCACCACGGAGGTTTTAGGTATCAGCTGGAGACATGATTCATCAGAGACAGGTGGTGGTGGTGGGTTAGGGTGTTCACAGGCGTATGTGTACAGGGAGGGCCTCTGTAGTAACCAGGAGTGTGTGACCTGGGGAAACTGTAGCCCAGTATTTTAAGCAACTCTTACACAAAGATTTTGATGTTATAAGGGATCTACACTGCCCACATTCAGGAGCAGTCTAGTCTGAAAACAATATTCCTTTTTCCCTCGGTTCATGTAGAAAAGCTACTGGACTTCAGATTCTGTGAAACTGATGTAATTTCCTTGTGTTCTGCCTGCTTCAATCAGGCAGTGAAGCTGCTGGTGTACATCTTAAATCCCTGCTAGGTTGTGTGTGTATGTGTGTGTGTGTGTGTGTGTGTGTGTGTCAGTTTCTTTCTGTTGCCAGGCTGGAGTGCAATCTCAGCTCACTGCAACCTCTGCCTCCCGGGTTTAAGCGATTCTCCTGCCTCTGCCTCCCAGGTATCTGGGATTACAGGTGCGCACCGCCATGCCTGGCTAATTTTTGTATTTTTAGTAGAGTCGGGGTTTCACCATGTTGGCCAGGCTGGTCTCGAACTCCTGGCCTCAGGTGATGCCCCTACCTTGGCCTCCCAAAGTGCTGGATTACAGGTGTGAGCCACCGTACCCGGCCAATCCCTGCTGTTTTAATCAGAGAGCATTATTCTGAATTAGGAACTTGATGGATTTCTCCTCGATGACTGTAGAGAGATTTCCGTGGGTTGAACAAGGAATTCCACTACAGCACCCTGTAGGGAACCGGAGCTGCAGACTGCTGGACCCCCGCAAGGCGCAGGGAGGCGGGGCTGGCAGGCCTGGCAGGTTCTCCCCTCTTTCCAGCCTGCACCATGGCCAGCAGGGTTTGGCCCCTTGCTTTTCACGTTACCTTGTTTAGAACATGCTTTAAACTTCAGGCACCCTTTGAATGAGGAAAGGTCCAGTGGAACTTCCAGAGATCAGGATAGAGGGGACACAAAGCCAGGGGGCGTCTCAGCGCTGGTTAGAAGCCCCTCCCTCGGGTCTGGGACTCTGTCTAGGGCGAGCTGGAGCACTACCCCAGCGCACAGGAACCTGGTAGTCCAGGCGTGAGAGCAGGAGCCGCGTGTTGGGGTCTGTGCTCTGGAACTTGTAGTCGCAGCCTCACCTGCCTCGTCTGGGAAACGGCTCAATCCTAAAACTCTGGGCCTTAGAGCTTAGAGGGTTGTGCAGAGGCCGGGATGAGCCGGTGAATGGGAACCTGCTTTGCAGACTGCCAAACAAGTACAGACGAATCAGCGTAAGCAAAGATGGTGATGATAAAGACTTCAACCTCTAGCCTGGTGTGAGGGGCTAAAAACAACCACAGAACACTTGCACCCAACGCCCGCAGGCGCTGCCGCAGGCCTCCCGAGCATGCGTGGCGGCCCCGCCCCAGGCAGGCACTTGGCCCGGGCCGCACCTGGTCCAGCTCAGAGCTCCGAGTCCGCAGGCAGGCAGCGGGTTTGGAGCAGGTGCCGGGGGTATTGCGACGGGATTCCCGTCCTCCTCCTTCCTTTCCCCTTCCCCCCGCCCCGGGCAGCTGAAATTCTTCAGTTTGGAATAGAATAAGAAAAGCTCCTGGAGAGGAAAGTTGTGGAGGCCCGACTTTTTGGGTTTGTTGTTGTTGTTTTTTGGTTTTGGTTTTCACTCATGATTTTATATTTCACAACTCAGGAAAGTATACGAGGAGCTTTTACAAACACTGTGTCAGCAACCCTGTATCATCCCCATTTTACCAGTGAAGAAACTGAGGCCGAGATTAAATGAGTTATCACAATGCAAGTGAATTGCAGAAAATTGGAATTGGGGATTTCTGGCTTCAGGTCCTATGTCCTTGGAAACCACTGTTCACGGAACTATCGAGCTAAACGCAGAGAAAGGGGGGTGGATGGGGGGAAGTAGGGAGGGAGGGAGAGACGGAAAAGAAAAGGGAGAAGTAGAAAACGTCATTTAAGAGATAAGCAGAGAGTGCAGCTCAGGTAACTCGCGCGGCAGGAGTGAGTTCCGGTGGTGCCGCCAGGCTGGCTGCGTGGAGCACGCGCGGTGTCCAGTGTGCCCAGCGTCATCACACCCGGCCCTGCCTCTCCGCCTCTGCTTGGCGGCCCCTGCAGGAGCCTCCAACCCGTCCCGCCGCGGGTCGGAGCCCCCCGCAAGATCCGGCCCGGTAGCCCTGGGCCTCAACCTTTCTCCGCGAGGTCTTCCAGGGGTTCGCGCCGTGATGATTCGCCGCACCTAGCCTCGACCCAAGAGCCGCTGGACACAGCTGGCTGCGGCCCCGAACCCAGCGCTGTCGACAGCAGGTGCCGAGATGCCAGGGCTTGCGCCTTCACTCTCTAGCTCAGCCCTCCGACCCCCCAACTTTGGGGTCGAGTAGGGTCGGCGCGGAGCTCTGGAAGGACTGACGTTCGCAGTGACCGGAGAAGCGGCGAGGTTACGGCGACTCGGCGTCCCTTGGCGTCGCCTGCACCAGGGCGCGCTCGCACACAGTTGCCCAGGTGCATAAATGCGTCTACTCAAGGGAATGAAGGAATGGAACGAGCGAGCCCGGCCACCTCGGTGCAAACGATTCCCAAGTTCCGGGCGGCGCCCGCGCCCGCGCTGGGGTGGTTAATGCTCTTACCTCCTTGCTTTACCTCCTGGACAGCCCAAGGTTCTCTGCAGAGGGAAAGCAAGAAACTAAACAAGTGCAGACAACAATCGCAACGCGTATTCTGTGGCCCGGTTCCCGTTGTTTTCTCTGTTGTTGCCATCGGTATCTGGGATCTAACTTGACCTTGCCGTGCTCCCCTGGGAGGGCGCATCTTCCTAACCTGGTGCCCGAGGGCGGTCCTACGACTTGCGCGCTCTGTCCTGGGGCCTTGCAGGGAGGGCGCTAGGGGCTGGGGACCGGGAGTGGGGGAAGGGGGCGCTGTCCCCTGGTGGCCTCCGACCCTGCAGAGCACTGCCCCCGCCCTGAAGCTCAGTAGGGTCAGAAAGGGTCGGGGCGAGCTCTTCCCAGGATCCTCCACAGCAGCTCAAGACCCCAATGCGACCCTGTTTCTCCCCTGGATCCCACGAGGCGCACTCTGGCCTAGGGCTTTTGCTGGCGGCACATGCTGGAAAGGGGTCAGCCACTGTGAATGGCCTGGACTTTGCGGGGTTGGGAAGTCAGCTTAGGTGGAGGACACACTCTCTGCAAACGGTCCCCGCTGGGTCTCCCACCGCTCCGCCTCGGGTTCCAGGATGCTGCCCCAGCGGCGGGCACCCTGTTTGCCCGCGCTGCACAGCGCGCGCCCCGCCCCATACGCTTAGATTCCCTGCCCGCTAGAGCAGCAGATGGGGCGCACCGGCCTAGGTTGCTGCTACGGGATCCTGGCTGGAGAACAGGGGTAACCCCAGCCATCTCTTTTGTGCGGAAAGCTAATTCTCGTTTGAAAATTGTCCCGGGCTCTAGAGATGAAAATTAGGACATGAAAACAGAGACTCTGCAGTTCTCCGTCCACTTGCCGGTCTCAGCTGTGGGGCCCGCGTCATGTTGCATGCAAAGCGTCGGTCGCTGCGCGCGGGGACATTGAAATCCGGACTCAGGCCCATGGGCTTCGTGCCTAGAGTTATATTAACATCAAGCATCACAGGGAGGGCTGGAGCTTTCGCTACATTTATCTCACCGATTCTTCACATCAGCGGTGGAAGGTCAGCCTTACCTTCTTCCAGTGTTAGGATTAGGCAAGGAGATCCACTTGCCCAGAGTCGCGCGTTCAGTGACCTAAACACTAAGACAGGTTCTGACTCCAGACCCCACGGCACCCCCACACCCCCACAACGCTGCCTCCTTTCAGGGTCACCTTTGTGGAGTCCCGCACAGGGGTGGCACTCTGTAAATTCTGGGATCTAGTCAAAACTGCCGACTTATATTCAGTAGGTGCCTAAGACATATTTGCTCACTCACTTATTCTGCAGGCCTTGAGCGCCTACTGTGTGCCGGCGCTTATGTGAGAGGCGGGAACAGCGCCCCAGATGACGTGGGAGCTGCTTTGAGCGCAGGCGAGGAACGGCCGTGAGCCGGCACACAGGGCCGGTGCACCCTGGGGTGTGCAGATGAGGGAAACTAGGGGAGTTCGCAGTTCGCAGCGCAGCCAGTCCGGGGACGCGAGAGGGCGGGAGAGACTCCTCCACTCGGAAGAGCGGGACTGCCAGTCAGAGGAGAAAGACAAAATTTAAGGAGAAAACTCAGGGTGAGAAGGGCCAGAAGTGAGGGAGCTGGAGGCCTGGACCCGGAAACTGGGTGCGGATGGAGTGAGAGGAGAAATCGACCAGGCGGTTGAGAACAAGAACGACGGCCACGCCCTCCCGAGAGCCAGGGGCGGCGGGGCGTGCTGGGCCCCTGGGTGGGCACTGCACCGAACCCCAGGCCGGAGGCAGCCCCCATCCCCGGCCCTGGCCGACCTCTGTGGCGGCCCAAGTTGGCTGGGGCTGCGGTGGCCGAAGCCCGGTCATCTTTCAAAGGAAAGGCAGTCGGAGTGTTCTCTTAGGAACGGCTGCTCCGAGGGGTTCTCGGTCAATGTCTCGTGCCCAGGCGGGCTGGAGGAAACCGGGTAGGGTTGGGTTTTCCGAAGCTCCAGGGGCTGGAGGGGCTGGTAGAGTCCGGCCGGGGCAGATCGGGGGCTGGCGCCGGCCTCCTGCGCCTGCCTGCGGGCCGTGGGCTGGGGGCCAGAGGCGGCCCAGGGCGGGGGGCGGAAGGCGGCCCTGGGCGACAGGGCGCAGGTCCCCGGGCGGGCCCCGAGAGGCGGAGGGGCGGGCTGGAGGCGGGCGCGGGGAGAAGGCTCTCCCTCCCTCCCCCCCTCCCACCCTCCCCCTCCCGGCAGGTCGGAGCGGGGACCCGGCGGCGGCCCGGGACGCAGGGAGGGGACCCGCACTGACACCGAGGGAGGGGCCGCGCCGCCTTCGAGAGTCATTGGAGGACGCGGCTGCCCGAAGCTGATAAATCAGGGGCCGGGTCGCGGCTGCTGGCCAAGTTGGACGTCCCAACTGGTGCTAGGGCCAGGTCCGCGCCGGCCCCGCGAGGCAAAGCGAGGCGACACGCGTGCGGCTATGGCCTCGCTGCTGGGAGCCTACCCATGGCCCGAGGGGCTCGAGTGCCCGGCCCTGGACGCCGAGCTGTCGGATGGGCCGTCGCCACCTGCCGCCCCCCGGCCCCCGGGGGACAAGGGCTCCGAGAGCCGTATCCGGCGGCCCATGAACGCCTTCATGGTTTGGGCCAAGGACGAGAGAAAACGGCTGGCGGTGCAGAACCCGGACCTGCACAACGCGGAGCTCAGCAAGATGCTGGGTGAGTGAGCGCGCGGCCCGGCGGGCTGGAAACCCCAGACGGGCGGCTGGAGGCTGGCGGGGAGGGTACGAGCGCAGAGCCTGGGAAAGACCCGGCGCGCGGGGCGAGGGCGCTCTTCGTGCCCGCGTGGCTGGGCATCTGCGCGAGCGTAGGTGTGCGCGGTGCCCAGGATTCAGAGCGGAGGCACTAGGCGAGGCCCAAGGTGAAACTGCGCGGCAGGCAGGGGAGGCTCCTTTGCTGGAACTGGAGCGGAGGTCGGGGCCCCAGGGGGCAGGGAGGACCCGGCAGCGGCCAGGCAGGGAAGCCTGGCGACAAGGACCGGCGCGCTCGGACAGGGCAGGGACGGAAACGTCGGGGCTGGGTGGAACCGGCGTTTGGTAGGAATACCGAAGCGGGAAAACCCAGCATTCCGTGCACCTTACGATTGGGTCATCTCAGAGGAAGCCCGTCACAGATGAATCTATAATTAACGAATACTCCTGAGGAGAGACCCTACGGAACGAATCTTTGCCTTTAACTAAATAATAGGGGTGTGGAGAAAAGCTTACCCAAATAGCCTCGATTCGTTAATCTATTTCTCAGTCTCGGGGTTTAGATAATTTGATTTGGATACTTGGGCTGTCCTGGAGCGCGTCTCTTCCTGGGCTGTCCACGCAGGGGCTGCGGACGCGGACCCACCAGGTCTAAGGGGTCCAGAGTGAGGCTGTTAGGACACACTCGAGAAACCGGAGTTGATGTCAGGGTTTCTTTTTTCTCCGACGTCTGGAATTGAGTACTTTTCAACCCCGCCTTAACCCTCAACCTCTTTGCCCTTTGAAGCGTGTTTTATTCGTTTTAATAGACGAAAACCTTTCAAAACACTTGGTTCTCGAAGCTGGAGACAGACCCTATGAGAAGGGACGTGTGGGCACCCGGGGCCGGCTGTTCCCTCCTCAGACCCCACCCGGCCCGGAACGGAGCCCTTCCTTTTTCCGTCTGAGTTCAGATCTCAGGGCTCTTTCCCGGGCGGAACCTTGGCGATAGGACTGACGCCCCGCTTTCTGCTGGCTAAAGCGGCAGGGCAGAGGGGCTCCGAAGCCGAGCCCTCCTGCAGTTTAGCTGCTATGCAAAGCAGTTGATGGAGTTCTGATTTCAAAGGATCCAGTCTGGTGGCTGGCTGCACCAACCGGCCTTAGTGATCTGGGGCCTTCTGGGGCCTTTTCCCTCATCAAAAATAGTAACATTCGTATTTTATGCAGTGTTGGCATAAAGAAAAATATATTAATATGTACATGACTAAAACATTTTCTTTAATCGGTAAGTTCATATTTTTCTTCAGATTTTACAAGAAATGAAAATATGTTTGTTGTGGATCCCAAACGTTTTGTTCCAGGGACCCTGAGCACTGTGCTGGTTGACCATGCCTGCCGGGCAAGCAAGCCCCTGCTGTGACCATGCTAGAGAAGGATTTCTCTGCAGGCCTGGGCCAGGGATGGGAGAGGAGGGAAGGGTAGGAGTATGGCCCTGCAGAATTGGGGAAGCCTGCTCCCAGGAAAGGGTCAGGCACAGGAGACAGATGCTTCCTGTGGGCTGGACCCTGTCAGGGCTTGCACCTCAGCTTCAGAAGGTTATAGTTCATTCTGCAGAAAAGACATGGATTCCTTCCTGCTGAGCGCAGTAGCTCCTGGCACTGGGTGAGGGAAACTGTAACGCTGGTGCTTTTCACAATATAGACTTTGTGCACCTGTTAACAGGGGCCAGCAGGATGATCCCCTCCACCTGTGTGACATTTCCTTCTCGGCCCTTTCCTTTCTGACCTGAGAGGAAAAGGCTAGATATGAGAGTCCCAGCTTTTTCCACTATAAACCTTCCAAACGTTAACGTTAACATTGTGACCTAGTCACACTGGTATTTTTAATATATTATGAATGAGGAAGTACATAAAGACAATTAGACATTTGGTAGCACTTTAAAATGAACACGTATTTTATTAATCATGTAACATCCAGGTACACTTAGAGCCAGAGCCACATTTTATACGGAAACCATGGACAGGATGTGGGTGCACCAGGACCCTGGACCACTTAGGACAGCTTTGTGGCCTCAGCCACAGGCTGGCAACAGATGACCAGCCCTGAATCTGTAGCTCCTAACACTTTTGTCACCCTTTTAAGCGACAGCTAATGATGTTAATTGAAAGCTCCACGGAGTTTCTATAAACTTTCACCCATGTGCTCCAATGCTCTTCCTCCAGCTCTGAGCCCCTGGCTCAAGGAGCCAGTTGGCAGAGGCTCTGAGGGCTGTGGTGTGTCAGGCTCTGTGCCTGGCCCCATGCAGAATGTACTGAGCAGAACTCATGGCCCCTTTCCTTAGGCCTTAACCTCTAGGCTAGTGAGTCTCAAACTTAAGGACACATTAGCATGGTGGGAGAACAAGTTAAAGGTGTAGAATCCTGAGCCCACCATAGGAAGTAGCAACCCAAGGGGTTCAGATGCCCCCTACCCCTAGAAAACACTGCCGGAGGGGTGGGCAGTGCACACTGAGAGATGAGGGGAGATGTTCTGAGGGCTTGAAAACCAACAGACAAGCAAGCAGCAGTGAATAGAAGGTCAAGTGCAGCCAGCATATTAGCACCAGTGGATGGCAAGCATGGGGCAATTTTTAAAGAGAGAGTTTTGAGCTGGAGAGTGTCATGATATCTTTCTTTTCTACTGAAGAAAATTGAGACTCAGGGGAGTAAAGGGAATGGCTTCTGCATGGCGATCTGTGGCTAAGCAGGTGCCCTGGCACAGTCAAGGGTCCCAAAAGATGGTTGGCTGAAAGTGACGGTTTGCATGTCTGTGTGTGTCCATGCATGAGTCTTGAGTGCATACATGGGTTGCAAGCAGATGCTAGCATTCTGGCCTCAGTCATACAGCAGGGTCCTATTCGACCTTCAGAGGTAAGTAGTAGGCATGTGTTAACCTAAGTGAGGTTCTCAGATTTACTGACATCTTTGAAACTATTGACTGAGCCTGGGTGCCATCACAGAAAGGGCTGTGAGATTTATGCCATAGGTAAATATGATCCTATCTCTTCCTAAGAGGCTGCAGTAGTCAATGAAGGCAAAGACTTTCAGAGAATGTGCAAATGTCTAGAATAGACCCTCGAAGGGTAGGTAAAAAGAGCCCCAATCGATATCGTGATCATTAGGTATTTTCTTCCTGTAGCTGACATAGGGTCAAGTGAGCTTTTCACCCGGACCGGCACTGTAGTCTGGGCATGCTCTGGCAGCTTTTATATGCATGTGCCTGCACTCTGTGTGCACCGTGGGCTACCTGGCTTTGTGGTTGCAAGCAGAGGGGCTGATTTTGCCTCACTGTGCCTGCAGGATCTGGGTTGGGAAGAGGGTGCAAGAGGTGCCCGCATCCTCTGTGGCTGAGTGGGGGGGGGGCGAGGCGTGTGTGCATGTGCACGTGTGTGTGCACGCGTGTGTGCACGTGTGTGTGTGTGCACGTGTGTGCATGTGCGATGCCTGCAGGGCACGACACTGAGCATGGCCTCCTCTGCCTGTGTGAGCAGGAAAGTCATGGAAGGCGCTGACGCTGTCCCAGAAGAGGCCGTACGTGGACGAGGCGGAGCGGCTGCGCCTGCAGCATATGCAGGACTACCCCAACTACAAGTACCGGCCGCGCAGGAAGAAGCAGGCCAAGCGGCTGTGCAAGCGCGTGGACCCCGGCTTCCTCCTGAGCTCCCTCTCACGAGACCAGAACGTCCTGCCCGAGAAGAGGAGCGGCAGCCGGGGGGCGCTGGGGGAGAAAGAGGACAGGGGTGAGTACTCCCCCAGCACCGCCCTGCCCAGCCTCCGCGGCTGCTACCACGAGGGGCCGGCTGGTGGCGGAGGCACCCCGAGCAGTGTGGACACGTACCCCTACGGGCTGCCCACACCCCCTGAAATGTCTCCCCTGGACGTGCTGGAGCCGGAGCAGACCTTCTTCTCCTCCCCCTGCCAGGAGGAGCACGGCCACCCCCGCCGCATCCCCCACCTTCCAGGGCCCCCTTACTCACCGGAGTACACCCCCAGCCCCCTCCACTGTAGCCACCCCCTGAGCTCCCTGGCCCTTGGCCAGTCCCCCGGCGTCTCCATGATGTCCCCTGTATCCGGTTGTCCCCCGTCTCCTGCCTATTACTCCCCGGCCACCTACCACCCTCTCCACTCCAACCTCCAAGCCCACCTGGGCCAGCTCTCCCCGCCTCCCGAGCACCCTGGCTTCGATGCTCTGGATCAACTGAGCCAGGTGGAACTCCTGGGGGACATGGATCGCAATGAATTCGACCAGTATTTGAACACTCCTGGCCACCCAGACTCCGCCACGGGGGCTGTGGCCCTCAGTGGCCATGTACCGGTTTCCCAGATGACATCAACGGGTCCCACAGAGACCAGCCTCATCTCTGTCCTTGCTGATGCCACGGCCACATACTACAACAGCTACAGTGTGTCGTAGAGCTGGAGGTGCTGCGTCCATCCAGCCCTCGTGCCCTCTCTTTCCTGTGCCCTGCCTGAGTGGTACGGGAGCCGGGCAGCCACACCAGCTTTTCTCCCACTGCTCAGGGCAGGGAGGTCTGAACTGTGGCCCCAGAGCCTTTGGCCTAAGCTGGACTCTGCTTATCCTTCTGTCCCCTTTATCACCTTCCCCAAGTCCCAGCCCCTGGAGCCCGCATTTTGAGTATATTCCTTCAAGGGAGTTTTCCTCCAGCCCCTGAGAGTTGCTGCTTCCCACTAGAATGTTCAGGGACCTCTTTTTTTTTTTTTTTTTTTTTTGTAGCCATCATCGAAACACATGGTGGGACAGACTTGATAGCCAAGGTCCCTTCTGCTCCACACTTTTCTGATTTAGGGTTCTCTCAAGGTTAATAAAGGAAGATGGGGAAATTTGACTCATTAGTGAGCTCACTAATGTATGATCTGGTGATAATTTTGGGTGCACAGCCCAGGGACCACAAGGCTTTCTGCACTTCCTGCGCTCCCTTCCAAAATGCCCACAGAATTCCAAAGGGACTCATCCAATTTGAGAAAAAAGAGTCAACCTGATTTGAGAAATTAACCACTATGGCTAATTATATCACAGAAATTGGGATTTAGTTAAAACTGTTTTATTTTAAATATACATTTTAAAGCAGTTTTTTAAAATTACATACACACTTCAAGAGAATATGCACAATCTAGGCTGGGCATGGTGGCTCATGCCTGTAATCCTACAGCTTTGGGAGGCCGAGGTGGGTGGATCACCTGAGGTCAGAAGTTTGAGACCAGCCTAGACAACATGGTGAAACCCTGTCTCTACTAAAAATACTGATTTAGCTGGGTGTGGTGGTACATGCCTGTAATCCCAGCTACTTGGGAGGCTGAGGCAGGAGAATCTCTTGAACCTGGAAGGCGGAGGTTGCAGTGAGCCAAGATTGCACCATTGCACTCCAGCCTGGGCAACAAGAGTGAAACTCTAACTCAGAAATAAAAAAGAAAAGAAAAGAAAGAATATGCCCAGTCGGAATATACACAATGAGTGTGAGAGACACATGCCCACTTCATACAACCCTGAAACTCAAAGTCTAAATAAATCAGGTGCTTTTATTAACAATGACAACTTCTTGCCGGGCGTGGTGGCTCATGCCTGTAATCCCAGCACTTAGGGAGGCCGAAGCAGGTGGATCACCTGAGGTTAGGAGTTCGAGAACAATGACAACTTCTTGCCAATGCCCTGTTCCTAATGACCCAAAGAGCCAGGGTACCTAAAAGGACTTTGCAACCAAGCAAAGTCACTGCCTTCAAATCTGGATACACAGTTTCCCCTCTGTAGATTAAGAGGTGCTTCCTTCCCGGCTGTCTCTAGCTTCTTTACTCTCTTTTCCGGGTTTTTCTCTTAGTCCTGCTCTTCCTCCACTGCTGAACTAGTCCCTAACTCAAACAGCCCTGACTGAAAAGCCCGAGCATGCTTCCTCTAGCTGCGATGAGAATTTGTTTTCCTCGCCAGCCAGCCAGCCAGGTCCTCAGGCAAAGTCCTCAGCCAGTGCTTTAGAGCAGCTTCGCCCAAATCAGAAACTCACTGTGATTCCAAAAATGTTTCTGAGCCCTGGACCCCTGCCCCCAAAACATTTTCATGTTCCCCAAACCCCCTTTGAAGGAGCATGCATAACAGTGTGCTGAAAGACAGTTGTTTGTTTTTTTATGTTAGCATATTATTTCCTGTATGAAATATGTTTTATATAATCTCCTATTATTTTTACCTTATTATTGTTTTGTATTGTTGATAAATTCTTTTTGTCCTTCCAAGATGTCCTATTGTGAAATCACTTATAAGATATGATTACTCTTTATGCTATTACTGTATATGCCATTTGGTAATAAATAGTACGTTGTTGATGGTATGGTGTGCAGGCCAGAGCATGTGTTAATAGTCTCATAAAGCAGTATCACAGACATTAAGCTAAACTGTTCCATTTTTTTTGAAAAAACGACACATACTTTGGAACAGTTGTCAATATGAATTTGTTGAAAATATTTAATTTAAATAAACGTTTTTGTACCATGACTGTTCTATCCTTTGAAATATAGTTTTGCAAAAAGAAAAGGTTTCCAAGCGACACATAAATATTATGTTAAGTGCTACTTGTGGTATTAATCAAAATCTTTTCTTTTCTTTTCTTTCTTTCTTTCTTTTTTTTTTTTTTTTTGCTGGAGTTTTGCTCTTGTTGCCCAGGCTGGAATGCAGTGTCTCCATCTCGGCTCACCACCAGCTCACCTCCCAGGTTCAGGCTATTCTCATGCCTCAGCCTCCTGAGTAGCTGGGACTACAGGCATGTGCCACCACGCCTGGCTAATTTTGTATCGTTAGTAGAGATGGGTGTTTCTCCAGTTGATCAGGCTGGTCTCAGACTCCTGATCTCAGGTGATCTGCTTGTCTCGGTCTCCCCAAAGTGCTGAACCACCACGTCCAGTGATCAAAATGTTTTCTACACTGACTTTTTATTTTAAAAAGTTGTTATCTGGTAGGGATAGTTTATTTTATGAATTATGCTAAAGAGATAAATCCAAATTGTACACATTGGAACATGTTGCTTTTATTGAAAATGAGGGGCTGGGCGCGGTGGTTCACGCTAGCACTTTGGGAGGCCGAGGCGGGTGGATCACGAGGTCAAAAGATCGAGACCATACTGGTCAACATGGTGAAACCCCGTCTCTACTAAAAATACAAAAAATTAGCTGGGCATGGTGGTGTGTGCCTGTAATCCCAGCTACTTGGGAGGCTGAGGCAAGAGAATTGCTTGAACCCGGGAGGCAGAGGTTACGGTGAGCCGAGATCGTGCCATTGCACTCCAGCCTGGGTAACAAGAGTGAAACTCTGTCTCAATTAAAAAAAAAAAAAAGGAAAATGAAAGAAAATATCAACTCATGACCTACATGTAGAATCATCTCCTCGTGATGACAATACACTTGTAAAGTGACATGAGGTGACCATCGGGCTGTCTCAAGAATAAAAGTAAGTTTATTTGTTTGCTTAATACTGTCACAGCTAATTTTTTTTTTTTTTTTTTTTGTATTTTCAGTAGAGATAGAGTTTTGCCATGTTGGCCAGCCTGGTCTTGAACTCCTGACCTCAGGTGATCCACCCACCTCGGTCTCCCAAAGTGCTGGGATTACAGGAGTGAGTGTGGTGGTGGGTGCCTGTAATCCCAGCTACTTAGGAGGCTGAGGCAGGAGAATTGGTTAAACCCAGAAGGCAGAGGTTGCAGCAAGCCGAGATCGCGCCACTGGACTCCAACCTGGGCAATGAAGCGAGACTCTGTCAAAAAAAAAAAAAAAAAAAAAATCACAGTTTTTTCTTCTTTTTGAAATAATCTGGAAACACACCTGTGTTTATGGATATGGCATGGAAATAGATCACAGGCTCTCAGAACTCACTGGGAGATAGTGGAAAAGGCAGGAGGGCACACAGAGTAATGATGAGAGGATGCAGCATCCAGTGAGGGTTAGGAGGCACATCCCAGCCAAAAAGCATCTGGAAGAAACAGGATGACTCAGTCCCTGTGCAGGTCACCTCCGTCTGGCTTCTGTCCAGGGAAGCAGTTGTAACTTGCTCAAGTCAAGGGCAGCTGTGTGTTTTCCCAGGCCCTCTGGGCCAAGGAGTGGGTCTTAGGAGAGCCCAAATGTGCATGTGTATTTCCTTCAGTTTTGATCCTAATCTATAGTCATTACTTTAATAGCACGTTATAGGTGTGCAGAGCTTTATGGAAAGTTTTATGGGCTGTTTCTCATCCACAGCCCCAGGTGGGGCCTGTCATCCACCCACCGCACTGTGTCAGGGGACACAGAGGCCCAGGGTGGGCGGTGGTGAAGGGTGGCTGGCTCATGTGGTGACGCTACCTGGGTTTCAGCATCGTCAGATGCCTGTTGGCAGCATTAGTCGGTCTTACTGTTGAAGTTGGTGCTGCCTGATTTTTCCCACTTTACTGTGGCATGGAGTCATTTGCAGTCCTGTTCATACCCATCACGGCCCAGGGAAAGAAAGAAAGAGCAAAGGAAATCATAGGCCAGAGTTAGATGATGCTGAAGACCTTGCTATCCAGATTGGTCACTGTGGCCGCGGCTCGTGGCAGTCAGCAGTGTCACCGGCTGCCCGGAGCTCCTGTCTAGCAGTACCTGCCTGGCACATCACCCTGTCACTGCCTCATGGGCATGTTTCATTCTAGGACTCGCTGTGGGGGATGGTTCCTGTTTCTGGGAGAGCAGGAAGCAGGGTGCCAACTGGGCCGCTCTTCCACTGTGCTCAGCTACTGGTGAGACAGTCGTGCCCAGGAGCCAGAGGCATCGTTGAGTTTTAGTTGCCCATTCTGGGCACATCACTGCCTCTGGTGCAAAGAACATGTCTTGCTTTGGCCAATGGGAATGGATGGCAATGCGCAGTTAGAAGTTTCTTTTCTGAATCCCATATGCCACTGTTCCACCCTTTTCCCTGAGGTCCCTGAGCACTGGCTCACCACCCAGGACACACGGGTAGTACCAGGGTGGATTCACCATGGCTCCCACTCTGGACCCTTCGCTGCCCACGGTTCTGGGAGGGACCTGGTCATGTGTTCACATGGCCACTGGTTTGTAAAAACTTTGCAAAAAGGAACATGCTTTTGTATTCTTTAAGAAGTCCCCACCCCCTGCTCCAACTGTGCAAGCTGTGAGCCTCAGGACACTGGGCTCAGCCCCCATGTGAGCACCCCTTGGTTGACCCTGTTCTTTCCAGAAGCCTCTCCCGCAGCCCTCACCTGCTGCAGTGTACCCTACCACAGGGCAGCCTTTGGGGCCCAGGAGATTCTCACCTTCTCTCTATTCCTGTGTTTTCACCAATGCTAATTCTTGATTCCCTGACCTGGGCGACCTTCACTTCCATCACCATCTGGTGACATCACACTCACTGTCCTACTCCAGCTCTGATGTGCCCAACCTTGTTCAGCAGAGGCGCCAGTCACTCTCCCCGGGCATCCCCAGGACTCGGGTGGACCTTGGTTACCACGCTCACTGCTAGCACTGGAACCATCCTCCCTGTGCACCCTCTCCCACAGGTGACGCACAGAGGCTGCTTGACAAATAAATGAATGAACATATAAATTTAAAAATCACCTGTAGCTGTTCTGGTTAATCTTGATGGCAAAGACCTGAATGAACCCTTCTGCGTGCCTAACTTTACCTCCCATTTCCCTGGAAACCAAGACCCTGGGGCCTTTGTATGTGTCCTCCTTGGGGCTCTGAGGTTCAGTCCGATGTGGCCATGACTATTCTCCTGCACCTGCTGGAGTGCAGCCTGGCAGAATCAGGGCAGGAGATGGGCATGGGGAGAGCACCTCTCTCACGTCCTGTCCTGACGTGGAGCAGAAGAAGAGGGCTGAAGGCAGAAGATTGCTGTTATAGCTCTTGCCTGCCTTTCCTTTTGAGGAGGCTGTGCTCCTGGTTTCATCCCAGAGAAAGGAATTTGGAAGAGGGGAAGGGAGGGAGGAAGAAGGAAGGAAGGAAGGAAGGAAGGAAGGAAGGAAGGAGGGAGGGAGGGAGGGAGGGAGGGAGGGAGGGAGGGAGGGAGGGAAGGAAGGAAGGAAGGAAGGAAGGAAGGAAGGAAGGAAGGAGGGAAGGAAGGAAGGAAGGAAGGAAGGAAGGAAGGAAGGAAGGAGGGAAGGAAGGAAGGAAGGAAGGAAGGAAGGAGGGAAGGAAGGAAGGAAGGAAGGAAGGAAGGAAGGAAGGAGGGAAGGAAGGAGGGAAGGAAGGAAGGGAAGAGAGACATCTATAGGAATCTACTTAGCTGTCTATGTATCTTATCATCTATCCATCTATTCATTCACTCCATCTTTCTCTGTCTTTCCTTCTTTCATTATTTTCCATCCACTCCTTAATCTACACACACACCCATCCAGCTAGCCATTCATTCTACCTTTTCTTTCTCTTTATTTCTTCCTTTTTTCTTTTCCTTTCTTTTCTTTTTTCTTTTTCTCCTTCCATCCTTCCTTCCCTCCCTCCCTCCCTTCCTTCCTTCCTTCCTTTCTTTTTCTCTATTCGTCCATCCACCTACCCACTCATATATGTGTACATCAATCCATCCAGCCATACGTCCTCCTACCCACCCACACCTCCATTCATCCGCCCCATACCTTACCCACCTTCTTATCCACCCATTATCCATCCATCCATCCATCCATCCACTTTCTATCTATCCATCTATTGTGACTGATATTTCAATTCTCAAAAGGTACATATAGTGTTTGTCAGAAGCATAGAAAAAATAATATCATAAAGAAAAAGATAAGGCATCTATTGTCCACAACTTAGAGACATAAATGGTAATTTTTTGGTATATATCTATCTAGACTTTTTTCTTTGTTTGGTATAGATATAATGCATATATACATGTCCTTTGTAACAGACATTTTATTCATTAATATTAAATAAACGTTTTCCTATGCCATTAAACTTCATTTTTCTGCAAAAGGTGTTTCCTTCCTAGTTGAAAGTTTAATATACAAAATTGCCAGGGGAAAGGAAAACCACCACTCCATGGCCTTTTCTCCACGTGTCATGTTTGTGCACTGAATTCCCTAGTCCCACATCTGTGCACATGTACTCATATATACTGTGAACATCGTGTAGCTGTAGATGCCATTTGCATTTGGCTTTCTCCGGTCAACGTTCCGTTGGAAAGTTTCACCACATTCATACCCATCTCATAGTTACCATTTTTGATGACTGCGGAATACTTCGGTGACCACATGGAGCTTATTTCACTCGACCACCCCTTTGCTATCAGATCACTGAATTGTTCCTTTCTTGCCGTTAGAAACAGCACTGCTGTGAACATCTGTTGGCTGCATCCACAGCTGCATTCCCAGCAGAGGGTCACTGGGCCTGAGCACGTGAACGTATTTGCAGCTTTTGCTTCAAACGGTTCGCTGCTTTCCCAGAGTCTCAATTGATCATCGAAGGAAAAATGACTGCATTCCATTCCCAGAATGAACTCACTTTGTCTTGACGGGAATAAGTAAAGCCACTGAAGACTATTTATAAGACTGCCTTAAACCTGACCGGGCTCGACTGCGCCACTTGTCCTGGCACCTCTGTCTGCCTTCTCCGTGCTTCCTGACGGCTTCCACTAGCAAAATGGGAGCGTTTTCCCCAGACACCACCGAGAATGACACACCCTTCCTTGGCTTCTAACCCATTTCGACTGCTCTCAGCCCAAGACATGTGAAAGTGGTTTTTATCCTGAGTTTAAGCGTCAACCTCTCATTTGGGGCAAAGGATTGCTCTGAGTTACCAAGGCAACCGGATTAGTCCTCCCAGGTTTCCCAGGTGCTCGCGACCATGCTGCTGGCTCCATCTGCAGGTTGCTCAGAGCTCCTGATACAGGGGGAGGATGCCCCAGGAGAGCTGGGACCTGGGGACACGGTCTAGCCTGACCCATCGCTGGATTTTAATTGGGACTTGGATAAATCCCTGGACCTGTTGTGTCATCTAAGGAGGTAGTGAGTGAATTCGAATGCATTTTAGAAAGGGCAGAGCTTTATGTGAATGCACAGGAGGGCTATTGCCTATTTTGTATTTCTTGAGACCGTTTAGATGCTTTTAGGCCTGGAGGCAGGTACTAGCTTGAAAAATCTAGAGGCATGTGTTCAGCAATTGTCACATTGGTATGGATTGTGCGGGAGAAACAAGGGGAAAGGACCCCCTGAGTAGACCTAATGCGTATTACAGAGGAACTCTGTCCGTTTCCTTCTTTGGGCATGGAACTGGGATTTAAAGAGGCCGTTTGGGTCCTTTTTTAGCCCATTCTCCTTCCTCTAGTGAGGACGACCTCTTTGCCATTCTTGGCAGATGGGCTTCTGTTTGCTTGGAGAATCCTGAAAAGTTAGAGGGCTTGCTTTCCATAAGCTGGTCTAGCAAGCTCCATCATCCAAAATCCCTCTACTGTGTCACCTGAGTCCCTCCTGCTGCAGTCCAGGTCCACGTCTGCTGAGATCATCTGTGGAGGTGGGAGCAATCCTGGTCCCTGCAGGCTGGCGGTCATCCTTCCCCCTGGGGACTGTTTGAGGCTTGGGTAGGGCCTGTGGTTTCCTCCAGAATCCCTCTCTGGTCGGCGTTCCCCCTACTTAGAGGCTGAGTGTCTTGTGGATGTGGGGGTGGGAGGGAGGAGACAGGGCTCATTATACAAAGACTGGGGTTTCAGCAGGAAGTGAGAGGGGGTCCTCTGTGGGCGCTTCTGGAATGTTCTGCACCTAGGTCTAGAATGTAGTCATTTCTCAGAGGCTTGTGCTCACTCCTGGCTCCAGTGGTAGTGAGTTCCCCAGCCCTGGCCACTGTCCTTTCTTATAGTCACTCATCTCCCTCTGTCCGAGGGGCTGAGGGGTGGTGCGGGTCTGGGACAAGTTTGGAGGGGGAGCGATACAACGTGGACAATATTCCACCCAGAAAAGTCACTTGCTTCAGATGAAAAGTCACTTGCTTCAGATGAATGAAAGTCTGCAGCCTCCAGGGGAGGCTGGTCATTGGGTTTTGGATGTTTTGATGACGACACCTGTGAGGTCAGGTTGTGACTCCCAGGCCTGAGAGGTCGTGTGAAGTGGGTGCGTGGCCAGAGACACCCCCAGGCTCCTGCTGTCTCATCACAGTAGCTGGCATTCCCATCCAATCAGAGAACCTGAGAGGGCATCGTAGCTCCCCCATCCCCATCCCCAGGAGCCACAGAACTTTCTTTTTCTTTATTCCTTTACCTGAAAAACAGCAGCACCAGCTCCCACAGCTCAGGGCGCTGCGAAAGTCACAGAAATCATGACACATCTGAGGATCTGAGGGAGAGAGGAGACTCTGAGGGGATTGTCCTGTCCATCAGGCTGTTCGGGGGCGTCCTGAGGTAAACAGCAGAGTTGCATTGCCGCCAGAAAGAACCGAGGCTTGAAAATAGGAGATTTTAATCTCTAATCAAGCTTTGTAACCTTGAGAAATAAACTCAGTGACTGTTTAGGCTGGCGGGAGTCTCTGCCACCACTCTGTCAAGCCCAGATTTGATGAAAGAGGAAATGGAGGCCCAGAGAGGGAAAGGCACTCTCCCAGGGCACAGAGTGGAGAGTCGGTGAGGGGTTGTGTGGGGGAGTGTGGGGGGGTGGTGGAGCTGAGGAGGTGGGATCCCCTGGGGCCAGGGTGAGGGGCACAGGGCTGTGGAGAGAAGCCCCTGAGGCCAAGCTTTTGCAAGGGCTCAGCTGCATCTGGTTCTCAGCGGGAAACGGGCGGGCAGCACAGCGCCAGGGCTGTGGGGTGAAGGGAAGAAGAGGCTGAGGAGTGTAGGTGGGAGGGGATACTGAGGCTCAGGGCTTCCATGTATTCAGGAGGCTCCTCAAGGCCTTCCCTCTCAGGCTACTTGAAGCCCAGCTTGTCTCAGTGGATGCTGGCCCAGGACAACAGGACTGAGAACAGAACGGGCTCCAGAGGAGGGGGCGTCCCAGAGTGCACCTGCGGCCCACCGTGGGAGGGAACAGGCAGTTGCCTTCGACAGCCTGGGCTGGCATAGACGGGTCCAAGGAGCCCACCCTGACATCCCCAACACCCTGGGCCCTCCATCAGGTTTCTGCTGTACTGTGGCCAGGTTGCAGGGCCCTATTAGGCGGCTGGTGGTCTGGGGCGCCTGGAAGGGCAGGCAGAGCTGGGGGCGGCAGGCAGACCCAGCACACAGCACTGCTGTCTCCAAGGAGGAGGAATGCTGGCAGGCGGGGCCGGAGAGGGCCGAGGAGCAGCGGCTGCTGAGTGTTTTCCTGCCAATGGGAGCTGCTGTGACCAGGAGCAGGAGGATGTGGCCGGAGCCCAGTGTTTCCTGCCTGATAAGCCAGCCCCTCCCTGCGGAGCCCTGGCTGTCCTACCTTCGAGCCTGCTGAGAGCCCTGCCCAGGGAAGGGCTGGCCCAGGAGGAAAATCACTTCTCCAGATTAGCTTGCTCTGGCCGGCCTTCCTTCCTCGCCCTGTCCCCGTGGGCGCAGGAAGCCAGCAGGGGCCCAGCAGCCCGGAGGACCCTGCCTCAGAGCACTCAGCCTCTCTCTAGGCCCTGGTCCCCCGAGAGCGGACGCCTTCTTGCTCCAAAGTGAACCATTTTCAAGGATGGCAGTGACTGCACATTATTCATGTGTTTATCAGCCCCACTACCTGACATTTGGGCTTAGAAAATTGGTCACTTTATTCACAAACAATCCACGGAGCAGCCTATTCCCACCCGGTCAGTCGCTGTCTCTGTGACCACCTTCGAGGGACATCCCCTGAGCTGAGAACTGTGGGCTTTGGAGGCAGGGTGGCGCAGAGAACAGGCAGGGTCTGGCATCCCTGGACCCCAACACCACCCAGCTCTGCCCTGAGCTGTGTGGCTGGGTAAGTTCCCGCCCCTCCCTAAGACTCGCTGCCCGTGTGTTACTGGAAGGGCTGAGCTACATGGGAGCTCAGGGTCTCTCTCCCTTCCAGAAGCATCAGAAATGATGAGGGGTGCTGGCCACTCCCAAGGGCGGCCCAGCATCCAGGTCCCTGCTGCGGAAGAGGGCGACAGCTGGAGGGAGAGCTCCCCCTTTTCAGGGTCATCTTGGGCTGACCCTCTAGTTTTTTCCACCCTCTGTCCTGCCCCTCAAGGGCCAGGCTCCTGCCCTGGGGAGTCGGGATGTGTGGCTCCAGCTTGGGGTGGCAGTGCACAGATGGAAGGACAGAGAGGGGCCAGTTGGGGGCCTGTGGCCAGGAGAGACACCTGCAGCATCCACCGAGTACCCTAGCTATGAAATGAGGACTGAGGTCCCGGGAGATTAGAAGCCTGCTCAGAGGCATGGTCTCAGACGTGAGCCTCTCCAGGCCTGCACCAGCTCTCACACAAGCCTCCTGCCGCAGCATAGCCTCCTGTGGGCCCTGGGCCCGAGGGACTCCCCCCAGCCTGTAGGTGGGCCCCACTTTCCCTAAGACCTGCCTTTCGAGCTCTGCTCCGCCGGTGCCCCCGGTCCTCCTCAGGGAGCTGGCTCTCGGTAACAGCAGGTTCATGAAGGGGGTGTTTACTGGCCAGAAAAGATTAACCTGTGCTCACCTTGGGGACAACACTGGCATGCGTGTCCCTGAGAGTGAACTGTGCACAGGCACGAGGGAGAGCAGGCGCAGGTGGCAGCTCTGCCCTTCGAACGTGCTAGGTGCAGTGTCACTTTGGGATTTCATGCGACCCTCACGGCAACCCTGACGTAGGCACGATTCTGTCCTTTTACAGGTGGCCAGGCTGATGCTGAGGCTGGGTGAAGGGCCGAGGGAGGCCATGTGGCTGGGTGGGTCTGGCCTCCACCCATGGAGCAGCACACAGATGGCTGAGGGTGTGGTGGGAGCCTGGGCCCGACTCCCCTAGCCTCCCTCGCTCTCCTGCCCCGGTCCCTGGCCAGGAGGGACGGCCATCTCTTGGGCTGCTCCTGGATGTGAGCCTCCCCCAGCCGCAGCTGAGCCTGGGGCCCTAAAACAGCCTGTGGGTGGCCCAGAGGCAGGCAGGGAGCTCCCTGTGCAGTGAGAACATCTGCACCCGGGCATTGGCACCAGGCTGCTCCCACTGCCAGCATCTCCTGAGCGTGGAGGGGTGGATGAAGGAAGGTTGGAGTCTACCTATGTCTTTTCATCTATGCTCTGTGGGGCTGCCCACTGTGTAACCTTGGACAAGGTCAAGGCCCAAGGTCAAGGGTCCTTGCTTCCCCTCTCTGGGTCTCATTAAATTAAGAGGCAGGACTTGAACAGTTTCCAAGGGTTGGAATATTCCTGGTTCTCTGAGCCTGTGAAAAGGGAGCAACAACAAGGTGAGTCCCCTCCTCTCTGACCCTGGCCTTGGCATGGGATAGTGTCTAGGGAGGTGGCAGTGGGGGTGACCCTGGGGGGGTGGGTGCCACTGTGCAGAGCCATGGAAGGGTGAGCCTCAGGTGCTGTGCATGGCTGGGCTGGAGCTGCAGTTACTGCATCCAGGCAGGGAGCAACTCCCACGCCACCATCTCCATCCTGCCTCAGCTGCCCTGGGCTGATGCCCCACCTTCTGTCACCAGGCCATGGCGAGATGCCCCTAGCACCTGGCCTGGCCCTGTTCCCGAGCATAACCGGCCCCAGCCCCACCTCCTGGGAACTCTGCCCTGCCTTGCCCACATCACCCGATCCCTCCACCTCTCCACCCTGGGTGTTGGGCTGGATGAGATGGGGCAAGAGGTTGCTGTCATTTGAGCCCAACCTTGTGGATCCTCATGTAATCCTGTCACCCAGGAGTGCCCTCCCTGCCAGGCAGGGCCTAGTATGAGGTTGCTGCTGCTCTCCTGTGGGAGGCAGAGGCCCCATGCCTCGTGGACTCCAGATTCTGTGTTTCGAATCCCACCATGACTGTCTGCCCCAGACCGTCGCCCCGTCACTCACTGGCTATGACCCTGAGTCTCCCCACCTCTCATCCAGCTAGAGAGATGATGGTTCCAGAAGATCTAAAGATGTTTCCCTTTTACTTAAAAAGTTTTATCTGACCAGCACCGCCAATAAGGTAAAGCCTAAACTTCACAGAGGAACATTCAGGGCCTTTTACAATCCAGTCCCAGCTTACCTGGCCAAGCTCTCATCACTTTACACAGTCCACATGGCACACCGTGTGTTCTGGGCATAGCCAGTTTCCAAACAGGATCTGTTTCCTCATACTCCAGTGCCTTTGCATAAGCTGTTCCCCCTGGAATACCTTTCCCCACCCTGTCCCTTGGTGGATTCCTGCTGCTGTCTCAGGACCCAGCACAGTGTTCCCCTCTCAGAGTTCCTTTGCAACAGCTCTCCACCCTCTTAAGCCCACCCACGCCCGGTTCCCAGCCATGCAGTGTGTGGGCCCATTTTCTGTTCATTCTCACAAGCCTCTCACATGCCCTTCACGGCGTCATGATGCAAGCTCTGTTTTTAAGTCTGTCTCCTCCCTCTAGTCTGGGAATGTATTTATCTGGGAAAGGCATTTTATTTCTCTGTCTTGCCATGGAGCCTGCTCCCTGCCAGGCACACAGTAGGTGTCTAATAACTGCTTGCTGGAGGGTTGAATGCCTGGGTTGCAAACACCAACGGGTCCACCCTCTGCGCAGCCTGTGGTCTTACACCATTTGCTCCATTTCCCTGTGGCTCAGCTTTTCTATCTGTAACTTGGTCCTGCTTTCTGCCAAGAGGTTTTGGATTATGGTGATAGAAGCAACAGGAATGGCTTAGGAGAGGGCAAGGGTGCGAGGTCATTTCCTAATGCAATCGCCCCTTGACGATCCCTGGAAAAGCTGAGTTCTGCACTTCCTGGGCTGTGCCCGTATCCCACCCTTTCCATCAGTCAGGAATGCTATTTGTGACACTGTCCTCACCGAAGTGTGTGATTAGAAACAAAATGACACATATGAGGACACACACACACACACACACACACACACACACACTTCACAAAATCTGATTCTCCCATTGACCCCATTGGGACAGATGCTGGAGGTGGGGGCTGACACTGATGAATCAGTTAGGATTTGTCTCGGTAAGGAGTGGGCTACTCACTCCTAGTAATAAGGCTGCTGAACTCTCTCTGGAAGTAAAGTGGCTCTCAGGTCAGTTATTCTTCCAAGCCCAATTACAAAGCTTTTCTTGTTTACTTTATTAAACGTGTTGTGTAGGTACATGCAGGAGACTTGGAAGTGGAGACACAACGAAGAGAGAGTGTGGTGGGAGAGAGAGTGAGACTGTTGTCTCACCGTGCAAAGGCGTCTTTTGTTAATATCTTGTATTTGCTTCTAGACTGTTTTTCCCCAGATGCGTGAGCTCACATAAATATCTTAACCTTCTTTTAGAATGTGTGCATTTTTCTGGAAACTTACTTGCTCTTTTTTTTGAGGTAAGAGGGTGTGATGGTTAATACTGAGTGTCAACTTGATTGGATTGAAGGCTGCAGGCTGCAAAGTATTGTTCCTGGGTGTGTCTGTTGTCTGTGAGGGTGTTGCCAAAGGAGATGAACATTTGAGTCAGTGGGCTGGGGAGGGCAGACCCACCCTTCATCTGGCGGGCACCACCTAATCAGCTGCCAGCAAATAGAAAGCAGGCAGGAGAACATGAAAAGGAGAGACTGGACTCGCCTCCTGACCTACATCTTCCTCCCATGCTGAATGCTTCCTGCCCTCAAAGGTCAGACTCCAAGTTCTTCAGTTTTGAAACGAACTGGCTTCCTTGTTCCTCAGCTTGCAGACAGCCGACTGTGGGACCTTGTGATTGTGTGAGTTAATACATAATAAACACCCCTTTGTATATATATAGATAGATATAGATATAGATATAGATATAGATATAGATATAGATATAGATATAGATATAGATATAGATATAGATATATCCTAGTAGTTCTGTCCGTCTATACAACCCCAGCTAATACAGAGGGTCTCACTCTTTCACCCTGGCTGGAGTGCAGTGATGCGATCTCGGCTCACTGTAGCCTTGACCTCCCAGGCTCAAGTGATCCTCCTACTTCACCTCTTGAGTAGCTGGGACTACAAGTGTGTGCCACCATACTTGACTAATTTTTTAATTTTTTGTAGAGATGGAGTCTTGCTATGTTGCCCAGACCCAGGCTGGTCTTGAACTCCTGGGCTCAAGCCGCCTGCCAAAGTACTGGACTGCAGGCTTGAGGCACTGCATTCTCACTTTCTAAATGTTCAGTTCTGTTATTCCATTGACTGTTTCCAAAGAACATGTTTCCTACTCTGCTCACCATCATCTGACCCCTGCCCCACCAAGCCAGTCTGCCCTGGTTGGAAAGGCCTCTCCGGGCAGCCAGGGACGTAGGGATGCCCACTTTCAATTCCATGCTGGGTACCCAGGAGGGAAGTGACTTGTCTGAGGGCTAATGGTGAGTCAGCAGCTTGGCCCTGGCTACCCCAAGTGCTGGGAATTGGCCCTGGGTCGGCCTCAGCCTCTGACGTGTGCCGTCTTGCTCAGGGCGGAAACTTCTCTTCCTGGGGAGGAGGGGCAAAGGCCCTGGGGTGCCCCAGGCCTGGAGATGCCTCCCTTTGCTAGAAACTGCACAGGGGGCGTGTGCTGGGTATTTTTCTGAGTATGTCTCCCCCATCCAGCTAGACTGTGACCCTGCAGGATGTGGTCTTCCTGGCTCTTATGCCCCAGGTGGAGCCCTGTCCAGCTCACTGCTGAGGGGAAGTGTGGTTCAAAGGGCGTGAGTTGGGCCCAGTGCCCAGATCCTCAACCTGGAGGCATGAGACTGCTTGAGTCACTGCAGTCCCCTGAGCACTGGCTTCCTCATCTGGAAGAATTGGGATCCTGAGACCCCCTTACCCGGTGGAGAGGTGCATCGACTTTCACACTGTCGTCAAATGACTCAAAGCAAGTGCTTGCTCCATAGATGGGCACTTTACCACCCGCCCTGCCCTGTCGCTGCCCATCTTAGAATCCCAGGGGCTTCCTACCAACAGACCACAGCTCAAAGTGTCAGCCTCACAGTTAGGGCCCTTCGCCACATCCCCCCACCAATGCTTGTTGGCACCAAGACAGGCTTGGCAGAGGGCATGTGGCACCTTGGCAAGCAGGCAGTGAAAATACAGGACACACTGCGAAGGCAGCTTTGAGACAGGTCTCTGAGTTCCGATTTTAAACTTGGTGCACAGGAGCACCTCAGTTGCCCTCTTACACAGAAATTCTGGAACCCATGTCTCCCCCTGGCTCACCCAGGCAACCTGTCTCTGACCACTGCCCCTAACTACCTTCCAGTCTCCTCCTGGCAGCCAGCCTCTGCCTAATTCAGGGCCAGCCTTGCCCCGTCTCTCTCCCAGGCCTCCTATGCCCAAGTCCTGACTCTTCTGTGATGGGTTCTGCCTCCGTGTGGCAGGACGATCTCCTTATGGATTAGATGTGGGGTAGTTTGGCCTCTGGACTTGATTGAACTTCCTAGAAGAGGAGAAGATCGATCAGGGTGCAGGGTGATTTAGGGAAGGTTCTGCTGGGCATGGGGTACACCTGACAGTTATGTTACTACGTAATGTAGGAACAACAGAAATTACCCAGCTTCTATCAATAAAATGAGGATAATGAAATGAAATGCCTGACCCTTGGTAGGTACTCAGTATCAAGAGAGACCCTTTTCCTTGTATTATTTTCATATCCTCCTCTGTGCCCCCCACATTCCAGGCCTTCCATAAATGCTCATGAAATGTGGAAGCTGCCCACTATCAATGTGGCAGCTGGTGTGACCAGCTGGGTCACAGTGAATGGTTGGGCCATTGAAAATGACTGGATCAGTGTGATCAACTGGATCAATGTAATCGACTGAGTCAGTGTGATCGAATAAATCACTGTCATCTAATGGATCTGTGTGATTGACCAGGTCTGCAGGATCAACTGGATCAGTGTAAATGGTTATGTCAGTGTGTGAGTGACTGGATCAGTGTGATCAACTGGGGCAGGGGTCAGTGCGATTAACTGGATCTGTGCAATTGACTGGCTCAGTGTGGATGACCAGGTCAGTGTGATCAGCTGGACTGGTGTGATCAACTGGATTCGTGTGATGATAGCTTGAGTCCTGGGAATTGGAGGCTACAGTGAGCTGTGATCACACCAGTGCACTCCAGTCTGGACAGTAAAGCAACACCTTGTATAGGGAAAAAAAGAATCGTCTCCCTGAGGGAGGAAAGGGAGGAGCAGTTGGCCACGGGCTCCCACCTCCCGTGGCTAGGTCATTCCATGAGATGTTAAGCTCCCTGAAACCCCAGGATGTGCAGGAGAGGATACCATGTTGGCTCCTGAAGGTGCCTGATGCTGTGACATCAAAGAAGTCACAGGAGAGGAAGCAGCAGACATTTGGCACAGACTTGAGATGAGTGCTGGCCATATACAGTGGGAGGAACCTATGTGGAACAGTTTTCTGTGGCCTTAGCTGGAATCAGAGGTGAGGCCAAGAAGGTAGGAAGTGGCTCACAGCAGGGTTGGGGGTGACAGGGACCTTTGAAGAGCTTGCAATCTCAGGTTTCTGCTCTGCACAGGAAGCCACCTGGCTATAAACGGCTGAGTCTGAAGGCAGGGGTTCCTTCTGGGCACTGAGTTCCCTCCACCAGCAAACTACCAATTCAGATTCTCAACATGAGTGTCCCCAGGACACCTATGATGCCCAGCTGGTACTGTCCTTCAGGCAGTTGCCAGTGGCTGGTTAGTGCTTCCTGCAGAGTCCTGGGCAGTGCCAGTCAACTTTTACCTACAGCTCGGTCCTTTTGCCATAAAAGTTCCAAAGCCGTTGTCTACCCGTAAGGCATAAACCCATTCACATAAACATCGGAGGCAGTTGGAGTCCTCAGGAAAAAAACGCTGAGGCTGATTGACATGAGAGGCCCCGGGCGGTGCTACTTCCTCCACTTGGTGGGTCAAGGGAGGTGCATTTGCAGATTCTGCTGGAAAGCTGAAATGCACAGCAACGCCAGCCTCCTGAGAAACACGCCCCGAGTGATGGGACCTGGACAACACGGCCTCATGGTACTGGAGGTTCAGATTAGGTTAATAAATCCTACGTTTCAGTTCCCACACTGGCCCAGGTGCTGGGAGCCAAGTTCCTAGAATGTTGAGCAGGAAGGACACAGGGTTTCCTTGGTTCTCATTTTAAAAATGTGAGTACTGGGAAACACCTGTGTTCTCTCAGCCTTTTGAGTAGGTAGAAAAACACTTCACAGGCAGCGTTAGAAAGCCCTCTGAGTTCTTTGGGGGATGCATCTCAAGCAATACCATGAAGCGTGCTGATGAGGAAATGTTCATGGGTGCATTTGAGTAAGGCCGATGCCCTCCTGCACCAAGTCGGAGGACACTGCTGTTGGGGCAGGCGTTTTCTGAAGAGGGCGCTATGAGGATGGCTAACTTCTGTTTTGTTTTGCTCAAATCCCTCGTTTGGCTTTTTGTGTGCAAGTTCCCAGAGGAGAAGTTCTGCTTCTGGGTCCCGAATAGTTTTCCATGCAAGAGTGGACACTGTGGTCTCCCTCCGAGTCCAGAGCAAAAGGGTAGCTCATACCCAGAAGCCATTACACAGGTGGGCAGGGTGATGGACTCGGCCAGGGGCTGTGTCCTTGAAGGCAGTGGATGGGGCAAGAGCCCTCATCTAGGGGTAAAAGATGTACTTTTGTCTGGGCTTCTCCCCCTATTAGTCAAGTGACCTTGAGCAATCCTTCCACCTATCTGAGCCTCAGTTTCCTTGTCTGTCACGGTTTAAGTATTCCCTGCCCTGCCTGTCTCACTGACCTCAGTCAAATACTGGGTGTGTGCACATCAGCTCACACAACCAAACCCTGGATGATGGGTGGAGCTGCCTCCAGGACAACTGGATTAAGGAAGCAATCTCTCAATCAATCTCTAGTGTCTTCTGCTTCCCTTTGCCTATTGGCTTCTTTCTCTCACGCTGGAATTGAAGCTACAGGCTGCTTTGGCCTCCTAGAATCCTTAGCAGCCTCACAACCAAAAGGAAGAGAACCCTAGCAGCTGTAGAAAGAAAACCCCCAGAATCACTCATCCTGGCTGGGGGGGTGGTCGGTGGGCTGAGAATGGGGTACTTCGATTGGTCCAGTTTGGGCCATTTGCCCACATCTGCTCCAATCACACTGGTCCACCTGGGGAAAGCTCACCCTTTGGCCAGGCGAAGCACTGTGCCGGGGACCCCCCATCAGAAACACAAGACAGCCCTCTCTCCTTTGGGGCACTGATGTGTCTTTTCTGTATCCTGATGTTTGAGACTCATCCTAGTATACAGCATGCGGTAGGCACTTTCTGTATGTCTGTGGAATAGCATTGACAGTGAGGTTTCTGACACTCCAGCGTTACCTGAGTTAGACACCTGCTTCTGGGCTTCCCAGGAGCCATCCCCATCCCCAAGTACTGTGTATGTTCAACTGCTTGTTAGCGTCCTGCATTAAAACGTGAGCTCCTCAAATGCAAGGACCTTCTCTGGCTTATTTACTGTTGAGTCCTCCACACCTGACAGCCTCTGGTACAGATAATTGGTCAATTAATGATTGTGGAATGAGCATCAGCTGTCTGTGAGGCTCTGCGTCTTGATGGAAGGAACGTGACTCCGGCCTTTAAGGTTGCCCAGCGCATTCGTCATCCCTCTCTGTCCGTCCTCACTTCCACTTTCTCCTCCTCTGGATGCAGTTATGACTTAAGGTATGCCCAACAACCAATTCTTTTTTTTTTTTTGGCAAAAAATGTATTCTCCTTTGAGGGTGATGGGGGTGATGGGTTAAATGGCAAATCTATTTTCAGTTATCTAGAAATCCCCAAACTGCTTTCCACAGGGGCTGAATTTTATTGCATCCCCACCCACAGTTAGAATGATACACATTTTTCCACAACTTCAACATGTTACTTTTTGACTTATAATAACAGCTATTCTTACTTGTGTGAAGTGGTATCACCTTGTCGTTTTAATTTACATCTCTCTGATGATTGGGGTGTTAAGCATTTTTTGAATGTTTGTTGGCAACTCTGTTTTCCTTTGAGAAGTGTCTATATTATTTTTCTGATTTTTCAAATTAAATTTCTTATAGATTCTATATATTAATCGCTTGTATGCAGTTTGGAAGTATTTTATTTCATATTGTAGTGTGCCTGTTTCCTCTGTTGATAGTTTCTTTGGCTGTGCGGAAGCTCTTAAGTTTAACTGGATGCAAAGTTTTGATTTTTATTTTTATTGCACTCACTTTTAAGATGTTATTCAGAAATTCATTCCAGGAACCAGTGTCTAGAAGAGTATTTCTAAGTGTTCTAGGACTTCTGCAGCTTGAAGACTCACAGATAAGTCTTTATTTTGACTTGTATTTTCTATATGGAAAGAGGTAGGGTTCCACACTTTTTCTGTATATGACTAACCAGTTTTCCTAGTAGTATTTATCATAACAATTATTATTTTTTGAGACAAAGTCTCTCTCTGTCACCCAGGCTGGAGTGGTGCAGTGGTGCAGTCTCAGCTCACTGCAACCTCCTCCTCCTGGGTTCAACCAATTCTTCTGCCTCAGCCTCCCAAGTAGCTGGGACTTCAGGAGCACGCCACTACACCAGGTGAATTTTTGTATTTTTAGTAGAGACGAGGTTTCACCATATTGGTCAGGCTGGTTTCAAACTCCTGAACTCATGATCTGCCCATCTTGTCCTCTCAGAATGCTGGGATTACAGGTGTGAGCCACCATTTTCAGCCTGTCAGTAGCGTTTCTAGAAACTAACAACTATCTCAAAATAAATATAAAAAAATTTTCCATGTACAGTAATTGTAGTAACTACATTTTGAAATAAATTTAACCAAAACTTTGAAGCACATTTGTAGGGTTTCTCTCCAGTATGAATTATCTTATGTGTAGTAAGATTTGGAGATTGGTTAAAAGCTTTGCCATGGCCAAGCATGGTGGCTCACGCCTGTAATCTCAGCACTTTGGGAGGCCAAGGCAGGCAGATCACCTGAGGTCAGGAGTTCAAGACCAGCCTGGCCAACATGGTGAAACCCTGTCTTAAAAAAAAAAAAAAAAAGCTTTGCCACATTCCTTACATTTGTAGGGTTTCTATCCAGTATGAATTATGTTTTTTTGGTTTATTGCTTTTTTCTTTTAGAGGTTTCACCATGTTGGCCAGGATGGTCTCGAGCTCTTGACCTCGTGATTTGCCTGCCTTGGCCTCCCAAAGTGCTGGGATTACAGGTGTGAGCCACCACACCCGGCCTATCAAACAACCCATTCTAAATACATCTCTGTGCCTAAATACATCTCGGTTGTTGATAAATGCTAGTGAGACCATTGTTTTTACCAAGGTGCTAAGATCTACAAACACTTACATTTGTGTAATCACCTTAAAAATACGTACTTTTATCTTGACTGTTGAACTCTTTAAGTGTAGTTCCAATAGTGTCTGCAGTGGTGAAAGGTTTTTACCTGGACCAGAATGAATTCCCAAAAGCTTTACTTTGCCAGAATTGGATGAATGAAGGGGACCATTATGGGAATTGACTGATGTTTCCGTTCAGACACCTGGTGACGCTAAAACTGGCATTGTTTCACCATATGTAAAATTCTGCTGAGATGCTATCCAGTGAATTACCACTGCTTTCTTTTCAGCTTGCATATAAGAAAACTTAGAACACAGAACAAGCTCGATTTTAAACTGCCACCTGCTCAGTTGCCCCTCTGTATGTAAATTGTGGATTCTGGATTCTGGATTCTGGACAGGCTCTTTTATTTTTTTGAGATGGAATCTTGCTCTGTTGCTCAGGCTGGAGTGCAGTGGTGCAATCTTGGCTCACTGCAACCTCCGCCTCCCGGGTACAAGCGATTCTCCTGCCTCAGCCTCCTTAGAAGCCAGGATTACAGGCATGCTCCACCACAGCTGGCTAATTGTCGTATTTTTAGTAGACAGAGGGTTTCACCATATTGGCCAGACTGGTCTCAAGCTCCTGGACAGGCTTCTTAAAGTTCCTGTGAATCTTTGAGGTAGCTGCTGATGCTTCTTGAGCAGATTGGTGACTTGCTTTCCAGGTAGTCGATGGCATTGCTGTGGTTCCTGGTAGATGCAGAGAACAGCTTTGTGCATGTTACAATTTCATCATTAACTTTCTTGAAAAAGAGGAAGTCAGTATACTTAGGTTTTCATTACTCAGGCACTTTCCCTTTTTGTTGAGTTCATTGCCACCAAAAGGGTTTATTGAAAAATGAAAATGCAGTGGCAAACACTAAGATAAGTGCATCGCTGTAGCTTTGTAGCATGTGGTAAGTAGCCAAGTCGTTGCAGCAAGGCCGTGGGGCCTCCCCTCCGTGAGCTCTTCTTCCTCCCAGCTCCTGGCCATACTGCCTATGTGACTGGCTTGTCTCTGTCACTTTGCCCACTGACCCCAGAACCTGGTGGCTTCATGCATGTTGCAAGTGGCTGAGGTGCTAAGCAGCCGGTGGGAGCAGTGGTGCCAAGCCCCGCTCTCAGCACCACCGCCATGGGAAGAGCTGGCTCTCCCCAGTTGCTCATGTCCGCCTGCATTTCAGTATCTCAGGAAGGGTCTGGGTGCTGTTTTTGAAGGGTTCCCCTGAGTCGGGAGAGGGTTGGGAGAGGCAGGTCAGTGCTCTGCCTCTTCTAGTTCCAGCCTCGAGCGTGGGTGAGAACTCACTCACTGCACACCCCCGTGCCTATACCCCAGGAGAGTCCCATACCACAGGATGCAGTCATGGCAGGAGCTGCAGCACAGGTCGGGAGCTACCCACTGCTCCAGCTTCTCTTAGAGCAAGTCTTCATGGAACTCCACTAAACAGTGCAAAGCTGGGGTGCATGCCAAAGCAGGCCCAACACCGGGATAAGAGGGGTCACCCAGGATGGCCCCGGAGAACCCAGAATGTATGGTCCCTTAGTCCACAGGCTCTAGCAGGTATTCAGTTTCAGATGGGTTTGGGGACTCTTCCCCAGTTTAGGGTCTTCACTCCTGCGTGTGAGAGCTTAGGCCTTGCATGAGGTCCACTGTCCCACAGTTGACTGGGGGTCCACCCAGTGTCTGCTGTAACAGGCGGCTCCCTGCTGCTGCCTCAGGAAGATGGGAGGGAGGAGTTTTCCCTTGGGCCCACCTATTTGCTATCCTTAGCTTGAGACAGAAAGCCCAGTTTTGACTTCCACAGAGGCTGGGGCCCAAGGCCTTTCTTCCACTCACTGCTGTGGCTTCCCTCCACATTTCAGACCCCTGTGACTCTCCCAAATGTTACTGACCCCTTCATAAATGCAGCTCCGCTACACACAAAATACATATCTACAGAGCACCACACCTGGGACTCCTGCAGATGCCCGTGGGGACTGAGGGAGGAGGGCGGCTTCCCACACTGGCTCAGGACCCCGTCACCTGAAATGCACCTCTTCCCAAGGCCGCTTGGTTCACTTGTGTGTTTGGAAGGCCTCCCGATCCGGCAGGCCCCTCCTCTCCTCCAACCTTGCGTCTCAGATGATACCAGGCCCCCAGGCCTCCTCTGCTTGTCCTTGAACAAATGCCACCAAATGGTACGGAAATCACGTGGAAGTCAACCAGGTGCAGGATGTTGGTCTCCAGCACATGGCCCAGGTAGAAGCTGTACCCACTTGCCCCTTCCCCAGCTCCCCCACACACATGTGAGTACACACACACACACACTTGCTCCCCTCCACACTGGCTGTGGGGGTGTCTGGGGCCCTGGTGAGGCCCTAGACAGGATCCGATGGCAGCTCTCACACTTCTGTCGGGACCGTAGTGGTTTCATCCATACAGTAGATGTAGTTGTTCAAAAGTGTTTATGGAACGAAAGTGGAAGAAGGGAATAAAAAACTTAAACTCCCAGAACCTCCTTCCTCTGTCCCAAGAGGTGTTAGGAAGTTCATCAGGCTTCTTGGGGATCAACACATCTGGCTGTGGCAAGAGGATGAGATGGGAGGAGAGTCTGGGTTGCAGCTCCCAGAGAGGCTGCCTTCCCCGCTGGGGGCTCCTGCGTCCTGGACTTCTCTGCCAGTGCTGCAGAGGGCTGTTCTGCTCCTTCTGCAGGGCACCCCTCGCCAAGTGCCCCCCAGCTGCCAAAGGCAGCCAACTCTGCCTGGAAACACGAACACCAAGTGCACCTCTGGTGGCACAAACTAGAAAGTAGGTGGCAAAGGAGAGACTGGTGGAATGAGCTAATGACATGGGCCTGCCCCATTGGGCACAAGGGATGCAGCAGGCAGATGGCAGAGCAGGGCAGAGGTGGTCTCCGGCTTGGGAAGAGGCCGCACACGGTGACCCCCTCACTGTCCTGATTTTCGGGGCCACAGTCACCTGTCAAACCCACAGCTCCAGGACTTTTGCCGCTGTTTGCATGAGAGGCACGACACCCCCAGGAAACAGCACGGAAGCAGGAGGCCTTCTGTGCTCTGCTGTGTGTGACTTTGAGTAGGTTCCTGTGCTCCTTGAACCTTGAAACCCTTGACACGTGGGAAGAGCAAACGTCACCTTGTCTTTCTCCTAGTACATCTTAGTGAGATAGGGACCTGAGACACCATCCTACAGCACCCCTACTCGACAGGAGAGACAGCCGGGGCCCAGAGATGAAAGGGACGCATGCAGTGTCACACAGCAGATCCATAGCAGAGAGGGCTCCAGGCCAGGTCTCCAACCTCTGGGACAGCACCTGCCCCCTGCCTGAGTCAGACAGTGCAGATGCTCCTGGGAGAAGGAATTTTCTGGAGGGCACATGGCTCTGGATCCTTTTGTGGGAAAGCTGCGGGCCAGGCTGCATGCAGTGAAGCCTGTGGTGGAAGTGGCAGGGGGAAGATCCCAGGATAGATTCTCATCACATAATACGGGCTTCCCTGGAGGCCTTCACTGCTGTGTGGGGCACCCTCAGTATCACCTGCTTGTACCCTTGGGTGGCTCCGTCTTCAGCTGAGCTCAGGCTTGTCAGCACATGACCAGCGCCCCCAGAGTAAAGCTCTGTGCTTAGCAGAGGTGAGTAGCCATCTCCTGTCACTCAAGGGAAATTGTTTGGATGGGATTTTAGGTGGTAGCAGGTGGTTTCCAAGACAGAGACCAGACAGCATGGGTTTGTTCCTTTTAATCGCAAGAAGTCTCTGTGGGTGCTGAGCTCACTGGGCCGCACAACTCACGGCTGCGGATGGCTGGTCCCCAGTCAGTCTCGGGTGGCAGTCGGGGCCTTCTACTTCCTTGCCTTCGCTTTCTTTCCTTTACTCGCTTTATGGGGCTTCAGGGCTTCCTCCTGGCCTGCGTGGCTGGTGATGGGGGGCGGGAAAGGGGTGGGGGCGTTGAGATTCATAGTCTTCTTCTGAAGCTTCAGGTCCAAGATGGCAAAAGTGTTCTGGATCTGGCACTGCAACAGCTCCTGCAGGAACTGCATCTGGATGTGGACGGCCTGGAGGACGAGGCTCTCCAACTCCTGTAAGGAATGGGGAGGACCAGTGAGTGGGGCTGGGGAGCCTCGTGGGATCTGGTTTTCAACTCCGACCCTGTTGTGGGTCCGAGGATGTGCCCACTGTCCACCCACCTCACCCTGACCATGCGCCATGGCTGCCTTGACCTCTGGATTCTGGTTGACTTCAGCCAACTAGGGGCGGGAGGTCTGAGGATGGGGGAGGTCCCATCTTCTGACCAGCTGTGTGCTGGCCATGGCGGGGGCCCGCTACCGATGGTCACCCTTCCTGTCCTTCAGCCCTTGCCTATAACTAAAGCTCTCCTTTTGGGTTCCAATAGTCGTTCTCTCCCTTTTCTTTTCTGGCTTAGAGTGGCGGCCATGCTGTCTGAGTGTGTCATTTGTCCTGGGCCCATTGGCCAGTGCCATATTTCCTAGAGATTCTACTCCCTGGGCAATGCAGGCTCCATCTGGATACCCCATCCCCCATCATCCTCATTCTCACCTCTCAAAGCTCCGGTGGCAACTTCATGGGAGGGGACGGGGAAATTGCTTCAGAGAGTGGGCTTATCCTCCACACAGCCACCCAGAAAAGGAATGGAAATGCAGCCACCGTCCAGCCACCATGTTGAACAGGAAACCCTGTTGCTCAACTCCATCATGGCCCACAGAGCCTGGAGACATGGACCACGTAGCGGCGTTTCTCCAGGCTCCTGCCGGAGCGACCACACAGCAGAGGAGCTGTTGTTGGGGGAGACGCTGGGAGCCATTGGTTGTCGGTAGTGCATTGATTTGAGATCTCGTATTTCACTTAAAATGTATGCAAAATTGTACATTGCCCCAGAATATCCCCTCGGTTGTTTTTGTAGAAAATAATGTTCTTCCATAACATTATTATTATTATTATTATTTTGAGACAGAGTTTCGCTCTTTTTGCCCAGTCTGGAGTGCAGTGGCGCTATTTCAGCTTACTGCAACCTCCGCCTCCCAGGTTCAAACGATTCTCCTGCCTCAGCCTCCAGAATAGCTGGGATTACAGGCATGTTCCACCACGCCCGGCTACTTTTGTATTTTTAGTAAAGGCAGGGTTTCTCTATGTTGGTCAGGCTGGTCTTGAACTGCCGACCTCAGGTGATCTGCCCACCTTGGCCTCCCAAAGTGCTGGGATTACCGGTGTGAGCCACCACACCTGGCAAGAATGGGCTGTGTTTATTCTATGGCTTTGAGTGCCCCATCTCAGGTACATGACTGGGGCACATGGCATGGGGGGCTCTGGCTCACCAGCTCCGCCAGGCAGGGGCCAGCAGTGCCGTGCTGGAGGCTGGACATGGAGCTGAGAGTAGCAGGTAGGAAGAGCTGTGGGACATGCAGGGCATTAGGGGCCAATCTCTCCCACTGTGGCCACCCTCCCCGCCTCTACCCTGCCGCCCGGTGTGCTAGAGCAAGGTCCCTGGCAGGGGCCAGAGACACAGACTGTTGCATGGGTTTCATTGGGTTCCTGTTGAATGTCTTCATGAGCTAAGATTACACGGCCCTTTGATGTACTATTTGTCTGGAGACTTAACTTTACTTAGATGAGCACCATCCAGGCTGCTGTATTCATTGTTCTTTAGAGATTTTCGTGTGTGTGGGTGTCCCTAAAGAAATACTTCCTAGGGCCATTTGCTCTTCAGCTGATGATGCAGGAACCAAACCCCCTTGGAACTCACAGGCCCTGCAACTCCCACACTCCAATGCCTGAAACACACGCACACACACATACACACACTTGTCTCTCAAGGCATGTTCAAAGATGATGCAACAATGATGACTTCAATGCCTGTGTGTAGCTAAGAAACTAATGGAGGCTTGGCCAGGCCCCCAGGAAGTCAGCTGCTCTGGGGCCAGGCTCATCACAGTCATTGGAGAGCTGGTCGTGGGAAATGCTGGCAGCTAGAGCCCCAGTGGTCTGGCAGACCCTCCAACAGAGTAGTCCAAAGTCTGGGGTTTAGGCACCAGATCCTCCCACGTCTTCCCTGGGCCCCAGCTCCACCCTTTGTCTCCCTAGTCACATGATCCTCCAGAAGCTGTCCCCCTGTCCCTGCTTCCTCCATGTTCTCCCCCAGCCTGGGTACATGCCCACTCTGGAGAATCTGCCGCATTTCCAAGACTGGGGTCTTTTTCCTGACTCTCTTGGTGGAATCTGTCACTGATAAATGACACAGAGGAAGAGGCTTAGAGTGCAGGGTCAGCCAGGTCTCAGTCTGAATGTGAACTCTGCCACATGCTAGCTTGTTGACCTTGCGAGTTGATAAGTTCTCTGAGCCTCAGAGGTCTATCACTAAAATAGGGACATGAATTTCTTCCTTGCAGGGACATTGCATGACAAGGTGCACTCGAAGCCCACGGCTAGACTCTGGATTCCTCCCTGCTTCTCTCCCCCTCCCCTGTGTGCCAACGAGGTCCTCCCATCTGCAGTGACTCCAGCCCAGACTGATGTTCTTGCAGGTCTAGGTGCCCACCCTTGGCAAGTAGGCAGAGCCTCACCTGTCTCTCCAGGACCCGGCTGGGCTGCGCTGGCATGGCGGAGGTGAATGCCCTCTGCAGTGAGTTCTCCTGCTCCAGGAGCAGTGCCTCCTTCAGGAGCAGCATGTCGGTGCGCTTCTGTGCCTCGGCCTCAGTCAGCGCAGCCACCTGCTGCTCATGGGTCCACAAGTCCCTGTCCATGCCCTTGGCCAGCGGGAGGGGCTGGGGTGGCATGTACACCTCCAGGTGGGCAACGGTCAGGTCGACCTGCTGGTCCTGGCCCAGGACATACTGGTAGAGTTTGTAGTGGTGGATGAAGGTGTGGTGGAAGTAGTCACAGAGGGCCAGCAGGTGGGTGGTGTTGAAATAGCCCTGGTAATCTCTGAGCTTGTTCCCCAGGATCATCACAGCCTCAGTAACGGAGCAGCCTGTGGGCACAGGAGCCAGGTAAAGAGTGGGAGTGGGACAGAGCTGCCCTGCCAGGCAGAGGATGTGGGCTCTGCACGTAGACAGCCTGGTCACAGAGCCCATGTCCCACTGCATTTTTAAAAATATGTATTTTTATTGATTTTTGAGATAGGGTCTCACTCTGTCACCCAGGCTGGAGTGCAGTGGTGCAATCATAGCTCGCTACAGCCTCCAGTTTCCAGGCACAAGAAATCCCCCCCGCCTCAGCCTCCCGAGTAGCTGGGATTACAGGCACATGCTACAAACCTAATATTTTTTATTTTTTATAGAGATGAGATTATTGCTATTTTGCCCAGGCTGAACTTCTGAGCTGAAGCAATCCTCCTGCCTCAGCTTCGGAAAGTGCTGGAATTACAGTCGTGAGCCACTGTGCTGGCTTTAACTGCAATTCTTACTACCGTGCATTAGCTCTGGAAAGCTATGCAGTGTACCGCATTTCTTTGTTTACCTGCAGTAACTTACACTTATCCCATTTTTTCCTTACATGATTATCCCAGTATAATCATATAAATATGATTATATGATCTCAGTATAATCACATAATCATTACCATAATTTTTTTTTTCAAACTCTTGAGCTCAAGCGATCCTTCCACCTTGGCCTCCCGAAGTGCTGGGATTACAGGAGTGAACCAATTCACACCTGGCCAGTATTTTGTCTTTTAACACTTATTTTAAAAGACAAAATACTAGCCAGGTGTGGTGGTTCAAGATAAAGCACACCTGTTACTTTAGCTGTGCTTTACCTTGTTTCACTTCTTTTTTTTTTTTGAGACCCCGGAGTTTTGCTCTTGTTACCCAGACTGGAGTGCAATGGCGCAATCTCGGCTCACCGCAACCTCCGCCTCCTGGGTTCGAGCAATTCTCCTGCCTCAGCCCCCTGAGTAGCTGGGATTACAGGCGCGCACCACCATGCCCAGCTAATTTTTTGTATTTTTAGTAGAGACGGGGTTTCACCATGTTGACCAGGATGGTCTCGATCTCTTGACCTCGTGATCCACCCACCTCGGCCTCCCAAAGTGCTGGGATTACAGGCGTGAGCCACCGCTCCCGGCCTAACACTTTTAACTCTTTAGGAAGGACATGAGGATGTAGAAAAGGAATTCCGATAAGAGGAAAGTAGGAAATGGTGGGCATGGTGGCTCACGCCTGTAATCCCACCATTTTGGGAGGCTGAGGTGGGTGGACCACTTGAGGTCAGAAGTTTGAGACCAGCCCGGCCAACATGACAAAACCCTGTCTCTATTAAAAATACAAATATTAGCTGGGTGTGGTGGCAGGTGCCTGTAATCCCAACTACTCAGGAGGCTGAGGCAGAAGAATCGCTTGTGAGAGGAGGTTGCAGTGAGCCAAGACTGTGCCACTGCACTCCAGCCTGGGCAACAGAGTGAGACTCTGTCTAAAAAAAAAAAAAAAAATCCCAACACTTTGGGAGACCAAGGCAGAAGAATCACCTGAGGTTAGGAGTTTGAGACCAGCCTGACCAACATGGAGAAACTAAAAATACAAAATGAGCTGGACATTGTGGCACATGCCTGTAATCCCAGCTACTCGGGAGGCTGAGGTGAGCTGAGATCATGCATTGTACTCCAGCCTGGGCAACAAAAGCAAAACTCTGTCTCAAAAAAAAAAAAGAGTAGAGCAGGAGGTGATCGATGCCCAGACAACTTGCTGTGCTGGTGGTTTGTGCCACAGACACAATGGGAAAATATTCTTGATCCCATTTGTGCAAAGGATTGGCTCTGAGGGCAGCACCATGGGCAGTGCTCCTCGGGGCATGACCTGTCTCCCCACTTCTCTCTTCCTCTCCCCTTCACTCCTGCTCACAACTCTTTCAGGTGCTCAGTGCAGTGGTTAGAGGCTGGGCAATCCCAGCATCTGCTTGGGACTTGACAGAGGAGGGGGTTCGTGAAGGGTTGTGGCCGAATTACATGCCTGCCCTGCTGAGCAGATGAGCAGACACCAGGCAGAGAGACAGGCAAGTCAAGGGCAGCAGAAGAGCATGGCCCTGGCATGGAGACCTGGGTTCTTATAGACACTGTCCTGGAAGTGCACTGTGGACTTGACTGAGCCTCTCCTGCTCTCTGACTCAGTGTTCCCTCTGAAGAACAAGGGCTTGGGTCAGGCGCCCACCAGATCACGTGCTTTGGAGAATTTCATAGTTCCTTCTGCTGACAATGAAGGTATCGTGCTATAGGCAAGGAGCCGAACTTTCGCCCGAGGTAGAGGACCTGGCTTGTTCATAGACCCCTTCATCTTCTCTTCCTCTGTGTGAGCCCTCCATGGGATCCGGTGGGGTTTCCCCACCCCCAGCTAGAGTGCTCCATGCCCCTTCAGCAGGGACTGTCTCAGCCTTGCCCACGAGGTTGTTTTGAAGTCCTCCCACCCCTCGTTCCCTCCATGTTGCCTCTTGGCTGGTCATTGAGGCTGTCTTTCTTTGTATGGAAATATTCACCTTGAATCTTCCCAAAGTACCCTGAGGGTGGAGACCCCATGGTCTTGGGAAAATATTAGCAAAAGCGGTACCAATCCACCTGGAACCATGTTAGGATGTGCTGGGAGTGATGCTCAGATTCTGGCAATCTCAGTCTCCTGGCGGAGGGAAGGAAGGATGGCTCCATCATGCAGAATCCAGGCTGGAGGCTATACTTCCCCTTTCTTTCACGGCAAACCAGCAGGCTCAGAGCCCAAGGGTTATGCTCCTCTGGGGAAGGTACTGGGTTTGGAGGACTGTGATACTCTGTCCCTCTTAGATATGACACTTCGGCCTTTTTCTCGCAAATGTAAAATTTAGAAAAGTGATATTGACTTCACAGCCTTGTTGGAAGGGCCATATGGGGTAAGATGTCCAGCTTTGTACAGAGCCTAATACAAGCCAGCAATCAATAAATGCTGTAGAAATAGTTTATTTCTACCTTTGCAGAAAAAAGTCTGTTCTTTCCCCCTCTTCCCCTCCATCTTGCCTTCCCTCTATTAATTCCTTCCTTCATCTCTGTCCATCTTTCCATTCATCCATTCTTCTACTTATCCTTCCACCCATGCATCCATATCCTTTCATTCATCCATTCATTCCTCCATCCACTCATCCATCCACCCATATACCCGTCTCCCCATTCATCCATCCAACCATGCATCCATCCATTCTGTCATTCATTCTTCCACCCATCCATCCATCCACCCATCCATCCATCCACCCACCCATCCATTTATCCATCCATCCATTTATCCATCCATCCATCCATTTATCCATCCATCTATCCATCCATCCATCCATTTACCCACCCATCCATTCATTCATTCATCCTTCCATCCATTCATTCATCCATTTTTTCATCCATCTATTTTTCCACTCATTTGTTTATCCATTTACCTATTCATCCATCCATTAATTCTTCAATCTATCCATCCATCTATTCACCCATCCTTCCATCCATTTGTGAAAGGAAAATAAAAACTTGGGAACCCAATTCATTATACCAAAAGAAAAAAATTAAGCCAAAAGTTGAGTAATATGACAAACTGCCTTTCCTTTTATTCCTAAGCAGATAGAATAAAAGGTTAAATATCTCCACAGGCAGCTATTCTATGTTCACCTTATCTTATGCAAAGTCCCGATTTACTGAGCAAGAGAGGAATACATAATTGATTATTTATCACCTGCTCCTTTTCTCTTGTAACATGTGGATTACCATATCCTCCTCCTTTCCCCTCCAGCCCACTTTCCCCTTTAAATATTGCAGCCCTCAAAATTATCTTTGAAGAAAGACCAGACCTTTCTCCCAGGTATGCCATTAACCTTGGAAAAATAACCTTCTAAATTGATTGAGACCTGTCTCAGATACTTTTTGGTTTACACATTTATCCTTCCACTCACCCAAGATTAGTTTGTCAAATGGTGACTGAACCTATAAATTGTTACTGCCTATTAATTTTACTTAGCACTACGCGAGATTCTGGCAATACTATGACAACAAGCCATATCCCCTGCTCTCAGGTGCTTCCAGGAGAGACACAAGCAGAAAATGGCAGTGTATAGTAAAGAGGAACAGAGTTGGGTGAAGAAGAGCAAGGACTTCAGGACCGGGTCCTCCTAGAGAAGGTGATGTGTGACCTGCATCCCAGGGAAGGCTGAGCCAGGCCCAGAGGTGGGGCCACTTCACAGCCCAGCTGAGTGACAGCAAGGAGCAGGCAGCAACCTGGCCTGGGTGAGAGCAGGGCGAGGCTTGTTGTCGTTGGCACCTAAAGGTGGAGGCAGATGATGTAAAGAGCTGCATGGAGAGGTGGGTGGAAGGCAGACCCAAAGGCCTTGAACGCCACACTCGGAAGCCAGGGCTCTGTCTTCTGGGCAGTGCACAGAAGGAGCAGATGTGAGTGTGAGGACCTGGCTATCCTTGGATGTAGGGCATGCAAGACAGAAACCTGCACAACCCCCAGGTTCTTATGGGAATGTTTGAGGGACAGTGGGCCCACAAACAGAGAGAATACCATATGGTGGGATGCTGACCTCTGACATGACCCCTGCCCTCAGAGCGCTTCCAGTCTCAGAGACAGTTGAACAAATGATGGCTACCTTTGTATTCTCAGCCCCCAGCACTGGGAGTTGTGCATAGGAGAGGCCCAAAGTCTAGAGAGTGAATGAACCAGCTTTAATATGTCAATGCGGAGCTGTTCATTCATTCTGTCAACAAATACTTATTCGGCACTTTCCATGTGCCAAGAGATCTTCCAGGTTCCAGGGAGGTGGTGGAGGGAGGAAACACAGATACCTAGCTCTGCACAGGGCTGTGTGAGGTTGGCAGAGCACATGACAGGAAGAAGGTCAGGAAAGGCTTCCCTGAGGAGGCAGTAAAGGAGCTGAGATGGACTTGCTCAGAGGGGTTTACTGGGCAAAGAGGTGGTGAAGAGTGAGGCAGGAGAGAGTACAGCTTGTGCAAAGCCCCTGTGGTTAAAGCAAGCACAGCCCACTGAGGGAACAAAAGGCAGGAGAGGAAGGCAGTGAGCAGGAAGGACATCTGCAGGTGGGGAGCCGGCTGGCGGGAGATGAGGCTGGGCAGGCCAGGCCCTGCAAGCCCCTAGGATGCCCTGCCCTGCAGGGGTCCCACCCCCAGGGCCACCATCTTGCAGAGGCCCATCTTCCCTACCCCACCATGGAGTCTTTCGCCAGAGTAGGGCTCCCCTGATGCCAGGCATTGGGAGATGTTGTCTATGGCCGAGGCTTTCACTTTGGAGGCTGCTGGGCTGGCAGAACAGGCCCCAAAGGCCAGGCCCACCTGAACATGGCAAAAGGGTTTCCAGCAGGCGGAAGGCAGGGGGTGAGTGGAGCCAGGTTCCTGGGAGCCAATTCTGGAGGAACAAGCTGTGTTGGAAGGAAGGGCCAAAGCATTGGGGGTATCAGCCTAGGGCAGGGTCCAGGTCCATCTTCACCAGCCAGAAGCTCTTGGCTGCCCTCAGGACAACAAAGACCCCCAGCCCCACATGCCCTGTGTCTCTTCCTGTCCTTTCACTCAGAGCGTGCAGGGCTCCTCTACCACGAGGGCTGCCATCAGTTAGCAGGAGCTTCCCCACAGGGACACAGGGAGAGAGGACTGGAGCTCTGAGAGGTCAGGAGATCTGCACATGCCCCATGCTGGGGGCACCAGGCTGGGGTCCAGAGGTCAGTGGGAAAGCCACCCAAGCAGAGGGACCAGCAGTGGTGAAGGCTGGAGGTAAGCAGGGCCACACCCAGCTGTCCGGGAGGCAAAGCTGGATTCTGGGGACTGAGCTGAGGGACCAAGGGTTTGTGGTCAGTTTGGACAGGGTCATTCGTAACGGTCCTGTGTGCCGTGTGAAAGAGCTGACTTCAACACGGAACACCAGTACCTCCAAGAATAGCGTACATAAAGAGAATAATCAAATTCCTCAGAGTTTGGAAGCCGGCAGAGTGGTACCGAGGCCAGACGTGAGAGGTTGGGGCCACCCCAGAGGGAAGGTGGTAGCCACGTGGAGGACAGCACGGGTGGCCCATCGAGGGATCCCAGATGGTAGGCAGGCATGAGGCCATCATTTATCATCAGCAAGCTGGACTCCCAGCCTGTGTGGAGGCGATGGTGTGTGAGTTTCATCAGGTGACTCATAGCACCTTCTCTGAACTTGCCGGAAGGTGCCCTGCTCCTCCTCCAGCCTGGCCTGGCCTGATGGAGCATGGGGTGGGGCCACCTGCATCCTGCAGCTGTGGGTGGCTGTGGCTGCCTCCTTGGTCAAGGCCAGCTCATCGACCTGTCTGTTTAGCGCCCAGCAGCCATACAGAGCCTGGATCTGAATGGAGAAGTCCGAGAGGCTCAGTGTGAAAGTGCTCAGTAGCCGTGTGCGGGTGTCTTGGCAGCTTGCCATCCTGGCCGATGCCCTACGATGGCCATGGCTGTGGCCTCTACCTAAGAGGTCATACAGACCAAGTGCAGACCTAGTCCTAGGTCAATGGGGAAGGAGCCCCTGGGCTGAATCCTAACTTTCGGCCCCCAGACGCTCTTGGCTGGTTCTGGGTTTCAGCAACGCTTGCTGGAAGCTCATGCGACACTTTCTTGGCCTCAGATCACACTCCCCAGGCCTCGGGTTGAGAAGTTCCTGGTGACTCAGAAAGTGGAGGGATTAAGTCTCAGGGAGAAGCCGCTGGCTGCCGGGTGGACAGATCTGTGCCTGCAAGTTGCTCTTCAATAACAGGGAGTGGCCTTCATTTGCATTGGCTGCTGGGAACTTCCTGAAGATGGTCCCCAACCCCCTGGAGGCCAGCACCTGTGAGGAGAGCATCAGGAGTGGAGGAGGAGAGGAATGAGGAGGGGAAGGGCGGGGGAGGCTCACTGGCAGATGTCAGCACGGGACGATCCGACATCAGGGCAGAAAGGGCTTGGACCCGGGGGCTCCAGGTGGCTTCCTTGGCCCCTCACATCTGGAGTCTGGACTGGGCAAAGGGTGGGAGGAGGGAGATGATCCACATCCCTGTGGGGCTGGAAATGGGGAGGGCTGCTTCTTCTGGGTGGGCCTGGGCGGGAGGCCCCAGGTGCCCCGAAAAACCAGTTTGGTTCCCCCATCTTGCCTCCCAGGGGCAGGAACCAAGTCAGGCTAGAGCCTGGCACTGCTCGCCTTTCCCAGCACCTGAGTGCCTACCAGGGCTGGCCCAGTATGGTGGGAAGCAGACAAAAGCAAGGGCTGCCATCTCCACCCAACGCATTCTTCACCTCTCTGCGTTGCCCCTGCCCCCTTTGTGCTCCTGGGGAGACTCTGCTAAACTCCTTCACCCTGGGTGCCAGGGACTGTACCACCCAGGCGTGCTCCCCGCAGTTAGGGAGCTTCCACTGCCTTGTGCCATGCATGCCCTGGGTCACTCGGCCTCCCAGCTCCCAGCACCCTTAGGCTGGCACAGGCCCCAACCCCTCTTCATCCGGGAGAGAAACTGAGCCTTAAAGAGGCTGAGGGATTTGCTCAAGGCCATTCAGCTGGTAAGTGCCTCAGCTGGAATTCAAACCCCAGGCTATCCAGCACCAAGCTGCTTTGGGGTCTTGTTGTAGATCCTTGGAGGTGGGCACTGCAAGGGACCTCCAACCCCATTGGTCACATTTTCCAAAGGATGTTTTGCAATGGCTGCTACAGTTGACCAGGGAACAACGTGGGTCGGAACTGCATGAGGAAGGAGTCCCTGAGCTGAATTTTAACTTTCAGCTTCCAGATGCTCCTTCGGGTCCACTTACACATAGATTTTCTTCCTGTGCCACTCCCAAAATGCAAGACCACCCCCTCCTCTTCCTCCTCCTCCTCCTCCTCCTCTTCCTCAGCCTGTTCAGCAAGAAGATGATGAGAATGGTGACCCTGATGATAATTCACTTCTCCTTAATGGAGGTTAAATGTATTTTCTCTTCCTTTATGATTTTCTTAATTATTTTCTTTTCTTTAGCCTACTTTATTGTAAGAACATAGTACATAATCATATTACATACAAAACATGTGAATCGACTGTTTATATTATCAGGAAGGCTTCTGGTCAACAGTAGGCTATTAGTAAGTAAATTCTGGAAGAGTCCAAAGTTATACATGGATTTTCGACTACACAGGAGGTTGGTGGCCCTAAATCTCATGTTGTTCAAGGGTCACCTGTACATCAAAATGAATGTTTCACAGCCAGAGAGACCTTTAAGATATGATTAAATAGAGACTTAATATGCTAATAAGCACAACCTAATATGCAAATGAACTTAGCAGATCACCAAAAGGCATCTAGATTTTGCAGGGTTTCTCGAATCTATTCAGAGCACATAGTCTCTCCCAACCAAGGAGCACATCTCTCTGGACCAAGGAGAAATGTTGAGCTTGTCCAATCATTTTTCTCAACAAATGGGGAAACTGAGGCCCAAAAGAAGGATGAGACTTGTCTAAAGCTAACCTGTGGCAAAGTCAGGACCTGAGCTCCAGCCCAGGTGCGAGGGATCAGGGACCTGGTAGTGGAGCTGCCCTCCCCATCACCACTCCCTGTGTGGGGAAGGGGTTGGTGTCTATTTCTTTTCATTGCCCTGGTCCTGGTGCTTTTTGGTAGGTCAGACATGTCTGCGAAAGGTGGGCTGGGGCACTGTCTGCCCAGGGAAGGGAAAGGAGGAGCCGAGGCAGGAGACTGGGTGCTGTTCTTGGGAGTTGGCTTTGTGGCTGCACTGCTGACCACGGCCTGGGGACAGGATTGTCAGGGAGAGCCCTGAGAGCTCGCCACCCTTGCTTGAGACATTTTCTGTGGCCTCCTCTGTGGCCTGGGGTCCTTGTGCTGCTGGCCTCTCCAGTTCCTACTGCAGCACAAGTGGTCCCTTCAGGATGACCCCTTTCCAAAGCCACATGGTGAACTGCAGGGAGAGGAGAGAGGGCAGGCTGGTTGGGCCTGATGCTCCCATGGGGAGGAGTAGCAGCTGCATGCCTCCTGACCTCATCAGGATGGGCCTGGACTGGCCAGAGGAGGATCATGCTGGCTGGAGATGCATTGTACTTCTGCCTGGTGACTTTGGCAGCAAGGATTCAATAGTTGTGTGTTCTGTGCTCAGCTACCATTCATGGTCACATGGCAGCCATCATTGAATCTAGGGCACTCCTATACTGAAGATGGCACTGATGCTGGGGCCACTCCCTGAAGCTCGGTTCCTGTTAGGGGCAGTGGGGTGTGTCTGGTAAGAGCAGACTGGAATTCATGCAGACGTGGGCTCACATTGGGCTGCCTGACTTCATCGCTTGAACAAGTTATTTTGCCTCTCTGGGCATCAGTGTTCTTTGTCTTTTAAATTCCATTTATTAAAGTTCAAAAACTAGCACAGCTACGGTGTTAGAAGTCAGTAGTAGTATCTGGAAAGAGTCAGAAAGGGACTTTTGGTTGCTGATAATCTTTTTTTTTTTTGGAGACGGAGTCTTGCTCTGTTGCCTAGGCTGGAGTGCAGTGGCACGATCTTGGCTCACTGCAGCCTCCCCTCCCTGGTTCAACTGATCCTCCTGCCTCAACCTCCCAAGCCGCTGGGACTACAGGTGTGCGCTACCATGCCTGGCTTATTTTTTGTATTTTTAGTAGAGACAGAGTCTCACCATATTGGCCAGGCTCGAACTCCTGATCTCAGGTGATCCACCCACCTCAGCCTCCCAAAGTGTTGGGATTACAGGTGTGAGCCACTGCTCCTGGCCTGGTTGCTGATAATGTTTTAGTTCTACTTTCTAGTTCTGGATGCTGTTAAACAGGTGGGCACACTTTCTGAGAAATATCAAGATGAACATTTATAAATTATGCATTTTTCTATGTGTATGCTATAATTAAAGACTTACTTTAAAAAGATGGTGACACAGAAAAATAAGTTATTCCTAATTTGTGCAATGATGACAAAAGTCACAGAAAAGTAAATAGATTTACAAATCAGTATTTAAAAGCAAAATCTTTTCACACTGGAAGAAATTTATCTAATGCAATCTATTTCTTTTCTTTTCTTTTTTGAGATGGAGTCTTCGCTGTGCCACCCAGGCTGAATTGCAGTGGCGCGATTTCGGCTCACTGCAACTTCCAACTCCTGGATTCAAGCGATTCTTTTGTCTCAGCTTCCCAAGTAGCTACATTTTTAGTAGCAATGGAGTTCCACCATGTTGGTCAGTCTAGTCTTGAATTCCTGACCTCAGGTGATCCATCTGCCTTGGCCTCCCAAAGTGCTGGAATTACAGGCATGAGCCACCACACCAGGCTGTAACGCAATCTATTTCTATTATGCAAGACTTTTAATAAAAAACGATTGCATATATTGATTGCATAGTCTAAGAGACATGGGCAGCAGATTTCCTGTCTATAAAATAGAGGCAATAAAACTGTCCACCTCGTAAGGTTAAAGGGCAGCATGCATACGTGGAGCTTTCCATAGCGCCTGGTACACAGTAAGCACTCAATAAATAATGCCATCATCACTGTTATTGCCATCATCAGGACTCTGCTGATGTTCCTACTCCCTGGTGTGCTGTGTGGTCTCCTGGACTCAAACTGGTTTGGTAGAGAGTGAAGCATGGCTCTAGGGCAACAGCCCTGGAAATTGGATTTCTTCAATTTCTTCAATCCAATCCCTTCTTGGCGGCTGCCTGGTGATTCTATTTACCATGGTGGGATGAGTGGGCATGGGGCCCCACCCGAAGACTGATGGAGGCTTCTTTCCTGGCCACTCAAACAGTGGAGGGGACAGGACAGCTGGGAGTGGGCCGGGTCCCCAGTTATGGGATGCGGAGGGCAGGGGAAGAGCCCAAAACTTACTGTATAACTCAACAGTCCACTGTGCTGTATCCTCTTTCTCCCCACTATTGTGGGTGCCTCTGTGGCAAGAACATGCTAGATGGGCCAGACTTCCCAAACCCCAATCAAGATTCTCTTTTTATTACTATTACTTCACTGAATTAGTTAATGGTTAAAGCCTACAGCACCAATTATTCCAGGGTGCTCTCCCATCCAAATACTAACCAGGCCCGACTCTGCTTAGCTTCCGAGGCCAGACAAGATAGGCCTGGGGTGGTCATGGACCCAAGTCTAGATTCTTGTACTGAAAAGCGTGTGGGTGCTTATGAGAACAACAGGGCAGAAAATGAAAACTTAAGATCTTCCCAGAAAGTTCTGGACATGTGCTTGCTGCCCAGGGCTAAGCTCTCAGGAAATAATACCACTACATTAGTGTGTTATTTTACAGTTTTAAAGCATTTCAGTTATCCATCAACTTATTTAATTATCACATCCAACCTATGAAATAGGTATTTGACACCATTTAACAGATGAAGAAATGGAGGTTTAGAGCATGCATGTGGCTTGTCTATTGCTATTTAGTAGCAAAATCAGGTCTCGAATCAGATCCTCCAACTCCAAGGAGAATATACCACAGCCATTTTTTAGGAGTGAATGGAAGCTATATGAAATATACAGCACTACAACCTGTCCACTAGGATTTCTTAGATTTAAATTTCATTTTTCAATTGCGAATATACCTAACATAAAATTGACCAAGTTACCTATTTTTAAATGTATAGTTCTGTGGCATTAAGAACCTTCACATTCTTTTCAACCATCACCACCATCCATCTCCAGAACTTTTTCATCATCCCAAACGGAACTCCTTATCCATTAAACAGTAACTCCCTACTCCCCCTCCTCCTGGCCCTCGGCAATTCCCATTCTACTTCCTGTCTCTATGAATTTGACTACTCTGGGTTCCTCATAGACATGGGCTCATATGATATTTGTTCTTTTGTATCTGGATTCTTTCACATAACATAATGTCTTCAAGGTTCCTCCATGTTGTAGCATGGGGCAGAATTGCCTTCCTTTGTAAGGCTGAATGATGGTGCACTGTATGGATAGACCACAGTCTGCCTAGCCATTCATCCATCCATGGCCACTTTGGTGGCTTCCACTTTTGGCTATGGTAAGTAATGTTTCTCTGAGCATGGGTGTACAAACATCTGTCCGAGTCTCCACTTTCAATGCTTCTGTGAGTACCCAGAGGAGCAATTGTTGAATCATATGCCAATTCCATGGTTACCTTCTTGAGGAACAGCCATACTCGTTTCCCATCCACTCTGTCTTTTCACTTTGTTTGATGAGATACAGTAGTCCCCCCTTAACTACAGCTCCAGTGTCCTTGGTTTTAGTAACCTGTGGTCAACTGCAGTCCAAAGACATTAAGTGGAAAATTCGGGAAATAAATAGTTCATAAGTTTTAGATGTTGCACTGTTTTGAGTGGCATGATGGAATCTGCATCATCCTGCTCCATCCCACGTGAAGCATGGATCACTCCTCCGTTCAGTGAACCCATGCTGTCGACGCCGCCCTCCTGTTGATCACTTAGGAGCCATCTCCATTATCAGATGGACCGTCGTCGCTGTATTGCAGTGCTCATGCTCAAGTCACCCTCGTTTGACTTAATCACGACCCCAAAGTGCAACAGGAGTGATACTGGCAATTTGGATATGCCAAACAGGAGCCGCCAACTGCTTCTTTTCAGTGAAAAGGTAAGTTTTCAATTTCTTGAGAAAGAAAATCTTATGCTGAGATTGTTAAGAACTACATAAGAAAAAATCTATCTGTGAAACTGTGAAGAGAGAAAAATTAATTTGTGAGTGGTGGCTATAAGGTGTGGTACTATCCCCAGTTTCAGGCATCCCCTGGGGCTTTTGAAGCATATCCCCAATGGATTAGAGGGGACTACTATAAACCAATGGCCCTATTAAGGGGAAATCTACTCAAACACTAGGCTTAGAGATATTTCACTGTCCTTTCAAAGACATCCTTTTTGTTCACTTGCCTAGGGTTCAAAGGGCAAGCACAGGACCATATGTTTTAAAGACTGTCACGGGCTCTTGTCCACCCACATCCTTCTCTTTGTCCACAATGGTTTCCCTACCTTGTCCGCTTAGGAGACTCCGCCCCTCACCAATCCTTGCTCCCATTTCTGAGGAAGCTAGAATGATTCACGTGAAAGAGCTTTGGCAGAAGGGACAGAACTTCAGTTGTGTTAGTGAAATGGGGACAACAGTACCCATCTACCCAAGACTGCCATGGAGATTAAGTGAGATGATTTGTGATTTGGGCTCACTCTGTGCTTACTGGAGAATGGGGCAGAACAGGGACCAGCTGGCAGAAGGCTCAAAGAGGCAGCTTCCAGTGCAACAGCAGGAAGAACTTTCCAGAAGCATGGGCAGCTCACTGGCAGAGTAGGTCTCCTCTTCAGAAGTGAGGAGGCGTTTCCCATCAGCCTGACAGCTGAGAGCCTCAGGTGCTTAGACACTGGAGAGACCGGATTCCTGGATGTGTGTTGGGTGGGGGTTGGATCTGGTGACCTCTGGGGTGCCTCTCAACTCTCAGAAGCTGTGGGGATTTCCATGGAGTTGATGGTCCCTGTAGCCACAGCTGGGGCACTGCTGGTGTGTCTTGGCCAAGCCATGCAGCTGACTCAAGCTTGGTGAGGGGAGCCTTGACTTGGGGTCTCGTCATCCTCATGGTCATCATCCCTTGAAGATGAAAGTGATTGGGCAGTCCCACCATCTCAGGGACACCATGCCATTCCCAGCTTGAGATGTGGCTACTCCATCCTCATACTTTGTCCCCTCTGATGCTGGGAGCTCCAAGACTGACCAGTACATCCAGCTGATAGAGGAAGAACCTGAGAAGTCAGATGTGGGAAGGGTCCTGAGAGAACGTGTACCATCTGCCCACACACAGGTGGCACATCCAGGTCAGGGCACCTTGGCAAATGGGCACAACTCACCCTGCCAGCTGGGCCTGGGCCACTCACCGTCTTAGAGCCCTCCTGCTGGGGTCAGGATCCCAGCCTCTCCTGTGAGCAGCTCTGGGTGACCCAGTTAGGAACGCAGCAGGTGTCTGACCTGGCTTATCCAGCTGTCATTCCATCTGCACTCTACAGCCCCTGCCCACTTGCTGTGGGGGCTCTCCTGGGCTGCTGGCTTCTCAGAACTTGCTGCACTCCTGGATGGGTGGACAGGTCCCCATGGTCAAAACAAAAAGTCACATGGTGGGGTGGGTGCTGACCTGGGTTCAAATCCCGGCATCCCTCACTCGACATGTAGCCTTGGGCAAGTGACCTAACTTCTCCAGAACTCAGTGTCTTCATCTTTCAAATGGCACCTGCAAGGCCAGGCTGCAGCAACAATGACAGAAGCTGTGTGAAAGGCCAGGCATGTGACACATAAGGCCTCCCTCTGTGGATGGACGGTCTGTTGCAGAAGGCAGGGGAAGGTTTCTATAGCCCCGTCTTGATTTCTGGCCTACTTATGACACCAGCTCACCTGGGGAGTGGTGACCTCACTCAGTGTTATGGGCAGCACTGCTCGCACTCTACGTGTTGAGGTCCTAACCCCAGTACGTCAGGATGTACCTTGAAATAGGGTCTTTACAGAGGTGATTAGGGTCAAATGAGATCATTAGGGCTGAGCTCCATCTAACAGGACTGCTGTCATCATAAGCAGAGAAAATGTGGACACACACAGAGACACCGGGGCACACGTGCACAGAGGGAGACCACGAGAGGATGTGGGGAGAAGGTGGCCATCCGCAAGACAAGGAGAGAGGCTTCAGGAGAAATTAGCCCTGCCAGCACCTTGACCTTGGACTTCCAGCCTCCAGAACTATGAGAAAGTAAATGCTTGTTGTTGAAGCCACACTGTGTGTGGTTCTTTGCGGCAGCTCTGGTAAACTAATACCCCAGGGAGGCATCTACAAAAGGAGAGCTGCCTGTTTGTCCCAAGAAATGCCTCCCCACCCCAAGATTTCAATCTAGGACCGCTGTGGAGACTTTCACCATCAATCAACCATGAAGTCTCATCCAAAGGTTCCTCCAGGTCTCGCCTGAGGAGTGAGGGGTTCTGGCTGGGAAGGAGGGTCCCTGGAGGCCTTTTCCAGGCTGCAGATGGTGGCACCTTCTCTCCGTTTGGCTGGTCTTGAGAGGCTGGAGGCTCCCCAATGTGAGGGTGGGGTACTTCAGGGCCACTGGGCAGTCCCTAGGCATGGCCATGAGTGTCCCAGCAAGAACTGTCATGCTAGGAGCTTGGGAGAGTCACTGCCTCCTGCCAGCCCAGGCTGCCGTGGGCGGTGGGTGGCTGCCATCCCATCCTAGGCTACCTGCGCAGCATTTCCTCTAGACTCAGGAGTGGCTGTGGGTGGAACTGCAGATGCCAGGACCATGAAACCCTTCACCAGGCCCTTACCCGACTGCCCTATGCCTCTGCTGACTGGTCACAAGGCTCACTTCCTGCCAGGCCTGGGATTTGGAGGCCTGGCCCGCATACAAGAGTTCTTCCTTTTTCAGCTGTCTTGATGGAGTCTTAGAGAGAGGTCGTGCCTGCCATGCATGATGGGGATGAAGGGTGGAGCAGCACAGAGGTCAGAGTGGTGGGCTGGGGAGGTCCTGCAGGTGGCAAGTTGCCACAGGTGGCAGACCTCCAGGCTCAGCTTCCTGCCAAGGGAGGCCTGAAGCAGGGGAGGCTGTCCCCACCTTCCCGGCCTCCTGTGCAGGCTCCTCAAGGCACCCGTATCCCTCTCCTATCCTGAGCCTCCCAGTCTTAGATAAAGCAGGCAAACTGTGCCCAGTTTCTGCTGTTTTCTCCCACTGGTCCTATCCCAAGCTGAAAGACTCCTGCCCCTCTGTACGGGTGGCTTCACCCTTGGCCTGGAGGAGACGGCTGGATGTAATCTGCCCAGAGCTTCCAGGAGGCTGGCCAAGAAGGCATAAGGAAAGGACTCCTTCTGGCCTGGTGTGGAGAGCAAAACATCCTGGAGAGGCGTTTGCCAGGCCAGAGCCAGCTGAAGTTTTTGAAGAAAGGGCACCTTCCCTCCCTGCACCAAGGTCTGATCGGGTTGGGAGATACACTGCACTGGCAGCTGTGTCCTGACAGAGCTCCAAATCACTGCCATGCAAACACTACCTCCTTCACCATGCCTGCCAACTTTGTTATCTAGAATGCAAAAGCAACGCAACCATCCTTAGCTGCAGATTAGCAACAACAACAAAAACATCCCTGGTGAAGCTACCTTCCAAGATGACCGAAAGCCCAGTGTGGATTTTAGCCAAAACAGAACCCCCGCCCCCACCCTGGCTGCCTGCACCCACATTCTGAGATGCGGGACACTGCCAGGAGGAGGGCAGGGTGGCATGTAAGGTGGGAAAGAGCTGGAATGCACCAGGGACCTGACCTGCTACCTGCGCCAGCTCTTCCCACCCCCAACTGTGTGAACCCCCTCCTGAGGGCAGCAAACAGTGTCCTGCTCTCCCTGTCTGGTGGGCAGCAAGGCTGGCTCCCCTCTGTGCCCAGGGCCAGGTATGGATATGGGCAGCTGGTTAGAGTCCAGGCCAGAGGTGGCCTCGTTTTCCCTTCTGCTGGCCCATGTCTTGAACCCATCTGCAAGATGAAGGGAAGACAAGAAAGGGTGTAGAAAATGAGCACTCTGATGGCCCATGTGCAGCTCCTTCTTGCCCTGAATTGTGATGGGTTCATCCTGTGTCGCCTCCAGGCACGTGGTAGTGAACATTTATTGAGCACTTGCTATGTGCTGGTCACCCTCCTGTGAGTTCTGCATGTCCGATTCCTTTGCTCCTTCCTATGAGTAGGACCTGTTACTGCTCTCATTTTACAGAGGAGGAAACAGGCACAGAGAGAGAAGCTAATGTTCTCAAGGCTGTGAAGTGACAGCGGTGGGATTTGAACTGAGACCTCTTGACTGCAGAGTCTGCTGCTTGCTGCCTCTCACACCAGCGGCGGGTGCAGTGTGGAAGGAGCGTCATTGTTCATGTTTCTTCCTTCAACTCCTACTCCGTGCCACGTGCATTGCTCAGCATTGGGGGATCAGAAGGGACAAAGATGTGCCGGGCGCAGACCCCTCTCCAGCAGCTCCAGCCTTTCCAGGCCAGGCCTTTCTCACTGTTCAGCTGAGGACTCCAGAGAGGCCTGCGGACTGAGTGGAGAGGGAAGGGGGACGGGGTGGTGAAAGAGGGCGTGAGAAGGACTGACGAGGCAGTCATCACAGGAAAGGAGCCAGGGTGGGGCCCAGAGAGGACAAAGCTGCAGAAATGAAGGTGTGAGGTGTCCAGGCTATGGCCATGACCTGGAAGAGGAGGTAATCCCATGAGGCCCCGCGCCAGAGAGAAGCCAATCCCATGAGGCCCAGCGTCGGAGACCATGAGGCCCCGTGCCGGAGAGAAGCCAAGCCCGTTAGGCCCCATGTGGGAGAGAAGCCAAGCCCGTGAGGCCCCGCGCCAGAGAGAAACTAATCCTGTGAGGCCCCGCGTAGGAGAGAAGCCAAGCCCGTGAGACCCAGCGTGGGAGAGAAGCTAAACCCGCGAGGCGCCACGCCGGAGAGAAGCCAAAACCCGTGAGACCCAGTGCCGGAGAGAAGCCAATCCCATGAGGCCCCGCGTGGGAGAGAAACTAATCCCGTGAGGCCCCGCGTGGGAGAGAAGCCAAGCCCACGAGACCCCGCGCCGTAGAGACACCAAGCCCGTGAGGCCCAGCGCGGGAGAGAAGCTAAGCCGGTGAGGACCCGCACTGGAGGAGCCAAGATCAGCTCTGGGTGGTGCAAGCCAAGGACGGGGAGGTGCTCAGTCAGGAGGGGAGTTGACCCAGGGCTGGCGGGCACAGGAGGGGACGCAGGATAGATAAGGGCTGGTGACTCAGAGCCTATGGTCCAAACCTGGGCAGTGCCATTTGGATGTCACCAGAGAAGATCAAGGTTAGGGCTGGGGTTGGGCAGAACTGGAGCAGAAAGCACCGAGCAAAGCCGGGGCAGGAAAGCCTGTAGTTTCTATGAGTGGTGCTGTAGGGTTGCCCCGGCCGCAGCTGTCTGGGAGGGGCAGGCAGAGGACGTAAAGTTCCAGGCGGACAGTGGAACCCAGGAGGGGGCCTGAGACCCCTGCTAGCGGGTGTAACATAAAGGCCGACTCCAGCGCCCATGTTCAGGGCCTCTCTATGCTGGCCACCATTCCAGGGCCACACACGAGCTCAACAACCCAGTGGAGCGGATGCTGTTGTCCTAAATTTACAGATGAGTGGCCTGAAGCACAGAGAGGTTGAGGGAATGGCCAAGGTCCCACAGCTAGGAAATGGTAAAACTGGGGCCCTAGAACCATTCAGGGCTCAGCCTGGGCCTGGAGGTGACAGCAGCGTTTGTCAGCAGGACCCGGAAGGAGGTGCAGCTGAAATTCAACCCTCAGCCTCTGGGGGACTGTGGGGCTTGCTCACGCTTTCCTGAGTGTCCCTGTGCACAGTGGTGAGGACACGGTTGCTGACAAGGACACCACCTGGGCCACCTGGCTCAGGGACATCAGGCACCATCCTGAACGGCACCGTGGTGATTGAGGTGCAGGAGGCCTGGGTCTTGTGAGGCTCTGCACCCTGGGATGCTCCGGCTGCACCTGGCTGCCTACTCTCTCTGCACTACAGCCAGCCTGGCACGGCTCTCAAGAGCTGGCTCTCCCGGTGGGTCAGTCCCCCCGCAGGGTGGAGCTGGGACAGTATCATTTGCCGCCCGTCTCACTCCCGATTTCTGGGATGAATGTGCAGTTTGCTTTTTTTTTTTTTTTTTTTTTTTTATTTCCTGGCCCTGCCCCGTTCCCTGCAGTGCAGGGTCACTGGGACAGTACAGGGGCTGAGGAGAAGGGGCCCTGGAATGCATCTACTGGGCCTCGTCCTTGCAAGAGCTGAGCCAAAACAGGTTACCCTGACTACGCCAAGTTTCTGGATCACATCCTGCTCCCTCGAGTTTCCAGGTCATGTGTCTTTTAAAAATAAAGGTGCCACAGCACCATGCTGTGGGCCTTAAGGCACAGCCTCATTTGATCCTTCTAACAATCCCAGGATGAGGGTGATCCCCACATCCCCATTTTTCTAGGTGTGTTAAAAGAGGCTCAGATGGATGAGACTTGCCCTAGACCACGTACCCGGTAAGGGACCAAGTAGGATCTGAATTTTCCCTCTGGACCCCAAGCCTCCTGATGGTTCTGTTTTCAGCCAGTTCAATTTTAGGCGCGGGAAGCCCACCCAAGAGCTTGTTTCTAGTCCATGCTAGCCACCATGCCTCGCACGTTTTCAGATAGTATGAAGGGGAGCAGAGGATCTGGTAAACTGGATGACCCAGGATTAAGGCTGAGAAGGTTTCAGGAGGAAGGAAAGGCAGGCCAGTCTGAACAGGACAGCATCAGTGGGGATGATTGTGAAGTCCTGCGCTCGTGATCGCCATCACACAAGGGCAGGATGGGGAAATGGTTAGGGGCTTTAGTGGACTGCCAGCCTGATGCCAGTCTATGTATCTGATGCTGATAAAGCCATCTATTAGCTCTATAAACAGGAGCATCATGACCAGCACAGGGGAGATGATACATTCCTGACCACCCCGCTGATTGCTGTGTTTGAATCCAGATGCCCTTTGTTAATAATACTGACAAACACAAGGCCACCTGGATGAGGGCAGCAAGAGAGGGGGCAGAGGTTAGGAGGTGGTGGGGGGCAGGGTCTATGGGAATGATGTCATATTAAAATGAAAAAAAGAGATGGCGTGGTATGGGTGGCAGTAAACAGGTGCATTTTACTCATATACAGCATCTGAAGACTAAAATACAGTAAATAATATATGTTAAATAAAATGGCATATATATGATTTATGGAAGCTCTAAATAAGTGTATGTAGCTAGCATTTCAGTAAATATTTGAATTTTTAAAAGGAACAATAAAAGGTACCAGGATGTCTAGTCCAAATGGAAAGAGGTACTAGCAGCATTGTATGAAACCCAATAAATATGTTCAGGACCCACACACTGCTGAAAATCTGGAAGACAGATTTTGGAGAGGTGCAGAAAGCAGCTGTAAGCTAGACACAAGGAAAAACTTCCTAATAATGAGAGTGGGCATGTAAGGGATGAAGTGTCAGAGGAGGAGGGGCTCCCTGTCCCTTAGGGGATTTCAGCAGAGGCTAGAATTGCTTAGCTGGCATCCAGGGCCTCCCTGCAGTCAGGGAGAGGAGTCGTCTTTGCACTCAGTTGGAGAGTCAGTTGGAGAGACATAGCTGTGCTGTGTTGGTAAGGCATGCTCCAACCAGAAGTGCCGAAAGCTCCAGGGTGACCTAATCTTGGGTTGAAGTTGGGTTTGCATAATCATCGACTGTTTTCCAAGGGCTCGGCCTATGGAGGCCCCAATGGGGACTTGAAAGAGTCCGCTTCCCACCTGCTTTGGGCTGACATTCCTCTTCCTGGTTGTCTGTGTTTGTTCTGGCCACGAGCCCCTGCAGAGCTCAGACACCGGGGTTGAACTCTGGTACCCACATGTGGCTGTGAACAGTGAGGGATTCCCTGAAGGCTCCCATTGGTGGGGCCAGGGATGGCAGAAGTGAGATGAGATGTCCCAAGGATCTCTGAATCTAGCCCATGAGCGATGCCATGTCTCACTGTAGCCTTTAGGCTGAGTGGGAGCCCAGGTTGGCAGAAGGGAATTAGAAGAGAAGATGGAAGAGAATATGGCAGCTTAGATTAAAGAAAGACTGGCCCAGGTGTGCCTGAGGCTGGGAGCACTGGATGCCTTCAAACAGAGGTGCCATGGGCCATTCTATGTGTCTGAAAAAGCATTCACAGTTTGGTAAATAGATTGCAGAATGCAAGATTTGAAAGCAGTGGACAAATCAAGGGGCTGTGAGGGGTGGACATGGTGCTGGCCTTAGGGATGGTCAAAAAATGGTGACTGAGTGCCAGTGACTTAGAGCTTCCATAAATCAGGACTGAGTGGTCACTTCTGGGTGCCTTGAGGACAGGCCCTTGTGTATGAGAGACAGGGCATTGTGCAGCCTGCATGTGTGGCAGCTCCTGAGATTCTCACCAGAAAGCCAGAGGAAGACCTCTGATGTGCCACAGTTTAAAAAAGTCTTATTATACTTTTTTGGAAAACAATTGCAAATCAAAATAAATTAAATACAGAAGAGTTGCAACAATAGTAGAAAGAAACTCTTCCCAGTCCACCCGACACCCCACCCCAGCATCCTTTCACATGCATCTCCTAAAGCAAGGACATTGATCATCACGACCATTCAATCTAGACACTCACCCTGGATATGTCACTACCTTTTGGTCCCCAGACCTCACTCTGGTTTCCACACTTCTCCCAATAACCTCATTCATAGCAAGAAGACCTGGACAGGCCACAGGTCATGTTTGATCACATGTCTTAGCCTCTTACAGTTTGGAAAGGTTTATCTGTCTTTCCTTGGCCATCATGGCTGTTGAGTGTCTGAAGCTTACAGAAGAGCTACTTTGAGCAGTGCTCCTCATTTGCTGCTTTCTCTTCATGAAATTCAGGCTGTGAGTCTTTGTTGGAACCATCACAGGAGGATGCTGGCTTCTCACTGCATCCAACCAGGTGCACGGGATTCTGGGTGGCCTCTTACTGACAGTGTCCACTTGGGTCATTTGACTAAGGAGGCACCTGTCCTGTCAGCTTCTTCCCTGTAAGAGTATTCCTATACCTTTGTCACTAGGAAGAATGCTGTAGGAGACGTTCTTAGAAAGCACAGAAGCATCCCACTTCTCATCAAGCATCCACCCACCACTTTCAGTACCCGTGGATGGTTCTCAGTGGAATGAAGTATCACTGTGAGTATCACTCAGAGAGCCTGCCCCAAGTGTTTGTTTCACGAATGAATCTGTACTTCATTGCCCAAGAGGTGAATGAAATGACCACAGCTTCACGTGCCACCAGGTCCTTTTCTCATGCAAGCCCAGGGCAGGGCCAGGGCGAGAGCAATGCTGCCTCCATGCACCCACCTGACTGCATTCCCAGGCTTGAGCAGGCTCCAGGACTCCCCCGGGACCTGCACCAAAGCCAAATCTCCTACCAGGAAAAACATGCAGCCCTTCAGGGGTTCATGAAGGGTTTTAAGTTAGGGGGAGGTGACACACTTGATTGTTGTTAAGCAAAACCTAACCCTAACCAAACAAAAGCAAATACCCTGGTTGTTGTGTAAATAGCTTGGAGTGGTTCAGATTTGTAGTCAGGCAGAACAACGAAGACTCAGTGAGGATGTTCCAAAAGCCTGAGTAGAGACCTCCTTGGCCTAGCGTATGAAGAGTCCCAATGCCAGGGCAGGGCAGAAAGGGGCCCTGGCTTCTTCAAAGCTCCTGGGGCTGTGGTTGGCAGGGGAATCCTATGTGCACCCACCCCATCATGCCAGCCTCTGCTGGCTCCTGCCCTGGATGCCCCATACCTTTGGTTTCCCTTAGCAGCTCTTCTGTGAACTTGACCACTTGGACTACCTCCACCCATGGGAAGCCTTTGCCCACTGCAAAGATGATGCTCTCATAGAGGGTGTCCAGTAGGATGCTCCTCCGGGAGTCTCTCTGTTCATCAAATTCCTCCCAGTTCAGAAGCCTCCGCAGGTGCTCCCGACCTTGTGGTCTCTGCAGGGCATGACATGAGAATTGCAGAGTATAATATGGGGGTGGTGGGCCATGATATGGTGGTTGGAGGGTATGACGTGGGGTTTAAGAATATGATGTGAGGGTTAGAGGTTAAGATATGGGGTTGGAGGGTATGATATGGGATTGGAGAATATGATATGGGGGTTGGAGGGTATGATATGAGGTTGGAGGGTATGACATGGGGTTGGAGGGTATGATATGGGGTTGGAGGGTAAGATATGGGGGGTGGAGGGTAAGGTATGGGGGTTGGAGGGTATGATATGGGATTGGAGGGTAAGATATGGGGGGTGGAGGGTATGATATGGGGTTGGAGGGTAAGATATGGGATTGGAGGATATGATATGGGGTTGAAGGGTAAGATATGGGGGTTGGAGGGTATGATATGGGGTTGGAGGGTATGATATGGGGTTGGAGGGTATGGTATGGGGGTGGAGGGTATGATGGGGTTGGAGGGTATGATATGGGGGTTGGAGGGTATGATATGGGGGTGGAGGGTATGATATTGGGGTTGGAGGGTATGATATGGGATTGGAGGGTATGATATGGGGTTGGAGGGTATGATATGAGGGTGGAGGGTATGATGGGGTTGGAGGGTATGATATGGGGGTTGGAGGGTATGATATGGGGGTGGAGGGTATGATATGGGGATGGAGGGTATGATGGGGTTGGAGGGTATGATATGGGGGTGGAGGGTATGATATGGGGGTTGGAGGGTATGATATGTGGTTGGAGGGTATGATATGTGGTTGGGGAGGGTATGATATGGGATTGGAGGGTATGATATGGGGTTGGAGGGTATGATAGGAGGGTGGAGGGTATGATGGGGTTGGAGGGTATGATATGGGGGTTGGAGGGTATGATATGGGGGTGGAGGGTATGATATGGGGATGGAGGGTATGATGGGGTTAGAGGGTATGATATGGGGGTGGAGGGTATGATATGGGGGTTGGAGGGTATCATATGTGGTTGGGGAGGGTATGATATGGGATTGGAGGGTATGATATGGGGTTGGAGGGTATGATATGGGGGTTGGAGGGTATGATATGGGGGGTTGGAGGGTATGGTATGGGGGTGGAGGGTATGATATGGGGTTGAGGAGTCAAGAAGCCATCTCTCCTCCGTAAGACCCTATTGGGGTCCCCACAATGGTGCGCCAGAGCCCTGAAGGGTAACCAGCACATGGCCTCCCAGGAAGAACTGTGCCTTGGTTTCTGGACAGCACTCCCTCCTCCTTCTGGGACTTGCTCTTCTTCCAGAACTTTCCTTCCTCTGAGAGTTCTCATGCTGACCACTGCAGCCCAGGGTTTGTATACATCCAGCAGGCCTCAGCTTCTGAAATATGATCCCTCCTCCCTCTTCTCTAAAATAAAATTTGACTTCCCTAGTTGAGAGTAGTCTCAACTAGCTGGGCTAGAGGCATTGATCTGACAATGAAATTCACACTACAGTGTAAATGACTGACCAAGAAGGGGCTTGGTGAGATAATGCTTTAGCAGAAGGCATGAGTCTTGGTTGGTGAAAATTCTCTTGGCAGGCCAAGAGAAAAAGGTAACTTTTTATTCCCTGCCTATCAGTAAAAATCCATTTTACTTGAGGGTTCAGCTGGCCCTTCCAGAAAGTTCTTATAGGCCACTAGCAGATGTAGAAGAAGCAAATGCCACTTAAAGGAAGTACCAACAAAATGTTTAGGGTGAAGCAGAGACCTACATACCACACTCAGGAGGGTTGCTTTCCTGGGGCAAGGGGTCCTCTGGCTGGGAGGACCCTGGAGGACTCTGGAAGACTACTGGGGGCCTTGGCAACAGAGGGAGGCCCAGAGTCCTGTCCTCAGCCCCAGGGACTCCTCTTCCACTGCCACCACTCTTCTGCCTAATCCAGGCAGCACCCCCTAGGAAGCAACAGAAGCCTCCCCCAACATACTCCCTGCACACGGGCTCACAAGACCCTGAGGGTCCCTAGGGAGGCAGGCACAGTCTCCTGCTTCCCATTAGGCAGGATCTGCCTTTTCTGGGCCTGTATGTGGGCTTGAGAAATAGTCCATGAGGTCCAGGGACTGGTAAGCCCGGGCCTGGAGTTCAGGCCTGCACACCTCGTCACAGCCTCAGAGGTACTGTGCTGAGCTGGGGTGGCTGCCCCAGGGTCTCCTGAAGAGGCACGGATGGGCCACTTCCAGGGCACACCTCCCCATGTGCCTGGGGTGAGCCAGCTTCCGTTTAAAAGCCACAGTTTCTCTTTCTTCACCTGAAATTGGAAGACTTCTTTCACACCGTGGAGTGTTAAGAGTGCCATGGCCCCTGCATCTGGTTGCCAGGAGACCGAGCCAGGACTGACTCAAGGTTTCCAGAATCCTGAGGGTGGCTGTGCCAGCTTTGTTAGGTCATGAATGGCTTCTCCCAGGCTTCTTTCCTCCAAGGCCCTCCTGTGATGCTCTGGGCCTCATCACCTGCACCTGCTCAGGAACTGGAACCCCTTGCCTCTCCCTCACAACCTGTTCTCCTTCAGGAAGTGAGCATCCTGAGACTTCCCCAAAACATGCACACATGCACATGCATGCACACATACACATGCACACATGCTGCCCCTCATCCTCGACAGATGTTTTAGAAAGGTGCATAATTATTCTTAACTTTTTTTTAGAGACAGGGTCTCACTATGTTGCCCAGGCTGGTCCCAAACTCCTGGCCTCAAGGCATCGTTCTACCTTGGGCCCTCAAAGCTCTGGATTACAGGCGTGGGCCACGACACCTGGTGGGCTGGACCTCATTCTTGACTTGTTGCCCTCACTCCTTTCCAGCTGCCTTGAAGCTCTATGAACTCTCCCTCCTAAACATTTATTGAGCCCATTCTCTTCTCTCCATCCCATTGCCACCCCAAATAGAGTCCATTGCCATTTCTTGCCACCCCCACCTCCACAACTACACCATCCATTCTCCACACTATTGCCAGAGGCAACTAAAACAATAAATGTAATTACAGGCTGGGGTTGACAAGAGTACTCATTAGGATGCTGCTGTGCGGCATCGTGTTTGAGAGGTGGTTACACTGGTATGTATACATCTCACTTAAGATCTCTGAATTTTATTTTATGTAAATTACACCTTCTCCCTTTTCTCTACACACACAAATACATCTGTATGTGAAATTAGACTGTGTCAATTTCTTGCATCCAAACCTTCTGTGGCTACTCAGTCATAAGCCCCAAAGCCTTCATGTGGCTGTGCAGCCTCAAGTGACCTAGACCCTTCTTTCTTCTCCAGCCCTCACTGGCCTCTCACCCACTGGCCTTGGCTTCACCCACACTCCCTCCAGGACTTTGCCTGCTGTCCTCTCTCCCTGGAATGCTCTTTCCTCCCTTGATCTTCCTAGATAACTCTTTCTGGCTTTTCATGTCTCAGCTTAATCATTCCTGTCTCATGGAAGCCTTTCCTGAGTCCCTGTCACATGCTCTTGTAGCACTAAATGCACCCACAGCAGCACTTGACATGTTGTAATTTGTCATTTCCTATAGATGATTGTTCTAATGCTGCTTTCTCCTAGATTATTAGACAAGGAGGGCATTTTGTTTTATGACTGTGTTACCACTGTACATGCCTGGCACATAGTAGGCACAGTTGTGTGTTGCATGGCTGTGTTCATTTCTATCATGGCTCTCATGACATTGCACTTTGTGTATTGATTGAATGATGGCTTCCCCCTCTAGCCTGCTTGTCCTGCAAGGGCGTAGACAATGTCTTAGTCACCGCTAGAGCCCTGGTACCCACTGCAGGCCTGAATGGTGGCTGGGACCCAGTACAAGTTTACTGGCAAATAATCAAAAGAGTCACAAAGTGATGTCGATGGCAAAAACTGGTTGTGAACAGAGCTCACCTATGTTTGTGACTCATTTTGGCCACATCTAATGTTTTCTTGCTAAAGAAACATGGACATCCTCAAATCTCATCTGAGAGCCACATGAAAGCCACGTGACCTGGCAGGCTCGAGCTTTGTGGCATCTGCCGTGCCTTTTCCCATTTATTGTGTGTGGGATGGTTATTTGGATCTCAGTTTACCCACAGTAAAGGCCTCTTTGGTAAAGAAAATGAAACAAAAACCTCACAGACAACAAACAACAGTGAAGAGTATTTTTAGTTAGTAGATAATGGTAGCTGTATTTCAAGAGCTCCAAATACATTATCTCTTTTAATCCTTGCAACAATTCTACAAGATAAATATAATTATTAACATTCCCATTTGATATATGATGAAATTAAGCATAGAGGGATTAAATACCTTGTGCAAAAATCGCATGATCTTAACAATTGGCCATACTTTCGATGCTGCTGCAGGATTCAGGGGTTTTCCAGGTAGGGCCTGACATTTAGGCTTCTCGTTAGTGCTAAATCAGTGTTTACTTCAACGCTTGCTTCAAGCTGCAAGAATCACCTGTACAATAGAGATTTTGATTGCTCTTGATTGCATGCAGATTTGACCATTATTTTTTCCTTTTTATTCTCTATTATCATCATCATCATCAATATGGTTTTTATCGTCTTTATTGCCATCATCCTTGAGCCCCTGCTAAGACATGAGCTCGGATGCCTGAAATATAAGAAGGTATATGGTACAGTCACATTATCTAAAAGTATTCCATCTGAAAGGGAACACATAGATCCTTTTTCTAAAGCCCTTGACTTTTCCAGAAACAGAATGAGGTTCAGAGAAGCAAAGGGGGCATCTGTAGTCAGATATCAAAGTCAGGATTCGAACTGAAGCCCTGATCTGATATTAATGCTGCTTCATCTGCACCATGTTACCTGCCTGTGATGGTCAGTTTTATGTGTCAATTTGGCTAGGCTGTAGTACCTAGGAATTTAATTATAAACATTAATCAAGATGTTGCTGTGAAGGTATTTTACAGATGTGGTAAACATCTATAATGGGTTGACTTTAAGTTAAGGAGATTACTCACAATCTTGTGAGTAAGGCTGCAGTCTTGAGGCAGAGATTTTTCTTTTTCAGGAAACCTCAACTTTCATTAGGCTTCAATCAGTTGAAGGGCTGACAAAAATTGAGGTTTCCTGAAAAAGAAACATTTCTGCCTCAAGATTGTAGCATCAACTCCTGCCTGAGCTTCCAGCCTGCAAGCTTGCCCAACAGATTTTGGACTTGCCAGGTGATGTGATTATACAAGCCAATTCCTTAAAATAAATCTCCTAATTATCTATTATCTATATATTTATCTACCACCTACCTATGCATCATCTATCTATCCACCTATCTATCATCTATTGTCCATCTATCTACCTATCCATCATCTATCATCCATTTATATATCTATTGTATATCCAGCATCTATTATCTATTAATCTACAGTCTATTTATCTATCCATCAATTATCTATTATCTATTAATGATCTATCAATAATCTATCATCTATCCATCAATTAACTACTATCGGTCATCTATCTATTATTTATCTTTCTATGATCTATCCATCCCTCTAGGCTTGCTTCTCTGGAGAACCCTAGTTGACACACTGCTGTAAGGGACTTACATGGCACAAGAAACTTTTTTTTGCACATATACAATATATTTAAATTTAAAGGAAACGCATAAAATAAAACATTCCAAAAAACTATTTCTACCTACTAAAAATGACCAAAGATAAGGTGAAAGCTGTCTTATAGGACAGTAGACAGATGAGCTGGGAGATGTCAGCTTATGGTATCAAGAGAACCTGAGTTTCTTCAGTGAAGATATAAAGAATGCTTATGTTCTCCAATATTTATTCTCTTGTCTTACTAATGGACCCTGATATTTTGTAGAGGAGGGGAATGTACAGCAATAGGCTCAGCCAAAAGCTATATTCCTCAGTCTCTATTTTGGCTAGCAGTGGTTCTGTGATAAAAATTTCTCCCAATATAAGCAGGACTTCTTAGGTAGACTGTTAGGAGAGAGTTTAAGGAAGAATATTTCCAGCTAGGACACACATTTTTGCTTTTTTTTCCCCTTCTGTTACTACCTAGGACATGGACAGTATGGCTAAGGCCTCAGCAAACATTTAGGACCATAAGGGAAAAAGACCAATCTAATCAGAAGGACTTGACCTTGACACCATGGGACACTGAGCCAATACCAGAAGTGACTACATCTGGACTTTTCATTAGATGACAGAAACAAACCCTTTCATGTTTAAGCCACCACAATTAAGTAGTGGTACTCATAGCTCTAACATTTCCTAACCTATGATGACTATGGTACCAGAAGTGGGGTGCCATAAGTAAAAGAAGCTAATATTTGACAGTGACTGAATAAAGAAGGTAGATAGGGAGATATTAATATATCAAGCAGGCCGGGTGCGGTGACTCACGCCTGTAATCCCAGCACTTTGGGAGGCCGAGGTGGGTGGATCACAAGGTCAAGAGATCAAGACCATCCTGGTCAACATGGTGAAACCCCGTCTCTACTAAAAATACAAAAAATTAGCTGGGCATGGTGGCGCGTGCCTGTAATCCCAGCTACTCAGGAGGCTGAGGCAGGAGAATGGCCTGAACCCAGGAGGCGGAGGTTGCGGTGAGCTGAGATCGCGCCATTGCACTCCAGCCTGGGTAACAAGAGTGAAACTCCGTCTAAAAAAAAAAAAAAAAAAAAAAAAATATATATATATATATATATATATATAAAGCAGTACAGACTAAAAGCTAGTGGCCTTGTGATGTATTTGAAAATATTTTTAAAAACTGTATCACCTGCTGTACCTTGGATCATGTACCATGCACTAACCAAGGCTGTAGCATCACAGCATATGGTAGGCAGAATACAGATTTTTGTTCAGAAAGAGAGAAATGAATTCAAACTAGGGCAGGACAGTCCACAAGCAGAAATGGATAGAAATATAGCTTTTCTTTCCTTTTTTCTTTATCTTATTTGTTTTTTGAAGACAAGGTCTTTCTCTGCTGTCCAGGATAGTGTAGTAGTATAATTATTTCTCACTGCAACCTGAACCTCCTGGGCTCAAGTAATCCTCCTGCCTCAGCCTTCCATGTAGCTAGGACCACACAAGCATGACACCAACCCTGGCTAATATTTTTAAATTTTCCGTATTTTGTTGTTTATTTTTTATTTTTATTTTTTTATAGAGATGAAGTCTCACTTTGTTGCCTAGGCTGGTCTGGAGCTCCTGGGCTCAAGTGATCCTCCTACCTCAGCTTCCCAAAGTGTTGGGATTACAGGCATGAGTCACCATGCCTGGCCAAATACTGCTTTTCTAGAAGACACATCCTCTACTTGTGATCTGTGATCTACATTGACTGAGATTACTGCAATTTTTGTTCATATATTTATATAAGATGATTTTTTAAAATTGTGACAAAAATAGCATAAAATGTACCATTTAAACCATTTTACGTATACAGGGTTATAGCATTAAATACATTCCAATTGTAGTGAATTTCACATTGTTGACTACTCCAGGGACCTCATGTAAGGGAGAACTCACACATCATGCAGCGTTTGTCCTTTTGTGACTGGCTTATTTCACTTAGTATAACGTCTTCAAGGTTCATCCATGCTGTGGCATGTGTCAGAATTGTCTTCTTTTTAAAGGTTGACTGATATTGCGTTGTACCTATTTGCCCTCTGTTTATCTACCTCTCCATCAGTGGACACTTGGGCTGCTTCCACCTTAGCTACTGTTCATAGCATAAGCTGCTATGAACCTACGTGTACAGATGAGAACACTACAATTTGGAGTGCCGCAGGATCAACACAACCCAACTGCTTCTATACTTCAGATTAAACAGTGTTTAAATAGTGATTTCAAAATGGTAACCACACTTGAATAAGTGAGCTATCTCATCAGACAAAGCAGTGATCTCCCAGCTCTAGTTGGTAGCTATATTTTAAGTGCTAGGGAATGGGGGCTTGCACAGTGGCTGTGGCCAATATGTAAAAGACAAGCAGCTTCAGCCCTAAAAGTTATGCCTGGATAAGATACTTGATTCCATGTGTGACTTTCATGAAATCAACTGGAAGCAATCACAACTAAAGCAAACTAACTTTTGAGAGAACCACGTAACTATAGAAAGCCCAACCTGACCTGCAACATCCTTCAACTCTTAAATCTCTGAAGACCTTGAAACCCAAGTAAATAAGAGGTAGGCTTTAAATGCTGTGCATTTTTAAAGAAGGTTATTCTCCCACACACTCCTCTGAGACAAAACTAGGAAGACTAAGAGAACTCTATAATAGACCAAGAGGAGCCTTCCAGAGAGAAAGCAATGGAGGACTAATGCTTAAGAGAGATTCACTGGCAAGCTGGAGCAAAATTGGCCAGGTTGGTTTTAACCAAAGAATATAATCCATTGCCAAGACAGAGATCCCTCATTATTTCTGTTCAGGAGTATTTGTTGGTTGTCATGGCCCAATGACTGCTTAGTGTTTCCCATTATTCTCTATCTCTCTCTCTCTCTCTTTCTCTCTCTCTCTCTCTCTCTCCCCCCCTTTCTCTCTCTTCCCCTCCCTCTCCCTCCTTCCCTCCCTCTCTCTCCCCCTCCCTCCCCCTCTCCCTCCCCCTCTCCCTCTCCCTCCCTCCCTCCCTCTCTCTCTCCCCCTCTCCATCCCTCCCTCCCTCCCTCCCTCCCTCTCTCTCTCTCTCCCTCCCTCCCTCCGTCCCTCTCTCTCTCTCTCTCCCTCTCCCTCTCCCTCTCCATCCCACCTCTTTTGAAATGGAGTCTGGCTCTGTCACTCAGACTGCAGTGCAATGGCACAGTATCCACTCACTGCAAGCTCTGCCTCTCAGGTTCAAGCGATTCTCCTGCCTCATACTCCCGAGTAGCTGGGATTACAGGCACCTGCCACCATGCCTGGCTAATTTTTGTATTTTTAGTAGAGATGGGGTTTCGTCCTGTTGGCCAGGCTAGTCTTGAACTCCTGACCTCAGTTGATCTGCCTGTCTTGGCCTCCCAAAGTGCTGGGATTACAGGCGTGAGCCACCATGCCTGACCACTTCTCTTTTCTTGAAGGAAGTTTTTACTACAGTTCCCTTCCTTTTCTACCATTGCATATGGGACATGCTAGGGGCAGACTCTTTGACTTTGACTTTTTAGAACTCACAAGGACCACATCTAGACTTGATAGACAGGAGAGCCTTCCCAGAGAGCCTGTCTATCCCTTAGCTGAAGGTTCAAGTGTAGGTGAATATTGAAAAGATGTTTATGGCTGAAGGGGCACTCCAGAGGGTGGATTGCAGTAGACGCTGCTTGTGATCTGTCCAGTATCATTCTCTTCTAGTCCTTTTACAAGAGAATTCCCATTTTGTTTGGGCACCGACAGTAATGTATGCTGTTTCTGCAAAACAACATTTCAGTGCCTCCCTTGCAGGTTGGACTAGTCATGTGACATGATCCTTGACAGCTTTTCTGGGCTTTCGAAAGCCCATTTACTCTTTATCCCTTTCTTTCCTCCAGCAGGGAATGCAGGGATGATTGCTGGAGCTCTGGCAGTCATGTTGCAAGCACACGAATGAGCATCCCATCCCGAGGTCCTTGGTGAGAGCCAAGGCTTGCTGCACCGCTCACTGACTCCTAACTCTTGGACTTTCTGTGACATGTGAGAAGGAAACACCCACATTTGGGTTAAGCCACTGTTGCTTGGGCTTAGAGTTCCACATAGCTGCACTAGGTGTTATAGGCTTGAATTGCTGAGGCTCAAGTTGGGTCACATGAGGTTGTGAGTAAGACCAGGCAGCGAGGGGCTCTTGCTCACAGAAGTCAAGCGATTTGCCAGAGCCAGGAAGTGGGGGCCTTGAGGTCTCAGGATATCTTCTTTTGTCACCCATGTGAGCTGCACCTCCTACTTCCTCTCAGGTCCCTGAGAAAGGGACAGTCAGGCTGTCATCTTGGGAGACTTTTCCAGGACTGGGGGAGGGTGGGAGCATGGGGGTGGGGGCTGGGAATCCTTCTCAGTAACGTAAAAGGAACTCCATCAAGGACAAATCATCCTGATGAAAGGCACGTCTACACCATGGTGGACACTTTCTCAGAACCCCAATTTAGGCCTGTGAGCTTGCAGCCCCTTGGACAGGCCGGTAACCTTCATTTCCCTGGGGAAGGAGCAGCCAGAACATAGACCTTGCTCCCAGGTTACCCTAAGCCCAGGCTCCTGGAGGTGGCCAGGGAAGGCAAATCGTCCAGAAAGGCCATTTTCAGGACACAGGCAGCCTAAGCGTGCTTCAAAGCAGTCGTTCATTCATTTATTCACTCAACTGTTTGTTGAGTGAATAAATGAATGAACTGTTTGTTGTTATAAACTCAAATGTTTGTTGAGCCCTTAACAGAAACCACACTGCGGAGAGCATGAGATACAGAGATGGCCTGTGAGGGGTTATATGCCACTGTTCTGACTTCTGGCACTGCCTGGTGTAGTCTGCTTTACTTAATCCCTGCTGCTGGGCTTTGCATGTCTCGGGCAGGCTCCTCCTCATGCATCTGGGCCTTTTTTTCTGCCCAGATGGCTGGTGCCTGCTTGGCCAGCTCACTTTGGCCAGGCCTTCATCCAATGTCACATCCTCAGATTGCAACCTTTAACCACACATCTGCAACAGCACCTCCCCTCCTCCACTCTCACTCTCCCCACCCAGCTTCATCCTCCTCGCCAGCAGGTTACCCCTTGCCCTAGCCTGGTTTACTAGGCATCTGTCTCCCCGACTAGGATGTTACTTAAGAGAGCAGGGGTCTGGCTTTGCTCCCTGCTGGGACCCGTGCCCAGAGAATTATCTGGCATGGAATTGACACTTCCAGTGTATTTGCTGAATGAAAGCACCAGGATATCCAGAGGCTCCCAGGACTGTAGAGGAGCAGACCATGTCACCAGCCTGCAGCCAGAAAGTGAAGACAGAACCCTCAGGGGACTGGGATGGAGGAGAGGCAGGCCCTGACCCAGATGCCACTGCTGGCTGCAAAAGATGACTGCACGGGAGACAGAGCAGGACTAACTGGAGACCGAGGGTCCAGCAGAGAGAGAGGGGATGAGATGCCTGGAGGTGAAGAAGTGGGAAGGTGATGGGACCAATGTGAGGTGGGCGAAGATGTGGGCAGTAGGGGGAGGTTGAGAAGAGTCATCCCCAGCACCAGCCTCCCTTCTTGTGGGAAAGTGCAATGTGGAAGTGAGCTTTAGAGCTGGGGCATGCCCCCTGCGGAGAGTCTTTTGTTTTTAATAGTTTCTTTTTAATGGCTTGTTTTAATAGCTTTGGTGTTCAGTTTGTTTTTAATAGCTGCCTTGGTTGTAGAAGCCTGGCTATGGGCGATTTCTGGAGCCAGTGCTGCCTTGGGCTTTCTACGTAAGAAGGGATAAGGCTTCAATATCTGGACAAAAGTAGCTTCTCCTGCCAGGAAGGAGGTAGAGAAGTTGCAGAGACAGCCAACACTCTCTGCCACAGTAGCATCGACCTTCTGCCTGGGGATAAGGAAACGTTGGCTGGAAAAGAGATGAGACAGGACACTAGGAGGGTAGGAGAGGTGAGGATTTAGGGCTGTCAGTGAGGAGATCAGAGGTGAGACTGAAGTGGAGGTGGTAGAAGCTTCCAGGGGAGATGCCACCAGGACACTCCTCAATGGAAGGAGGGTTGAGCCTGAGGGCTTGGTGTGCAGGGCTGCCTACTGGTCATCCCCAAAGGTCCTCCCTTGCAGGGCCGTGAGCTAACCCCAGCTGCTTTTTCTAACCCCAATAGGTGATAGACAAATTTGGTGGCAGTAAACCAGACTTGGTTCTAACTAGGTGAAATCATTAACCCCCGCATGCCCCCCCCCATGGATCTGCGGAGGGCTGCCAGGTTCCCTGTCCAGCAAGATGGGGCTGGAGCCTGTTTACCCAAATGTGTGAAAAGAGAGAGACCTCAGTCTGATTTTCACTTTAAAAAGGAGAGCAGAGGCCGGGCGCGGTGGTGCACATCTGTAATCCCAGCACCTCAGGAGGCAGAGGGCTGCGGATCATGTGGTCAAGAGATCGAGACCATCCTGGCCAACATGATGAAACCCTGTCTCTACTGAAAATACAAAAATAAGCAGGGCGTGGTGGTGTGTGCCTGTAATCCCAGCTACTCAGGAAGCCAGGGCAGGAGAATCGCTTGAACCAGGGAAAGATTGCGGTGAGCTGTGATCATGCCACTGCACTCCAGCCTGGCCACAGAGTGAGATTCTGTTTCAATAAACAAAACAAAACAAAAACAAAAAAATAAAATAAACAAAAAAGAAAGGAGAGCAGAGATGATGTAATTGCAGAGGTGGGGGTGGGGTGGTTTGGAAGTGCATATGTAGGGAACAGGGCACCAGTGATTCCAAGAGTGGCGCTGCAGAACTCAGACCCACATGGAAACTTAATTTCTTCAAAGCCTGTCCTCTTTCCGCCTGGGAAAGCTGGCACACTGGCTAGAGGAGTTCTAGTCAAGCCTGGCCTGGAGGGGAGGCTGTGATTGGGAGCTCAGAGGCTGGGGAGGGATGGCCTGAAGCAGCTTTGGAAAAGAGGGAGCAATCCTGGAAGCCTGAGAGGTGAAAGGAAGAATTGGAGACCCCAGAACCTCAGCTCATGGGAGTACTGTGTGTTTATTTGGTATCTCCTGTGCCTAGAACAGTATCAGGCCCATAATCAAAAACCAGATCCATGTTTGTTGAATTCATGAAAGAAAGAAGCTCCTGATGGTAGTAATGTGGCCAGCAGCAACCCTGGGGATTTACCAGTTCACCACTGGTAGGGCACTTCAGAAATGAGCCCAGGTTCTCTAGTCCACCCTTATCTGTGGTTCTGTTAAAAGGGGAGAGCTGAGCTGCTGGGGACTGTGGGAGCCACACAGAGAGGATGAAAAGCCAAGAGAACGGGGCCCTGAGTGTGTGAATTCACATATATGAGGGGGGAATCATGTCCTCCAGAACTTACATGTTGGAATCCTAACCACCCCCCGTTCCTCAGAATATGACTGTATTTGGAGAAAGTCTTTAACAAGGTAAATAAGACAAAATGAGGTCGTATGGGAAGGGCCCTAATCCCACAGGACTGATGTCCTTACAAAGAGATGAGATTAGTAAATAGATACTCATAGAGGGGCAGCCACGTGAGAACACAGGGAGAAGATGGCCATCTACAGGCCAGGAGCGAGGTACCAGGGGAAACCAGCCCTGCCGACACCCTAAACGAGGACTTGCAGACTCCAGAACTATGAGGAAATACATTTCTCTTATCTCAGTTTGTGGTCTGGGGTCCTGTGTTATGGCAGCCGAAACACACTACAGTGTGGGCGCCAACCTTGCATGGGTTGGGGCAAGGCCGGTGTCTCCCTCCAAAGAAAGGGAAAGACACGATGGGCCCCAGGACAGAGAAGAGCTTCTCCAAAAATGCTGGAGAAGGAAGAACCTATTCATTTGGTTTAAAAATGTTGAATCTGTTGTCGGTCAGTACTTACAAGAATACAATAAAATGAATGATTATGAAACGTATTAGGCACACAAAATATGAGCCAGGTGTTCTTGCACTTGGATATCACCACAAAGTCAAATTGCTCTACATTTCTAAATATGTACCCACCATGTCTGTCCTTATTTCACTTTGCGTAGGTGACAAACTGCCCAGAACTCACTGCTAGTTGCAATTCCTTTTAGAAGCACTGCTCTAAGGCCCTGCCACTCATTCCAGGATTGGTCTGGCTTTAGAGATCAGACACCTGGGGAGCTGTGTCCTGTGGGAAGCTCTGAGGGGTCCTGCCAGCCACACCCCCGGTGATGGCATCCTGTAGAGGACGCTCATGCATGGCCTGGCTACCTGCAGCTGAGAGCCTTCTCAGCAATATGGAGAAGAAAAATGAGCATCTTTCCCTCCCAGGAGTAAAGAGGGATACAGAGTGGGAGGAAAGAGAATAATCCAGATGGTAACTAGAAGACAAAACTCCTAATCCAACCACAGCAGCCACCTCAGCTCTGCAATCAAGACTTGGTGAATTTTCTGTTGAAGTCAATCTGAGCTCACGTGACTGTAAAATGATGCTTGCTATGGTGTCTGGGTAAAGGCAATCATGGAGCTGGAACTATAACAAGACACAGAGCAACTTCTTTCAGGGAGATTTGCGTTGTTCCTCTGCAATTAGCAGAGGAACAGCGTTAATAATAGCTCACCTCCTATTATCCTGCCCACAGGTCCATGGAAACGGTGACTCTGGGAAGCTGGTGAAGATTTTGAGTAGCAACTGTGAGGGCTGGACCTGACTAGGAAATGAGAAACCTTGAGGAAGAGCATCAGAGACTGGACCAGGGAATGAGAAAAACCTTGAGGAAATGAATCAAAATCTCAGTTAATGCTGAGACACTGAATCTGAAGTAACATAAATCCACAGAAGTGAGCAAATTCTTCCAGAAGCTTCCAACTGGTGACAGTGGAGGAGAGGAAGGTAGGTCATTGCATTGTTCTGCAAGAAAGTGGCTGAAGTGTGTTCCATGAGAATGGGGCTGGGCTGAGAGCCATTGTAGAGCCAGGAAGCAGGAGAAGGCATTGGGACAGCATGGCTGAAAGGCTACTGGGCAGTCTTGTGGCAAGAGCAGGAGAGGAGAGAGCTGGAGGGATAGGGGACTGAGGCCTGAGACTGAGCTCTTTGAGTTTAGGTTTCTAGAGCTGATCTCATCTGGGCAATAAAGTCTGGGGAGTGGATGGGGAGTGAGTTGGTGAGCTAGAGTGTGGAGGGTGCTGAATTGAGGGGATTTGAGGCCAGGTTGTGGGCCGGGTGCCACACAGACATACGGGCATCAGGGAACAGTGGCAGTTCTGAAGTGGATAGGGAGATTCTGCATGGCCAGGTGCCAAAATCCTCATGGCTAGGGAACAAGTCTATGAGGTCCGAGGATGACGGCAGCAAGGAGCTGCCAATTGGGGCAGAACCTGACAGTAGACGTGCCCTTCGAAGGAAGGAGGGGCTATGCTGAAGTGTGAGAATGGTGGCCTGACAGCAGCATTGGGGAAAACCAGCCCATCCTAGGATGGACTGGGGTGGCAGAGTTCCCCCGAGAACAGCTGAGGAAGTGACAGTCCAGAGGCCGCTGGTTCTTATTCAATGTGTAAATGCCGAGTGGCTGTGTTTACACACCCGGTCCCAGGAACCAGGTTCCTATAACAAGCTGTGGCTCCTCTTCTCACCTTTTTAGGACCTGCGTTGTCCTGTCCGTCTTGCATCCTTAGTCTCACCCCATCACTGGCCACTTCCTTCTGTCCCCAGGCAGGCACAGGCTGCCTCCTCTGGCTGCCATCTTATTTCTTTCCTGCCATGCATTGGCAAACTTCCCAAACAAAAGGTATGTAATTTCTGCCTCTATTTCCCTACCACCCTCTCACCTATAGTCTCTCTTCCGTCCTCTCTTCTCAACTGAACAGCTCTCTTGGAGGCCACCAGGGCTCCCTGTACTGCCAAGAGCTGGTGCCATTTCCTTTTTATTCTCATGGTGTCTCAGCAGCCATGGCTGGAGTACCATTCCTTCACCCTGCAAACACGCTTAGCCTGTTTTCACACTGCTGTACCCTCCTACTTTTTGACTCTTCTCTCTCCATTCCCTTTCTGATGCTTCATTCTCTTTCTTGTATCTTCAATCAAATCCCTTCTTGGGGCTATGCTGTTCTCTGTACCCAAAGCACAGTGTAGTGATGAGACACATAGAGGCCAATGCCAAACTGCCTAGACCCAAATTCTGGCTCCGCCACAGACCAGCCAAATGACCTTGGAAATTAGTTCTCATTTCCATGACTCAGTTTCCTCACATGGAAAGTGGTATGGTAATAATACCTACCTCCTAGGGTTTTTGAAACTCTAGACAGTGGCTGCTATATGATAATTATGAAGCCTCTCTCCTTTGGGGCTCTCTACCACTCTGGCTCCATTTAAGGCACATTTTAAGTCTTTGTCAGATAGTCCCGTGAAATTAGTTTCATTTGGAGTGAATTCATGTTCTCATTGCTGATTCTCTTGACTGTCTCTTTACATCGTATTTGTCATGTGATTTTAAATGTTGGTTTCAGGTTCACCTAGACTAGGGGATTTGCTTTTGTTCTATTTTCTCTTCCCCCTCTGTCTGCCACCCTCCCTGGGTAGTAGTCTTGTGGTGGCCCTCATGCAGTTCCTTAGTTAGAACCGAGTCTCCTAGTGACATTCTGGGAGTTCTTCTTTTGCAAATATATTGGGTGATATTCTAGACCCAGTCACCAGCCGTGCAGCTGAGTCTTTTTGATCCCTCTTACTTATTACACCAATGGCTTCTTGTATATGAAGCAATTTTAATAAGTTAGAATAAAGGTTGTCAAAACCAGTGGTTATCAGCTGAAGTCCTGATTCTTCATGCAGTGCCCAGAATATGAGTAGCACAAATATATTTCCAGTAGTTTATATGTGTGACACCAATGGCTTCCTATAAACCAGGGTTTCTCAATCTCATCACTGCTGACATTTGGGGTTGGGTAATTCTTTGTCATGGAGCGGGTTGTTCTGTATATTGCAGGGTGTTTTAGCACTGTCCCTGGCCTCTATACACTGGATGTTAGTAGCACGCCCCCCTCCAGCTGAAACAACCAAAAATTCTTCAGCCATTGCCATGTGTTCCCTGGGCAACCCCTGCTCCACCAGCAGAGCTCCAGTATCGTAAAGCCACACTCCCACGCTGGGGTCACCGTTCCCGGTTTATAGCGTCTGTGTCTGAAAGGTATGGAGGAGCCCAGCCAGCCTGTGGTCTCGGCCCTACTCACTGCTTTGTGTTTTTCTTCTGATTTTGGGCAATACAGATATTTGCCTTTTTGGGATTATATGGGGAAACCCTAGTTATATCTTTTTGTTGTTTCTTTGTTTCATTTGGTCTCTCGTGGCTATGAAATTGGAGCAGAGGGTGTAAATTCATGCGGATATACTGCTTCATCTGGATCCAAATACCCTCTCCTTTTCATCCTTCAAGAATGGTGTCCTCCTTTCAGTCATGATAGTCTTTCTATCTTTGGAACATTTATAGCACTTATTGTCAACAGTCGTCACTTGGCATGTTCTTTCAGCACTCAGAAGGGTTGTCAAACTCTAGGATTGGTATTTGATTTTAACTGGCTTACCTCTTGTGGCTACAGTCTGATGTTGGTTTCTTTGAGGTTTCTTAGCATATTCAGAAGTAACTAAGGGGGCAGGTGGAATATATTAGGTGTTTGGGAAACACTGAGTCATGAATCTCTTATTGATTGGTACAAAGGCCTCTGAGGCTCAGGTTCAAAAGTTTTACCTACCATCTTGCAGCTTTGAATCATTGAAGAAGGTTCTCTGTAGTACAAAGGCTGTTTGACCATGCAACTCACAAAATCAGAGATATTACACATGGTCATTCTTAGAGATAAGGTAGCCCTGGGTCCTGATTGCCTGGGGACAGTTCCAGTTTACTCCTGTCATCAGATGGAATTGAGAGTGTCCTGTTTCACTCCAGAGTACCTTGGTTTAGCTGATAAAATATGAGGTAACCCCACTTCGAGGCCACTGGGTATACTCTCCTTACTTTATAAATGTGGACATTGAACAAATTACATTTTCCCTTTACTTACAGTGTTTCCCCACATTCCCCTGGAGAAAAGAAGCTAGTGAAATGTTTTATGCCACTATGTGCTTATTAATGTATTTGGATAAACTGGCATTTACTGACTAGCAATAACTGCTGTACACTTGGCAGGTAGGTGCTCAATACATGTGAACCAAACATACATCATCAGAAATGCCTTTGCGGTACTTGTATTCTGTGCTCTGCATGAAGCATCTGGACTTCCGCTGATGACTACTGTGTTTGACGATGTTTGTGCTAACTGATTAAAATTACCTGGGCAAGCCTAGATTTCACCTACAGTGTGATCTGCCCCCCAGAGCCCACAGCCACACACATCTGGTCACTGGGACTGACCTGCTGTGTCTGTCAGCCAGAAGCAAGGTTTAAGTACTTCATTTGTGGAATTGATCAGTTTGAGGCGAAGTACACATTACGAAATCTTTGCCTCTTAATATTAACACACCCTGAGTCCCCATAACTTCCACTGGCTACTATTCTTCCTAGTTAATTTCCAGGGAGGAAACTGCCAGGCTGGAGGTCACAGTTTGTCCCCTGCCTCCAGGCAGCCCTGCACCTAAACATGTGTATTCTAAACAAACCAAAAACTAAAAAAATGAATTTCCAGCCTTCCAAGAGAGTTGGTTTGAAAAGTCCAGACTCCAGTGGTTCCCCAAAGGTGCTGCCAACCTAAAACCAGAATGATCCATGTTGTCTGAATGAAGAAGGAGGGCCCTCTTGGGGAAGCTCCTGTTCAGCTTTGGCAGAGAAAACAGCTAAGGATGGTTGACTTCTTGGCTGTCTCATTCAGGCCTCCGTGTGCTGCCTCCTGTCCAATGCAATGTCATCATGTGTCCTCTGCTTTCTTCCGGGAGATGGAAAACTGCCCCCCACCTTTCCACTGGTATCCCCCACTCAGGGCCTGGAGTTCCTGCCCAGTACCATGGTGGGTGGAATGCTCCCCCAATCCTGCAGGCTGGTCATGACCCCCCAGATAGCTGGAACAGGGTGGAAGCTGCTGGTGCTCAGAGGGCTCCCCTGCAAGCTCCCAGGCTGTGTTTAACAGTCTTGACAAGTGTACCCTTGGGCAGAGGGCCAGGGACAATCTGTGTAACCCACTAAGTTAATTATCCTCTCTGCAGACGGCCTCCTGCACTAATCCTCTTGGGTTTGCCATAATCCAGCTCCCTCTGGGGAGAGCGGCCAGGGTGGCAGGTCTCTGTGTAAATGGACCATCTGTTGGAGCTCAGGAGGCTGGGCTCCTGCCCAAGGGACTGGGGCCTCAGGCTCTCAGGCCAAGGAGAGTGGCCCCGAGGACAATACGGAGGAGGGTGGCCAGCCCTGCGGCCCAGCGGGGCTGAGCCAGTGGCAGGGAAGGAGGTGGCATCCACATCGGCCTGACTTTCCTCCAACAGATGTCCCCCTGAGGCTTAGGAGCTCAGGGGAGCTGAGCCATGCCCTTGTGCTCCCTGGAGGACGGTGAGTCAGCAGCTGCCTGTGTCTCACAGGGTCAGCCAGACACCTGAGGGGCAGAGAGTCTTGGCTCTGGGAAGTCATAGCAAGCAGGGAGGCGTTTCGGCCTGAGAGCCTGGGAGGGATGTCTCGAACAGGATGCTTGCCGTGAGGCAAGATCGGGTCTCTTCTGCAAGGCCTGCTGGGCTGTTTGGGAGCAGATCATGTTTAAACACGGCGCGGTGGAGTTTCAGGTTCCTGCTTGTTGATTTACAGGATCTTAGTGTCATAGCCTGTCTGGTTCTCCCACCTGGACCTGGAGGGTGAGCAATGCGGTCGCTGGAGCCAGAGAGGGAGAAATCCCTCCCCAGGACCCTCCTGGGGCTCTTGGAGAGGAAGGGGAAGGGGGCCAGCTACCCCTCGACTCCTGCTAGGTGAGGTCAGCTGGGGTGGGAGAGGATTCTGGGGAGGGGTCCAATTTGCTTCTTAGAGGACCTAGACTTCAAGCAGTCTCTGAAGATCTAGGGCAAATAGAGTGACAAGGAAGGGGCACAGAGGGTCCCTATGAAAGAGGTCATTGAATTTTCTCTAGGCTGCTCATTGAATTTCCCTGGCATCTTTGGCCCATTTCTGCAGAAGAGACTGAGGCCCAGAGAGATGAAGTCATGGAAGGGCCACAAAATCAAACTGGAGCCTCTCTTTTCATGGTAATAACACCCCCAGTGGTGGGCAAGTGCTGATCTCCTGTCCAGTTTTCTGGTGGAGAAACTGAGGCTTAGGTGAGATAGAGGTTCCAACAGCAAATGAGCAGAGATCCATGGTCCAAACTGGGCTCCTCAGACCAGGTCCAGTGTGGCTGTGGCTGACTGTCCCTATACCTCAGCTCTGTACTTCCCCGTGAGCCATGCCCCACAACCCACTCATCCCCCTACCCCAGGCTCCCTCCCCAGCTGCTGCACAGGAAAGGGAAAAGGGACAAAGACACTGCCTTGGGGTACACCTTGGAGGAGGTCCCGGTAGGGCACCAGGGCTCCCTCCCTCGGAGAGGTCCACAGCCCAGAAACACATTTCAGATGGCAAGAACACATCTTCGAGTTGCGCATTCCACATCATTCTTTATTTACCCTCTTGGTTATGTAAACATCTTCCAGAAATCCTCTTACAAATAATATTGACCTCAGACAGGCCTGCTGCTCTCTTCTGATGGGCGGGGAGGACGAGAAGAGCTGGTCACCATTTTTTGCACCTCTGTGCTTAATGTATATGTGTATGTGTGTGCAGGTGTGCACATTAGTGTGCATGTATGTACAGGTGTGTGTATGCACATGTGATGCATATGTGGGAGGTGTGTGTGTGTGCACATGAATGTGCACATGTGGTACAGGTGTGTGTATATGGATATGTGATGCCTGTGTGGGAGGTGTTTGTGTTGATATGTGTTCACGAGTGTGCGTGTGTGTATAGGTGTGTGTGCACAAGTGATGCGTGTGTGGGGGATGTTTGTGTTTATGTGCGTGGGTGTGCACGAGTGTGCATTATGCATGCACAAGTGTGTACACACGTGTGTGTGCATGTGTTGTGTGTGTGTGTGTGTGTGTGTGTGAGGGAGACACCCGGTGTTATGGAGGGATCCGTGGACCTGCAGTCACAAAGTGTAGGCCCATCGGGCCTGGCGAAATGATACTCTGCTCCTCTGCTCCTGGGTTTTGATCTCTTAGGTGAAAATCAAGGGAGTTGGACTAAACAAGCCTTCAGTTCCTTCCAGATCGATGGCCTGTGCATGCAGTGTTCAACAACTTTCCCAGCTCCAAGTTAAATAACCCATTCCTGCAACCTTTCCCTGTAAAACACATTTTCCAATCCTTTAATCATCTTGGTTACTTTCCTCTGAACTCCCTCCAAGAGACCTGTGTCATTGGATAAGTATGTCACATAAATTAGTCAGTAAATCAATCTGTCAACAATATCTCTTGAGCAACCACTCTGTGGCTTTCTGTAGGTGCCAGGCTGATACAATCCAACCGTACAGGAACAAAAAGTTTTCACCCTGCCTCAGACCAGGAGTTCATTTGTCCAACAGTGGCCTGAGGCACCTACTGGGATGTCATCAATCCCCAGAGACCTGAACCTTCCTCTGGAAATACCTTAGGTAACATTAGCTGGGCACCTGCTCTGTTCAGAACTCTGCTAGGCACTGTGATAGTTACAAAAGTGAACATGGTGACCTCCAGGGAGGGCAGGCATGGAGGCCTGGAGGAGATAGGGAAGCAGGGGAACGTGGGCTCAGAGTGGGGGACTGGCCACCCTCAGGCTGCAGATGGAAACTTGGTGTTCAGACGTGGGCCACTTTGAAAGGTTTTTTTTTTTTTCTTTCAATACAGAAGGATGAATTGTAAAATGAAGTAACCAAAAGCATTTAGAAATTGAAGAAAACCATACTTTCACATTCAAAGGGTGATTTCACCACTCACTGGCTATGTGAACCTTGAGCAAGTCATTGAAGCTTTCTAAACCCTGGATTCTTTAAGATACTGTGGGGCTTATACCCGGCAGGAAGGAATATTTGAGTTAGATGACATTGCATTCGTCAAGCGTCTGGTGCATACTGGGAGATCTACATGTATAATCCCCTTTCTCTCCAGAACTCATGATGAATCGGTTTCTGAAGAGGTCCCCAACCCTTCTGGATGGATATCTCTATTGTCAGCTTTACTATTAGCTGGGGCTCTAAGTTCTATGAGTCCACTCTGTGATGTGTATCATGTTACTGTCCTTGCTTATTGATCCTAAAAGAATTTCCTTCAACCCCGAAGGATAGTCTTTTATTTATAGTGGAGTCATACGTGGCTTCATGATGGCAATGCATTCTGAGAAGTGTGTTGTTAGACAGTTAAGTCATTGTTTTGTGCAAACATCATAGAGTGTACTTGCACAAGACTGGATGGTGTTGTCTACTACACACTCAGGCCCTATGCTGTAGCTTTCTGCTCCACAGCTACAAACCTGTACAGGGTGGTACTATACTGAATTCTATAGGCAACTGCAGCACCATGTGAATTATTTGTGTTTCTAAGCATGGAAAAGAGATAGTAAAGATACAGCATGAAAGATTTGGCCAGGCACAGTGGCTCATGCCTGTAATCCCAGCACTTTGGGAGGCTGAGGTGGGCAGATCACAAGGTCAGGAGTTTGAGAGCAGCCTGACCAACATGGTGAAACCCGTCTCTACTAAAAAATACAATAATAATAATAAGCCAGGTGTGGTGGCATGCACCTCTAATCCTAGCCACTCAGGAGCCTGAGGCAGGAGAATTGCTTGAACCTGGGAGGCGGAGCCTGGGTAACAGAGCAAGACTCCATCTCAAAAAAAAAAAAAAAATTTCTTTTTAATGGCACACCTGTATAGGCAGCACCATGATTATCTCATGGGGTCACTGTCGTCGGTGAGGCCTGTCATTGACAGCAGTGCTGACTGTGTACTGTATGCCTTGGGATTTTACAGTCATGGAGCAACAGCTCCGAGCATAGCTTTTATCTCTGTGGTTGGGATCCATGCTTTTTTTTAGCTTAGCATCAATTTGCTGTGCTAGAAAGAATGCTTGGTCATTGACCAAAGCCCCTGATATTCTGATTCACCTGTCAAGGTCATTTTAGACAAACCACAGAAAAAGCACTGCAGTGCTCCTCAGATGTCAGTGTGAGCAGAATCACCTGGAGGTTTTGGTAAACACAGATTCCTGGGCTCCACCCCCAGGTAATTTGCATTTCTAAGAAGATCCCAGGCCAGGCTGAGGCCGCAGGTCCAAGACTTAGACTGTGAGAACCTCTTGTATGGAAAGAACAGCCCTGGAGTTTAGTGGAGCTTGGTAGAATCAGTTGCCCCTTCTGAGCCTGCTTCCTGTTTTATCAACCTTTACAGACTAGATCTCAAGGTAATAATTAGACAAATTATCCCAGAGCACCTTGCAAACCATAAAACACATAGCTATTAGCAGCTTAATGTTTCCTTTCAGCTTTCACTTGCTCACGTATAAAATGGGGATAATAATGGTAATTTTTATAAAGATTAAGTGACATAATCTACATAAAAGCACTTTGTGAAGTGTAAAGAACTATGGAGTCGGCTGGGCGTGGTGGCTCACACCTGTAATCCCAGCACTTTGGGAGGCCGAGGAGGGCGGATCACCTGAGGTCAGGAGTTTGAGAACAGCCTGGCCAACATGGCAAAACCTCCTCTGTACTAAAAATACAAAAAAAAAAGCTAGTTATAGTGCCATCCACCTGTATTCCCAGCTACTCGGGAGGCTGAGGCATAAGAAGAATCACCTCGGATGGCAGAGGTTGGCAGTGAGCCAAGATTGCATCACCATACTCCAGCCTAGGTGGCAGGGGGAGACTCTCCCTCAATTGAAAAGAAAAGAAAAAACTGTGTCTTGCTTTTATGACATCCTGAGCCTCAGTTTCTGCATCCCCAATGTGATAGAACGGCCAGTGGGTCCATCCTGGGAGCCATCCTTGGTCACTTGGCAGCTCATGATCATAGATGTGGGTAATGCAAATTTGCGTGTAACACCGTGGCTGATGCTCTTCTGTGTCTTGTTGGCCCCTTTGGTCAAAGCTGTTTTCTGGGGGACTGTATTCAGCTAGGATGCTTCTGCCTGCCAGAAAAAAAGTTCCCAGCTAAAAGTGGCTTTAAAAATGTGGGGTTTGTTTTCCTGTCTAACAAGAAGTCCAGAGGCAGGGGAGTTTGGGGCTGATAAGTTCACTGGCTTCGTGAGTAGATACTCTGGGATTCTCGTGGCTTTCTCCTCATGATCACATGGTGACTGCAGCAGCACCGAACATCCCATACACATGTAACCATCCCCAGAAGCAGGAAGAGGTAAGTCTCAAATTTGTGTCCCTTTTGATGGATGAAAACACTTTCTCAGAATCCTCTCGTTGGCCGAAGTTGGATCACCTGCCTCACAATGAGGGAACTGGGATTGCGGAATTGACTTAGGACAGCACATATTCAACCTCTGTGGCTGGGAGGGGACTGCCAACTCCAGGCCACCCAAACAGGCCTGTGGCAGCAAACAGGAGATGGTGCAGGGGTGGCTGAAAACAGAGGAAGCAGCCAACAGTATCGGCCACATCCACTATCTCTTTCCAGGAAGAATCACGAGCATAAGGGAATTGCTTGCATATCTGTAATCCTGTGTGTTGTTCTGAAGCTGGAAGCACAGCCCGAAAGGGGCCGCAGCAGAATCTCCAGAAGCTTTTTTCTTTTTGAGAAGGAGTCTTATTCTGTCATCCAGGCTGGAGTGCAATGGCGCAATCTTGGCTCACTGCAACCTCCACCTCCCAGGTTCAAGCAGTTCTCCTGCCTCAGTTTCCCAAGTAGCTGGGATTACAGGGCACATGCCACCACAAAGGCTAATTTTTCTGTATTTTTAGTGGAGATGGGGTTTCATCATTTTGGCCAGGCTGGTCTAGAACTCCTGCTCTCAGGTGATCCACCTGCCTTGGCCTCTCAGAGTGCTAGAAGTACAGGCATAAGCCACCGTACCTGGCCAGAAGCTTTTTAAATAGGTATTTGTGAGCCTTCCCAAGAGAACACTGGGCTCTCTGGGATCCAGGGACAGCAACCCACCATCAAGCTGCCTCCTGTCCTGGGTGGGGCAAGCTGTGGGCTAGCGGGTCAGAGTGAGACCACAGCCAGCGGGACTCAGCTGCCCACGGGTATTTCTCAGGCAAGGCCCTTCATCCTGAGGATCTGAGGATTCACAAATGAAGACTGATGCGTTGCTATTATATGCTGTGTTTTCTCCTAAATCTAACATAGTCCTTGTCCCTAGAGTAGGTTCCTGATAGTGCCTGAGTGCTTAAGAAAGAAACTCTACTGGCTATGAGTATGAGAGTTTGGTCAGCAAGAGGAGAATGAAGAAGGATTTGAGAGTAGAATCGGTTTTGCTGGAAGAAAGTCATGTCTGTGGGTTGTTTAAATCTCATGCTTCGTCCTCTGTGAGAGCTTTGCAAATCCACTGGAGTGGTAGGTCCAGGAATTTTCTAAGGAAGGGAAAACCCCTACGAGGCTTTTATTCCACAGAGCAGGTTCCTGTCTGGGCTCAGGCATGGCCCTGCACCTCTGTACGAAAGTAGGGCTGGGAGGGGAGGGCCTACACCCTCACTGCTTGGGCCCCTCCTGCCTGGGGAGCAGATATCTTTGGCTGTGAAGCCTCCTCGCAGCTCCCATGAAGCATTGTGGGAAAGCTGTGAGGATGAGACCATCAGGGGCTTCTCTAGGGATGGTGTGTGCAGGGTAGAGGAGGTTGAATGCTGGGAAGGGGGAACATTGTGTCTGATTTCCCTGGGTATATGGTGTCTGTTAACCAAAGTGATTTCCCAGCAAAAGAGATTTTTCTAAGTTCCCCATCAGGGTCCCTCACCCCCCACCCTGCAACTGAGTTTCACTCTTATTGCCCAGGCTGGAGTGTAGTGGCGTGATCTCGGCTCACTGCAACCTCCACCTCCTGGGTTCAAGCAGTTCTCTTGCCTCAGCCTCCCGAGGCAAGGCTGGTCCTGAACTCCTGACCTCAGATGATCCACCCACCTCGGCCTCCTAAAGTACTGAGATTACAGGTGTGAGCCATTGTGCCCAGCCCCCGTCAGGGTCTTAAACCCATATAAGAGTCAGAGAATGACAGAGCCAAATAGATCTCATTGCTTCTCAGTTGGAAGCTCCCATTTTACTGGCAAAGACGTGGGGGCCACTTCACAGGAGAAGGAGAACCTAGGGCCTTGGATGGTGTATTCTCAGACCTTCCCCACTGTTCCTCATGATGTTTATTTTAAAAGCTTGGAAATGCATAATGGATCTGGGCTGGAACACACGCTGCAACTGCTGGATTTCAGAGCAGGGTCTCAAGCCTATCTGTGTGTCAGACTGGCCTAGGAGACTTTAAAAATAGAGCAGCTCTGGGAGGGGGACTGGGAATCTAAACTGAAAAACAATAGCAGCCATTAGAATGGACACTATTAGGAAAAAAACAGAAAATAACAAATGCTGGTGAGGCTGTGGAGAAACTGGATTCCCTGTGCACATGGTGGGAATATAAAATGGTGCAGCACTGTGGACAGCAGAATGGATGCTCCTCCGAAACATTAAATGTATGATTGTGATAGGATCCAGCAATTCCTCTTCTAGGTGTATACCCAGAAGCATTGAAAACAGGGTCTTGAAAAGCTGTTCGTACACCTTGTTCATGGCAGCCTTATTCACAATAGCCAGCAGGTATGAATCCATGGATTCATCAGCAAGTGAATGGATACACAAAAACGCTGGCATATACGTGAAGTGGAATATTATTCAGCCTTAAAAAGGAAGGAAATGCTGACCCATGCTGCAACATGGTGAAATGTTGGAGACATTATGCCAAGAGATAAGCCAGTCACAAAAGGACAAATACTGCATGATTCTGCTTCTATAAAGTGCCTAAAGGAGTGAGATTTATAGAGCCAGAAAGCAGAACTGTGACTGCCCAGGGCTGGGGAGAGGGGAAATGAGGATCAGGTGTGTAATGGGTCCAGGGCATCAGCTGGGGTGATGGAAAGAGTTTTGGAGATGAATGGGGGTGGTGGCTGCATAACAGTAAATGTACCGAATGCCACTGGGCTGTGCACTTAAACATGGCTGAGATGGTCAGTGTTGTTATGTGTACTTTACCACGATTAAATACATGAGAACCCAGATAGTAGCAGAGATAACCATAGCAGGCTCAGCTGTCACAGATATGCTCCCAGCTCCCTCCCTAGTGCTCATGACTCTAGGTAGTTTAAACCTCTGAGCCTCCACGTCCTCCATTGTAAAATGGAGATTAGAATAGTGTCTCCCTCTGGGGTGTGTGGTGATGAAGTTGGCCTGGGGATGGAGGTCCTCAGCTCAGTGGGCTCTCAGCAGCCTCATGGGCGATGCCCTCCTGTGGGTCCTGCAGCACCTTCTGCCCTTGCCAGCACAACCTGGTCCTTGCCTGTCCCCAGCCTAGACTCTAAGCTTGGAAATGCAGGGAGGGCTTCTATCTTGTTCTCTTGGTGACCAGCGGGAGGCTCAGTCTACCCCTGCCGAGGGGAGGAATGGAGAGGGCAGGGCTGCCTGCATGGGAAAGGAGGTCTGAAGGCAGACATTCATTAGGAGGTGTCCTTGGTTGCCTTGTCACAATCTCCGTTGGACGGGGAAGAAGTTGGGCTGCCATGGCGCCTTGTAGCGGGAGAAGCTGGGCTGTCGTGGCGCCTTGGTGGAGACGCAGCCACTTTTACAGGGAGCTCTGAGGCCGGACAGCTCTTTCCTGCTGCCCCAGCCTGGGGGCCGGATGAGGCTGGGTGGCCTTTCCAGCCCCTCCTGGATCTCGGTTGGTCATGCACTGCCTTGCCAGGGGTTCAGCCTTGGGCGAGGCTTTCTTCTGCTGGAGCGACCCTCTAAGGAAGCTGACAGCTGAGGGCGGGGTGGCATTTGAGAAAAGTGACTGCAAGGGCCTAAGAGCTGGGGACACACAATAGGCCTTTAATACCCATCTTTGTTTAATCTTTGCTGTGATCTTCATAGCCTCTCCAGGGAAAGCAGTATTATCCTTGTTTTGTAAGGAGGGCGAGGAGCAGATAAGTCAGTGGCCTAAAGTCACGTAGCTAGTAGGTGGCTGAGCTGGTTTACAGCTGTCCTCAGTGCTTGTATGCCAGCCATGGGTGTGGGCAAGAGAGGTCCTGCCTGGGCCCTGAACTTCAGGGGGGCTGGCTCTGTCCCCTCCGTTCATACCACTTCCTAGGGGCTGTGTTCTCCTCTGCCACATCTGGAGCCCACACTGGGAACTGGGAATTCCCTGGGTGTTTCTAGGGCTTGCATCACCTCTTCTCTCGCTCCATCCTCTCATGGGCTCCGATAATGGGGAAAATATTTTGACAGCTCCTAAATGAAAAGCAGAGTCTTAGTAGAGCATACAAGGTTGCCAGCGATTGAGAAAACCAGCCCTGGTGTCTGCTTCTGGGTTGAAATCCCAGCTCCCTTCCTAGCGCTCGTGACTCTAGGTAGTTTAAACCTCTGGGCCTCCATGTCCTCCACCGCAAAATGGAGATAGAATAGCATCTGCCTCTGGGGTGTGTGGTGATGAAGTTGGCCTGGGGATGGAAGTCCTCGGCAAAGCAAGCTCTCAGCAGCCTCGTGGGCGATGCCCTCCTGTGGGTCCTACAGCACCCTCTGCCCTGCCGCATGCAGCCTGGTCCTTGCCTGTCCCCAGCCTAGACTCTAAGCTTGGAGGTGCAAGGAGGGCTTCTATCTTGTTCTCTTGGTGATCAGTGGGAGGCTCAGTCTAACCCTGCTGAGGGGAGGAATGGAGAGGAGAGGGCTGCCTGTGTGGGATTGAAGGGATAAGGCTTTCTGTGGGGGCCCAGACAAGTGGGAGGAGGAGAAAGCCCAGGTGTGGCAGGTGCTCCCAGCCTCCAGAGCCCTGCTGATCATGCCCCATGGAGCCTGGTGCAGGGCTCAGAGGTCCCTGGTGGCCGATGGGTGAGCGTGTCCTTCCGCCTGGCCTAATCAACTCTGGAGGGCTGGACTTGCTTGCACGGTGCCATCACTTGCAGCTGTCCCTTTGCTCACGGCCTCGTGACTCCTTTCCTTCCCAGAGGCCTTTACTCCTGGCAGGACGTGTCCATGGCAGTGATTCTGCAGCCTGGCTGTGCTTTCAAGTCACATGGGGTGCTTGCTGACAGACTTCCCATCCTCCCTCTGAGGGCTGGATGTGCTCTTTAAGGTGACACTGGACATCTGTGATGTGGACTGAAGCTTCGGTGATTAGCATCCGTTCGGTGTTGAAGACTGATGTTTGGAAACCACTAATTTAGAAGGGAGCCATAAAAATTAAATTTTTACCTTTTCCTTATGTGTTCCTCATTCCCTCCAAACTTTGAAACATTATAGAAATTGTTTGTTTTTGAGACAGGGTCTCACTCTGTAGCCCAGGCTGGAGTGCAGTGGGGTGAACATAGCTCACTGAAGCTTCAACCTTCTGGGTTCAGGTGATCCTCCTGTCTCGGCCTCCCCAGTAGCTGGGACTATAGGAGTGCACCACCACGCCCAGCTGATGTTTTTATTTTTTGTGGAGAAGGGATCTGATTATGTTGCTTGGACTGGTCTCAAACTCCTGGCCTCAAGTGACCCTCCTGCCTTAGCCTTCCAAAGTGCTGAAATTATAGGCACGAGACACCATGTGGAGTCGGTCCTCTGTTATAGAAACTTAAGAGGTCAGTGAGTGAGGTCACTGAAGTTGTGTCAAACAATGTTAAAATAAATGGTCATTAGTGCTAAAGATCAGTCACACTGGCAGTTAGTGTTGTACAAAGTAAATTACATGGCTGAATTTTCCACCATTACTACTAATAGCCCCTAGACTTGTGCAGAGTTGTAAAATGTGGTTCTTAACCCTGGCTGTACCTTAGACCCCCATAGGAAGCATCAGAAATATATTAAAAAGGCTACTAAAAATACAAAAATAGCCAGGCATGGAGGCACATGCCTGTAATCCCAGCTACTCGGGAGGCTGAGGCAGGAGAATCACTTGAACCTGGGATGCAGAGGTTGCGATGAGCTGAGATGATGACATTGCACTCCGGCCTGGGCAACAAGAGCAAAACTCCGTCTCACTACACACACACACACACACACACACACACACACACACACACACACACACACACATATATATATAAAGGGAGTTAAATGGCCTGTCTGCAGGGCGGGCTACAGCCCGCAAGAGCTGTGGCTTTGACTTCAGGGCTCCTCCTGGAGCCAGCTTGACTGAAAAACAATAGCAGCCATTGCCAGGGAAAGCCTGTGAGAGAGGCAGGGGTTTTGCTTTGGTTTTGTTGATGGAAAAGTATTAAAAAGCTGAGGTCCGGAGAGGCAAATGAATTAGCCAAAACTAGAGAAGGGAAGAATGGGTTCCCAGGGCTCTGTCCAGCATCGCCTTGAACCATTAATTCTCAGGTATCACAATTCTCTGCACAGCTAAGAGCTGGAGGGACTCACACCTGTGTGGCCTGGTGTGAACCTTCAACAGTCAGGGCCAGGCATGGATAGACCAGCCCAGAAGCTCAGCTGGGGCTGCTGTGCCCTGGAAGCCTTCCTCTAGGGTCATAGAATTTTAGGATGGGCAAATTGTCTAGGGACTGCCTTGTCTAGCCTCCTCTTTTTTTTTTTTTTTTAAGAAGAAAATCTGGAGGTGTGATGTGACACCCCTGAGTCCTTACCGCTTAGTGAGACCACCATGCTGTTCATTCAGCCCCAGTCCTGAAGGAGTAACCCTGTGATACCAGTTGCCCTGTTCCTGAACAGAGCTTGGGGCCCAGTCGGTTAAGATGGCAGGGGGCAGAGCACAAGATTTCGAGGCAGGCAGAATTGGGCTGGAGGCTCTTGAAGCCCGACGTAGCCTTCTTCACCTCCCAGACCACTCCCTGGCAATACAATCCCTTGATGACAGATGTAGAAGGTTCTGCTTCTCCTCTGACCACCTCAAAACCTCCTTCCACCAACCTGGCCATGTCTGCCCGCTTGATAGAGATCGCAGCCAGTTTGATTGCCCTGGTCTTGCAGATCAGTTTCTGGTAACACCCGGGTTGCTTCCATTCTCTGAATTTCCATGGCTCTATCGACATGTTCCTGGAACTGGATGCTCTGCCCTGCACCACCACCTGCCCAGGTGAGAGGTAGCCAGCAAGGCCCCAGGCAAGGCAGCAGTGTTTTTCCAGTGCCCACATTAGGTTGTTGGCAGCACCAGGATCTTCTCTTTCCTGGTGCAGGGATTGGCTTTCATCTCCCAGGCAGGAAAGACCACATTCCAGCTTTTCCCAGACTCTTTGCTACTTGGCAAAAGAACCAGATGGAAAGACAGCTTTTTTTTTCTTTGCCAATACATTACCTTAAATGCTTTTCTCTCCTTTCTTAGAAGCTGAGAAGGTATCTCTCATCCCCAATCCCTGAATCTTTGGGTAGTTCACAGCAGATTGGCCATCCCATGGCAGATGTTGGATTAGGAGAGGTCCCAGGAGGGGAAGAACTAACACTGAGACTGACCGTGCACCAGCCACATCTCAGCCTGCAGTCAGAATCAAAGAGACTCTGTTCTGTTACTAAAACAAACAAAAAAAAAACAACTTTTTTTCTAGACAAGGTCTTACTCTGTCACCCAGGCTGGAGTGCGCTAGTGTGATTATGGCTCACCGCAGCCTCGACCTCCCAGGCTCAAACCATCCTCCCACCTCGGCCTCCTGAGTAGCTGGGACTACAGATGGATGCCACCACACCTGCCTAACTTTTGCATTTTTTGTAGAGACAGGGTCTTGCCATGTTGCCCAAGCTGGTCTCAAACTCCTGGGATCAAGCAATCTTCCTGCCTTGGCCTCCCAAAGTGCTGGGATTACAGGTGTGAGCCACCATGCCTGGCCTGAAAAAATATTTTAACCCAAATCTTTACTGAAACTTTCCTAAGAGGCCCCAAGGAGATAATTCCATAGCAAAATGTCCAACAGCTATTCTTCAGCTATCTTTTCCCTCCAAAATTTTTCTAAACACTTAAAATCTTTGTATGATCTTAGCTGGTGCTATTCATTTTTCTTTCCTCTCTTCCTTCACTTGCAACTTCCTAATCATTATTATTTTTTAAGTTTCTTCAGAGCTTTCTAATGTGAATAAATCCAGACACTCTCTGCTCTTTTGATTCTGCAGACTTACTTATTACCCTTAACTGCAACTAAAACCCAGGCCAACACATTTCCTTTGCACTGTGGGGAGTGGGAATGGGCAGGGGGAGATGAGGCAGAGAGGAATGTGGTGAATTATATGGCGTACCAAGTAGGATTGGATTTGATTGTATTTAATGGAAAATCAAACTTGAGGGACTTAAATGAGAAACTCAGAGAGGCATTCCAGGGCTGCCATGATGTCTCTTTAATCACTGGCATCTGAACCCCTTTTGTCTTTTATCTTTAGTACTAGGTTTCACTGTGGTCACAAAATGGCATCATAGCCCCAGCCATCGCATGCGTGTTCCAGGCATCTGAAAGACGCAAGGGGCAAGGGGGAAAGGATCTTAGCAACCTTTCAAGAGGTTTCCTAGAAGCTCTTCCATATGTCATCTGCCGAAAAATTATTGGCCATCCTCATCTGGAAAGGAATTTGGGACAGTAGTTTTATTAACTGTACATATTGCAGTCCCCCAATGTAGGAATTCAGTGAGTAAGAAAAAAAAGAGAGTAAATATTAACAGTCTTTACCATACATCTCTGTCACTCTTTCAATTTTTTAAAAACCTCTCTGAAAAAAATTAAACGTTTCATTTTGAGATAATTTATTATAGATTTAACTTCTCATATGGCTCCATCTAACTGTGAGGGACAAGAAAACATGCGAAGAACATAGAGGAACATGGCCCAGGATGGGATGAGCCGTGGCACTGTGTGAGAGATAACACAGAGGGATCACCTGTAGTCTTCACCCAGTTCCCTGCAATGGTAACATCTTGTAAAACTATAGTACAATATGATCACCAAGACATTGACATTGATCTGGTCAAGAGACATGGCATGTCCATCACCACAGGGATGCCTCCTGCTGCCTGTTATAGCCACACCTACTTCCTTCCTAGCTCCACCCCTCCTTAACCCTGGCAACTGTTAATCTATTCTCCATTTCTGTAATGTTGTCATTTTGAGAATGTTATGCCAATTATCACAGGGCAGGTAAACATTTGGGTTCCATTTGTTGTGTGTATCAATAGTTCCTTCCTTTGCAGTGTTGAATGGAGCATTCCATGGTGTGAATGTGCCAGTTTGCATAAGTCTTCATTCTTTGAAAGATATCTGAGTGTTTCCAGTGTTTGGTGTAAAAGCTGCTATGAATACTTTCGTATAGGTTTTTGTGTGAACTGAACTTTTCATTTCTCCGGGATAAATGTCCAAGAGTGCAAGTGCTCAATCATTTGGTCCATATTACATTATGATAATGTTGAAAATATGCAAACAGGTTAAAAGCCATTCTTGTAACCTATAGGTGCCATTGTCTAAAAATAGCCCTGTGAAAACTCTGGAGTGTTCTCTCCTCACATGTTTTTAAAATGTGTATTTCATTTTTGTTGTCATGTTTGTATGTACATTTGCATAGATAGACAAGGTTATGCTGCTGTGACAAATGACCCCCACATCTCAGTGGCTTAGTCCAACATGTTTATTTCTCATTGATACAAGGTCACTGTCAGTCCAGACAACCCCCAGGGGCCGCTGTTCTGTAGATGGTGACTCCGGGATCCAAGCTGTTCTAGGATTTGGGCTCTGCTGTTATTGTGGCAGCATGGTAGTGACACTTGTCATGTCTGTTCACATTTCATTGGCAAGAACTTCTCATATCTCCATCTAACAGTGAGGGACAAGAAAATATGCAAAGAACATAGAAGAACATGGCTCGGGATGGGATGAGCTGTGGCACTGCATCTGCCATGCAATGCATGAAAAATGTATTTTATTTTATGGGTTAATGTTATTTAGCCAGACATGGTGACAATGTGCCTGTAGTCCCAGCTACTTGGGAGGTTGAGGCGAGAGGATTGCTTGAACCCAGGAGTTCGCAAGCTGCCTGAGCAACATGGAAAAACCTCATTGCTACAAAAAATACAAAAATTAGCCAGGCATGGTGGCATGCATGTGTAGTCCCAGCTACTCAGGAGGATGAGGTGAGAGGATCGCCTGAGCCTGGGAGGTCAAGGCTGCCGTGAGATGTGTTTATGCCATTGTACTCCAGCCTGGATGACAGAGTCTGTCTTGAAAAAATATACAGACAATCTTGGAATATTATAGCATAAAATATTACAACACAGTATCTTTCCTACATCTTACAGATAATAATAATATTATTCTTTTGAGACAGAGTCTCACTATGTCACCTAGGCTGGAGTGCAATGGCATGATTTTGGCTCACAGCAATCTCCACCTCCTGGGTTCAAGTGATTCTCCTGCCTCAGCCTCTAGAGTAACCGAGATTACAGGCACCTACCACCATGCCTGGCTAATTTTTGTATTTTTAGTAGGGGCCACCATGTTAGCCAGGCTGGTCTCGAACTCTTGGCCTCAAGTGATCTGCCTGTCTCACCCTTCCAAAGTGCTGGGATTACAGGCATGAGCCACCATGCTTGGCCACAGAGTATTAAAAAACAAAATTAGAATGATTTTCAGCATATAAAATAATCTTGATTTTTTTTTTTTTTTTTAAGAATTCTGTGACCTGCCTGGGAAATTCACTTATGTAAAATGGTTCATTCTCCAACTCTTTGAGGTAGATGAGGCCTCACTGTCAGAACAGCGTCATTGCTGAGACAAAGGAACTAATGACACCATTTGGATCACACAGCTTTACTTCTTGGCCCAGTGTGAGGCCATTATCAACCTCACCCTTAAATCTTCCACCAGTTTTCATAGTTTCTTTCCTATGATGGGTGTCATTCTGAGACAGATTTATTTTTCAATTTTGTTTTTAAAACAAAGTAGAACTAAAATGCAAACAAACAAAAATCCTGACCATTCAGAATCCTGTAAATACAATAAATAAATTGCATATATTGTATTAAAATGTATTTAGTAAATAAATACATCTCATATAACATTCTATCAATACCATCCCCTGAAAAGAGGGAGATGATGCAGGAACTTTGTCCTTTCCTCTGGAAATACTTTTCATTTCATCTTTGCTAAGTTAAATGGCATTTATCTTTCAAATTTGTTGTGTGGGGATTCCTTGAAGTAAAGGTAGTCTATGTACAATTTGGTCAAGCCTTCCCTGCAGTCATGAAACAGAAAGGCTCACAATAAGATTCTCCAATAACATGGTTTATTCAGCAAATTTAAACTGGCCAGGCACAGTGGCTCACACCTGTAATCCCAGTGCTCTGGGACGCTGAGGCAAGAGGACTGCTCGAGGTCAGGAGTTCAGGACCAGTCTGGACAACATAATGAGACCCCCATCTCTACAAAAACTACAAAAATTAGCCGGGTATGGTGGTGTGCACCTGTAGTCCCAGCTGTCAGGAGGCTGAGACAGAAGAATCACTTGAGCCCAGGAGTTTGAGGCTGCGGTGAGCTATGATCGTGTCACTGCACTCCAGCCTGAGCAAGACCCTGTCTCTAAATAAACAAGCTAAATCAAACCATCAGCAAAAAGCAAAGGAAAAGAGGTGAAAGAGGTTAACACACAGAGGATAGAACTGCATGGGCAGATTCCTTGGTTGTACGCTGCTTGCCTGTCCCGGCTCTTTCTCTCTCTGATGCATGAGCCCTTCTCACTGAGGCAAGCAAAAGTCTCCACAGAGGCAATGCTTGCTCTTTTTTTTTTTTTTTTTTTTTTTTTTTTTGAGACAAGAGTCTCCTCTGTTGCTCCGGCTGGAGTGCAGGGTATGATCTCGGCTCACTGCAACCTCTGCCTCCCAGGTTCAAGCGATTCCCCTGCCTCAGCCTCCCAAGCAGCTGAGATTACAGGCATGCACCACCATGCCTAGCTAATTTTAATTTTTTAGTAGAGACAGGGTTTCACTGTGTTGTTCATGTGGGTCTCAAATTCCTGGTCTTGAACTCAAGTGATGTGCTGGCTTCCACCTCCCAAAGTGCTGGGTTACAGGTGTGAGCCACCACGGGCCCTTGCTTGCTTGCTCTGTCAGGGAGCAGAGGCAGGAATATGGGTCCCACTGCCCAGCTATAGCTTCTCAACGATCCGCTGGGCAGCAAATGGGTTTTACCTGTGTCCCTCCATCTGTTGAGCCCCTTTGTTTGTCCTCAGCCCTAGTCCCGACAATTCCAAACCTCAAACAATTCAAGTAGATATTTGTATCTAATTTTGTGGGAAAAAAATAATCAAGGGAATTATTGCGATTCTTCCTTGGATTTTTTTTTTTTTTTTTTTGAGACAGACATGAAACTATCTCGGATTCCTCCTTGAATGCCCAGCATTCAGGGGAAGTCTCTATTTCATACTTCCATTTGTACTTTTATCATCGAGGCTACCCAAACTCTTTTACTCGACCAGACCTCAGTGGGAACCATAGGTGCCTGTGGATACATGGACATGTGTTTGAATGTATGTTTCATTTGCATGGGCAAGCTTACCCGATAGTTTTGTGTTCACATGTGTGACTGATGTAAGCCCTACCTGAAACTAACAAAATATTGTATTAAGCCTGGCAAAGTATAAACAAAGCAGGTGTTCCCAATTGTTCCTTCCCGCCATGGACTGAAGGCACGCTTCCTGGCATCAGTGGCTGTACCTCCTGAGCTGCTCTGGCCTCGCAGGTCACCAGCTTCTGGGGTGGGCACCATCCCCTGTTCTTGTTGCAAAGGGACCCAGCCCTGGAGCTGCAGGCAGGAGGGTGGGGCTGTCCCAAGAACTAGCTCCTTATCAGGAGGATACAGAGTCCTGAAAATCCCCCACCCCTGGAGTTTGTGTTTCCTTTCAGATCTCTGAGCATCTTTTGATCTTGAAACTAATCCATTTTTCCTCTCTCTCTTCCTACTTCCCCCCTCTCTTTCCCCTCCTGTCTCAACCAACCTAGGGAAATAAACTCCTATGAAGGAGATAAGTTACCACAAATAACAGCTACGTTAACTCTTTCTTTGCAGGAAAACTCAGCTGAGCTATAATTAACTGGAATGTCCAGTATATATCAAGTAGATCAAGTTACCATAAATGGGGAGGTTTCTTCATTTTAGATATATATATAAAATGGCTACACTTGAACTGCTGAGCTCAAGTGATCCTCTCACCGCAGCATCCAGAGTAGCTGGGACTTTAGGCGCATGCCACTGTGCCTGGCTTTTAACTATGGTTTTTTGATTGCTATGTTTATTCCTTCATTTAATGCCAAAAAGGGCTTAGAGGAGTTTTCTGTGCCCTACATGACATCTCACACAGCAGGTCCTCGTTAAGTCTTTTTGCCTAATTGGCTTAATTGTGGTGCATTTGGTAAATACTGGAGGAAATCCTGTGCTCTGCTCTGGGGTGAGAGGAACCTGCCCTTCTGCGAATTCCGTGGCCAAAGCTGGCAGGCTGGGGACTGTGGAGCGGACGCCCCCGACAACATGGGGAGAGTCAGCCTTGCTGTGAGCATTGAGTTTGAGTCAGGAGGCCTCATCAGGAAAGCTCAGCTCTCTCCTTGCCTGCTGTCCAGCCCTAAGTGGCCCTCGCATTCACAAGCCTACTGCAAGGCCCACCTGAAAGTGTGAGTGAGGATGCTTTGTACACCACAGGGCGGCCCCACATAGGGCCCTGCCATCATGGCCTCAGGGCAGGGAAGGTTCTAAGGCTGGGCCAGGCCTGGGAGTTGTGTCAGGGAGCTGTGTGGACAGAATGGCCACAGTCCTGGTAGCGCCAGCTCCATCCAGGTGACCAGCAGCTGATAGCCAGGAGGGAGCCGGTTCTGCCCTGCTGCGGGGTGAGGGGAGGGCTCAGGCTAGGCTGGGCGTTACTTAATCCCAGCGAAGAGCCTGTCTGATTGCTTGACCGCTGCCCTCCTGCAGCTGGATTAGCAGCTGTGGCTTGGGGGAATAGGCTTGTTTATCATGCCTGAGACAAAAGGAGGAAGCTGAGAGCAGTTAAAACAACAGTCCTTCCTGTTGCCCCCACGCCTTTCATCCGAGGAGGCGGGAGGAGGCCGTTGTGAAGGAGAGTCCTCTTGGTGGTCAGACCCGGGCCTGGGATGCCATTCGAGGGGGAAGGGAAGAAGGTGAGGTCTCGACTGCACAGGGGAAGCTCAGCCAATCTCACTACAGCCCCACAGGGCAGATGCAATGTCTCCGTTTTACAGAGGAAGGTGACCAGGCTCAGAGAGGTTGATTCATTCCTCCAAGAGCTCACAGCTGCCAGAGGCTAGCCGTGGTGCTGAGGGATCTGGCTGCCTGCAGACCACCTCCTCTTCCCTTTGCCTCACGTTAACGTCTTCATGCTGGACAAAGCAAGAGTCTCCGGCCCCAGATGCCCCCAGCATCCTTCTTTAAGGCCAAGATATTGGGTGTCCTGGAACTCTTGTTATACACTCAGAAAGTCTGAGCAATGACAAGACCCATGAGCATTGAGTCCAAATAAGTCATTTTACAGATGAGGAAACTGAAGTCGGGAGAGGTGAAGCCACTCATTGACACCTAAATAGCATTTTAGTATCTTGCAGAAGGCAGGTGGTCAGCAGAGCGCTGAATGATGGAATTTGTGGCAGGGAGCCAAACACGTGTCCCGACCCAGCTCCCAGTGCTCTTGGGCCTGCGCTGGCCTCTTCAATGGGGATAGTTTTGTCCCTGGGTTGATACCACAGCCTGACCTGGGGGGTCTCCTAGTGTATGCTGGCTCCAAGCAACCCACCTGATGGCCTTCCACTGATCGTGAGTCCCCATGCTCTGTGCTCTGTAAGTAACTTACGTTTATCTTGGATTAGTTCCAAATCTACTGAAAAGTTGCAAGAATGGTACAAAAGCCTCCCACATCCTCCACGGTCTCCACAAACATTCATTGCTCTTACCACTTACTTTCCTGGCTGTCAGTAGCTCTGTGCCAGGAGGGAAGGAAAGAAAAGAGCAGAGAAAATGGAGGCTCTGGGCATTGTGTATATCAAAGACTCCTCCCTTTCCCAATTCCACAGTCCCCTGGAGAATAACAGAGTAAAGAACTTACCTGGTCTTTCCTGACCATGCCCAGGCTTAGCAGGTCTTCAATAGGGATTTGCAGAGTGGAGGAATGGATCAATCTCATACGACCTGAATTGCATTGGCTATATTCCTTCCGGACACCTGAGAGAGCAGAAAGTGCATGAGGCGTTGGATCTCTGGGGTGGGCTGGGAGTAATCCAGCATGGTAGGGTGAACAAGACCAGAGATTAGACTGGCAGGGGGGGACATTTGTGGATGCCCATAAGGATCCACTCTTAGAGAAGGAGACAGAATCATGGGCTGTAGAGGCTAAGGGGTCAATTGGAGGGCACCTGAGCCTCCATTTCCTCCCCAACTTTTCAGAGGGGAAAGTCCCAGGGAGATAAAGTGACTTCCTCAAGGATATGCCCCAGCCAGTGGCAGAATCAGATGAAGACCATGTCACCCGAGTCCCCAGACTCTGCCTGTTTCCTCCCTGGCTCCTTTGCTCTGTGCGTTTATGATGATTAGCCCCATGTTAATGCGGCAAAGCTCACAAACACTTTTATACACTTCCAGGTTGCACTGCAGGGGAAAAGTAACTAAGAAGCCCCAGCACTCTCCTAGGGTTGTGGTGGGTGCATTTCTGGGGGAGATGGGCCTCTCATTCCTGGTGAAAAAGGTCTCAGGGAGACTGGGGGGGCAATGACTCTTGGTGTCCCTTGAGAAAAGGGAGTCCCAGTTGGGGTTGGGTAGACTCACACTGGGTGGAAGAGTCATCATGCCTGCAGGTGGATTTCCTCTGCCTGGAGGTTGATGGGGGTCCCCTGGGCTGGTGGGTTCTGTGGGGGGGGGGGGAGCTGTGATGCTAGGAATAGCAGCAACTGCAGGAGCTATCCCTGGGCCTGCGGGCTCATTCCTGGGGATGGCTCCTAGCCCAGCAGGAGCTTGGGTGATTGGCACTCTTCTGCCAAAGCTAGAGTCTTCTTCATCTCCAGTAAGCAGTGCCCCAGCAATGCCAGGAGCACGGGGGTGACCCCTGGATGGAAATGGAAACCCAGTTGTCTCCACACAGCAACACCAGGCCCGATCCTCACTTTCTGCATGTCAGCTGTTTGGCATTCTTTGTGTTGATCTTCCCTACTTGTCACATCACGAAAACTGGTCCATATGCTGGGAGAAGCCTCGCAGATACTGGTAATGATGCAGTTGTTCTTGGGCCCCTGAGCTGCAGCCTCTTGCAGCTCTGCCCACAAGCATCGGTGCTGCTCCTTCTCGGGTCCTGGGAGAACGCGTATTCAGAACTGTTTGCAGAAGAGGGTGATATGCCTGTGGCTGAGTTCATTTAGGAGGTGGATGAGTGAGGTGATGTCAAAGATGATCCAAGGGACTCTTTTCCCTGCTGGCAGGTGCTGTGTGTCATGAGTACTGCACCATATTAGGCTCCCATCACTTTTCCTCTTACTCAGACAGCTGTGATGTGGTCCAGCCTGACCCTCTGAGCTCTATCTGCCATGCTGAAGGAGCGGAAGCTACCTTAGGCTTGCAGTTGGGGATCAGGGTGAGTTGGGGCACCTGGTCAGGCCCTCAGGCACTGTCTCCACAGGCAGAGAGTGAGAGAGGACAGGGTATTTATTGAGAATCCTGAAGCCTGGGTTGCCCTCACATTGATCAATCGTTTTTCTCAGCTGAAAGAATTTGGGGAGGCTGAAAAGCAATATAAATCATGCATCCCTCCTGGAACTATGTAGAGATTCTCTACAATAACTGGAAAAATGCCTTGCCATAAAGTAGTGGTTACTGAAGCTCATGTGGTCTGCATATAGGTCTGGAGAACTTTCCAGGGCAGCTTGGGTCATGCCTTGGAGGTTTGGAGCCCTCCTGGTGCTCTGGGTGGATGGAAGATTCAATCATGGCCACAGAACAGAGGTTCTTCTGCCTCCTGCGTGGGATGATGTGCTCCTCTGAGTGGGCTTGCGATTCCCCAGGCCTCCTGGGTGCCTGGTACATAGTAGGGCTACAGAGAGTGTTTGTGAGACTGAAGGGCACTCCATGTTGCAGGGATGGAACTGGTATCCTCACCCAAGGTTTCGTTTGGCTGGAAGCTGATGTGATTTGCGGCTCTGGCTTATTATATCCCTGTCTGCCCCAGCCCCCAGATCTACCCTTTGTCCTTTGACCTAGGGTCTGATCTCTCTGGGTTGCCTCGTCAGGCTTCTTGCCCTCTGATTTCAGGCTGGGTTTGGTCAATGGGGGTACCAGGTGGAGATCAGAGGGTGGCGGGAATCTCTGCTGCCCCATTCCTGACCTGGCTGCAGCTTTGCGAGGCCAGCATACCCTGCTTACAGCCCTGGGGCAGCAGCTGTGCAGCCCTAGCTCCCACTGGCCAGCAACCTCCCCTTGACCCTCCAGCCACAGATGCAGTCATCGCTGCTGCTGTCTCCTAGGAATGTTGCCGTGCCCTGTTGGATGCAGAGTGTTGGACAGTCTGCCCATGTCTCTCCCACAAACCCCACGATACAGACCCTCACTTTCAGAGTGACCCCCGAGGCACTGGTGCTCCTCTGGCCCCAGCAGTGACTGAGGAAGCACATGTCTCATGTCACAGCTGCTGCCCAAGGAGGGGAGAGTGGACGTGGATGGCACTGAAGGAGAGGTTGGGCATCCTTAAAAGAGTCGATCATTCTTGGCTCGAGTTGTGTCAGAGCCATCCTTGGGTCCTCAAAGACTTCCAACTCCTCATCTTGACCTCGTCCACTCTACATAAGGTCAACCTCACACTGGGAATCAGGGGACCCGTGCTGTGTCTAATGAATGTTGATTTGTTTACTCATTCAGTCACTCAACAAACAGTTCCCGAGCACCTACAAGGTGCTGCGCACTGGGAAGCCGAAGTCAGTGGCTTCATCCTCACCCTCGGTTCAGTGGGAGGAATAAGGCGTGTACACACACAGGGATTCTACAGGTGGTGAGTCGGCAGGAGAATGAGAGGAGCAGAGGCAAGGGGCTGCAGGTGTGTAGCGGGAAAGGAAAAAGGATGAGATGGGGGTCCCTCCCCTGGATTTTAAGTGGCAATATCTGCATACGTCAATAAATCGGATTGTGGAGCCAAGAGCTGTTTGTTACCAATGAGTTAAATGACAATATGTGAAAGGTGCTTTATAACTACCATCTCAAACATGCCACCTCCATTCATTTTCCAGAGGAGAAAAGGCTGAGGAAGAATGTTCTAGAACGTTCTAGATGTAGCCAACCAAACTCTAGGATCGCAGAGTACTGCCCAGATGTAGCTAAATCTAAACAGGGAAAATGGGGATTTCCCATAGTCGGACATTTGCGCCCCTGGTAGCTTCTCGTTGTTTGTTGGAACCAGGGCAGGACTGCGAAGTCACCACCCTGCCTTCACCGGAAGCATCCTCGGGGCCAGGGTTGCCCCATCTTTGTGCTCTTTGCTTCCTCGACAGGACCTGTCCTCTGGTGGCCCTCGCAGGCTCCCCCGCGCCCCCGCCCACCGTGTGAAGCATGATGACCAAATGACAAAAACATTCTCAAGGAAATGAGTTGCTCTGTTTCTGGGGCCACCGCAAGTGTCAGAGAAAGCAGGTCTGGGAGTGACTGAGTTGCGTCCATGGCCTGACTCCAAATCCGCCCCATCCTGGCTTCCCCCTTCCTGTTTTTGAGTCCAGACCTTGCCTGGCAGTGTCTTCCCCACCGTGCAGAGCCCCCCAGGACCCATTGCCCTTGGTCTTCATCTGCTTGGGGGTGGGCTGCTTCCCTCCGGCCTCCAATCAGCCCTTGTCCACAGGCTCGGGCGGCCCTGGCAGAGAGAGCCCAGCGCTTGCAGTCTGAGAGGCAGCTCCAGCCTTGCTGTGGTCATCTCAGAAGTGGAGGAGGGGGGACAGGGTCAAACCGTGGAACTTTGCCAAGCATCGGATGTCTCCTTCGTTGAGTGGGGTTTCCCGGCCATCTCTCTAGGTAACTGTAGGAATAGTTGAGATAATGTTTATGCATATGTATAATCCCGCTGTAAACGGAAAAGAGCTTCACATATCATTACGTAAAGAAGTGCTCCCTACCCAGCGCATGTGTGTAAGTGCGTGTGTGCATGTGTGCGTGCATGTGTGCATGTGTCCGTGTGTGTGCATTTAAGTGCATGTGTGCGTGCGTGTGTGCATGCGCATGTGTGTGCATGCGCATATGTGTGCGTGTGTTTGCAGGTGTTGCCATGACAACATTCTCTTCTGGGCCCTTCAAAATATGCTGCTGGTTGATCTTGGGTGATTACCACTTTCACAACATCATGCCCTGCTCTGAAGTTGACCATGACTCCCAACTGCGGCAGCCATAAACAAAGCTCCTCCCCACAAACCTGGCAAAGCCATTCCCCCTGAGAGGCAGGCATTCACTCCATTTGAGCAAGACCACTTGCAAAAGGGCCACCCTTAGCCCCACTTTGCTGGTCCGCACCTCCCAATACCCACAAGCCCAGCTGGGAAGTCTCATCCAGATTCTCCCGCTGCAATGCCCGGTCTCCTATGAACCTCTGTTGTGGACTTTACATCACATGAATTGGCACGCAGTTGTCATTCAATCATGTCCAGTGTTTTAGCTCAGTGGGTTTCCACACTTGTTGAGAATCACCTGGACAGCTTTTTAAAAATGAAAGAATTCACTTCTTTGTGTAAGAAGTGAATTTAGAGGTCATTTTACTGATGGGAACCTAGATCCCAGCAGTAGAGGGCAATTTGGCCCTGGTTGTCTAGGGAGGCAGAGCCCAGGCCGGAATCTGCCTGCCCAGAGGTGAAAAGTTCCCTTCTCTGAACCCTGCTCTCCTATAGGCTGGAAGTTCTTCTACTGGGAAACAAAGTGAAAGTGAATTGTTTCCACTCTCCAGAATTGGCCTTGACATTTTCTTTCAATCTGTCCTTGATAGCTCTCAAACTTTATGCCCCTTTCTCTCTTCTCCACCTGAAGGCCCAAGCTAGCTGAGAGTGACATCCCTGCTGTCCCTTCCTCCCGGCTGTCTGCACATGTAGGGATGGTCGGGGAACTCAGCTCTGCAGTAGGGTGGAGGCAGGAGTTGTTAGGTGGAGTAGTCAGGCCAACCTCCTACGCAGCCAACTCAGTCTGTGCCTTTGCCTCTCCCCCATCCTCCTGTCTGGGTGTGGATGGGGTGGCAGAGAGAAGAAAGGTGCAGGGATGGAAGACTACAAGATGGGGTCTGGTCCGTACTCCACTGCACTGCCAGCTGGGGATCAAGGGAGGACCATCCAGGTATGGGGAGAGATGTACCAAGGGCAGAGGGCTTTTGCCCAGCTAAGCCCCGGGACTGAGCTCTAACAGAGACCCCCACCAACCTCAGCAAGGTATGTTAAAGGCAAAACAGATTGGAGGAGACTGACCTCTGACTTCCTGAGCCACCTTGATGCGTGTGTGGTGTGGGCAGGGCCATGCAGGAGCAGGAGGTAAGTGGTCTCGGTGAGCACAGAGACTTGGGGACAGACCACTAATGCCAGGCAGAATGGGAGCTCAGTCAAACTGCAGGGCCCACAGCAGCCTTCCTGTGACTGTGAGGCATCGTGAGGAGGGAATAAGTGGTAAGGACAGCAGGGCAGAGAGATGGGAGAAGCCAGGGACATGGGTGGCACCATGGAGCCCTCATGCCAGCGTGGGAGTGGCCATCTCTAGACTCCTTCTATGTGAGAGGAAAATAAACCTCTACCTGGTTTCAGTCATCTCATGGGGAGGGTCTCTGTTGCTGACAATAAAATGCAATTTCTGATTGCATTGGTTGCAAAGCAGCCCAACCCACCTTGGGGCCATGCTTGTGGTTTAAAGTTGTTGGCTAAGTTGAGCTGAGATCTGCCTCAGAGGCCGAGGAAAGCCTGGCCAATCCTAACTCTCAGTTCTGCCAGGACCACCCCAAAGAAATCTAGTCCCTTCCTCCTCTCCAGCTTCTCCCTATTCCTTCCCGTTTACTTTTCGTCTTGATGTTCTTTGCTCCGTCCATCTGCAACTGTTTGTTGGCTCCCAGGGCCCCCTTAGTCAACATCTCATTTCCTCAGGGTCATGGGCAGCCCCAGGCAGGGTGTGTGCCCTGTCTGTGTACTTCCCAGACCCTCGGCAGCTGCCTTCAGCACCCTCAGCTGTTGCATTTGCTTGTTCCTTGACTGTTGATACATTTCTTCCATGCACTTGCTCCGTGATCAGGCAAGAGAGCTCTTTCTACCTGTCCTCTGCTTCATTATGATCCTGTTCTCTGCTTACCATACTTCTCACTCCATTCTTTTGCCTGCTCGGCTCCCCAAGCATTATGCATTCTTCAGACATTTGACCAGCGCTTGTGATGTGCCAAGCACAGGGCCAGAGATACACCAGACCCACTTCCTGCCTTCAAGGGAGCTCAGAAGGGACTGCGCATCCTGCTTGGTGTTGTAAGCTCCACAAATCCAGCCCATCTCATTAACCTACTTCCCTTGTTGGTAAGTGGCCTAGAGACTATTAGCAAGTGTGTGTTTCTGGGGGGTGGACAGGAAGATGCTCTAGTACTTGTTTTTGTTTTGTTTTTTGACGGTTTCCAAGTATTCTACTTTTGGTGTCAGTATTGGGGTTTTCTTAGTTCGAAGTCTCTTTTCCTCAGTTATCATGGATGTGTCCTTTTGTGACCAGACATAATGGGAACTATCATGGGGAAAACCTTTCCCAGTGACTACAGGTTGGACAAGAGTCTATATTTGGGAATGTGATTTCTTTTCTTCTTTCAAAGTCACAGCATCAGGCTCCACAGCCAGCCCTGAGCTGCACTGCCACTCTCTCTGTTGTTTCTCATCTCCTTGTTTTTTTCTCATCACCAAGGATTAGGTCACAGGTTCTCAGCCTGGGCTTCCTGGATCTCTGGGGCTGGGGGTGGGGGTGCATCTGTGAGGAGCTGCAGAAGCCCATGCCCTCACAATTCTGTGCAATATTTTGTGTTTACAGGATGTGCTTGTTTTTCAGGAGGGGCATTGGTGGTGGTCATGGTTTTCACCATCATTTTGAAAAGGAGGGGGGCACTACCTAGAAAACTTTAAGAATGAACGTCTTTGGTAGTTTCTCCAGAGGTCTCTCAGATTGAGGGTAATCATTTACAGCACACCCTCCTGTGCTAATTTTTTCTACAGACTCCTAGTGTAATCTCAGCGATCCTGTGGTTTAGCATCTCTGTTTATGGTTCAGACAATGGAAGCACAGAGAACTCAGGTAGTTCACTCAAAGCTCTCAGCTTGTTAATGGCAGAGCCAGGCTGGGCTGAGGAACCTGGAGCCCTCCAGAAGCAGCCGGGTTGCTCATGCACTAAAGAGTGAGGACCTCGGTGCAGTCTGTCTTCTTTCCTGGATTATAAATTGTGGGAGGCATGAGTCTGCCTCCCCAAGCTGTGCCTCAGTCTCTGTTTAAGTGAAGGTCTGACACACATCAGGTGGTCCTCATTTGCTGCTGGATTGCTTTGTGCCTCTTCATCAGAAGTACTAACTACCCTTGTGTGAAGCCCTCTCTCCCTACTCATTCTGTTCCTCTCTATCTGAATTTACTGCCCAGAACCTGGAGTGCCAGAGAACACCTGTTCTGATGTGTGGAATGGTGTGATGTTTCCCTAAACTCTCACTTGTTTAGGAATGGACTCAGGGAGGATGTCTTCTACCAAATTACCTTCTTAAAGGGTAATTCATCCCACCTCCTCCTTTTAAATTTTTTAATCATTTTATTTTATATTTTGTATTGTGATAAAATACACAAAACATAGAACTGAGCATCTTAACTTAACTGTAAGTGTACAGTTCTGTGCCATGGGTATGTAACCATCACCACCACCCAGCCGCAGAAGTCCCCAGGGCAAAACTCTGTATCCCTGAAACATGAATGCCCCACTCCCACCTCCTCCCAGCCCCTGGCATCCCCCATTCTACTTTCTGTCTCTATGAATTGAACTACGTTAGAAAACTCATAGAAGTGGAATTATACAGCATTTGTCTTTTGCAACTGGCTCATTTTTCTTTGTGTAATGTCTTCAAGGTTCATCCACATTGCAGCATGGGCCAGATTTTCCTACCTTTTCAAGGCTGAGTAATTCTTCTTTGTTTTTCTATATGGCATTTTGCAAATCCGTTCATCCACGGATGAATGTTTGGGCTGTTTCCACCTTTTGACGACTGTGAATAAAGCTGCAATGAATGTGAGTGTGCAAATACCCCTTTGAGCCCTGCTTTCAGTTCTTTTGGGGAGACACCCACAAGTGGGATTTCTGGATCATGTGGCCATTCTTGAGAACCCACCATACTGTTTTCTATAGCAGCCACGTCATTCAACCTTCCCACCAGCAATGTTCCAACTTCTCCCCATCCATGCCAACACTAGTTTTCTGTTTTTTACAGTAGCTGTTCTAATGGTGTGAAGTGGCATCTCACTGTGGTCCCTCCTTATTTTTAAGAGTCATGTTCACCCACCTGCTAGGACTGAGCTGTCAGGTTGGAGCACACTGGCTCCTGAAGCTCTCAGCACCCGGAATCAATTGAGATCACACTTGATGACGTGCTGTCGCTTTCTCCTGGTTATGTGCACAACTTGTACTTGGCTTTTTGTCATCCTGTCTGTCCCCAACTTTCAACTTCCATACACACAGATTTGGGTTTTTCCCATATGTTAATATATCTGAAATCGGGGTGCATCTTTGCAATGAATGGGATGTCTTTGTCTTAGTTTGTCACTGTTTCTTTTTTTCGTTCTCTTTTCCTATTGGTGTGTAAAATACCAGTGTTCTTATAACCTGTGGCAAGTGCAAATCACTGGAAGGTTGAAAATGACTGCCAGACCCCACGTGGCCTGCATGGACCCGTGTGGTGGTGGAGCCCGAAAAGGATCCAGCTCCCTGCTGTGTGCCTGCAGCTCCTGTTCTCTCTGGGGGCTGCATTCCCAAGCGTTTTTCTCTGGGGACGTGTGTGCTTCCCATCATGCTCAGCTTCTTTCAGCAATCTGCTTGTGATATTGATCAGCCCTTCAAGATCTCCCGGCAGCACAATCCCGCTCCCTGCTCAGCCCTCTGGGGCCTAGCTTGGATTCCTGCCACTTGCATTCTCTCCCGCAAAGCCCAGCCTCCCCCAATCCTCCCCCATTCACTCTTCCTGAAGCCACCACCCCTGCCGCCTGCGCGCTGCCAGCCCCTTACCCAGCCTAGCCCACTTCTGCTCCCACGGCTGCCAACAAAACTGTTTCCTCCCTGCAGGTCTGCCCTGCCCATTCCTCCACAGGGTCTGTCCACTCTTTGAGCATTTCCGGTGCCTTCTATTTTTTCTCCTTTTGCCCTGTAATCTGTTATTCCTTGTTCCCTCTGTCCCTTCCCATACACAGCTGGAAGGCCTCTGCTTTCTTTCCCTGCTTCCTCCCAAAATCCCCGGTACCGCCTCCTCCTTTTCCACCCCACAATGCCACCTGCACCTCCCCGCTTCCCCACGCTGACTCAGCCTCCCTGGCTCTGACCTGTGTAAGCGGGCCCTGGGGTTTGCTGGGAACTAATCAGCCCCAGCGGTGGGTTCCTAGGTCTCTGTGCTCACCAAGACCACCCACCACAGCTTCCCACTCCCTACCAGGCCCTCTGCTCCCATGTGGTCCTCTCCGGGCACCTGGATGGTTGAGAAGTGAAATGTTGGAGCCTCCTGCCTGCCCTTGATGAGGGCCTGCCCTGCGTGGGAGGCGGGCTTGGCTGGGCAGAGGCCCTCCACCTATGGAGCATCTCGCACTGTACCTGGATGCTTCCCCTCCCACCTCCCAGGGCTCCCCACTTGACCCCCAACTGGGCATGGAGTGGAGAGCGGGAACTATACCCCATACCCACCCTCCAGCTCTTTCCCCTCTTCCGTCTGTCCTTCCTCCCAGCTTATCCTCATACCTGTATCTTAAAGGCCCAGGCTCCTTTCCTTATCCCCCAGGTAAGCAGCACTAGAGGAAGAGGCTTCTCCCTCCTGGGAGCTTCTGTGACCCTGTGGCCAGCCTGGTTCCTGAGATGGTGGAGAGTTGCTGGGTGCAGGCAGGGCTCCCTCTCCCCAGGCCCAGCCTGGCACCCGCCCAGCCTGGCACCCACCCAGCCTGTCTTGTTATGAGGTCAGGTCTTCTGCTCCTGCCTCATGATTTTGAAAGGAGGAAATCAGTAAGGGGAAAAGTGACTGATATGCAACTTTGCATATCAGCTGATGGTTCCCTCTGTCAGGTCTGGAGTATAGGAGTGCAGCAGCTGTCTCCTGCTATCCACAAGACAAAGGTGGGGGTCTGACTGTAGTCTTGGCTCCTGCCCCCACCCAGGCTTCTCCCTAACTCAGAAACCCAGCTTCAGGGTCCCTGAAGGCGAGGTGCTCACTGTTGTCACTCTGGAGCCCACATCTCAGCTAGGCTCTTGCTGCTCTACAAGACAGAAACCCCAACTTAAACCCGCTCAGCTAAGGAGAGAAGTGCCAGCTCAAGGAACTGAAAAGCCCAGTTTTCCAGGCCAGGTTTTGAACGCCCTGATGCAGGGAAGGCAGGTGTCTGGCACCCAGAATGGCCCTGCTCTAACCTGACTCTATGGCGGCTGATTCCAGCTTGCAGGAGGAAGCCTCTGACCTCCTCCCAGACTTCTGACCCCATCCAGCTTGCCAGAGAAGGTGCCAGGGCCATATCTATTTGCCATGGTCCCAGCTTCTTCCTAGAGCCAGAGAGACTAATCCCTAAGTTGTGTTTAGGGTTCAGCTGAGGAATCTCTACATCACCTCCTCCAGGAAGCCTTCCTTGACCCGCACTGCCATTCCTTTTACTCTGCACTCAGTCACATCCAGTGTATATTGTGGTGTATGTGCGAGTGTGTGTGTATGTACACATATACACATCAGAAAATTTATTGCTGTGTGTAGGAGCATGTCTGTCATGCTGGGATGTGAAGTTTCTGAAGTTTGGTACTGTGTCCCACTAAAGTTTGCATCCCAGAATGGCACACAGAGCCTGATATAATAGATGCTCAGAAATCTTTGTTGGATACATGAGAGAGTGAGCGATGAGTGACAGCATGTGTGGAGAATATGATGGGGTCTTCTGAGGGTGAGGGCTAGAAGGCAATGCCTCTTCCGAGAAGAAAACCCTCCATGTTTGCATCTCCCTTCCCCATGGCTGCAAGGTAAGGTCATACTGGGGACAAGACAGTGCTGAAGACACAGTGATGCGGGGGACGTGGAGGTGCTGGGAACATGGTGGTTCTGGGACATGGGGGTGCAGAGTATATAGTAATGATGCAGACATGAGGTGCTGGGGACACAGTAGTTCTGGGACATAGTGATGTTGGGGATGTGGAGGTGCTGGGAATATGATTCTGGAGACATGGAGGTGCTGGGGACATGATGATTCTGGTGACGTGGAGGTGCAGGGGACATGGAGGTACTGGGGGGCTGACAATGGTTCTGTGACATGGTGCTACTGGAGGACATGGTCATTTTGGTGGCATGGTGATGCTGGGGAACAGGGTGACAATGAATCATAGCAATGCTGGGGACATGTGCTGTGCTGGGAACACAGTGATGCAGGGAACATGGTGACTCTAAGGACACGTGATGCTGGGGACATGGTAATGCTGGGGACATGGAGGTCCTGGAAACATGATGATTCTGGGGACATGGAGGTGCTGGGGACATGGAGGTGCTGGGGATATGGGGATGCAGGGCACACAGAGGTGTTGGGAACATGATTCTGGGGACATGGAGGTGCTGGGGACATGATGGTTCAGGGGACATGGAGGTGCTGGGGACATAATTCTGGGGACATGAAGGTGCTAGGGACATGGAGATGCTGGGGACATGATGATTCTGGGGACATGGAGGTGCTGGGGACATGGTTATGCTGGGGACACAGTGGTCCTGGCTTCACAGTGGTTCTGGAGACATGGTGACTCTGAAGGCATGTGACTCTGGGAGCATGGTGATGATGGGGACATAGTGGGACTAGAGATATGATGGTGCTGGGGACATGGTAGTGCTGGGTTCATGGAGGTATTGGGGACATGGAGGTGCTGGGATATGGTAATGCTAGAGGACATGGTCATTTTGGGGACATGGTAGTGCTGGGTTCATGGAAGTATTGGGGACATGGAGGTGCTGGGGATATGGTAATGCTGAAGAACATGGTCATTTTGGGGACATGGCAGTGCTGGGGGACATGGTGACACTGAAGACATGGTGGTGCTGGGCACACAGTAATGCTGGGCGGTGGCAGTGCTGGTGACATTGTAAGGGTGAGAACATGGCAGTGCTGGGGATGTAATTGTGGTGTTGGGCAGCCGGCACATTGCGATGCTTCGGACATTGTAATGCTAAAGACATGGTGACACTTGGGACATGTGATGCTGGGACATTGTAATGCTGGTAAATACAGTGATGCTGAAGACTTCGTGGTGCTGAGGGACATGATCACACTAGGGCTATGGTGAAGCTGGGGACATGGTGTTGCTGGGATACAGTGATTCTAGGGGAAATGAAGATGCATGATACAGTAATCCTGGGGACATGGTGCTGAGAGACACAGTGACACTAGGGATAAGGCGGCCTTCATTTCTTTAGCTCCCTCGGCGTGCACCAGATGGATGCTCACAGTGCCAGGTGCAAATGAAAGATGCTGGAAGAAGGGCTGTCCCGCAGCAGCGTCTGGGGGAAGTGCTCCAGCCTGGCAGGGAGGTTAGCCGAGGGCTGGGAACAGCAGCTTCCAGGGATTAAAGTTAGGTGGGAGGAAGTGGCCCAGCTAATTATAAAGCTTGTGTCAGAGATGAGGGCAGATTATCAGGTCTTTCTGCACCACGATTTTGAAAACGAGAGAAGAGTTTTTTCCCTTAGGACAAATAGGACTACATGGAGAGGAGGGTGAGAAAGGGAGATGGGGGCCCCAGTTAACCCTGGAAATGGGCACAGTGGCCACGGCAGGGAGGACCACTGCTGCCCATGGCCTTGCACACCAACGGGGGTCCTGGGCTGAGCCACCTATAAGCTGGGACGACTCCTTGCCCCTGGTAAGTACTCGGGGCCAGCTTCCAACAGTCCTGGCTCTAGGAAGCATCAGCTTTCCTTGTCTGTGTGCATTTCTTGGCCCGACTCTGTGCGGAATGCGGGGCTGGAGCCCTGGGGAGCAGAGGTTCTGCCTCCCGGGCCCTGGTGGAGTTGGCCAGAAAGGGCGCAGGCCCAGATGTGGGAACCGCTGGAGAAGCTGTAATGAAGAGGGGAGGTTCCCTGGGCTTGTAGGGGCTGAGTAAAAATCTGTGAAGAAGGAAAGCAAGGCAGGGGCCGCAGGGCAGGGGCCACCTTGAAGGAAACCCTTGCAGCCAGGCAGCCTGGTAAGAATGGGGAATTCTCATGTGGGCAAGAAGCGGGAGGTGAGGTGCCTAGAGCAGGTGTGGCCTCCTGGGTTGGAAAGAGCACAGAAGGCCTATGCAGCCCCATGTGAGGCCGTGGCTCCCCTCTGGCAGTCAGTGGGAGCAGGAACAGACTATGGGAGAATAGCCTTGACCTCCCACAGCAGCTCTGAGCCCCCTCTCCCATGCTGGCAGCAGTGGCCAAGATACTCACCTGTAGGATTTATCATGCACCTTGCACAGACTTCGGGGAAATGTTAGAGGCAGCATTGTGGTTACATGAAAGCAACCTCAATATATAATGCAGAAGACACACAGCTTCAAACAGTGTCACCCCATTTGGGTTAAGGATACAGAGCTCCAAGTCTCCCTGTCTGCACCCCTGTCCCTGTGTGGCTTGGGACCTGTGCCTTCCACTCTAGCCGTTTCATACAACATCTGGAAAGCAGGAGTCCAAAGAGGCAAGAACCTCCAGGGGCCGCACAGGGAGACCTCATGAGTGGGGTGTGCTGCCCAAGCCTCCTGAGTCTCTGTCCAGCCTTCGTACCTCTGTGTTTCATGGTCTTCTCTTCACTTACTCACCTCCTTACAGACAAACTGCTAAAATACTATTCAAAAAAGTTCAAGGTTGGTAGAAGTGGGCAAGAGAAACAACAGGAAGGAAAGAAGTAAAGATTTATTGCCTGGCATGGTGACTCGCACTTGTAATTCCAGCACTTTGGGAGGCCGAGGTGGGTGGATCACCTGAGGTCAGGAGTTCAAGACCAGCCTGTCAAACGCGGCAAAACCCCGTCTCTACAAAAAAAAATAAAAAACTTAGCTGTGGTGGCGTACACCTGTGATCCCAGCTACTCGGGAGGCTGAGGCACAAAAATCGCTTGACCCTGGAGGTGGAGGTTGCAGTAAGCTAAGATTGCACCACTGTACTCCAGCCTGGGTGATAGAGCGAGACTCTGTCTCAAAAAAATATAGATAGGTAGATAGGTAGATAGATAGATAGATAGATAGATAGATAGATAGATAGATACTTGCTCAGCACCAGGTGCTTTCATGTCTAGACTCATCTGATGATTATAACTGCTATGCAGACTGGCTACAGCTGCATTTTACAGATGGGGGCCACCAAAATCCAGATCACATTCTTAACCTTCTGGGCCACACAGGAGTAGGTGATGGGCTGGAATTTTTTAATTTTTTTTTGAGACAGGGTCTTGCTATATTGCCCAGCCTAGAATGCAGTGGTATGATCATGGCTTACTGCAGCCTTAACTTGCCAGGCTCCAACCATCCTCCCACCTCAGCCTCCCAAGTAGCTGGGACCACAGGTGCACACCAACTGGCTAATTTTTGTATTTTTAGTAGAGATGGGGTTTTGCCATGTTGCCCAAGCTGGTCTTGAACTCCTGAACTCAAGCAGTCCACGAGGCTGGGATTTGAACACAGATCTGTCCCATGCCCAACTTCTGTCCTTCCTTCTATTCCATCCAAATAGATTTGCCTGCCTCTCCATAGTGGAGTGGAACACATTTGGGGTGGGCAGGAAGCACCTCTACAAAGAAGGGGAGAGACAGAAAAATGCCAGTCTCCCAACTTGCTCTCTGACTCCTCTTTCTCTGACCTGTTACAGCTACCAGAGCCCCCACATCATGAACAGCACCCCAAGGGATGCCCAGGCCCCGAGCCACCGTGAGTGCCTCCTGCCCTCTGTGGCTCGCACCCCCTCGGTCACCAAGGTCACTCCAGCCAAGAAGATTACCTTCCTCAAGCGAGGGGATCCACAGTTTGCTGGGGTCCGCCTGGCCGTTCACCAGCGCGCTTTTAAGACCTTCAGCGCCCTCATGGACGAGCTCTCTCAGCGCATGCCTCTCTCCTTTGGGGTGCGCTCTGTCACCACACCCCGGGGCCTGCACAGCCTCAGTGCCCTGGAGCAGCTGGAAGATGGTGGCTGCTACCTATGCTCTGATAAGCCCCCGAAGACACCCAGTGGGCCAAGCTGGCCACAGGGGAGAAGCCCTGCTGCTCCACGTTTGCGGGATATTGAAGGCCGGCGTGAAGCCCCAGGAACATCCTCCTCCCGGAAGAGACTTAAAACTCCCCGGAGGATACTGTTGGTTAAGAACACAGACCCTCACCTCCAGCAGACAGTGGTCCTCAGTCACAGGAATATGAGAAGCCTGGCTGCCTTTCTCAGCAAAGCCTCAGATCTCCTGTGCTTTCCTGTGAAGCAGGTGTACACAACCAGCGGGAAAAAGGTAGGCTGTCGGGGTCTGATGGTTCCTTGAAAAAGTTCTTTAGACCCCAAGTCAAAATACGCACATGGAAGAGGGAGGTTATTCCTTAAAAACGGCACTTGATTGCCCTACTACTAACTAAAGGTGAATAGCATGGAGATGTTCAGTCAAGTCAATTAATCAACAAGTGGTTGTGATTCACGTTTTTAACTGCATTGAGAGAGGATGTGGTAAGTGCCAGGCGTTGTGCCTTGTGTACTCTTGTTGTCTTCTCCAATGACCTATTAATGCAGGAGTTCAGTGCAGGAAACAGAAACCACTCACGGTACCTTAATTAGAAAGTGATTTAATACAGGGCATTGGAGCGCTTCCAAACCTTTGGGAAGCCAGAGATCGAATTGGAAGCTGGGTCTGCAGGAATGGCTCCCAGCACATGCAAAAAGCTACTACCTCTGCTGGAAGCCGCTATGATTATTGAGTTCAGGGACATCTGTGGATGTAATTTTTGCCTTTCCAGGTTCTGCAGAACATGAATTTCCACCAAAGGTGAGCAGAATGGAGGATGGAAGTTGACTGATCTAATTCAGTCTCCTCAAGATTCAGTCCTATTGCTATTTAACATCTATATGCACCATTCCACCTTCATAAACATCACTGGGTATGGTGGCTCACACCTGTAATCCCAGCACTTTGGGAGGATGAGGCAGGCAGATCACCTGAGGTCAGAGTTCGAGACCAGCCTGACCAAACCCCATGTTCAGGATGACCAAACCCCATGGTGAAACCCCATCTCTACTAAAAATACAAAAATTAGCCAGGCATGGTGCCTGTAATCCCAGCTACTTGGGAGGCTGAGGCAGGAGAATTGCTGGAACCTGGGAGGTGGAGGCTGCAGTGAGCCAAGACCGCACACTGCACTCCAGCCTGGGTGACAGAGCCAGACTTCGACTCAAAAAAATCATAACATCATTATAAAACCTTCATTATAAACATCAGCTACAGCAACACGCACTCATGTAGTAATAGAGCTCTCCTCCTACAATCAGAAACGCTTTCACCTTCTTCCCCCAATCACATTATCACTGACCCTTCGTCTTCTATTCTGTGACAACGTCACCTTGATATCCCCTTATCTCAAGATCTACTTATGTAGTCCAGCACCATCAAAGTAGTATAGGAAATAAAGAGCAAAGAAAAGGGAAACTGATGAATATGTATACCTAGCAGAGCTGTGAAGAAAATTATCTACCACAAGGCCGTCATTGGTGTTTAAAGCTTCTTTCCACTCTTCACTCCCTGTTCCTCTGTCTCCCACCAGCACCTCAGCTGATTATGGTTATGTACCTGGCAGAGTGACTGAACCATATTCCTAAGAAGTCTGAGCCCTTGAGGTTCCTCACCTGATGGGGCTGCTGCGGTCTTGTGTTCGTGTGGACCCCTGGACATGACAGCCAATAGGCTGCTTAGGAGACAGGTGACTTCTTCCCTGTCCCATTACATAATAGCTCTATTTCCCCCTCAGACAATCAAAACCAACCACCCCATCCAACATAGAACCTCCTTATTGCCTGTTGGTTCATTGTCATGAGAAGCCTTGTATGTCCAAGGCAACCGTTTCAGTTTTCACCTCCACGGGGCCACTGTTGTGTTGTTGTTGTTCCTCCTCCTCCTCCTCCTTCTCCCCCCTCCCCCTCCTCTCCCTCCTCCTAGTCCTTCTTTTTTGAGATGGACTCTCACTCTTGTTGCCCAGGCTGGAGTGCAGTGGTGCGATCTCGGCTCACTGCAACCTTGGCCTCCCAAATTCAAGTGATTCTCTTGCGTCAGTCTCCCAAGTAGCTGGAATTACAGGAGCCCACAACTATACCTGGCTAATTTTCATAGTTTTAGTAGAGATGAAGTTCCATGTTGGCCACGCTGGTCTCAAACTCCTGACCTCAGGTGATCCACACGCCTCGGCCTCCCAAAGTGCTGAGATTACAGGCATGAGCCATCATGTTCAGCCCACTGTTGTGTCTTCTAAGAAGCATCATTCTCCCTTGGGTCCTGAGACCGCCAAACCTATGCCATAACCCATGCAGATCACTTCTATCCAAATAACTAATTTTATAGCAAAAGAAATGAGAGAGTGGACTAACACCCATGGGATTCACTGTATAGCTTGCAGAGACCAAAACTGTTGGGATGGAAAGCAGAATGTTTGCAGTGAGGGCACAGGTGTCTTATTGCCAGAGAAACAGCACTGAGCATCAATTTCTAGCTCGGAGCACATATCACATCCTGTAAGACAACATCCCAACATCATAAAGTGACATCTTCTAGCTGCTGCCCAAACTGGGTCTTCCGTAGAATATTCTATTGTTTCATAAGTTAGAGCTGCTTTGGGTGATGGGGTACATGGCCACACGGTGAGTTCCATGGGTGTTAGCCCATCTTCTCACATCTCTGCTATAAAATCCGTCATTTGGATGGAACTTTGGATGGATCTTCGTGGGTTTTGGCAAGGATGAGCAAGGCCATGGAGGGTAGAGGAGGATGATGGGCCAGGTGCAAAATCTACCTGTGAAGCCGGTGTCTATTACAGTGGGCACAGATTGCTGACCACCACCATGTCAGAGGGGTTTGACGTCACTAGGTTTCCACCAGGGGTCTGGCTGCGTCCCTCAAGGTCTGATATGAATCACTGGGTCTCTGCTCTTAGCAGATCAGGCCATGAGCAGAGGTGGCAGTCAGGCTTGCTTGAATGAGGTGGAGCATCTGCTGCTAGTTGATGCTTCTTTGCCACTTTGTTCAGGAGCTGCCTGAGCATACCTGGGGTGGCTGGAGGAAGCGGATGGTTGACTTTACAGAGATGGTCAGTGTATCCACCGGATTTTCACCTTTTGGTAAACATGCACGGGGGTCACCAATGTTCTCACCCTCTGGACTGGTTCTGAGCGATCCATTCAGATTTGTCTCTGGACTTCCTGTCACCCATCCTCCAGTCCCCTTCCTTCAAGTCCCTTGATTGTCAGATTTAACTGCTGCCCGCTGCCCGCTGCCCATAAACTGCTCTAGAACCTCTTGCCATTGCTTCTTCCAGGTAGTCACCAAATCACACTGTCCCCTGGATTTTCCTTCCCCACTGCTCTTCATGGCCCAAGTGAGTCTGTCACACAGCAGCCACCTCTTGGTCATGTCACCATACTCTCTGCAACCGTCTGAAAGCCAGAATAGAATCTTTTCTTCTTCTGTTAGCTGGGACGGGGAATTTCCCAGGAAGTCATAGGTGTGTGCTGAGGAGGAACAGAAACACAGCAGAAGCAGGTGAGCTGGGGTGTGAATCGCCTGCCCGAGCAACTTACTGATGCCTCAGTCAAGCTTCTTGATGCTGATCTTGTCTGCGTCACCTCCACTTGGTGATCAGGTCCACTTCTGCACAGCACTGCTGCTTTATGACATGACGGAACATCTAACACCCAGTTCAGTTGTCTTTCAGCCACCAGCAGAAGCAGTTCTGCATTTGAGTTTTGGCAACAAGAGAAAAGAGACTCTTTGACAGCAGTTGAAGAAGCCCCCACCTCCTCTGGCCATCCTCGAGTTAGGGCTTAGACCTTGAGCCTGCCATTTTTCAAAAGTGGGAAGTGGCCAGCCCACTCCATAGCCCTTACAGTTCTCACTCATTCGAAAAGGCTATCCCCACAGCCAGTGGAGGGTCAAAGTTCTGCTCTCAGGAAGCACTGCTTTCTACTGTCAGAGGGGACCATCTAAGAACTATGTTGTCACTGTGTGCCACGTGCTACGAGTGCCCCGTTGCCACCGGTTTATCACCACCTTCATATCAGCCAGATGAGAACATGAATCCCAGATTCCTATCTTTGAAGATCCATTGCCTGTGGCCACCTCTGATGTGATACTCTGTGTCAGCCATGCTTCAGTACAGGAAACAGAATCCTCTCTCCGCATCTTAAGCAGGAAGGAATTACACTCAGAGCATTTGATGCTTAGAGATTCACTGAAAGGCTGGAGGAGCACAGGCTGGGTCCTGGAAAAGACTCCCAGAATGCTTCAGACCAACCTGTCAGTGGTGTCTAGGAGATGAGGAAAGGAGGGTTAGGGGGTGGCCTCTGGAATGACTGAGCTCTGAATTACCCCACCTTCGCTGGGATCCCAGATGGGAAGATGATGGGTACTAGAACAACGAGGGCATCTTTTGCCGTCTCAGCGGCACATGTCTCTCTGCATCTTTGACTTCATTTTGCTTGTGGCAAGAGTTAGGAACAAAAGGAAGATGGCCTCTGCTTCGCTGCCATGTTCCATGCCCTGCACAAGTGCATCTAATTAGTGGGACCTATTTTGCATTTAGACCCCAAACTGCAAGGGAGTTCAGGAAATGGGCTGGCAGCGTTCTAAACTCTGCAGTACTGGGCCAGGTGTGGTGGCTCACACCTGTAATCCCAGCACTTTGGGAGGCCAAGGCAGGTGGATCACTTGAGGTAAGGAGTTCGAGACCAACCTGGCCAACATAGGGAAACTCCAACTCTACTAAAAATTCAAAATTAGCCTGGCATGGTGGTGCATGCCTGTAGTCCCAGCTACTCGGAGGCTGAGGCAGAAGAATCACTTGGAACTGGGAGGTGGAGGTTGCACCACTGCACTCCAGCCTGAGCGACAGAGCAGGACTTAGTCTCGAAACAAACAAACAAACAAACAAACAAAACCAAAACAAACAAAGAAACCTCTGCAGTACTGGAAGGCACACCAGAGAGTGGGGTAGAAGCGGCTGGTCCTTCTACCAGGGGCTTAGCATTCACCACACAGACTCACCGGGTCACTGATGTATTACTGTATTCATTATTATTATTAATATTTGAGACAGGCTCTGACTCTGTTGCCCGGACTGGAGTGTAGTAGCGCAATCTCAGCTCATTGCGGCCTCGACTTCTGTGCTTAAGTGATCCTTCCACCTCAGCCTCCCAAGCAGCTGGAATTGCAGTCACATGCCACTATGCCTGCCTAATTTTATTGGTATTTTTTAGTAGAAACAGGGTTTCACCATGTTGCCCAGGCTGATCTCAAACTGCTGGGCTCAAGGGATCTACCTGCCTCAGCCTCTCAAAGTGCTGAGATTATAGATGTGAGCCACTGCATTTGGCTGGTAGCTGATATTATTATCCCCTTGGGACAGATAAGAAAAGTCAAGCACAGAGGTTAAATAATTTGATCCTAGTTGCATGGGTGGCAAATGATAGAGCTAACATTCATGTTTGGAAAAGGAAAAAGAACATGCCCTGAGCTTTCAAGATGGAAATACATCCACAAGCATTGCTAATTGCAATGTAATGCAAGGATGCTTTTGAGTTAGTGTGCGTTACCATGGACTAGTGTGTGCTGTATAAACAGACGACTGAGACAAGATCCCTGCCTTGAGTTAGCTACAATTTAGTGGGTGCAGTGATGGGGAGAGAGCTGGCACAACCTGAGTGAACTGGAGAAAAAGACATTAGATATTTTCACCCAGACTTATTGCAGAGCTGTTAGAGTTTCCATAAACATAATGACCTCCTTTCTCCCCAGGAAGAACCGAAACATGATTATCAACATTCACGTTCCCTTCTGGATAGTCGTTCTTGAAAATGCTCCTTTTCCTGTGGATTCTAGCCTTCTGCCTCTCTCTAGGAATGGGAGCATCATGTAGTCTTTAATTTTTTCTTCTTCCCTGGAGAGTCTGATTCCCTAGAAGCATGGCTACATCTATGAATTCATAGACTTGGGTCATGTTTGTATTTTTTTGATGGACCAGAAATCTAAATCAAAGAAGAAATGGACCTAGTCATTTACACTTGGTCTTAGCCGAAAGGCTAAGAAGCTGTGGACCTAGTCATTTAAAACCAAATTCTAACTTGCTAGGCTGAAACATCTAGTGTACAACACATTTCTATGACATATTTTTGGGGAAGAGAATGTAATGTTTCCTCTTTCATTTTTTTTAATGAGCATACCCTTCTAATTTTAGAAAATGAAAAAGAACATCTCTGTGCTTTCAAGTTGTAGATACATTCCCCAGCATTGCTAATTACAATGTAATCCCATCAACAGTGCAAACCCTGAGATCTGCAGGGGCCTCTGGGTCCAGGGACCTGTCTCCTGGAATGGAGTACTGCAGTGACATGGCCTGCCCTGAGCCCAGCAGTGGGTAGGGGACATCCTGATGGGTCTGGGGAGGGTCAGGACCTTAGATACCATTGCAGTAGTCTGGAAGGGAAGGGGTCCCTGCAGGGAGAGTGGCGCCTAGCCCCTCTTCCCTCCACTTGGGCAGAGGCAGAGGCAACAGACTCAGATTGTGCCAGAAAGCACAGGTCAGGCAGCACAGAGGCTCCTCCATTTGGGAAAAGGGTGAGAGAGTGAATCAGGCCTCCCTGTGGGAGCTGGAGGGTGTGCTGCTCTGGCTGCTTCAGTGAATACATGTTCTGGAGGCTGGACATGTGGGCAGAGACACAGCCTGCAGAAGTCTTTCACAGCAGGGGCATCCAGAGTGACCTTCACTCACAGGCCTCACACCTGGTGGAGGGAGGGGTATAGTTAGAGTGGGAGATCATGGTGGTGGGACCTCAGCCCCCAGCTAGTGATGGAGGTGCTATGGGGAGTGGAGAAGACTCCTCCTTGGACCAGGAAACTGGGGTGAGATGGTCAGAAATCAGGACAGGGCTGGCGAGACTGGCCTTCCTCCCCCAGGCCTTGGGACAGAGGGTGTCTGCAGCCCAGGCCTCCTGACCCCTCGCCTTCCCTCAGGTGGACTCACTGCAGGCACTGCTGCACAGCCCCTCCGTGCTGGTGTGTGCCGGGCATGAGGCCTTCAGACCTCCAGCCATGGAAAATTCCAGGAGAAGTGAGGCTGGAACTTTATCTGGGCTGACTTCAAGAAACAAAAACGGTGAGTTGGTGTTTTAATTTCCCCCATCTGATTTGCCCTGGATGGTGGTTCAGTAGGGCTGAGTGGATACCCTTCCAGATAATTCAGGAAACTTTCCTTTGGCCCCAAATCTTAGGTATCCCAGTCATTTTGGGATCTCTCTTGCCTCTTTCTCCTTCTCATCACCGTCAGCCTCACTTGGGTTGAACATTTGACTGAGATAGGAGAAGGCAGTGCTTGGTATATAAAAGGAACAGAGGCTGGGTACGGTGGCTCATGTCTGTAATCCCAGCACTTTGGGAGGCCAAAGTGAGAGGACTGCTTGAGTCCAAGAGCTGGACACCAACCTGGGCAACATAATAAGACTTTGTCTCTGGCTAGGCATAATGGCACATGCCTATAGTTCCAGCTACTTGAGAGGCTGAGGTGGGAGGATCACTTGAGCCTGTGAGGTTGAAGCTGCAGTGAGCCGTGATTGTACCACTTCACTCCAGCCTGGATGGCAGACAAAGAGCCTATCTCTAAAGAAACAAACAAACAAATAAAAAGAACATGGGTTAAGAGACTTTGAACTTGAAATTTCTAGAATCTAAAATAAATTTTATTAAGAACCACAGGCACAGAGGCTCACACCTGTAATCCCAGCAGTTTGGGAGGCCAGGGCAGGAAGATCACTTGAGCCCAGGAGTTCAAGACAGGCCTAGACAACAGAGCAAGACCCTGCCTTTACCAAAAAAATAAATAAGTAAATGAACAAATTAGCCAGGCATGGTGGCACATGCCTGTGGTCCCAGCTACTTAGGAGGCAGAGGTCGGAGGATCATTTGAGCCCAGGAGTTTGAGACTTCAGTAAGTCATGATCATGCCACTGCTCTCCAGCCCGGGCAACAGAGACCCTGTTTCAAAAAAAAAGGAACAACGACAGTGGGCATGACATCATGGCAGCAGTGGGCTGTGTGTGTGGCATGGCATCCTTTCATGGTCACGACAGTCTCAGGCAACAGTGGTGGCCTGCACGGGGGTCAAAAGGACTAAAACTAACCAAGGCCATGGCTCATCCATCCATCCATATATCCAGCCAACGAGCCAGTCTGTACTCTGTTATTTTTTAAAACCACACACACTTATTTTTGAAAAGTACAATTAACAAATGCAGTTTGATGATGGAAAAACGTGATGAGTAAACAAAGTACTTCCTGTCCTTTGTGAAAAGCTCAGCAAACACCAACAAGGACAGGCTCGTGATCCCTGTAGGACAGGTACTGGAAGCACAAGGACAGTTTACTCTGGGCCCCTCCCTGGAGGAGTCCTCAGTCTCATTTGGCCCCTGTGGAGGGGCAGGACTGGGCAAAGCCATCTTCTGCCCAGACGTGCAGCTGGGGTCTGTTCTTTTGCTGACTGTAGACTCAGCCTCTGCTAGCATTACTCTCTTGCCATGTGTTGGCTCTGAAGATGAAATTCGAAAGCACTTAAGGGCTTCATTCATTCATTCTTTTTTTTTTCTTTTTTTTGAAACAGAGTCTTTCTCTATCACCTAGGCTGGAGTGCAGTAACACAATCTCGGCTTACTGCAACCTCTGCCTCCTTGGTTCAAGCAATTTTCATACCTCAGCCTCCCAAGTAGCTGGAATTACAGGCATCTGCCACAATCCCCAGCTAATTTTTTGCATTTTTAGTAGAGATGGGGTTTCCCCACGTTGGTCAGGCTGGTCTCGAACTCCTGGCCTCAGGTGATCCACCTGCCTTGGCCTCCCAAAGTGATGGGATTACAGGTGCCTGCCTGGTGCATTCTTCCTTAGAGCCACTCCTTTGCATCCCCAGCGGCCCTTTCTTTCTCTTTCATGGCTGGGGTGCAGGCTTGACTAGCAGGACCTGATACGGTGCACCAGGGTCTTTCCCTGCAATCATTTATCAACCCAGGAGCTTGATGAGGGTTAGGGTGATAAATCACCACTAATAATCGCAGAGCATATAACCGTTAACACTCAGGGTCATATGCAGCAGTTTATCGATTTCACCTGCTGAGCTGGCGGCAGGCATGAGGAGGGCTAGGAGCAAGCTCTGGGCACTGCCGCTCTGCCTGCCAAGTGTGCATCTCTCAAGAGCCTACTGTGGGCCAGCAACTATGGGGGAAGTTTTATATGTATGGCCATGCATCGATATGAACTGACTCAATCAATATTATTATGCTTACTTTATGGTTGAGAAAACAGGCTCTGTCAAAAACTATGCAGCTAGGAAGTGGCAGAGTTGAGACTGAATTCAGACTCAAGTTCTTGCTAGATGATGCCAGTTCACAGACTGGTAGCTCTGTGGATTGTCATTCTAGAATAGCTCTGCCCTTAACATGCTTTTTTTTCCTTTTTTTTTTTTTTTTTTAAATAGTCTCACTCTGTCATCCAGGCTGGAGTGCAGCTCACAGCTCACTGCAGGCTCAAACTCTGGGACTCAGGGGATTCTCCCGCCTCAGCCTTCCAAGTAGCTAGGAAGCTGGAACTGTAGGGCATACATACTACCATGCTTAGCTAATTATTTTTTAATTATTATTTTTTTTTTTTTGTAGAGATGGCGTCTCACTATGTTGCCCAGGCTGGTCTTGAAACCCTGAGCTCAGGCAGCCCTCCCGCCTCGGTCTCCCAAAGTGCTTGGATTACCGGCATGAGCCACTGCGCCTGGCCCTGACCGTGCATTTTGGAGGCAGTGGTAGTATCCAGGTGGTGGCAGGCTCATGACTTTCATCTTTTCCTCTTTTCTTTTCCTCTTCGCTGCACGCCAGGGAGCTGGGGGCCAAAAACCAAGCCGAGCGTGATCCATTCACGGTCCCAGTCAGGCGGCAGGCCAAGGCTGCCAGAGAGGCCTGGTCCCAGTGACCCCCTGGCGGGCCCTGCTCCTGACAGGCACCCTCAAGACACACCGGCGCAGCTGGGCCCGCTGGTGGCCGGCGATGACATGAAGAAGAAGGTCCGCATGAACGAAGATGGCAGCCTGTCCGTGGAGATGAAAGTCCGCTTCCACCTGGTCGGCGAGGACACGCTTCTTTGGTCCCGGAGGATGGGCCGGGCCAGTGCCCTCACCACAGCCAGCGGGGAGGACCCCATTCTGGGGGAGGTGGACCCCCTCTGCTGTGTGTGGGAGGGCTACCCCTGGGGCTTCTCGCAGCCTGGGGTGTGGGGACCCCGGCCCTGCAGGGTGGGATGCGGGGAAGCCTTTGGCCGAGGAGGGCAGCCAGGGCCCAAGTATGACATCTGGACGAATCCCCTGCACGCCTCCCAGGGAGAGAGAGTGGCGGCTCGGAAGAGGTGGGGGCTGGCCCAGCACATCCGCTGCAGTGGCCTGTGGGACTGCAGGGTTCCCAGGAGGGAGAGATGCAGCCAGGATAGTGCCAGCCCAGCCTCCAGCACTGGCCACCCCGAGGGCTCAGAGCCAGGCTCTTCCTGCTGCCCCAGAATCCCAGAGGACAGGGTGGACAGCGGCAGCCCCTCTGCCCAGAGAGGGGCCGAGTGGGAAGCTGGCAGGAGCCTGGGTGAGGACCCCGGCATGTGCACAGACGGAGTAGGGCTGGGCGGCCCAGAGCAAGGCGGCCTACTGATGTCCAGGACCCGGAGTGAGGAGGGGGCTTCTTCAGACTCGTCAGCCAGCACCAGGGAGGGATCCAGCAAATGGGACGGGCGGACCCGGGGCTGCCTGGGCAAGGCAAGGGCTGAGACCTCCCAGCAGGAGGCCACCGAGGGAAGCATTCCAGTTTCTCCAGCCCTGACTCTTTCATCTTTAAGGAGTGAGGACCTGCAGGCGGAGATGCCAGGACATGGCACTGAGCACCGGCAGGCCAGGGGTGTGTCTGTGATGAGGGAGCCTCTGGCTTTGGGCCTTTCTGGTTCCTGGGACTCAGAAGGAGCCTCTTCCACCCCTCCCACCTGCACTTCAGCCCAGCTGGGGCGGAGAAGGCACAAGAGCCAGGCCAGTGCGGTGTCCTCACCCAGCAGCCCTGGCCTTGGCCGAGTGGCCCCAAGAGACTCTCCCAGGCAGTGTCGCTACTGCAGGGGTACCCATAGCCCGCTGGACTCCCCTGGAACCATGCAAGTGCCGAGGCCTCCTGAGCGGCAAAGGGTGTGCCGGGATGGCTCAGTGCCACGATCTTCTGGAAGCTCATCGAGCTCCAGGACACAGGCCTCCGGGGACCTAAGACCTGCCTCCTCAGGCTCTCTTCCTTCCCAGGACCTTCTGGGAACCAGCAGTGCCACTGCCACCCCTGCAGGCCACTCGGACTGTGCCTCTGAGGTCTCCCCCCACAACGCTCCCTCTGCTGGGTGGGCAGGGGAGGCAGGGTCCAGGACATGCTCACCGGCCCCCACACCGCCTCACACATGCAACTCCTACTCAAAATCTGGGGCTGCCAGCCTGGAGGAACAGGTCAGGGACACCCCCCAGCCCTCCTTGCCGTTAATTCTGCAGGTTGAACGGCCTGAGCAAGGGGCATCAGGCCCCCACCAAGGCCGCTCCTGCTCACAGACTGGGACACTGCCAGCCCAAGAGGCCCAGTGGGGACCCTCCCTGGAGGCCCGCTGGCTGTGTGGCAGGTACTGCCCCACCCCGCCCAGGGGGCGGCCCTGCCCTGAGAGGCGCCCTTCCAGCTGTGCCAGCACCAGCAGCAGCCACCGGAGTGCTGCCCGTGGGCCAGGTGGGAGCCAGCAGGAGGAGGGGACACACCAGACAGAGCTCACAACGTCCTCTGGCCCCAGTTCAGGGGCATCTAGGAGAAGCTGCGCCAGCCAGGTTGTGGGGTCTGGGGTGCTATCCCAGGAGAAGACTGCTAGTCAGGGAGGCCTCCAGGGGCAGGAGGAGGCCAGCAGCATGTCCCCTGGCACGCTGCCCCGCTCGTCTCCAGAGGCTGTAGTCCGAGAATGGCTGGACAATATTCCTGAAGAGCCTGTACTCATGACATATGAGATGGTGGACGAGACCACAGGTGCAGCAGGGGGTGACCTGAGAGGCCCTGAGGTGGACTCTGGGGATGACCATGCTCTGGAAGGCCTGGGGGAGCCAGCTGACGACAGACAACAGCCCCTGGAAGGGGTTGCTGGACAGGACCTGGAGCCAGAGGGAGTCCTCCCAGTGAGTGGTGACGTTGGTCCCCAATCAGGAGAGGGTATCCCCCAAGGGGCATCTCCAGAGGGAGTTTCTGAAGCCCCTGCAGAGGCCGGAATGGACAGAGGGGCCCCGGCCAGCTATGGGGTGGGCCTGCGGGCTCTTCCTGGCCGGGTGTCTGCCTCCACACAGATCATGAGGGCACTGATGGGCTCCAAGCATGACCGGCCCAGCAGCGTGCCCGAAGTGTCTCGGCCCGTGGCCAGGAGGCTCAGCCACTCAGCCGGGGCCCTCATTACCTGTCTGGCCGGTCTCCAGTTCTTTGATGAAGACTCTGGGTCTCCTGCCAGCAAAGTGAGGTTCAAAGACTCCCCTCGGTACCAGGAGTTGCTCCGCATCTCGAAGGACCTGTGGCCGGGATGTGACCTTGAGCAGGACCAGCTGGACTCAGGCCTCTGGGAGCTCACGTGGAGCCAGGCTCTGCCGGACCTTGGGTCCCATGCTGTGACAGAGAACTTCACGCCCACGTCCTCCTCTGGCGTGGACATCAGTAGCGGCTCTGGAGGCTCAGGGGAGAGCAGCATACCCTGTGCCATGGATGGCACCCTGGTCCCTGAGGGGACAGAGCTGTCCCTGAAAACCTCCAACCACAGGTCTGATTCCAGAACCTCTGAGAACCCAGGGGATCTGGAAAAGCAACAGCACTGTTGTTCCCCAGCCTTCTTGAACTCCCGAGCCTGCGCTTGTGCCACCAAGGAGGAGGAAGCAGAAAGAGACAGGGAGGAGCAGATGGCTGAAAACACAATGCAAGAAGAGGAGGCACAGTCAGAGGAAACTAAAGAAGGAACAGAAGGAGAACTGCAAGAAGAGGGGGTGCAGTTAGAGGAAATGAAAGAAACAGGAGAACTGCAAGGAGAAGAGGTGCCATTAGAGAAAACGAAAGAAGAAACAGGAGAACTGCAGGAAGAGGCGCAGTTAGTGGAAGTGGAAGAAGAAGCAGGAGAAGGGCTTCAAGAAGAGGGGGCGCAGTTAGAGGAAACTAGAGAGGAATCAGGAGAACTGCAGGAAGAGGCGCAGTTAGTGGAAGTGGAAGCAGCAGCAGAAGGAGAAGGGCTTCAAAAAGAGGGGGCGCAGTTAGAGGAAACTAAAGAAACAGAAGGAGGAGAGCGGCAAGAAGAAGAGGCTCGGTTCGAGGAAATGAAAGAAGAAACAGAAGAACGGCTGCAAGAAGAGGCACAGCTAGAGGAAGTTAAAGAAGGACCAGGAGGAGGACTGCAAGAAGAGTCTCTTGAAGAAGGTCTCAAAGAGGCAGAGCTTCCAGAAGAAGGATGCGTCTGCAGACAGGAATTGTCAGAGGCCGGCTCTCTGGATGGGGAAGGCTCCCAGGAAGAGGACCCAGTCCAGGAGGAGGAAGCAGGAAGAGCCTCTGCCTCTGCAGAGCCACGCCCCCCAGAGGGCACAGAGGATCCCACGGAGCCCACTAGTCATCTCAGTGAGATGGACCCAAGTGTCAGTGAGAGTCAAAGTGGCTCCCAGCTTGAGCCTGGCTTGGAAAAGCCGCCCGGAGCCTCCTGGATGGGCCAGGAGCACACACAGGCCCCACCTACCCAAGGGGCTGCAGAGAAGAACTCTTCGGTGGCCCACAGAGTGGCTCTGGACTGTGACCCCATCTTGGTGTCTGTGTTGCTGAAGAAGACAGAGAAGGCCTTCCTGGCCCACCTTGTCAGTGCGGTGGCCGAGCTCCGAGCACGCTGGGGCCTGCAGGACAACGATCTGCTGGACCAGATGGCGGCTGAGCTGCAGCAGGACGTGGCCCGGCGCCTCCAGAACAGCACCGAGAGAGAGCTCCAGAAGCTCCAGAGCCGAGCGGGGCGGATGGTGCTGGGGCCTCCCCGGGAGACCCTCCCGGGGGAGCTGCTCCTGCAGACCCAGCAGCGCAGACACCGCCTCTGGGGTCTGCGCAACCTCTCAGCCTTCTCTGAGCGGACCCTGGGCCTGGAGCCTCTCTCCTTCACCCTGGAGGGTGAGCCGGCCCTCAGCACAGACCTGGGCACCCAGCTAGGTGCAGAGGCTGAGGGAGAGGAGTTCTGTCCTTGCGAGGCCTGCGTGAGAAAGAAAGTGAGCCCTACATCCCCAAAGGACACAATGGGGGCCACCAGAGGTCCCATCAAAGAGGCCTTTGACCTGCGGCAGATTCTGCAGAGGAAGAAGGGAGAACGCACCGATGGGGAGGCAGCAGAGGTGGCCCCTGGCAGGACCCACATGGACCCCATAAGCACCAGGACTGTCCAGGGAGCCGAGGGGAGGCCAGGGCTGGGGCTGGGGCTGGGGCTGGGCCCAGGGCCTGGAGTGGATGAGGAAGAGGATGGCGAGGGGAGCCAGAGACTTTACAGAGACAAAGATCCCAAACCGGAGGAGGCAGAGGGAGCTGCAGTGGCTCAGGAGAGAGAAGGGAAAACCCACAACAGCAAAACCAGTGCCAGCAGTGACCTGGAGGAAGCTGAGCAGGAGGGAGAAGGCCTAGGTGAGAGGGGAGAAACTGGGGGCCAGGGCTCTGGGCATGAGGACAACTTGCAGGATGAAGCTGCAGCAGGAGGTGACCAAGATCCAGGACAGAGTGATGAAGGTGAAGGCATAGAGGCCCCGGAGGCAGAAGAGGAGGCCCAGACAGAGTCAGAAGGTGTAGAGGCCCTGGAGGTAGAAGAGGAGGCCCAGCCAGAGTCAGAAGGTGTAGAGGTCCAGGAGGCAGAAGAGGAGGCCCAGCCAGAGTCAGAAGGTGTAGAGGTCCTGGAGGCAGAAGGGGAGGCCCAGCCAGAGTCAGAAGGTGTAGAGGCCCTGGAGGCTGAAGGGGAGGCCCAGCCAGAGTCAGAAGGTGTAGAGGCCCAGGAGGCTGAAGGGGAGGCCCAGCCAGAGTCAGAAGGTGTAGAGGCCCAGGAGGCTGAAGGGGAGGCCCAGGAGGCAGAAGAGGCCCAGCCAGAGTCAGAAGGTGTAGAGGTCCAGGAGGCAGAAGAGGAGGCCCAGCCAGAGTCAGAAGGTGTAGAGGTCCTGGAGGCAGAAGGGGAGGCCCAGCCAAAATCAGAAGGTGTAGAGGCCCTGGAGGCTGAAGGGGAGGCCCAGCCAGGGTCAGAAGGTGTAGAGGCCCAGGAGGCTGAAGGGGAGGCCCAGGAGGCAGAAGAGGAGGCCCAGCCAGAGTCAGAAGGTGTAGAGGCCCTGGAGGCTGAAGGGGAGGCCCAGCCAGAGTCAGAAGGTGTAGAGGCCCAGGAGGCTGAAGGGGAGGCCCAGGAGGCAGAAGAGGAGGCCCAGCCAGAGTCAGAAGGTGTAGAGGCCCAGGAGGCAGAAGAGGAGGCCCAGCCAGAGTCAGAAGGTGTAGAGGCCCAGGAGGCAGAAGAGGAGGCCCAGCCAGAGTCAGAAAGTGTAGAGGCCCTGGAGGCAGAAGAGGAGGCCCAGCCAGAGTCAGAAGGTGTAGAGGCCCAGGAGGCAGAAGGGGAGGCCCAGGAGGCAGAAGAGGAGGCCCAGCCAGAGTCAGAAAGTGTAGAGGCCCAGGAGGCAGAAGAGGAGACCCAGCCAGAGTCAGAAGGTGTAGAGGCCCAGGAGGCAGAAGGGGAGGCCCAGCCAGAGTCAGAAGGTGTAGAGGCCCAGGAGGCAGAAGGGGAGGCCCAGCCAGAGTCACAAGGTGTAGAGGCCCAGGAAGAAGAAGAGGAGGCCCAGCCAGAGTCAGAAGGTGTAGAGGCCCAGGAGGCAGAAGAGGAGGCCCAGCCAGAGTCAGAAAGTGTAGAGGCCCTGGAGGCCAAAGGGGTGGCCCAGCCAGAGTCAGAAGGTGTAGAGGCCCAGGAGGCTGAAGGGGAGGCCCAGCCAGAGTCAGAAGGTGTAGAGGCCCAGGAAGCAGAGGAGGAGGCCCAGCCAGAGTCAGAAGGTATAGAGGCTCCAGAGACTGAGGGGGAGGCCCAGACAGTGTCAGAAGGTGTAGAGGCCCAGGAGGCAGAAGAGGAGGCCCAGCCAGAGTCAGAAAGTGTAGAGGCCCAGGAGGCAGAAGAGGAGGCCCAGACAGAGTCAGAAGGTGTAGAGGCCCTGGAGGCTGAAGGGGAGACCCAGGTGGCTGAAGGAGAGGCCCAGCCAGAGTCAGAAGGTGTAGAGGTCCCAGAGGCTGAAGGGGAGACCCAGGAGGCAGAAGAAGAGGCCCAGCCAGAGTCAGAAGGTGTAGAGGCCCCCGAGGCTGAAGGGGAGGCCCAGCCAGAGTCGGAAGGAGAAACTCAAGGTGAGAAAAAAGGGAGCCCTCAGGTCAGTCTAGAAGATGGCCATGCAGAGAGGAAGACCATCAGGATGTATCCAGGAAGTTCCGCTTCTGAGCAAGAAGAGGTCCCTTCAGGTCCAAGGACTCCAGAGCAGGGGGCCAGCGAAGGCTGTGACCTACAAGATGACCAGGCTTTTGGAAGCCTCACGCCCACTGAGGCGGTGGACAGGGCAGATGGCTTTGGCCAAGATGACTTAGATTTCTAGACAAGATCAAGCTGCAGGACAGTTGTGAGCCAGAGAGCTCTGTTTTTATTCATATTTTTTCTGCAAACCTGAGTAACACTCAGTCCACTGGAGACGTGCACAGCACGTGGACAAAACCAAGGACTTGCTAAGGACACAGCCCATGCCGTGCTGTCCCGTGATTCTAAGTCCAGAAGCTCCGGAGAGCTCTGTGGCCTGTCCCACATGCAGTGCAAAGAAAGGAGGTCTGCGCATCTGCCCCATTATTGGAGGTCATCCTGGCTTCCATTCATTTGTCTATGGAGCCTGAAAGATGGAACTGCCTGGAAAGGTTCGTTAGCTTCTGTGTGTGGGTTTGTTTTCTGTTAGCAAGTGTTTCTCACTGTCTTTTCCCGATCGATCTCCGGTTCCTTTTCTCCTTGGTGTCTGTGGGCACTCACCTCATTTGACTTTGAGGTGCTTTTTTTTCCGTCTTGAATATATTTGGTGACTCTGCAGAAATAATTGGGCAAAGCAAATAACTTCGGAGTCATTTGATAAAGTTTGTTCTCAGAACCAAAGTCCAAGTTGTTTTTCCTTAATTCATACTTTTTGTACTAAAAAAAAGTGGACAATGCAAAAAAGCAGGGAGAAAGAAAGAATCCCATCACTCAGAGACTTCTGTTAGCAAGTGGATATATTTCCTTCTCATTTCTCACCATTTCGCAGTTGACATGGTTCTTTATATTTATATGTATATAGGTTATAAGTACTTAACAATGTAAGGACTTCCCCCTATTTATCTCAAAATCATAAAGCTATCTTATAACACCTGAATAATGTGCCATTAATGAGTATATGGAATACTTTATCATTTTCCTATTTTTGACCTTTTAGATGGGTTCCCTTGTTTTGTTCTTAAAACTGTTTTTTCTTGATCTTCTGATTAATTCCTTAGGATAGATTGCCAGGCGTGGAATTATTGGGCCAAAGGATATTAACGTTTTTGAGACTTCTCATATCCTGCAGCCAAAATGTTTTTTCTAACGATCTATACTCATGGTGAGAGTATGATACTGTCATCAAAAATGAAAAACCATTCACAAATTTTATCAGCAAAAAATACTACCTTATTTTCATGCAGTACTATCTTAGATAGATATTTGATAACTAATGAGATTATAATCTTTTCTAGGGTTTTAAACCATTTGCATGTAAATTACTTGCGCATGCTTTTGACCCATTTTTCTACTGAGGTTCCAGCTTTTTTTTCCTTTGAATGAGTTGATTTGCCTGTGCCCTTTATAGATGTTTTTAATTCTGTTTTTCATTTGTAGGATTTAGAAATGCCCTCTCTGCACCCCTTTCTGTAGCAGGGTTAGACCGAGCCCCACACCGGTGGGGAGCTCCTGGACGGGTTAGAATGTCTGTGACTCGTTCTCACTGGCTTTCCTGCATGTTCCAGAGCATTCTGTGGCATCCGGATGTATTAAAATGAACTCTGTGCTATGATGCCAAAAGCTGCCCACCAGTTGTCTAAATGTATCCACAGAAAGCAAGGGCGGGGTGTCTGCAGTCCGTCTTCTATCCACAGGTGGAGATCGTTCTTTGAAACTTTTTTTATTATGATACTTTAAATTCTGGGGTACATGTGCAGATTGTGCAGATTTGTTACATAGCTATACACATGCCATGGTGGTTTGCTGCATCCGTCACCCTGTCATCTACATTAGGTATTTCTCCAGGCATGGTAGCTCACACCTGTAATAATCCCAGCACTTTGGGAGGCTGAGGAGGGTGGATCACCTGAAGTAAGGAGCTCGAGACCAGGATGGCCAAAGTGGTGAAACCCCATCTCTACTAAAAATACAAAAATTAGCTGGGCACAATGGTGCATGCCTGTAATCCCAGCTACTCGGGAGGCTGCGGCAGGAGAATCACTTGAACCCAGGAGGCAGAGGTTGCAGTGAGTCGAGATTGTGCCACTGCACTCCAGCCTGGGTGACAGAGTGAGAGTCCGTCTCAAAAAAAAAAAAAATTGACATATTTAAAAAATATTCTGCAAAGGTGATTCCTTAAGGTGTTTACAATAAAAGCATAATTATATATATATATATATATGTAAACTGTGATATAATTGGGGAGTAGTGTTTCTGCACATTGGATGAAGGGCTGGTGAAGAGTTACGCTCACAGGTCGCATTCAATCAGAGTGAAGAACTGGCATCATAGCCAGAGGCCTCAGTGGAACAGACTGCAATGAGATTGTTCTAGAAATGCTGAAATGCTGGGGTGTGCAGCAGTTGTCGCTGCTTGCTGGCACGGAGCATCCACTGGGCACCTTCTCTGTGATTTGAAGTCCTCATTCATCCCCTAAGAGATGTTCCCATTGTTTCACTCCCTGCTACCCCGCCCCCAAATGCCAGTGACAGCCAGCCCTGCCACCTACTGACCTGGCACCTCATGAAAATGGCATTGCCCACCTCTGGTTAAGAGCATGCAGTGGAAAGAGCATGGGACCTGGAGCTGAAGGACCTGGGCTCAAGTCCCAGTGATTGCAACTCAGTTTCAGCATCTGTGAAATGGGCTAAGTGATGTTTTCCTCACTGTATTGCTGAGAAATAGGTAATATGAAACTGTGTGACACACATAGTAAGGATATATCCATATTTTCATCATAAGTGCAAAGTATTCAATGCCTAAAATGTGTCAGGTATCATAGTAGAGACTCCATATAAATGATCACTTGTGAGGTTTAGACTTCTCCACATGTCTGTGAAATAGGCAAGCAGGTATTATCTTCATTTCACAAACGGAGAAACCGAGGCTTAGAAGAGAGACAGACCTGCCCAAGCTCACACAGCCAGTTAGGAGCAAAGCCTGGGTATAACTCAGGTACTGGACTGCAAAGCCCACATCTTCCATTGTATCATAGTTTTTGTTTCAGGTCGATTTAGATCCTATACATAAACACCTTAGCTAAAGGTGGCCAAGACCTTGTTGAATGACTTTACTGCAAGATAGTGAGTAAATGACTTTACCGAAAGATAGGAGAGTAAATGAAATGGGATTTTTGACTCAGCTGATTATATTTTGCCTCTAGCAATGTTTTACTTCTGTACAGGTATCAGTAGCTGAAATAACCCGGGTTTACAAAGCTGAGCAGTAAACTGAAAAGTTACCTGCCAATGGGGTTCGCCTTTTAGTTTTCAAACACGGCTGCTTTAACTCCTCCAAGGCCTGCCCCGAGTGTCTGCACTTTTTATTTTAAACATTTGCTGTTAATGGACAACTCTGTGTTTTCTTCTGATCTGGAGATAAAGAATTTCAGGGCCATTGGCTGAGGGGCTTTTGTGCCTTCTCCTTGATTCCTTTCTCTACAGCAGTCATTTAGCATCTCTTAAAATGCTGGCATTTTTACAGCCTCACATGGCCTGAATCAAAAGCCACGTCATCTGTCACTCAAATGCTGACAAAGCACCCATAGTATCATAATGCGAAAGCTTTTGGCCCGGGGTGGGGGGTGGTTTCTCCTTGAAGGGTGGGGAGAAGGATCAAGTCCTTCTCTCCTGTCTATTGTCCAGCTGGTGGGGGGATCAGAGACTCCAGTTGGAAAGGATCACCATTTAAGGGCTGAGAACCAAAGATCCACACCCAGAGATGCTGGCTTTATCAGTTTGGGGCAGCATAGCACTCCTGGAGGGAACTGATGTTCAGTGGAGGTGGCTGATGGCTGATTCAGTCCAAAACCCCACAGCTGTATGAGTGGCTGCACCCAGACCAGTTCCAGGCCTTTTTCCATCTCTCACTCAGTATCCCCCATCCCAAAACTAGGAGAGGCCCTGCAGAGAAATGCAAGCAGACAGCAAAGCCACTCCTTTGTCATCCAGACCAGCTGTCCCCTTCCCCACACGGCCCCATTCCTCTTCGTTCAAACTTCCTGCACCATCGAGGTCTCCGTGCAAGGGCAGGCTGTGGACTGGAAGGGCCCCTCTAGCCTGGCCAGGGGAGAAGGGAACCCACCCTTAATCTTAGGAAGCCTTCAACACAAGTGCGTGCTTGCAACAGGGAGGTTCCCGAGGTTTCCAAAGATATCACAGGCCTGTGAGTTTTCCCTCTGCACTTAAATGGATATGAAGATCACCTACAGAGCAAATTTAAAATTAACAGTTCCACTTACGACACTCTGATCCGGTGTGTGTGAGGCCTAGGAATGTGCATTTCACCAAGCACCCAGAAGAAAGCGGGCACCAACCCCAGCCTGCCTTCTACGGTCCTTGGAGAGGCTGAGCACCTCTCGCCAGCCCTGGACCAACACACACATGGACACGCACACATGTGCACACACATGAAATTACACACACACACAGGCGGCTGCTTCCTTGCTCTCATTATGTAATCTCCCCAAGGCACAGTGGGGGTCAGCCAGAGTCAACCTCTCGCTCTGTCTCCCTCTCCAGAGAGGCAATTAGGGTGGCTGTGGAGCCTTCTCCTTCCTCTGACCCTCTTGCCCCTGTGTCCACAGGCACAGCTGGCAGCCCAGGCCCCCATCCATGGAAATGGGACTCAGCCAGCAAAAACACACATGTGGGCTGCAAAGGCGCCAGGACTCACTCCCTCTCACTAACCAAGGACCCTGGGCAGAGTGGCCCTGGTCAGTTTCATGACTTCTGAAGCCAGCCAGGCCTGGCCTCCTAGGGTCATCGGACTGGGGTTTGAGCTGAGCCTCCAGGTCCAGAGGGTGGCACTGGCCCCATGGTGCTCCTCCAGGGACCAGGTCTCCACTCTCACACATTGGTTCATCCCTTACCCTGAGAGGCTGGCAGAGCCCCCCTGTACCTCCCTGGGTCTCACATTTTGAGACCTGGTTGGGGCAATCATGGCCCCAGGCACTCAGGTTGTGAGTGAGGCCCTGCAGCTCCGTGGGTGAGGAGCATACTCCCCCGGTCCCTACCCACCTCTCCCATCACCTCTTTCTCTCCTCCCCTCTCCACTCACCACCCCCACCACCTGCTGGACCCCAAATCACTGCTAGCTGTGGTCCTATTTTCCAAAGGCGAGGGTGTTCTCAGTCACCCTCTCCCTAGATGGTGGTGGCCAGCACTCCTAAGACACTGACCCCGAATCGGTGACCATCTCCTGCCCTCTCTAGCCCAGCTCTGGCACCTCAAAGGGGGAACACCAGCGTCTCCCCATCCTCCACCCACCACCGCCTGCCTCTGCCCTCAGCTACCTGGGTGAGCCCATCTGGGCTCTGCTCTTCCTGCTTTTGATCAAGGGACTCCCAAGTCCGTGGCTCTGGCCCAGGCTCTCCCTGAGCTCCCATCACCTCATTGCCTGGAAGCCACACAGCCAGAGCAGAAGGCACCCTCCATGCTTGTCCTCGGCCTGCTCCTGTCCCTGTGGCTAGACCTGGCCCCCAGACATCCCAGGTTTATCCACCCCCACCCCCAGCTCCCAGCCCTGAAGCCACCGAAGCTGTCCCAGGCCCTGCCTCTTCACCCCTCCACCTGCCTCTCCCCACCCCCTGCCTGCCTCTCCACCTCTGCTTGCCTCTCCCCACCTCCGCCTGCCTCTCCCCTACTCTGTCTGCCTCTCCCCACCTCCACCTGCCTCTCCACACCTCCTCTCTACCTGCCTCTTCTAGACTGACCCACGCTGCTCTGTCCTCACACTTGCCACCACTCGCCTCTGGAAAAGAGAAATTTCGCCATGCTGCCTCTGCCTGCAACTGCCCAGGGGCCCTCACCTCCCTAAGCCAGGGCCACCCCTCAGCCTGGGTTCTGCTTACCCCATTTCCCTACCTCCCTTCTTCCCCTCCTCCTCCTGCTCTCCCCTCCCACCCCTCCTAGCCATCTGTCCCCGTCCCTCTTCCCTCACCTTCCTTGTGCCCCAGCCTAGCAGCTCCCAGTGTCCAGGGAGCTCCCGCTCCAACCCCAGATGCCTGGGCTGGCAGGGCCTTTGCTCCATGGCATACTCCATGCCCGGTTTGGGCACAGCACCCACAGGCTCACACTGGCCTGGGCTAAAGGGCGTTTGCCCTGTGGAGCACCCAACCCCTTCCTGGGCCCAGAGCGTGCCCACAGGCCCACACCACTGCTTTGGAGGCCCCTCCTGCTGCCAGTCTGCTGACAGTGACCTGCACATCACGGACACCCGCCAGAAGCTGTACTGTTAATGACTTGGAGAAAATGTGCTTTTACTAAGACAGTTTGCTGAAGCTCAGGGACAAGATTGTTTCCTTCTGACTCCCTTCCCCAGGAGGGTGGCTCAGGTGCATCCTGTCCGGGCCCTGTCCCGGAGGCGCATCAGGGAGGTGGAGGGCAGGCTCTGGGGCACACTGAGGGGTTCCAGCCTCGATGCACCAGGAGCTGCTGTTCATTTAGCCACCGCAACCTGAAAAGGAGGAAATTCATAGCCCCCGCCCTACTGAGCTGTTGAGGTGGCCAAAGCTCCTGAGCCATCAGCAGCCCCAGTCACCGTGGAAGCTCCTTGTCAGCAAATGTCATTACTCTGTCCTTTTTTTTTAATTTTTGAGGCGAAGTCTTGTTGTCTCGCCCAGGTCAGAGTTCAGTGGTGAGATCTCTGCTCACTGCAACCTCCACCTCCCGGGTGCAAGAGATTCTCTGCCTCAGCCTCCCAAGTAGCTGGGACTACAGGCACGTGCCATAACACCTGGCTAATTTTTGTATTTTTAGTAGAAACAGGGTTTCACCATGTTCGCCGGGCTGGTCTTGAACTCCTGACCTTAGGTGATCCACCCACCTCAGCCTCCCAAAGTGCTGGGATTACAGGTGTGAGCCACCACGCCCAGCCATTCTGTTCCTTTTATCTAGCAGTGTCGGGTATGTCAGTCCAAGAAAAGCATCTCGGGGCATTTTCATTTGGGGTAAAGGGAGCTTCCCCTAAGACCAAGGCTGATACTGTCCAGTGAGAGGGGAGCAGGATGTGGGTGGACACGGTGGACGCTGCAGGCAGCAGGTCCCTCCCCGTGGGCGGTTCAGAAAGCAGTGGGACAGTGACCCTTGGCCCAGGCTTGTGGGATGAGCTGTGATGCACAAGATAAAGGTGGGGGTCACTCCAGCCAGATGGAGGAGGGCACTCCAGATGGACGTGGTCATTCCAGATGATGGAGGAGGTCATTCCAGATGGAGGCGGTCACTCCAGATGGAGGTGGTTACAGGAGCATGGGAAGAAAGAGGTGGAGCATGGACTCAGAGGGTGAACAGGGAATAGTTGGGGTGCCAGTCAAGGTGTGTGAACAGAGAGTACGTGGGTGTGTGCCGGGCCCACTGCTGAGGCCTTCAGACCTCTGGACCCCAGGACAGCTCTGTCCTGGGGGCCAGAGTTATAGCAACAGCCCTGGGATCATCTGGGCCTGAGAGCTGCACTCCAGGAGCGGGACCGCCGCCTTCTCCCGTGGGCTTGGGTCCCAGCCTGGGGAACTCAGTTCTGCCTGGGAATTCTCCACGGGGCTTTCACCGTGTTCTTTTTTTTTTTTTTTTTTTTTTTAATTTATCAAAGAAAGAGGTTTAATTGACTCACAGTTCAGCTTGGCTTGGAGGCCTCAGAAAATTTACAATTATGGCAGAAGGAGAAGCAAACATGTCCTTTTTCAAATGTCAGTAGGAAGGAGAAGTGCAGAGTGAAGCTGGGGAAAGCCTTTTACAAAAACATCAGATTTCATGAGAACTCACTCACTGTCATAAGAACAGCATGGAGGGGCAGCCCCCATGATATAATAACCCCCATGAGGTCCCTCCTCAACACATGAGGATTACAATCTGGATTACAATTCAATATAATATTTGAGTGGGGACACAGAACAAGACTGTATCAGCCCTATTAATATAGAATTTATAAACTTAAGTGCCTTAGGTATACCTTAGGTGTTTTATAATAAAAATATTTTGATTGACAGAATTACATTTTAGAGTAGGTTATACTTCTCATAAATAAATGGTTTTGGTTCAGAACCATGAAGAAAAAAAAGTTACTTAGAAATTTGTTATTTATTTGTGGCAAGAACACTTAAATTCTACTCTTTCTGCAAAATTTTGAATGTAAAAGACAGTGTTGTTAGTTACAGGCACAATGTTGTACAGTAGATCTCTAAAATGTATTTATCTTGCTGAACTGAAACATTATACTCCTTGAAGAGCAACTTTCTATTTCCTCCTCCTCCTGCCAGCCCATGGCAATTACCATTTTACTCTCTCTTTCTATGAATTTGACTATTTTAGATGCCTCATATAAGTGGAACCATGCAGTATTTCTTTCCTCTGTGATGAGCTTACTGCACTTGGCATAATATCCTCTAGGTTCATACGTGCTGTTTGGTTATAACAGAATTTCCTCTTTTTAAAGGTTAAGTAATATTCCGTTGAATATATATGCCATATTTTCCTTATCCACTCATTTTTCAATAAATATTTAAGTTGTTTTCATAAATTGGCTATTATGAATAATGCTGCAGTGAACATGGGAGTGAAGATATCTATTTTACATTGTCATCTCTTTTTCAAAGGAAAAAGGTGGGATTGCTGGATCCCATAGGTGGGACTGCTGTATCACATGGTGATTTTATTTTTAGTTTTTCAAGGAACCTACATACCATTTCCCATATAAGTTGTGATCATTTTATAATCCCACCAACAGTCTACAAGAATTCCAGTTTCCCCTATCCTCATCAATACTTGTTATATTTTATTTATTTACTTTTTGAAAGTAGCCATTCTAACAATTGTGAGGTGATAATTGTGGTTCTGATTTGTATTTCCCTGACGATTAGTGCTGCTGAGCATCTTTTTATATACCTGTTGACCATTTGCTTGTCTTCTTTGGAGAAATATCTATTCAAATCCTTTGCCCATTTTTGAGTAGAGCTATTTGTTTTATTCTATTGAGCTGTAGGAGGTCCACATATACTGTATATTAATCACTTATTAGAAATATGGCTTCCAATCTGCAGGTTGCTTTTATTCTGTTGATTGTTTCCTTTGCTGTGCAGAGCTTTCTAGTTTGATTTAATTTCATTTGCCTAATTTTGTTTTGTGGTTTGTGCTTTTGCTGATATTCAAGGAATTATTGCTCAGACAATGCCATGAAGTTTTTACCCTGTTTTCTTCTAGGAGTTTTATAGTTTTAGATCTTACATTTAAAACTTCAGTTGATTCACCGTGTTCTTGACGATGCAATCTCCTCCCCTCCCCAGTGCCACTTTCCTTCCTTCGTGGCATTCCTAATGTGTATACCCCAAAGGCGCTTGTGTACAGAGTAACTTTTAATCACATCCCTGCAAGTTTGTCTTGGCTCAAGAGACATGTTCAGAGGAGAGTCCTCCAAGGACATTCGGCTGGTGGATTCCGAAGGCAGGATTTGAACCGAAACTCACTCCCTGTAAGCAGGGACTCCCTGCAGCCGGGGCAGGCTGCATGGAAAAGGGAGGCCCAGGGAGTGGGCTTTGGTTTCACCCCATTGTCTCTCCTTGAAGCCCCATTGCCCTCAGCTACTGTGGCTGAGCCTCGCTGGGCCACACACTGAGCCACATTGAAGCCCTGCTCTCAGTCTGCAGGACAGAACCTCAAAGGTTCTCCTGGGTTGCGTCTCAATTCCGCCCCCGACACCCTCCACCAGCCTGTCTCTTCTTTTTTTTTGAGACAGAGTCTTGCTCTGTAGCCCAGGCTGGAGTGCAATGGCATGATCTTGGCTCACTGCAACCTCCACCACCTGGGTTCAAGTGATGCTCCTGCCTCAGCCTCCTAAGTAACTGGGATTACAGGCACCCGCCACCATGGCTGGCTAATTTTTGTATTTTTAGTAGAGACGGGGTTTCTCCATGTTGGTCAGGCTGCTCTTGAACTGGTGATCCACCAGCCCTGGCCTCCCAAAGTACTGGGATTACAAGCATGAGTCACCATGCACAGCCTAGCCTGTCTCTTCTAAGGAACAGGGATCCTGTGGTTTTCCAATTGTGGGCGGCCTTGGAAAAATGTTGAGTGTTTTTGTGTGTCCTGGGGAGTGCGGATGACGGTGCTATTTTACCTGCAGGGGCCAGGATATGAAACATCCTGTAGTGTGCCGGCCTGTCCTGCACGGGGACAGGCAGCCTTGCTCCCGATGTCCCAGTGACTGCTCCAGAGTTCAGGGCCACGGAGCCTGCCCAACACCCACAGTCAGGAGTGAACGAGCATCCCTCCTGATTCCTCACTCTTCCCACTGTGTCCCAGAAAGAGCAAGACGGCTCCACACTCCAGCCTGCCTCGGCAGCACCCTGCCTCCAGGCAAAGCAATGGACTGGGTGACCTCCCAAAGCCCCGCCAACCACAGCAATTCCCAGAAAGGGCAAAGCTGGAGAGGCACCCGAGGGGTTAAGCAGCGGAAAGTGGGGAGGGCGAGAGCTGGAACATGACTCGTCTCCCTGGAAAAGGCTGGCACCGAGTTCTAGTCTGTTCCGCCCCAGCACCGGGAGGCTGTACTTGGTCTGTGAGAGACAGGCCCCAACAGGACAGGCAGCCCCCAAAACTGTTGGGGACCCCGGAGTACAGAGAACGTTTTACAGCTCTTTTGTTCCCCCGTCGAGTAGCAATGAGCCTTTCCCATTTTCTACCTCAGCTTCCAAGCACACCTGAGCTCCCCAAAAGTGCATCAGAATTAAACTTGCAAAAAGTTCTGAATTTAAGAGACAAGAGTGAGGAGAGAAAACTGTAGGATAAGCTGAGTCCATTCCCTCTTAGGTCAAAGACTCTCGCCCCCACTATGCAGCGAGGCAGTGCCCACTGTGTCCTGGTCTTAGCAGCTGTTCTGGGCCAGGCCATGTGGCAGCAGCTGAAGCTGCGGAGATGGAAGGGCTGCCCTCCGTGTCCCCACTCCAGTGCATACCTGCCGTGAGCACCACCTCTCACCCCTGGGGGTTCGTTGGTCACAGGTGCTGCCCTCCTGACAGATAAGTGACCGAACAGAACAGCAGTTCTGCTCCATGCACCCAGGGGTCACAGTGACAGCACGGAACCTAGAGGGTGGCTGGGAAAATGGAGAGATGCGGAGGAAGTGGCCTCGGAGCTCTGGCCGATGAGGGGCAGGCCTGCAAGTTTCCACCTTTGGCCTCGGTGAGGATGGGGCTTCAGCCAGCCCTGGTACAAGCTTGAGGCCTGTCCCTGGGTTGAAGGCTACATAGCCACCAGGTCCCCGAAACACAGACCCAGAAAGGAGTGGCTGAGAGTCTGAGAGAGGTGAGGGTTGCTATTGGCTAGGTTTGTTTCTTGTAGGAGAAGTGGTTATGTGTGTCAGAGAGAGCCCAGGGCTCCCTGCCCACAGGGAGGGGTCCTGACGAAGGGCATTTAGGCCAGCATGAGGGGTCTGGCCTTCTCTCTTCCAGATGTTTCTGCCTGCAGCCACACACTTCTCCAGCCAGAATGGACTTCCTTACTATACCGAGCTTCTCATGCCAGCTCTGTCCCCAACCAGCACCATGACCCAGGGTGCCCTTGTCCCTGGAGGACTCAGCCACCCCTTCCCGGCTCCAGGAGCCAAGGATTGGAGAGGCCCATGCTTGGCCAGCAGCTACAGCATTGAAACCAGGATGAGAAAGGAGGGCTTCCCACCATACCCAGAAACCCTCGGCTTCTGGAGCTGTGACAGTCAACCATTGGAGCTGCGCCGCTGTTTCCCAATCCTCCAGGCCATAGAAGCATGGGACTTCAGTACCAGAAGGTCCACACGCCTGCTACAACTTAGCTCTGCCATGTCTCTGTGTCGCTGCAGCCTGTGTAGTCCCGTGCCCTCATTTGAGAGATAACAGCACAGAGGCCCAGAGAGGTTGTGCCCCTGCCTAAGCTCACACTGCAAGTCAATGCCGAGCTAGGCATAGGAAATGGGTTCTCTGATTTTCAGGCTGCATGGGCCTGAGAGCGAAAGCCTCAGATCCCCGCCTCCCTGCGTGGGGGGTGGGCACAGAGTGTGGACAGGGAGGGCAGCGTCCTGGCCTAATTAGATGCTGTCGAGGAGCGGGGACATGGGAGGCCCTGCTTGGAGATTAGTGCCCCTTCATAGATCATAGGCACACCAAGGACATAATAAATAATCTGCCCAAAGGTTTTAAAGGTAAAAATCAGCAAACCATTAATAACCTCCCGGCACCATACATCACACTGAAATCTTCCCATTATGCTGCTCCCTCAGCCGATGTGCATTTTCTCCACTGTCCTTTTTTTGGGGGAGGGGGAGGATTATGGTTGATTTTATTCGTTTTTAAAAATCACTTTACTTTAAGTTCTGGGATACATGTGCAGAATGTGCAGGTTTGTTACATAGGCATACCTGTGCCATGGTGGCTTGCTACACCTGTCAACCTAGGTTTTAAGCCACACATGCGTTAGGTACTTGTCCTAATGCGCTCTCTCCCCTTGCCTCTCACCCCCCAACAGACCCCGTGTGTGATGTTCCCCTCCCTGTGCCTCTTTGCCCTCCTCTTTCTAGTGTGTTCCACCTAAGCCTGAAAGCCCCTCCCACGCATCCTGCTGAGCCCAGACCGGGACTCGAAGCCTTTCTGCGTTTACATCCCGTTTACACTCAGGCGTGGTGGCAGCTGTAGGGTGAGACAGGGGAGCTGCCCTGCCCACTCCCTCTCTCGGGATTCTGGGCTCTGCTTCCACATTTCCTTCTGGGGAAAAAGATGGAGTTTCAAACACCCGCTGCACCCCAGCTCTAAGCAGGCACAGCTCTTGGGCCTCTCAGAAAGCGAGGAAGTTTAATGAATGAATGACACAGGGTCCTGTTAAATAACAGAAGCACTGGTTGTGCATTTTCCATCTCCAGCCTGCCTGCCCTCAGCCAGGAGCCCCAAGGCAACCAGCAGGCACTGGGGTCCTGGTTCCCCACATTTGGACACCCGAATGCATTTTTGTAGCATTTGCAGGTGACGTGTGGTGTGCAGCAAATCAAGAGCTGGGGAAGAAGTGGGGAAGATCAAGGAGGGAACAGCTAGAGCAGTGGCCCAGGCTGGGTCAGTCCAGCCCCGGCTGGCAGAGCCATGTGCAGGTGACTTGCCCTGTCACGCCAGGTGGCTCGGGGGCTGTGACAGAGAGCACAGGTGCAGAAGCAGGGGCTGCACTGGAGTCCCCTTTTTAGCACAGGCAGTGAGACTGTGACCAAGCCACACTCTTAGCCTGAACCTCCTCAGCACAGTGGCACAGCAGGTGAGTCACTAGATGATTCTGTGGAGTTCTTTGCAGGTCCCGGGCCTCACTTCTTCATTAATTCCCTGGAGGAGACATGGACTGAGGCGCTCCTCACTGTGGTGAAAGATGGAGAGTCTAGATTGAAGACAGAAGAATTCTGTACTCGTTAACTGTTGGCTTCTAGGAAGACCCCTAGGTGACTGTTGTAGGGGGACCCTCCTGGCCACTTGTCTGGAGTGGTTCTGGTATCAGCTCTTTCGTAATCAGCTGGATGACCTGGAACCAGCTCCTTCACTCTTCTGGGCCTGTTTCCTCACCTACCACATTGCTAAAGTCCCCGCTCTGAAACGTGGGGCTCAGTCACCCCTAAATTTCCCATGACACTCCCTGGAGTAGAACCAAAGCTGTGTGCTGGACTCGAGGGGTCCTGGGTTAGAGCCTGGTTCCAGCAGCCTCAGCCTTTTTCTTCTTTCTGTGTTTTTGGGACAGGGTCTCACTCTATCGCTCAGACTGGAGTGTGGTGGTGCAATCTCAGCTCACTGCAGCCTCTATCTCCCAGGCTCAGGCGATCCTCTCACTTTAGCATCCTAAGAACCTAGAACTACAGATATGTACCACCACTCCTGGCTAATTTTTTTTTTTTTTTTTTGGAAGAGATGGAGTCTCACCATGTTACCCAGGGTGGTCTTGAACTTCTGGGCTCAGGGAATCTGCCCTCCTCGGCCTCCCAAAGTGCTGTAATTATAGGTATGAGCCACTGGCACCCAGCCCCTGCCTCAGGCTTTTTTTTTTTTTTTTTTTTAATTTAAATTCCTGTTTCTGTAAGATGAGATGCTGGGGAATGTGGGCATTGATCCTGCTAAGCGAGCGCTCTACCACTTGAGCTAATTCCTGCCCAGGCTTTTTCAACCCTGGCTAAGACACAACCCTCTCCAAGAGTCAGGGTTCCATCGCTCTCCCCTCCCCAGCCCCACAGAGACAAATCAGAGGAGCCCAACAGACGGTACCTCCTGGGTGAGTTGCCTGGAACATTTTACAAAGCTCAGCTGGGTTTCCTCTGTCCCTCAGCAGGACCCATGAAGAGGCAAGGCCAGGCCTGCTAGACCCATTGGATGGAGGGGAAACTGACACAGAAAGATCATCAGGAGGCCTGGAGCGCTCCTCCAGGAGAAGGCTGTCTTGTGGAGAGAAGCCTGAGACCGGCATAGCACGAGAGTCAGCAGAGACGGGGGTGTGAGCTTCTCTCTGCCCTGGCAGGTGCCACTGAAAGCCCACATCCTCCTGTCGTGGGTGGAACTTCCAGAACCAGATCATCCTAGCCACCCGTTGTCCTGCCTCGATCTAGCCCAGGGTCCCCAGTGGAACATCTATGGGTCCCGAAGGTGCAGTGTGCAGTCCCCGTCACGCCTTCTTCTGCACCTGCAGGTTGCCCCTTTGCCACCCTCTGCTCACGAAGAGCATGACTCAGGGCAGTTCCCAATGTCTCTGTGCCTCAGTTTACACATTGGCCTCCTAACCTACCTCCGTGGTGGAATTCAGTGGTAAATCAGACGGTATAGACACACCATCATGAATATTTGATAAGTTAGTTATTCCTGTGACAGGCTGACACTGGCTTCCAAGGTTTCGAAGCCTGCTGCTGCTCAGCCAGGAGTGAGAAAGCACATTCACACTGGGGCGGGGTGGAATAATCGGGGATAGGCTCTTTGAAGAAAGAGAGTTGTGGGGGAGGTTCCAGGGCAGTGAAGAGAGGTGTCCACAGTGCAGAGGCTTGGAAGACGGCCAGCGTCCAGCCTGGCCCAAGCCCAGGCACAGCAGGAGAGGGAGGCATTTTGGCCCATGCCTGGCTCCTGGAAGTCGGGCCTCCCTAATCCTGATGATGTAAAGCACTTTGCCACCCAGCTGTCCTGAGATTCTCTGGCTTCACCCCCCACTCCCGCCATCCTGATCCCTGTCACCGTGACAGGCCCTCGCTCCCTCTCAGGCCCTGATGGATGGCCCCCTCGCTGGGTGTCATACATCTCCGTCTTCCCCAGAAGCTGTGACACAAGTAATTGGTGTCATCGCTGTTGACTGCATGCCAAGTGCTGACAAAACAGACCATAATGGGAGCTCTGCAGCAACGGCCTTGATTGCGTTGGGGGCGGGGCCTGCTGAGACCTGGACCAGTGTGGTCCCCCTGGTACCTGAGGGAGAGGCAGTGGCCCGCTGAACCAGGGTAGCAAATGCAAAGGTCTCCTGGTCCCCACCTGAAGAAGGTGCTAGAACCCCTCTGAACTGCACAGCTCCATGCTGGGGACCCACGACTGGCCCCAGGGCTGCACCTGGCATAGAACGTGCACCTGCCCACCCCTCAGCGGCCTGTGGGCCTCCTGGGGGTGGAGTCGGAGGCTCTAGAGTTGCCCTCCATGACTCCTGCCAGCCAAGCGCCTGCTGCTTCCCTTCACAGCTGATGATTTGAGGTGGATGCAGGTGTCCTCCAGGGGAGGGGCTGGGGACTGGGCTTGGTGGGTGAAGACAGGTGACCACCCACCGAATGACAAGGTGTACTCATCAGGCCAGGCCTTGGCCTCCTGCCCTCCAGGGTGGAGAGGGCTGGATGGCCTCTGAGGCGTCGTCTTGCCTGTCACAAGAGGGCAGCAGCCCCACCCAGCACTCAGGACTCAGCAAGGAGGCCTGCAACGAACCAGGAGCACACATGGCCAGGGGAACCCCTGCAGCTCTGGCTACCTGATCCCCACCAACCAGGAGCGAACCAGGAGCGCGCACGGCCAGGTGAACGCCTCCAGCTCTGGCTACCTGATCCCCAACGAACCAGGAGCGAACCAGGAGCGTGCACGGCCAGGGAAACGCCTCCAGCTCTGGCTCCCTGATACCCAACGAACCAGGAGCGAACCAGGAGCGCGCACGGCCAGGGAAACGCCTCCAGCTCTGGCTACCTGATCCCCACCAACCAGGAGCGAACCAGGAGCGCGCACGGCCAGGGAAACGCCTCCAGCTCTGGCTGCCTGACACCTTGCCAGGGCCCATGGAGGAACGGGCAGGCTGAGGACTGAGGGGCCTCGCTAGTCACAGGCAGTCTGCCACTGCCTGAAGCTACACAGCAGAGTGCTGGACACGCGGATAGCAGACAGCGGCCTCTGTCTCTGTTCCTGACTGTCTCTCCCTGTGCTGTCCTGCCTAACATCGAGGGAAGCTCCCAGAGACAGCCTGGGAGGGGCAGGTGTCCACACACGGATTGACACCACGTCCTCTCCTGGAGGACCTTGGGTGAGACGTTCCCTTTGGTTTTAGTATCAGAAAAAACCCTTGGGTTTCCTCCTCCCCCGTACAGCCGTGACGGGCCATGGTTTTATTTCCTGCGGTTAGCAGCTGACCTAGCCGTGCTGGGCGTCATGGCGTGACCTTCGTGGACTTCGCCTCACTCCTGGCTCCTTGTTAACTTCCTTCTGTGTTTCTTTCCCCCTCAACTTTATTCCTTATTAATGTATTTATCTCGTTATACTGTTTGCACCTGTAGGTTGCTCTGAGGCGTTTTCAGCATAAGGTGGAGCTGGGAGTGAACCCACAGATGTGGTCTCAACCCCAGCCATGTGGATGCCGCAGAGGAAAGAGGCCAACATCCCCGAGGGGGCTGAGCCTTTGCTCCCCAGGCACCCCTCAGGAGATCTCCCATTCCGGCCTGGGAGGGTGGGATTATACATGCCACGCACATCCGTGCCACCCCTACTGCCTGCCATGAGCCACAGAAACAGTGCACAGCCCTCCTGCCATCTCCGCCACCAGCCTGCTCAGGGCGGCTCTTGGGGACCTGTCAGCAGCGCCTGCAAGGCACGTGGCCATCCCCACAGCATGGTCTGGTGTTGGGCCAAGCCTCGAGGTACTGTGTTTCCCTACTGCCCCCGTGACCAGCCTCCCTGAGTGACCGGTAGCCTGTGTGGACACAGATACTCTCACGGGCTGGGGGAGAGAAGCCTAATGCTGCGTGTTGGAGGGACAGGAGAGCAGCAGAGTGAGAGGTTCCCGGATCGCCTGCGGTCAGAACTGTGGCCATCCTGGGAACCGTTCGCTCCCCACTCTGACAGGCGACCTGCCCTCCTGCACGTGGAAGGCAGGAAAGGCCCATCTCAGGGGCACGAGTCCCCGTCTGCACCTGCCCCACCCGCGGGGATGTGTGGCTGCCTCCCTGGGGAGTGGAGCCTGGGGCATCCCCCAAGCGCCCGCCACAGCGCAGTCTCCAGCCTGGCCCCTGGGACTTGTGAGTCCTTCCTCGCTCCTGCCGACCCGGGAGAGTCCTGCCGCCGGCTCATTGTCCTGCTCCTGCCACTTTTCCTCTGCGGCATTGTTCCCGTTATCAGCAACCTACACGCTGCAGCGGCTGCACAGGAAAGCGAGGCTGCCGCTGGGGCTGTTGCTGGGGCTGTCGCCGAGGCTGCGGGGACGACCCAGGTGTCCTGCTGGCGGGGGCGGCCGCACAGGCGATCCCACAGGCCTGTCCCTGAGTCCCGGCTTCTGGTCTGCTGGGCAGTGGGGTGCCAAACACACCGCTGTGCTCTCTATGTGGGATCCTGATCTCCGTGCTGGGAGTGGGGGATAGGAGACTCCAGCCCAGGTCCCCACTTTCCAGCTGTGATGTTGGGAGGCATGTGCCGTCTCCACAAGTGTGTCTGTTGGGTTGATGCCCTGCACAGTTTGGAATCTCTGCCTCAGTTTCCCTCTCTGTTTAGCATAGGACTGTTGCTTTATCAAAAGGACCAAAGGCCAGGCACGGTGGCTCACGCCTGCAAACCCAGCACTTTGGGAGGCTGAAGTGGGTGGATCATGAGGTCAGGAGTTCAAGAACAGCCTGACCAACATAGTGAAAACCCATCTCTACTAGAAAAATACAAGAAATAGCCAGGCATGGTGGTGTGCACCTGTAGTCCCAGCTAATAGGGAGGCTGAGGCAGGAAGAATTGCTTGAACCTGGGAGGTGGAGCTTGAGGTGAGCCAAGATCACGCCACTGCACTCCAGCCTGGGTTACAGAGCCAGACTCTTGTCTCAAAAAAAATAAACCAAAGAAGGCCAAGGAAATGTGAGTCTTTGTGGACTGTCTATCAGACAAGAGGGAACGTTAGGGAGCTCGGGCGAGTCGCCCATGGCATCCAGTACTCCTTGCCGTTTCTGAAGTGAGGGGTTTGGATTGTCGCGGGCCTGGTATGGCAGCTCCCCCAGGGAGTTCTGGGGAGAAGGGACTGGGGAAAGGGAGAAGGAACCCCACTTTTGGTCTGTGCTGAACCAGAATATTCTAGGAGTCTCATGAAGAGGGTGGTGACTTAGCAAATGAAAAATACAAGACACCTTGTTAAATTTCAATTCCAGATAAACGAAGATCGCTTCCAAACATGCATATTCTGTGCAATCATTGGTGCAGACACACTAATACATTGTTCCTTATCTGGAGTTCAGACTTAATTGGGAGTCCTATATTTTCTCGGGTGACATTATTCTAAGACCCCCGTGTAGGGTCCCCAACGCTGCAGGGCGGTCTTTGGGATGGACCAACCGAAGGAGGTGGGTGAGGGGGTGTGTTCGTTCCCGGAGTTTCTCCCAGGCCTCCTTCCCGAGCCTTTTAGGGGAGACCTGTGGGCCGGGCTGGCTCTCCGGGGCTCAGGGGATGCTCCGAGTCTGACTCCCCCCGGCGCAGCCTGGCTCAGACACTGGGGCCCGAGCACCTCCGCTGTCTTCTGAGATGGGGGCCACTTTGTGAGAGGGCGTGGGTGCAGGAGGGAAAGCCACCTGGTGGCCCTGCTGGTCCGAGACAGATCCCTAGTGACTGCTCCCGCTGTGTCCCTGCAGGCGGCTGTGTGTCGCCCTCTGCTGGCGAGTGCAGATATGACAGGGCTTTGTATGCCCAGGAGGCCAATCTGGATGGCAGCTTTTCTGTGAAGAAAAATTCACCCTCATGAATTTTGGTTACTGAAAAAAAAAAAAAAAAAAATCAATTTCCTTCCCTCTAGCCAAGCAGGAATTCAGAGATATCAAAATATAAAGCCCATTCATTTTGTGTTGCAGGAGGAGGAAACTCAGAAACTTCTAGAAACAAAAACATACCCAACAGACTGGGAAGTAAGACCTCTCCACCATTAAAAGAATGAAGCATCAGGCCAGGATGGCCACACTGAGGGAAGCTTCTGGCTCCCGGGGACCCAGCTTGGCAGGGCAGGACACCCTCTCCCGTGACCTCCAAGTGACCAGCAATCTCAGGACGAAGCTTCCCACACGCTGCCTGGCAGGCCCGATGGCACAATCCCTGCAAAGAAGTCAAGGTATGTGAGGAGAGGGACCGGCAAACTCCAGCCAGAGGACACGTTCCCTCCTGTGCTGAATGCTGGAATGGGAGACACTTCTCCACTGTCAAGACAGCCCCAGTCTGGGCCAGGTGTGGTGGCTCACGCCTGTAATCCCAACACTTTGGGGGAGGCCGAGGCAGGAGGATCACCTGAGGTCAGCAGTTCGAGACCAGCCTGGCCAACATGGTCAAACCCTATCTCTACTAAAATACAAAATTATCTGGGTGTGGTGGTGGGTGCCTGTAATCCCAGCTACACTGGAGGCTGAGGGAGTAGAATCGCTTGAACCAGGAGGCAGAGGTTGCAGTGAGCCGAGATCGCGCCACTGCACTCCAGCCTGGGTGACAGAGTGAAGACTCTGTCTCAAAAAATAACAAAAAAACAAAAAGATAGCCCAAGACAGCCACAATCTGAATGGGAAATGGCTCATTTGTCAACATGAGCCGTGTGACTGAACGGAGGCAGTACACACATGGGGCAGACCGAGGGTTTGTGGCGGCAAACAGCCTCGACACTGGGAGAGGCAGAGTCCCAGACTGGACGCGTGATGAGGCTCCGAAGTCGTGTTGAGTAGGCATGAGGAAGTCGGTCACAACAAATCACATATTTTAAAATAGGCTTTATATTTTGGAGCAGTTTTAGGTTTACAGTAAAATTGAGCAGAAGTTACCAAGAATGTCCGTATACACCTCCTCCCACACACACAGCCTCCCCACCATCACCATCCCCTCGAGAGTGGTGCTTTTGTTGCAGTCAATGAACCTACACGTTGACACGTCATCTTCACCCAGAGTCCACAGGTTACATTAGGGTTCACACTTGGTGTTGAACACTCTGTGAATGTTGGCAAATGTATAAGGACCTGTACCCACCACTACATTATCATATGGAGGAGTTTCACTGCCCTAAAAATCCTCTGTGCCTGGCCTGTTCATCCCTCCATCCCCACAGCCCCTGGCAAACACTGAGCCTTTTACTCTCTCCATAGTTTTGCCCAAATAGTACATTTTTAAAAGCTAAAAAGTCCACAAATATCACAAAACCAGAAAAATGATCCTTTCAAGGTTCTGGGTCTGCATATTTCAAATCTTCTTTCTCTTCCACTTTATATGCACTGAGTCGCTGGGACATGTTCCTGCAGAGGCCCTGCAGCCAGCCTTGTACCTTCACCTTGTGGCCCTGGTGGGTCCCCAGCAAGTGCCTGTAGGCCGTGTCTATGCCAGGACAGTTATCGATGCTTCTTGTTTTTCCGAAATGACTGAGATAGATTAGATGATAGCCAGATAGATGGTTAGATTGACAGATAGATGGATAGATGACGGATAGATGTATAGATGGATGGATGGATGGACGAATGGTCAGAGTAGACCCCATTAAACCCAACTAAATAAGTCTTCAATTTGTTCAAATGGCTGTGGGAACAGGTTGCCAGGGTGCTCTGAGGCTTCATCTCTGCCCACTTTACCTAAAGACCTCCCACATTACACCTTACACTAAGGCCAGACCTCAACACAAATGATGTTAACATTAGCCACTAAAAACTGGCCAATATTGAAAGAATTGTTAGTGTTTCAAGTGTTTTAGGACCATTTTTCCAAGAAGCATGGCCTGGCAAGAGTGATTCTGATTTTTGCCTGTCTTTATAGAAACCAGACTTTCTACTTTAAGCCCAACAAATAATCAAATGCTCTTTCTTTACCATTTATAAGATCAAGTTTTATCCTGAACTGTCAGATAATGTTACCTTGAATCTGCCAATGTTTAAATTAGGCCCAGTTTGTCCTGTTCCAACCCTACCCTGTCCTCTACTCCAGAGACGTGAATGTGGTAGCGAATGCCCGGTAAACAAGAATAATAGAGGGAAGGCATCGTGGGGAGGGCACCTGATCTGCTATGGTGTGAACCCGAGGTTCAAAGTCAGTGGAACAGAACAGGAGGAAATGGAACATAATGGGTGCCGGTTGGTCGAAGGGGTTCTCGACAGGGAGGACTGCTGTACCCGCGCCGAGTTCCTGAGTGGGCAGAAGGGCTCTTTGTGAGTGTCCAGCCTTCTCATCTGTTGGGCTGGTTGGACTTGGTTTGGGAGAGACGGGGGTGCCGCTCAGATGACCACTCTTAGGATGTCAGAATTCTTTCTCTTGGCCTAGGTTCATACCTGGATTTTAAGTAAATACTGCCCTCTACTGCTAAACGGATAGCATGACAACTGGGAGGGCCGCCCAGCTTTCCCAAGGGAGCTCCGTCTGCGGAGAACCCTCCAAGACAAGTGGCGTAAGGTGCACATGAGAGTTTTATTGTTAAGACACGGAGCGCCTTCAGCAACAGCAGGTTTCCATCTCAGCAATGTACTTAGGGGAAGCATCAGGGCGAGGTTCGACTATATGGCCCTTAGAACTGTGTCAGCACCAGGACACAAGAGTATCTGGATTTGGTTGGATAATTTTAAATGCAAAGCAAAACACTTTCTCTGCCTCTTTAGATCTAACGGATTGGCTGGTGTATAGCTCTCCCCAGGTCAGGACTTTGCAAACAGAATGGAAGGCCTTGTCAATTCAGAGCTTATTCGATTTATTTATTTATTTAGAGACTGAGTTTTGCTCTGATGCCCAGGCTGGAGTGCAGGGGCTCCCTCTCAGCTCCCCGCAACCTCTGCCTCAGCCTCCTGAGTAGCTGGGACTACAGGCACGCATCACCACGCCCAGCCAATTTTTTGTATTTTTAGTAGAGACGGGGTTTCACTGTGTTGGCTGGGATGTTCTCAGTCTCCTGACCTCGTGATCCTCCTGCCTCTGCCTCCCAGAGTGCTGGGATTACAAGCATGAGCCACCACACCCGGCCAATTCAGTGCTAAGAAACAGGATTCAAGCACACCTGTCTGTCCAGGACCTCCAATCTGATGTAACTTAAGAGGTGAAGACATGGGTGCCTGTGCTTTATGTAACTTGAATATCTCCCTGTGAAACTTGGATTTTCTTTGAAAGATACTTGGAGCTGCAGTGTACATGGTAATTTAGAATAACCTGGCTCAGTCTTTGTGACAGAGGCCCTGTGTCTGTGTTCTCTGGGTTTCTTGGTTCCCTGGGTGGCAGAATCGTCACTCCCTTCTCAGCTGGACTTTCCAGATGAATTCTTTCTTTAGCCCCTTACTGTAGGCCAAGGGAGCAGGCCAGCCTCCACTGACCTCAAGCACTTTGCTTCACTTGCTCAGCCTCACTCTTCTGTCCTGCAAAATGGATTGAACTGGCCGGTGGCTGCAGTATCTTCCAGCTGCCTCTGAGAATCAACTTCTTTCTCCCCCCAAGCATCCACCAGGCTCCTTCTGGGTAGGGAGAAGGGGTCCCAGTGGTGGACGTCTAATGCCAGGTAGCCTCTGCAGCCTGGGACACTGTGTAATCTGTGTGTTAACGTCGAGTGGAGTAGCTGTCCCCCTCCCCACATGAGAATGAAGGATGTTGAGGAAGGCCCTCCATGCTCCACCTGATCACATACCTCTCCCTGGGACGAGTTCATCTCACACCTCCACATAATCACTGGGATGATTTGACGAGTCGTTTTACCAGCTTAAATGGTTACATCAGGCAAAAATGCCAAAACTCACCTGGCTTTATGATATTTTCAGTAGTGGGGGGTCGCCTCCTAAGAATTCAGGCTTATTTTCTATCTGGATTTGCACCCCAAGGGACTGCATGCACAGAAGCCTCTTTAGGCATTCAGGGTGTCAGGCAGTTGGGTGCCTGCCCTGTGCCGAGTACTAGGCTGGGAGGCCTGCGCCCGCCAGGAGGGCCCGGCCAGCTCTAGTTACCCACTCCTGGGTGCGCCAAGCCTCTGTCCTGACGAAGGCAGCCCTGCATGGAGATCAGACTCCTGCAATTGTGCTCCATTTGTTTCTCCTCTAAGCTCCCTGGCAACTGCGGATGGGAGCAGAGATCCAGATAAAATCAAAAAGGAATCCATGCGATTTAACCGGGTGCCTGGAGAGCTTCTGGGAAACTCCCACAGGCACGGGACCACCCGGAAGATAATAAATAATAAATAATAGTGGCAGAAACCAGCGCCTAATGCCTCCCCTTTCATCTTCGGTTTCCTCCAGAGGGTCTTGGCGCCTGGGTTCAATGTCGACCTGCGAGTTTTGTTCTACTGTTTGACTGTGCCTTGGTATGAAAACAAAAACTCCAACTTCCTCTGACTGCACGGCGACCCTGGGAGGACCGAGGAGAGACTCCCCAGGGGCAGGGTCCTGCTCGTCCTCACCCCCTCCCACCCCAGCAGGTCTCTGTCTGGGAAATCGCGGCACCCTGATCTATGCTCAGGTTCAAGTGGAGAACTTGGAAGGTGAGAAGCCAGGCTTCATATCCTGTTAAACCCACATGTGCACGTGCGCGTGTGCGCGCGTGCACACACACACACACACACATGCACACACAACCACACACACCCCTCTGACTGTAAATACAGGATTCAGCCTATAAAAGAAACAATGAGAGCTGGATTCAATGAGGTTCCCCCAGCAAATGGAGTGTTTAGGGTTTTGTTGGGATTCTATTGTGTAGACTGGAGTTCCTTAATACAGTTGAGACAGTGAGCAGCTTCCTGTTATGGAAACAGTCAAACCGTGACATTCAGAAAGTCAATCTATACAGCAACTGGATAAACAAGCAAGATAATCATCAGCCATCATCGGCACAATAGCCAAAATGACTTTGCTTGGGGACAAGGGGCTGGCTCAGACCCAAGCAATTCAAATGAATAGAAGCCATCTCCTGGCCAACAGGCCTTCATTGTGCCCGGGATTGTGCCCACCGCCCTGTGCGCTGGGGCTGGGAGTGTGCATGCCCAGATCCCAGCACTATTTATAGGCCCGCCCACCGGGAGCTGTGTGTCTGGCTCCCTGGGTCACCTTCTGAAGGCCTGTGGAGGGCACTGTGTCAGGACAGATGTTTCATCTTTGCCAGCGCTGAGATTGGAGACAAGACTCTGGGTCCCATCAGTTGTGGGGTGAGCTTGGCCAAGCCAGGCCTTGAGTGCAGTGCTCAGCCTCCCCGTTGGCAGGAGGACCCTAACGATGGGTCCAAGTCGTCTGCTCCCTGTTTCCTCTGAGGGCTGCACACGTAGCTGTGCCTTTGACTAGAGAGGAAGGGACAGGCAGGGGCAGCTTTATTTTAGGAAGTATCTGAACTCGGGACTTGGCCCTTTCACAGTTGCCAGGCTTGTTACTGGAAAGGGGTCTGGATCCAGACCCCAAGAGAGGGTTCTTGGATCTCATGCAAGAAAGAATCCAGGGCAAGTCCATAGAGTGAAGTGAAAGCAAGTTTATTAAGAAAGTAAAGGAATAGGCTGGGCGCGGTGGCTCACGCCTGTAATGCCAGCACTTTGGGAGGCTGAGGCGGGCAGATCATGAGGTCAGGAGATCAAGACCATCCTGCCCAGCATGGTGAAAGCCTGTCTCTACTAAAAATACAAAAACTAGCTGTGTGTGGTGGCAGGTGCCTGTAGTCCCAGCTACTCCGGAGGCTGAGGCAGGAAAATCACTTGAACCCAGGAGGTGGAGAGGTGGAGGTTGCGGTGAGCCGAGATTGCACCACTGCACTCAAGCCTGGTGACAGAGCAAGACTCTACCTCAAAAAAACAGAAAAAAAGGAAAGGAATAAAAGAATGGCCATAGATAGAGCAGCCCCAAGAGCTTCTGGTTGCCCCATTTTATGGTTATTTCTTGATGATACACTGAACAAGAGGTGGGTTATCCCGCCTCCCCTTTCTAGAACATATTGGGTAACTTCCCAGCGTTGCGAGGGCATTTGTAAACCGTCATGGTGCTGGTGGGAGCGTAGCAGTGAGGATGACCAGAGGTCACTCTCGTGGCTCTCTTGGTTTTTGAGGGTTTTGGCTAGTTTCTTTAGGTCAACCTGTCTTATCAGCAAGGTCTTTGTGACCTGTATCTTGTGCCAACCGCCTGTCTCGTCCTGTGGCTAAGAATGCCTTAACTCTGTGGGAATGCAGCCAGGTACGTCTCAGCCTCTACTATCCAGCCCCTATTCAAGATGGAGTCACTCTGGTTTGAATGCCTCTGACAGGCTAAATGCAGCAAGACACATCTTCTGTCCTCCAAACTGTGCTGTCTGATGCTGAGAGAGTCCTGGTCCCTGATCAGCCCTTACACAACATGCATACAGCGGATTAACCTGCCCTTGGCATCAGATTCACACCAAGAATGGCACAATCCCTCTACCTAGGTGTCATCACTGATCACACATGTGTTCTGGCCTGGAGGGTCTGAGATGGTCTTACAACCCCCAAATCTTTTCTTTAGCAGCCAACATCTGTCTGAAAGCAAGTGGCCAGCATTTGACTCTTTGGATTAAGCCAAAGGTTGGGGTATGTTGCAAGTAGGAGCAGAGTGTCAGGACAGCCCTCTTGGGGTGGATGTGAGCCTGTGAGGGGAATGGAGGCCCCCTGCTCTCTCCCAGGCCTCAGTCTCTTTGTTTGGGAAGAGAGAGCAGGTGTCAGACAGGGCCTGGGGAGTCAGAGAGCCTGGGAAGGACACTGCGGGGCAGGAGGATCAGAAGAGGCTGGCCTGGGGTCTGGGGAGCTCTTGGAATTATTCAGGGGACAGAGGGGAGAATCGCTCTGAGAGTGCTTTCTGTAGCATTCAATTCTGAAATCTTTGCACAAAAGAGTGGACTAATAGATCTTTTTCTAGATATAAATAATACTTTACTCAGTCTCTGTTTTTCTTCTACACATGGTGATGCCATTCAAGTTATGAAATAAACAAACTTGTTAATATATAAGGCAGTCAACACAACCAGATTCAGACATGGCCCAGATGTTGCAGCTACTTTACAGCAAATTTAAAGTAACGGTAATTAACATATTAAAAGATACACTAGAAAAGGTAGGCAACATGCATGATGGTGAATTTCAGCAGAGGGATAGAAAGTACAAAAAGGTAAATAAAATGCTTCAAATACAAAAGAAACAAAACCCAGATATAAAGGATTAGCATCAGAGGCCCACGGATCCCTATCCGAAAGTTAGTTCAGATAGGAGTGGACTAATAACACATTCTGAGTTTCCAAGGGGCAGGCATCCGCCTTTCAGAGCTAGTTTGCATCTCAGAGGTTCCTCTAGGCTGAATGCCAAGGCTCAGAGGGAGGCTGTGACTTACCTGTGGATGCAGCATGAATGTGGCGGGTCAGAGGCGGGAGCCTGGATTTCGGAGCCTGGCCTTGCTCCCTCCACACCTCACAGCTCTCACCCCACAGAGCCTGAGATGGCAGCAGAAGTTCTGGGAGCTTCCCAGCTTCTCAATCCCAGAGAGAGGCTGACCCAGCGCCCTGCTCAGGGAGTACCTGTGTTCGTCGTTCCCCAAATTCCCGGCCCTCCATGCCTCCTAGGAGCTCGAAGCATGGGGCCTCCCCAGCAGCCTGTCAGCAGGGAGGAGGAGAGCAGGCTTGCTGGGTGCATCCTTCCATCCCTGCCTGAGAACAAGGGCCCCACCTGGGCCAGGAGAAGCCTGTGATCGGCCACCACACCTCACACCTGTCCGCTCTGTCTTCCCTGCTGCCCAGGGAGAGGGGGAAGACAATGGTGAATGTCAGCAAGGATGACACACACACACACAAAATCAAATCTTTTGGCTGGGCAAGGTGGCTTACACCTGTAATCCCAGCACTTAGGGAGGCTGAGGGAGGCAAATCACAAAGTCAGGAGTTCAAGACCAGCCTGACCAACATGGTGAAACTCTGTCTCTTAAAAATACAAAAAAATGAGCCAGGTATGATGGTGCCTGCCAGTAATCCCAGCTACTCAGGAGGCTAAGGCAGGAGAATGCCTTGAACCTGGGAGGCAGAGGTTGCAGTGAGCCAAGATTGTGCCACTGTACTCCAGCCTGGGCACCAGAGTGAGACTCTGTCTTAAAAAAAAAAAAAAAAAAATCCCAGGACATTCAACTCGCTATCCCAAAGGGAAGAGTTCAGCTAGGAAGTGAGTCATGCAAAAACTGTCTTCCTTTTGTTCCCAGACACAAAGCCCTAATGCCCATACCTAGTTATCTCATGTAAAATGTAGATTTACTTTCACATGTAAAATATGGATTGGCCGGGCACAGTGGCTCACTCCTGTAATCCTAGCACTTACGGAGGCTGAGGTGAGTGGATCGCGTGAGCTCAGGGGTTCAAGACCAGCCTCGCCAACAAGAGAAAACCCTCATCTCTACCAAAAAATACAAAATTTAGCCAGGCATGATGGCGCGTGCTGGTAGTCCCAGCTATTTGGGAGGCATGATAATCACTTGAACCCAGGAGGCGGAGGTTGCAGTGAGCTGAGATCACACCTGGCTAATTTTTCTATGTTTTGTAGAGATGGGGTCTCACTATGTTGCCCAGGCTGGTCTTGAACTCCTGGGCTCAGTAGATCCTCCCACCTTGGCTCCCGAAGTGCTGGCATTACAGGCGTGAGTCACCGCACCGGCCAATGCTGTATCCCTTGATAAACCTCCCCTTATCCCTCTCTACATCCTGTCCTTCCCAGGCTCTAGTATATTCTGCTCTACTTTTTACTTGTATGAGATCACTTTTTTAGCTTCCACAGGGAGTGGGAACACGTGCTGTTTAGCTTTGTTCCTGTCTCCAGCCTGGGTGACAGAGGGAGACCCTGTCTCAGGAAAAAAAAAAAAAAAAGGATTCAGTGAGTTCTAACCAGAGCCTCAGGGGAAGGAAACCACTTGCTCATTTCCTACCCTCCCTTTTCTTCCCCCTTCCTCTCCTGCCCATTCTTTCCCCTTTAAATGTTGAAGTCGTCAAGACCGTCTTTGGAAGAAAGCATAGGCCACAGCTACTTCTGCAACTGTGTTTCTTCTTCCTGGGGGCCCTCAACCTTGGCAAAAGAAACCAAGCAACATTCCCGTTCTCTCTCCCTCTTTTTCTTCCGCTTTCTTCCTCTCCTTCACTACTCTTTTTTAATTTCCTTCTCTCCTTTCAGAAAAAAAAAAAGAAACCTTTAACTTCATCGAGATCTGTTGTAAGCATTCTTTGGTTTACAACTTTAAGCAAGAGGGAATTCAGGCCAAAAAACTCAATTCTGGAACCCCCAAATTATAACCCTTCCTATTTCTATGGCACATAAAGTAGTTCTGGGCCCCTACATACACGTTCTCCGGTATATAAAGCATTTTCAGGTTCACCCACCCTTGGTTTCCCTATATCCACAGATTCAATTATTCCATTTTACAAACAAGAAGCACTAGCACCCGCAGGGCTCAGAAACTTACCTGAAACACACACCTGGGGAATTCCATAGTCAGGATTTCCGGCGGGACCTGGGGGTTTGAGCCCAGAGCTCATTCCACTAAACCTTCCCAAAGCTCGACTCCACAAAACCCCTGCTTAGCCATCACGTGGAATTCAAAGGCAGGAGGGATGCACATTTACTCTGTTTATAGCTGACAACTTTTGAACTCAGGTGAATGTCATTGTTCAACTGCTGCTGGTTCAATTCAAGAATCTCAAGGTCTTGAAAGTGGAAAAAAAAATTCCACCCTGATTCTCAAAGCAGATGAATGTCGCATGGTTCACGGAGAGCCTCATCTCTCCATGGTGGAGAAATTAGCCTTCAGTTATGTACACAGAATAATAAAGATGTGCTAGGGGAAGAGGCCAGAGGGAAACAAAACCTGTCCATGCAGCACACAGTTCCCTCCAGACACAGGATGTTTTCTGTGGCCCAGGTGGCAGTGCAGTGGCATGATCTTAGCTCACTGCAACCTCCGCCTCCCAAGTTCAAGTGGTCCTCCTGACTCAGCCTCCTGAGTAGCTGGGATTACAGGCACCCGCCACCATACCCAGCTACTTTTTTTGTATTTTTAATAGAGATGGGGTTTCACCATGTTGGCCAGGCTGGACTCGCTCCCGGCCTAGGACTGCCTGTTTTGGACCACAGTCAGCTCTGTAGCTGGGAAGACACAGCAACTAGTTTCTGCCCTAGGATGGGGTGTCATGGTCTTATTTTATTTTATTATTTTACATTAAATATGTGTTGTTCTGGCTGGGTGTGGTGGCTCACACCTGTAATCCCAGCACTTTGGGAGGCTGAGGCAGGCGGATCACCTGAGGTCAGGAGTTTGAGACCAGCCTGGCCAACATGGTGAAATCCCATCTCTACTAAATATAAAAAATTTAGCTGGGCTTGGTGGCATGTGACTGTAGTCCCAGATACTCGGGAGGCTGAGGTGGGAGAATCACCTGGGCCTGGGAGGTCAAGGTTGCAGTGAGCCAAGATCATGCCACTGCACTCCAGCCTGGTGGACAGAACGAGACCCTGTCTCAAAAAAAAAAAAAAGTTTAGTTTTTATTGTGCGTCAAGTATACCTCAATAAAGCTCTAAAAAATATGTAAGTGTAAATCTATAAATCTCCATATAAAATTTATGTACATGAAAATCTATATAAATGAAAGATATAACATTTATGGTGCTGCCATTGTAAGTTTATAAATATATAAATACATATAAGTTTATAAATTCATTGTAATCCCAATAAAAATTCCAGAGGGTTTTCCAGGAAAAAAAATCATGATGTTCAGGTTCTATCCCAGACCAAGAGAGCTAGAACTTGGGGCATGAGGTCTATGTTTTTTTTAATTTACATTTTAGTTTTTTAAATTTTAATTTTAATTAAAACTTTTTTTAGTAGTACCCATTTGTGGGGTCCACAGTGATGCCTTGATACATGTAACGTATAGTGATGAGGTCAGGGCAATTAGCACGTTCATCCTCTCAAACATTTGCCATTTCTTTGTGTTGGAAACATTCAGTATCCTCCTTCTAGCTGTTTGAAAATATATAATATATTATCAGTAACTATAGCCATCCTATAGTGGTTTGGAACACTAGAATTTATTCCTCCTATCTAGTTGTGATTTTGTGGGGTTTTATTTTGTTTTGAAACAGGGTCTCGCTGTCACCCGGGCTGGAGTGCAGTGGCACGATCATGGCTCACTGCCACCTCAAACCCCCAGGCTCAAGGGATCCTCCTGCTTCAGCCTCCCAAGTACACTACCACACCTGGCTAATGTTTCTATTTTTTGTAGAGATGGGGTCTCACTATGTTGCCCAGGCTGGTCTTGAACTCCTGGGCTCAACTGATCCTCCCACCTTGGCCTCCCAAAGTGCTGGGATTACAGGCGTGAGCCACTGCGCTGGCCAATGCTGTACCTCTCAGCAAGTCACCTCTTACCGCTCCCTTTCCCCTGCCCTTCCTAGTCTTTGGTATGCTCGGCTCTACTTTTTACTTGTATGAGATTATTTTTTGGCTCCCACACAGGAGCGAGAACATGTTCAGTTTACCTTTGCTCCTGGGGTCCTAGTTTCCTTCCCTAACAGGACCCCTGGCCGGGCTGCACCAGCCCCTCACACCTGTGTCCTCCTAGGTCTACCTGATCGGGGACCTTCAACTCTGCTGTCCCCTCTGGTCTTGTGTCTTTCTGTGATACTCAAACCCAGCTCACATGCACTCAGAGCTTCCTTCAGGTGGCACCTGAGCCAGTTCACACCATCTCACGGGCTTCTCCTGAGGCCCGAAAGTGGCTCCATGCCACGTGGGGCCCACGAAGGCTCAATGGTACCTGACTCCCCAATGAAGCAGCAGCAGAGGCTGGACTCTGGGTTGCCAGGCTGCGGGTCTGGGGCTTCTTTCTGCACACATTGTCCCCTGATACCCCATCCCCCAGTCCCGCAGACTTAGGCCCTTCCTCATCTTGACCCAGTGAAGCTCCAGCCACAGTCCTGACCCTCCTTCTCCTGCCCTGCTGGCCTCTGGTCCCCACCTCTCCGAAGGACCGGATGCCGTGTTTCCATCCTGAGAGACTCCGCTGGCTCACTCCTGCTCCTTCCTCACGCTTTCTCAGGAGCAGAACTTGTCAGTGGTTGAGTCTCCCTCTCCCTGCTCTCCTCAAGCATGGACTGCGCAGTGGGAATCAGGAGAAAGAACTCCAGGGCTGCCAAGTTCACAGCTAAGCACCCCAGATCTGCGGGGTTGGGGGCAAGACAGGCCTGGATCCCAGGCTCCTCACGCTCTCTGCCATTGCCCAGAGGGTCCCCCTGCGATACCACATGGTCACTTCTGACACAGGCCAAAGACTCAGCTCAGGCGCCTCCCAGGCCCCACGGCTTTAGCAGCCCCTCCGGCCTTCAGAGGAGGCCCTGCCCGACCCGGCTCCCTCACCTCATGGCCCGGGTGGACAGAGCCAATCCTGACCCTCCCTCGTGCAGCCCTCCTCCCGCAGCCTCGCCTCCTCCTCTCCGTCCCTCCAGATCTCATCCATGCTCCCAGCCCCCACCCACACGCTGGCTCCTTCAGGAAGTCTTCCCTTGTGATTCCATTTTGCAAAGGAGGAAACTGGGTTGGGCAGGTTTCAATAACCTGCCCGAGGTTCTGCAGCTAGTGGGGAAGGGCTGGCTTCCTTCATCTGTTGATTCTTTCCTCCCTCCGATGGACTCCAAAATCAGGCATCTCTCTGCGCAGCCCTGCCTCCTCAGGAGGGACAGTCTTGAGCGCACTGCCCAGGACCAGGTGCTGCAGCTGTGTGTGCTCCCCTCACCCCTCGCAAAGGGCCAGGAAGCTCGGAATGTGCTTCTCTAGCCCCTAGAAGAGGGCCAGCCACACTTTAGGGGTGCAGGCAGTCCCCGCAGGAAAGACCTCGGTATTAACTAAAAACATCAGCTGCCACTTACCAAGTGCCAACCACCTCAGAGCCTCTGCTAATTCTTAGCACTTCTCCCATCTAATCCTCGCCCCCACCTCCCATGTTAAGTCTCATTATTTCCACCTTCAGAGGAAGACACGGGGCTTAGAGATCACCTGAGAGCTGGCACCTTCCCCACACTTCTGCCTGTCCTCCTGACCATGTGAGGTGTTATTTCTGCAGGACACCTGGGAAAATTGGGGTTCAGAAAGTTTCAGTCACCAGCCCTTGCATGTGGTGGAGTTGGGATGAAAGTCCAGACCTGGAGACTTTGTTCCCTGGGTCCATTCTGCTGCCTTTGACGGAGTGGAGGGAAGGCTCACCGTGGGAGCCCTGCGGATGGCCGGGGGCCATTTCCATGGTTTCACTGAGTGGGGGAAGGGAGGTGAGGAGCTTGTTATTGCTTTCAAGGGACAGTGAGGCACATCACATAGGATGCATGAAACGATTCATCAACTGAGGGTCCCAAGACCTGGGAAGGTATTATCTGTTATGGGCTGTATGTCATGGCAAATAACGTAACTGCTCTTAGTGTCCTTTTTCTTCAACTCGAACTTGGTGTATTAGGCCGTTCTTGCGTTGCTCTGCAGAAATAGGGGAGGATGAATAATTTATAGAGGTGTCATTGGCTCACGGCTCTGCAGGTTGTACAGGAAGCACAGTGGCATCTGCTTCCAGCTGGCCTCAGGAACTTCCAGTCATGGTGGAAGGCAAAGGGGGAGGAGGTACGTCACATGGTGAGGACGGGAGCTAGAGCAAGGGTGGGGGCTGCCACACACTTCTAGATGACCAGGTCTCATGTGAACTCAGAGCCAGAGCTGACTTATCACCGAGAAGATGGCCCAGGTTGTTCATGCCGGATCCACCCCCATGATCCAAATGCCTCCCACCCCAGCACTGGACCCTACAAGTCAACATGAGAGTTGGGCAGGGACTTACATTCAAACTATATTACTTTCTTCCTGGCAAGAGGCAGAAAGGGAAACAGTGAACCAGTAACAAACAGGACGCTTGCAGGTGGTGATAACCTGATAACTGATATCGAGAAGACGAACAGACTTGGTAGGGGGATGGGACAGAGACAGAGGGAGGGGGCGGCATTACCCTGTCTCTGCTGCATCTGTCCCTCGCCCCCACTCCCGCCCAGCTGGAGCCGGGACTGACCTTTCTCGCCTGTGCCTGAGTCATGGATGATCTGCCTCCTCCTCTACCCTGGGCGTGAAAATGTCCATCCTGTGTTTCTTCCACCCGCCTCCCCCTTTCCCTTCCCGGAAGGCGTGAAAGCAGTGGGCTTGCTAGTGGTCATCTTCCAGTCCTCCTTCCAAGGGATTCCTTGGCTGCTGGGATAGAATTTGCAGCTCTGGGGACAGTTGTTTTGTGGCTGGCTCCTTTACCTCACAGCCCTGGCAGTAACCGCAAGCAAAATCCAGAAACCAGGTGCAAAACCACAACATCTGCATCAACCCAAGGCCATGCCAGGCAGCAGTTCTCCCCACCTCCCATCCCACACCCATCCCAAAAACGTGAGGATTGGAAAGTGATCCGCAGCCGACACGGCCATACCCAAAGTGAAGCGGATTCTAGGCCGTGGGGAGCCTGGGAGGGCTGGGGGCTGGGCTGTCCTGGTTTGCACCTTTGGCGCATTCTGGAAATTGAGACTCAGAGCTCAACTTGGAAATTGCAGAAGTGTGAGAGGCGTGGTTTGGCAGTAGAATGGGTGGGGTGCGCTGGGCCCAGCGGGCTGCTGGGGCGGGGAAAGGCTGGGCTGCAGCTCTGGGACCTGCCGCTTCACAGCACAGTCTCCACCTGCAGGATAGCTGGGCTTTGGGCATCTGGAGCCGCTGGGAGAACCTTTCCCCAGGGACAGCACCTGCCTCCCGCTCTCAGTTCCCTCTTCCTCCAAGTAAGAAGATAGTATTGTAGTGGCCTCCCCTGGGCAGACTTCTGGAAGGTGCAAGCGGCCCCCAAAGGGACCTGGGGCCATTTTAGAATCACTCATAATGGCACCGGATGGAAACACAGCAGAGTATGTAATTGAGTTCCTCCACTTTACAGTCAAGGAGACTGAGGGGCTGCTCGACTAAGATCGCGCGGGCAGAAAGTAGCTGTCCCGTGATTTGACACAGATTTTTGGCATCTAGCTTGGTGTTTTTCCCACCACACTTCTCATCTGCCTTACACCTTGCAGCCCTGAAGCCTGAAACGCCTGCAGACTGAAGGATGGAGAGACGGCCTTACATCCTGCAGAGTCTAGCACAGGCCCTGAGTCACCTGGCTTCCCAGAGGAGCATCCAACTTCACATACTTGTTTTAAGAGAAACTGAAGTCATTCAATCCCAGTGGTGTTTCAGAGCCTAGCAGACTCAGCTGGCCTGCTGTCTTCCGGGCGGTGCCACTGTGCTACGCAGCGCTCTGCAGACCTGGCTTTTTGGCTGAAAAGACAAAAGATTATCTCTTCCACTCATTCACTATGAAACTTCTGACAACACACGTAACTTGTATGCGCACCCGTGTTCTTATCTGTACAATAATCTCTATGCTCTTCTTACATCAATTAGTTGCTAGAACAAAAATAAAATGTCTACTGTGAAAATTCTGTAGTTCAGCATTCAGTCCTCCTCCTGATCATGGCCTGGGGAACTGAAGACGTGCATTCTCTTGCATGTCATTTTGCATAACTTGAATTAGTGATTACCAAAGGTCTCACGCGACTAATGAGAATGCCAGTAAGACACCGGGACTGTCCAGAGTTGGAACTTGTATTCCCAACCCTTCTTCTTTTTTTAAGACAGAGTCTTACTCTGTCGCCCAGGCTGGAGTGCAGTGGTGTGATCTCGGCTCACCGCAACCTCTGCCTCCTGGGTTCAAGGGATTCTCCTGCCTCAGCCGCCCAAGTAGCTGGAATTACAGGCACACACCTGGATAATTTTTGTATTTTTTTAGAGACAGGGTTTTGCCATGTTGGCTAGGCTGGTCTTGAACTCTTGGCCTCAAGTGAGCCGCCCATCTTGGCCTACAGGCATGAGCCAGGGCACCTGGCCTCAGAACAATTTCAATGAGAAGATTCCTCTGCTCCCAGTGGTTTCTGTCAATACTGATTTCTTGACTCACCAACCTCTTCTAAAGGTGGAACCAAGAGAGGCTGGGCATGGAGGTGGTTATTTAGGCCTCACAACTGGAGGTTCTACCGCCAGCCCTGGTGATGCTGCAACAGCAGACTGATCCCAGATAGAGGCACGCTTCTCAGACACTGCAGGCTCCGTTCCAGACCATGGCAATAAAGTGACTACCGAGCTAAAGCTACTCACACTAATTTTTTTTGTTTGTTTATTTCCAAGCACACATGAAAGTTATGTTTCTGGCCAGGCAGGGTGACTCACACTTGTAATCCCAGCACTTTGGGAGGCCAAAGTGGGCAGATCACCTGAGGTCAGGAGTTCAAGACCAGTCTGGCCAACTGGTGAAACCCTGTCTTTACTAAAAATATAAAAATTAGCCAAGTGTTGTGGTGCGGCACGTACCTGTAATCCCAGCTACTCGGGAGGCTGAGGATAGAGAATCGCTTGAACCCAGGAGGCGGAGGTTGCCGTGAGCAGGGATCACACCATTGCACTCCAGCCTGGGTGACAAGAGCCAACTCTGTCTCAAATAACATTTAAAAAGGTATGTTTCCATTGTACTGTAGTCTGTTAAGTGTGCAATGGTATTGTGCCAGAAAAGCCATGCACATTAGTTTGAAAATACCTTATTGCTAACAGTGCTAGTGAAGTAGGCGTATGCGGTTGGAAAAATGATCCCGACAGACTTGTTTGTGTACGGTTCCACAAAACTTCGATTTGTAAAAAGAAATAGTTATGAAGTGCAGGAAGTGAGGTGTAATAAAACAAGATGTGCCTAGAAGATGTGCCTCGGGACCTTGGGGTCAGCGATCCATACACACGAAGCAGGGTCCCCTGGGCAGGGCAGTCAGGACAGGCTCTCTGGAGGTGAACCTTCGTACATGGGATGGGGGAGGAGTGACTGGTTCCCTGAGCTGGTTAGAACTGTGACTGGCCCAAGATCTCTTGTCCATTCAGTAGTGTGTGTTGCAAACCATCTGCTATGTAAAAAGCCAAGTCATTCATCAGTTATTTCATGAACCTCCTCTTTCAGAATGACATGGCAACATGTCTAGGAATCTGCTCCCCTGAAACGGTTACAGCACAGCATGGATCTCACATCCCAGCAGCTTCCCCAGCATCCAATGACAGGAAAGCTGTCTGTGTGGGCTCCTCGCCTGGTGGCAGGCAGGTGTATGTTCCGGGGCCTGCTCTGTGCTGCAATACACAACCCGTGGACCTCTGTAGGAGGGTAGTGGACCCGCGCCCCATGACCCCCATTCCTCGGTCTTGCGCCAGACTGACTTTGCCCATCTGTGTGCCCTGCCTTGTTCACTTGAGCAAAGCTTCGCCTTTCCTGTGTGCAGTTCCACGGTTGTGTGTGCAGTTCCATAGATGTGTATGCAAATCCACAGATATGTGTGCAATTCCACAGGTGTGTGTTTGCAGTTCCACATATGTGTGTGCAGTCCCACATATGTGTGTGCAAATCCACAGATATGTGTGTAAATCCATAGGTGTGTGTGTGCAGTTCCAGCTGTGTGTGCAGTTCCACAGTTTGTGCGATTCCACAGATGTGTGTGCAAATCCACAGATATGTGTGCAATTCCACAGACTGTATCCTGTGTGTAATCTGGTTTGGGGTCATTTCACATGGCACTGGGTGAGCCGCCCATCCCCACCTCCTTGTTTGGGAACTAGGACCTGCAAGTGATAAGCTCAAGGTCACAGGGCGGGTTGGAGGTAGCAGCCTCCAGGCTCCTGGCTCCGACTGCTGGGATGTGGCCCTGGCGTGACTGTACCTCGGCTCCTGCAGGCGGATTGTTGCTTCTCCCTGGCTTCTAACCCAGTCCTCCCTGCTGCCGAGGCCCTCCCGACTCCAGTGTCTCTACCGCCCATCTCCATGTGCACCTGGGTCCCCCCTTGTGAGCATCTCCCATGGACAATTAAGGGGCACAGACCTGGGGGAGCTGTCATCTTGTGACCACCTTCTCTCTCCCACCCCTTGCTGTCTCCTCCAGGACAGACCCCACATTGCTGGGGCCATGGAGATCAGCCCATACCCATCACCGAGTCCCAGGAGCTCAGGCCCGAGGGGCCTCTGGTGGATGCAGTGAGGTCAGGGGCACGGGGCAAGGGGCCGGGGCTGGGTGGGGGCTGGGTGGGGGCTGGGTGGGGGCTGATTTGGCCCCAGCGGCCCTCCCAAGCCTGAATGGATGGAAGTCCCGGCGGAAACACCTGGTGGGGACGGAAATGCAGGACAACTTTTATTATCCCTGTTCACAGGTCCATTCAGACTATATTGGGGGCTTCCTATTTCCTCTGCTGGCACCTCACACTCATTCATAACAAGAAAGGCCATTGTGCTCCTGAGTTATGGGCCCAGGAGCCCCGTGGGCGGGCATTCAACACATCGGCCCCAAGACTTATTTTTAAAATCGTATTCCCTGCTGAGTTGCGATTCTTATTTTTTCCTTCTCCCACAAAGAAAACTTTAGAGGGTAGTTTTGTCCTAACTCTGAGGGTAAAAAATAAGTGAAGTCCCTTTCAGGCACCCTGCAGGATCCCGCTGACAGGGAGGAGAGCTCCCCTCAGCTCCACTCAGATTGCAATCCTGGCTGTGCCCACACAGTTGCTGGCCGGCATTGAGTCAGCGATTTAACCCAATAGTTCAGTCCAAGCTGTCAAATGAGCGAGTGGGCAAGATCTCTAGTGTCTCTTTCAGTTCCTAAATGCTGTGATGGCATGCAGTATGCACTGAAGAGTACAGTCTTCCCCTGGGATGTGGCCGTGGAGAGGAGCTCCACTCGGAGAGGACAAGAAGCTGGGCGTGGTGGCTCTTGCCAGAAATCCCAGCACTTTGGGAGGTTGAGGCAGGCGGATGGCTTGTGCCCAGGAGTTTGAGACCAGCCTGGGCAACATGAGGACAATCTGTTTCTGCAAAAAATAAAAATAAAAAAAGTAGGTGGGCATGATGGTGCACCTGTAGACCCAGCTACTCGGTAGGCTGAGATGGGAGGATTGCTTGAGCCTGGGAGTTTGAGGCTGCAAGTGAGCCATGCTCACCCCCCCGTACTCCAGCCTGGGGAAAAGAGCAAGACTCTGTCTCAATACATACATGCATACACACACACACACACACACACACACACACACACACACATACACACACATATGTACACACACACACACACACATACACAGAGAGGGCAAGACATTGCCACACACCTGACTGTTCAACTCCATGCAGGAGTCAGCCACAGCTCCAGAAATCACAGCTTCCAACACAGACCCTGGACAGCACCTGTGATGCTGCGAGGCTGCCTCCAGGGGTGAGGGCAGCCTTGAGCAGAGGTTCCATTTTCAAGTCAGACCCTCAATAAAGAGGCATCCAGCCTTGGTAGCCACGAACAGAGCAGTGGTGGGCACTCTGCCAGGGCTCCCCTTCAGGGCTGCTGCCTGGAGCTGCTCAGACTCTCCTCCCTGAAAGGGAACTTCCACGTGACTTGGTCTTCCCCCCGCCACAACTCGGTGTTAGAATAAGGCCCCGTGATGGAGCCTTGAGTCACCAGGTCAGCTCCATAGCTCGTGCAACTCATATGCAAACGCCGTACTCAACAGAGCACCCGACCAGAGCACATATGCATTTGTCTGTGTTTGCTCCTAATACTACTTGTTAAAGGAAAAATTATTTTGACGCTTGTTTAAGGGGTAAGGAAGGCTTCACTCAGGACTACTAGGCAGGTTGCAAGACAATCACGATAGAGGAGAGAGATTGGCTCAACTTGGAACGTGAGAGTAAGTGGGGATTCATCACCAAAGAGCAGCTTAGGGGTCAGTGGGGGGAAAATCACTAAGGGGAGATATCAAGGGGAGGGGATTCACAAAACCGACCTACCAGATCCTTGCTGAAGGCAGGCCAGGGTGACCAGATACCACCGGGGGGGCGGGGGTGGGGTAGAGGAGGAGTGGTCTGCTGCCGAGGTGGCTAGTGGGACTCTTAATTAAACTGGACTCTACAAGGACAGACAGGGAAGCCCAAGGAGAAAGCTGTGCTGGAGAGAGTGCACAGAGGAGCCTGTCTCGTGTCTGACCATGGCCAGTGGCTTGGTCCTGCCTCTGCCCAAACATGGGAAGGGGATTTGCCAGGGAGAAACCACGCTCTGCTTTTCTGGGTCTCGATGACCCTGCAATCGATGAGTTCTCACCCTTCTTTCCTTGGCAGGGAGAGGGTCCTGGCCTTGGGGGCAGTTGGATCTGGATCCTGACTCAGTTGCCATTGGATTCCGAGTCCACCATGGGATAACTGCTTTGCAAATGATGGAGAGAGCCCCAGGGCTGCTGGGTGCACTGGTCCCCTCCCCAGTACAAGTAGCTTGTGGGAAGCTGGCTGGCTTCTATCCTTCCTTCCTTCTTTCTTTTTTGAGATGGAGTCTCACTCTGTCACCCAGGCTAGAGTGCAATGGCATGATCTCAGCTCATTGAAACCTCTGCCTCCTGGTTCAAATGATTCTCCTGCCTCAGCCTCACAAATGGCTGGGATTACAGGCACTCCCCGCCTGCCCTGCCCCATGCCTCCCTAATTTTTATATTTTTAGTAGAGATGGGGTTTAGACATGTTGGCCAGGCTGGTCTCAAACTCCTGGCCTCAAGTGATCTGCCCGCCTGGGCCCCCCAAAGTGCTGGGATTATAGGCATGAGCCACCGCTCCCAGCAAAGCCGCATTTTTCTTTGTTTCTTCCTTACTTAGCTGCTTGTAGCCAAGGGGAGGGGCCACATGGATTGCCAACACCAGGAGGACAGGGCTGGGGTAGGACGGGTTCTCTGCCTATCTGTGCCAGGGCTCTTCAAACAGTGCCTGCAGGAGTGAGTGAATGAGGATCAGACGGGAGGCGGGCAGAGACACAGGGTGGGCGGGTCCCTGGGAGGTGAGGCTCTGTGACGTTGTGGGACCCATTGTGGCTTCTGAGAAAGGTCCAGTTTCCCCTTGTCTGCCTTCTTAGCTCTGGTCTGGGGTTTTGCTAGTTTGGCTGCTGCTGGAAGTGAAAAGTGGAAAAGAAAATACACTAATAACCCTAATTACTCCTAGTCCCAGACCTCAGTGTGTCACATTAGAGCCAGCCTCGGAGTGGGACAGCTGGGCAAAGGGGCCTCTGTAGACCAGCTCTGCTCTCTGTGGCCCTGGCTGTCCACTGGCCCTCTTGGGAGGTCAAGGAGGCAAGGAGGGGCTGATACATCGATCTCCAGCTGTGTGCTTTGAGGCCTACTTTATCTCATCAAACGCTCCGAATGTCCTTTGATAGATTCTAACAGCCCCATTTTACACCTAAGGATGTTGGGGTTCAGGGAGGTTGACCTTGCCCTAGGTCACACAGCTGCAGAGGCTGAGCCAGGATCCCAGACCTGATCCCCAGCCATGCTGCCAAACGAGCAGTACTACCCGCTGTGCCACAGCGCCACCGCAAGAACCCCGTGGGCATGTCTTTGCGTGGTGCGGAGGGGCTTCCCAGGATGATCTGTGTTTCTGCTGGTCAGAAGATTACTCTTCTCTCAAATCCCAATCATCTCTGTCACTTTAAGGTGGGGGCTTCTTGGAGAAAAGCAAACAGATTAGCAATAAGCCAAAGGAAACCTCTGAAGGAGAAACGGGCTATAGGGGAGAATCACCTCATCCAGGGCACCCAGCCACCTGTAGTACCTTAGGGTGCATGCACACAGGCACAAACATGCATGCACATACATGCATGGGCACACACATGCACAAACATGCATGCACATACATGCATTGGCACACACAGGCACACACATGCATGCACATACATGCATGGGCACACACATGCATGCCCACACACAGGCACACATGCACACAAATGCATACATGCATGCCCACACACACAGGCACACATGCATACACAGGCACACACATGCATGCCCCCACACACAGGAATACATGCACACACACACAGGCACACATGCATGCCCACACACAGGCACACATGCACACAAATGCATACATGCATGCCCACATACACAGGCATACATGCACACACACAGGCACACACATGCATGCCCACACATACAGGCACACATGCATGCATGATACATACACACATGGCACACACATATGCATGCACCCACATGCACACCCACACTATGGAATAGAAACCTAAATGACAGGGGCTGCTCAGGAACACCCAGGGCACCACACATCTGCCTGGCAAACACCGGCTGCAAAGTGGAGGAGCTGTGGCTGCCTTGAGGACAGAAGTTGTTGAGGACAGAGGATGTTGAGGACAGAGCCTTCAACACCCATCAGAGAAGCTTCCTCAGGGCAAGTGAGCTGTAAAACAGTTACCAGTTGGACTCATGGGGACATGGGGTGTGTTGGGGGCAGGTGGGAGGTAGATATCACCAGGAAGAGGGAGCTAGTTCCAGAGAGGGGAGCCCGCAGCTCGTGGGTTTTCTGAGCTGGAGCCTGGCGGGCCAGAAGAGAAGACAGGAGGTGAGAGGGATCGGTGATGGGTGAATCAGATTGAAATGCACAGGTGCTAGGCTTCCGGGAGTTTCCACCCTGGTTCCAGGGTCTGCCCTTGAGTTACTCAGAGTAAACATGCCCGTCTGCTACATGGCAGCCCCTGATAGATCAGGAACCGACGCCCCCCGCCCCACTGCCCGCCGCCACCAACGGCATCACAGTGCCTTGGTCTTCTCCAGGCCTGGCCTCTCCAGTCCACTTGACTCCTCTGCCTTCCATGGAATTTCCAGGACTTTCCACGCGGCAGCTCCCTCTGCCCTCTGCCTGGTCTGTCAATGTTCCTTTGGAGACCTGTCTCATCAGATTGTGTCCCTGTGGCTGCAGAGAGTTGGCCCTTTCTCAGGACAGCCTCAGCCCCTAAGATGCCACCCTCTTGCCCCTGCAACCTCTCTTGCGTGCCACCAATCTCCCAAACTGCTCTTTGCCCAGGCCCTTCCTGGAACCCCGTGTCCTGTCCCCACCAATACTGTGAAGATAGGGCTTGGGGTCTGGGCTGGCTGCACCTGTTGTTGGGGAGGGCGGCTTTCCTTCTCCTGCTCTTTGAAGGGTTAACAGAACCTCAAGCCCACCAGGCCAGGGTACGAAGCTGGCTCCAGGGCAAAGGGAAAGAGATCTGGTCTTCTGATCCAGGCGACAACGCTGAAAGTGAGCCAGTGCAGGAAGGGCCGCAAAGCCAAAACCCAGCCACCCCAGGCAAAATTCTGAATGGGCAGCTCCACAATGCGCAAGGGTTGCGGGGGCGGGGGGCGGTGGCAGCCTGTTGACAAGTAGCAAGGTCAGGACCCCCGCGAGCGCCGTAAACAGGGGCGACAATGCCCTCCCTTCCTCCGGAGAGGCAGCTCCTCTCCCAGCGGTCCCCTGGGCCCAGGCCTCCCTGTCCCCCGTCCTTGCGGGAGTCTGACACTGAAAAGGCGCTCTGCTTCCTCAAGGAAAAGCAGGGCCTTTTGTGAGCTCTCACTTCCTCCTCCTGTGGGAACCACTCGGGGCCTATGAACATCTGCCTGGGGAGTCTGAGGTGGGAAAAGAGGAGGGGTGCCGCTGCCAGGGAGGGGCTGTAATCCGCGGGGCTGGGATTGTCATCACCAGGCTGGAGAAGAGAACAATGGGGGACCCCCAGCCCCCCTGGCTTGGCTTCCCTCTTCCCACAAGCCTGCTCTTTTGTGCTTAGGGGGAGGCCAGGGGAATTCTTTTGTTTGCTTTTGTTTCCCTTGTTTTGTTTTGTTTTTGTTTGGCCTTTGGCTCGCCCCTGCCCCCAGGTTGGGGCCCCGGAGTGCGGAGGGGGTGGCCCAGGCAGAGGGGCCGCGATGGGTTGGTGGGAAATCCCGCAGCTCCTCTGGGAGGAAATGCTCCGGGGGCTTCGTGAGGTGAGGAGAGTCAGATGCTGGGAGGCGGGGTGACATGTTTCACTGCCAGGTGGACCCGGCCTCTACTGCGGGTGCTGTCATCTGCGCAGTGCGTGGGGCCCTAGGCAAGTGCCACCCGGGCGACAGGTGCCTGCGGGCATCCGAAGGGCGGCTGCAGGCTAGCTCAGAGCTCTCTTGGGAGGGGAGGCTGGAAGCAGCTCAGACTCCGGGACTCTGGGCCTTGCTTTCAGGCTGCATTCCAGGAAATGTGTCCAAGGAAGTCCTGCCAAGGTCCCCAGTGTGACCGCCCCATGGGTTCACCTTGCCGGCTGCCTAGACAGAGCCGATGTATCAAGACAGGGGCATTGCAAGGGAGAAAGAGTAATTCACACACAGCGTGAAACGGGAGTTTTAGTATTACTTTGTCAAGGAAATGAGTCAAACTCTATAAAACATCTGAAGAGATTTATTCTGAGCCAAAATATGAGTGACCGTGGCCCATGACACAGCCCTCAGGAGGTCCTGAGAACATGTGCCCAAGGTGGTCGGGGTACAGGTTGGTTTTATATATTTTAGAGAGGTGTGAGACACCAATCAAACACATTTAAGAAATACATTGGTTTGGTTCAGAAAGGCGGGACAACTCAAAGCTTGGGGCTTCCAGGCTACAGGCAAATTTAAACATTTTCTGGTTGACGGTTGTTTGAGTTCATCTGAAGACCTGGGATCGATGGAAAGAAATGTCTAGGTTAAGGTAAAGGATGGTGGAGACCATGTTTTATTGTGCAGAGGAATCTTTCAGGTAGCAGACTTCAGAGAGAGAGCAGGTTGTAAAATGTTTCTTATCAGACATGAAAGGGTACCTGACTCTGGATCTGGAAAGAAAGGAAGGAAAACAAGGGGGAGGGGACTCTTTGTAGAATGTGGGTTTTTCCCAAAGACTCTGCAGGGCAATTTCAAGGTACAGCAAGGAAATCTATTTTGGGGTTAAATATTTTTTCCTTGTCTCATAATGTTATACCAGAGTCAGACTGAAAAGTAAGTCATAATATATACAGTCAAATAAGACCCATCTGATGAGAATTTATGGTTTATAGGGCATGGCTCCCTAGACCCCTTAGGTAGAAATTTGGGCAAGGTTAAAAAAAGTCAGAGCTTAGTCCTCAAGTTAAATAGTCTCCCCAAGCATTTAGGGATTAGAGGGTTTATTTTTTATTTTATTTATTTATTTATTTATTTATTTTTGGAGACAGAGTCTTGCTTTGTTGCCAGGCTGGAGTGCAGTGGTGCGATCTCAGCTCATTGCAATAATCTCCGCCTCCCAGGTTCAAGTGATTCTCCTGCCTCAACCTCCTGAGTAGCTGGGACTAAAGGCGTGCACCACCACACCCAGCTAATTTTCATAGTTTTAGTAGAGATGGAGTTTCACCATGTTGGCCAGGATGGTCTCAATCTCTTGACCTCATGATCTACCTGCCTCGAACTCCCAAAGTGCTGGGATTACAGGTGTGAGCTATCTTGCCCAGCCAGATTAGAGTTTTAGGAGGATTTGGTGGATAGGGGCTCAGAGGTGGGCAGTACTGTTTGGTCAGTCTGGAGATGGAATCATAGGGGGTCGAAGTGAGTTTTCTTGCTGTCTTCTGTTCCTGGGTGTGATGGCAGAACTCACTGGGCCAGATCACCAGTCTGGGTGGTATCAGCTTATCCACAGGGTACAGGGTCGGCCACGTGTCTCAAGCACTAATTTTAAGTTTACAATAGTGATGTTACCCCCAGGAGCAATTTGGGGAGGTTCAGACTCTTGGAGCCAGAGGCTGCATGACTCCTAAACTAATTTCTAATCTTGTAGCGAATTTTTTAGTCCTTCAAAGGCAGACTGGTTCCCAGGCAAGAAGGGGGTCTTTTGGGGAAAGGGCTGTTATCAATTTTGTTTCATGATTAAACCATGAACTGAATTCCTTCTCAAAGTTGGTCTGGCCTATGCCCACTAATGAACAGGGACAGCTTAGCGGTTAGAAGCAAGATGGAGCTGGTTAGGTCTGATTTATTTCGCTGTCCTAATTTCCTCAGTTATAATTTTGCAAAGGCAGTTTCACCAGCTGCAAATGCTGTTTGCTCCTCATGGCTGGAAAAGACGTGGTACATTGGTCCCAGAACACTCAAGGGTGCCCAGAGAAGTCACACCCCTTGGGAAAGAAACTGCCTTGACTTCTATTATTTACAAGTTCCAGCATGAGGCTCAGGGTACAGGAACACTGGGCTACGGCAAAAGAGCTCTATTCTGAAGAAAATCCCCTCAGCTTCCAAGACGTGATGCCAGCAGTCAGAGGAACAACTGTCCCCAGTCACAGAGCTCGGTCAGACCCCCCCAATCAGCTGCATTTTAGGCCCGTTTGCTACCCCTGAGGTCTGTGTAGATACCAGTGTGGACACTCACATTCTTTTGAGCTCACATCTGAGTGGCCCACACGTAAGTACAGTAAGAAGGCAGAGGAAACAGCCCACTTCAGTACCTGGAAGATGATTCAGAAAGATTTCCCAGGAACTATCCCTGGAAACAACTGATTGCCTTGTATTATGTGTGGATGAAATGAAGACCTCAGCTTCATGAGCTGACATTTCTGCCACATCTGGGATGCCTCAGTTTGGCAGTACTCAGCCCTGGCTGCACGGGAGAGTCACAGGAGAGTTAAAACAACAACAACACCATCTCCACCAGAAAAAAAGAGAGAGTGAGAAATCAGCAGAGCACAGTGATGTACCTCTAGTCCCACCTACTTGGGACACTGAGAGGGGAGGATGGCATGAGTGCAGGAATCCGAGGCTGCACTGAGCTACAATTGCACAATTGCACTCCAGCCTGAGTGACAGAGTGAGATACTGTCTCAAAAAACTACCTCCCAAAACCAAAAGGCAACAGAATCAAGCTGAAATGCAATTAGCATAGAACTCTGCATTTGCACTCTTGGGCATTTATTCTAGATAAAGGAAAAGTTATGTTCACATGAAAACCTGCACCTGAATGTTCATGGCGGCTTTCTTTGGGACAGCTCCAAACTGGAAACCATCCAGATGTTCCTTCACGGGTGAGTGGTGAAACAAACCGTGCTCTGTCTGTGCCAGGGAAGTCTGTTCAGCAGCAGAGACAATGGACTCTTGTTGCACATGACAGCTTGGGAGGATCTCAAGGAAACTGCGCTGAGTGAAAGAAGCCAGTCTCAAAATTGCTCTTTGAGAATGTGTGATTCTGTCTAAATAACATTCTTGAAATATCAGTATCAGAGATGGAGAACAGATGAGTGGCTGTCTGGGGTTAGGAATGGGGATGGAGCCTGAAGGGTAACTCGAGGGATGTCATTGCCCTGTGGTCATGAAGCAGGACTTGCTATTGTCACTTGTGACAGTCACATGAATCTACACACATGAGAATATTGCACAGAACTATACAGACCCACATGCATGTAAACCAGTGAAATCTGAAGAAGTTAGGCCAGGAGTGGTAGTGCATGCCTGTAGTCCCAGCTACTTAAGGGCTAAGACAGGAGGATTGCTTGAACCCTCAAGGTGGAAGCTGCAGAGAGCTGTGTTCGCACCACTGCACTCCAGCCTGGGTGGCAAAGTGAGACCCTGTCTCAAAATGAAAAAAGAAATCTGAACAAGTTCTGTGGAAGGCACCAACATTACCCTCATGGTTTTGACACTGTCCTGGAGTTGTGCACGGCATTACCACTGGAGTTGAAGAAAAGACATACAAACCTACTGTTCATTGTTTCGCAAATTTCTGTCAATCTATAATTGCTTCCAAATAAGGAAAAACCAAAACCTAAAATGAAACATTCCAGCCTTTATCCCTACCTGCCATTGAGTCCGACTGTGGAGCAAGACAAAGACCTCACATGGGAGCCACTGTTAGAGCTTTGCATCATGCACAGACACAGAGAAAAGAGTTAGGCCAAAGGTGTCATCTCCCCAGGAGCCTCCCAGGACACCACCAAGACAATGGCCGGATGGCTGAGAGAGCAGCTGTGGGACACCCCGTCACTAGGGAGCCGGTTCTGGGCTGCAGCAGGGTGGTTTTGTATCCTGCACCTGAACTCTACGTGGAGCGTGGGAGAAGACCTGTACTTCATCAGCCCTGGGGAGAAGGGAGGGAGGTGGAGGTGGCTGCGGAGCAGCCCCTCATGGGCTCCCATCCTTTCGCGTTCTGGGGATCACGAGCTGTTCTGCCAAGGCCCAGGTAGGCAGGTAGGCAATGCTTCCATGGAGCCTGCGTGGAGTCGCACAAGGTTGTCCAGGCACCAGGGCAGAGCAGTTCCTGTAGACCTCTGTTGGAGTGCGCCGGGGCATCGGTATTTGTAAAAGCCTCCCCGATAATTCTGCAGGGAAGCTGGGCTTGAGATGTCCTGTCTAGCTTGGGAGGAGGAGGAGCCAGAGGCCTGCATTCAGCTTCTGCCTGCAGCGTGGCCCAGGCAAGTCAGCGTCCTGCTGAACTTTGGTTCTTTACCTGCAAAAGTGCGGGCCTGGCCAGCCTGAAAGGGAAAGCCACTGGGTGTATGATTTGGAATCTGCTCCCTGGCCACTCCAGCACCTGCTGCTGTGAGCTGTGGGACAGCCTCCCTGTTGGCAGAGAAATGCTCAGGACATGCAAAAGCCACACTCATCAACCACAGGCCCCAGTAAGACTTTCTGCGGCCATAAACAGGATAGTGAGAAAGGCTGGAGAAAGAGTGCACCTGCCGCCATGTGCCACAGCTGCACGCTGTGTCTGGGGCTTTCTAAAGCAACTCCTCCCTCAGACTGGGAGAGCGTTTAGCACACTCACCTAAGTGTATCTAAGAGGGGAATATGATGGTTTTCACCTACACGTAAAAATACATTAGAACAATGTCCCAGATCCTATTCGGCTAATCCACGTGTCCATTTAATCCCTTATTCATTCAATCCACAAACACTAAAATGTGAGTCACCATCACCGAGCTCTGCTTGCATCAAGCTTCAGCTTCTCACTGGGGACTGCACATTCAGGCTGGAACTCCGGGCCTCTAGAAAGCCCCAGCACCTTGAGTGACAGAAGCAAAAACAAGCAAGAAAAAGAAAAAGAAATAAAGGCCCAGCTCCTCGCTATTACATCAGGGCTTGAAATATGAGGAAGTAACCAGGGCAAAGACAAGACTAGGGGCTTGGTGAAGACGCAGGGAGCTGGGCCCGGGATACGTAGGAAGAAAAGGGCCGGCGCATGTGCCCGTAGCCAAATTATCAGGGCTTGGGTTGAGCAATCACATCTGCACGCCTGTGTCAGATGTCTGTGTCTGTCCGTGGAATGTGTGGCATGTTCACAAATGTTACGTGGACATGGGTATCCAGGGTCATGAAGGTTTAGGGAAGGCCAGGAACACTAGATGGAACAGTAGCTTATTCTGCAGAACTTTCCAGAAACCTTATTGTGCTATCTTGGTGAATCACCAAGATGAAGATGGAGGCTTTCGAGATAGAGACAACCAGGAGTTTCCCAAACATGCATTGATAGGGTTTGGATCTGTGTCCCTGCCCAAATCCCAAGTTGAATTATAACCCCCAGTGTTGAAGGTGGGGCCTGGTGGGAGGTGACCGGCTCAGGGGGGTGGAATCTTCATGAGTGGTTTAGCACCAACACCTTCATGCTGTCTTGTGAGAGAGTTCTCATGAGCGCTGGTTGTTTAAAAGTGTGCGGCACCTCCCCCGCCGCTCTTTCTTGCTCCTGCTACAGCTTTGTGAGATGTGCCTGCTTCCCCTTTGCCTTCTGCCATGATCCTAAGTTTCCCGAGGCCTCCCCAGAAGCAGTAACTACTTTGTTTCCTGTACAGCCTGCAGAGCCGTGAGCCAATTAATGCTCTTTCATTTATAAATTACCTGGTCTCAGGTATTTCTTTATAGCAGTGGGAGAATGGACGAACACAGCCATGAACACAGAGCATCTCATGGGACCCTTGGAGGTGTTGTCTGAGGCCAATGACAAGATCTGTTGGAAGGGACAGCTGGCTCTGGGTCCCTGGAGAGGCCAGGATCATGCCAAGGGCCGGGCAGCCAGGTCAAAGGTGGGGACAGGAGGAAAAGGAGTCAGCTGGGACGGCTAGGGAGGTTTTTGTGAGATTTGCAACCAGCAGTGACCTGAAAGTGACAGGAACACATTCTGTTGACTCTAAAGGAAGAGGCAATTGCTTCTCACTGGGTTATGGAGGACTCAGGGCAACCCAGCTTAGAGTCAAGGCCAACTCTAGACAGCAGGAAAACAGGTCAGATAACTCATCTGCAGGAGACAAAGATCCTGCCGAGAGGAGGAGCAGGCCTGGGGGGTCGCAGAGGCTTCCCTAACAGAGGCTTCTTCTAGACTCACAGCCTGGGCAGGATGGGGCCTGGTCTTCCAGTCTGAATGAGAACCTGCCCTTCCATAGTTAATCCATCAACTTAGCAGTCTTAAGAAACCACAACTGGAGGAGCTGTTGGTAGAAGTCCCAGAATCCAAAGGCCCAAGAACCAGGAGCTCCAACGTTCAAGGGCAAGAGAAGATGGATGTTATAGCTTGAGAGGAGAGAGAATGAATGTACCCTTCCTCTGCCTGTTTGTTCTGTCTGGGTCCTCAGTGGATTGGGTGATGCCCACTGACATGAGAGGAGGAGAATCCTCCTTACTCAGTCTCCAGATTCAAGTTCTTCTCTCTTCTGGAAACAGCCTTGCAGACATACCCAGAAACAATGTGTTCCCAGCTATCTAAGCATCCTTTAGTCCAGACAAGTTGATACATGAAATTAACCATCACACCCTCTTTCAGCCTCTGAGCTCCAGCATGTCCCCTCTTGCTACAAGGTGTTGAGCACACTGTGCCCTTTGCCTGGAATGCTCCTTCCTTCATTGTTCTCCTACTTGTCACGTCCTATCTTGGTTTTAAACCTGAGTACCCCCATCTTTCTAAGAACAAGAGAATGAGTTTATTATTATTATTTTTCTTTTCTCTTTTCTCCTTTTCCTCTGCTCCCACTTCCTACTTAGCTCTTTAGAAATGCAATTAGAGCCTTTACCTCCCCTTCACCAGGTACTCCCTACAGGGCAAGTTCAACTAACTTTGTGCTTAACAGCTCCAGAGTGGAACTCTGTCCCACCTTGAGAGACAGGAATCATCTACAGCTCAAAGTATTCCCAATATAAAACTCTCTCTCAGCTGGAGATGCATCAAGAGACAAAAGTCTAACCACAACTCGAAGTGTGGCCAAGACGAAACTCTCCCCACTGGAGAGTGTCAGTAACTTTTACAACTTAGTTCTGCCCATGAAGGTGCCAACTCGACCACCTAGTAGGTAAGGGACCAAAGTGAATTACACAGACACCTACCTGCTTGCTTCCTTCACTACACGCTGTTCATGTAAATTTTCCTCATTTTTTTGAGATGGAGTTTTGCTCTTGTTGCCCAGGCTGGAGTGTAATGGTGCTATCTCATCTCACTGCAACCTCGACTTCCCAGGTTCAAGCGATTCTCCTGCCTCAGCCCCCCAAGTAGCTGGAATTATGGGTGTGTGCCACCACACCTGGCTAATTCTCTTTGTATTTTTAGTAGCAATGGGGTTTCACCGTGTTGGCCAGGCTGGTGTAGAACTCCTGACCTCAGGTGATCCACCCACCTTGGCCTCCCAAAGTGCTGGGATTACAGGCGTGAGCCACCACACCTGGCCTGCCAGTTTTCCTTTTAAAAGCACCTACTTTCTGCTCTAAAAGGGAAGAAGCACCCTTAAGGCAGAAAGCCTGTACTTCTTCCCCTAAGCTAGCTCTGTAATAAAAATTCACTTTCTTTATACCAGGCCTCGCTCTTGTTAATTAAACTCTGCCAGCAAAGAACAACTGAGCCTGTGTTTTGGTTACAGTTTCAATGCCATGGTCACAATAAGACTTCTAGGGGACTGTCCAGAAACCAACTCCTCCTCTCATCTCCATTTTCTCTCTACAAAGTCATGTTGACAAAAGAGACAAACCATAAAATATTTGAAGAGATTTATTCTGAGCCAAATATAGGTGACCACGGCAAATGGCATAGCCCCAGCAGAGCCTGAGAACATGTGCCAAGGCCATCAGGCTACAGCTCAGTTTTACACATTTTAGGAAGACACATCAATCAATACTTATAAAATGCAAATTGGTTGGTAGGGGGCTTCCAGGTCATAGGTGGATTCAAAGATTTTCTAACTGGCAATTGGATGAAATAATTAAGTTACTATCTAAAGACCTGGAATCAATAGAAGGGAGTGTCTGGGTTACAATAAGGGGTTATTGAGACCATGGTTTTTATTACTAGATAAAGCCTCCAGGTAGGAGGCTTCAGAGAGCATAGATTGTAAATGTTTCTTATCAGACTTAAGAAGAAGAACAGACTCTCTGTTAATTCTCTCCTGTATCAGGGAAAGATGTGGAAAGGGAAGAACATTCTCTACAGAATGTAGGCTTTCCTCACAAGAGACAGCTTTGTGAGGCCATTTCAAAATATGTCAAAGAGATATATTTTAGGGTAAAATGCTTCAATTTATTTCAGGGCCTGCTATCTGTCATGATGGAATCTTATTGCTACAAAGGTCTGTAAGATCAGTCTTAATGCCTCTGTTTTAATATTAAGGCTGGTCAGCTGTGCCTGAATTCCAACGGGAGGAGAGCAGACTGAGGCATGTCTGATCCCTGCTTCCCATCATGCCCTGAACCAGTGTTTCAGGTTAACTTTGGAATGCCTTTGGCTAAAAGAAGGGGGTCCATTCCATTGGTTAGGGGACTTAGAATGTTTGACTTGCATTCATGTTTATTGCAGATGCAACTTATGTGATTTTATAGATGAGGGAGAAGCAAAGGCATGTCTTACATGGCAGCAGGTGAGAGAAAGATGAAGGGGAAAGAGTCCCTTATAAAACCATCAGATCTCGTGAGAACTCACTCACTATCACGAGAAGAGCATAGAGAACTCTCCTCCCCCATGATCCAATCACCTCCCACCAGGTCCCACTCTCTACACATGGGAATTATGGGGATTACAATTCTAAGTGAGATTTGGGTGGGGACACAAAACCAAACTATATCACGTCTTGGCTATTATGAATAATACAAACATGAGCAAATGTCTTTTTGACGTACTGATTTTATTTCCTTTGAATAGATACCCAGAAGTGGAATTGCTGGATCATATGGAAGTTCTATTTTTCATTTTTGAGAAGCCTCCGTGCTGTTCTCCATTTTGGTTATGCTAATTTACATTCCCACCAGCAGAGAACAAACATTTCCCTTTCTCCACATCCTCACCAGCACTTGCTATCTTTTATCTGACCACAGTCATTCTAACAGGTGTGAGGGCATATGTCTTTGTGGTATTAATTTGCATTTCCTTGATGATTAGTGATGTTAAGACGTTTTTCATTTAGCCACTTATGTGTCTTCTTTTGCAAAATGTTCACTCAGGTCCTTTGCCTGTTTTTAAATTTGGTTATTTGTCTTCTTACTGTTGAGTTGTTTGGATTTCTTACATATTTTGGGGACTAACCCCTTAAAAGATGCATGGTTTACAGATATTTTCTCCCATTCCACAGGTTGTCTCTTCACTCTGTTCTTTGTTTCCTTGGCTATGCAGAAGCTTTTTAGGGTAATCACATTTGTCTAATTTTTTGCTTTTGCTGCCTGTACTTTTGGGGCCATATTTAAGCTTTGCTTTTTCAACCCAGTGCTCAGTAGATTCAATTAGGAAGATGTTTTCTGGAGACCTCCAACCATCCTCAGATTTGCCATGATGAACACTCCCATGATTTCACTCTCTCAAAGAATGGGATTCTTGCAAAGTACCAATCTTTAGGGCATCGGTAAGTTAGAAATGGGCTCTCTGCTTTAAATCAAATAGACCCCAGCCTTTGTTCTAAGAGAAAGATGGGGAGCTTCCTCATAACCGGTAGCTTCCAATATTCTTTATTCTAAGCATGAAGACATTTCCCTTTGCATACTGCACATTAAGGCTTACTGAGGCAAGGCAGGAAATGGTGACCCTCTCCCCAGTAACTTCCAGCATGTTCAACACCGAGCTGCTCTGTATTGCCGTTATCCAAACGGGCGGTGGTTCTGTCGTTTAACTGCCTCTTTGGGCAGGAATATTTGAAAGCAGGGATTTTGCAAAGGTTCTGCTTTTGGAAGAATTTGTTGGTTCCCATTAAATAGGCAGACAGAAAGCACAGGGAATCTGGAGGTGCTTTACAGTGAGGACAGCATGGGGCCTGACACAGGACAGAGAGGAGTGCAATTTTTTGTGTGCCCCCTAAAAGGATTCGGGGGGGGGGACTTCTGCCCATCACCAAGTGCTCTCAGGGCCAGTGCAGATGGAGAGACATGGTTCCATCGTTATCAGCTGTTCCCTCCAGCCCCTCTCATTGGCACGTTGGTCACTGTTGCCAGGGTTAGGAGGTGAAGCCCCTCTGTGGGGTGTCCCCACGTTGCACAAGGTGACCCTGCAGAGCATGCAGTCACAGGGAAGCTGGCCCTCCGTCTGCTGGGATTCGTGGGCTCAGTTCAGGCCTCCACCTGTGCTGCGCCCCTGGCCTGCGATGCTGCCAGTTACCCTGCCTTCCCCGGCAGAGGTCGAGCTCCCTGAGACAGCAGCCAGGCACTGCCTGTCTTTGTGTTTCCCAGCACAAAGGAAAGAACTGAACACTCAACTCTGATTCAATAACAGGAAGAATAAGTGAATGAATGAGTGAGTGCATTTTAAAGCCAAGGGTGTTTCTGCCTCACACGGTCATTGTCTTAGAAGAAAAGAAGGCAAATAAGGAGATCAGTAAGAAGCCCTGTGTGCCTAATTGCTTCCGGTGCCTTTCGACCTTCAGCCATGAAGCATGACCTTTATTGCTCGTTGAGCACAGACAGCTTTTAAAGGATATCCTTCCACTGCCCTCTCAGAAGGAAGGGGCCTTGGAAAGTGCTCAAAGCCCCCCACTTGCGGGACCTTCTGAGGATGCTCTGAATGAGAATGTAGTAAGAGAAGGTGGTGGCAGCAGGGGATTTCGAAGCTGTCCTGCAGGAAGGCTAGGTCCATGCCAGCTGCTGGGGCAGAAAAAAGTCTTAGTGAGAGTAATTGATTCATTCAGTATCATTTGAAAGTGAAAGAAGACAGGATAGCTATCCTCCCTCCAGCTTTCCATTCACCCCGTACGGATGCGTTTGTGCTCATGCACACACACATGCTCACATGCACAGACACAGACGCCATGTCTTTTGCACACACATCATGTGATTAACACAGGTATTGAACGGAAAGCTACATGTTCAGAAGAAGTTGATACAGCAAAAGCCCAGGTAACATAGCCCATGGTAACACAGTTTTCATCAAGTATTCTCTCGGGCAAGCAGTGGGGAGAGGGGAAGGCTGCTTGGGAAACTGCAGGCAGTAGGTCTCAGAAGCAGAGAGGCAGAGATTGGGTTCCTGTGCCCCAATTTTCTCCAGTAAAGCCAACAAAATGGCATCAGCTGGGAGTGTTCTGGAGTTGGCATCTGTCTTGGAAGTCCTATCAAGAGTTCCAGAAATTCTTGATGCCCACTTAAGGCATAGCAGTCAACTGCCACCAGGTGATGACACAGCAGAGCCAGGGCTGAGACAGATCTGTGGGCCTGGGGACGTGACACTGGTCTGACGGCTGCACAGGCTCGGCCCCTCCATTGAGTTGGCCATAACCAGCCTTGCATTTCAGGAGCTGGGAGTTCTGGACCCCCACTTACGTGTTATGCGGCTCACTAGGTGATTCTCTGTGGATAACAATGGCTTGGATAGCTAAATTCCCTTGTGGACGAGCATGGTGGCTCACACCTGTAATCCCAGCACTTTGGGAGGATGAGGTGGGTGGATCACCTCAGATCGGGAGTTTGAGACCAGCCTGGCCAACATGGAGAAACTGTCTTTCCTAAAAATACAAAAATTAGCTAGGTGTGGTGGCAGGCACCTGTAATTCCAGCTCCTTGGGAGGCTGAGGCAGGAGAATCGCTGGAACCTAGGAGGCAGAGGCTGTAGTGAGCTGAGATTTTGCCACTGTACTCCAGCCTGAGTGAGAGTGAGACTCCATCTGAAAAATAAAAAATAGACATGCTTTATGGACTATCAATGCTTCTCTGCATCATCACGCTATCTCAACTGGGAAAGGGGTCTTACCTCCATGGTGCAGGTAAGAAAATTGCAGCTTAGAGAAATGACAGAGCAAGGAGCTGCCAGCTGTGTCTGCGCTGTGTCATGGCCTTCTCCAGAGGCCATGAAACACTCTTTCTCCAAAGTCCAGGAGGAGAGACACAGCCGAAAGGGGGCACTGAGAGTTGTGGAACTGAGATCAGGAAGCCTCTGCTTGGCACCTTAACATGGCCACTGAACAGTGGGAGGGCTGAGCTCCTGGGGCCTTATTTCACATCTTAGAACCAGGGGCTTTACTTGATGATCTGTGGGGTCCCATTGCTGGTGTATTTGGCAGGGCTTGGTGAGCCTCTATGTGAACCCCCAGAGTGCTGGACACAAGCTGGATGTAGGCTGGACACAGGCTTAGCCCTGAACCCAGCCCACATCCCAACATTCCCATGCCCCGTCCACCCTCTGAAATCCCATCAGCCTCGGGCCCTCCCATCCCCACAGGCTGCCCTCCTAGACTTCTGCAACCATCTCCCACCTCGGTGCTGGGTCTGCGGCTCTCCCCTCACCCCCACTTCCCACACCAGCATTTCTGGGATTGGATCATGTCACTCCTGCTCAAACCTCTACAGTGGCTCTCTGGCCATGGCCGGTGCAGGGACCTTTCAGAGGCGAAAAGGACAGGACCCAGCTCCACCCCTCATCAGCCCCACCTCCGTCCTGGCACTTATTATGGTGAGGTGACTGTCTGTCTACTCCCGTCTCCCCCTCAAGACCAGGGTAAGTGAATGTTTTCTGTCAAGGGTTAGGTGGTAAATGCTCCAGGATCCAGGGGCCACCCAGCCCTGGTTGCACCAATTGAGCTATGCCTATATCTACAGAAGCATTCACAGACCAGACGCCAGGGAACAGGCATGGCTGCGTTACAATAAGACAACACACAGTAGGCTCGATCAACCAGGAGGGCTGCCTGGAGGGGGCATGGGAGCCCTGTGGCTGCCCTGTGGCTCCAAGTCTGAGGGTTTGGAGCCGTGGGTGCCTCGGGCTGCCGGGTCCGGCCTGTGTCTGGGCTTCTGCCCCAACAGCTCCTCGCCTGGCTCCTCCAGAGGTGATTTCTAGGCAGGGGGAAGGGCAGGAGCTGAACTGTTGGCCCCGATTCCTGCCTCACTGTGTCCGAAGGAAAGGGCCCAAAGAGAACCCAGCCCCAGAGTGAGGGAAACTGCCCCCCAGCTCCCAGGACCCCCGGGAGTCCCGCGGTGCCAAGGCTCATCCGCTGCCATGTCTGGGCCCAGGGCCCCCACCCTGAGAGCCCAGCAGGGTGGCAGCCACAGGGTGGATGGGTGGATACAGCCGCTCCTGGAAGGCTCCAGGCAGCTGTCAGGAAACCTCTGCTTTCCCTCCCCTTCCAGGCTGTGTCCCTCACCCCTGCCAGGATCTCCAGCGCTGATCAAGCACAGAGACACACCGCAACCCTCGTGTCTGGTCTGGAGTCACTCTGCCACCTTGAGGCGACACCTGGGAACTGCACCCATGGCCGCCAGGCCCACCTGAGCGCTGGCTGCCTGAGCCCCTCTCCAAAGCCCGCCCCAGCTGCCTCAGGAAGCCTGTTCATTCTGCAGAGCTCTGGGAAGCTCTGTCCTGGACCGGCCTAGAGACCACCCCCACCGCCCCGAGACGCCCCTTTCACACGGAGCAGTCCTGTCCTGCACCTCCCGTCCTCCCGGCTCTCAGCTGGGCCTCCCTGAGAGCTGCTGTAGGAACGAGCCCTCACGCTCCTCCTTCCCTGTTCTCTGCTATCACCTCCACCTGCCAGGATCAGCCACAGCTGTGTGTTTACGGTTCTGTTCCCCTAGAGTGTCGGCTTCTGAGGGCAAGACATGTTGTTCCCTGCTCTTCCCTGTGACTGGAACAGCAACAGCACATAGATTCTCAGCAAATGTTTGATGAGTGAACCAGCAACAGCAAGTCCGTGACAATCCACCAAGACTGAGGGTAGGTGGGAAGGGGAGACGGGGAGAGAAGAGGAGGGGGAGAGAAGGGAAGGGGGAGAGAAGGGGAGGGGGAGAGAAGGGGAGGGGGAAGAGAAGGGGAGAGGGGAGAGAAGGGGAGGGGGAGAGAAGGGGAGGGGGAGAGAAGGGGAGGGGGAGAGAAGGGGAGGGGGAGAGAAGGGGAGGGGAAGAGAAGGGGAGGGGGAGAGAAGGAGGGGGGAGAGAAGGGGAGGGGGAGAGAAGGGAAGGGGGAGAGAAGGGGAGGGGGAGAGAAGGGGAGGGGGAGAGAAGGGGAGGGGGGAGAGAAGGGGAGGGGGGAGAGAAGGGGAGGGGGGAGAGAAGGGGAGGGGGAGAGAAGGGGATGGGGAGGAAGGGAAGGAAAGAAGAGGAGGGAAAGGGAGTGGGAAGGGAAGGGAAAACAGCTTGGGGCTTCGAGCCTGGGTGGTGCCTGCTGAAGGGGGTGGGCAGAAGGAGCAGGGCCCCGGGAGGCCCAGGCATGGGGCGAGGCAGCTGCAGGGTTGGAAAGAGGAAGGCAGGGGCTGAGGCTGAGGGCCCTGGGAATCTCGCACATTCCAGGGTTCGGAAAGGTGAGCTTGGGGTCCACTTCTGGGGAGTGTGGGATGGGGATGAGTCTAGAAGCAGCTCTGCAAAACAGTGCAGGCTTGCAGGCCACCGGAAGCTCAGAGGGGAGAGAAAGGACCTGGGCACTCGGGGAGGTGGGGTCACTGTTGGAGGCCCGGTGTTTGGGTGAGGGCTGATGGCCCTGTGGCAGAGCCCACAGCTGGCACAGCCTGGTCCACCGCGCCGGCCCCTCGTGCTCACTCTGGGAAGAGTGTTAGGAGGAAAGTTGTCTTCTCAGGGAAGGAACAAGGACGGCAGGAATTGTGGAGCTATACGTGGGAGGGGTGACTGCAGGAGCTGAGATGTGTGGCTTGGGGATATCACACATGAAGCCAGAGCCTGGACTTCCAGCCTGCACGCTGCCATCTGCTGGGCCACAGCCAGGCTGACGTGGCTTAGCATAGGATTCTGTACTCTTGGTCGTAGCGGAGGGCTGGGCCATGCACAGTGGCTCACACCTGTAATCCCAGCACCTTGAGAGGCTAAGGTGGGAGGATCACTTGAGCCCAGGAGAGCAAGGTCAGGCTGGAAACACACAGGGACCCTGCATCTACAACAAATAATGAGCTGGGTGTGGTTGCACGCTCCTGTGTTCCCAGCTACTCAGGAGGCTGAGGTGGGAGGATTACCTGAGCCTGGGAGGGAGAGGCTTCAGTGAGCCGTGATCGGGCCACTTCTGCCTGGGCGACAGAGTAAGACTCTGTTTTCGTTTTTGTTTTAAAAAGGCAGAGGGCTGCCTGTAAGTATTGAGTTCTCCATGTGTGACCAGGAGGGCTTCCTGGAGGGGGCAATGGGAGCACCGTGGCTGCCCTGTGGAGCTCGCAGAGGCTGGGTCAACAGAGTGTACGTTCAGTTTTCTGACGCTGGATGCCCTGTTACTGCAGAGGCATTCAAGCTGCCAGGATTGATGAATAATGTCGAGGGGACTTGACCCTGTCGCAGGGAGGGACTTGGTGGTGAGACAGGGAACTGGGTAGCCCGAGGGTTCTAAGGGTCTGAGGCCACCCCGGGGTCGTGTGGCTCAGCTTTCCCTGGCGCCGTTTCGTTCCCTGAGTGTTCAGTGCTCGGCAGGCTTTGCTCGTGGCTTTTTCTGCATCGCCCCAGCCTCAGTGGCCTTACTCTGTCCCTGCAATGATTCTCACTTTACAGGTCAGGGACCTGGGTCTTCGAGGGTCACGTTCTCAGGGCTAAGCTTTGAGCCATGGCCAGCTTCATTCTGGACTTGACCTGATTCCATGGCTCTGCTCAGGGGAGCCTAGTTCCCCCGGGCACAAGTGACACCGAGGCCTGGCTTTGGACCTCACATGGGCGCTGCCTTCCTCTCCCCATCTGTGCCCGGCGGCTGCTCACGCAGCATCTGAGTCTCGGGGTAATCTGGGGACAGCACTCTGGCAAGAAGCTCTGCAGGGAGGGGCCCAGCATTCACACATAAGCAAAGAGCAATAAGCCAGGAACTAAAGATAGAAGGTGCCTCTTACTGGGCGGGTTCTCATGTAAAAATGCACAACTGAGAATTAAACAGGCCCTTCGCATTGCAGAGGAACGGTACCCAATCAAGTTATTCTGGGCAGTGAGAAGCTTGGTGAGTTTTTACTGCTCAAGACAATGAATAATACATCAGTGTCTACAGTCTCAATTCAAACGATGGTTCATGAGCCACACCAAAACTTCATTCCAATTCAATCCGTATTCTGATGTGATCCTCCTAGAACTTAGAAAGCCTGGGCTTGGTAGCCAGGTGGCCTGTATTTCTTGGTGATTAAAGTCTGAGCCTTCTAGGTAAATGCTTCTGGAATCGTGGAGCAGAGATAACTACTGGTCTGCAAACAACTGTTACTGGTCCATGAAGAGATAAGCATAGAAATGGAGAGTAAATGCTCAGAAACCTTTACAGCAACTTAACAAAGTTAACCGGCTTATGTGGGTTGACTGTAATTTAAAGTTTGCAGCCTGGGCAACATGCAGACCCCATCTCTACCTAAAATAAAATTAGCAGGCAAGATGGTGCACACCTGTGGTCCTAGCCACTTAGAAGGCTGAGACAAGAGGGTCACCTGAGACTGGGAGGCTGAGGCTGGAGTGAGTCGTGATTGCACCAGGGTCCTCCAGCCTGAGTGATACAGTGAGATCCTGTCTCAAGAAAAAATAATAGTGTGGGCTGCATTTCATTTTGTGTTCATTTTCTATTTCATTTTTTTAATAGTTCAATTTTATGTTTTATGAAAGTGTTGGTTTGAAATAAGTTGGAAATTTCAAACAAAGCAAAACCAAAAGCCCTGGTGTTTTTCCCACAGGTGGCCGAGAAGCGTGGGTCCAGGCCACCGGGTCCTGTTTGCTGAGGCTGGGTCGGCAGAGTGCACGGTCAGTTTTCTGACCCTGGGTGCCCCGTTGCTGCAGAGCAACAGGCAGCGGTATAAGCACTTGGAAGGGAAGAGTGTGCTGACAGAAAGAGTCAGAGTCTGTAAAATATTTGAAGACCTAAATATGTGGACCATGACCCATGACACAGCTCTGGGAGGTCCTGAGAACATGTGCCCAAGGTTGCCAGGATACAACTTGTTTTTATGCATTTTAGGGAGATGTAAGACATCGATCGATGCATGTAAGATAGTTCAATCCACAAAGATGGGACAACTTGAAGCTGGCGGGGAGGGGTGTTTACAGGTCCTGGGTAGATTCAAAGATTTTCTGATTGGCAGTTAGTTGGAAGACTTAAGACCCAAAATCAATAGAAAAGAGTGTCTGGGTTATGGTAAGGAGTTGTGGAGACCGAGGTTTTTATTAAGCAGATGAAACCTCCAGGTAGCAGACTTCAGAGAGGATAGATTGTAAATGTTTATCAGACTTAAAAAGGTGCCAGACTCTTAATTTTCTCCTGGATCAGGGAAAATATCTGGAAAGGGAAGAGGATTCTCCGAAGAATGTTTTCCCCACAAGACACAGCTTTGCCGAGCCCTTTCAAAATATGTCAAAGAAATTTATTTTGGGGAAAAATGCGTTGATTTCTTTCAGAGCCTGCTATCTGTCATGTGATGTGTCTTACTGCTAGAAAGACTCTGGTTGGCCGATCTGAATGTCTCCATTTTAATGTTAGAGCTTGTTAGCATTGCCTGAATTCCAAAAGGAGGAGGAGGAGGAGGGCATAATGAGGCACGCCTCATCCCCGCTCCCATCACGACCTGAACTAGTGTTTCAGGTTAACTGTAGAAGGCCCTTTGTTGAGAGAAGGGGTCCATTCAGCTGGTTGGGAGGCTTAGAATTTTATTTTTGGTTTACCAGCACACACGATTCATACAAGGCTCTCTGTGCCAGGCACTGTGCTGGGCTCTGGCTGTGTGATCCTTTGGCTAATGACCACAGCTCACCTTCCTGGAGCCACAGTCCCCTCCTGGAGTTTGCAGACCAGTGGCTAAGTCAGGACACCCAAGTTCCAACCCTGACCTTGCCACAAAGTAGCTGGGTAACTGGACAAATTGCTGACCTCTGTGGGTTTCAATTCCTCACTTGTAAAATGAAAGGTCTGGGCCAGACCACTCCTAAGGGCATTTACAGTTATTTCATTCTATGACTCCATCCCTGGATCTGGTAACTACTGAGATGCCAGCTTTACAACAAGATGAAGGCCAGATTTCTAGACAAGTTCTCATAGCATGTTGGAGATAGTTTCTTAATTCAGAGCATGAAAGAGTCACAGATGTCCAACACTCATATCTTTTTACAACCCTATTAAGGTTTAAATTAATACAGTAAACTGAGTGTGTCTGAAATGTGTAGTGTAGTGAGAGTTTTGACCTATGCATTCACCCGTGAAGCCATCATCTCAACAAAAGTACAGAACCTTCCCATCAGTTTCCCAAAATTCTCTTGCGTTCCTTCACTATCCGTTCCCCCTTCCACTGTCTCTACTGACCATCCAGAGAAACCACAGCCATAGGCGGGATCAGAGAGGATGGAAGACCTTGTTGCTCCTGTTGGGAGAAATGGAAACTAAGTTGCTATGGTTGGAGGCATTCCTCATTGAAGGCAGGAGGCTGAACGAATCCTCTGAATCCATAGAGGACGTAAAAGGAACAAGAGATTGAGGGCTAAGAATGAAAGGATGAATATCTCCAACCAGAGAAAGGAAGAAGAGACAGAGAAGACTGAAAAGGAGTCTGAATTGTATTTGGCTTTTGTGATGCTGGCCAGAAAAATGGGTATGCAGGTGGACTCGGGAAAAATAAAACACAGCTGACCCTTGGACAATGTGGGAGTGAGGAGTCTACGTAGCCATGGGCCCCTGCTGAAGGAGACTCAGGTGTTTCATGATGTGAGTTGATTCACTATATTAACTGCTGCCTTCTATGTTCCCAGTGAAAAACCTCACCTGTACCATTGTTCTTCCAGGGGTACACAAAAACACTTTCATCCTATAACAGGCAGAGGTGCACCTCAACAGTCTTTGCAAATGTAAAATCGAGGATTTCTACTCTGTAAGGATGCTTAGAGTTCTCTAGAGATTCTTTTTCACATCCCCTGCTGCAGGAGGTCATCTTTAAGGAGACGTTCAGGCTACTCTCAGATTGCCCACCACAAAACTATTGTAACGACTCACCCTTCATTCTTTTTGTTTTGTTTTGAGATGGAGTCTTGCTCAGGCTGGAGTGCAGTGGCGTGACCTCGGCTCACTGCAACCTCCACCTTCGGGGTTCAAGGGATTCTCCTGCCTCAGCCTCCCAAGTAGCGGGGACTACAGGTGTGCACCACCATGCCCAGCTAATTTTTTTGTATTTTTAGTAGAGATGGGGTTTCACCATGTTAGCCAGGATGGTCTCGATCTCCTGACCTCGTGATCCACCCATCTCGGCCTCCCAGAGTGCTGGGATTACAGGCATGAGCCACCACACCTGGCCTCGCCCCTTATTCTTAAATATAAAACATTAACGTCAGCAATTACCCATTTAGCTAGAGGTTTTCAAACTTTCCCAGTTCACGAACCCTTAGTGTCTTAGCCCTTTTTTTCTCATGGTGCTTCTAGGCCAAAAGAAATACCTAAAAATTGCAGGTAAGCAATTAAAAATTGCAGGTAAGCAAAATAAGCCAGTTACAGCAGGACAATTAACACATGATTCCACTTATATGAGGTATCTAAAAGAGTCAAACTCAGAATCAGAGAGTGGAAACGTGGTTATGGGAAGGTGTTAATCAATGGGCATAAACTTTTAATTATACAAGATGAATATGTTCTAGAGATCTTCTATACAACACTGAACCTATAGTTAACTTATTAATAGTTAAGTGTTTTGATTGTAAATTTAAAATTTTGTTAAGAGGGTAGACCGCATGTTATGCCCTCTTACTACAATAAAATTTAAGATGTGTAAAATTTAAAAAAAAAAAAAAAAAAAAAAAAAAAAAAAAAAGTTGTTAAGTTATTAAGTTGTTAAGTTTAGACATCTTAGTGGTAGTGGTCAGCTCCACGTCCAGCAGGCATTGTTGTTTCCCTTGATGTCCAACAGATGTCTCTGTGTGTCTGTCTTGTCCCCATGCATCTGCACTGGGGCGCCACAGTGTAGTTTAGACAGCGCAGCTCTAGGTGTGATAACTCTGTTGGGACACACTGGATAATCCTGTAGCCTGACTAATCACAACGAAGGGATAATGTTTAAACCAACAATTTCCATAACATGACAAAGCATTGCATTCACTGGTGAGACGGCCAGGTGCAGTGGCTCACGCCTGTAATCCTAGCACTTTGGGAGGCCATGGTGGGAGGACTACTTGAGTCCTAGAGTTTGAGACCAGCCTGGGCAACATAGTGAGACCCCATCTCTATAAAAGAAGTTTTAAAAAATGAGCCAGGTGTGGTGATGTGCGCCTGTAGTCCCAGCTGTTAGAGGCTGAGTTGGGAGGATGGCCTGAGATCTAGGTGGCAATGAGCTGTCATCATGCCAATGCTCTCCAGCCTGGGAGAGAGTGAGACCACGTCTCAAAAAAGAAAACTCAAATAGCGACATTGCTTCCACCTCATTATCTAAGAAGCCCCTTCACGGTACAGAGGCTCTTCCCCACTATTAGTCAGGGTTCTCCAGAAGAAACAGAACTAATAGGAGAGATAGATGGTAGATAGACAGGTAGATAGACAGATAGATAGAGATAGTTGATATAGAGATGAGATATAAATATAGATATAGATGATATAAATATATAGATAGAGAGATAGAGATGAAGCTGTTTATTTTAAGGAATTGGCTCTCCTGATTACAGAGACCAGCAAGCCCAAACCTGGGGTGTGGACTGTCAGGCTTGAGACACAGCAGAGCTGATGGTGCAGTTCTGGTTTAGAGGCTGGCAGGCAGAGCCCCGGAAGAGCTGATGATGCAGATGAAGTCTGAAGGTGCGCTGCTGAGGATTCCCTCTTGTGCAGGGAGGCCAATCTGTTTGTTCTATTCAGGCCTTCAACAGATTGGATGAGGCTCACCCCATGATGGAGGGTGATCTGCTTCTTCAAAGTTTACCACTTTAAACACTAATCTCATTCAAAGATTCCCTCCAAGTTGGCAGATAAGAGGAGCCACCAGACTCCTCAGCAGCCTTCTGTGAGCAGTGCCTTCAACACGCACCCTACCATCCTTGCAGTCCCAGGAGAGGGTCTTGTTCCTGATAACTCCAGCAGAAGTCTTGGTCTCGCTCTTATGACATAAATCCCACAGCCCATTGCTGCTCCCATCCCTGTGGCCAAAAGCAATGTCCTCGTAGGCCAGGCTCGAGTCCTACGCCCACCCCAGGCTCCAGCAAAGGGCCAGCCATCCAGAACTATGCAAATTGGAGAGTGGGTGAAAAGGAAGGGCCCCCATGCAGAAGTCAGAGTGCAGTGAGCAGGAAGGTGGAGTGGACACTGGTGCTGTCCTGAGATGGCCATTCTGGCTGCACTCCACTGGGCCTACCTGAGCCCCAGGCTCTCAGGACCTTCTGAACAATGACTTCTAGAGATTGTAGCTGTAGGACCGCTGGAAGAGCAGGGTTAGAGTGGGGAAAGGAGATCTAGGAAGCTTTTTTCACAATCTCTTTCTCAAGAGCACTCACCCAGGCTGTAGGTCACGAGGAAAAGCCCAAGCTTCCATGTAAAGATTTGCATTTCCTGACGTGCCTCTGCATCTTTGGTGGTGGCCCAGGAAATTTGAATCTGGAGGAAAGAGGCACGTGACAGCACTGGGTCTACATGAGCAGAAAACAGGAGCCCGTTCTCAAAGGGCTTCTTGTGAATGGTGGTCCACCCTACACTAGCCCAACAAGCTGCATGCTGCAGGGTGGGGGAGTCCTCCCTGGTGCAGATGTGCCGTTCCACGTACTGGTGGAACACAGCAGGGCTGAGCCACGGAAGGAAATCGGCTGAAAGAAGACGCAAGAGCCTCTGAGCATGAAGGAGAGAGCAAGTGGGGAGTGCCATCAGCTCGGCTCCAGGATGATCCAGAAGACAGACTTGGTGACAGCTTGAGAGGTGAGGGAAAGGGGAGCCTAGGCCTGCCTGCTCCAAAAGGGAGAAGGCCCGGCATAGGGAACAGAAGAAAGGTGATTTTGTAAAGTGGGTGTGTTAGTCCATTTTCACACAGCTGATAAAGACATACCTAAGGCTGGGTAATTTATAAAGAAAAAGAGGTTTATGGATTCACAGTTCCATGTGGCTGGAGAGGCCTCACTATCATGGTGGAAGGCAAGAGCCACATCTTACATGGTGGCAGGCAAGAGAGAATGAAAGCCAAGCAAAAGGGGAAACCTCTTCTAAAGCCATCAGATCTCGTGAGATGTATTCACTGCCATGAGAATAGTGTGGGGAAGATGCTACATGACACAATTATCTCCTACTGGGTCCCTCCCATAACACGTGGGAATTATGGGAGCTACAATTCAACATGAGATTTGGGTGGGGACACAGCCAAACCATATCAGTGGGGTCCTCAGGAAGCATGAAGGTTGCTCAACAGAAGGATGACAATATGTTATTGTCCTTAAGGTAGGGTGAGCATAAGCATCTTCATTCTGATGTGCAGGAGTGATGTAAGAGACTATGTGAAGGCTGCTTGGGCAGTGTGGTGGTTCATCTCCTGTGTCAACTTGGAGGGCATCTTTGGATAAGATTGACATTTAAATTGATAATGTTTGAATTAAAAGATTGCCTTCCATTGGGTGGGTGGGACTTGTCCAATCCATTGAAGGCCTGCATAGAACAAAGAGATTAACTTCCCAGCACAAGGGGGAATTCTTTGTTCTCATCATGGCCATCACTGAGAAGCCCTTTTGAGGCTAACAGCCACAGACAACAGTCCCTGCCATCACCCTTCAGCCCCTCGACTCAGCCACACCTGACGTGATCATGCCAGCCCTGGATATTTGTTTGCTGGGATTTTTGTTGTTGCTGTTGTTATATGTATCCATAAATGCTCCATTTTGGCTGAAGTCAGTTGGAATTAGGTGACTGTCACCTGTAATGGAAAGAGTCCTGACTAATCCACAGACCCAAAGTGCAGTCCCCAGACCAGGCTCCAGCCTGACTTCTGATTGTCCCAGTCCCAGCCTCGGGTTCCATCCTTCAGCCCTAAGCTGCAGCCAGACCCTCTGCTGGAGAGGCATTCTCCCACACCCTCCCTTGGTTAAAAAATAGCCAGTATTTTATTATCAGTATAAAATAGCTCTGAACAACACGTGGGACAGGGAACAGAGCAGGAGCCAGGATCTGGGGCAGCCTGGCTTTGGGACTCCCGAGACTCGGGAGCCTATAGGTTTCTGTTTGACAGAGGTTCTCATGTTCAATACTTTGAAGGGCCTGCCCTCCAGCTGGGTCACCTTCTCGATCCACAGGTTGTAGTTTGCCAATGAGGTGTATATCCCTGGGGTATTCCTCTCTCCACAGCTCTTTCCCCAGCTGATGATGCCTACCTGGTACCACTTCTTACCAGGCTCTGGGGTGCAGACCAGAGGTCCCCCACTGTCACCCTGTGGGTAGAGAACACAGCTCAGCAGGAAGTCCCATTCTAAGCTGCCCATCTGAGGCTGGGCACAGCTCATTCTCGAAGAGGATTCCTCAATTCCTCAGCCTCCCCAACTCCAGCTGCTAAAGGACATCTCCTCAATGCTGACCTTTACCCACCCATCTCTGCTCCATGGGAGGAGCATGTGGCTGCCAGGTTAGCTGTGAATCTCGTGAGGGTATAGAGCATTGGGGTTGGGGTGCTGTGGATGAGACAGAAAGAAGAGTGGGGAGGAAGAGAGAGGACTTGATGAGAAAAGACCACTCATCTGCAGCACAGAGAGACACAGGCCAAGGGATGAGTAGAGACTTGTTTTGAGGGTCTTATCATATCAAGAGGCACTGGAAAGGTCAGGAAAGGAAATGGGACATGTGAAGAAGTGTTGTAGGGCTAGGAACTGGGTCTCCTTTGTGTTCTTGGAGAGGCACAGGGAGAAGGACATTCCTTTTTAATTCAGCCAAGCTTTTCAGAATGTGTGATCCTTCCAGGAAGGAATCACATGGTCTGTGACTCCCATAGTTACCCATTTATATAGAGCTTCTGAACCAAGTCCCTACCATACCCCACGTCCACATACATCAAACAAATGGCCCACATCCTTCAGTCTACCTTCACACAAAGCAGATGAGTCTGCAGGAGGAGAAAGGGCTTGCTGAAGGTTCTATGGTAGCCTGGCTAAGATTGGAACCCAGGATTTTCTTTTTATTAATTTTAAATTAGTCATTATGGGTACATAATAGTTTTATATGTTTATGGGGTCAACATGTTTTGATATAGGCATACAATGTGTAATGATCAAATCAGTGTAATTGGGGTATCCATCCCCTCAAGCATTTATTATTTCTTTGTATTAGGAATATTTCAATTCCACTCTTCTAGTTATTTTGAAATATGCAATTGTTATCTATAATCACTTATTGTGCTACCAAATACTAGACCTTATTCATTCTAACTAGCTGTGTTTTTGAGCTCCTTGACTGGAGTCCCCACCTGCTTTCCTTCCCAGCCTCTGGTAACCAGCATTCTTTATCTCCATGAGTTCTTTTATTTTAAGCTTTCATTTATGAGTGAGAACATGCATTGTCTTTCTGTTTGTACCTGGCTCATTTCACTTGATGTAATGTCCTCCAGTTCTACCCATGTTGTTGCAAAGGACAGGATTTCATCTTTTATGGCTGAATAATATTCCATTGTGTGTATGTACATCATTTTCTTTATCCATTCACCCACCGATGGGCACTTAAGTTGATTCCATACCTTGGCCATTGTGAATAGTGCTACAGTAAAAATGCAGGTGGAGATGTCTCTTCAATATACTGATTTCCTTTCTTTTGGATGTATACCCAGCAGTGGTAGTTCTATTTTTAATTTTTTGAGTACCCTTCCTAGGGGAACCCAATATTTTCTTGTTTTCTTTTTCAACTTTTGTTTTAGGTTCATACGGGGCATGTGCAGGTTTGTGAGTAAACTGCGTGTCCCTGGAGTTTGATGTATAAATGTATAATCACCCAGCTAGTGAGCATAGTACCTGATGGGTAGTGTTCTGCACCTTACCCTCTTGATACCCTCTACCTGTGAGTAGGCCCTGGGGACTATTGTTCCCCTCTTTGTATCCATGTGTATTCAGCCTTTAGCTCTAATTTATAAGTGGGAACATGCAATATTTGGTTTTCTGTTCCTGCGTTAATTCACTTGGGATAACGGCCTCCAGCTGCATCCATATTGTTGCAAAGAACATGATTTTGTTCTTTTTATGGCTGCATAGTATTCCACGGTGTATATGTACCATATTTTCTTTATCCCATTCACCACTGATGTGCATCTAGTTTAATTCCATGTCTTTGCTACTGTGAATAGTGCTGTGACGAACATATGCAGGCATGTGTCTTTTTGGTAGAATACTTTATTTTTGGGGGGTAGGTACCATTATTGAGATTGCCAGGTTTAGTGGTAGCTGTGTTTTAAGTTCTCTGAGAAATCTCCAAACTACTTTCCACAGTGGCTGAACTAATTGACATTCCCAGCAGGAATGTATAAGCATTCTCTTTTCTCTGCAACCTCACCAACATCTGTTACATTCTGACTTTAGCAGCCGCCATTCTGACTGGTGTGAGGTGGTGTCTCATTGTGGTTTGGATTTGCGTTTCTCTGATGATTAGCGATATGGAACATTTTTTCATCTGCTTGTAGGACGCATGTTTGTTCTCTTTGGAGAAGTGTCCTTTCATGTCCTTTTCCCATGTTTGAATGCGGTTGTTGGGCTTTTGCTTGTTGAGTTGTTTAAGTTCTTTATACATTCTGACTATAAGACCTTTGTCAGATGCAAAGTTTGCAAATATTTTCTCCCACTGTGTGAGTTTTCTGTTTACTCTGTTGAGAGTTTCTTTAGCTGTGCATTTGCTCTTTAGTTTAATTAGGCCAATATTTTATTTTGTTGCAGTTGCTCTTGGAGACTTCCTCATGAAATTTTTGCTAAGGCTTAAGTCCAGAATGGTATTTCATAGTGTGGCTTTCTTCTATTGTTTTTACAGTTTTAGGTTTTACATTTAAATCTTCTAGCCATCGTGAATTGATTTGAGTTGATGGTGAAAGGAAAGGATCCAGTTTCAATCTTCTGCATACGGCTGGCCACTTATCCCAATGTCGTTGATTAAATAGGAATTCCTTTCCCATTGCTTGTTATTGTTGACTGATGAAGAGCAGATGGTTGTAGGTGTGCAGCTTTATTTCTGAGTTCTCTAACCTATTCCACTGGTCTATGTGTCTGTTTTTGTACCAGTACCATGCTGTTGTGGTTACCATAGCCCTGTAGTACCGTTTGAAGTTGAGTAGCATGACGCCTCTAGCTTTGTTCTTTTCCCTTCGGATTGCCTTGCCTCCTTGGGCTCTCTTCTGGTTCCATATGAATTTTAAAATAGTTGTTTTGTGAATTCTGTGAAGAATGTCAATGGCAGTTTGATAGGGATAGCATTGAAACTGTAAATTGCTTTGGGTAGTATGGCCATTTTAATGATATTGATTCTTCCTATCCATGAGCATGGAATGTCTTTCATTTGCTTTGTCGTCTCAGATTTCTTTCAGCAATGTTTTGTAATACTCATTGTAGAGATCTTTAACCTCCCTGGTTATCTGTATTCCTAGGTATTTTATTCTTTTGGTGGATATTGTGAATGGGATTTCATTCTTGATTTGGCTCTCAGCTTGTATGTTATCTGGTGTATAAAACTGTTACAAATTTTTTTACATTGATTTTGCACCCCAAAACTTTGCTGAAGTTGCCTATCAGTTCTAGGAGACTTTGGGAGGAGACTATGGGGTTTTCCAGATATAGAATCATATCATCTGCAAAGAGGGATAGTTTGATGTCCTCTGTAGATGCCTTTCAATTCTTTCTCTTGCCTGATTGCTCTGGCTAAAACTTCCAGTATTATATTGAATAGGAGTGCTGAAAGAGGGCATCCTTGTCTTGTTCTGGTCCTAAGGGGGATGCTTCCAGCTTTTGCTCACTCAGTATGATGTTGGCTGTGGGTGTGTCATAGACAGCTCTTATTATTTTGAGGTATGTATAACCCAGGATTTTCTGATGCCAAAGCCCATGCCCTCTCTACCTTTGTTGTGTTACTCTCTCACCAAAGGAGCTGAGCAGCTACAACCTTGTCAGCAATCTTCAGTGGAGAGGTGATGTCCCTTTTTGTGATCCTAGAGAGGTGACTAGAATTAATGGAGTATTATAACAAACTCTAATCAGGGAGGACGATTAATGTTTCCTGGTCATGATGTGTGTATTAGTGTGTTCTTGCATTGCTATTAATAAACACCTGAGAATCTCCAGCCAGGACACCTTCTCTCCACCTTTCAGAGCCTTTTTTTTTTTTTCATTTTATAAGATACTATCCCATGCTTTTAGTCGTACTTAGTGGGAAGGGCTGGGAGAATTGTGTTTAATCCATTTTGTTTGGAACTGGAAGTCTCAATTCTGTGTGCATATTTTTTGATAATATTTTAAATTGTCCAGAAAGTGAACAAAATACAAGGTTCACATGTCTCATTTTGGCCCCCACAGTGTTTGCCACATGGGGAACTCCTAAACCTAATGCTATGCTACACCTCTGCTTTCTCTTTTCCCTCTCCGCCTCCCACCCCGGTTCCAGTACCCGCCTCCCAAGGCTCTCATAGCCTATCAGAGGAAACTACCAATTTTCTCACATTAAACCATACATTCCTTGTTATTATTCTAGATAAATATCTTCCCTTTCCATGGGGCAGCCTCTCCATTACCGTTCAGAATATTTATCATCTGCATTTGTGGTTTTCTACCAACGACCAGGTCCACTGCCTGGCCAATGGGCAGGCCCCGAGCCTTCAGCTGGGACTGATTCGTCAGGGTGGCCACTTTTAAGATGAACAGAGCATCTCTGAGCATTAAAGACAAATTATTCCTCATTCTTCCTTAGAGCCAGAGGAAGCTAATTTGTGATTATTTTCCTCTAGGGTATCAATACTTTTTTAAAAAAGTGTGTTTGTTTTATTAAAGAGAGGCAAAGAGACCAGACTTTGGTTCAATGAAACCCACACGCAACACGTAATATATTATCACTGTCAGTTTATCCACTGCCTGCCCAGGAGACTGTAGGCTCCCTTAGGGGAGGAACCATGTCTCATTTATGGGTCTCCACGGCCTTGTATACTCAACAAAGGTTTCTAAATTAATGAATTAAAAGTGACTTCTTATATAGATACCAAATCGTCTTTGGAGATTTTTTTTTAAGATTTCCCAGAAATGGGCTGGGTGTGGTGGCTCATGCCTGTAATCCCAGTACTTTGGGAGGCCAATGCAGGCAGATTATCTGAGGTCAGGAGTTTGACACCAGCCTGACTAACATGGAGAAACCCCATCTCTACTAAAAAATACAAAATTAGCCAGGTGTGGTGGCACATGCCTGTCATCCCAGCTACTCAGGGGGCTGAGGAGAATCACTTGAACCCAGGAGGCGGAAGTTGCGGTGAGCCAAAATCACGCCATTGCACTCCAGCCTGGGCAACAAGAGCAAAACTCCATTTCAAAAAAGAAAAGACAAAGAAAGAATTCCCAGAAATGAGAAAAGGCTTGGACCCCTGTCTCCCTAGTGTACCTGATGAAGATCAGAAATAGTAAGCAGGGTTCCAGCATGTTGGCTCCCAGGTATGCTCACTCACAGCTCCAGAGGCTCTGCAATCCTTATTCCCATGGCTGAAGGCCCTAATTCCCGCACATTTTCCAGACTCAGAACTGTCTATTCCCAGCAGAGAGAGGATACCCTCACGCTGGCAGTTCTAAGCAGGCAAGGACCTATAAGGGAGGGAGGGAACCCTCTAGTTACCTGGCAGGCATCATAGCTCTCGTTCTTGTATCCGGCACACAGCATATTTTTGGTCAGTTTTGGAAACACCTTTGAACATTCCTCCCAGTCCACGATGACCATTGGCGCTTTCATCAGATCCATTTTCATAGAGTTTTTGTCAGCTGGCCCAGAAAGCAAGCACATTAGAGAAGCCACCAGGCCATACGTCCCCACTCAGCTGACCGTGCCCTCGGCCCTGCACACCCCTTTGTCCACCAGTCCCCATCCCTGCCTTCACAGGCTCTGCAGCCCCTCACTTCCTTCTGGTTACCCCACGCCTGCAACTTACCCACTCCCCAACTACTGGAATTATTCTTCTCATTTAAAACCACATTTCTACTTCCAAGAAGGCTTCTACCTTGACTCCAATCAGCCCCACAGACTCAGCTTCTTGCACCTGGCTACTGACCGTTTCTCAGCATAATCCTGCCTCTTCAATACATTTGCCTTTTGTGACATTTTGCTGCATGAGGATGGCCTTTCCTTCACATAGGGCCCTCGACAGTGGGTTTGCACTCCGGGCGAAAAGACTTTAGGTTCTCAGCAAGGGCAGGTTGGCAGAGAGTCTTGAGATGGGATTAGAGGGGATTTGCAGAGGCCATTTCTGGGCTGCCAGATGCTGGGAATTCACCTGGATTTCTCTCCATCTCATTAGCTCTGACCACAAAGAGATTTCACATTTCTTCCCTTTATTGAAGATTTTGAACTTGTACATGCCCATGTACATCCTCCCCCTCTTCTACCCTTCCAGAAGTGCCTGGAGCCCAGGACCAAGGTCCCACCACTTTCCCTCTGGTTGCTAAACTCCTGAAACACCCACAGTCGTCCAGGCCCAGGCTTGCTGCAGATCCTCCCTGTGGACCCAGAGTCTCGTTCAGGCTGCTGCAATGGTTTCCTAGTCTCATCCCCTCCCTGTCTATTTGCTTTTGGTTTTGTTAGGTTTTCTTTGGGGACAGTCCAGCAGGCCCTACATCATATCGTTCTGTCCCAGCAGACTTTCTTCTATTTTGGAAAGTAACAGCATAACAACAAGTAACAACAGATTCATTTATAAGAAGAACCAGGCAATGCTCCAGGACCGTGAAAGCCTGGAACAGGGTGGGCATCTCCGCCGCCTGGAGGAGCCAGCTAGGAAACATCACTGTGGGAATCAGGGAAGATGTTTGTGAATACAGAGTAGAGGGCCTCTGGCTAAGTGAAGAGTTTCTATTCAATTAAACACACAAACCACACTGCTCTGTGCTGACTGGATCAGACTACACTAGGGTACTGGCTCAGACCTAGTGTCTCAGCTTGGGGTTTCGGCACTCAAAAGGGCCTAAGGTTTGGGTTCTGTGAGCCTCTACCACCACCATGCGGGAGTCTGCCCAAACACAAGTCCCGTCCTCACTCATTCCTCAGCTCTCCCCCTTCCCCCTTCCTTCCCTCTCCTTCAGCTGCAGTGGCTCTTTCCGCAGGAGAAACTGAGCAGTCACATACCAGCATCCGTTTGGCCCCAACCTGCCACCCAGCATTTGCTCCACGTGGTGGGGCCAGGCTGCATGGGGAGACAGATGGGCACTTTCAGGTCATCAAGCCTGATGGGCGAGGCCAGCAGCAGCAAGGCAATGTCATTGTCCATGTTGGCTCTCTTAAAGTCCTTGTGAATAATGATGCTGGCGACCTCCTTTATCTCCATGGATGAGCTAGTTAAGTCATTGGTCCCCAGCACGACATTCAGTTCTTCTGGACTGGTGGCAGAGAACCAGAAAGGGGAAAGTGGAAGGGGCAGGAAAATCACAAAAATGGCAGAATTGGCTGTGCCCAGAAACCTTAAATCCCATAGAGTTCTAGGACCTTTAAACCCTACTGGGGCTGTTGCTCAGAGGTGTGAGGATTGGAAAAAGGTAGAAAAACAAACAAACAGAACAGCGGGTGAGCAGACCACAGCCACACCACTAGGTGAGCAGACCACAGCCACACCACTGGGTGAGCAGACCACAGCCACACCACTGGGTGAGCAGACCACAGCCACACCAGCACGTGAGCAGACCACAGCCACACCACCGGGTGAGCAGACCACAGCCACACCACTGCGTGAGCAGACCACAGCCACACCAGCGCGTGAGCAGACCACAGCCACACCAGCGCGTGAGCAGATCACAGCCAAACCACCGGGTGAGCAGACCACAGCCACACCACCGCGTGAGCTGACCACAGCCACACCAGAGTGTGAGCCGACCACAGCCACACCAGCGTGTGAGCAGACCACAGCCACACCAGAGTGTGAGCAGACCACAGCCACACCACCGCGTGAGCAGACCACAGCCACACCACCGCGTGAGCCGACCACAGCCACACCAGCGTGTGAGCAGACCACAGACACGCCACCGGGTGAACAGACCACAGCCACACCACCGGGTGAGCAGACCACAGCCACACCACCGGGTGAGCAGACCACAGCCACGCCACCAGGTGAGCAGACCACAGTCACACCGGTGCACCCTCAGGGGCCTCGAAGGTATGAATGAGATGCTTCCGTCTAAATACAGCAAAGGCAGAGATGGGTTTGAGAAACTCTACAGAGCCCACAAAAAGCCACTTGGAGTGGATTAAACTGGCCTCAGATAGATAAGGCACTCATTATTATATCTGTTTTCTATCATCAGTTGGCCTATCAACACTTTAGAAATTCAGGAGCAGAAGTTGGTCTAGACCTGCCACTGAGCAAGCAGACAGGATCTTCAGTAATCAGCCCAGGTTCAGAACCCCACGGGATACTGATAGCCCATGACAGCAGGTGCCACAAGAGTCTTTGGTTATGCTATGATGAAACTCTGCCCAGGCTTTTGATTAACCCTCTAAAATCAGCCTTTCTGTGTGTCTTCAAACTTCCTTGAGCTGGTGTAGCAGAAAGCGCAAGTGCTATTGCCAGAATTTGAATCCCGTTCCCGTATACTAGGTGTGTACCGTGGGTGAGTGGCCTCAATTGGTTGGACCTCAGTTTCCTTATCTATAAATGAGGGTTATTCCTTCTACCTGCTCCAGGGACTACTGTGTGATTAAATGAGTTAATAGAGGAAAGTTTCTTAGCAGGTCCCCAGTTAGTCATCAGTAATGCCAGGGGTCCATCCACATGCTGTCACATAGAGAACGCTCTACACGGACCAGGAAAGTAGGGGGTCAGATGGCCCAGGAAGCCAGGCTTCAGAATTAGAAGGATTTTCCCCTAAACAGACTTGAATGCCTTAGGAGAGGCATTTGGACCAAGCTCCTAGGCTTCATCAAGCCACATGCGTTCCTGGAGAGGGCAGGTGTGACCTCAGGGAGGTTGTAGCCATTGGCCCTGGGTGATGTGAGGAGGTCACAGCCTCAGACTGGCTGCCTCCGTGTTCCCAGGGCTGGGGGGGTGCCATTTGTGCTGACTAAAGACTGAACAGCCCCAGGTTCCTCCCAGCCACCAGGTGTGGCTGAGGGGAGGGTACTCTGAGAAGCAGCAGCAGGGGGCTCGTGGTACTTACAGCAGCTCCTCGGAATATAAGCAGTGAGCCGCAGTGAGAATCCACCACTTGTTGAGGATGGAGCCGCCACAGAAAGGTTCACTTCTTGCCTGAATGCTCACCTGCCACGGAAACTCTCCCACCTCTGCCTCCACCCCCGCTGTGATTCTGGAATACTGAGTTCTTCCCTCGAAAATGGGTCTGTTGCCACATTCTGGTGGAATGAAAGAGAGAGGAAAGGAAAAGGAGCAACATTTAGTCACCATCCAGTGTGAGCTGGGGACCGGGCTGGGAGGAGGAGGCTTCCAAGTGGATATCCTCATCCCCATTCTAGAGGGGAGCTCACTGAGGCTGGCGAGCAAGGCAGCCCTCCTGACGTCAGCCGGCTGATGCTCTATTTTGTCTGCACAGAGCTCAGGAGGTGAGTCAGACGCATTGGCTCTAACTCCATCCAGCATTTATGATCTCAGGAGAGTCGCTTCGCTGAGCTTGTTTCTGCTGTCATCCAGGAGAAATCGGAAGAAAAATAGTGTCCGATGCCAACTCCCAGTGGTGGGCAGGACCACAGCCCCCCACCAAAGAGGTCCAAGTTCTAACAGGCCATGTCCCCAGAACCTGCGAATATTTTAGCTTGCGAGGAAGGAGGGGCTTTGAAGATGGAATTTGAGTTGCTAAGCACCGCCCTCAGACTGCGGACTTTGCTGAGGGGCCAGTGGAATCACTGCGGCCCTTGAGAGGGGTGGAGGGAAGCAGAAGCTCAGGCAGAGGAAGAAGTGACTGCAGAGGGAAGGCACAGAGATGCAACAGAGCTGGCTTTGAAGATGAAGGCAGGGGCCCAGAGAAGCTTCTAGAAGCTGCAAGTGAAAAGGATTCTCCCGTAGAGCATCCAGTAGGAATGCAGACCCGCAGCACCCCGAATTTAGCCCTGGAGGCCTGTGCTGGAACTCGGCCCCACAGTACTGTAGGATGAGACATTTGCGTTGTTTAAGCTGTCAAGTATGTGGTCACTTATTTCAGCAGCCCTGGGAAACCACTGGGGAGCACAGAAAGTGCCAGAACCTACTGGAAAGCCCTGGCTGTTCTAGGCTACTCCAGGCTGAGCAGCTCTTTTACTGGGGGATTGAGAGCAAAGCTGTGTCTGCCTGTGCTGAGGTGGGAAATTCCCCTCCCTGACAGAGGCTGGGTCCAGCTCCTTGCCCCCCAGGAAGAGGAGATGCTCCATTAATATTTGCTGACTTGAATGTCTGCCTTGCGTTCTGGACAAGGCATGAGTTTGACTCTAAAGACCCTAAGACCCTCTTCTTGTCTCTTTCTTGCTGTTCGTTTTCCAACGATGAGCTCAACAGAAGCTTTGAGGGTTTTATCATTTGGGTGACCCTATAGTGGTCATTTTTGGTTTAAAATAAATACGGGAGTGAGAACTTAGCAACGTGCATCCACAGTCGTTTTCTGTCAGCAATGCATAAAGGCTGTCTTTGGGACTTCTGTGTCCTTTTTTTTTTTTTGAGAGACAGAGTCTTGCTCTGCCACCCAGGCTGGAGTACAGTAGCATGATCTTGGCTCACTGCAACCTCCACCTCCCAGGTTCCAGAGATTCTCCTGCCTCAGCCTTCCAAGTTGCTGGGACTACAGGCATGTGCCACCACGCCCAGCTAATTTTTATATTTTTTAGTAGAGACAAGGTTTCAGTATATGTTGGTCAGGCTGGTCTCAAGCTCCTGACCTCAGGTGATCTGCCCACCTCGGCCTCCCAAAGTGCTGGGATAACAGATGTGAGCCACCGCGCCTGGCCTTTTGGCACTTTTGGATCCACACTTCCTCTCTGATTTTATTGACAGGACACTTACTGTGTGCCTGGCGCTGCCACAAGCACCAATTCACTTGGTTGTCGTAACTGCCCTATGGAGATAGGCCCTGTTATTTTCATCCTCACTTTATAGTTGGGACAACTGAGGCACAGGGAGGTTAAGTAGTTTGCCCAAGGTCACACAGCTAGTCAGTGACTGAACCATGTTATGAGCCCTGGGCAGGCTAGCGGCAGAGCTGGTGCTCTCACCACTGCCCCATGTGGCTTTCTGCCTAGAACGTTCTTCCCCCCAGGCAGCTACCTGGCTCACCTCACTACACCCAAGAATCCCTTCTTCGGAGCAGCCTGCCCTGACTGTCTGAAACAGCCCTTCCCATCCTGGTGGCTCCTTATGTCCTACCCTGTGTCACGTTTCTTCATTGCATCCCCGTTACCTTATCCCCTACGTTATCGGTCCCTTTTGCCTGACTCTGGCACCAGACGGAGAGGACAACATGCCTGTCTGGTTGATAGCAGGTCCCAGGGTCCAAAAACCACCGTGGTGTGGAGGAGGCACTCAGCAACCGCAAGTCATCCTGTGACTCAATGACTCTGGGAGTCTGGAAGGCAGCACATGCGTGCAGCTAAGGATGTTCACGGCAGCAATCTCCATCATCGTGTCACATTGAAAACAGTCTAAATGCTAAAGCCACAACCATATCATCAGGCGTGCCTCACCCCCAACTTTATGCTCATGGGGAGTTTTTAGTGGCACAGGAAAATGCTTGTGATATAAAAGTGAGTGAAAAAGTCAGGATGAAAATCGTATATAAAACTTGTGATTTCATTATGTTAAGAATGTGGGTTTATAAATATGGAAGGCAATATATCAAAATGCCAAGTGGCTATGAGCTGGATTGGATGGTGGGCAGCTGTGATGGGTGCCCTCTGTCCCTCCGTCTGAGATGCAGAACATGGGACGTGCTCAGTGCAGGCTCTGGGGCCACACAGCCTAAGCTTGTATCGTGGCTCAGTGGCTTGTTCACTAAATGATTTAGGGAAAGCTACTTACCTTTGGTATCCTCCCTTTCTTCATTCCTAAAATAAGCATAAGATCATGCCAACCTTATAGGACTGTTGTGTGGGTGAAATGAGAGGATGGATGTTGAAGTGATCGACAAAGTGCTTGGACCAAAGTCTACTCTCCAGAATTAGCTGGCAGAATTTCCCTTATCCATTTTGCACCAAACTCCCCGTGGGACCCATCCCCCACATTCTTGATCCTGAGATCAACCCACAGGGTCAGCATGGAATCATGTGGACTTTTAGGTTCATGCAAGAGCTCAGAGCCTAGAAGCAGTGGTGGAAGTGGAAACGGCTGCTTCTGAGTGGCCTGAGGAATCATGCATTTGGGGACCCCTTGCAATGGGACACCAGAGGAGCATGTTCTACTGATGCTCTCCTCTCACTCTCCCCTGTTCGCACAGAGTGCAGCAGACCCCAGGCTGGACTGAAGGAGGCCAGGTGAACCTGCTGTGTTCTGAGCAAGAGGCGGTGTGCACAGGGCAGGCAGCCTGGTGTTGTGGTCACCCAGTGCAGTCCAGGCAGACAGCTCTGCCATTTCTCCACGGGGCAACTTTGGGCAAATCCTCATCCTCAGTGAGGTTCTGAGTTCCTCTCCTACATGTGGGCTGAGAGCAGATGCCCCACTGTGCTGGCGTGGGAATGAAACACAGGGAAATACTCAATCCCTAACAGTTGCTAAGTACCCCAGTGTCCCTGATGTCTCAGCCACCCTCTTGGAGAAAGAAATGAGCCATCGGGGAGCTCTGGGAGGGCTGGCCACAAGGACAAAGGCACCCATGCACTTGGCCTGACTGAACTAGGCTTCCCTAGCTGGAAGGCTGGTGCTGATGGGAGCCACAGAGGCCCAGAGTAATGGGCCCCTTCCAAGTGGGAGGACTCAGCCTCAGCAAGTTCCAGGTACGAGCTTCAGGGCAGCCTACTACTCCTTTGGGGATAAAGTGTCAGTTTTCAGAACCAAAACTCAAGATCAGACAGATCAAACACTGGGCTGGTGGAGAGAGGAGAAGAAGGATAACTGGTTTGGAGGAGGGGTATGTGGGGACCCCTAGAGCTGTGACCTCATGCTCTGAGATCCACCCTCCTGGCGGCTAGTCAGCTGGACCATAAGCCCCCATCCGTGCCCCTTCTGCCCCTGTACTTACCACTGACGGGACCCAGGGAATTAGTGGGCAAAGGAGGGTGGTAGCCCTCCCTAGCCCTGCCTAGGAGAGCCACTCCAGCCTCTGGGAGAGGAGTCCATGGACCAAGCTGAGCTTCTGTGACCAGGGACAGGAGCAGCAGCACTGAGAACAGGAGCATGGCCCTAGGCTGTGCTGTGGGTCCCGGGTTGATGGAGGCCACGGCTGAGGGAGTGAGGCCAGCACAGCATCAGATCCAGAGCCCCCAGGTGATGTCACAATGGGCTGTGGAGCCGAGAACTTGGACTGCAGCATGCAGACTTCTTTTCTGGCTCTTTTGTTTCTGGGATAGCTGCACAGAGGCATCTCATCCTCAGAGCCTTTCTTATCTGAGGTTCCCTTCTCCCTGACCTGGGTGCAACCCAGCTTCCTGAGTGTATTAGTCTGTTTTCATGTTGCTGATAAAGACATACCAGATACTGGGTAATTTATAAAGAAAAAGAGGTTTAATGGACTCACAGTTCCAGGTGACTGGGGAGGCCTCACAATCATGGCAGAAGGCAAAAGTCACGTCTTACATGGTGGCAGGCAAGAGAGAATGAGAGGCAAGTGAAATGGGAAGCTCCTTATAAAACCATCAGATCTCATGAGACTTATTCACTACCATGAGAACAGTATGGGGGAAACTGCACCCATGATTCAGTCATCTCCCACAGGGTCCTTCCCACAACACGTGGGAATTATGGGAGCTATAATTCAAGATGAGATTGGGGTGGGAACACAGCCAAACCATATCACTGGGCTCTTGGTGGGCACCTTGCTTTCAGCCATTGTCACCCCAAATCCTTTCTTGAGGCTCAGTTCAGGCCATGGCTTCTCTGTGAATGTGGGGGTAAGGTCTAGGGGAGGGGTTTCCAGCCTGGACCCTCGGGAATGGAGCAGAGCCCAGGGAGGCCTGGAGGCTTCTGCTAGCACTGGTACCCTGTGGGGTACAGATGCCTGCTTAGTTCTCTGCCCAGGGCTCTGACCTGGGGCCCCAGGTGCAGCCACACAGGTCAGGCTGAGAGGTTCTGGCCTCCCCTCATACCCTGCATGGTGGGTCCCAGTCCCCCTCCTACCACCTTCTAGGCAGATCCCACGTGACCCCCAAGTCTCCCTCTGCATTCAAGATGAAGTGACCCTCAGATGGAGGTTCCCATTGTGTAGCCTCACCAGATGTCAGTGACTTAGTCATGGGCTTTGGAACTTGTATGTTTTTAAAAAGTCTGCACCCCTCAGTGTACTGACCCAAGTGGACTTACCCATGCAGCCTGGGCACTGCCTTCATGGCCACTGGCTGGGCTTAGTGTTTGGAAGGGACTTATGGGCTCAATGCCCAAAGTGATCAGGTGTTTACCTGCCCAGTCTTACCTCCTTGGTTTTCTCATCTGCAGCAGAGAAATACAATGCTCACTGGCATGCAGGTTACTGTGAGGTGTAAAGTCAGATCACATGACTGGGGAGGTGGCCTCTCACAGGTGTGGCTCGAGCTACTTCCCAGGAAAAGAATTCCAGGACTTCTCTGCTCTTTCTCCCAAGGCAGCTCCCTGGTGACGTTGCTCCTCACTGCTCAGGCATCCCCTCTGAGGCTGAGCCACAGCCTGCTGAGTGGCCCTGTGTGGTCCCCTCCCTACCTGCTCTGAACCGTGCCTCACCCACCTCTTCAACAGGGGATGCCTGGCCCTGATGGAGGCCAGGACTTTCCTGACTGGCAGGCGGGACAGGAGCCCCTAGCACATCCAGGCACCTGGTCCTGGTCTCACTACAGGCTCACTCGTTGGCCCTCAGGGTGGCCTCCTAGGGAGCTCCCTGGCTTTCCTCTTGCCCTCCTTTGGGCTCAGGTCCCCACTGGACCTGCCACTCACACCCCTGCTATATGCTAATGCTTTCTCCTTTACTCAGTTTCTATTGGTTTTGGGGGTGGGGTGTGGAGGGGAGGAGGAGCCTGGGCTCCAGGTCTGTTGGAGGAATGGAGGATGACAGCTAATCTCATGGGTGGGGAGACAAGGGCCACAGACATATCCACTGCATTCTGCTCATTGTCAACAGAAGTATCTGAACAAAATCATCAGTCACCTTCAGAAAGACTGACTTCCTGCTGAAGACCACTCTGAAGAGTGGTCTGTGTCCCTCCCAAGAACATGACTTAGGTCCTATTCTTGTGAAATACTCGTTCACTGTCCAGCACTGCTTTGCAGATCTTCACAGTGATGCTGGGTTGCACCATGCCCCAGCTTCTGGATGGAGACGCTCCAGCCTCACATACTGAACTCTGCACAACTCCAGAGGGTGCCATCCCCATAGATTACAGTGGGAAAGTCTCTCCCTTGGGCTGGGCAAATGAGGGGCTCCAGGGTGAGAAGAGCAGCACTAGTGCTCTAGAAGGAATCTGATGAAATTCACAGTGGAAAGGAGGCACATGATGATAGAGGTTGGATAGGGGTTGTGTAAGGAGTGTTGCCTGGCTGACGCCCCAGAGGCCCCAGGGTGGCATTGCCTTGGTGACTTTACCAAAGTCTTCGCCAGTGGTTCTCTGACTGTCCTAGCCTCTTTGTGCTATGACAGAATATCACAGATTGGGCAATTTTTTTTTCTTTGAGATGGAGTCTCCCTCTGTCATCTAGGCTGGAGTGCAGTGGTATGATCCTGGCTTACTGCAACCTTTGCCTCCTGGGTTCAAGTGAGTCTCGTGCCTCAGCTTCCCAAGTAGCTGAAATTAAAGGTATGTACCACCATGCCTGGCTAATTTTTGTATTTTTAGCAGAGATGGGGTTTCACCATGTTGGCCAGGCTGGCCTCAAACTCCTGACCTCAGGTGATCTGCCCGTTTTGGCCTCCCAAAGTGCTGGGATTACAGGCATGAGCCACTGTACCTGGCTAAATTGGGTAACTTATAAAGAACAGAAATTTATTATTTCACAGTTATGGAGGCTGGAAAGTCCAAGATCAAGGTGCGGGCAGGTTTGAGCTCTGGTTCCAAAATGGTGCCACATTTTTACATCCCGTGGGGAGGAGGATGTTGTGGCTTCAAGTTCTTCAGAGGAAAAGAAGAGAGTGAACCCACTCCTTCAAGCCCTTAATCTGTTCTTGAGGACAGAGCTTTCAACACCTAAATGCTTCCTAAAGGCCCCACCCCTCAACGGGGTTGCATGGGGTGTTAAGTTTCCAGCACATAACCTTTGGAGGAGACACATTCAAACTGTGGAGCTGACTTGGATGTGCAGCTGGGGGAGCTTGTTCAGTGCAGGTGAGCGTTGCCAGATTTAGCAAATACAGATATAGGATGCCTTTCAAATTTGAATTTCAGATAAACAAGTATTTTTAGTATAAATCTACTCCATATGGTGTTTGGGACATACTCTTCCTAAAATAATTTGCTGTTTATTTGAAATTCAAACATAAATCATGTCCTATATTTTATGTGTCAACCCTAGTACCTGTTTACAGCCTTAGTCCTTCAGATACTGATCCAGTGGGGTGGAGAAGGCCGGGGGTGTGGGAGAGGTCTGAGCACTTTTAACAGCACACCTTCTCCCAGATGAATCCAAGCAGATGATCTCTGGACATCTTTGAGAAGCGGCAGGTCTCCTGTAGAGAGCTTTGCTGGGATCACTAGGGCCTGACTCACACCTGGGAAATCTGGGGGTGAGAGAATGGTTCTGGGTTCATCATGCCCTCTGAATGGCTTTTTGTTTGTTTTTTGAGATTGAGTATCACTTTGTCACCCAGGCTGGAGTGCAGTGGCATGATCTTGGCTCACTGCATCCTCCTCCTCCTCCCGGGTTCAAGCGATTCTCCTGTTTCAGCCTCCCGAGTATCTGGGACTACAGCTGCCCACCACCACGCACAGCTAACTTTTGAATTTTTAGTAGAGATAGAGTTTAATCATCTTGACCAGGCTGGTCTCAACTGCTGACCTCAGGTGATCCACCTGCCTCAGCCTCCTAAAGAGCTGAGATTACAGGCATAAGGGAGGGATGCTGCAGGGTAGGGACTGTCTGGAACCCACAGTTTTTTCTTGTGGGCTGCACAGAGAAAAATGCCCACAGGTGGTCTTATAATTCCTCCCATGAGGCTTCCTGGAGGGGGCAAGGAAATCTTTAAGAAAGAGTCTGAGTGTATCACCAGGTGCTCAGGGGATGACAGCGAGCAGAAAGCAACACAGCATAGAGAGAGCCCCACCCTGGCCTGGAGACTTTGGAAGAAAGCCACCCAGCAGGGAACCACGCAAGAGCCCATGAAGACACCCCTTAGAACCAGCCTTAAATGTCTGCCAGGCCCAAGGAACAGGGAGCTGATGTGTGTCCCACCTGGACCTGTGCCTTCCCCTAACCTTTGACCTGTGGGGGCAGGTGAGCAGAGCTGGAGGTGAAAAAGGAACCATGTTCCTCACTGGACCCAGGTAGGGAGGAGGCTGGGCACTGAGTCAGATTCCGTGTCGAGAATGTGACAAAGGCTTGGATATTCTAATATATAAATCGCCCTGAATTTGGACTCCGGTGACCATAGGAATATTACCTAAGAATAATCAGAAAAGCTCTGGGTCCACCTCCAGCTTTTTTATTTGGATAGGACGCATCATGCCCTCTGAATGGCTTTTGTTTTTGTTTTTGACATGGAGTCTCACTCTGTCACCCAGGCTGGAGTGCAGTGGCACGATCTCAGCTCACCACAACCTCCACCTCCCAGGTTCAAGCAATTCTCCTGCCTCAGCCTCCCCAGCAGATACAACTACAGGCACCCACGACCACGCCTGGCTAATTTTTGTATTTTTAGTAGAGACAGGGTTTCATCATGTTGGCCAGGATGGTCTCAAACTCCTGACCTGAGGTGATCCACCCGCCTCAGCCTCCCCAAGTGCTGGAGGCATGAGCCACTGCACCTGGCCTCTGAATGTCTTTTAACAGGACCGTGAGAGACAATGAGCTGTGTGTGGATCACAATCCCCATCGCAGTGCCCATTCCACTCCTCAGTGCCTTTGTCGAAGGGTTTTCCTTTCAGGCTAGTGGGAAAGGTCTGGCGGAAGCCTCATGATTCCTCCACATACAGCAGTTTGCTGAATGGTGTGTGTGGCAACCTACAAAATTACACAAGCATGGGCAAGTCCCATGGTGCAGGCAGGCAGATGTCTGGAACAACAGCCACATTCCACCTCCTTCCCCTCTTCCCCTTCCTCAGCTCTGATGTTGGACTTGGCTGACGGATCACAACTGAGCCAAAAATTGGCCTCAGAATCTCTTCCAATGTAGCTGTTTGGGCATCTGTTACCTGGTGAGCAGATGAAACCCACTGTCCTTGTTGACTAAGACCCAACAGACATAAGAAGCTCACAGGGAAGAGGGATGTCCTGCAGAGATGAAGCCCAGAGGCTTTGGGAGGATGCTTCTTGTGTCCTCTTTGATGTTCACACAGGCACTTGCTGCTCCTTGAAGCTGTTCTTCTATTTAGACTGCATGCATTGTTCAGGAGGTGGTCTGCCTGTTGCTTTAGAGAGTGGGTTCTGGAATCAGATGTGCCTTACTTCTTCAAATCCAAAGCCATCTCCACACGGGGCTTTGGACAGTTTGTTTAGCCTGCATAGCTTCAGTTTCCTTATCGCTACATGGGGATAAGAATATGCTGACCTCTGCAGTCACAGTGACGACCGCACAGTAAGGCGTGCATAACGAGTTTGCTGTGATGACGGCATCCATGCTCTGCAGTCCAAGTTTCATCTTTAACCACCAAGTTGGCATTTTCAGCCAGTGATAGATCACACCGTAGACTTGGCTCGGGCATGTGCCATCTCAGAGGCCATTCCCATCTAACCCTGTCTGATCCCAGGTGAGTCACTGGGGTGCTGGAGAGGCCAGGTGCTGTTCTGTTCTGATGCTTTCCTGTGAGCTGAGGGATTTGCATTTCAGAACAATCCCAAGAGCCAGATGAGGTCAGCCCCTGCCTGGTTTCATGGAGAAGCAGACAGCCAGCACCACAGGTCACTGAGCAGCACCCTTGGATTCCAAGGTTGCCAGGCTTGGAGGCCATCCTGCTGTCACGGGTGCTTCTATACACATTCCTATTGAATGCTCACATGATTTTCCTTAATCCTCTCAGAAAACCCCTGAGGAGAAAGGAGACTCAGACTTGAAACTGATCAATTGTAATCTCTTCATTTTCTGAGTCATTTGCCCTAACTCAGCATCTTGACTTGGTCAAGAGAATGCAACTCATCCAGGTAAAGCCAGGACCAGGACCCCCTCAGGGTCAACCTCTGGCTTGAGTGAGAGGCAAAGCCTGCTCTTCCCAGGGCGCCCACCCATGCATGCATACATTCATTCATTTTAACTATTTATAAGTGCCCAGTATGTTCCAAGCATCATTCTAAAAATTGGAGATAAAGGAGTACCTAAAAAAGAAAAAGCTCTTACCCTCATCCAGGTTACAGTCTAGTGAGAGGGACAGAAAGTCAATCAATACTGAAGGCGAAGATGATGTCAGAGGGTGATAGGTGCTAGGGAAAAATGAAGCAGGAGGGCACCTCTCCTTGGAGCATTCTTGGCCGTTTTCCATTTTCCGTGCAACTCCCTCTCCTGGGTTTCCTCCGGCTCTTCTGGCAATTGCCAGCTTCCTTTTCCAGCTCCGTCTCCTCTGTGTAGATGTTGAGGGTTCTTCACCGCCCAGCCTGGGCCCTCTGCGCTCCTCTGTGCACGTGATCTCCCTGGGCAACCTCACAACCTCACCCACCCCCGGACTTCAATAGACAGACGACTCTCCAGCTTATCCTTCCATCCCAGACTTTCACACTGGGCTTGTGGCCGCCAGCTCATCCCGCAGAGCCCGTCGGCCACGCGCCTCTCTGCCCCGCTTTGCTCCATGTGTTTCTCTCCAGGTCCACCATGTTTCTCCTACTTCAGTCCCCTGGCATGTCCCATCTGTATGGAGCCACTTCCTTTGTGATACTCTCTTTTCTAGTTTCATCCTCTCCAAAGTATTTTCCAGGTTATACAAGAGTCATTTTTTTTTTAGGCAGGATTTTGTTCTGTTGGCCAGGCTGAGCAGTGGAGCAATCCCAGCTCACTGCTGCTTCGACCCCCTGTGCTCAAGCGATCCTCTTGCCTCAGCCTCCCGAGTAGCTAAAACCACAGGCATGCACCACCATGCCTAGCTAAGTCTTTTTTTTTTTTTTTTTTTTTTTTTTTTTTTGAGGCAGAGTTTTGCTCTGCTGCCAGACTGAAACGCAGTGGCATGGGATCTCAGCTCACTAAAACTTCTGCGTCCCGGGTTCAGGTAATTTTCCTGCCTTAGCCTCCCGAGTAGCTAGGACTCCAGGCACTCAACACCACTAATTAGCGCACCCTGCTAAATTTTGTATTTTTAGTAGAAACAGGGTTTCACTGCGTTAGCCAGGATGGTCTCAATCTCTTGACCTTGTGATCCACCCCCTCAGGCTCCCAAAGTGCTGGGATTACCGTCGTGAACCATGGTGCCAGGCTGGGTCATCTTTTATTGCAGATGTTACCACATGACTCTCTTTCATTCTATCCTTTTCTCTCCAACTAACCTCACAGGTAAGATCCAAATGTCCTAACAAGGCATTTCAGGCTTTTTGTAACCTGGTTCCAGAGAACATAAAACCTCACCCAAAGACCTAGAGCTCTTTTACACCAAGGCAGACACTAGAGTAAACGCGCAGCATCCAGGGTGGGAGGGGAGCCTGCTGACAATCGCTCACCCAGCCTGGCCCTTCCAGGGTGTCCCGTTACCCCTACTGCACAGGGGACTCTGCTCACCCAGGCTGACCTACATCCCCCGCCCCTCCCTGAGCCCAGGGCTCACTGTGAAGTCACCAGCCGCACTCTGCCATGCATTGTGATGCCCCTGCCAAAAACCACTGCATCAGGCATGTTATCAGTTCTGGCTGGAGGCAAAGGTTGGGCAATTTTGGACTGGATGACAAGATGTTCCAGCTTCTAATTCCCCTGCTCATGGCACTGAAAGGACATGCCCAGGAAGATCCAGGTCTGTGCCAGGCTCGCCAGGAGCAGAGGTTGGGAGGAGGGCTGCCACCTCTTACCTGGCTCCTGGAGAGTTGACTTAGACACCCAAGGGATGCTGAGTTAGGGCAAATGACTCCGAAAATGAAGAGATTATAATTGATCCATCCAGGTCCACGTATTGGTTCTGCAAAGATGCCATCTAAAATGACCCCCTGGGTTCTGGACCCAGAGTTCTGGAAGTTCAGGGGAAATGGAGGAACACTTTAACAACTCACTTTGCTTCTCATCTCCACCTTCCTTTTTGTAAAAGCATTAACGATTCTTCCAGGCCCAACACCCTGGAGGCAGCAAAGTGGTGGTGGAATAAGACTTTATTTAATTTAGAATGCCAGTATTGGATTATATAATGTGATAACATGGAGAACATGGCAGGGCTCTTGGGTGGAGTAAATGACTGAAGGCCAATTTTGTTCTGCAGAGTCTCAGTCCTGGGAAATGTTCCAGAGGAAAAAGCTCTGTGTTAGACATGATGTGGAAATGTTCCATTCGATAATTTTGTTGTAGAACCACTGTGGATAACCTATATGAAAGGCTCTGATATTTTTATATTAAGGAAAGAGGTGTGAGTTTGATTTTATCGAACCTGGCATTTTTGAGATTTTCCGTCCGTAAGACTACTCTTGCCCAAACTCCCAGCCTGATTCAGAACATTTTATATTTATTCTTTTGAGAATTAAACCTGTTCCTAGAGTTTTCCCATTTTGCTTAACTGGGTGAGTTTTTAAAGTTGATTCGCAGGACTGTTTTGAATTTTAATGACATCAGACATTTGTCTTTTATAAGTGCTGCAAAATCTTCCTAATTCTTCAGTTCTCTTGCAATTTTATTTTGGACCAAACACATTTAAAATGTGTGTAAACAATTCATCAGTATTTCTACTTATGATTCTTGGCTTTTATTTCATGTTTTTGGAAGGGCTTTTTCAAACCAAGAAGATAAACCCAGCATACCGGAGACTGTGAGTGAGGTCTGAGGGTAGAGTGTGTTCTAATTCTATTTCCTCTATGCACCTGCTATGTGACCTTAGGATGAGTTACTTCATACTTCTGCATTTCAATTTCCTCATCTGCAAAACAGCCATATTAAGACTTTTGTGAAAATGAGATTTGTACAAAACTGAGAGCTGTGCCTGAAACTTTGTAAATACTCAAAATTCATTAGCTTTTATGACTTGACTTCTTAAATTAATTTTTCCTATTCTGGATTGGTAAAGATATCTTCCTATGTGATTCTCTAGAAGTTTTGTATTTTCGTCTTTTACATTTAGATTTAGAATCCATTTGGTATCAATTTTCATATACGACAAAAGGATCCAGATGAATTTTTTTCCACCTAGATATCCTACTGACCCAGCCCATCCGGGAACGTTCATTCACCAGCCGCCACCTTTGGAAAAAATCAGGTCTCATTGTATCTGTCAGGCTGTTTCTGTACACTGCTTATTTCACTGGCATATTTGCTGATCTCTGTGCCTCGCCAAGCAGTCTGAATTCTCACAGTTTTATAAAAGTCGTGAACTGTAGTAGTGTAAGTCCATCAGTATTGCTGTTCTTCAGTACCATGTTGGCTTTTCTTAGCCAACTGCATTTCTAATTTTAGAATAAGGTTGGCAAGTTCCACAAACAAAACTGTTGGGATTTTTGATGGTGATTGCATTTAATCTATAGACGAACCTGAGGGAAATTGATCTCTTTCTGACCCATGGCCATGTTCTGTCTTTCTACAGTTATCTTAATAAGATATATAATTTTAAAAAATTAAGAGGTTTTGTACATATTTGTTCATCTTTATTTTCAGATATTTTATGATTTTGAAGCTCCCATAAATGGTATATATTTTTACTTTTTATTTCCTATGCATTGGATGCTGTTATGTAGATGTTTATATTAACGTTTTATCCAGTAGCCTTGCTAAACTCATCTATTAATTAGAGTAACTCATATGTGTATCCCTTTGGGTTTTCTGTATTCACAGTCATGTCTTCTGCAAATAATAGCAGTTTTATTTCTTCCTTTTCTATCCTTCCTTATTTATTTTATTTCTTTTTCATATTGCACTGGCTAGACAGACTGGCTTGTACAACAGGTGTGTTTCACTGATATATTTTTCATCCATTAGCACACTGAATTTTTCTATATCCTTATAAAGAAGCAAACATGTAGCTTTATTTTTATATCCATTTAATTTAATGTATTACCAATATGTCTGGGTGTGAATCTAGCGTTTTATAATTTGTTTTCTATTTGTGGCATCTCTTCAAACGTTCTTTTATTTCTTGGCTTTATTTTAGATAGATTAAAAATATTTTCAACAATTCTACAAGCTACCCTGGAGATATAAGATTACACTTTAGCTATTATACATGTAACTATGTTAACAGTTAATAAATACACTGGGCTGGGCACAGTGGCTCATGCCTGTAATCCCAGTACTTTGGGGTCTGAGGCAGGCGGATTGCTTGAGGTCAAGAGTTTGAGACTAGCCTGGCCAGCATGGTAAAACCCCATCTCTACTAAAAATAGGAAAATTAGCTGGGTGTGGTGGCAAATGCCTGTAGTCCCAGCTATTTGGGAGGCTGAGGCAGGAGAATTGCTTGAACCCAGCAGGCAAAGGTTGGAGTGAGTTGAGATCACGCCACTGCATTCTACCTGGGCAACAGAGGAAGACTCCATTTCAAAAAATAATAAAAAAAATACACTGCACCAGTGCTTGCTGCTTTACCTCTGCCCCCTCTGCCCATCACATCCAAGGTGCTCAGGCTGTCACGTGCCATGTAGATGAAGCTTCTGGACTGTGTGTTGTTATTGCCTAGTCTATTGCAGCAGCTCTTGAGGAGATGAAATATTATTCCCCATGTACACTTGCAGCCCAGTTTACTTGTGATGTGTCCATATTCCCAGGGTGCAGACCCTTAAGCTCCCTACCGAAGCCATGGGACCTTAGGAGCCCCACACCATCGACAGGTCCTGGAGTCCACAATTCACCAACTGCCAAGTTGTCCCCAGGACATTCCTATTGCCTGGCTCACCTCTCTGGAGTTCATTCTTTTGCTATAAACTGGCTGGTAACTCTTCATTAACTTAACTCTCTAGTGCTTTTGAGCACGGAATGTTACATATTTTACCTTAGAAAAAGGTTCCAAATTTCATATTCCATCTATTTTGGTTTTTATTTTTTATTTTTTTATTTTTTGAGACAGAGTCTCTGTCACCCAGGCTGGAGTGCAGAGGCGTGATCTCGGCTCACTGCAGCCTCTGCCTCCTGGGTTCAAGTGATTCTCCTGCCTCAGCCTCCTGAGTAGCTGGGGATACAGGCGTGTGCCACCATGCCTGGCTCATTTTCCTATTTTTAATAGAGTCTGAGTTTTACCATGTTGTTCAGGCTGGTCTCGAATTCCTGACCTCAAGTGATCTGCCCACGTCGACCTCCCGAAGTTCTGGGATTGCAGGCTTCGTTTTTCAGTGCACCCAGTCTAATTTTTCAGTTCTATTATTTCCCCTTATTTTTTCTCTGTTTCTGCCAGTTCCTTTTTATTTTATCCTTTCCTTTGTGAGCTCCTGTTTTATAGTGTTTATGTTTTCTTCAATATTCTTATATAAAACAGCTCTAAGCTGTTTTTTTCCCTGATACGAGCCAAACAAATGTATTATTCATGTGTATGTTGTACATTTTGTTTCTTTTTTCATAATAGTTTCGCATGATTTTCCTGTTTTTCAGCTTGTTTGTTTTTAACTTGGGGCCAGTTCTAGGAGCTCTGCCTTTCGGTCCACATGATCTAGATAGAAACCCGCGGCTGCCTTTCCCTTTTGACGTGAGCCTACACGTGATCTTCTCTCTGTACCTGGAAGGCTGTGTGCTGGTAATTTATCTTCTCTGTTCAGCCTGCCTGGGGACTGATGAAGGAGTTGGGGTCACAATCGGTCACAATCTAGGGATACGTTATTGGAATACTTTCCCTTGGAAGCGGGGCAGGAAAGGGTGAAGTTCTATCAGTTTGGATGGAATCTTTTCATGGGTATCCTTGGATTTCAGGGGCTTCTTCCCTCTTTGTGGTGATTTTCTTGAAACTCAAAGCCTTTTTTATTTCCTGAGCCAGATACTTATTCTTCTCTGCAAAGATGGCTCTAGTACCAGCTGTGAGACTGAGCTGCCTCCGCATCTTGCCATTGACCTTGTAGAAATCGTGTCAAGGGCGGGAGGGAGGCATCATACAGGCGCACTGTTCTCTCCAGCCTGTCCCAGCAGAGGTCAAGTGGCTTCCAAAGAGAACTTTCTGTCCTTCTCATCATATGCCTGGGCCACAGGCTTTTGTCCTCTGAGCTGGAGGCGGTGGTGGGACTCTGTGGGCTTTTTTTATGTAGTTCTCAGCCCTCTGAGCTTCAAGGAGCTCTAGAATAACAGTGCTGCATGTCGGTTGTCTTTTCCGGGTCTTCTTTCATCCTGGCCAGATTATAATGAAAACCTTCAAAGTTTGCAGCAATAGTTTGGTTCTTCTAATTTCAACACAGATGATGCTTCTTCCTTTCTTTTTTAAAAATGTATTTTCACGAGGCGTGGTGGCTCACACCTGTAATCCCAGCACTCTGGGAGACCGAGGCAGGTGGATCACCTGAGGTCAGGAGTTCAAGACCAGCCTGGCCAACAGGGTGAAACACTGTTCCTACTGAAAATACAAAAGGTTAGCTGGGCGTGGTGGCAGGCACCTGTAATCCCAGCTACTTGGGAGGCTGAGGCAGGAGAATTGCTTCAATCCAGGAGGCAAATGTTACAGTGAACCCGGATTGCACCATTGCACTCCAGCCTGAGCAACAAGAGCTAAACCCAGTCTCAAAAAAAAAAAAAACAAAAAAAAAAAAAACAAAAAAACAACACCTGTTTTTCAGTGCATAGTACTCAGCTCACCCAATGTATCAATGTCTTCTGTTTTGATGTTTGGACGTTACAATTTGTTGCTTGATTAAAGCTTTTCCTTTTTCATTTCTTCTTATGGCTGAAATGCTTAGAGTCAAGCTCTTTTCTTTTCTTTTTTTTTAACTTTCTTTCCCACAGCATTATTCTTTAGAGTCAAGCTCTTTTCTAAGAAATTATTACAGAAGCATCTTTTGAAGGAATCTGTACGTGTCTATCTGTCATGATTGCCTTCGTTTGCTGTAATAATCTCTTTAAGAGAAGAAGCATCAGTGGTGTTACAGCACTAGAATGTGAATTCAGTAAAAATAGGTTGCCAAGGACACCAAGTTTATGCAATAAATGAGTAGATATTTATGTTAGAAGATGTCACTTTGCAGCATTAGAATGCAGTAACATTATTAGGAGAATTTACTTAAGGCTCATCTTTTGTTAATTCAGGGTGGATATTTCTCATCCCATCTCTTGCCCCAGATTTTCATTTCACATTTTTGTAATTCCTGGCTTGAAATTTAAATCAGAGAAGAAAGGGTCTTCCCTATTTCTCACAGCTCCATGCTTGATCTGCTCATTTCTCCCCATTCTCTCGGCATTGCCTCCTCCCCGTCTCTGCAGAGTTTCTCACTAATTCTTACAACGGTAGGAATTAGTGGAGGTAGTGGACATCCGTGTTGTTCTTGACTCCATGGGGATGCTTCTAGCTTTTCCCCAGTCAGCATGCAACTCACTTTCAGGCCAAGATAGATACACTATCATGTTAGGGAGATGTTCCTCTATTCCTACTTCTATGTCATTTAAAATTCAAGAACAGTTGTTGCCTATATTCTCTAGCTGTCATTTTTCTCTTTATAAAGAGTAAAAGTTAGGTTTTGGTGTACCATGCTATAGGCTTTTACACATGCACAGATTCATGTTACCCACACTGTAGACACGATATTGAAATTTTAAGTACTCCCCCAAATCCTCTCTCTCTGCTCATTTGTACTCACCCCTCCCCGACTCCCAACTCCGGGCAGCCACTGTCTTGTTATCCATGCCTAGCGTTTTGCCTTCTCCAGCATGCCATAAACATAGAACCCTACACAATATGTGACCTTCTGAGTCTGGGTTCTCTGACTTAGCATAACGCATTTGAGACATTTGAGATTCCTCTGGTGTTCCATGCACCAGTAGTTCCTTTTTATTTCTGGGTGTTATTCCATCATGTGGTTAGATTACAGTTTACTTATCCATTCACCCATTGAGGAATATTCAGGTATTTCCAGATTGGAGGATTGTGAGCAACCCTGCACTAAATATTCCTTTGCATCTGCTGCAATGGCTAAGATAAAAACTTCTGAGAGCACCAAGTGTTGACAAGGAGGTAAAGTGACAGGAACTCTTATCCAGTGTTTTGTTTTGTTTTTTTAAGCAGTTTTGCTCTGTCTCCCAGGCTGGAGTGCAGTTGTGCCATCTTGGTTCACTGGAACCTCTGCCTCCTGGATTCAAGTGACTCTTCTGCCTCCTGCCTCAGACTTTGGAGTAGCTGGGACTACAGGCCCGAACCACCATGCCTGGCTAATTTTTGTATTTTTAGTAAAGACAGGGTTTCACCATTAAGGCCAGCCTGGTCTCAAACTCCTGACCTTAGGTGATCCGCCTGCCTCAGCCTCGAAAAGTGCTGGGATTACAGGCGTGAGCCACTGCCCCCAGCTGGAACTCTTACTCATTGTTGATGGGAATGCAAAATGGTGCAGCCATGTGAAAAGCAATTGGGCAGTTTCGTAAAAGGCTGGGAGTGCACTGACCACGTGACCTAGCAGTCCCTACCTAGGTATTTATCCCCTCAAAATGAAAAATTACACTCACACAAAAATCTCTCTTTTCAACTCTGTTTTTATTTAATTTTCATTGCTTCTCTAATTTCCCACTCTTTATCCCTTACTATGCTGTCCAAGGAATTTTCTGTCATTTCATTTTTTCGTTTCTAGCCTGGCATCTGCCAGCTCATGCCTCATCTCCTCCTGTTTTCTCATTTTCTCCTCGTGTTTTCTTATGGCCTCTTCCTTTAGTTTCTAATTTATAATTTTCTTTCACATAGGTGATTACTTTATAAGGTTTTATTTTTTATGATTTATGGCAAATATCTACACAGATTTTTTTTTTATTTGTTCTGGGTAACATTTTCCTAGTTAGAGTTTCATCTAGTAAATGTTGCTGTTTTTTCCCATCCCTGTCCCTTTAAAAAAGAATACATATTTATTATGCCTGTGCCAAATCTCTGTTTGATTCTCATTTTCCTGAGCTACTTCCAGGAGTCCTTCAGGTAGTGGAATTTGCTGGAGACTGGTGGCCACAGTGACCATATCCTTTACTGTACATGTCTTTTGTGCTCCCCCAGCCCCCACAGGCTTTCTTTAGATCCCTCTAAATTGGGTCCCACAATTTATTGCCTCTCAGATCCAAACCCATCCTTCATTACCTGCTCTGCAATAATGCAGATGGACCCTGTAAGAAATTTTTCTTTGCAGCAAGCACAACATTAAGCTTTCTCAGCAGTAGGTGCTGGAAGGATACTGCAGGTGGAAAGGGCCTTTCTTCCTGGTCCTGTCCAGCATGCTTCTGTTTGCTGTTTCTTGCCCCTGTAGTGTGGTTGCCCACAGCATGTGGGGAGTGCTTGGTGGTGCTCAGCTCCGCCATGCTTCTCTCAGTGAGTTCAAGCCCTGTCCCCTGTTCAGTGATCTGTTCCACAAATGAGCCGAGGATGGCCCTTAGCTTGCCAGTTTCTTCATGCAAGATTGAGTCTTCTCATCAGCTCAAAGGCCTGCTGGTGCCAAACTCAATGTTTTACACATCCAGCTATTTTAAAAATAATCTAAATAAGCAGATGTTTAGCCATCTAAAGCTCACCTTCTTTGGATAGTCTGTGAAACGGCACCCAACATCTGCTAGCCACAGGTAACATGAGGCCTGTGGCTCTAAAAGGCCCCAAGCCACTGCTGCCCATGGGAGCTCTCTGACCCAGAGACTCCCCACAGCGCCAGTGAACCACATCACCTAGACAAGTAAGCCCCCTGTCAGAGTCCTCTCTCCTCAGAAGTTCCCTTGTCCTCTTCCTCTTCTGGATAGTGTTGCCTTAACCTCCACATAGTCTCAGGCTATAAAGGGCTTCCCCTTCATGCAACCTCCCAAAGCATTTCCCAAATGAAACTTGTGTGTGCTGCTACCACCTTGTGGTCATACCTTTTTCTTGAATCAACCTCAAAATCCCCTGAACCCTCTACAACTCCTCACTGCAGTGTCCCAAGGCGACACACACACCCCAGGTCTTGCACACACACACCCCCCCCCCGAGCCTGTGGCAGGCTCCTGACAAGCTCCCTGTAGGCACCTGTGTGCTGCACCAGTCCTGGCCACCTGCGCTCCAGAGGGGTTCTTTCTGCTTCTCTAGCGATGGGGATCAACTCTGGCCTGGGGCAACCCAACAAATGTCTTTGCCTTCCACTGGGCTGCACATACCTTCTCCAAAGTGTTGTGAGTCCCACTCCTGGAGAGGGGCTCCCCTGCCAAATTTGGCTCCTCCTCCTCTACTCTCCTCCTGCCCTGCTGTATCACAGAGTGCTCCTGATGCTTTGTAGTCATTCCCTAGTTTGTGATTCTTCCTGTTAAACTTTCCTTGTTCAAGCCACTGCAAGGTTTCCATCTCCTGAGTGGACCCTGTGTATCTGTGGCGCATCTCCAGGGCCACCCCATATGCCTCTGATGGAGCCCTGCCCAGACTTCCCCATGTCTCCCAGCTCTCTGTGGCTGTGAGGAATGGACACTGACCAAGATGCAGATTGCTGGTGTTTTCTGAGCTCTCCCCATCCTCAGCCTGCTTGTGCTCCCTCACTCAGCTTTCAGCACTGGCCTTAGCTGGGAAGATTCCGGGAATAAGGGATAGGGATCTCTCTGTGCTTCTCATGGACAAATGGCTCTTTCCTTTCTCTTTCAGAAAATGTTCAATGTGGCTACAGGCCTGCCTTTCCAAACTCGTCATGGCTACCATTTCATGAACGGCTTCAAGTCCAGAATGGTGAGTTCCCGTGGCAAGTGAGTATCCAGATGTCTCGGAAACACCTCTGTGGAGGCTCAATCATACACCGGTGGTGGGTTCTGACAGCTGCACACTGCTTCTCAAGAACCCTGTAAGTATCTTCATTTACATCCTGTCTTGTCAATGTATTTTCTGGGCTGGGCAGATCAATAGGCCGGTGTGCAGGCCTAGGAAGCCCTAGGTTCATGTGCAGAATGTTGCATTGGCTTTGTACCTCAGGGTCTATGCCTACACCCACTCTCTCTTCTTTATTTAGCCAACCATATCTAAAGGTGGGCTGCTAGTCAGAGCTACGCACCCAGTATATCAATACACTCTCCTTTCTGTCATCTGTGTATGAAGACAGCACGCTGGAGTCCCTGATTGAACACCTTCCCATTGAGCACCTACTATGTACTGTTCCAAGTTCTAGGACTTAGGAGTTGACAAGACTGCCGAGGTCCCTGTTCTCAAAGAGTTCACAATCTCATCTCTCGTTCCTCTTCTTTTGGTCAGGGGAGTTTTCCTGGGCTGAAAACCCACTGGTTCAGAGATTTTTCAGAGTATGAGCCCCTGATTTCTATCTGAGCCTAGCCGAGCTCTGGATCACTGAAGCTCACCCACTGCTCTGGACTTCTCCTTAGTTAGTTGTGAACTCACTGTTTACCAACGTGTCTACGAATGTGAATTGCACTGTCACCCTCGTTAGGATTGGTGTTTTCATATTCATTCTTTAGATTAGACGTGGCAGTGGTAAATGTCACTGTTGTCATGGGAACGAGAACATTCAGCAACATCTACTCAGAGAGAAAGCAAGTGCGGAAGGTCATTATTCACAAAGACTACAAACCACCCCATCTCGGCAGTGACCTCTCTCTGCTTCTACTCGCCACGCCAGTGCAATTCACCAATTTCAAAATGCCCGTCTGCCTGCAGGAGGAGGAGAGGACCTGGGACCGGTGTTGGATGGCAGAGTGGGTAACAACCAATGGGTATGGTACGTGCCCTTTCTTCAGTACCCATAGAAAGCCCAAATGTAGGGTGCCCCGGGCTAGAGAGCAGGAAGCTTTGGGTGTGGGAAGGCTCGGGTCTGAATCGTGGTTTTATCTCTCTTGAGCTCCTTCACCTTGCTCACTTTCAGCTTTCTCATCTGCAGAATGTCAGGAATGCCTCCTCAAATAAGTTATGGGGATTAAATTAAGTGAGGTCCCTAGTAAAAGCCTAGGACATAGAAGAATCTCAAAATATGAGAGCAATGATCATTTTTGTGGCGCCAAAAGCATGATAAGCCAGTTTGGATCTTCCCACCTGTGGCTGTTTCACGATGGTCGTCTCCCCATCTGTTGGCCAACCCATGTATAGCTGAGCCAGTGATTCTCCAATTAAGCTCCATTACTCCACCCCTTTCCTCTGGGCACCAGGCTGCTTGGCTAGGGATCTCTGGGAGGGTGGGAGTGTGGTGAGGAGAAGGCCAAGAGTTCCCCTAGCATTGTGGTCAGTTCGTTCTGACAAAATGGCATGACCAGGCGTGTTTTCTTGGTTTCCCCATTTGGCTCGGTGAAGATGCTGGCCAACACCAATTCAGAGGCTGGGCTGCTCTGATCCTCTGCATGGGATAAAGCCTGGCTGTGGAGAGGTGGTGGGAGCAGGGAGGACCTTCATTCTAAGTTTCCCTGGTAGGGGGTGAGACTGCGGCTTTTGTGGGCTGCTTCTGGAGGGAGCGAGCTTCCCGTAGGAAGCACATTTAGTAGAGAAACTGCTCGGTGGAGCTGCTGGAGAGGAGACTGAAGTCACCCCAGGTCTCCACGCCCTGTGAATTTGTGATCCGCTGGACATTGGTGGCCTGTCAGTCTTCCATGCTGATCACGTGTGGGCTGGTCACTGCTGGCGGCTGATGCGGTGCTTGCTCTCACACCAGCTTCCTCCCTTTCTCAGACCAATATGATGATTTAAACATGCACCTGGAAAAGCTGAGAGTGGTACAGATTAGCCAGAAAGAATGTGCCAAGAGGGTAACCCAGCTCTCCAGGAACATGATTTGTGCCTGGAAGGAACCAGGCACCAATGGCATCTGCAAGGTACTCAACCCTTGCCCATCCCCCTCCTCCCTCCACGTACCCCCCCGCTTTCTAGGTTCCCAAATGGGGGACCCGTAGCCTACAACACTAGGACCTTCCCATTTTCCCCTCCATGCTCTTGCTGGAGGTACCATTTATTGCAGACTGTTCTTCCTTTTCTCCTTCCAGGGAGACAGTGGGGCACCTCTGGTCTGTGCTATTTATGGAACCCAGAGACTCTTCCAAGTGGGTGTCTTCAGTTGGGGCATAAGATCTGGCTCCAGGGGGAGACCTGGTATGTTTGTGTCTGTGGCTCAATTTATTCCATGGATCCAGGAGGAGACAGAAAAGGAGGGGAAAGCCTACACTGTAATCCCAGGATCTGCGAGAAGCTCCCTGGTGTGGGTTCCTCGGTACCCCTTCTTGCTAGGACTGGGGTCTCAAATGCTGCTGGCCACCATGTTTACTGGCAATAAACCTAATTGCTAAGCTTTGGACCCATCTTTCTCCTTCTCTTTCTTCTCTCTCCTCTCTTCCCTTCCATTCTCACACCAGCATCTGTGGAGCGTCTGCTATGGGGTAGCATCTACACCAGCCCCCAGAAATTAGACATGGACTCAGTTCTCCCAAATTTTAATACAGACATGTGCCACAGAATGCCATTTTGGTCACTGATGAACTGCATGTATGATGGTGGTCAGAGCAACACGCTATACCATATGGTCTAGATGTGTAGTAGGTTACACCATCTAGGTTTGCACACATTCACTCCATATCGTGTGCCTAGCAATGAAATTGCCTAACGATACATTTCTCAGAACATATCCTGACATGACTGTATTTTAAAACACTTAAAATTGGTGAGACACAGTGGCTCAAGCCTGTAATCCCAGCACTTCGGGAGGCCGAGGTGGGTGGATCACAAGGTCAAGAGATTGAGACCATCCTGGTCAACAAGGTGAAACCCCGTCTCTACTAAAAAAAAAAAAAAAAAAAAATTAGCTGGGCATGGTGGTGCGTGCCTGTAATCCCAGCTACTCGGGAGGCTGAGGCAGGAGAATTGCCTGAACCCAGGAGGCAGAGGTTGCAGTGAGCCGAGATCACGCCATTGCACTCCAGTCTGGGTAACAACAGCGAAACTCTGTCTCCAAAAAAAAAAAAAAACACTTAAAATTTAAAAATTTTGAAGGTGGTGTATACAGGAGTATTTGTAGCACCATATTTCATAATAACAAAAAATTAGAAGCACACAGTTGCTAACTTGATAAATAAAAACACAAACCAATCAGGATACTCATCATCAGAGACTGGAATAAATTTTGTTGTAACAACGGAATGTCATTAGCGGGTGGTTACATACATCAGCTGGAATTATACAGATCAACATGGCTTAATCTCACAATGCAGTGCAAAGGCAAGTTACAGAAAAATGTATTCAGTGTGAAACTTCTGTAAATTTTAAAGACGTGTAAGGATATATTCAGATGTAGAAAAAACTAAGCAACTACAAAGGGAAAAGAAATGCAAAGTTCAGGATATTCGTAGGGCTGGAAAAAACGAGATCTTCAGAGGGCCTGACTCTGCAGTGTTTTATGTTATGGTGTTATTATTTATGTCATTTTATATCTTTAATATTTTACTGTAATTTGTAGAAAGAAATGGAAAGGAGTGAAACAGAAGCAGAAAAATCGAAGTATTTATAAGCTCTTCTCATTCTGCAAAACAAATGTGCATTGAATGGCAAAACTAGTACTTGCAAGAGACGGTTGAAAGGGGAACAAGGATAAAAGGATAGAGCAGCTCTAGGTTAGTAAAAAAACCTTTATGTTTTTGTTTTTTTGAGACAGAGTCTCGCCCGTCAACCAGGTTGGAGTGCAGCGGCGCAATCTCGGCTCACTGCAACTTCCACCTCTTGGGTTTAAGCGATTCTCCTGCCTCAGTCTCCTGGGTAGCTTGGATTACAGGCCCCCGCCACCACACCCAGCTAGTTTTTGTATGCTTAGTAGAGATGGAATTTCACCATGTTGGCCAGGCTGGTCTTGAACTCCTGACCTCGTGATCCACCCACCTCAGCCTCCCAAAGTGCTGGGATTACAGGTGTGAGCCACCACCCGGCCTCAGAAACCCTTATCTTAAGAGCAGGCTTGGTTGCAGGGCTGCTCCTCCAGCTTGCCAGGGATTTTATGAGGTCATGTCATTGTGTCTGTGACCTGAGGCCAAGAGGATGGTCCCCCAGCCAGTGGTTGGGAGGTAGTGGGAAACATGGCTACCCTTTCTCCCCCAGGCTGTCTCACAGACTGTAGCTGATGACCAGGAGGAAATACCACACTGAAGAGTTAGGTCGCTGTAAAAATCCAACTCTACCAGAGCTCAGCTTTAGCTGGCACTGCTACTGTCTGCACTGTGCACTGCAGATATTAGTGAGTGCGTCTCATTGGACCCCAAATCGCGGCCAGAATACTAGAGTAAGGCAGCTGCAACATGACCCAGAAGTAGAATTAGGATTTAGGGGAACTGGATTTTGAGTGCCTATAGACACCATCCAGCAAGCCTACCAGGTTGGCTGCTCTGTGTATGCACACAACCTTCTTCATTAAAATTTCTAGAAAGCAAGAATAGTAACAACAGCGTGCTCCTGATACAATACGACTATCCTCCACACAAACACAACACTCTGATCCTCTCTGAAAAGTCTCATAAATCATCATATCCATCTTCAAGTGAGAATCAGCCCTCCTTGTTCAATCACAATCCCAGCTTCACATCCCTGTCAGTTTGGGTCCTCTAAGAGTCGATGCCGAGACTGAATTATATGTGAAAGAGATTTATTGGGGGAAATGCCTGGCAAGGATAAAGGGTATTGGGAACAGGAGGAGGCAGAGCATTTTCAGACCCCACGGTCTGTGAAAGTCTGGAGCAGGTTGATGGGAGTTCCTGAGCAAATGGTGGAAGGTTGAACAGTAATGGCCCAAGAAAAAGTGGCCCCTGCCACTCTCAGCCACTGGCTGGGTGCACTCCATGGAAGAGCAGTCTTGGTCTGACTGCTGTGATGGATCTGGAGGAGGAGTAGCTGAAGCCATCATCAACTATGCTTCCTGCAGCAGGTTCTTTTGAAGTAGATCTGGGCAGTACACCTCCTCCATGGCCACCACAGTCTTACCTCCTAAGGATCAGTAATCAATGTAACCCACGCGAACACTTGGGGAAAGGAAGGGAAAAAGGGAAATTGGTACATACAAATACATAGTAAAACAAATACGAAAACCCAGGCAGCTGCAACTGTTCTCAAGTCTGCAACTGACCCTGAGGCCACAGTTGGCATTTGTAAATTCCTTCTTCCAACTTGAACCTCGGCCGATTGTGGTTCTTCACTTGTTGGGGTGACCAGACATTCGTTTCTGAGCTCTTGATGGTTTTTCCCGTATGGGGTTGCTATAGTTTTCCACTGATTTCTCCCTTTGGACAATGAAATACAAAGAGCATCCTCAGAGGATGTAATGGATTTCAGACATATTCCTCCTTGTCCCCATGTGTGGCACAAATCTCTGTTCTTTGATATTTGGGGTCAGTATTCTCAGCCAGTACACTAACCTCCTCCTTTGCCTGTTGGCTCCGTGGCATAAAAAACTCCAAATGGCCAGGTCACAATCTCAACTCTCCATGCAATAAATCCACCGTATTCCCTGGTAGAGGCATCTTCCCTTGGGAACTGAGGCCTCTAAATCTCGAGAACTCAAAGTTGCAGTGTTAAGAAGCAAAACTTTATTGCATGTGGATCATTAGGTGCAATGGGAAATGAAGCCAGTCCCATTCTTATCCCTTGATTCCCAAATCCAAGCTTTGTGGCCATACAAGAATCAGCTCCTACTGAATGTGCTTCATAATAGACACTGTACTTAGTAAAAGAGCACTCGAACCTCATGAGATCTCAACAGGCTCAGTTACATAACCTTCATGGGGCCATTCCACTGTTCTGCCAGGCATGTGGCTTATAGGTGGTGGGACCAATGGGAAGATCTGTGAATCCCATGGGCACCAAGTACATCGCCTCACTTCTGTTGCATTTTAATTAGTTTGTAAGAAGTCATGCCAGATGCGAAACCACTGTGGTGAGTAAGCAGGCATTTAGTAAGTTTTGTGTGACAAGGCAGCAAAGGCCTTGTGGGCATGGGAGACACATCCATAGGCAGAATACATAAATGTCTAGTATGGTGGTGAAAAACTGCTGACTATGACGGAAGGCATCGACTGTAGTCAATTTTCCACCAGATGGGTACGTGCTATACCATCCCCAGCCTGCAGACAATGGCCACAGCAGGGCCTTCCAGGGATTCTGGTACTCACCTTGGAAATGTATTTTTCAATTGCCTGATATCACAGTGTCCTCAGGAATCTCATAAACCAGAGTTAAAGGATCAGGGAGCAGGTCGCAATTAATGAATCCATTCTGGCATTCTTTTTTTCTTCTTTCATTCTGGCATTCTTTTTTTCTTCTTTCATTCTGGCATTCTTTTTTTCTTCTTTCATTCTGGCATTCTTTTTTTCTTCTTTCATTCTGGCATTCTTACCTAAGGCTTTGGATTCCTTCCTTTATTCTGTTTAATGTAGGCCATTTGTTTTAGTCCTTCAACCAAACAGAGCCACTTGTAGCTGCTCTAGGTAAACCACTGAATTCAGAATTTCTCTTAAGTGCACCTAGACTGATAAATCTGGCTCAGTTAAATCAGATTTTACTTTGTCTCTCTGCTAAGTCCCTTAGAATTCATTCTTGCACATAATCCTCAGGTTTCTACAAATATACATTAGCAGAATGTTGTGGTTCTTTTAATGTGTTTTCTATCTTCTCCTGTGTCAGGTTTGAACTGATTTCTATGAATTCTACTGGGATGACTCTACTGACTGCCATGGGAGGGCGATGGGGGGTAGTGCATATGGGAGAATCAGCATTCCCTGGGAAATTACTTTCTTCAGACGAGTCTTTACAAAGTCTTCAAGCAAGAAAGGACTAGATTCCCAGAAAGGAAAGGAAGGACAGAGCAGTGGGCTTTAAGGTTTTGAAGTACATTGATTCATCTTACACACCCAAGTGTCCCAATGCAATATTCCTGGTCAATGTCCTTCCCAATTAATCACCTTTCATATAAGCACCTAAAGAGGCAGTGAATTCAAGTATGGTTGTAATTCTGCCACCTGCAGGAACAACTCTGGGTTTGATCTCTACTACGGTAAGCGATTCTTCAGAGGTTGAAGAAGTTTCTCTGATGCTTTTGACTTATGCCTCTGAGTTGAAATTTTAAAGCCCCGAGATTGTCAGGTTTTTTCGTTTTGTATGTTTTCTGTAAATTTTCCATTGTATTCAGTAACTTTAACCCTTGTATTTATCTCTTCCACCAGAAAATCCTATCAAAAAAGTGCTTGGTCTCTTTTAACAAGTAATTGATACCATGAACGACAGGTCGTAACTGAAGACATTGCATGCAATGTCTTTTTCCAGAAACCCCTTATCCACTAGCATGAGGTCGTTACCGGCTTCAAGCTAATCCATGCCTAACAACGCGTCCTGGATTTCCCTTCATGTTTGCAGTTGTATTTCCTGGAACTACTTTCAGTACTAAGTACTTTATCAGTCAGGGTTCTGTCAAGAAAATAGAAAACACTCTATGTATCTCAGACAGAAAGGTATTTAATACATGAAAATGAATAGTTCTAGAACCATCAAAAGTGCTTGATTCCAAGGTCAGGAGAAACAGTTGCTGCTTTTCAGAAGCTCAGTAAACTAAAGGAATCATTGGAACCCCCTGCAAATGATACAATTATCTTCAGCACTGGGATGATTTGCAGGAAAAGACCCAAAGTTAATGGCAAAACCTCATGACTTCCATCTGCTAAAATTTGCACCCCTGCACACAGCTGCCATGGGAAAATGATCTCTCTGTTTCCTCTGCCTCCTAAAACTTGGCCGAGAATCTAAATTGCAAGCCTGCTGGGATCCTGAGAAACATAGCTTTTAAGCTTTCAGCCTCTACAATACCTGGGAGGTTTAGAAAGGCAGGTATGGTGCTAAAAATCAGTGTCTTATATCTGGCATATTGGCCTACTAAAGGTGGGAAACAAGAAGAATGATTCCTTCATGTGGTTGCTATGAGGCTTAAGTGAGATAACACTTGCAAAGTCCTGGGAACAGTATATTGTACGTGATAAGGCTTAATAATGAGTAGTGTGGTGTCTTTATCAGTCCGAACATCAGAATAGCTCATGGCTGTCAACTCTGTTTTCTGTGGGAATGACCATTGTTCTCCATTTGATGACACTGAACCATTATTTTCCATTTGTCTCCCATTTCCCCAGTACAGATCCATGTGCTATACTTTCCTGGGTCCTGGGATGCTGGCTCCTTGGGACTGAATTACCTGGGATTCTAAATGCCACTTGGCTTGTCCTCAGCAAGTATTAACAGAAAGTAACAGGGTAGGAAGGGAGAGAGTTGGGGTATGTCTTCCCTGTCACATTCCTGTTTGGGCCATTGTTCTGCCGCTGGCTGGGTCCCTTTTGGACTCAGTTCCCACTGGGTCGTCCCTCCTCTGCTCTTGTGGTCCTCACTGGATTCCGATGACAGTATCTTCCCCTATGGTATACTTCTGCTCTTCAACTCTGGACACCTTACAATGCCCACACCTTTCAGTCCTTCATTAAAATGCCTTCATTTGCAGTTTCAGAGTAGAATCCTGTTTCCTTCTGGAGCCTTTCCTAACTGATATGCCTCGAGCCATCCTAATGCCCCAGGCCTGCTGGTTTCAGAGTCCTCGACCTCCTCATTTCCACTGCAGAGGGCTGGAGGGAGATTTGGAAAATCAGGGCAGGGTCCAGGAGAAGGTGAGGAGCGATGGTGGGTGGAGAAGTGGAGTGATGCTGAACTCTCAGTTGGCATCGTGTGCCCCTCTTGGGGGCATGGGTATTTCATCTCCAAGAGGCCGATGGACCATGGCACACAGACAGTGCCCTCCTGGACACAAGTCTGGGGCCCCCACCTGGCCGCCCTGTCCAAAGTGGAATTGCTACATCAGGAGTTGCACCTCTGTTGTGCTGTGTGCAATGATCCGACTGCCCTGTGCAGGGAAGAATTAGGACACAGCTGAAACCCAAAAGGGAAAAGAAATGGGCTGAAACCCACAGGGAGCACAGTCTATTTCTTAGTCTGTCTCCTGCCCTAAATAGCTCCCCTCTCCTCCCACAGCTTGTGTGGACGTGCGGCTTTCCCTGGCTGCAGATGCCACTGGAACATAGACTAGGATGCAGAGAGTGGTGATGAACCACAGGCCCTCAAGTCATGTCCTGCCCTGACTCCCCACCATCTCTGGCCTGGAGTTCAGAGCACAGACCCCAAGTGACCCCTTGCTCAATAGGACATCCAGCAGGGCCTCTGGTCCCCAAAGCCACAGCAAATTAGGGGTACCCTCTCTTCAGCCTGGGAGGGAGCCAGGGTCCAATTGTGAACTGCTGGGCAGAGGGGGTAGTGTCAGGCAGAGTTGAAGCCCTCCCTCCTGTCCCTGTCCCATCCACCCCTTTCATTCCCTCCCACTGCAGCCCCAGTGAGCCCTTTCCGGGAAGCCCATTCTCTCTGGACCTTCAAGGAGCCACGCTCACCTGCTCTTTCCCCCGGGAGAGCTTTCAGGTCAGTCTCAAACAGGCCTTTCTTCCTGGCACAGGTTCTTACATTGCATGGCTTCAGCCTGGTCACTCCTGACACCAGCCAGGAGAGAGACTTTTTTCCCACACAGCAGTTACCAATCAGAAGTACCTGAGCAAGATGCCCCTCAGCTCCTGCAGCCTTAGGGCAGCACCTGAGTGTCCTGTCTGCTGGGCATTTGTTATGGACAAAGATTTGTGTGGCCCGTCAGTTTGCACACTGAAGCTCTAAGCCTGGCTATAATTGGAGAGGGGGCCACCGAGGAAGTCGCTAAGATTAACTGAGATATAGGGTGGGGTCCTGGTTGATAGGATGGTGCCTTTATGAGGACACCTATAAGATGGATGCCCACTTGTCCCTCTGACCCCTCTGGTATAGAAACTGAGGAAGGATCATTAAGAGAACACAGCAGGCACTGGTCACCTGCAGGTTAGGAAGAGAGCCCTCCCCATAACCTGGGTCTCAGACTTCCAGCCTCCTCTGTGGGAAATACATGTGTGTTGATCAGTCGGCCCAGTCTATGGCGTTGTGTAGTGGTGGCCTGAGCAGATGAAGACAGTATGAAAGCATCACTTCTCCCCACGTGATGAAGTTACAGCAGCAGTGTTTTCAACAACTTGGGCAATGCCTCTGTGGTTCCCAGTGGGCAAGTGTTGAAGCTCATGAAACCCAAAGGATTTGTGAACATCTGGTCTTTGAGGTATAATTTCTGTTCAGCAAATTCACCACTTTAAGATGGATGGTTCTGTGAATTCTGATGAGTATAAATGGCTGGGACCAATATGACAATTAAGACAGAACCTTGGCCAAGTATGGTGGCTGACACCTGTAATCCCAGCACTTTGGGAGGCTGAGGTAGGAGGATCACCTGAGGTCAGGAGTTTGAGACCAGCCTGACCAACATGATGAAACCCTGTCTCCACTAAAAACACAAGAATTAGCTGGGTGTGGTGGCAGGTGCCTGTAATCCCAGCGACTCAGGAGGCTGAGGCAGGAGAATTGCTTGAACCCAGGAGGCAGAGGTCGCAGTGATTCGAGATCGCGCCATTGCACTCCAGCCTGGGTGACAAGAGTGAAACTTCATCTCCAAAAAAAAAAAAGGACATAGAACATTTTCATCACCCCAAAACATTCCCCTGTGCTCTTAGTAATCCATCTTCTTCCTGAACCCCAAACCCTGGCAACAACTGATACATTCTCACTGCTTGGAGATTTTGCCTTTCCCAGAATGCCACATATGCATGGAATCATACGGCATGCAGTGGCTTGTGGCTGGCTTCTCCAGCTCAGTGCGATGCTCCTGAGACCTGAGTTGTTTGTGTGTCCGTCGGCTGTCCCTCTCTGCTGCTGTGTAGCACCACTCTTGTGTGGATGCAGCACAGTTTGTTCATCCCTTCCTCTGGTGACAGACATTTAGGTTGTTACCAGTTTTTAGCAATTAAGAAGAAAGCCAACATAAACATTGGGTACTGGTTTTCGTATGGATGTATGTTTCTATGCAATCCTGTTTTGATTAAAATGTGAATTCATCCACTGCTATGCTAGGCAATGTTTGGATGATTTGGAGTCAAACTGAAGAGAATTCAGGTGCTTGCTGTGTTCTCCCTTTCTGAAGTCTGGGACTGCCATGGAAGTTGTGTGATTTCTTTGGGCAGGATGGCGGGTAGTGCAGGAATTCTTTTATCTATGCCCTGTTTCATCTCATATGCATGTGCCCTCCAGTGCCCAAAAGTTTGCAAACACTTAGAGCAGCGATGAGACGGCTTGCTCTACTGAGCCCAAATGCATGCTGTTTCCAAAGAAGAGGAAAGATAAGCATTAGCTGCTAAATTCTAATGTTTTGCTTACAGCTATGGGAAGTACAGTAAATGCTGGTTCCGATAAAAACTCCACACCCAATGAAATGAATAAACTGCCTGTTTCAGTTATTCTGATGGGATAGTTCTTTTTAAGATAAATTTTAAAGCCTCAAAATAGCAGGAAAAAGAAAGTCCCATAGTCAGTCATTTTCCCTAAAATAGAATATAGATAGAGTTTGGAAAATGTTTGCAAGCACAGCTCCTTGTCCTAGCTGTTCTTCACACGCCTGTCACAGCCACGGTGATTTTTTTTCTTTTCTTTTTTTTTTGCCAATCATTGAGAGCTTGTAAGGTTGCTGAGGTTGGTTGGCCTTGAACTCTTGGCCTCGCCTTCACAAGCGCCACGACATCCGGCCGGAGCCACTTTGGGCCCCATGATTTCTTATGAGAATGATTCACTGGCCACATAGGAAAGAAGATTGCTTGTTCAGATTTGAGCTTTCTTCAGTAAATTGACCCCTCACACACACCTACCACTTAAGCTGGTCTATTATTCCAACTTGATAGTCTAACTTGAACCATGCAAATTTGTCAATATTCTCCTATTTTGAACGACCAAAACAGCAATTCTATTCTGATTTAACTCCCAAGTTCCTGCAGTTCCCTCACGCCTCTGGGCCTTTGCATATATTTTTGGCCCAGGTAGAATGCTGCTTGAGGTTGCCAGGGCTGCTGTAACAGAGTTCGACAAACTGGCTGGCTTAGAACAACAGAAATATCATCAGGTGCTCTGGAGGCTGGAAGTCCAAAATCCCAATGTTGGCAGGACTGTGCTCCCTCTGAAGGTGCTGGGAAGGATCTGTTCCACTTCTCCCTCCTGGCTTCTGGTAGATCCTTGGCTTGTGGCAGTGCACCTCCAGTCTTCACATGGGGCTTTCTCTGTGAGGGTGAGTGGATCCAAATGGCCTCTTTTTATAAGATCACCAGTCAGATTGGATTGGGAGCCTGCCCTACTCTAGCATGACCTCCTCTTAATCAATTACAACTTCAAGCCGGGCGCGGTGGCTCACACCTGTAATCTCAGCACTTTGGGAGGCCGAGGCAGGTGGATCATGAGGTCAAGAGATCGAGACCATCCTGGTCAACATGGTGAAACCCCGTCTCTACTAAAAATGCAAAAAAATTAGCTGGGCATGGTGGCGTGTGGCTGTAATCCCAGCTACTCAGGAGGCTGAGGCAGGAGAATTGCCTGAACCCAGGTGGCGGAGGTTGCGGTGAGCCGAGATCGCGCCATTGCACTCCAGCCTGGGTAACAAGAGCTAAACTCCGTCTCAAAAAACAAAACAAAACAAAACAAAAAAATCAATTACAACTTCAAGGACTCTACTTCCAAATAAAATCACATCTTTAGGTCTAGGGGATAGAACATCAGCTTAAGAATTTGGGGGACCATCACTTAAGCCATAACAATGTGTGTCAACAATGCCTTCCTGTCCTTTCCCCAGGCCTTTCCGTTTGGGAATTGACTTAGCCCAGACAAACCTTATTTCCTCTAGACAGTTTTCCCCATGGCCTCTTCTCCTACCCACCACACACCCATGCCCCTCGCTGGCTGCCAATGATACTCTTACCCCATTGTATTAAGGTAGTCTCTCTGCCAATGTGTCTCTCCCAGGTGATGATGCGCTTCAAAAAGAGAACACCTATTGTTCATCTTTGCATCGTCCTCAAAACCTGGCATGTAGAAAGCGCTCCAAAGAGCCCTGGATGACCTCAGGAACAACCAAATGCAAGAATTGCATCACGAAAGCCACCCTGCAGCTGATCCAGGTACGGAGGTATACTTTGGGCATGTTTTGTTCATAGAAACTGCTGGCCAAGGTGCCTTTCTTTGCAGGAAGACATTAGTAGAGATGAAATTGGAGAATTAAAATCGTGGGCTTGGCATTTGCCATGTCCTGTGCTGGGATACATGGACTAGCTCATTACTCCTCTTAACCCTATAGTGCTGCGCTATCATCATCCACATTTTACAGAGGAGTCATCAGAGGCACAGAGCTGAGGGGCTCTGCTAAGGTCACACAGCCAGTGCCCTCTCTGCTGTTTCACTTGAGTGCTTTGGAGCAGCAGCCTGAGTCCTTCTCATTCCCCAAGGCTATTCCTAGAGTGCGCTTCCAGCTATTTTGTCCTGACACATTCATGAATCTGGGACACTGCCTCTGAGAGGAGCACAGCTGGCTGGGGAGTCCTCCCACTCTGAGCCTCTCACCCCCAGCTCCATCCTGACCTCCACACCCCACAGAGCTCAGGGTGACCCCAGCAGCTTTGTCTGGACTGTGGTGGCTCCACCCATTCCCTATTGTGACCTGAGCAGTCAGGCTGGGCTGTGAGCTAGCAGGCATGGAGAGTTAAGCCCTGGCCAGCCCTCCATCACACCGGAAGCCTCTCCATGATTGATGGAGAACCAGGGCTGATGAAAGGAGGAAGGATGGAAGGGCAGCTCTCCTGCTGTGGGTCACTCAGCTGCCGCCCTGGGCCCACAGGCATGGCATCCTGTTTTGTCTGTTACATTTCTGTTTTTGTGGTTGATGTATGAACTCAGGTTAATTCTAACCAGCTCAGCCTTTAACTCCAAAATACAAAAGTAGAATATCTTTTTCTATTTTTATTAGTTTTTATTTTTGAGGCAGGGTCTTGTTCTGTCACCCAGGATTCAAGTGCAGTGATGTGATCATAGCTCACTGCAGCTTGAGCTCGACCTCCTGGGCTCAAGCCATCCTCCTACCTCAGCCTCCTGAGTAGCTGGGAGCATAGGCATGCACCACTACACCTGGCTAATTTTTTGTGTTTATTGTAGAGACAGGGTCTCGCTGTGTTACCCAGGCTGGTCTTGAATTCCTGGGCTCAAGTGATCTGCCCACCTCAGACTTCCAAAGTGCTGGGATTATAGGTGTGAGCCACTGTGCCTGGCCTTTTCCTGTTTTCTTGAGAACAATTATCCCTCTTCACCTATAGGGCTGGGTATTCACGATTTATGTTCTCGATTTCCCTATCAGGTCATTCTTCTGTTTGAGGAGAGAAAAGAGGAAGTGGAGCTGGAGCCAGAGCCTGGAACAGCACCATGTGGGAATGCTGTTGCTTTCTTTCTGAAGAGGGCCTGAGTCTGGGATTGAACTCCATCAGGTTGGAAACTCTCCTATTCTGGAAAGGCATCCATGATTTTCAGCAGGCCCCCCTTTTTGTGATAATCTCCCTAGAGCTCCAAGTCTTTTTATTCCTGAGCCAACATGTATTTTTCTACACACAGCGCTAACATCATCCACAAAATCTCTGTGGCCCCACGTTATACCCCAGCCAGTTAAGCAGCCGTGTCAGGGCAAAAGAAAGCTACCACATTGCCATACTGCCCCCAACGGCCTGCTCCCTGGAGGACGGGGCTGTGGAGGGGATGCTCCCTGTCCCTCCCAGGTCACCAGCCCTTGACTCCCTGAGCTGTGAGGGCAGGTGCAGCTTCATAGAAATTCTTCTCTTTGTTTTGCTGAATGACCCTGAGAATGCCCCAGAACCGGGGAGCCACATGTGGATTTCCAGCACTAACTAAACATGAAAATGAAAAATGTCTATGAATCAGAAGGTACAGGTATGAGAATAGGAAAAGATATTTGCAACACCTATAACTGAAAACCCCATCTATCTGAGAACATATTTAATACATCACACATCAATGAGAAAAAGGAGGCCGGGCGCGGTGGCTCACGCCTATAATCCCAGCACTTTGGGAGGCCGAGGCGGGTGGATCACGAGGTCAAGAGATTGAGACCATCCTAGTCAACAAAGTGAAACCCCGTCTCTACTAAAAATACAAAAATTAGCTGGGCATGGTGGTGCACGCCTGTAGTCCCAGCTGCTCGGGAGGCTGAGGCAGGAGAATTGCTTGAACCCAGGAGGCGGAGGTTGCGGTGAGCTGGGATCATGCCATTGCACTCCAGCCTGGGTAATAACAGCGAAACTCTGTCTCAAAAAAAAAAAAAAAGAAAGAAAGAAAGAAAAAGGAGAGACAACCAAGAAATGAACACAAGGGGTGAACAAACACCTCCAACAAAGAGGACCTTCAGTGGCCAATAAAAATGTAAAAATGTGCTAGACTTGTTAATGCTCTAGAAAATGCAAATTAAGACCACAGTGAGATAATTCTATAACCTTCCAGAAAAGATAACATTACAAATATTGATACATTGAGCGTTGGCAGCATGTGAGCAAACAGGAACTTTCACACTCTGCTATTAAGAGGGCAAATAATTGGAAACCATGTTGGCTGCATCTACTAGTCATAATTATCTACCTGTATGAGTTTCCCATGGCTGCTATAACAATTGCCACAAACTTAGTGACATAAAACGACATGAATTTATTACTCTATGGTTGCAGTCAGAAGTCCAAAACACCTCTCACTGGGCTCAAATCAGAGCGCTGGCAGGAGGCAATAAGGGGACATTCCATTTTCTTGTCTTTTGCAGATTTCAGAGATGTTCCACATTCCTTGGTCCATGCTCCCTTCCTCCATCTTCGAAGTCAGCATCAGGCCAACTTCTTCTCATGCCCGCCTCTTCCCGGTTCTTTTCTGCCTCCATTTCCACATATAAGGAATTGTTGTGATCACACTGATCCTGTTTAGATAATCCAGATACCCTCCCCATCTCAAAATCAACAGATGAGAAATCTTAATTTCATCTGCAAACTTAATTTTCCTTTGCCATGTAAACTACCATATTTGTAGGTTCTGGAAATTAGAATGTGACCATCTTTGGGGCAGGGAACATTCTGTCTACCACAATACGCAAGAGAAACTCTTACACATGTAAATATATACATGTTTACAACATATATAAGGCAACATGTGCAAGAAAGTCTATAGCAGGGCCATTCAGAGCAGCAAGACCTAAGCAAAAAGAAACACCTACTAATTGAGCAATAGATGGCCAAAGTGATGTCTATTCATATAATAACACAGACTCAGCCATATATAACAATATGCATGAATTTCAGCAATGGAAGGTTAATTATAATTAAAATGAAAGATTACATATAGGATGATACCCATCTTATGATATTAAAAACATCTAAATTAGACTCTTATTCTTTCTAGAGATATTTATATTCCTAGAAATATATGTATATTATATATAATTACTATAAATAGATATCTATAGATATATGTATCTATATGCCTGTGATACCTATAGTAATTAAATCACATAAAAGGATAGCAAGGGCAAGCAAGTCCTGAATATGACTCAGGATGATGTTTATTATGGGATAAAGATTGAGGATGGTTGTTGGTGGTGATAATATAGCTAGGTATTTAATTAATTTCAGCTATTATTTAATTAATTAGTTCATGGTTGCCTATAGAATTATTAAACATAAGGCGGGGGGTACAGTGGCTCATGCCTGTAATCCCAGCACTTTCAAAGACCCAGGCAGGTAGGTCTTGAGCCCAGCAGTTTCAAACTAGCCTGGGCAACATGGTGAAAATTCATCTCTACAAAAAATACAAAAATTAGCCAGGCATGGTGGTGTGTGCCTGAAGTCCCAGCTACTCAGGAAGCTGAGGTGGGAGGATCACTTCAGCCCAGGAGGCAGAGGTTGCAGTGAGCCGAAACTGAGCAACAGCACTCCAGCCTGGGAGAATAGTGAGACCCTGTCTCAAAAAAAATTACAATAAAATAAAAAATACCGTTTCTTTTTGAAACCATGTATGAACCAGTGACAAATGGTTATGAACAAAAGATGAGGATTAGTATCATTCTGTGCACCTGCATGCCAATACAAGACAGTCTCTGCTTTTGAGAATGTGATCGTTTAATGAGGAGATAGTCATATAAACAAGTATTTTCTTTTCACTGCTTTACAGATGTGTGGTTTCAGGTGCTTGGACAGCACAGAGGACACACCAGTTGCTTGGTGTGGTCCAGGAGGGATTCAAACAAGATGTAAAGGCTACACAGTCTCCTGGGTGGCAAGAGATGTGTCTAAGGCAGAGAACCAGAACTGCAAGGACGTGGAGGCAAAGAAAGGTCCTGTGTTTCCAAATCTGAAAAATAACTGTAAATTGTATCCTTTTTGCTAGGGCTGCCACAACAAAATAGCACAGGAGAGAAGGCTTCAACAACAGAAATTTACATTCTCACAGTGCTGGAGATTGAAAGTGTGAGATCAAGGTGTCCGCAGGGCTGGTTTCTGCCCAGGCTTCCCGACTTGGCTTGCAGATGGCCACCTTCTCTGCATTCTCACCTGGTTTTGTGATGTGTACTTGCATTCCTGGCATTTCTGTTTGTCCAACAGGTATCTGTTGTATCTAAGTGTTGTTATAATGTTGGGATAAGCCTGTGTGCCTAAAAGAAGAAACTTACATGTGGGTTGGTGAGGGCAGTGTGCAGGTCTCAGCTCTACATAGAGTTTTTGTTCCTTAGAAAATGCATTTTTTTCTCTGGTTTTGTGTCAGTCCCTTGTCTGGAACTCCCTGGGGTGCCACCTGCCTCTCTGCTTTTCTCACTGAAGCATGAAGCTAATGCTGCCTGTTCTGCTGCAGGAAAGGACTCTGCCAACCCCTTCCGTTCCGGATGATGCTTGTACATCTGCCTCCAGCCAAGTTTAAAATATGAGCATCAGAATGTTCTTCTGATGGGTTCCTCTTGACCTCTTCCAAGCTAACCTAGAAAGAATGACATATTTGAGGCTAAAACACCCTTTCTACCTGAACGCTGGCCTTGGCTTCTGACTTTTCCAAGGGGAGCAAAAGCATCTGAGGAAGATTCCAATGTGCAGGTTGAGATCTCCTTGACTGATATTTTAAAAATCTGAGTCGTTAGGGTGGGTTGATCACAAAGAGAATCAAAGGACAAGCCTTGTTGCACAGGATCGAGGTCATGATCCCAATCAATGACAGAGAAGAGAGGAGGCAGAGCCCTGACCCCTGCATGCCCCACGCTCTGTATACTTGAATGAGCCGTGGACATCGCTGAGGCCAATGCAGGAACTACTGGCCATCATGTGAATCATTGCCCATGTCCCCAACACACACGATGAGAAAGACACTTGGTCTTGAGACAACAGACAGTGTAATCACTGGTGTCACTGAAGCAAGACAGATGCGAGGATAGTAGAAGTAGAGAGTGCCCGTGCCTGGCTGCAACTCATTCAGCAGGGATGAGTGCCTCACATGACACACTGTCATCCCAGAGCAGAGATGGGTTTGACATCTACCCATCCTGGTTGTTTAGTTTCATTTTTATTATTGACATTTCAAAGACATTCTGCAAATTGGATCTATATTTCCAATGGTGGTTTAATAGGATCCTTGTAAATTCACAGATTATTTTCAAAGTGTTTTATTTTATTATTGAATTGTTATTGATTTCTTGCTTTATCCTACTTTGGTTGGAGAATGCTGTGGATGTTAGTTCTGATATTTTTAATTTAGTGAGGTTTTTATTGTGGCACAAGATATGTTCATTTCATAATTGATATGGTTTGGCTGTGTCCCCACCCAAATCTCATCTTGAATTGTACTTTCCATAATCTTCCTCTATGTATCATGGGGGAGGTTCCCCCCATGCTGCTCTCATAACAGTGAGTGAGTTCTCATGAAATCTGGTGGTTTTATAAGGAGCTTTTTCCCCACTCCTGGAGTTCTGCACTTCTCTCTCCTGCTGCCCTGTGAAGATGGATGTGTTTGCTTTCCCTTCTGCCATGATTTAAGTTTCCTGAGGCCTCCCCAGGAATGTGGAACTGTGAGTCAAGTAAGCCTCTTTCAGTTATAAATTACCTGGTTTTCGGCAGCTCTTTATAGCAGCATGAGAATAGACTAATACAATAAAGTTCAACGTGCACTTGAAAAGAAGGCAGATTTTTCATTATTGGATTTTACAACTTCAATATATACTTATGTGTTCTAGCTTACTGATAATGCTGGTTTTCTACATCCTTACTCATTTTGTTGGTCCATTTGATTTCTGTAGATATGGGAGAGATGTTTTAAAATAGCCAAAAATATTAATAACATGTCTTCATTGCATATTAAGGCAGTAAACATGAACTCTCCTTTGTTTTTTTAATGGCTTCTCATCTCAATTATGTTAAGATGTTGAATATCAATATTTCATAACACGTTTCTTTTGCATTTGCCTTGCATGTCTTTTTTCTCAATGAGAAAGTTTGTTCTATTTTTTATATACTAGTCTTAGGGTTGTCCAGAGAAACAGGCCCAGTAGGAGGATAGATGTAGATATAGATATAGAAGAGAGATTTATCAGAGGAATTGGCTCATGTGATTATAGGTGCCAAGAATTCTCACCATCCACCATGTGCAAGGTGGGGAACCAGGAAAGCCAGTGGTGTAGTTCGATCCAAGTCCAAAGGCCTAAGGAACTTGAGGGCAAGGGAAGGAAGGCAGGCAATAATAGTTTAAGTCCTAATCTGAAGACCTGAGAACCAGGACTAGTGATGTCTGAGGATGGAAGTCCCAGTTCAAACAGGAAGCAAACGTGTCTTTCCTCAATCTTTTTGTTCTATCTGTGCCCCCAACAGACTGGATGATGCCCACCTACATTGGTGAGGGCTGGTCTTTACTCAGTCTACAGATTGAAATGCTCATTTCCTTTGGAAACTACCTTCTCAGACATGCCCCCAAACTGTTTTAACAGCTATCTGGGCATTCCTTAGCCCAATCAAATGGAGGCATAAAATTAACGATCACAATACAGTAGTCCATATTTCCTCTGAATTTTTTCGTCATTGTCCTATAGCTATATAGTCAAAACATAACACTATTATATACTATATTTACTTCTTCACTCTATCATGTGGTCTTAGTTGTACTGCAAGTATATTATATGCTCAGTATCCATCTTTATAGAATAGCTCTCAAATCATTTGGCAGGCTCGTTTGTTCTGTAGTAGATTCCTTAGAAAACGTTTATGGCAACAAAATTTTCTGAGCTCTAGTATGTTCATAAAGTTGAATGTGGCCTTTATAATTTGAGGTCAGTTTGGCTGGAGGTAAAATACTTGGCATAAATTTTCTTTCTAGAAATATTAAGTATAGGATTCTGTTTTCTTCTAGCCTAAAGCACCTCTGTTAAAATATCTGAGTTTAAACTAATTTTCTCTTTCTTAGGAATGATGTGACCATTTCGCCTGGATGTTCAAAGGATTTTTTTCTTTTTCTTTAAGCCAAGTAGTTCTATTGAAACAGTGGCTCTCAAAGTGTAATTCATGAACAGCACATGGGGTTTCAAAAGCTGGAAAAGCTTATCGATTTCCAGGTATGGAAATATCTCTTTTGCAATGTATTTGTGGGAGTGTGTGTATGTTATGAAAATATATACATGCATATATTTACATATAAATATATACACACATATCTACATATATATTTATAGTATACTAATTAAATCTTAATGATCCATGAAAAGAGAATGGGAGGCCGAGTGTAGTGGCTCACACTTGTAATCCCAGCACAGCGGGAGGTTGAAAGGGGAGGATCACTTGAACCCAGGAGTTTGAAACTGGCCTGGGAAACATAGTGAGACCCCCTCTCTACAACAAATATAAAAATTAGATGGGCATGGCAACTTGTACCTAGGGTCCCAGCTACTCAGGAGGCTGAGATGGGAGCATCACTTAAGCTAAGAAGGCAGAGGTTGCAGTGAGCCAAGATCACGCCACTCCACTTCAGCCTGAATGACAAAAAACTTGCCTCAAAAAAAAGAAAAAAGAAAGAAAAAGAAAATTGGTATCCCAGAAAACTTTAAAATATCTATATATTCACAAATGTATATAATCATAGTATATTAATCAAAAAGTAAATTCTTAATACTTCATGGCAAGCAAACGACAGGCCATGGATATGTCTCATGCTTGTAATCTCAGCACGTTGAGGGGCCCAGGCAAGAGGAGTGCTTGTGTCCAAAAGTTTAAGACCAGCCTAAGCAACAGAGTGAGAACCAACCTCTGAAACAAAATCAGAAATTAGTCAGGGATGGTGGCAGATGCCTGTAGTCTATACCACTCAAGATGCTGACTTGGGAAAATCAGTGGAGGCCAAAAGGCCATGGCTGCAGTGGAGCCATGATCACATGATGACATTCCAGCCTGGGTGACAGAGCAAGACCCTAAGGAAAAAAAATTGACTGTATAAAATATAAAAAAAGAAAACATGAAATGAGAAGCTACCATGTCCAGGGCAAGGACAAGTAGCCCAGGCAGAGGCCCATTCCCCTCCGAACCCCAGAAGACAAGAAAAACCATTAGACAGTAAATAAAAGAGACGTCACTGTAAAAAGACACAGGCAGAATTTACTACAAATCTGTCAAAACTACACTCTCCAGGTTAAAAGTAGAGACAGGTGTTCGGCCAAGGCGCACTGCTAAAAAGTGGACAAATGAGAGTCCAGGGAAGCTTCAGGCTTTTTGATGCTATTGATGATCAAAGACCTATAGAGCTGGATCCAGAAGAGGCCACTGTGAGGCCAGTGCAGGGCAGAAAAAAACACTGAGGCAGGAGATGAGGCTGGAGTGTCCACTAAGAGGCAGAAGAGAAGCCTGCAGAGGCCATGGTGAGGCACAAGCTGGTTTAAGAAAGGCCACTGTGAAAAAAAAGCTGAATCTTGAAAGGCAGATGTGCCACAGAAGATGGGGCTGAAGAGCCCACTGTGAGGCAAATGAAAGGCCTGCCCAAATGCCTGAAAAACAGGTAGTAACAAGGCCAGAAAAGGCCCATATAGGGAATAGCTGCGCTGAAGAGGCTGTGGTCAGGCAGGAGCTGGGTCTGCTCGGGCTGTCGGTAGGCTGAAGGAAGGCCTTGAAAGCCTGACTTGAAAAAAACTAAAGTCTACAGAGGCTGCTGGGAACCGGGCAGGAGCTGGGACAAACGTGGTTGTTGTGAAGCGGGAGTTGAGCCTGTAGACCCAGTGAGGAAGAAGAGCTGGGCCTGGGAAGCTGTCATGAGGGAGGCAGAGGCCGAGCCTGGAGAGGCCGGATGGGAAGCAAGAGCTGGGCTGAAGGAGGCCACTGGGAGGCAGGAGCTGGCCCTGGAGGGGCCCACGTCAGAAAGTTTTGCACCCAGAGAGGCCTCTGGGAGGGCAGGAGCTGGGCCTGGAGAGGCCGATTTCAGGGCCATTTAGGCCTGCCAGGGCCACTGGGAGAAGGCCAGAGCCAGGCCAAGAGAAGCTGACTTGAGGAAGTTTTGGGCCTGGAGATGTAGTTGGAGGGCAGGAGCTGAGCCTGGAGAAGCCACTGTGCGGCATGAGCTGGGTGGGCCTGAGAGCTTGACTTGAGGACTTTTCAGGCCTACAAATGCCACCAGGAGCCAGGTGGGAGCTGACTGAGTCCAGAGAGGTTGATGAGAGGCGAGGCAGGAAGTGGGCCTGTAGACGCAGCTGGGAGGAAGAGCTGGTTGGGGAGAGGAAGACAAGAGGCAGCAGCTGTGCCTGGAGAGGCCACGAGAGGCATGAGCTGGGCCTGGCGGGGCCGCCAAAAGGCTTCCAAGAACTGGGCCTGGAAGGCCGCTGTGAGGAATGAGTTGGGCCTGCAGAGGCCACTGGGAGGCAGGAGCTGGGCCTGCAGAGGCTGCCAAGAGGCAGGAGCCTCCCTTCACCTGCGGAGACTGCAGAGAGGCATGACATGCACCTAAAGAGGCCATCAGGAAGGTAGGAGCTGGGTTTGTGCATGCTGCCACCAGGTACGCAGGCAGGTAGAGATGGCCTGGGGAGGCCAACGTTGAGGGCAAGAGCTGGGTCTGGAGAGGCTGTTGTCAGGCAGGAGCTGGATTTGTTCGGGCTGCCAGGAGGCTAAAGGTGGACCTAGAAAGCCCAACTTGAGGAAGGCTGTGGCCTACAGAGGCTGCCGGGAGCTGGGCAGGAGCTGGGCCAAACGTGGTTGTTGTGAGACAGGAGTCAGCTTCTCTTTAGGCCAAGCTGGTGACTCCTGGCAGCCTGAACAGACACAGCTGGGAGTAAGAGCTGGGCCTGGAGAGGCTGACTTGGAAATGTTCTGGGCCTGGGGAGGATGCCAGAAAGCCAATGCTGGGCCGGGAAAGGCTGCCAGGAGTCACCAGCTTGGCCTAAAGAGGCACCAGCTGGGCCTGAGAGAGGCCTTGATGAGGCCAAGAGCTGGGCCTGGAGGGTCCACTGAGAGGCAGAGGCTGGGCCTGGAGGGTCCACTGAGAGGCAGAGGCTGGGCCTGGAGGGCCCTACTACAGGCAGGAGCCAGGCCTGGAGAAGCCCATGAGAGGAAGCTTTGGGCCTGGAGAGGCCACCGGGAAGCAGGAGAAGGCCCGGGAGAGTCTGTCAGAGGCATGGGCTGGGCCAGTGTGAGGGAGGACCTGGGCCTACACTGGAGGACAGAGCTGGGCCCAGAGAGGCTGCCAGAGGCATGAGGTGGGCCTCAATGGGCCAGTGTGAGGGAGGAGCTGGGCCTTTGGATGCAGCCGGGAAGCAGGCAGGAACTTGGTCTGGGGAAGCTGCCGCCAGGCAACAACTGGTCCTGGGGAGGCTGCAGGGAGGCCAGAGCTGGGCCTGGATGGCCACTGTCAGGCAGGAACTGGGCCTGTCAAGGCCACCAGGAAGCAAAAGGTAGGAAAAGCTCTTGCTTATCCTACTGGAAAGTTCCACTTGAGGAAGCTTCAGGCCTACAAAGGCAAGGTCACCAGCTGCTGGCCAGTAGCTGAAACAAAAGAGACTGTTGTGAGGCAGGACTTGGACCAGGAGGAAGAGCTGGGCCTGGTGAGGCCGCCATGGGGCATGAGCTGGGTGGGCCTGGAGACCTCGACTTGAGGACCTTTTGGGCCTACAAAGGCCACCAGGAGCTGGGCAGGAGTTGAGTCGACAGAGTTGTTTGTGAGGCAAGAGGTGGGCCTGTCAATGTAGCCAGAAGGTAGAGCTGGGCCCAGACTGGATGCCAGGAGACAGCATCTGGGCTGAAGAGGCCACAAGAGGCGTGAGCTGTGTCCAGAGAGGCTTTCAAAAGGCTTTGAGAAGTAATGGGTGGGTTCTACAGAGGGTGTTCTCAAGCTAAATCTGGGCCTTTCCATGGCACTGTGGAGACAGATATTGGGCCTGGAGAGGTGAACTTAAGGACGGTTTGGGCCTGTAGTGGTTGATGGCAAATGGGTAGGAGCTGGGCCAAAAGAGGTTTTTATGAGGCACCAGGTGTGCTCTATAGTCAGATAAGATGTATAGTTGGGCCTGGAGAAGCTGTCATGTGGCAGAGGCTGAGTTTTTAAAGGCTGATGGGAGGCAGGATCTGGGCCAGAAGAGGTGAACTTGAGAAGGATTTGGGTGTTCAGAAGCCACCAGGAGGCAGTAAGTGGGCCTAGAGAGGCTGACTTGAGGAAGTTTTTTTGGCCTGGAGATGCCATTCTGGGACAAAAGCTGCATCTGGAGATGTTATCGTGAGGCATAAGCTTTGGGTAGAGAGGCCAGTGTGAGGCAGGACCTGGCCTACCCAGGCTGCTGGGGGACAGGCAGCAACCTGGCCGGGGAAAGTTGCCATAAGGCAAAAGCTGGGTCTGAAAAAACCCCTGTGAGGCATGAGCTTGGCTTAAACAGGCCACTGGGTGGCAGGAACTGGGCAGGTAGAGGCTGCTGAAAGGCAGTAGCTTGGCTTGGTGGGGCCATGGTGAGGCAGATGCTGGGCATGAAGAGTCTGCTGTGAGGCAGAGGTTAGGCCTGTAGAGTCAGATGGGGGCCAGGAGAGGCTGCCAGCATGCAGTGGCTTTGCCTGGGGAGGCTGCCAAGAGGCATAAGCTGGGCCTAAAGAGCCTAGCGTGAGGCAAGTGCTCAGCCTGGAGTGGCTGACTTCAGGAAGATGCCAGCCTGGAGAGCATGTCAGGGGCAGGAGCTGGGCCTGTCAAGGCTGCTGAAAGGCAGGAGCTTGGACTGTGGGCACTGCAATAAGGCAGTTGTTCGGCCTAGAGAATCTGCTGTGAGGCAGTTTGGGCCTGTAGAGGCCGATGGGAGGCAGGGTTTGGACCTGGAATGGCCGACTTGAGAAAGTTGTCTGGTGAGGCTGAGATGCAGGAACTGGGCCTCAAGAGGCTACAGAGAGGCATGAGTTGTGCCTAAAGAGGCCAGTGAGAGGCAGGAGCTATGCCTAAAAAGGCCAGCTTGAGGAAGTTTTGGGCCCAGACAGCCTGTCAGGGGACAGGAGCTGGGCCTGCAGAGGCCACCGTGAGATATGCCTAATGAGGTTAGTGTGAGGCAAGACCTGGGTCTGTGGAGGCTGCCAGGAGGCAGGTAGAAACTTGTTCAGGGAAGACCTCTGTGAGGCACAAGCTGGGCCTGGAGAGTCCACTGGGAGACAAGAGCTGGGCTGGAGAGGCCACTGTCACTCAGAAGCTGGGCCTGTCCAAGCCACTGCGAGGTAGAAGGTGGGCCTGGAGAGCTTGACTTGAGGCAGTTTGGGTTCTTAAAAGGCCAGCAGGAGCTAGGCAGGAGCTGAGCCAACAGAGGTGGTTGTGAGGCAGGCAATGGCCCTCTAGGCACAGCTGGGAGGAAAAGCTCGGCCTTGAGAGGCTGACTTGTGGACACTTTGGGGCCAGGTAAGCCACCCAGTGGCAGGAGCTGGGACTGAAGAGGCCATTGTAGGGGAGCTGGGCCTGCCGGGAGGCAGAAGTTGGGCCTCAAGAGGCCACTGTAAAACAGGAGCTGGGTCTTGGAAGGTGGCCATGAAGCAAAAGCTGGCCCTTGGGAGGCCAATGCGAGGCAGGAGCTAAGCGTGGTGAGGTTGACTTGAGAACATTCTGGGCCTGGAGAGAAGGCTGGAAGGCAGGAGATGGGCCTAAAGAGTCCACTGTAATGGTGGACCTGGGCCTGTGGAGGCTGCCGTGAGGCAGTAGCCTCATCTGCAAAGACGACCATAAGGTAGGGTATGGGCCTAAATAGACCATTGTGAGCCATGAGCTCAGCCTGTAGAGGCCAACTGGAAAAAGTTCTGGGCCTGGAGATGCTGCCGGCAGGCAGGAGTGGAGCCAAAAGATTCAAGCACATTACATTTATTGGGCACTTTATTTCCCTTATTACATTGTAATATATAATGAAATATAGACCTCACCATAATGTAGAATTAGTAGGCATGTTAAGCTTGTTTTCCTGTGACTAGATGGTCCCATGTGAGTGTGATGGGAGAAAGTGACAGATCATCAGGCATTAGATTCTCACAGTGACCATGCAACCTTGATCCCTGGCATGCCTGGTTTGCAATAGGGTTCGTGCTCCTAAGAGAATCTAATGCTGCTGCTGACCTGAGAGAAGGCAGAGGTCAGGCAGTAATGTGAGCAACGGAGTGGCTGTAAATACAGATGAAGCTTGCCTCACTAGACACCACTCACCTCCTGCTGTGTGGCTCCTTACAGCTCCATGGCTCAGAGGTTGGGCACCCCTGCTCAAATACATCCAAAAGGACCCTTTCCATACCAGTCATTATAGTGGTCAATTGCAGCAACCACTTTGCTCCCAAAGCATGTGCCTGAGCTGGCATTTCCTCATAATCAACAGTAAGAGGTAGCTTGAGTCACTTCCTGAAAATCACCAGCATCCCATTTCCCATTGGCAAGGAGCTCAGCACTGCCCCTTGGATAACCAAACCTATGCCCAAATCCCATCTGCATGGTCTGTCTCCTGGGACCCTTCCTAGTATCAACCCTGTATTAGTCAGTCCAATCAGGAGACATAAACCACTCAAAAGGTTAAAGTGGTAAAGTTTAATGTAGGGAATTACTCATTATAACAGGGGAACAGTATAATGAGAGATTGGCTAGCACAAAGCAAAGAGAACTCTAGAGAAAATATAGGACTAGCCAAGGCCAGGCATGGTGGCTCATGCCTGAAATTCCAGCAACTTAAGCCAATACAGGACAATTGCTTGAGGCCAGGAGCTAGAGACCAGCCTGGGAAACACAGCAAGACCCTGTCTCTGTTCAAAAAGAGAAAAAATTAGCTGGGTGTGGTGGTGCACACTTGTAGTCCCAGCAACTCAGGAAGCTGAAGAGGGAGGGTAGTTTGAACCTGGGAGGTCAAGATTGCAGTGAGTTATGATTATCCCACTACAGTCAAGCCTGGGTGACAGAGCAAGACCCTGCCTCAAAGAGCAAAACTACAAAGACAACCATTTACAGACAGAAAAGAAATAGAGCAAATAGGCTGGTCCGAGGGCAGGGGTGTTTACAACTAACCGATCACAACCAGTTACAGATTTCTTTGTTCCTTCTCCACTCCCACTGCTTCACTTGACTAGTCTTAAAAAAGAAAAGAAATAGAGCTAATAAGCTAAGATAAGGAAAAATGTTGAAATGTGACAAAGCAACATGAAGTCTTTTATCTATTTTAAATGATTTTTTAAAATAACATAATACCATGTGCTGGCAAAGGTATAGTGAAGTGGCACTTTCTTAAACTATGGGGTCGGGGGGTGTTTAAATTGTATATAAGCCTTCCAAGGTAAAGCTTGGCAGTTTTTTAAAAATAATAGAGACAGTGTCTCACCATGTTGCTGGCCTCAAGCAATCCTCCTGCCTTAGCCTCCCTCGTTAGCCTTAGTGCTGGGATTATAGCTGGGAGGCACCCAAAACCTTGTCAATTTATATCCAGGGCAATGAGAATGACCATTCACCATGGCTCACAGTAATCTCATTTCTGGAAATACCTTGGGAGACAATTCAATCTAAATAAAAGGTCATCTGCACAAACACTGAAAATCTGGGAGTAATTCAAGACAGAGTGGTTAAATGAAATGAGAAATGGTTATAAGAAATTAAACATATTTATAGGCACCTGGTAAAAGATTAGTTAGTGCTACTTTTTTGTTGTTTTGAGACAGGGTCTCACTCTGTCACTGAGGCTGGAGTGCACAGGCCTGATTATGACTCACTGCAGTCTCAGCCTCCCCAGACCCAAGTAGCTAGGACTACAGGCACATGCCACCACACTAGGCTGATTCATGTATTTTACCACAGGGATGGTGACTCCCATTGTTACTGTGGCCTCTCTCAGACTCTTGGCCTCAGGCCGTCCTCCTGCCTCAGCCTCCCAAAGTGTTGTGATTACTGGTGTGAGCCAACACACCTGGCCAGCTGATACTTTTATTATTATTCTACCACTCAATTAAAAATTATTTGGCATTAAAGCTATCATTTTCTAGGCTATGGAACAATATGTGTCTTACAGCATAATTGTAAAAACATATACAGTCATCCCTCAGTATAAAGAGAGGATTAGTTCCAGCCCCGCATCTCAGCATATACCAAAATTCATGCATACTCATGTTTCACAGTCAGTGCTCTGGAACCCACGTATAGGAAAAGTCCAAATATTGGTTGAGCATAGTGGCAACCACCTATAGTCTGAGCCATTTCGAAAGCTGAGATGGGAGGATCGCTTGAACCTGGGAGATTATGGCTGCAGTTAGCTGTGACAGCACCACTGCACTCTAGCCTGGACAACAGAGAAAGACCCTGTCTCAGAAAAAAAGAAAAAGGTTAGAAATTGTAATAATGTCTGTCGGGGAAAATTCCATAAGCAAAGTATAAATTGTAGTGTGGAGATCCTGTAACGCCGAGGCAGGAGCAGAAGGCCTCAGCCTATTTCCACATAAATAATGAAGAAGAAAGTAATTAGAAATATAACTGTGGTAGTTATTAGTTATTCATATGTGATCTTATTTATTCATAGGTGATCTTATGTCTTTTACTAATGCCTCTCAGGTCAGAAGTGTGAACTTGGGGTGACATTGTGAAATGAATGACACAAAGGCAGGATGCTCTAAGCCCTCTGTCGCCCCTGCCCACATAGGGCTGCTGGAGAGCGCCGCCTCTGCTATGTAGCAGCGCCTGCACCAGCGCTGTGAAAGTGCCAAAATGGCCAAGATGTCTCCTTCCTGGGGAAGTGTGGAGAAAACTCCGCTTCTCCAAGCTCTTGGGGTAAGGCCTGGCAGCTGTCAGGCAGGCCCGCAGACATCCAGGGCTTAACCATCTCTATGTGATGCTGTGCTTCAGTGGTCACATTCTATGTCTCTACTCTTATATTCTACTTCTGCACCTAGTTCCTTTTGTCTTAGAAAAGATAATCAGTGGCCGGGTGCGGTGGCTCAAGCCTGTAATCCCAGCACTTTGGGAGGCTGAGACGGGTGGATCACGAGGTCAAGAGATCAGGACTATCCTGGTCACGATGGTGAAACCCCGTCTCTACTAAAAATACAAAAAATTAGCTGGGCATGGTGGCGCACGCCTGTAATCCCAGCTACTCAGGAGGCTGAGGCAGGAGAATTGCCTGAACCCAGGAGGCGGAGGTTGCGGTGAGCCGAGACCGCGCCATTGCACTCCAGCCTGGGTAACAAGAGCAAAATTCTGTCTCAAAAAAAAAAGAAAAAGAAAAGATAATCAGTAATCGTAATATAAATCTTAAATGTTTTGGTTTTTTCTTGATAAGTATGGAAAAATTGCTGATGCATTTTGCTCCTTACCTCTGGCACTTCATGTGCCAGAAATTCCTGAGCCCCTACCTGAATGACACGTGATCTACTTAACCTTATCAATGCCACACCCTATCTACCCTGCCCCCAGATTTGCAACTCAATAAAAGTGAGAGCATCATTTGGGGCCACTGCTGGTCTCTGCGATTTGTGTAGCATTGGATCCCTGGGCCCAAACTCTCTTTTTCTCTATCTGTTTCTCATGTTTTTATTTCTACAATTTCTCATCTCTGCACCAGCCGGGAGCGACTCACAGAACCCTGTAGGGCTGGACCCTATGTGAATTAATGAAGCAAATGGTGATAAATTAGTACAATTGACTTTCTGGAGTTTCTGACAATAAAGTAAGAAAAATGCAAAACAGAGAGCATAAAAAATAAATGAGGGAAGCATTCCACGTGTATAACAGAATGCCCCAGGCTGTGTTTGCGCAGCAGTAGTATGTCATGATATGACATACCTTGGAGAGAAGTTAACAGATGAGGAAATTGATAAAAATGATCAGAGGATCAAAATACTGATAGCGATAGTCAAGTAAACCAAGAAGAATCTCCCTAACTGATGACAGAAAAGTGGGAATATTACAGTGTGTGTTGAAGTTCCTATACAATATTATTTGCTTTTTGTATGTTTGTAAAAAATGTATCTACTACAAGTTTTTCTTACTGTCAAAAGAATATGTGGGATTAAATAATTATAATTGATTCTTCTGTTTATTTTTAAATTTATTGTTATTGTACTTTAGGTTCTGGGGTACATGTGCGGATCATGCAGGATTGTTGCATAGCTACAAACATGACAAGGTGGTTTGTTGCCTTCACCCCCAAATCACCTATATCTGGTCCCTCCCATAGGCCCCCGCCCCCACTGACCACAGTGTGTGATGCTCCTCTCCTTGTGTCTGCGTGTTCTAACTGTTCAACACCTGCCTATAAGTGATAACATGTGGTGTTTGGTTTTCTGTTCTTGTGTCAGTTTGCTGAGAATTACGGTTTCCATATTCACCCATGTCCCTATGAAGGACATGAACTCATTTTTATGGCTGTGTAGCATTCCATGGTGTATATGTGCCACATTTTCTTTATCCAGTCTATCATCGATGGGCATTTGGGTTGGTTCTGGGTCTTTAGTATTGTAAACAGTGCCAAAATGGACATAGGTGTGCATGTGTCTTTATAATAGAACAATTTGTAATTCTTTGGGTATATACCCAGTAATGGGATTGCTGGATCAAATGATATTTCTGTTTCTAGTTCCTTGAGGAATCACCACACTGTCTTCCACAATGGTTGAACTAATTTATACTCCCACCAGCAGTGTAAAAGTGTTTCTATTTCTCCACATCCTCTCCACCATCTGTTGTCTCCAGATTTTGTAATGATCGCCATTCTAACTGGTGTAAGATGGTATCTCGATGTAGTTTTGATTTGCATTTCTCTAAAAACCAGTGATGATGAGCATTTTTTCATATGTTTGTTGGCCTCATCAATGTCTTCTTCTATAAAGTGTCTGTTCATATCCTTTGCCCACTTTTGAGTGGGTTTGTTTGTTTTTTGGGCGTAAATCTGTTTTTGTTCTTTGTGGATTCTGGATATTAGCCCTTTGTCAGATAGGGAGATTGCAAAAATTTTTCCCATTCTGTTGGTTGCTGGTTCACTCTAATGATTGTTTCCTTTGCCGTACAGAAGCTCTGGAGCTTAATCAGATCCCATTTGTGTATTTTGGCTTTTACTGCCATTGCTTTTGGTGTTTTAGCCATGAAATCCTTGCCTATGCCTATGTGCTGAATGGTTTTGCCTAGGTTTTCTTCTAGGGTTTTTTATGCTGTTAGATCTTATGTTTAGATCTTTAATCCATCTGGAGTTAATTTTAGTGTAAGGTGTCAGGAAGGGTTCCAGTTTCTGCTGTTTGCACATGGCTACCCAGTTTTCCCAACACTGTTTATTAAACAGGGAATGCTTTCCCCATTGCTTGTTTTTCTCAGGTTTGTCAAAGATCAGATGATTGTAGCTGTTTTGATTACTGTCCTTGTAGTATAGTTTGAATTCAGGCAGCATGATGCCTCCAGCTTTGTTCTTTTTGCTTAGGTTTGTGTTGGCTGTGTGGGCTCTCTTTTGGGTCCATATGAACTCTAAAGTGTTTTTTTCCAGTTCAATGAAGAAGGTCACTGGTAGCTTGATCAGGATAGCATTGAATCTATAAATTACTTTGGGCAGCATGGCCATTTTCATGATGTTGATTCTTCCCAACCATGAGCATGGAATGTTTTTCCATCTGTTTGTGTTTTCTTTCATTTCACTGAGCATTTGTTTGTAGTTCTCCTTGAAGAGGTCCTTTACATCCTGTGTTAGGTGTATTCCTAGGCATTTTATTCTCTTTGTAGCAATTGTGAATGGGAGTTCACTTTGGATTTGGCTCTCTGTTTGTCTGTTATTGGTGTATAGAAATACTCGTGATTTCTGCACATTGGTTTTGTATCCTGAGACTTTGCTGAATTTGCTTATTCAGTTTCAGGAGATTTTGGGCTGAGACAATGGGGTCTTCTAAATATACAATCATGTCATCTGCAAATAGAGACAAGTTTGCTTACTCTTTTCCTAATTGAATGCTCTTTATTTCTGTTTTTTGCATGATTGCTCTGGCTAGAACTTTCATACCATATTGAATAGGAGTGGTGAGAGAGGGCATCCTTGTCCTGTGCCAGTTTTCAAAGGGAATGCTTCCAGTTTTTGACCATTCAGTATCATATTGGCTGTGGGTTTGTCGTAAATAACTTTTATTATTTTGTGATACGTACCATTGATACCTAGTTTATTGAGGGTTTTTAGCATAAGGGGCTGTTGAATTTTGTCCAAGGCCTTTTCTGCATCTATTCAGATAATGTGGTTTTTGTCTTTGGTTCTGTTTATGTGATGGATTACATTTATAGACTTGTGTATGTTGGACAAGCCTTGCATCCCTGGGATAAAGCCTAGTTGATCCTGATTAATAAGCTTTTTCGTGTGCTGTTGCATTCTGTTTGCCAGTATTTCATTGAAAATTTTTGCATTGATGTTTATCATGAATATTGGCCTGAAGTTTTCTTTTTTAGTTGCGTCTCTGCCCAGTTTTGGTATTAGGTGATGTTGGTCTCATAAAATGAGTTGGAGAGGATTCCCTCAGTTTGTATTGTTTGGAATAATTTCAGAAGAAATGGTAACAGCTCCTCCTTGTACATCTGGTAGAAATTGGCTGTAAATCTGTCTGGACCTGGGCTCTTTTTAGTGGGTAGGCTATTAATTACTGCCTCAACTTTAGCCTTTGTTATTGGTCTATTCAGGGATTCAGCTTCTTCCTGGTTTAGTCTTGGGAGAGTGCAAGTGTCTGGGAATTTATCTACTTCTTCCAGATTTACTGGTTTGTGTGCATAGAGTTGTTCGTACTAATCTCCGATGGTAGAATGTATTTCTATGGAATTGGTGGTGATGTCCTTTTTATCATTTTTTATTGCATCTATTTGATTCTTCTCTCTTTTCTATTAGTCTGACTAGTGGTCTACCTATTTTGTTGATCTTTTCAAAAAACCAGCTGCTGGATTTGTTGGTTTTTTGAAGGGTGTTTTGTGTCTCTAGCTCCTTCAGTTCTGCCCTGACCCTGGTTTTTTATTGTCTTCTGCTAATTGACAGAAGACAATTAGCTTTTGCATTTTTTTGATCTTGCTCCTCTCTTTCAATCTTCATGCTAGGATGTTAATTTTCAACCTTTGTTTGCTCCTCCTGTGGGCATTTATTGCTATGAATTCCCCTCTAGACACTGCTTTAAATGTGTCCCAGAGATTCTGGTACATTGTGTCTTCATTGTCATTGGTTTCAAAGAGCATCTTTATTTCTGCCTTCATTTATTATTTATCTAGTCTACGTTTAGGAGCCAGTTGTTCATTTTCCATGAAGTTGTGCAGTTTTGAGTTAGTTTCTTAATCCTGAGTTCTAATTTGATTGCACTTTGGTCTGAGAGACTATTTGTTATGATTTCTGTTCTTTTGCTTTTGCTGAGGAATGTCTTCCAATTATGTGGTCAATTTTAGAGTAAGTGTGATGTAGTGCTGAGAAGAATGTATATTCTGTGAATTTGGGGTTAATAGTTTTGTAAATGTCTATTAAGTTCACTTCATCCAGATCTGCATTCAGGTCCTGGATTTTCTATCTGGTTGATCTGTTTAATATTGACAGTGGAGTGTTAAAGTCTCCCACTATTATTGTGCAGGAGTCTAAGTCTTTTTGTAGGTCATTAAGGACTTGCTTTATGTATCTCGGTGCTCCTGTATTGGGTTTGTGTATATTTATGATTGTTAGTTATTCTTGTTCTATTTATCCTTTTTACCATTATGTAATGCGCTTCTTTGTCTCTTTTGATTTTTGTTGGTTTAAAGTCCATTTTATCAGAGACTAGGATTGCCACCCCTGCTTTTTCTTTGTTCTCCATTTGCTTGGTAAGTCTTCTTCCATCCCTTTATTTTTAGTCTATTTGTGTCTGTGCACAGGAGATGGGTCTCCTAAATACAGCACACCAGTGGTTCTTGACTTTTTATCCAATTTGCCAGTCTGTGTCTTTTGATTGGGGCATTTAGCCCATTTACATTTGATGTTAATATTGTTGTGTGTGAATTTGATCCTGCCATTTTATTACTGGTTGGTTGTTTTGCTCTTTGGTTGGCATAGTTTCTTCATTGCATCATTGGTCTTTATCACTTGGTTCTTTTTTGCAGTGGCAGGTACTGGTTTTTCCTTTCTGTGTTTAGTGCTTCCTTCAGGAGCTCTTGCAGGGCAGGTCTGGTAGTAACAAAATTTCTCAGCAATTGCTTGTCCATTCTCCATCACTTATGAAGCTTAGTTTGGCTGAATATGAAATTCTGGGTTGAAAGTTCTTTTCTTTAAGGATGTTTAATATTGGCCCCACTCTCTTCTGGCTTATAGGGTTTCTGCTGAGAGATCCACTGTGAGTCTGATGTGCTTCCCTTTGTGGGTGACTCGACCTTTCTCTCTGGCTGCCCTTAGTATTTTTTCATTTATTTCAACTCTGGTGAACCTGACAATTATGTGCCTTGGGGATGCTCTTCTAGAGGAGTATCATTGTGGTGTTATCTATATTTCCTATTTGAATATTGGCCTGCCTTGCTGAGTTGGGGAAGTTCTCCTGAATAGTATTCTGAAGAGTGTTTTCCAGCTTGGATTCATTCTCCCTGTCATCTTCCGGTACACCGATCATGCATAGGTCTTTTCATGTAATCCAATATTTCTTGAACGCTTTGTTCATTTCTTTTTACTCTTAGTTCTCTTCTTGCCTTCTCATTTTATTTTATTGAGTTGATCTTCAATCTCTGATATCCTTTCTTCTGCTCGATCTATTAGGATATTGAAACTTGTGTTTGCTTCATGAAGTTCTTGTGCTATGTCTTTCAGCTCCATCAAGTCGTTTATGTTCTTCTCTAAGCTGGTTATTCTATTTAGCTTTTCATCTAAACTTTTTCATGGTTTTTAGATAGAACATGTTCCTTTAACTCAGAGAAGTTTGTTATTACCCACCTTCTGAAGCCTTCTTCTGTCAGTTTGTCAAATTCATTCTCCGTCCAGCTTTGTTCCTTTGCTGGTGAGGAGTCATTATCTCATGATGGGGGAGAGATGTTCTGGTTTTTTTTGATGGTTTCATTCTCTTGCTCTAGTCTCTCCCCATCTCTTGGATTTATATGGTTTTGAGCTCAGGTAGCTGCTTGGTGGGACGGCCTTTCCTTTGCCTGCAGAGTATTTACTCAGGAAAATTAGGCTGGCTTTTGCAGTGGCGGTTTCCCTTCCACCCACTGAACTGGATTGCTCCTGGTCACTCTCTAACTGACGTTCTGGGTGCCTAACTCTGGAGTGAGAGTTTTTTGGCCTGCTGGGCCTTGTGTGGTGGGGGGAACCGTCCTGTCGATTGGGCTGTTTCCCTGCATTCCATTCTCCTTCTTACTAGGGGGCAGCTAGCTGCATCCCACTGGCTTTTTGGCTCTCTCAGCATCAGCAAGTGCTCCCGCCTAGATCTATGCTGACAGCCCTGGCACCCCAAAGTTGCTGTTCTGCCCTGTTCAGGCAGCTCGCTAAGGCTTTTAAGCTCGGTGAAGACCTCCTGTTCTGTGGGTTGTAGAGGGCTTGAGTGGAGCACTGTATCTGAACCAAAGTCCCAGAGGGGGAGATCCCCTAGTCCTGGAGATTGCTGAACTACATAGATCTGTAGCCCAGGGCAGGTGCCTCCTCACCACTGCTGCTTTTCATAATTCACTGATGGCCTGCCAATGTTCATGTAGACTGGGTCAGGGGTATGATTGACCGGCCAATCAGTCATGATGTTCAGTTGGGTAATTGGAGGCGTGTCTATGCTGGGGCAGTTGATGGAGACTCCAGTTAGCTTGTTATTCAGGAGCAGGGATGTAGAGAGCTACTCCTGGTCATCTGAGGCCATCCTTTCAGGAATCTGTGCTTTCATAGATTGAAGATTTGGAGACTGGAGACTGCCATGGAGCCCTGCACAAGTGGAATCTGGAAGCCCATAGGAAAAAAGATATTTAGATAGTACTTAGGGAAATAGAGGTACAACTACCAGGACTCTTTTTCCAGCACTCTCTCTCCTTGGATATCTGAGTACCAATGAAGGCTTTTTGTTTTGTTTTGTTTTTTGTTTTTTTTTTTTGTTTGAGAGGGAATCTCGCTCCGTCACCCAGGCTGGAATGTAGTGGCATGATCTCAGCTCACCACAACCTCCGCCTCCAGGGTTCAAGCAATTCTCCTGCCTTAGCCTCCCTAGTAGCTGAAAATACAGGTGTCTGCCACCACACCTGGCTAATGTTTGCATTATTAGTGGAGAAAGGGTTTCACCATGTTGGCCAGGCTGGTCTTGAGCTCCTGACCTCAAGTGATCTGCTCACCCCGGCCTCCCAAAGAGCTGGGATTTTAGGCATGAGCCGCTGCACCTGGCCCTACCTGTGGAGGATTTAAGGGCTTCCTAGTTAATGTGCACCTGAAAAAATAGGACATATAGAGCATAATTGAATTTTTATTACTGTTAATGTGTTAATCTTTCTGGGAAGAGTGTTCTCAAAGAGAACATACTCCTTTGTTATTAGACCTTTGTGCACTCAGCATTCACACATTTCCAATGTTGCAGGGGATTCCCTGGACTGCTTTGGGACAAAGAAAAGCAATGGGACCTTCTTAAGTGGTTTCTGTGCTGAGGAATCAAGACTGCCAATTTGAAGTGACACAGTTTAGTCTTTTAACCAGAGATAGATAATGAACAAGAAACAGTGGATCTTTCTACCTTGTTTTAGGTCATCAAGTTTCTTCCAGTTTAGGTAACAAAAGTTAGGTCATTTATTAGTTGAATTTTAAGTACAAATTCAGGATAGATACTTTGTCAGGGTAAATTGTCATCGGGCTCTGGTATATATTGGCTGTAACTATTTGTTATGCAGCTCAAGGTCAGTTTTTATTGAATATTGTATATATTCAGACATGTAGAGGAAGAAATAGGTAACCAAAATATATTTTTAGAACAGAAGCCATATCTTAATTATATCAAGAAACATTATTTAATGTACAGATAGCTAACCTTTTCCCAGATTGTGTTTTTGTTTTTTGGAGGGAGAAGCTGAATATGAACTAGCAGTTAAAAATTTGTAAAGAAATCGACGTGCTCATTTTCCTTGTATATTTTTGCTCTAAGGTATTTTCCATGAACTGTGTGTTGATCCTTACCCTAAGCCAGATGATGACAACTTGACTGTTACCACCAAGGTAAAGCGGCCTCTTGTAACATTAATTTTCTCACTCAGTCAAGTTTTGCATATTATTTACTTTGAAAATTTAGCAGTGGTTTATCTATCTTTTTTCATGTTGGTAATACAAAGTTGGTCAGAGAAAAGCATAGACATGGCTAGTTGATTTTTAAAAAATTGTTTAACCTTGTTAACTAACAAAACATGGATTAAGTACTGTGATGGGGTGGGGGCTAAAAGAAAATGAACTGGAGGCCGGGTGCGGTGGCTCAAGCCTGTAATCCCAGCACTTTGGGAGGCCGAGGCGGGTGGATCACAAGGTCAAGAGATCGAGACCATCTTGGTCAACATAGTGAAACCCCGTCTCTACTAAAAATCAAAAAATTAGCTGGGCATGGTAGTGCGTGCCTGTAATCCCAGCTACTCAGGAGGCTGAGGCAGGAGAATTGCCTGAACCTAGGAGGCGGAGGTTGCGGTGAGCCAAGATCGTGCCATCGCACTCCAGCCTGGGTAACAAGAGCGTAACTCCGTCTCAAAAAAAAAAAAAAAAAAGAAAAGAAAATGAACTGGAAAATACATAGTGACAGGAGAATCACATCAGAAAATGCTTTCCCCAATAAAGGAAATATAAAATTTGGTTAAGGTTTGTTTGGATAAATATTAATGTCGGCTTTGAAATCATACTAGTGTTACTTTCATAATATTTATGCCTGTATAAATCTTCAGTGAATCGAATTACTTGTCGTTATCATGGAATCTCCCCGGTACCTTTTATTGGCAAAACTGTACAGCACATAGCATATAGCTTTTTTTGCACATGGTGTCATATCGTCTTTAGAAAAGATTTTCTTTTTACTTATATTATTCTGTAGTGAGACCAAAATAATATTAAAATTTGTAGAAAAATAGCTGGGTATGGTGGTGTACACCTGTCGTCCCAGCTACTTGGGAGTTTGAGGCAGAAGGATTGCTTGAGCCCAGAGTTTGAGAACAGCCTGGGCGACATAACCAGATTGTATCTGCTTTAAAAATATAAATTGTAGAAATGTAAATTTCTGTTATTGAAATTTGTACTACAAATAAATTTGTGTTTTATAAGTTGTCTATAAAGGGTATACGTAAAACACTTCACCTAATTAATAACGTTTATTTTACTGCAAATAACCAGTTATATAAGCAGACTCTTAACACCAATATGGTAAGACTTCAACACCATAATTTTGTCATTGTAGTTTATTTAAAATATCCACTCAGGCCGGGCGTGGTGGCTCACGCCTGTAATCCCAGCACTTTGGGAGGCCAAGGCGGGTGGATCAAGAGGTCAAGAGATCGAGGCCATCCTGGTCAACATGGTGAAACACCGTCTCTACTGCAAATACAAAAATGAGCTGGGCATGGTGGCACGTGCCTGTAGTCCCAGCTACTTGGGAGGCTGAGGCAGGAGAATTGCCTGAACCCAGGAGGCGGAGGTTGTGGCGAGCTGAGATCGCACCATTGCACTCCAGCCTGGGTAACAAGAGCGAAAATGCGACTCCAAAAAAAAAAAAAATTAAAAAAATAATAAAATAAAATAAAATAAAATATTTTAGTCTTTATATTACATTCAGAAATTTAAAATTTCAGAATTTTTTTTTAGTTGCTTAATCATTGAAGTTCCTGTGTACTATGAGCTACTGGAGGTTATAGACATATTTGTGTGTATCCTGGAGTACCTGGAATACAGTCTTCCATGTAAGAAGCATTGTAATTGTTGCTTTTTCGAGAGTGCTTTTACTCTGTCACTCGGGCTGGAGTGCAGTGGTGGGATCTTGGTTCACTGCAGTCTCCAATTCCTGAGCTTGGGTGATCCTCCCACCTCAGCCATCCAAGTAGCTGGAACTGTAGGCCTTTGTCACCATGCCTAGCTGAGTTTTGTGTTTTTTGTAGAGATGGGTTTTTGTAGAGATTGGATGTTGCCCAGGCTGGCCTTTAACTGTTGGATGCACATGATATGCCCACCTCAGCCTCTCAAAGTGCTGGGGTTACAGGCATGAGTTGCCACATTCAGCCTTAATACTTGTTTAATCTGAATAAATAGATGAATAAATTTTTATATAATGGAATGTTATAAGTAATATACATAATGTATCTATTGATTAAATACTGCAGTTAAAAAATATTGCTTACATTTGTATTATTATATAATGTTTAAGGATGTTTAAGTTTAGATGTGTTATTTTGAGAAATTATGCCATAAATAAAAAGAAAATAAATTAGAAATAGATCATTAATAGCAAAGAGGGTTACAATATATTTTCTAATATAATTCAACTGGAATCTTAGATTATGATTTTAGACTAAAATTTCTTAAACATTTTACTAGCCCCAAGTCATGCTCTAATAAATACACCTTTATAAGCCATGCATTACTCTTTAGAATTCTGGTGACCAATTCTTTCTCTGGGTGGAAAGTTGATGGAAAGTTCTAGTTTTCCCTCGCTGTAATAGTAACAGGTAGTGGTAGATGATCATGGCTAGGTAATTGAATGTTTTATAGTAATACAATTAAATTCTGTATCACAAAAAAATTTGTTAAACACTATTCGTAGCATGAATGTTAACCTGTATCATTAGGGCCATAACGGAACAAAAGGCTCGGTTCCGTATCTGTTTCTCCGTGTACTTTGTTGTACGCCATGTTGTTTCTTTTCTCTCCTGGCCGCAGCTCATGTTAAACTGACTAGTTAGGCTTCTTTGCTGTTTCTCCCTTCATCCTCACATGTCAAAAATGATTTATCCTCAACTACTTTTTTTCTGACAGATCTCATTTCTTTAGTGACTGGTCTTTCAGTCCATCTGCGTCTTCATTGTCAGCATATTTAGTTATGGCTTTCTCTTTAGTTATCTATGTGTGGCTTTCATTCAACAATTATTGCCCACAAGATTTACTGTTTTTTTTTTTCTTTTCTTTGGAAGAGCTGAATTTATACACTTATCTTTATCTTTTTGACAAACAGAATAAAAGCAATGAATACTATTTGCAATGCAAACCCACTTTTTAAGTAAGGTGCTACTATAAAATAAATTCTCATTTCCCCCACAAGAAGTGATTTATGCAAATAATTACCTCCTGCATATGCCGGTAATGAATGATTCTCATGTTTTTAGCTCATAATTAATAAAGTAATGATGTGCTAAGTAAATCATTGCTTCATAGTATAATTCTGCTAATTTGCGTGATTCATTTAAGAAGCAAGTGTAGTATAGTGCCAGAAAAATAGAAGTTTAGAATTTGTGAAAATCACATTGTGTTCTGAAAATAAGTTTATCTAAAATCTAAAGAATGATTTAGCGGCCGGGCGCGGTGGCTCAAGCCTGTAATCCCAGCACTTTGGGAGGCCGAGGCGGGTGGATCACGAGGTCAAGAGATCGAGACCATCCTGGTCAACATGGTGAAACCCCGTCTCTACTAAAAATTCAAAAAATTAGCAGGGCATGGTGGCACGTGCCTGTAATCCCAGCTCCTCAGGAGGCTGAGGCAGGAGAATTGCCTGAACCCAGGAGGCGGAGGTTGCAGTGAGCCGAGATCGCGCCATTGCACTCCAGCCTGGGTAACAAGAGTGAAACTCCATCTCAAAAAAAAAAAAAAAAAAAAAAGAATGATTTCAGGTTAAGCTGTGGCCAAATGTATCATTCTGTGGTATATCTGGAGGTGTAAAATCATAAGGGGAATTATAGAGAAACAGTTTGAATTGTAGTTTTTATTGAAATTGAAACTTGGAAAGATAATGCTGGGATTTTCTTATGTTTATATACTTTGATTGTCCAATATAGATTTACAATGAATAGGAAAAAAACATGGGGAGTAGTAACTCTGTGGGACTGTAATAACAGTTTAATTCAGTGTTGTAGTAAGCGGAAGTCATCTTCAAAAAGAGAACACACTGAGTACTTTTGTGGCAGCCACACTTCTAGCAGCAGAAATATCAAAAAATATGGTGTATTCTAATGTTATGACTGTGGAGAGAAATGGGAGGGGCCTGACTTTTCACTACAAGCAGCTGGTGCATAGTTTTACTGGCACCAATAGAAGTCAAAAGACCTGTTAGCGTCCTGGTTCTGCCACTTACTGGGTATGGGACCTTGGAAAAATTCTTCGATTATCATTGACCTCGTTCATGAAAATGGCACTAATGGTACCTCTCAGCTATGTGTAATGAACGAAAGTAGTGGGAAATGTAAAAACATTTGTAAACTGGAAACTATGTTTACAAATATGAGACAAAATCACAGCAGTATTCAGTGACTTAGTAAATCTCGAAGACAGTTTTTGTAAACCTGAAGGATGATAAAATGGCCGTAGCATCAAGAAAAGAATGGGAAAGTAGGCAATGGCATGGGGATTTTAGGGAAATTTTCAGTGCTTTGACCTAGAATTTATTTTGGTTATAGATCACAAACTGTGCTAGTCAGTGAGACGTTGAATATACAAGATGAGATCTTATGCTATAGTGTAGGAGCAGAAAAACAAAGAGCAAACACTTCTCGCTATAAATGCTTTCTATAAAGATAATAGAAAATGTTAGAAGATATCAAGGAAGTTGGTAGTTAGTATGGGAATGGGAGAGGAATGGAAATCTGTGGTCAGAGAAGACCTCTCTGAGTATGATATTTAAGCGGCCAATGAAAGGATGAGAAAGACAGCCATATGAAAGTTTAAGAGGAGGAAATTCTGAATGGAGAGAGCAGAGGATCACATCTATTCATTATTTTGCTCTTAACACCCTGGAATGGGCAGAAAGCCATCATCATAATTATTTTTTATGATTACAGTATGTACAAAAAATGTGAAATAGAATCATGGCACGTTAGATGCTTTCTAAATATTGTTTAGCAAGCACTTTAGCAAGCTTGCTACACTTTTGAAGTTTGTACTTTCTCTTTATTTCTTTCTCTTCCTTTCCTTTCCTTTTCTTGACAGGGTCTCACTTCGTTGCCTGTGCTAAAGTGCAGTAGTGCAATTTCAGCTCACTGCAGCCTTGACCTTCCAGGGTAATGTGATCCTTCCATCTCAGTGTTCTGAGTATCTGGGATTACAGGCATGCATCACCATGCCCAGCTAATTCGTATGTCTTTTGCACAGATGGGGTTTGGCCATTTTTCCCAGGATGGTTTCAAACTCCTGGGCTCAAGCACCCCACCCACCTTGGCCTCCCAAAATCTTAAGATTAAAGGTGTGATCCACTGCCCCTGGCCTGCTGGATGCAGCCAATCACCATGGCATGTGTATATCTATGTAACAAACATGCACATTCTGCACATATACCCCAGAACTTCAAGTATAATAAAAAATAGTTGCACAGTTGATCACATATTTGCTTGCTTTTATTTAAATATAACATAAATTTTATTACTACATTATCATTCTATTCAACCATTTTTTTCTATCAGTAAGGATTTTATCAAAAAATAGGTAGGTTTCTTATGCCTGTAATCCCAGCACTTTGGGAGGCCGAGGCGGGTAGATCATGAGGTCAAGAGATCGAGACCATCCTGGTCAACACGGTGAAACCCCGTCTCTACTAAAAATACAAAAAATTAGCTGGGCCTGGTGGTGCGTGCCTGTAATCTCAGCTACTCAGGAGGCTGAAGCAGGAGAATTGCCTGAACCCAGGAGGCGGAGGTTGCGGTGAGCCGAGACCACACCATTGCACTCCAGCCTGGGTAACAAGAGCGAAACTCCATCTCAAAGAAAATAAAAATTAAAAAAATAGGTTTTATCGTCTTCGTTTACCTAAATGAAGCATCTCCTATGGTGTTCTGTTGATGCTCTAGATGGCATATTTCCAAGTTTTCTATTATAACTACCTTACTGAAATATTTATATGAGGATATTTAAATTTTTAAAAATATTGTAAGTATTACACCAAGTAATATAAATATTTGTGTATATTTTATATATGTGTGTGTGTGTATATAAGTTTTTGAGATGGAGTCTTGCTCTTTCACTCAAACTGGAGTGCAGTGATACAATCTCTGCTCACTGCAACCTCCACCTCCTGGGTTTAAGCAACTCTCTTGTCTCATTCTCCCAAGTAGCTGGGACTACAGATGCTCACTACCAATCCAGGCTAATTTTTTAATTTTTGGTAGAGACAGGGTATCACCATATTGGTCAGGCTGTTCTCAAACTCCTAACCTCAGGTGATCCACCTGCTTCGGCCTGCCAAAGTGCTGAAATTACAAATGTAAGCTAAAGCACCTGGCATATATATAACATATAATACATATGTTTTATATGTGTGTTTGTGTGTATGTATGTGTGTGTGTGTGTGTGTATGTGTGTGTGTGTGTATGTATATATATATATATTTTTTTTTTTTTTTTGAGACAAAGTCTTGCTCTGTCACCATGTGCCAGGCTAGAGTGCAGTGGCACAATGTAAGCTCACTGCAACCTCTGCCTCCTGGGTTCAAGCAACTCTCCTGCCTCAGCCTCCCGAGTAGCTGGGTCTACAGGCTTGCACCACTACACCTAGATAATTTTTGTATTTTTTAGTAGAGACAGGGTTTCACCATGTTGGCCAGGATGGTCTCGATCTCTTGACATTGTGATATGCCCGCCTCAGCCTCCCAATATGCTGTGGATACAGGCATGAGCTACCGCGCTTGGCTGCCAATATGTATTTTTTAAATGTTTTTCTTATTTTTGGTGGAGATTGTAAAGTAGAGTTAGGTACTTTGAAGCTAGTTCCTGACTGAAATATGCACATGCTAATATTCTGCCTATGAATATGTTTCCTTTGGGCTGTCATGCTTAGATAAGCCAATGGACATATGAAGAGAACAGACGAGCCTGATCTAGAAAGTGTAGATGACATTCTCTACTGGAATGCTTTGGTTTTCAGTACATGCTTCTCTTATTTTTTAAGTCAAATTAGTTTTAAAGTACTAAATTGAAATTTTGGGGAAACAGAATCTTGCTCTATTGCCTAGGCTGGAGTGCAGTGGCATGATCTTGGCTTGCTACAGTCTCCACCTCCCAGGCTCAAGTAATCCTCCCACATCAGCCTGCCAAGTAGCTGGAACTACAGGCACCTACCACAATGCCTAACTCTCTCTCTTTTTTTTTTTGTAGAGATACATTCTCATTATGTTGCCCAAGCTCGTCTTGAACTCCAGGCTCAAGCAATCCACGTACCTTGGTTTTGCAAAGGGCTGGGATTCTGAGAGTGAGCCACCAAGCTTGGGTAAACTGAGATTTATTTAAGTAAATTGATTAGTGCTGGGTGTGGTGGTGCACATTGGTTATCTCAACACTTTTAGAAGCAGAAGTGAAAGGATTACTTAAAACCAGGCATTTGGGCCAGGAGCGGTGGCTCACGCCTGTAATCCCAGCACTTTGGGAGGCTGAGGTGGGTGGATCATGAGGTCAAGAGATCAAGACCATCCTGGCCAACATGGTGAAACCCCGTCTCTACTAAAATACAAAAACAAATTAGCTGGGTGTGATGGCATACACCTGTAGTCCTAGCTACTCAGGACACTAAGGCTGGAGAATTGCTTGAACCCAGGAGGCAGAGGTTGCAGTGAGCTGAGATCATGCCACTGCATTCCAGCCTGATGCCTAATGACAGAGCAAGACTGTCAAAAAACAAAACAAAACAAAACACCCCACAACACCAGGAGTTTGAGACCAGCCTGGGCAATATAGTGGAAACTTGTTTCTATAAAAATAACAAAAGTAACATAGAATGATGGTACACAGCTGTAGTTTCAGCTACTCAGGAAGTTGAGGTGAAAAGATTGCTTGAGGTCGGGAAGTTGAGATTCCAGTGAGCCATAATCGTGCCACTACATTCCAGCCCTCAGTGACAGAGTGAGACCCTGTTTCAAAAAAAGAAAAAAAATGATAAAGTCTTTATGCTACTCATTATAATTTTTTACACAGAAACTCATGCTTGATATTGCCTCAGCAGTGTGTCCCTGAGAAAGTGTCAGAGTCTTTACCTGGACCTGCCAATGGAAAAACAAAACAACAAAAACACAGTATAGTCAATGCAAAAGAAGGTAAGAATACTGTTTTATTTAAAAAGTCATTTGATGGATTTTTTTTAAAATATGAGCACTCATCAAATAGCTAAAGAAAGTGCTATATTAAATGTATAATAAGTAAAGGAGAAGTAAAATGGTGGTAAGTTGCATGTGTAATCAGGGGTCAGCAGTTGAGTCTATTAGAGCACCACTAAAGGAGCTGAATCATTAGTTCCCATTCTAAGATACTCTAAGATCTGAGGAGTCAGGAAAAAGGGAAAAGGGAATGAAAGACAGAAAGAATGAGGAGGGCAGAGTGTACATGGAATAAATGAAGAAACAGTACACGGGTGTATGTAAAGGAGGGTAGTGAAGTCACATTGATTTGTAGATGAGGGAAGAGCAGGTGATAGATATAGGATAGAGGGTAACGTCAGCTCAAAAAAAAAAAAGGTTAAACAAGAGGATATGAGAAATGTAGGTGCTTGAGTAGCCACATGGGCATGGGAAAATGAGAATTTTGAGAAACTTATTTCCTAAGTGTGTATGATAGCTGATCAATTTAGAACACTTTCTTTGATGAGAGGTGAATCTCACATTCACCTGAACTTGATCCCAACTGTGTATTTCCTAAATGATAGGACAAGGGGAACACATGATAAATATTTGCGGTGTTCTGGCATCAATGCCACTGACATTTTAAGTTTAAATACTCTGTAGCATTCACCATCAGCCTTGACACTGATTCTCTCAGGTTATGATTTGCTCCACTGTTTAATGGTCCCTTTTATCCTTGTCAGCCCAAAGTGTTCACATTAATATCCATACTTTTCTATTTTAGTTATAGGCATTAGAAACAATCTCACTTTGGAAATATAAACTTGTGATTTAGGCATCCTATAGTCCTATTTTCCTCAGTACGTTTCCATCACGTTGCTGTCCTAGGCAATGAAAAGATGCCAAAAAGAACCTCAAAACCTTAAGTAATTGTTTTCATAGCCAAGCATGAGGACAGCTTGATACCAACACTGCATGAATGTTTGGTTGGCCCTGTCATACCTATGTGTAATTGATGACACGTCCCCTTTGATTTGTAGGGCCTCCTGAATAACACCCTTCCTTGAAGGTAATTATATATATTTATTTTTAATTACTAACTTTAATTGTATAAAATATATTTGATTTATTATTTTCTTTTAAGACCCATTCAGCCCACCACTGAAATGGAAGATCCTGTTGAGAGAAGCAGTACAAAGAAAGAATGTACAGACGTCGAGAGCAGGTACATTTTCAATACAAATGGAATGCTGGAAATGAGTACAGTAAGTGATTGGAAGTACTCACATTCTTCTTACCCCTTGTAAGTATAAGAAATCAAGATTTTTAAAATATGAATTTTAACTCATATGTTGTTATTTTAATATTTTGAAGAGCATAACATTTCCAATATGAAATTTTTGTACTTGTTAGGGATCCAAAGCAGTGAATTTTGAGACTCAGATATTTCCAGTGTCTTACGTACCATTTAGAATTCTGGTATTTACCTAAAGGAATGCTTTACTTAGATGTCAGTTTCTGTATTAACGCAAGAGACTTCCTGTTAATGTCCTTACACAGATGACCTGAAGCCTATGAGATGTTCTAATAAGCAGACTGTGCATGCCTGTGTGTGTACGGGTGTGTGTATGGGTATATTTGTGGCATCTTCGATTATTAAAAACTAGGAAAGTAATTATTCGTTCATAACTGGAAGACAGTCTTTTAAAATGGTGGTTTTGAGACTTTTGGTATAAAAGGTTTTTAAAAAAATAATTGCGTAGAGGCGACCAACATCATGAACATCATTGAGGCCACCAACAGCATTGGCTGTTTTCCATTTCAATACCCTTTTGAAATCCTTAACTGTATTATGCTCAGAAATAATATGCAGAATTTTTATTTGTGTCCTAAAATGGAAGGTGAGTGGTTCTACCCTTTACATATCTTTCTGCCACTTTCTTTTGTGTACTTTGCATTCTGTTTTCCAGATGTATCCACATTGATAAGGTTAGCTTTGGTTTAATACATTTCCCCCTTTTCATTGTATTCCCTTATACCACTCTACCACATTTAATTAGACTCTCCTGTTGCTGATAAATGAAGAAAAAAAAAAAAGAAAAAGAAAAATAGGCTGGGCATGGTGGCTCACACCTGTGATCCCAGCATTTTGGGAGGCTGAGGTGGGTGGATCATGAGGTCAGAAGATCAAGACCATCCTAGCCAACATGGTGACACCCCATCTATTAAAATATAAAAAATTAGCTGGGCATGGTGGCTTGTGCCTGTAGTCCCAGCTGTATGGGAGGCTGAGACACAGAAATTGCTTGAAACTGGGAGGCAGAGGTTGCAGTGAGCCAAAATTGTGCCACTGCACTCCCGTCTGGTAGCAGAGCAAGACTCTGTCTCAAAAAGAGAAAAGGAAAAACAAAGTCAGATTAAAAGGGGCTTTTGTTTAATCAGTTTGTATCTGTGAATATTTACTATATGACAGTTTAAGGCTGAGAAGTTCAGAATGTAAGCATGCACCACTGTATTTTACAAATGCCCTTAGAATTATGACTCGTGAGCCTTTAGCCTATGAAGTTAGGACAATTCTTTTCTCTAACTAAGTTTACTGTTCTCTTAAAAACTGAAAATAGCAAATGACATTGTCTTATTTGACCTCTTATACATCCTCGAATGAAACTGCAACTTACTGATGTCAAAATTCAGAACCAGCATTTTGAACAATATATATAGTTTGTGAATATCTCATGATCATGAGCCCTTGATGATGAAATGGCCCTTCAAGTTTTACTTTTGCATTTTTTGCTTTTTCTTGACTTGTCTTATAAATGTTTAAATTCAACAGTTTTATTTCTACAGAAATCAGGAATATAATTTTTAAATATATTTCTGTCCTGTCTCAAGGCATTGAGAACTCTTGAGATCAGGTGTGGACCTAGACTTATTTTTACATGGGAACAATTAGGTTTCTGTTATTGCTGTTGAGACAGAGTCTTGTTCTGTGATGTGGTTCAGAGTGGATAAGCTCTTACAGCAGTCATCTTTCCCGTGGTTCTTTGTGTGGGAGGTAAAGTGGCAGATGAATTTGAGCCTTGTTATATGCAGGGCAGAGCACATAGCTACAACTAAGTGAAACATCCAGCACCTTCCCCAAGAGTACTGGCCAGAGTAACACAGTATCTCTTGAGTTCTCCATTGGCAGCTAGAAATTTTTTGCAAGAATCCCTGTTACTCATCTGATTCCTATGTTTTGCTGACTTCTGGTGATAGGGTGTTTTCTCCTAAACTGAACAGTTTTGCCTGAAGAGCTAGAGATAATGTGTTGTGTTAAAATGAAGTAAGTGCAGTAGTTCCCCCTTAACTGTGGGACATACATTCAGAGGCCCCCCAGTGAATGCCTGAAAGCACAAATAGTACTGAATCACTGTTTTTTTTTCTATACTTATCTATGTTAAAGTTTAATTTATAAATTAGGTGCAGTAAGAAATTAACAACTAAAAATAAAATGAAAAATTATAGTAATATGCTGTAATAAAAATATATTTGAATGTGGTCTCTTAAAATGTATGGTTCTCACCCTTTTTCCTGTGATGATGTGGAGTGACACAATGCCTGTGTAATGAGATGCAGTGAGGTGAATGGTGTGGGCATTGTCATGTAGTGTTAGGCCACTATGCACCCCCTGACTCTAAGGCAGAAAAAAGATTATCAGCTTTGAGTGTTCCTAGACCTTCAGGCCTTAATGATCTTGATGGCTGGATGCAGGAGGAGACCATGTTGATGACTAATGGCTGGACAGCACATGCAGTGTGCATGCACTGAACAAAGGATAATTCACATTCTGGGATGGATAGAGGGCAATAGCTCAAGATTTTATTGTGCATCTCAGACTGGGATCCTAACACTTATGACTTGTTTACGTCTGGAGTTTTCAATGTAATATGTTTGGAGTACAGTTAACTGTTAGTAGCTGTAACCACGTAATTCAAAACTGCACATGTAAAGTCTGTGTTTGGACCTTGAGTCATTTTTTGGTGTACAATTCTTAAATTCCTTAGAATTTCCAAAGTGATGTCTTTTGGTATGCTAATAATCGATGACTGAAAACTCCTAGATAGATTCAGGATGGGAACTGGTCACCATCCTGAACACATGACTGATTAGAGGGCTGAGATCTTCTGTCTCACTCTGCGAACTCTGAAGTAGAGGAGGGTCGAAGGTTGTCAATCACCAACAGCCAGTGATTAATTAGTGATGCCTATGTATTGAAGCTTTCATAAAATCCTAAAGGGACTAGGCTTGGAGAGCTTCCAGATCACTGACTACATGGAGGTTCCTGGAGGGTAGTGTGTCCTGAGAGGGCATGGAATCTGTGCCACTATCCCCATACTTAGCACTATGCATCTCTTCATCTGTACCTTTTGTAATGTCATTCATAGTACGCTGGTAAGTGTATTTGCCTGAGTACTTCAACCCATTCCAGCAATCCAATCTAACCCAAACAGGGAGTCCTGGGAACACCAATTTGAAGCTGACTGGTCAAAAGTTCTGGAGTTTCAGACTTAGGACTGATGTAGGTAGGCAGTCTCATGGGACTGAGCCCTTTACCTGGGGAATCTGATGCTATCTGCAGACAGAGTGTGAGAACTGAATTAGATGACACCCAGTTTGTGTCATCTGCAGGAGTGATTGCTTGCTAGTTGGTGGGGAAAACCTCTCCACATTTGCTCACAGAAGCCTTGTTTGTTGATGATTGTTGCTGTGGTATGAGAGCAGAGAAAAACATGGCAAGGGTGTCTTTTTCAACATATAGTGGATTAGGGGTATTACTGTTTACTCTGTTTTAACTGCCCTCTCATCTTTTGGTCCAGAAATCATGCTGTTTGACACTGGTCACTTATTCCATCTGTTCTGCTAACAATACCATTTTTAGCCAATCTCATAGGATTTGGCCAGGATGACGTGTATACTGCAGTTCACTTGTAGATATCAAATTTTGATAAATTTATTCTTCTTTGTATTTAATAAATAGAAAGTGAGGGAAGTAAGAGTTCTTACTGCATTAATTAAATGCCAACAGGTATAATTTATATTAATCTAATAAGGTCCCAGGTATGCTCTCAAATGAATGCTTTGTAACAAAGCGTAAGTACTATACTATAAAGAAAAATGATTTAAATCATGTACCCAACTGTGCATATTTTTTAAATGAAGATTAAGTCTTGCTATGTTTCCTAAAGCCTCAAACTTGTGGGTTTCTCAAGTGATCCTCCTTCCTCAGCCTTCAAAATGTTGAAATTACGGGCATGCATCACTGTACTTTCTTATGGTTTTACTACTCTATACATTATTGATTTAAAATGCATTTTACCTCTTCCTTTAATAGATTCTGGGAGTTCTGATGAATCTGCAGTCAGGTAGGATTTTACAGATTTAAAACACTGTGTTAACTAAGAAAATATAGACGGAAGACAGTAGTATCTATTGAGTGTTGTATTCTGGGCTAAATGACCTATTGTGTGCTATACATTTATCTCATAAAGCCATCACAACATCTGTTTTCTTATAACCCACTGTTTATTAAATAGGCAACTGTGGTTTAGAGAGGTTAATTGGATCATGATCCCAGAGTTCACAAAGCAGCTGACCCACAGTCTGACTCTCAGCCTATCTGGCTGTCAAATCTTGTATCTTGCTCCTCAGTACAGATTGATGGAGATACCTATACAGCACTTTGATCAATTTAAAGTCTGAATAAGATTAGTCAGATTAATTTTAATTAATGTCTAAATTAATGAGTTTAAATAAGTTAAACTTTCATTTTAAGTTAGTGTTAGAAATGAAGTTAGTCATTGAGTTTGTCCTAATAAATTTGATAATTTTTGTGGTAACAAGCATCTTCAGAATCTTTTTTGAAAATTAGCCATCAAAGCCTTTAGGGCAGAGTAAAGGTTTTGCCCTAGGACTGGAAGCTTTACAAAACCAAGATTTGGCAAGTCTTGGAGAGAAATTATTTAACTTCCCAGTTTTGTTTTCTCTTTAGGCTAGTATTTCTGCCTACTTCCATAATGCTTTATTATTTTTTCTTTTTCCATGACTTTTCTTCCTTGGTGTTTCTTTGGTGTTTTCAAATTCTGCTGGTTATATACTCCCAATTTTCCTGTAGATAGAACCAAAAGCACATCAAATTACAGAAATTTAAGGAATTTTAGGACTAATGAAAATATCTTCTAGTACTTCAATCTGTGTTGAATGTTCTGCTCAAATAATTTTCTAGAAAGAGAACTTGAGACTCAAAGAGATTAGAATGTTTTTGGACATAAGATGTGGTAGAAATGAGATCTGAACTCGTCTTAAAGCTCAATACTCTGCCGGGCATGGTGGCTCACGCCTGTAATCCCAGCACTTTGGGAGGCCAAGGTGGGTGAATCACAAGTTCAAGAGATCGAGACCATCCTGGTCAACCTGGTGAAACCCTGTCTCTACTAAAAATACAAAAAATTAGCTGGGCATCGTGGCGCATGTCTGTAATCCCAGCTACTCAGGAGACTGAGGAAGAATTGCCTGAACCCAGGAGGTGAAGGTTGCGGTGAGCCGAGATTGCGCCATTGCACTCCAGCCTGGGTAACAAGAGTGAAACTCCGTCTCAAAAAAAAAAAAAAAAAAAAGCTCAATACTCTTCCTTTTTTATTCTATTGACATTTTGTTGTTTTTTGACAGAGTTTCACTTCTGTTGCCAGATGGGAGTGCAATAGCACAATCTCGACTCACCACAATCTTCACCTCCCAGGTTCAAGTGATTCTCCTGCCTCAGACTCCTAAGTATCTGGGATTACAAGCATGCGCCACCATGCCCGGATAATTTTGTATTTTTAGTAGAGATGGGGTTTCTCCATGTTCGGCAGGCTAGTCTCGAACACCTGACCTCAGGTGATCTGCGTGCCTCGGCCTCCCAAAGTGCTGGGATTACAGGGTGAGTCACCACGCCTGATCTGGCGTGTTTTAATACAAAGGGGGAGTGGGTCTGGTGCACCTAGTTGATAGAATGAGAAGGGAATTAGCTGGTGAACCCAATGGAAATGGCTGAGAATGGAATGAGCAGGGGAAGGCCAAGTTTGAAGAGAATGACACTGGATACAGATTGTTCAATAAGAGATTAGAATATTGGGGTTTATGACAAGTCTGATAAAGATGAAGGATGCAAGATATTGGAAATTAACTATAAAGTCATTTTAAAATAGAGGGTTCAAGGAAGCTCTAAACAGATTGCTGTGCTCTTTTTAATCAAGAACTGAAAAACGAAGATTTTTGCTGTAAGATGCTAGAACATTTGGAGACAGTGGGAGGAGTCTCTACAGCAGACAGAAATGTGGTATCATCTAATTCCATCATGACTTAGAGGGGTGGCTTAGAGCCCCTTGAGTACTGATGGGCTGGAGATTGCTGAACTACATAGATCTGTGGCCCAGGGCAGGTGTCTCCTCATCTCTGCCTCTTTTCCCAATTCACAGACGTCCTTCCCATATCCATGTAGGCTGCGTCAGGGGCATCACTGACTGTCAAATCAGTCATGAAGTTCAGCTGGGGACTTGGAGGTGTGTCTGTGCTGGTAGATAGTAGCAACTCCAAGTTAGGTTGTTACTCAGGAGCAGGAATAAAAACTGAAGATTTGAAGACTGGAAACTGCCATGGAGCCCTGCATAAGTGGAATCTGGAAGTGGGAACCTACAGGAAGAAAGGTACTTAGAGAGTACTTAGGGAAACAGAGGTACCACTGCCAGGATTGTTTTTCTAGCAGTCTCTCTCGATGGATATCTGAGTGCCTATGGAGGTTTTTAAGGGCTTACTAGTTTATGTGGACCTGAACAAGGTAGGACCTAGAGAGTGAAAATAATTGGATTTTTATAATTGTTAATATTTTAATATTTCTGGGAAGAGTATCCTCAATAACAAAATATACCTTATTAGACTTTTGTACATTTAGCTCTCACACATTTCAAATATAGCAGGGGATTCTCTGTACTCTTTTAGGACAAAGGAAAGCATTGGGACCTTAAGTGGTTTTCATGCTGAGGAATCAAGACTGCCATTTTGAAGTGACACAGATTAGTCTTTTAACCAGAGACAGACAATGGACAAGAGACAGTGGATCTTCCTATCTTGTTTTAGGTCATAAGGTTCCTTCCAGTTCAGGTGACAGAAGTTATGTCATCCATTAATTAAATTTCATGTTCTGCTTCAGGAAAGATAATTTGTGAGGGTAGATTGTCAAGCTCTGCCAATATAGTGGCTGTCACTATTTGCAATGGAGCTCAAGGTCAGTTTTGATTGAATCGTTTATAGATTTAGACAGCTGGAGGCAGAAATAGGTAACTAAAATCTATTTTTAGAACAGAGGCCATATTTTAATTGTATCAAGAAATGTTATTTAATGTACAGATGGCTGACCTTTTCCCAGATTATGTTTTTGGTTTTTTTTGGAAGAAAAAACTGTATATGAATTTTTAAACTGGCAGTTAAAAAATTTGTTTAAAAAAAAAAAAAACTTGATTTTTATTATTTTTGCTCTAAAGCATTTTCCATGAACTGCGAACTGTATGTGGATTCATGTCCTAACCCAGATGATGAAGAATAGACTGTGACTACCAAGGTAAAGTGGTCTCATAAAACTTTCTCAGTCAACTTTTGAATAGTATTTACTTTTTAAATTTAGCAGTGACTTAACCATTGTTTATGATGGTTATGGAAAGTTGGTCAGAGAACACCATAGACATATGGCTAGTTGATTTAAAAAATTTTATGTTGGTAACTAACAAAAGATTGAGAAGTACTGTGACAGGGTGGGGGCTGAACAAAAATGAACTGAAACATACATAGCAACAGAAAAAACATTAGTAAACACTTTCTGCAATAGAGAAAATATGTAATTTGCTTAAGGTTTAATTAGATATATATTACTACTTTGACTTTCAAATCAATACTAGTGTAACATCTGTATTTTTGCCAGTATAAATCTTCAGTGGATCAAATCACTTCTGGTAATCACAGAATCTCCCTGGCACCTTTTAGTTGAAAAACTGTACAACAAATAGCACATAGCTGTTTTCCTTGTACATTTATTACTTGGGTATTATATGCTTGGTGGGAGAGATTGTTCCTCTATTTATATTATTGGTCCTGTAGTGAGACTAAAATATTAAAAATGGTAGGAAAAATAGCTGGGTGTGGTGGTTTACATCTATAGTTCCAACTACTTGGGAGTTTGAGGTTGCCGGAGCCCAGAAGTTTGAGAGCCACCTGGGCAGCATAACAAGGCTGCATCTGATTATTAAAAATTATACTAAGTTCTGGGGTATATATTGCAGAACATGCAGGTTTGTTACATAGGTATAAACGTGCTATGGTGGTTTGCTGCATCCATTCCCATCATGTGTATTAGGGATTTCTCCTAATGTTATCCCTCCCTAATCCTTCTACTCCCTGCCATCCCTCCCTTACCCCCTACTCCTCCCAACAGTCCTTGGTGTGTGATGTTCCCCTCCCTGTATCCCTGTGTTCTAACTGTTCAACAACCACTTATGAGTGATAATATGCAGTGTTTGGTTTTCTGTTGTCAGTTTTCTGAGAATGGTTTCTAGTTTCATCCATGTCCCTGCAAAGGACATGAACTCATCCATTTTTATGGCTGCATAGTATTCCATGGTGTATATGTGCCACATTTTCTTTATCCAGTCTATCATTGATGGGCATTTGGGTTGGTTCCAAGTCTTTGCTATTGTGAACAGTGCCTCAACAATCATATGTGTGCATGTGTCTTTATAATACAATGATTTATAATCTTTTGGGTATATACGCAGTAATGGGATAGCTAGGTCAAATGGTATTTCTAATTCTGTATCTTGAGGAATTGCCACACTGCCTTAGAGTGGCTGAACTAATTTACACTCCTGCCAACAGTGTTAAATGCATTCCTATTTCTCCACATACTCTCCAGCATCTGTCCTCTCCTGATTTTTTAATGATCGCCATTCTAACTAGCATGAGATGGTATCTCAATGTGATTTTGATTTGCATTTGTCTAATGACCAGTAATGATGAGCATTTTTTCATGTTTGTTGGCTGCATAAATGTCTTCTTTTGAGAAGCGTCTGTTCAGATCCTTTGCCCACTTTTTGATGTTTTTTTTTTTCTTGTAAATTTAATTTCTTTCTAGATTCTGGGTATTAGCACTTCTCAGATGGGTAGATTGCAAAATTTTTTTCCCATTCTGTTGGTTCACTCTAATGATTGTTTCCTTTGCTGTGCAGAAGTTCTTAAGTTTAATTAGATCCCACTTGTCTATTTTGGCTTTTGTTACCATTGCTTTTGGTGTTTTAGTCATGAAGTCCTTGCCTATGCCTATGTCCTGAATGGTACTGCCTAGGTTTTCTTCTAGGGTTTTTATGGTGTTAGGTCTTATGTTTAAATCTTTAATCCATCTGAAGTTAATTTGTGTATAAGGTGTAAGGAGGAATGTGGTTTCAGCTTTCTGCAGATGGCTACCCAGTTTTCTGAACACCATTTACTAAATAGGGAATCCTTGACCCATTGCTTGTTTTTGTCACGTTTGTCAAAGATGAGATGGTTGTAGATGTGTCATTACTTCTCAGGCCTCTCTTTTATTCCATTTGCTAGCAGTACCATGCTGTTTTAATTACTGCAGCCTTGTAGTAGTTTGAAGTCAGGTAGCATATGATGCCTCTAGCTTTTTCTGTCGTTTGTGAACGAAGGCAGCCTCAGATCTGAGGATATCTGAATGTGGACAGACATTTGCACATATTAAAAGGTTATTATAGCTCATTCTGTTGGATCACCAAGGAAAAAATGGCTTTTGGGGGGGTACATACAAAAGATTTAGGGAAAAAAATGATTTAGGAGGAAAATATCAAGATGGCTCTAATTCACTATTTTTTAAGATTCATTCTTTTGTTTTTTTTGAGATGGAGTCTATGTCACTCACATTGGAGTGTAGTAGTGAGTTCTTGTCACTGCAACCCCTGCCTCCCAGGTTCAAGCATTTCTCCTGCCTCCGCCTCCCAAGTTTGGGACTACAGGTACACACCACCACACCTGGCTCATTTTTTGTACTTTAGTAGAGACAGGGTTTCACCATGTTGTCCAGGCTGGTCTCAAACTCCTGAGCTCATGCAGTCTGTCCCCCTCTATCTCCCAAAATGTTGAGATTACAGGCATGAGCTACCATGCTTGGCCACATTCCTTTATGTATGTATTTATTTGGTGACAGGGTCTCGGGATGGAGTGCAGTGGCATGAACATGGCAACCTGCAGCCTCCAGCTTGTGGCCTAGAGTGATCCTCCCACCTCAGCCTCCTGAGTAGCTGGGACTTTAGGTGTGAGCCATTGTGACTGGCTAATTATTTTTTATTTTTGTAGAGACAGTCTCCCTATGTTGCCCAAGCTGATCTTACGCTCCTGGACTCAAGCAACCCTCCCGCCTTGGCCTCACAAAGTGTTGAAATTATGAGCCACAATGCCCCACCAACTTTTTAAAATTTTTACATTAAAAAAGACTAATATGAGCCAGGACCAGCAGCTCATGTCTATAATCCTAGCACTTCCGGAGGCCAAGGTGGGAGGACTTGGTGAGCTCAGGAGTTCAAGACCAGCCTGGGCAACACTGGGTGACTATCTCTACAAAAATAAAAAATATTACCCAGTGAAGGGGAGGAAGGCAGCAAAACACACTGCCATGTGTGTACCTATGCAACTAACTTGCAGGTTCTGCACATGTACCCCAAAACCTATAATGCAATAAAAATTTTAAAAAAAAATTACCCAGTCAGCATGGCTCACACCTGTAGTCCCAGCTACGCAGGAGGCTGAGGTGGGAGGACTGCTCAAGGCCAGGAGGTGGAAGCTGTAGGGAGCCGTGATTGTGTAAGTGGACTCCAGCCTGGGCAACAAAGCCAGACGCCCTAAAAAAACAGGTTGCACGTTGAAGGGGGAAAATGAGGTTGACATGACAAAGCATTAGCAATCGTGAAATATAGGTGATAAACTTATTGAGTTTTATTATGTGACTCTACCCAGGCTGGAGTACAGTGGACCAATCTTGGCTCATTGTAACTGCCAACTCCTGGGTTCAATTGATTCTCCTGCCTCACCCTCCCAAGTAGCTGGGATTACTGGCACCTACCACCATGCCTGGCTATTTTTTTGTATTTTTAGTGGAGACACAGTTTAACCATATGGGCCAGGCTGGTCTCAAACTCCTTACCTTAAGTAATTCACCCACCTCAGCCTCCCAAAGTACAAACATAGGTGTGAGCCACCGCACTGGGCCAACTGAACACTTTTATAATAAACACTTTCATTTTTTGTTTTAAAATCATTTCAAACTTATAGAAAAATTACTCAAATCATATTAAGAATTCACTCAACTCACTACTACTAACATGTTGTCAACTTTACAGTAACATTATGTCTCTATCCATTCACACGCCCATGCACGCAAACACATCATCTTTTTGTAAACCAGACAGTTAAAGGCCCAGCACAGTGGCTCACACTGGTAATCCCAGCACTTTGGGAGGTTGAGGTGGGTGGATAACCTGAGGTCAGAAGTTTGAGACCTGCATGGTCAACATGGTGGAAACCCACCTCTACTAAAAATACAAAAATTAGCCAGGCATGGTGGTGCATGCCTATAATCTGAGGTACTCAGGAGGCTGATACAGGAGAATTGCTTAAACCCAGGAGGCAGAGGATGCAGATAATGCCACTGCACTCCAGCCTGGACAACAGAGCAAGACTCTGTCTCCAAAAAAAAAAAAAAGGTAGCATGTAGGCTCTACTTTACCCTCAAAAACCTGGGTGTATTCCCTTACAATCCAGAACATGCTCCTATGTAACTGGAGCACAATTTTCCAAAACAAGCATGAATGTTATTAGCATGCATCTGGTGTCCTACAGTCATACAAATTACATCAACTGTCCCAGTGATGCTCTTTAATAGTAATTTGAAGAAAGTATTTAAAACATCTAATCTTTTAAAAAGATGTTTGTAAAAAGTTCACACAAAAAAAATTAAGACCAGGTATGGTGGCTAATTCCCATAATCCCAGCACTCTGGGAGGCTGAGGCAGAAGAATCATTTGAGCTCAGGAGTTGGAGACCAACCTGGGCAACATGCAAAAAAATACAAAAATTTTTTGGGCATAATGAAGTGTGCCTACAGTACCAGCTACGAAGAAGGCTAAGGCAGGGGCATCAGCTGAACCTGGTAGATAAGACTACAGTGAGCTATGATTGTGCCACTGCACTCCAGCCTCAGCGACAGAGTGAAAGCCTGTCGCCAAAAAACCAAAAAGATGATGCATATTAGGGTGAAAAAAAGATTCTTCAAATAATCCCCACTAAGATGTTGACAATGGGCAGAAAAAGAAAACCACAAGGTGGCTGGGCATGGTGGCTCACACCTGTAATCCCAGCACTTTGGGAGGCCGATGTGGGTGGATCACCTGAGGTCAGGAGTTCAAGACCAGCCTGACCAACATGGCAAAACACTGTCTCTACTAAAAAGACAAAAATTGGCCAGGCATGATGGTTCACGCTTGTAATCCTAGCTACCTGGGAGACTGAAGCAGGAGAACTGCTTGAACCCAGGAGGCAGAGGTTGTAGTGAGCTCAGATTGTGCCACTGCACTCCAGTCTGGGAGACAGAGTGAGAGTCCATCTCAAAAAGAAGAGAAGACCAGAGAGAGGTGTACTAAAATGGTGACAGTGGTTGCCTCTGGGTGTTTCCTTACTAATGATCTGCACATGTGGTTTCTTAGCCCATGTTTCCTATGGTGACACAGTATTATGATTTTTTTTTTTTGAGACGGAGTTTCGCTCCTGTTACCCAGGCTGGAGTGCAATGGCGCGATCTCAGCTCACCACAACCTCTGCTTCCTGGGTTCAGGCAATTCTCCTGCCTCAGCCTCCTGAGTAGCTGAGATTACAGGCATGCGCCACCATGCCCAGCTAATTTTTTGTATTTTTAGTAGAGACGGGGTTTCACCATGTTGACCAGGATGGTCTCGATCTCTTGACCTTGTGATCCACCCACCTTGGCCTCCCAAAGTGCTGGGATTACAGGCTTGAGAGCCACTGTGCCTAGCCAACAAAGTATTATTTTTTAAGGAGTGGGTGATGGGAGGGGAACAATGTCAATAACAACTATAGTTAATATTTAAAAAAAACCCAAATCCGTCGGGTTGAACATGATGTCTAGGCAAGAAAAATAAACAAAACAAGTAATTACCCAAATCTGAAGCTAAAGCGAGAGCAGTCCAGTGTATGGCTTTCCCAGGCCAAGCCTTCTGCGGAGATTTAAGCTGCTCGTGGCTCTTGTGTTTATCACATTCAAGGTGATAAACTTGTAGGACAGAGTCGGTGTCTCTGAGAGCACATGGCCAACACAGGCAGATTCAAGACAACTCTTCAGAAGAGCAAAGGACAGAGAACTCAAACGGGGAGCTCAGCATGTTCATAGGTTCGTATGTTCATTCATTCGTTCATTCATTCATTCGTTCGTTCGTTCATTCCCCACCACCTCCCTGAGGTCTCGGGGGCCCAACCTTACCCTGTGATCCACCAGAAGGTGATCGTGGACAGGAAGGAAGTGCTGGACTCTGGGCAGGGATTCTAGTGGAAAGAAAGAACAGGTTAGGGAGGAAGAGGGAAAGGAATGATTCAACTTTTCTTTCAGGCCAGAGCTTGGCAAGGAGTAGTCAGCTGCCCATTCTTCCTTCAAGAGGACCAGTGTCCACACCATACCATTCTGCACCCCAAAAGGATTCTCTCAGCCCCAAAAGAAAGAAGCTCATAGCGGCTCCTCTCGTGTCACTCAAGGGAGTGTCTACCAGGCACAACCACAATACAACAAGCTATCGACCTGCCTTATCTTCTATTCCCACAGAAACCCTAGGAGCTGGTGTTACCATCATCCCCACTTCACTCATTCATTCAAGTATTTCCTGAGCACCTACTATGTGACAGGCACTCTACAAGTTACTACAGGGTTACCTTAGATCCCCACAACAATCTCATAAGCTAGTATTCCTATTGTCCCCATTTTCCTCATTCAGGCATTGAACATTTATTCACCACCTACTATGAGCTAAACATGCTACCAAGAACTTATATACTTGCATTATTTTATATCCTCAAGGAATTCTATAAACATGGTATTACTATTATCTCCACTTCATTCATTCATCCAACAAATATTTCCTGAGCACCATCCATGTGCCAGGGCACCCTGCATACAAATCTAAAAGAGAAATGACCCCAGCCTGTATGGAGCTTGTGGTCCACTGCAGTAATCATCAGTAATATCTGCCAAGATTCTCTACCATTAATAGCTAGCTCTGTTCTGAGTGCTTGACACAAATTACCCTATTTAATCTTCATCCCCACCTCACAAGGTAGGTGAAAGTATTGTATCATCCCTGTTTTGCAGTTAAAGAAACTGGGGCCCAAGGATGAAATGATTTGTTCAAGGTCCCACAGCTAAAAGTGGTGGAGATAGGACGTGAGCAAAGAGTCAGGCTCCAGAGAGACATGTATCAAATGATCACAAAAACAAATGCAAAACTGCAACTTCTGGACCTTGATATGTGTCCTGAAGGTAGAGAAATATTACCAGTGAGACAAAGTCAGCACACGGGGGCTGATCTGGTGTACCAAGGTCAGAAAAGCTCCCCCGAGGAAGACAAGCTGGCACCTGAAAGATGAGTAGAGGAGAACTAAGTAATGAGGACAGGCAAGGCATTCCCAGCAGACAGCAGCGTGTGCAAAGGCCTGGTGGTAGAAGGAAGCATGGCAGACTCCAGGAACCAAGAGGCGGCCTGAGCAGTCTACACTGAAGGCTGTGCACAGTCTATACTGCAGGCCACATATTTTGGTATTCCTTCTAAGGGCAAGGGAGAGTACTGAGAGACTCTAAGCAAGCTATCAAATTACTTATTTCCCAGAGGCATGAAGATGAGCCCCAACCCAATAAACAGGCAAGGAAATGGACCGACACAGAGTCTTGGGATGACAGACAAAGCCTGGCTTTCAACACAGATACATTCCGGTCAAAATTCTGAAACATGAGCTTTAAGCAGGAGAGGAAGAAAGGTCACCATGTAGTGATGAGAGCTTGAGCCAAGGGCTCCACTCAAAGTCCCAGCCTTGTGCAGAGATAAGGTGTTTACAGAGCCCGATAAGGCAGCATACTCTCCTCAAGTGGTTTCCATCCAAGGCTGGGCATGCTTTTCAAGAAATACTGTAACCTGGTGGGGTGTGGTGGTTCACATCTGTAACCCCAGCACTTTGGGAGGCCAAGGCAGGCGGATCACTGGAGTTCAGGAGTTGGAGATCAGCCTGGCCAACATGGCAAAACCCTGTTTCTATTAAAAACACAAAATTAGCTGAGTGGTGGCTCACAACAGTACAGCCCCAGCTCCTCAAGAGGCTGAGGCAGGGGAATCACTTGAACCCAGGAGGCAGAGGTTGCAGTGAGCTGATATTCCACCACTGCACTCCACTTTGGGGACCCTGTCTGTATCCAGGCCCTAGCCCCACCAGGGATTCTGATTAAGCTGGTTTGGGGTGCAACTGGGGCACTATAATGTTTTAAACATTCACATTCTTCTTGGAAAAGTAGCTGGGCAGGAAATATGCAAGATAAGCCAAGAACATTGTGCCACACTGGACAACAAGGAAACTAAGCATAAACAGGATTGTTACAAGGCCCAAGTGCCAAGCACAAATGGCACCGCAGGCTAAAATAGGGACAATTTGAGCTTGGACAAGAAGAGTAAGTGCGACAGGCTGAAACATACCATGTATGTTTGTTGGTGTGTGTGTGTGTTTTGTTTTGTTTTTAAGACTGGGTCTTGCTCTGTCTCCCAGGCTGGAGTGCAGTGGCATGATCTTGGCTCACTGTAACCTCTGTCTCCTGGGTTCAAGTGATCCTCCTGCCTCAGCCTCCCAAGTAGCTGCAATTACAATGATCCAAGACACTGGGCTAATTTTTGTATTTTCAGGAGAGACAAGGTTTCACCCTGTTGGAAACCAGGCTGATCTTGAACTCCTGACCTCAAGTGACCCACCAACCTCCCAACTGCTTGGATTACAGAAATGGAACTCCTGACCTCAAAAGATCTACCCACCTCCCAAAAGATCTACCCACCTCAAATTGCTTGGATTACAGAAATGAGCCACCATGCCTGGCCAAAAACTTCCATTTGTACTTAAGGTTTTAATGATTAATTTTGGATTATAATGTGAAAAGTAATGAGTCTCTAGCAGTCTTATCCCGAAACTGGGTCTGACTATAAAGCACTACTTTGCTGAGTCCCATTTGCCTTCAAATCACCTATTTTGAGTAAATACACTAGTTTCATTTTCCACCCCTGAATTGGGGTGGTAAATACTACTAGGGAAAAACCCATAATTAGCACCAGTAAAAATTCAAGGTTTCCAACCTGAAGGTAAGCATTGCTTCGTAATTTTTTTTTTCCCCATCCCAGGTTAGTTTCCTATTACCCCAAAATGAAATCCCAAATGTCCTCCATTCTGCATAAAACCCACGCTGGCCCCTCAGTGGAAAACATCAACCATGAATTCTGGGTCTCTTCACTTCACCTTCACACCACTGATTTCTGTCACACTGCCTATGCTTATTACCATGCATGTCTAGCATTAGACTGGACTCCTAGGGAAGAGAAACTCACACTCATTTCTGGGTCCCGAAGGCAAAACTCCAAAGTATAATTAAGGAAAGAAATACCTCCAATTCTGGGTCGGGCATGGTGGCTCAAGCCTGTAATCCCAGCACTTTTGGAGGCCAAGACAGGTGGATCACAAGGTCAAGAAATCAAGACCATCCTGGTCAACATGGTGAAACCCCGTCTCTACTAAAAATACAAAAATTAGCTGGGCATGGTGGCACGCGCCTGTAGCCCAGGCTACTCGGGAGGCTGAGGCAGGAGAATTGCTTGAACCCAAAAGGCAGAGGTTGCAGTGAGCCGAGATCATGCCATTGCACTCCAGCCTGGGTAACAAGGGTGAAACTCCATCTCAAAAAAAAAAAAAATTTCAATTTTTGTAAGTTCTGAATTCGTGGTCCTCTCAAAAACGGCAGTGTGTATTCAAGCTCTGCTTGTTTTCCTGATCCACTTATCCTTTTTTTTTTGGGGGGGGGGGGTGGTCTTACAAAATAAACCAGGAAGGCAAAACTGTCTAGAGATTACTCCCACATGGTAATGTTTGCAAATAAGACTCTTAGACCTAACTTTATACTAATAAAAATTGCATACTTTTCTTTCTTTTGAGACAGGGTCTTGCTATGTTACCCAGGTTGGAGTACAATTACAGCTCACTGTAACCTCCTCATCCTGAGCTGAAGCAATCCTCCCACCTCACCCTCTCAAGTGTTGGGGCCACAGGCATAAGCCACCATGTGTGGCTAATTTTTTGTACAGATGGGGTTTCACCACGTTTCCCAGGATGATCTCAAACCTCTGGGCTCAAACCTCTGGGCTCAAAGGATCTGCCTGTCTCAGCCTCCCAAAGTGCTGGGATGACAGACAGGTGTCCAGCACGAATACCACATTTTAATTATGTGCTGAGGTGCTAAATTGAAGGAAGAAATGGGTACTCCATTTTCTTTTATTTCCCAGTCCTAAGGGGTTTTAAACACACTAATATTAAAGTTGAAATGCCCTAGAGCTGAAAAGGAGATTTAAAAACTTGACAATCTCACAGTATCCGTTATAAGTTGAAGAAAAATAAAATGCAAGGTGCTTTTTTAAAAAGAATTTGCATGAGTTTTGCATCTGTAAAAATGAAATCAGAATAATCTGAGTAAAGAAAAGATTTTCAGAGATGAAAAGCATGATTTACCAAATTTAAAACAGCAAGAGAAGCAGTAAGTAGCAGATGAAATATAACCAAACAAAAATCAGTAACACAAAAAAAATCAGTAAATGAATTATCCTACAACTTGAATCAAAACGACAAAATAGATTAACAAAATAAAAGAAAAAATGATAGAAATATGCAGATCAACCTTACCAATACTGTGTATAGAAAGAAAACAGTATGTATATATATATATATATATTGATTGACAAATTTACTGAGCATCGAGCATCTAGTATACTACATCCATGACACAAAAGAGAATAAGACAGACATGGAATGTGTCTTCAAAACATCCACAATCTAGAACAAATGAAGCTAAAGTAGTAACCAAAGAAATTACTGAAGAAAACTATACTTATGAAGAAAAAAGGAAGAGAAGGGAAAAAATAAAATAAATGTATACATTTTATGTTTTAGCCAAATTTAAGGCAAAGAGATTCTGATAGAATTTCAAAGATTCCAGAGATAAAGCACACTGAGGACAGGGTGTCTAGGGTAATCAAGTTTTTAAAAACATCTGGGTGGCAATGTTTTTAAACGAATACCACACGTGAACAAGGATACGGTTACATTGGCACTCCCATACGTTTGAAGTGGGAACATAAGTTGTTTTAATTTTCTAAATGTAAATTAGACGATTCCACCTCATGTACAGCTTAAGAACGTTACTAAGGTTCCTGCCAGGCATGGTAGTTCATGCCTGCAATGCCAGCACTTTGGGAGGCTGAGGAAGGTGGATCACTTGAGGTCAAGTGGATCACCTGAGGTCAGGAGTCAAGACCAGCCTGGCTAACATGGTGAAACTTCACCTTGCTAAAAATACAAAAATGAGCTGGGTGTGTGGCACATACCTGAAATCCTAGGTACTTGGGAGGCTGAGGCAGAATTGAATCCAGGAAGCAGAGGTTGCAGTGAGCAGGGATTGTGCCACCACACTCCAGCCTGGGCAACAAAGCAATACTGTGTCAAATAAGTAGAACCTGGGCAAAAGACTGATACTCGGTCAAATAAATAAATAAATAAAGCCTTAGTAAGGTTTCTTATGCCCTTCCCATCCCCTTCCATTCTTTGCGCTATTGTCGTACCTTTTGCTCCCACGTTATAAAACTTACAATGCATTATTTTTGCTTTAAACAACTATCTTTTTAAAGCTACTATTTCTTTAATTCACAACGTTGTGCCACCATCATTACTAATTGCAGAACTTTTCCATCACACAAAAAGAGAAATCCTGTACCTGTCAGCAATCACCTTCAATACAATCTTTTAAAGAGATTTAAAAAAAAAAAAGTCTTATTTTTACTCCCATAGTTAGCATTTCCAGCACTTCTCAATCCTTTGTCATTTCCTTCTGCCTGAATAACTTCAACATTTCTTGTGGAGGTCTTCCAGCAACAAGTTCCAGTAGGCTTTTTTTTTTTTTTTTTTTTTTTTTGACGGGGTCTCGCTTTGTCACCCAGGCTAAAGTGCAGTGTGACCTCAATTACAGCTCACTGCAGCCTCTGCTTCCTGGGATAAAGTAATCCTTTCATCATCAGTCTCCCAAGGAGCTGGGACCACAGGTGCACCACCATGCCCGGCTGATTTTTGTATTCTTTGTAGAAGTGGGGTTTTGCCACGTCACCCAGGCTGGTCTCTAACTCCTGGACTCAAGAAATCCTCCTACCTCAGCCTCCCAAACTGCTGAGATTGCAGGTGTTGGTCACTGCACCCAGGCCCAGTAGGCTTTTTTTAAAGTACCTAATAGATGTCTCTCCAGGCCAGGCGCAGTGGCCCACACCTGTAATCCCAGCACTTTGGGAGCCCAAGGCAGGCACATCATGAGGTCAGGAGTTTGAGACCAGCCTGGCCAACATAGTGAAACCCTATCTCTATTAAAAATACAAAAATAGTAGCCAGGTGTGGTGGCATGCACCTGTAATCTCACCTACTGGGGAGGCTGAGGCAGGAGAATCACCTAAACCTAGGATTGTTGAATGCCTAGCATTGTGAGTTTTGTGTTTTAGATTTTGCATATTTCTTTAAATAGCAATGGACTTTGTTCTCACACACAGGTAAGATTCTTTAAATCGGCTGGATCTTCCAAGACTTGCTTTTTCATTGTTAAAGTAGGTCTGGAGTACCCTTTAACTTAGGGCTAATTTAGACTCATTACAAAAGACCATGCCCTTTTGATGCCTTTGTATATACTGTGGCTAGTGGCAACACAGACTATTCCCAGCTCTGTGTGAGTTCCAGGAATCGTTTGGCCTGCTCCTTTCCAGTGGGGTTCTTTCTCTGGCCTCAGGTGCTCTCCTCTCATGCATGTGTAGGTCAGCACTCAGCCTGACTTCAGGAGAATCCTCTACCTGCCTCTGGAGTTGTGTGTACAACTCCCACCTCTCTGGTACTCTGCCCCACAAATTAGGACAACCTTCCCTCCCCACCAATCCCCATCTTGTCCTCTCAATTCAGTAAGACACCAGGCTTTATTTGGGTTCCCCATCCCTGCTCTGCACCCTGAAAACTACCTCCAGATAATAAACTGGAGCAACCAGAGAACTCAGCAGGTTTGTTTCCCACCTTTCAGTGACCACAGTCTTGTGGTGCCTGTTACCCACTGCCTACAAATTACTATTTCATACATTGTCCAGTTTTCTAGTTGCTTAAAATAGCAAGGTAAATCCATTCCTTTTTATTCCATCACTGCTGGACAGAATATATATTCAAGTAACAGTTTCTCAATTTTGTATCTTGTTGTTGCTGTTTTGAGACAGGTCTCACTCTCGCCCAAGCTGGAGTGCAGTGGCTCATAACTCACTGCAGCCTCAAACTCCTGGGCTCCAGGCATCCTTCCACCCAGACCTCCCACAGCACGGGGATTACAAGCATGCGTGTGCCACTAAGCCCTCAATTTAGCATCTCAAGCCTTAGTCTTCATCGAGCTCTACCTCTTTAAAACACCAAACACTATTTTTCTTCCCTTTTTCTTGGAATTTGCTCTGCTCTTCTTAGGTTGACACTTAACTCTTAACTCTCCTAGCTCTTTGATTATGACTTGATTCTTGAATCCTGAAAGTTTAGGTAAGTTTCCAAAATCCTATTCTTGCCACATATTCTTCTACATCTGTGTAGGACTTCACTGTATGAAATTTCAACAAGTCCCACAAATTCACTCATGATCTCTTTTGGGGCTCTTAATAGAAGTAACTATGTGACTGGCCTTGGACTTCTTCATTCACAGGGGGGAGAAAATGTTAATACAAAATGTAATTTCTACATTTTAAAATGTGTGTGTGTGTGTGTGTGTGTGTGTATGCGTGCATATATATATATATATATATATATATATTTTTTTTTTTTTTTTTTTTTTTTTTTTTTGAGCAGAGTCTTGCTCTATCACCCAGGCAGTTCAGTGTTGCAATCTTGGCTCATTGCAACTTCTGCCTCTGGGGTTCAAGTGATTCTCGTGCCTCAGCCTCCCCAATAGCTGGGACTACAGGCACGTGCCAACATGCCCGGCTCTAATTTTTGTATTTTTAGTACAGATGAGGTTTCGCTATTGGCCAGGCTGGTCTCAAACTCCTGGACTTAAATGATCCACCAGCCTCAGCCTCCCAAACTGCTGGAATTACAGTCATGAGCCACCATGCTGGCTAGAAAAATACTTTTATACACATACAGCCAGAGGAAAAATCAGAAGTTAATCCACTTAAAGTATTAAGAAGGATGATCTGTTTTATGGGTAACATTATCTTATTTTTCTGTATTTTCAATATACACACACACACACACATTTTTGTCCCCATTTCTACTTCATAACTCCAGCTGTTTTTGCAGGCCAGAATCTCACACCACTATCTTCAAAAGCAAGCCATAAATCTTCCACCTAGAGCCTGTCTCCCTCTGTGCCAGTTAATGATACCCAATCCTCCCATAAGTTTCAGAGTCATTTCAACTTGTGTTCCCACATCTAGTCAAAAATCCTGTTGGAAACAATGAATTTCAATCCATGAGAAACAATATTATTGCAGAAGCCTCCAGAAAAATCTCAAAGGAGCCCTAAAACGCTAGCAGAATGAAAAACCCCCTTTTTCCAGGTCAGAGATGTGAGGAAAATCTGCGAGGAGTAAGCCATAAAGCAGCCTGTTCCTGGGGAAAAGAGATAATTTGGAAGAGCAGGCCAAAGTTGGACAGTAAGCCAAGGGGATAAACTGTTGAACAGAGTCAAGAGGCTGAGGACTTGAGCCTACCATGTGGAGGGTACCCATGGAGATTAAAAGGAGAAACATGTCATAAACCCAGCTTCAAATGGCACTTTGGCATAAAGTTGGTTTGCTGCCCAAACTGGCATTTAATATTATTTTAAAAGAAAAAGACACACCAGCCATCAACTTTTTACCAGGTAATTAACCAGCTCTGGGTAATGTCTTGTCTTTTTACTTTGATGCTCTTTTGAAAATGGGTAATACATGAACAAGCAACAGAATTCAAAAGTTACAAAATAGTATGGACCTTGAGAACACTGTGCTAAGTGAAACAAACCAGTTACGGACAGACAAATCCATGATTCCACTTACATGAGCTGTCTCAAGCAGTCCAATTTATAGACTCAAAGTAGAATGGTGACTGCTGAGGGCAGGAGGAAGTATTAAGTACTTGTTTAATGGCTACGAAAAAGTTTTGGAGACTGGATGTACAATATGAATATACCTAACACTACTGAATTGTACCCTTAAAAATGTTTAAGGTAGTAAGTTTTGGTATATGCATTTTATCATAATTAAAACGTTTTTTAAAAATTAAGTCACAAATTAGTATAGAAAACATCACCCAATTGTGCCTTCTGGCCACTCAGTTCCACTCCTCAGAGACAGCGAGTGTTAGGATATATTCTCATCTTTCCAAATATATCCATCTATACGTGCTTGCAAATATATGCATTTTGAGATAAAACACACCCAACACACAAAGAGCAGCACACTACACGTACTGTTCGTGCTCTCTGGTCTTTTCATTTACTGCACCTTAGAGACTTTACTGAATTACTTCATACCAAGCTGCCTTACTCCTTTTAAGAGCTGCTACTAATTCACTATATGACTATATCAATTATTTTACCAGTTCCCTACTTATGAGTAATTAGGTTTTGTATGAACTTTTGTGCTTACAAACATAGCAATGAATACCTGTGTGCTATTTTTAATTCCCACATATGCAAGACTTTGTGTAAATATATGTTATATGCCTAGGATAAAACTGCTAAAACAAAAGTTATGTGCATTCTTCATGTGTGACTGAATGTATGCATGCTATTTACATAAAAATCTGTATTGAAGTATAGCATACATTCACGAAAGTACATAATTCTTAAGTTCATAACTCAATGAATGTTCCCAATATAATCCCACCTAACACAAACCAAAAAAAAAGATAAGCCTTCAAAAGCCCCTCATGTCTCCATCCAGTGAGCTCCCCAAGAGTAATACTACCCTGACTTCTAACATAACAATTTTGTCTGTTTTTGAACATGTATTTCTGTGTTTGGCTCTTTCACCTAACATTATGTTTGTGAGTCATTCATGCTGTATGAACTGTAATTCATTCATTCTTATTGCTCTATAGTATCCCATTATGTAAATACATTACAACTTACCCAGACTTATCTATACTACACAAGGTATGTGCATTCTTAAATTTTAATAATTATTCAATTACTCTCCATAGAGTTTAGAATCTTACCATTAATATAGGGAAGTAGCTGTTTTCCTACACCTTAGCCAACAGCTAATCAAAGTTCTTAATCTTGGCTAATTGGATATTTTTAAAATGCTTTCAGTATAGTTTCAATTTGCTCTTCTCTAATAATGACTGAAACTGAGGAACATTTCATACATTTATGTATGAAAGCCACTCGTCTTTCCTTTGAACTGTCTTTAATGTGCCCACTTGTCTACAGAGCTGTCAGCCTTTTCTATCAGCAAGCGATCCTGCTTTGTAAAGGAAATTAGCCCTTTGAACACGCTGTATGGCAACTAGTTTTTCCCAGCTTATCACCAGAGTTCCAATTTTGTTTATACTAGAGTTTTTGCCACGTCTAGGTTGTCCGCATTTTTGTTTGTTTGTTTGTTTCAGACGGAGTTTCGCTCTTGTTACCCAGGCTGGAGTGCAATGACGTGACCTAGGCTCACTGCAACCTCAGCCTCCTGGGTTCAGGCAATTCTCCTGCCTCAGCCTCCTGAGTAGCTGGGATTATAGGCACGCACCACCATACCCAGCTAATTGTTTGTATTTTTAGTAGAGACAGTGTTTCACCATGTTGACCAGGATGGTCTCGATCTCTTGACTTTGTGATCCACCCGCCTCGGCCTCCCAAAGTGCTGGGATTACAGGCTTGAGCCACCGCACCTGGCTGTTTGTTTCTTTAGATGAGAAGTCTCACTCTGTCACCCAGGCTGGAGTGGAGTGCAGTGCAGTGGTGCGACCTTAGTGGCTCATGCCTGTAATCCTAGCACTTTGGGAGGCCAAGGCAGGTGGATCACTTGAGGTCAGGCGTTCAAAACCACCTGGCTGACATGGTGAAACCCCCATCTCTACTAAAAAAAAAAAAAAATTAGCCAGGCATCGTGGCATATGCCTGTAATCCTAGCTACTTCGGAGGCTGAGGCAGGAGAATCACTTCAACCTGGTAGGTGGAGGTTGCAGTCAGCCAAGATCACACCACTGTACTCTAGACTGGGTGAGAAGGAGACTCCATATCAAAAAAAAAAAAAAAAAAAAAGAGATAGCAAGCTAGTTTTTTTTCCCGAATGGCTACTCAGTTCATCCAATACTATTTACTATAGGATTCACTATTGTCATCATATACCACTGTTGACCACACAAAACACTCCTATAAATGAGGCTACTTCAGTGCTCTCAACTCTGTGCCAGTGATCTGATGCTCAAATTGGTTTGGCTTCAACATACACTTTAATATTTGACAGCACTAATACCTCCTTCATGAATAGAGTTTCATAATTTTTGTGAAAATTTTCATTTTTGCTTTTTCATATAAACTTTAGAATCAAATTTTGAAAAGTCTATTGAGATTTAATTGGGACTACTTTAAATTCACAAATTACGTGTATGTGTATATATACATGTATTTTTTACTACACATACATACATCTCACACACACACACACACACACACACACACACACACACACACACACACACACACACATTTTTCCCCCCAGAGATGGCATCTCACTATATTGCCCAGGCTGGTCTCCAACTCCTGGCCTCAAGTAATCCTCCCACCTCAGCCTCCCAAAGTGCTGGGTCATAGGCGAGAGCCACTGTGCCTGGCCCATTTCACTAAATTTAAGACATTTTTCAATGTAAGATGCACGGTTATTTTACATCACTTGGAAGAGCTTCTTTAGACTTAAATGTATCTTTTCACATCTGACTTGTGCTTATAATGAAAGGAAAAGTTACGTAAAATAAATTGGTTAAGGGGCCGGGCGACGTGGCTCAAGCCTGTAATCACAGCACTTTGGGATCATGAGGTCAGGAGATTGAGACCATCCTGGTCAACATGGTGAAACACCGTCTCTACTAAAAATACAAACAATTAGCTGGGCATGGTGGCACGTGCCTGTAATCCCAGCTACTCAGGAGGCTGAGGCAGGAGAATTGCCTGAACCCAGGAGGCGGAGGTTACGGTGAGCAGAGATCGCACCATTGCACTCCAGCCTGGGTAACAAGAGCGAAACTCCATCTCAAAAATAAATAAATAAATAAATAAACAAATAAATAAATTGGTTAAGATGCTCCTAATCTAACTTCGTAGTTACCACATGGTCAGAAGTACCTGAAAGATGTCATCAGTTTTAAGGCATACCTTAACTTTAGAAATCATCAAAGATTAAAAAAAAAGTGTCTAACAATATAAAATATAGCAATTTAGAGGGGATACTGACATCAATGTGAGAACTATCCTATTCAAGAACAAAATATGTTTTACAATCTATTCAATCCTTTTATGAGCTTCAGTAAAGTTCTGCAATATTTTTCAGAAGTATCTTTCATTTTCTTCTTAATTCTTGTTAATAATTAAGTTGATCTTACTTTTTTCTTTGTAGAGATAGGGTCTCAATATGTTGCCCAAACTGGTCTCAATCTCCTAGGCTCAAGTAATCCTCCCACCTTGACCTCCGTCCCAAAGTGCTGGGATTACAGGCATGAGCCACTGTACCTGGCCAGTTTATTTCTAAGTAAATTTTTTGTCCTTTAAAAATTCTGTTTGAAAAATGTGCAAAACCTTTATACAGAAAATTATGTAACAATATTGAGAAAAAAATTAAAGACCAAAACATACGGAGAAATAATGTTTATGAATCAGAAGATTCAATGGCATAAAGGCTTCAAATTCCCATTACAGCAGATGTAACTAAAAACAAAACAAAAAAATTTCAATTATTCCAAACCGATTCAACACAATTCCAATCAAAATCCTAACAGGTATTCTTGTGGAACGTCACAGCTGATTCTAAAATTTATGTGGAAAAATACACAGGGCCCAGGGTGACACATAACCAAGATTTATTATCCACTAGATATCAAGACATAAAACTAAACGGGTGATTCTCAAACTTTTTGGTTTGACATTCCTGCAAACTACCGAGATGTTTTTTTTTTTTTTTTTTTTTTTTTTTTTGAGACGGAGTTTCGCTCTTGTTACCCAGGCTAGAGTGCAATGGCCCGATCTCGGCTCACTGCAAACTCCGCCTCCTGGGTTCAAGCAATTCTCCTGCCTCGGCCTCCTGAATAGCTGGGACTACAGGCGCATGCCACCATGCCCAGCTAATTTTTGTATTTTTTAGTAGACATGGGGTTTCACCTTGTTGACCAGGATGGTCTCCATCTCTTGACCTCGTGATCCACTAGCCTCGGCCTCCCAAAGTGCTCGGATTATAAGCGTGAGCCACCCCGCCCAGCCTACCGAGATTCTAAAATGATTTAGTTAACATGGGTTATAGCTATCATATTTATCATATTAGAAATTAAAACAGAAAATTTATTTATTTATTGAGAGGGAGTCTCCCTCTGTCACCCAGGCTAAAGTGCAGTGACACGATCTTGGCTCACTGCAACCTCTGCTTCCCGGTTCAAGCAATTCTCTTGCCTCAGCCTCCCGAGTAGCTGGGATTACAGGCATGTGCCACCACATCTAACTAATTTTGTATTTTTAGTAGAGACAAGGTTTTATCATGTTGCCCAGGCTGGTCTCAAACTCCTGACCTCAGGCGATATGCCTGCCTCAACCTCCCAAAGTGCTGGGATTACAGACATGAGCCACCACACCCGGCCAAAACAGAAAAGTTTTTAATATCAATTCATTCATTTAAAAATAACAAGAAATCTATTGTATGCTAACATAAGTAACACTTTAATAAAAAAATAACTTTTCCAAAACAAAAAACCTAGTGAGAAGAATGGCACTGTTTGACATTTTTGGAAATCTCCTTTATTTGGGAGACAGCTTGGTTCTCTTATCTGCTTTTGCATTCAATGTGTTGCAACACTGCATTTCATGTGGCCTCTGGAAAACCCTATCATACATTTGTGAGAGAATGAGTCTGAGGCAAAACATGACCAAATGTTACTATGAAAATAGTTTTGACCTGGCCAACAACCTACTCTGAAAGGGTCTCAGGAAACCAGGGAGAGAAGAGGAAGGCAAATCCTTGTATACACAATCACCTGCTCTGTGTAACCAAGGAAGCTCTACAGAACAGGAGGGGGTGGCCTTTTCAAGAAATGGAACTAAACATCAACATTATCATGTCATCTAGGAAAACAAACTGACCCCATCTCACACCACACACACACAAATTCCAGAGACTGTTGATTTAAATGTGAAAGGCAAACAATAACAGAAGAAATACAAAAACCCCTGATTACAAAGGAAAAGTCAGAGATGTTCAACTATATTAAAATGAAAAATTTCTTTCATCAGAGAAATGCAAATCAAAACTACAATGAGATATCATCTCACTCCCACTTAAATGGCTTTTATCAAAAAGACAGGCAATGATAGATGATAGCAAGGATGTGGAAAAAGGGGAACCCTTGTACGCTGTTGTTGGGAATGTAAATTAATACAATCGTTATGTGGAGGTTCCTCAAAAAACTAAAAATTGAACTACCGTGATCCAGCATTCCCACAGCTGGGTATACACCAAAAGAAAGGAAATCAGCACACTGAAGAGATTCCTGCACTCCCATGCTTACTGCAGCACTATTCACAATAGCCAAAATACAGAATCAACCTAAGTGTCTGACAACAAATGAATGGATAAAGAAAATGTGGTACTTGTACACAATGCAGTACTATTCAGCCATCAAAATAAATGTGATCCTGCCATTTGCAACAACATGGAAAAAACTGGAGAACATCATAGTAAGTAAAATAAGCCAGGCACAGAAAGATGAATATTGCATGTTCTCACCCATATGTGGGCACTAAAGAAAAAAACAACCCATGCAGACAGAGTAGAGGAGAGGACAGGAAGTGTGAAATAAGGAGGGATGGGTGAATGGGTACAAAAATACAATTAAAAAGAACAAATAACTCTAACGTTCAGCAGCACAATAGGGCAACACAGTTAACAGTAATCTATTTTATATTTCAAAATAAGTAATAGACTAGAATTAGAATATTCCTAACATGAAGAAATGATAAATGCTTCAGGTGATGGGGTACTCTACCCTAATTTGATAATTATGCATTGTATATTTGCATCAAAATACCACATATATCCCATAAATATATATGATTATGTATCTATAATAATTAAAAACAAAAATTTTAAATGTTTCTGTTAGTGAAGAGATACCTTTAAGAGAATAAAAAGGCTAGGCACTAGGTAGTAAAAGATAGCTGCAACACAGATATGAGGCAAGGAGGGGAGGGGATCAATATATTTATCCCTTATACAAACCAGTAAAACAAAGAACACCTACCAGAAAATTAGGCAAAAGACTTCAATGAGCTCTTCAAACAGAAGGTATCCAAATGGCCAGAAAACAAACAAACGAACATATAAAAGGCTGCTCAACCTCATTAGTAATCATGGAAATGCAAATTAAAACCAACGTGGAGTGTTAATTAGTACTACCACTTTGGGAAACTCTTCTGTCATTTCTAATAAAGTTAAATACTCACCTACCCCATGACCCAGAAATCCACTCCTAGATATATACCCAAGAGAAATAAGTATATATAAGAATGTTCACAGCAGCCTAATTCACAATATCCAACACCTAGAAACAATCATTAAGAAAATGAATAAACAAAGTATAATGTAATCATACAACAGAAATCAGCAAGAAAAAAAGAGTAACCAACAGCTTGGATAAATTGCAAAAAACCATTACGCTGGGCAAAAGAAGCCAGACACAGTAGAGTCCACACTGTCTGAGCTCATTTATGTGAAGTTCAAAAACAAGGAAAATGCATGTATAGTGGCCAAAGTCAAAACAGTGTGGATGGAATAGCAGCTTCTTTCTGGAAGAGAGCATGAGAGAACTTTCTGGGGTGATGGAAATATTCTGTATCTTCATCTGGGTAGGTAGTGATTATGTAGATACATTTATATGTAAAATATGCTTTTAGGTTGTACATTTTCACATTCTACTGTATATGACATACACTTCGGTTACACACAAAAACCCATTATGTACCTACCAGAATGGTTAATAAAATTTAACAGATTGACAATTCTACGCTTTGGCAAAGAGGTAGATAAGCAGGAATTCTCATACATTGTTGGTAGGCATCTAAACTGGTGCAACTACTTTGAAAAATAGTCTGCCATTACTAAGTAAAACTGAAGATATAAAAAAAGTTCATAGCAGCAATATTCATAATTGCTGTTAAACTGGAGACACATACCCATCAGAAAGAGAGTGAAGGCTGGGCATGATGGCTCACGTCTAATCCCTGAACTTTGGGAGGCCAATGCAGGTAGATCATCTGAGGTCAGGAGTTTACCTGGCCAACAAAGTGAAACCCCATCTCTATTAAAAATACAATAATTAGCCGGGCATGGTAGTGCATACTTGTAGTCCCAGCTACTTGGGAGGCTGAGGCAGGAAAATTGCTTGAAACTGGGAGGCGGAGGTTGCAGTGAGCTGAGATTGAGCCACTGCACTCCAGCCTGGGTGAAAAGAGTGAAACTCAGTCTCAAAAAAAAAAGTTAATACAACAATTCTGTTAATAAATTCATAGTAGGGGCCCACAGTGGCTCCGGCCAGATGTCGTGGTGCTTGCGAAGGCGAGGCCATGAGTTCAAGGCCAACCTGAGCAACCTTACAGACTCTGATTGGCAAAAAAAAAAAAAAAAAAAAAAAAAATTCATAGTAGAGTATTATTCAGCAATATCTACTGAACAAACTACAGCTCCATAAAACAGGTGAATCTCACAAAAGGACACGAGTAAAAGCAGCCAAGTAAAGAAAACAAACTAAATGGTTCCATTTACATAAAGTTCAAAGAGCAGGGAAAACTAAACTACAAAGTTTGGATGCGATCTTAGAAAAGAAAATGATTTTCACGAGTCAGGAAAGAGGTAACATTTTTGAGAAGGAGTAGGGGCCCAAAGTGGCTCTGGCCGGATGTCGTGGCGCTTGCGAAGGTGAGGCCAAGAGTTCAAGGCCAACCAACCTCAGCAACCTTACAAGCTCTCAATGATTGGCCAAAAAAAAAAAAAAAGGAGTAGTAGACATATAGCTGATCAGGGCTTTTAGGAGCGCTGGCATTGGTATATTTAATTACCTGAATATTGGTTACAGGGTTACACTTAGTTGATTATAACAAAAGATGCACCACTCAATGATTTTTCTGTTTTTTTTTTTTTTGTTTTTTTTTTTTGGAGGGGGGGGGGACAGAGTCTCACAGTGTCGCCCCGGCTGGAGTGCAGTGGCACGATTAAGACTCGCTGCAACCTCCACCTCCTGGATTCCAGTGATTCTCCTGCCTCAGCCTCCTGAGTAGTTCAGACTACAGGTGTGGGCCACCTTGCCAAGCTAATTTTTGTATTTTTAGTAGAGATGGGGTTTCACCATATTGGTCAGGCTGGTCTTGAATTCCTGACCTTGTGATCCACCCACCTTGACTTCCTGAAGTAATGGGATCACAGGCGTGAGCCACTGCACCCGGCCCTGTGTGTATGTTATAGTTCACAATACAAGGTTAAAAACAGTCAATGGGACCTGGTCATTGAATTTGGTGGGGGAAGGGAGGAGAGATAAAGAATGATGAACAAATCCCAGGTTTCTGACTTGCACAATTGCTTGGGTGGTGATGCCTTTCTTTTCTTTTCCTTTTGCTTGGAGATGGAGTCTTGCTCCGTCACCCAGGCTGGAGTGCAATGGCACAATCTCTGCTCACTGCAACCTCTGCCTCCTGGATTCAAGTGATTTTCCTGCCTCAGCCTCCCAAGTAACTGAAATTATAGGCACCCACCACCACACCCAGGTAGTATTTTGTACTTTTTTTTTTTTTTAAGTAGAGACAGTTTCACCATGTTGGCCAGGCTAGTCTGGAACTCCTGACCTCGGCCTCCCAAAGCACTGAAATTACAGGAATGAGCCACCATGCCCAGCCAGTGATGCCTTTCATTAAGATAGCAAACATTTTTGGAGGAAGAATATGAAATAAATCTTGTACATGCTGAATTTAGAATACTTTTTAGACATCCAAGTAGAGATGTCCACTAGGCAATTAGGTATTAGCAGATGGAGTTATCAGAAGCAGAGTTTGGGATAGAGATGAAAATGTTGGATTCGCCCATGGGACATGGCTGTTACCATTTAGGGAAAGAAGAATGACAGAAGAGCCTAGGGCTGATTGGTGGCACATCAACATTTAATGGCCAAATACAGCAGAATAAGCCAGGGGGAAAAAAAATTGAAAGTGGGAGGATGAAAATGAAGAGCATATCATGAACCATTAAGCAAGAGGAGGCTGGGCGCGGTGGCTCAAGCCTGTAATCCCAGCACTTTGGGAGGCCGAGGCGGGTGGATCACTAGGTCAAGAGATTGAGACCATCCTGGTCAACACGGTGAAACCCCGTCTCTACTAAAAATACAAAAAATTAGCTGGGCATGGTGGCGTTTGCCTGTAATCCCAGCTACTGGGGAGGCTGAGGCAGGAGAATTGCCTGAACCCAGGAGGCGGAGGTTGCAATGAGCCGAGATCGCGCCATTGCACTCCAGCCTGGGTAACAAGAGTGAAACTCCGTCTCAAAAAAAAAAAAAGCAAGAGGAAAGAGTGTCTCAAGAGTAACAAGTCACTCTCTGCAGGGTGATGCATAGCTGGGGGGGTGACATGAATTGTGTGTAATTCTCAGCACGTCAGTTGTTACGCCACTTCTTTCTGGCTGACTTGACACAGGAAACAACATAACAGAAAACCAATGCTTCTGAGAATGGCTCAAAGTTTCTATGTGCTGTCTTTTGAGATGAGAAATCGAGCCTGAGCTCCCTTTCTCCTGATTCTCAAGGAGGAGGAAGGCAGATGTGAGAACACTGACTGGGTCTGTGTGTCACTGGGCAGCATCACTGTTAAAAGGTCAGCACACAGATGCGAGCTCACTTTTCTCGTTCTTCCATGTGACTGAAGTGGCTGAGAAGGTTGTCACTCCCCCCTCCCCCCGGGTAATCCCCATTGTCAGGGACAGCCAGGGCCAAACCTACTGCTTGGGCAGAAGAGGCCAGGGCAGGTGTCCAAGGCCAGATCAGCAGTCAGCCAGGGAAAATGGGCTCGCTCTGGTTACATGACCCGGGGCAACTGACAAAAAGGAGTGTAACATAAAGATCTCCGTGTTTGATAACTGGGGAGATGAAAAGGGTTGAACTCATGGCCTGCTTTAGTTTGAAACAATTTAAGCTTAACTAGATTCCAAAAAAACCAGCATTTCTACATCAACCAGCTGGGCTCATTCCAGTCTTCTACCCTGGAGTTTGCCGCCCAAGTCCTAGTTAAGAATAAAATGCACAGTCCTTTTGTTTTCCATTTGTCAGTGCAAATATTTAATACCAATCTTTCTCCCAGGGACCCTACAGCCTTGGAAACAGTGGCTAGAGATTGGAGACGACTCTGATATTCCAGGGATCCCTGACCAGAATATTATGAAATTACCATCATTTCTCAATTTCTAGCACCACACACATAAACTGCATCACACACACACACACACACACACACACACACACACACACACACAGAAGCAGGCTTACCTACCTCTCAGAAAATTGCACAGATTCAACAAGAATAAATATTAATTTATGTGTTCCTTAATGGCTGGTGAATAATAATGTTAACTAAAACAAAAACAAAAACAAGTTTTATTTTTAAACCCACTATTGCCCCCCACCAAGTATTTAAATCACAGAGTCTAAACTGACAGAAAAGCAAATTAATATGGTCCTTTGGGAGGGAAATCTGGTGATACATATTAGAAACCAATCCTGTTACTTGTTGCTTTTTTTAAAAAATGACAAACCACTAAGTTTCATAAACCATAGTACATTCTTACAATGAATGCTATGAAAACACTTTAAAAATGAGATGCTTGGGGCCCAAAGTGGCTCCGACCGGATGTCGTGGCGCTTGCGAAGGCGAGGCCAAGAGTTCAAGGCCAACCAACCTCAGCAACCTTACAAGCTCTCATTGATTGGCAGAAAAAAAAAAAAAAAAAAAGAGATGCTTGTGTGAGAACTAGCTTTGAAGGAGACAATAAGTATTTACAAATTATTCTATTGAACGTTAGCTAGTATTTGTGGAACACTTACGTACTAGGGCCGTGCTGACTAACTGTATACCTGCTGTTTAATTGTATAATAACCTTACAAGGCAGGTGGCATACTAACCTAACAAACTGGAATCAGAGGCTTAAGTTTATTATCTAGTATCACTGAGGGAGAATGTAGCAGAATCAGGATTTAAAACCATGAAACCTTGATTTCAGAACCTATACTTCCACTCACTGTGCCAGTGTGTCATAAAGTATATATACTTTTGAATAAATTATTTAAAATGCATCAATGTCACATATTTCTTAGTATACAGCAATGTACCTAAAACATCAACTTTATGTATTAATCTAATATATATCAACGTAGGAGTTCACAGCTCTTATCACTAAGGATTTTTGGGTTTTTATAGTAAATTTTAAGAAAACTGTTACAAGTTAACAGTACAGAAGATACAAATATATCGCAAAAATAACAAGGTGGCACTTCAGTGACTACAAGTTTGGAGAACAAAACTCTCACCTTCGCAAAGGGCACTTTCTTCTTTGTAAGCTGCAATATTGTATGAAATTTTCAACAATTACATATTACCTCAATGAGTTTTTTTCAAAACAATAAAACAACCCCTCCTGAAACATTTTTCAAACAAGAGTAAATGTGTACTTTCAGAAACTGGAAACATCCTTCATATCTAACATAAGAGTTAAATAGAGTTATCAGCTTGATTAGTCCTTAATCTTTATATTAATGACAATAACAGAGATCATACCATACTGCCAAGTGTTACAAGAGCCTGAGTATACATATACCATGTATCATGATAAAGTCTCTAGAGACCCCAAATTGAAGGTGAAAAGAGAAATGAAAACAGGGAGAGATGAGATGAGGCTTTTCCCTCAACTAATTTACTCTAATACTGTCTTTGCAGTACATGTGTTTAGAACAAAACAATGCTATGATGAGCATTTAGGTGAAAACTGTTATCAGAGAGGCAACTCCAGAACAGACACATACAGTATGCTTCTTGATGGGAAGACCTGCTAGTGAGAACTGACTCCTTCCCATATTCATCTATAAATGTGGCACAATTCTCATCAAAATCTCAATGGGATTTTTCTTAAAATTCATCAAAATAATTCTAAAATTCACTGGAAACAGTAAATTCATGAGAATAGCTAAGAAAAATTTGAAAATGACCATATTTGCCCTATCAGATATCAAACTTCTATAAAAAGCCACAGGGAAGGGGAGGTAATGGAGTAAACACAGACAGACCTGTCACTGGAACAGAACTGAGACTCCAGAAAGAGGCCTTATGCATGCAGGAAAACCCTGTGGCATTTGGAATACCAACAAGTCAGTGAACTGAGAGACGCAAAAGCCTATTCATTCGGGAAAAAGTTAGATTCCTACCCTCACACTAGACACAAAAGGAAATTCCATACAAACTAAATGAGCTCAGTGTGAAAAAAAAATTCATATAAAATATATGAACAGTTTTTAAAGATAATCTTGGGATGGTAGAGATTTTGCTGAACAAGAAAAAAAACAAACACCCCAAAAGCTATAAAGAAGTGAAAGATTTTCAAGTTGAATAATGAAGAATTTTTTTAAGTGAAAGATCTGACCACGTAAGTTAAAATTTTGATATAAAGACTCCATAAACAAAATTAAAAGTAACAAATGAGGAGAAAATACGTGTAACACATATAACAAAATATTAACAATTGTGATATCTAAAGGATTTCTATAAAGCAGTAAGAAGAAAAGATAACCCAGAAGGGAAAAAAGGGGCAAAGGTATGAACAGACAATACTCAGAAGACTAATGTAACACCTAGTAAACTACAATCTAGGGGATTAAAGAAGTCATGCTTTTTAAAACTAAGAAATTACATATATTTACATGCTATCAGAATGGGAAATGCCCTTCTCAACTTGAATCTACAAACAAAAATAACCAAGAAAAATCATTAAAATTTTCACAGACTTGAAAAGACTTCTGTACTACCATCTGTCTAAATCAATGTGAAAAATTCTAATTTATCTAGTCAGAAGAAACACAGTTAATAAAAATGTGAAAGCCTCATTATCAAACAAGGTGATTATAAATTAAAAAATACTTTTTCAAAATGTGAAAACCATTAAACCTTGCTGTTGCTTGGGGAAAACGCAAATCAAAACAATGACATGACAGTTTTCATATATCATATTGGTAAATATATAAAAAGTGAGAATGCCCAATATTGGCAAGGGTACAGGGCATCCAATATTCCCTTACATTACTGGTGGAATTTTTAACAACATAGGAAAATAGTTGTGAGATATTATATATATATATATATATATATATATATATTTATATATATATATATTTTTTTTAAGACAAGACTCACTCTGTCACCCATGTTGGAGTACAATGGCATGATCTGGGCTCACTGCAACCTCTGCCTCCCCAGTTCAAGCAATTCTCCTGCCTCAGTCTCCCAAGGAGCTGGGATTAATTTTTGTAATTTTAGCAGAGATGAGGTTTCACTGTGTTAGCCAGGGTGGTCTCAAACTCCTGACTTCAGATGATCCACCCACCTCAGCCACCCAAAGTGCAGGGATTATGGCTACCATGCCCTGCAGCAATAAGTGAGGAAAAGACATATTAAACATACAGTATGATCTCAACCATGTTCTAAAATAATAACTATGTTTTATGTGTACCTTTATGCCAGGGTCCAGGATTGTTAACAGGTCCTAGTGTACTTCACAGTCAAAATAATCCTATGAGTTAACACTATTATTGCCCTCATTTTATGGAGGAAGAAACTGAGACAAGAGATCAAGTGACGGAGCCAAGACTTCAACTCAGGTTGACTCTAGAGTCCCAGATCTTAACCACTAGCACAATGTACAGAAATTAATCAAACTCTTTAAACACAGTGGAGTATACTGTCTACTTTAATTCCCTGTTTTGTCATATATTTTCTACTACTTTACTTCTCAAACACAATGATTTTTAAAAGGATCAATAATCACAAGACAGCAACAGTGTCCCTGAAATTCCCCTAGAGATGCTAAATACAAAATAAAACTTATAAATCATAATCCAATAGCTTTAAATGTTTTAGTACAAGCAATTTTTCTAAATGAATTTTATGCAGACCTATAACATAAGAAACAGATTAAAGCAGTATTTTATTCTATCGGTGTATTTTAAAGTTCAAATGTGGCGTGGCTGAGTACATTGGCTCATGCCTGTAATATCACAGCACTTTGGGAGGCTGAAGTGGGCAGATCATTTGAGGTCAGCAGTTTGAGACCAGCCTGAACAACATGGTGAAATCATGTCTCTACTAAACACACACACACACACACACAATTAGCTGGGCATGGTGGCACATGTCTGTAGTCCCACCTACTCAGGAGGTTGAGACAGGAGTATTGCTTGAAGCTGGGAGGAGGTTGCAATGAGCCGAGACTGCACCACTGCATTCCAGCCCAGGTGACAGAGCGAGACTCCATCTAAAAAAATAATAAATAAAATTCTCATGTAAAACATGTATAATGAGAACAATAAAATTCTTCTGATGAACACAAACTTTAAATTATGGATGATTAGGCAGTCTTATCTCAAATTTGTTTTGTTCTGATTGCATGGTATCAAGAAAAACCTGATTCACAAAGATAAGTAGATGATAAGGCATGTTTTGCAAATGATAAAGAATGTTTTCTGTTTTTTTAAATAGTACATTTATCTAAGGATTTTATTACACTGGTCCAGAAGTTTTAAAAGTAGAACATTTCTAAATTAATTCTGTCATAATGTTAAAGAATGTGAATACTTGGTAGTTGTAAACTTTTTGGTAAAAAATAAAAACTTTAAAATATGTACTAATGCTGACATATGCATAAGGCAGTCACGTTATTGCATAATGCAATTAGTTCTGATAGTACTAAATGTGCTTATATAATGTTACAGGAGCAAACAAGCACCACCCTAAAATTTCAAAATATCAACATAAAACTACAGTCTTACTAATCATCCCAGGTTCAAAACAATTTTCATGCCTCAGCCTCCCAGCTGAGACTACAGGTGCACACCCCACCATGCCTAATTTTTGCATTTTTAGTAGAGACGGAGTTTCACCATTTTGGCCAGGCTAGTCTCGAACTCCTCACCTCAGGTGATCCACCTGCCTCAGCCTCCCAAAGTGCTGGGATTACTGTGTGAGCCACCATACCTGGCCACCTTTTTATTTTAAAAATACTAGAATTACAAACCATAGGAATTTGCAAAAAAGTACACAGGGAGGTCCAAAGTATGCTCGCCGAAATTCCTCCACCATTGTAACATGTGACTCTAGTAAACTGTCACCATCAGGAAACTGACCTTGGTATAATCCCAAATTCATTCAGGTTTCACCAGTTTTGTATGCAAAATGGGACTTGAGAATGCTAGGATTTGTATGCAGTATGTGTGTGTGGTTGTATCAAATTTTGTATTTGCAGCTTTGTATTATCACACCTGAGATACAGAACTGTTCCATCTCTACACAGCTCCCTCATGCTACCACTTTAAACCACACCATCCTTCACCTCCCATTCCTAACTCCTAGCAACCACTAAATCTGTTCTCCAACCCTGAAGTTTTGTTATTTCAATAATGTTACATTCATGCAATCATACAGTAGGTGACCTTTAACTTTTTTTTTTTTTTTTTTTTGAGATGGCGTCTTGCTCTGTCATCCAGGCTGGTGTGCAGTGGTGCAATCTTGGCTCACTGCCATCTCCACCTCCCAGGTTCAAGTGATTCTCCTACCTCAGCCTCTCGAGTAGCTGGGATTACAGACATGTGCCACCACGCCTGGCTAAACTTCGTATTTTTTTGTAGAGACATGGTTTTACCATGTTGGTCAGGCTGGTCTTGAACTCCTGATCTCAGGTGATCCACCCACCTTGGCCTCACAAAGTGCTGGAATTAGAGTTGTGAGCCACCATGCCTGGCCTTCACTCAGTATAACCCTCTTGAGATAACCTGGCAGTACACATCACTTGTCCTAATATATTAAAATTTATCAGGATATGCACTTGAGTGTATATAAACATTTATAATATTTTGAAGTTTAAAACTTTAAAATGTGAATCAAAGGCATATGAAATCCCTGGTTCACTGACAGAACAAGGATTCTGAGATATAAATTTTGAAAACTGGTAATCTAATACAAGTCTAGTACAATCTAATACAGATTGAGTATTCCTTATCTGAATGCTTTGGAGCAGAAACACTTCGGATTTGGAACTTTCTCAGATTTGGGAATATGTGCATTATATAACGTTGAGCATCCCAAATCTGAAAGTGCAAAATCTGAAATGTTCCAAAATCCCAGAACTGTGAATGCCAATATGACACTCAAAGGAAATGCTTACCAGGGCATTTCAGAGTTTGGATTTTCGGATTAGGGATCCTGTAAGATTATGATGTAGAAGTCCTGTTTTGTAAAAAAGCTTGCTTGTAAAGGGTGTTTGGGTGGGGAAGTGGGCAGGGAAGGATTTGTGAGTCTGTGAACTGTTCTGAGGCGCTAAGAGCTCTTGGCATTTCAGAACGATATCTTGGAGGCTGGGAGTCTGGCCAACTCCCGGCGCCCAACAAACAGTCAAGGACAGGGCACTTATGAAACAGATCTTCCCTGTTTACCGACTGACCCAAAGATGAGTACGTAAATTAGTTATGTAAGCTGATACAATAAAGGAGCAAAAGAACACAGAGACATTGAATCAGCGCGACTTCCAGAGGTGACTTGCGAATAGCCCGTGCTGCTGTCTTGCCTGTGCTGAGATAGAGTGGTTTCTGTGTGTGTGTGTATCTGTATCTGTATCTGTATCTGTATATGTATGTATGTGTGTGTATATATACATATATACACACACACACACACATACAACTATTGTCTTTCCATCCTCCTACTTCTCTCATTAAAATTTTCTATTACTTTATTATTGTTCTCCGTCTGGTGTTTTCTTCCCACGAACCTGCCTGTTAAAGGAAAAAAACCAAGCTTGGTACGCGCAGTTAGCGCAACAGATCCTCAGCCTGTACCAGCACTTTATAGAAGAAAGGCCCAGGGCTCAGTGCTAGATCTTATCAGTGTTTACAAGAGTACATGGTTTACAAGAATGCCTGGTTTTGCACTTTTTATGGCCAATCTCTAGATTCCGGTTCTTTCCCAACCCAGCTGAGTATGTTACATTCAAATATGACCACTTGCTCTTCTCAAATAACCACAGGTTTGCTACCCTTTCAAGTTCTTCCTAATGATTGAGAAAATGAACTCCTCTTAAATTTCCATATCTGAGTGGTACTTTAGCTAGCACACCTCAGGTCCAATTCTCCCATCTCTATGTGCAGCAGGTCCACATGACAAGGCCTCCCTCAGAAAGGGCTACCCCAACCTAAGACGGATTCAAACAAACTCTTCCTCTCTCTCCCTCCAGGTGCCTAGATCCCCTATCTCCTTCCTCCCTAGGCTAACCTGCTAAGTCTTCTGGATAGCTCACCCCCACTGTCTAACTGTTAGCTAACTGGGGGTGACAAACCAAGTCCTCACACCTTCAGGTTTAGAAGGCAAACACTCCAGGAACTTACTTCTCAAATACCAATACCTTCACAGTAATTTTCCTGCCTTTCCAAAAAGTGCTCTGAACAGGTAAAAGCTATAATACAAACTATATATATTTTTGTCATACAGATACCAAAAATGGCAGCACTTTTTTTTGGCATTTAAAAAAATCTGGTTGATATGGTCATTGCTCTAACAATGTTAGATCTAAAAGGAATTTGAAGTAGTGGTAAAAGGCTGGTTGTGGTGGCTCACACCTGTAATACCAGAACTTTGGGAGGCCAAGGTGGGAGGATTGCTCGAGGACAGGAGTTTGAGACCAGCCCAAGCAACAAAGTGAGACCTTGTCACTATGACAAATAGAAAAAAATGAGGTGCGGTGGGGTGTGCACCTGTAGAGCCAGCTACTTGGGAAGCTGGGGGGGGGATTACTTGATGTGGCGGGGGGGGGGGGGGGGGGGCGTTGAGGCTGCAGGGAGCCATGATTGCACCACTGCACTCAGCTTGGGGAGATAGAGTGAGACAATGTCTCAAAAAAAAAGAAAAGAAAAGAAAAAAGGAAAGGAAGGAAAGGGAAAGAAGGGAAGGAAGGGAAGGCTGGAAGGAGAGGGGAGGGAGGGAAAGAGAAGGAGAGGGAAGGATGCAGAGAAGGAGGGAAAGGAAGAAATAAAGAAAGAAGGAAAGACGGTAAGATAGAAAGAAAGAGTAGTGGTAAAGAGCTTGGACTCTTGAGCCAGACTGCCTCGGTTAAAATCAGGCCTCTGCCACTGTACTACCTGGATCAAGTGTTAGTTTGTGTGGCTCAGTTTACTCATCTGTAAAATGGCAATAAAAGCTACCTGCCGAGAACGATCCAAGATGGCTGACCGCTAACATTCCAAGATTGTAGCTCCCAGTGAAAGCGCAAAGAACGAGAGGATGCCACACTTTCAGACAAATTTTGGTCGCTCACAGAGCAGAAGATTCCCAGTGGAGGAGCTACATGGGTCGCCAGCGCGACTCTTGTGGCCGGCGCGGCGGTTTTGCCGGCACCTCAGCGCGGCAGCTCTTGGAGCAGAGTAAACGGGACTGGTTCCCCTTCTGACCGAGGTTTGGAGCTCCGGGAAGGCAAAGTCACCTATACAGACTCAAGAAGGAGTCAGACTGGAGATTCCTGGGCAGAAAAGCACCATCAGTCTTAACGCCGCTGTTTTGGCCGTCGCAGTGGATTGCTCATATTTCGGCCCTGGGAAATAACTTGGACGTCTACTCAGAGACCTAATTTGAAAGGTGGTAATTACAAAGACGACAGGTGGATAAACTTAAAATGATGGGAAGATACCAGCGTAAAAAGGCTGAGAAAGGCCGGGCGCGGTGGCTCAAGCCTGTAATCCCAGCACTTTGGGAGGCCGAGGCGTGTGGATCAGGAGGTCAAGAGATCGAGACCATCCTGGTCAACATGGTGAAACCCCGTCTCTACTAAAAATACAAAAAAATTACCTGGGCATGGTGGCGCGTGCCTGTAATCCCAGCTGCTTAGGAAGCTGAGGCAGGAGAATTGCCCGAACCCAGGAGACGGAGGCTGCGGTGAGCCGAGATCGCGCCATTGCACTCCAGCCTGGGTAACAAGAGCGAAACTCTGTCTCAAAAAAAAAAAAAAAAAAAAAAGGCTGAGAATACTCAAAATCAGAATGCCTCTCCCTCTAAAGAGGATCACAGTCTCTCATCAACAAGGGAACAAGGCTTGATGGAGAATGAGCGCATCCCAATAACAGAATCAGGCTTCAGAACATGGATAATAAGAAACTTCTGTGAGTTAAAAGAACATGTTGTAGCCCAACGTAAAGAAACTTAAGAACTTTGAAAAAAGGTTTGACGAAATCCTAATGAGAATAGACAATTTAGAGAGGAATATAAATGAAGAATACAATACGGGAACTCCAAGAAGTATGCACAGGTTTAAACACTCGAATTGTTGAAGCAGAAGAAAGGATATCAGAGGTCGAAGTCCAACTTAATGAAATAAAACGAGAAGACAAGAATAGAGAAAAAAGGATAAAGAGGAATGAGCAAAGTCTCCAAGAAATGTGAGACTATGTGAAAAGACCAAATTTACGTTTGATAGGTGTACCTGAATGCGACAGAGAGAATGAATCCAAGCTGGAAAATATTCTTCAGGATATTATTCAGGAAAATTTTCCTAAACTAGCAAAGCAGGACAACATTCAACCCCAGGTAATACAGAGAACATCACAAAGATATTCCTCAAGAAGAGCAACCCCAAGGCACATAATCCTTAGATTCACCAGGGTTGAAATGAGGAGAAAATATTAAGGGCAGCCAGAGAGAAAGGTCAGGTTACCCACAAAGGGAAGCCTATTAGACTTACAGCAGATCTCTCGGCAGAAACTCTACAAGCCAGAAGAGAGTGGGGGCCAATATTCAACATCCTTAAAGCACACAACTTTCAGCCCAGAATTTCATATCCTGCCAAACTAAGCTTCACAACTGAAGGAAAAATAAAATCTTTTATGAACAAGCAAGTACTCAGAGATTTTATTACCACCAGGCCTGCTTTACAAGAGCTTCTGAAAGAAGCATTACACACAGAAAGAAACAACCAGTATTAGCCTTTCTAAAAATATACCGAAAAGTAAAGAGCATCAACATAAAGAAGAATTTACATCAACGAATGGATAAAACAGCCAGTTAACATCAAATGGCAGTAATCCTAAATTTAAATCGACTAAATCCCCCAATCAAAAGATACAGCCAAAACCCAACAGTATGCTACATCCAGATCCATTTCACATGCAACGATACACAAAGACTCAAAACAAAGGGATGGAGAAAGATTTACCAACCAAATGGAAAGCAAAAATAAATAAATAAATAAATAAATAACAGGAGTTGCAATTCTCGTATCTGATAAAATAGATTTTAAAGCAACAAAGATATAGTGGTAAAAGGATCAATGCAACAATAAGAGCTAATGATCCCAACACCCAGATACATAGAGACTTAGACTCAATGAGACAGAAAACTAATAACGATATAAGGACTCAAACTCAGATTCGGAACAAGTAAACTTAATATTTATAGAGCTCTCCACTTTAAACACACAAAATACACATTCTTGTCAATACCGCATCACACCTACTCATAGGTTTAAATGAAATATTGGCCGGGCGCAGTGGCTCAAGCCTATAATCCCAGCACTTTGGGAGGCCGAGTCGGGTGGATTACGAGGTCAAGAGATTTTTTTCTTTTTTTTTTTTTTTGCCAATCATTGAGAGCTTGTAAGGTTGCTGAGGTTGGTTGGCCTTGAACTCTTGGCCTCGCCTTCGCAAGCGCCACGACATCCGGCCGGAGCCACTTTGGGCCCCGAGGTCAAGAGATTGAGACCATCCTGGTCAGCATGGTGAAACCCCGTCTCTACTAAAAATACAAAAAAAAAATTAGCTGGGCACGGTGGCATGTGCCTGTAATCCCAGCTACTCCGGAGGCTGAGGCAGGAGAATTGCCTGAACTCAGGAGGCGGAGGTTGCGGTGAGCCAAGATTGCGCCATCCCACAAGAGTGAAACTCCGTCTCAAAAACAAAAAAAAAAGAAATATTGATTGGCCATTACTAATACCCATTTCTTTTAGAATAAAGCAACATTTCCATTCTCTCTCCCTCTTTTTCTTCCTTTCTTTCTCTCCACTCCTTTTTCTTTCCTTCTCTCAAAAAAAAATTAAATAAAATAAATAAATAAAAAATTTTAAAAAAAGCTACCTGCCTCATGGAACTGCTGAGACTTCAGTAATATATGTAAAGCATTTAGACCACTACCTAGCACATAGTAAGTACTAACATTTATCTCTACTACAGTCCAGATTCACTTCTTTGTGATACTTCTCTATTAATCTTGGACTCTGCAGTTCAACCTGCTTCTAAAATTTCCATAACAAGACACAATGACAATGTTAAGAATTTTATTTCTTGGCCGGGCGCGGTGGCTCAAGCCTGTAATCCCAGCACTTTGGGAGGCCGAGGTGGGTGGATCACGAGGTCAAGAGATCAAGACCATCCTGGTCAACATGGTGAAACCCCATCTCTACTAAAATACAAAAAAAAATTAGCTGGGCATGGTGGTGGATGCCTGTAATCCCAGCTACTCAGGACACTGAGGCAGGAGAATTGCCTGAACCCAGGAGGCGGAGGTTGTGGTGAGCCGAGATTGCACCATTGCACTCCAGCCTGGGTAACGAGAGCAGAACTCCGACTCAAAAAAAAAAAAAAAAAAAAAAAAAATTTTATTTCTTGAATTCATCTTGGTTAGTCAAAACTACTAGAATAAATTCTCCTTTACATCCTAGCAGTTATAAACATTTTACTAAATACCCGCATTTAAAGTATGGGAGTAATGGAACAAATGCCAAGCCAAAAGCAGGCTATTTATCCCAGAACATATACATGACACTCCTTTAAAAAAAAAAAAAAAAAAAATCCCAGAGCATATACATGACACTCTTTTTTTTTAAAAAAAAAAAAGGGAGGGATAATATGGTCAGGTGGATGCTTGTCTATGCGTCAAATGGCTCTGAAAAGTTTCACAGCAGCCTACTGACAAGGACAACTGTCTGTGGGAAGGGATAAGAAGACTTTTCAATGTACATGCCTTGTTATCTTTCAGATCTCAAGCAGCGAATGCATTACCTGGACAAGATTTAATTCTTAAAATGGGGGTGCAGAGGTGACTCTGAATAAGTACTCTGGAAGCCAGGTGTCAAGTCTCAACTTGCTATGACCTGTGTCACTTAACCTCTCAGACAAAGCAAGGAGCAATAAATACTTTTAGGGTCTTTTTTATTTTTTTATTTTTTTTTTGAGATGGAGTTTTGCTTGTTGCCCAGGCTGGAGTGCAGTGGCATGAACTCAGCTCACTGCAACGTCCACTTCCAGGGTTCAAGCGATTCCTGCTTCAGCCTCAGGAGTAGCTGGGATTACAGGTGCACACCACCACACCTGGACAATTTTTTATATTTTTAGTAGAGATGGAGTTTCACCATGTTGGCCAGGCTGGTTTCGAACTCCTGGCCTCAGGTGATCTGCCCACCTCAGCCTCCCAAAGTGCTGGGATTACAGATGTGAACCACAACACCTGGCCCTGGGTTCTATTCTAAAAGTTTTATTATCTCAATGGGATAGTAAATAAACAGTACTTTTTTTTAGGATATAGGAGAGGTAGTAATCCAACATCTTGTAAAACAAGGCAACTTTTTTTGTGGACTTGATTTTCAAATACAGTGGACCCTTGAACAACACAGGTTTTAGCTGCATGGGCCCACTTATATGTGGATCTTTTTCAACCAAATGCAGACCTGCATATATGGAGGCCCAACTTTTCACACACCCAGGATATGCAGGGCCCACAGTGGGAACTTGAGTATGCCAGGATTTTGGTAGAAATAGGAGTCCTGAAACCAACCCCCTATGGTATATGTCCTATGTATATACCATAGCAAAACTGGACTACTTTTACAGTGTTAAGAAGCATAAATTTGTCAAGCCTATTCACCTTTCCAGATCATTTGTACTATTCTTACATAGTAAACCTGCTTAGAGGGGGTCTGATATATAGGAAATACCTACATACAATATTCTGCATATTAGGGCTGGGCAAGGTGGCTGATGCCAGTAATCTCAGCACTTTGGGAGGCTGAGGTGGGCAGATCACGTGAGGTCAGGAGTTCAAGACCAGCCTGGCCAACATGGCGAGACCTCATCTCTACTAAAAAAAAAAAAAAATTAGCCAGGCACGGTGGTGGAGGCCTATAATCCCAGCTACTTGGGAGGCTGAGGCAGGAGAATCACTTGAACCTGGGAGGCAGAGGTTTTAGTGAGCCAAGATTGCACCACTGAACTCCAGCCTGGGTGACAGAGCAAGACTCCAGCTCAAAAAAAAAAAAAGAAAAAAGTATTCTCCGTATTAGTTTCTCTTGAACAACTTCAAACGTGTTTTAAATGAACACATCTTTATGCTATGCAATAAAGTCAGAATAAAATACATTAAAACAATTAACATTTAAACATATAAATGATTATATACAAGAAATTTATTAAAGACATTTATTATCAAACACTCAAAAACAAAGTAACATCTCCAGTCAATGGTAACAGCTATAACTGAGGACAAACTTTATTTCAAGAACATATATGGAATCACTTTTCATCCTAACATTCATCTGGCAAAGTAGGTTTGTTAGTTTGTCTTTTGAGACAGGATCTCTCTATACCACCCAGGCTGGAGTGCCATGGCACCATCATGGCTCACTCCACAGTGACCTCAGCCTCCCGGGCTCAAGTGATCCTCACACCTTGGCCTCCCAAGAAGCTGGAACAAAAGGCATATGCCACCAGGCCTGGTTAATTTTTGTTTTTGTAGTAACAGGATTTTGCCCTTTGCCCAGGCTGGTCTGAAACTCCTGAGCTCAAGAGATCTGCCAGGTGTCAGTCTCCCAAAGTGCTGGGATTACAGGTGTGAGGCATTCCCTAAATAGGTGTAAAAATCCCTATTTAACGTAAGAAATTGAGGCACCATGAAGATCAGGCCACCAGTCTAAGAACTAGGAGAGCTGGAAGGCCCCCCAGATCCCTTAGATTTGAGTTCAGTATATCAAACCAAGGGGGCAGGGAGGGCTAGCTTAATGTTAGCTGGCAGGCTGGTGTACTTTTGCAGCAGAATTTTCATTGATATAAGGGAAAATAAGGAAAAGTAAGGAAATAAAAGTAAACTTTTTTTTTTGAGACAGAATTTCACTCTTGCAGCCCAGCTGGAGTGCAATGGCACCATCTCCGCTTACTGCAACCTTTGCCTCCCAGGTTCAAGTGATTATCCTGCCTCAACCTTTGGAGCAGCTGAGATTACAGGTTCATGCCACCATGCCCGGCTAATTTTATATTTTTAGTAGAGAGAGGGTTTCACCATGTTAGCCAGGCTGGTCTGAAAGTAAACTTTCTAATATAACTAAATGATTCCATTTAAAGATCTTTTATTCTGTCCAGGTGCAGTGGTTCATGCCTGTAATTCCAGCACTTTGGGAGGCCCAGGCGGGCAGATCATGAGGTCAAGAGATCAAGACCATCCTGGCCAAAATGGTGAAACTATCTCTACTAAAAATACAAAACTTAGCTGGGTGTGGTGGCACATGCCTCTAGTCCCAGCTACTCAGGAGGCTGAGTCAGGAGAATCACTCGAACCAAGGAGGCGGAAGTTGCAGTGAGCCAAGATCATGCCACCGCACTGCAGCCTGGTGATAGAGCAAGACTCTGTCTCAAAAAAATAAAAAATAAGGCCAGGCGTGGTGGCTCACACCTGTAATCCAAGCACTTTAGAGGCCGAGGCGGGTGGATCACCTGAGGTCGGGAGTTCAAAACCAGCCTGACCAACATGGTGAAACCCTGTCTTTAAAAAAATAAAATAAAATAAAATTTATTGTGAGAGATTCTGTGCTTTCAAATTATTTGAGTGAAAATATCCTTTTGTTAAATGAAATGATGGTGACAGGAGATAGTGGTATAATATTTGCTTTTACTGGCTGTACCTGGTAGAAATAAAAAATCAGGCCAGGCATGGTGGTTCATGAGGTCAAGAGATCGAGACCATCCTGGCCAACATGGTGAAACTATGTCTCTGCTAAAAATACAAAAATTAGCTGGGTGTGGTGGCATGTACCCGTAATCCCAGCTACTCGGGAAGCTGATGCAGGACAATCACTTGAACCCAGGAGGCAGAGCCTGCAGTGAGCTGAGATCACACCACTGCACTCCAGCCTGGCAACAAAGTGAGACTCCGCCTCAAAAAAATAAAATAAAAAATTAGCATTTCTATTGTAGCCTCCTAATTTTAGGGAAATATTTCTTTAGAAATCTAAATGTCTGGCCCTTTACATCATTATGGCCCCAAAATAATAGGGGACTTTACACACAGATAACACATGCCCTTCAAGATTCTGTCTTTAACCTCTACCTTATTCTGTTTGGATTAGGACATTTGGGGATTGTGAAATAAGAATAAAATTGAGTATAAGCAATTCAAAACCATGTACTGACACTGGATCCTGGAAGATGACTTTCTTCAGAATCCTTTTCATCTGTTAACTTTTCTCTGAGCTCAAATATTTTTTCTTTTTTTTTTTTGAGACAGAGTTTCGCTCTTGTTGCCCAGGCTGGAGTGCAGTGGTGCGATCACAACCTCTGCCTCCCAGGTTCAAGGCTGGTCTTGAACTCCTGACCTCAGATGATACACCCACCTTGGCCTCCCAAAGTGCTGGAATTACAGGCATGAGCCAGGTGGCTTCAAACTTTATTTGAGATGGAGTTTTGCTCTTCTTGTCCAGACTAGAGTGCAATGGTGTGATCTCGGCTCAGTGCAACCTCCATCGCCCGGGTTCAAGCAATTCTCCTGCCTCAGCCTCCCAAGTAGCTGGGATTACAGGTGTGCACCACCATGCCCACCCACCTAATTGTATTTTTAGTAGAGATGGGGTTTCTCCATGTTGGTCAAGCTGGTCTTGAACTCCCAACCTCAGGTGACCCGCCTGCCTCGGCCTCCCAAAGCGCTGGCATTACAGGTGTGAGCCACCACACCCTGCCTGGGCTCAAACTTTCTTTTCCTCAGAGGCACATCTTTGAGTACTGCTACATGGCAATCGCTAATCAAAAGAAACTAACTTGAGGTGTCCAATAATCTGCTTTCATTTAAAGTCTCTCTCAGCTTGACAAAATAAAAACTTGCAACGTTTTGCCTACTTACTTCCAAAAGAAAATTCGTCTATATATGTATACATATGTAATTATATATGTATATATACATGTGATTTTGATCAGCCTGCTTATAAACTATTTCCAGGGGCCCAAAGTGGCTCTGGCCGGATGTCGTGGCGCTTGCGAAGGCGAGGCCAAGAGTTCAAGGCCAACCAACCTCAGCAACCTTACAAGCTCTCATTGATTGGCAAAAAAAAAAAAAAAACTATTTCCAAAATAAACTGACCTGTAAATTCATTTATGAGTAGTTTATAAACAGGTTGATCAAACTGAACAAATTTCTTAAATAATTTCACTGTATAGATAGCAAGGAAGTTATTTACTCTTATTAGCACATCTTATTTTTACCTATCCTTTAACAAGCATCTAAGTTAAACTGTTTTATGTCCACAGCTACCCACTGAAACACTTTCAGTCACAACATATTAAATTCAAATTTAAACTATGAAGAGATCCAGTTACCTTTAGTCTTACATGTACTTATATATACTTTTAATATGCTTCTTTTTTTTTTTTTTTTTTTTTTTGAGACAGAGTTTCGCTCTTGTTACCCAGGCTGGAGTGCAATGGCACAATCTCGGCTCACTGCAACCTCCGCCTCCTGGGTTCAGGCAATTCTCCTGCCTCAGCCTCCTGAGTAGCTGGGATTACAGGCACGCGCCACCATGTCCAGCTAATTTTTTGTATCTTTAGTAGAGACGGGGTTTCATCATGTTGACCAGGATGGTCTTGATCTCTTGACCTCGTGATCCACCCGCCTCAGCCTCCCAAAGTGCTGGGATTACAGGCTTGAGCCACCGCGCCCGGCCTTAATATGCTTCTTGATGTTTATCCAGCTCCTGCAGGACATATGAGAATTTGTATGCTTATTAAATAGTTAAAACTTCTTTTTAAAAAGTCAATTTTAAGAACTTAAGCATACAATAAAGTCCTCCTTCCATGCCCCAATGTTAAAAGGTCCATTTATTTTAGACTGCTTGTTTCAAAAAAGAAAATCTAAAATTGGTAGTAATTCTGCTTAAATTCCATATTAACCTAATATCAAAAGTTATTTTTAGTTCTTCGTTTCTTAAATACTTGTAATGTCCTGCTGCATGTTTTCCTTACATATTTATTCAATCAACTAACTTCAGGTGGAAGGTATTTATAAGTTTAAAAGTCCTTTCCAAAGGGGAAATAACAAATTTTTGCATAAAAGACATTCATTGTCTCTCAAAGGGTATCTGAGGATCTAATCAGCCTATTACCTTGGTTCAGAATAACCAACAACAAATGTGAGCTTTTTGTCACATCTATGCATTTTCCCCTGTAAACTAATACCTACATTTTAAATGCATTTTCAAAATGTTTCATTTGGCCATGATAATTATTTCCCCTGTAAAAAGCTACAGGCTTTTGGTTTAAGAGCAAATGAAATAGAGTATCTGGTCCATGAGAAGGCTAAGTGGAAAGATCCGCACCCTGAAGTTTGTAACCAGTAACAAGACAAACCCCAATTCTACCTTGTTCATGTAATCAACAATATGTGAGTGGAAATAAACTAGTGAGCTGTACATTTCTGTCTACATACTAATTTACCAATCAATAGGAGGGGAAGAAATTGCTCAAACGTGACTACTGTTAACAAACATGTTAACAAACGTCTAAATATTAGACATAGTCTGTTAAAATCGTAACCTACCAATTCTGAAATCATTCCTTCAACTTGTTGTTTTTAATCCCCCCCGCCCAAAAAAAAGAGCAGCCACCTTTAAAATGTAAATTCCTCCCTTTTTCAAAGTAACTTGCCTAGGAAAATTTAATGCGTTAAAATAAAAGGTAACAGACAAACCAATTACAACATTAAAAAAAAAAAACTAAAATATCAGTAACAAACCAATCACTCAAGTTTAGCAAAGCATGTGTTTTTAATCTGTTGTAGGTATCCTATTATACTAATAAGAAACAGGCCGGGCGTGGTGGCTCAAGCCTGTAATCCCAGCACTTTGGGAGGCCGAGGCGTGTGGATCACGAGGTCAAGAGATCGAGACCATCCTGGTCAACATGGTGAAACCCCGTCTCTACTAAAAATACAAAAAAAATTAGCTGGGCATGGTGGCGCGTGCCTGTAATCCCAGCTACTCGGGAGGCTGAGGCAGGAGAATTGCCTGAACCCAGGAGGCGGAGGTTGCAGTGAGCCGAGATCACGCCATTGCACTCCAGCCTGGGTAAAAAGAGCGAAACTCCGTCTCGAAAGACAGACAAGAAAGACAAGAAAGAAAGAAAGACATAAATAAAAGAAACAACGTTTAAGTCATCCCAAAGCCTGAAACACATAACATACTTGTCCTTTACTCCAATGAAGCTTAAACTCAGACCCAAACTCAGACCATTTTTCCCCCACCTGCCACACTGAAACACACGAGGGGAAATCCAGAAATTAGATACGTTAAGTGCCGGTATCTTCTTTCAGAGTAGGGTCAAACTCCTGTTTGTCCGCAAATGTCACCTTCCCAGAAAGTCTGCAAATTCTCACTAGCGCTGGCTACAAAAGAAACACCTGTCCTAGCACCAGGAAGACACTGGGAAACGCAACCCCCCTGAGTCCGCACGGGCCCCAAAGCTTTGGCTGCAGCGAAGGAGGGACAAGAGGTGGCCGCTGGCACCGCGCGTGCGGCGGACAGAGCCCCCACACCCCGGCCCACCTCCCGAGAACCAGGAAACCTGTCAGGCTGGCCAGGACCCACCCTCCTCAGACCCTGGCGCTCCAGCCCAGCGCGCCCTCACCTGCCTGACCGCCCAGGCCTCCCGGATGCACTCAGTCACCTCATCCCTCCCCGGCAGCCTAGCGGCCACGCCACCTCCGCTGCGCCGCCTGGGCTCGGGCAACCCCTGGGGCAGGAGCGCCTGGCTGCCACCCCCGCCAGGCCCCAGCCCCGACTCCATCCGTTCCCAAGCGGCCAGGTCCCAGCCGGCCCAGGCCCGAGCTCCCGCCATGAGCTCCCCACCCTCAGCCTCCACCCTCACCCCGCACGGCCGCTCCCGGCCCACTCCGCAACGGCTACCTGAAGGCAAGGGTGGTGAAGCTCTTCACCCAGGGTCCCAGGTCGCAGATGGGCTAGTGTTCCGCGTCCCGCTCCTGTTCCCGTGGTAGGCGTAAACAGAGAGCAGGATGCCCGGGACACTCAACTGCGAACCGGGCCACCCGCTCCCACCGTAGCACCAACACTCTTAGAAAGAAGGGGGCCGCCATCTTACCCCTCTGCCACCTCCTTCCGCCTGCACCTCAGCCTATGCCGCCGTCAGCATGCCCCAGCCGCCAGGCCCCATTGGCTGGGTAGCTTGCTTCGGGCGCCGCCCCTAAGTGAGAACAGCAAAGCGGGGAAGGCTCGCACGGGCATAGAGGGAGGGTGCTGAGCACGCAACCGCCGAGGAGACCGGATTGGCTGGGGGAGACTAAGGTCGTGACTCGAGGCGCACGTGAAGGGCGGGGCCCGGGATGATGGGCGTGACTGGGCGGGATGGACTTAGGGGAACTCTTGCCAGGAGCAATTAGCAAGGATCCCACTGCGTGTGGCTGGGTGAACTCTTGGCCCCTCCCTCTGGGATGGCCACCAGTTGCCATCCTTTTTACCTTTTTCGTCTTTATCACTTGATATTTCTGACACAATCCAAATCACCCCTGGCCAATGCTTGGGGCTCCTGAGCCACTCTCCTATGACCTGATCTTCCCCCCACCGCCTCCAGGCACTTTGTGTGCAACCTGTGCAAAACTTATTTTTAATGTTTTAAATTTAAAAAGTATTTTTTTTTTCCGAGACGGAGTTTCGCTCTTGTTACCCAGGCTGGAGTGCAATGGCGCGATCTCGGCTCACCGCAACCTCCGCCTCCTGGGTTCAAGCAATTCTCCCGCCTCAGCCTCCTGAGTAACTGGGATTACAGGCACGCGCCACCGTGCCCAGATAATTTTTTGTATTTTTAGTAGAGACGGGGGTTTCACCATGTCGACCAGGATGGTCTCGATCTCTTGACCTCGTGATCCACCCGCCTCGGCCTCCCAAAGTGCTGGGATTACAGGCTTGAGCCACCGCGCCCGGCCTAAAAAGTATTTTTAAAAAATGATTTATGGGCCGGGAGCGGTGGCTCACGCCTGCAATCCCAACACTTTGGGAGGCCGAGGCAGGTGGATCACTTGAGGTCATGAGTTTGAGACTAGCCTGGCATACACGGTGAAATCCTCGCCTCTACTAAAAAAATAAAATAAAATAAAAAATTAGCCAGGCATGGTGGTGTGCGCCTGTAATCCCAGCTACTCGGGAAACTGAAGCACGAGAATCATTTAAACCCTGGAGGCGGAGGTTGCAGTGAGCCGAGATCGCACCACTGCACTCCATCCTGGGCCATAGAGTGAGAGTCTTAAAAAAAAAAAAAATGTATAAATGCCTTGCTTCTCTGTAAACTGAATTTGAGGTGGCTTACCGTAATTCATATCATATAGAAAAATATAGATGAGCTAATAAAATCAGAACAAAGAAAAGGAAAAGTCAAACCCAGGCGCAGTGGCCAACGCCTATAATCCCAGCACGTTGGGAGGCTGAGGCAGGCGGATCACCTGAGGCCGGGGGTTCAAGACCAGTCTGACCAACATGGAGAACCCCTGTCTCTACTAAAAATACAAAATTAGCCTGGCGTGGTGGCGCATGACTGTGATCCCAGCTACTACTCGGGAGGCTGAGGCAGGAGAATCCCTTGAACCTGGGAGGTGGAGTTTACGGTGAGCAGAGATCAGGCCACTGCACTCCAGCCTGGGCAACAAGAGCGAAACTCCGTCTTGTTTCAAAAAAAAAAAAGAGAGGAAAAAAAAAAAGTCAGAATGAAATGAAAGGCCAGGAATAAGAACACAGATAAGAGGCCGGGCGCGGTGGCTCAAGCCTGTAATCCCAGCTACTCAGGAGGCTGAGGCAGGAGAATTGCCTGAACTCAGGAGGCGGAGGTTGCGGTGAGCCGAGATCGCTCCATTGCACTCCAGCCTGCCTAACAAGAGCGAAACTCTGTCTCAAAAAAAAAAAAAAAAAAAAGAACACAGATAAGCAGGTCATAGGGGCTAACACAGTTATTAAAATTGGGTCATACATTTGGCTCTGAACTTCCTGGTGGACAAAACTAACAGGAAAACACATGAATGTGCTTCTCTCACTGTCTCTAAGAAGAAACACAGTGTTCTTGGAGACTTCAGTGTTTCCCTGGTTGCAGCTTTCAATATTTTAGGGGCTTTATATAGTGATTTTGAGTAATAAGCAATATCCTTGTATTCGTTACCTATTGTTGGGTAAAAATCGCCCCAAATTTAGCAGCTTAATAAACAATACACTTTTTTTTTCCCTCACAGTTTCAGTGGGCTAGGAATCTGGGTGAGGTTAGCTGTGTCCTCTGGCTCAGGCTCTCACGAGGATACAATCAAGCTGTCAGCCAAGACCGAAGCTCTCATAAGCCTTCACCATCCTCTTTCAAACTCACTTCCATGGCTTCTGGCAGGCCTCAGGTCCTCTCTGCTGGCTGGAGACCTCGGTTCCTGTTCACTTGCACCTCTTCATAAGAAGCAGCTGGCTTGCCCCAGGGCTAAGGAGGAGAAAGAGGAAGAGAAAGAAAAAGAAAATGAGAGAGAGATCAGTCCTTTTTTGTAACCTAACCCCAGAAGCGACATCCCATCACTTTTACCAATTCTATTGCTACTTAGAAAATAGCACAGAGGTCCAGCAAGGCACGATGGCTCACACCTGTAATCCCAGAATTTTAGGAGGCTGAGGTGGGTGGATCACCTGAGGTCAGGAGTTCAAGACCAGCCTGACCAATATGGTGAAACACTGTCTCAACTAAAAATACAAAAATCGGCTGGACATAGTGGAACACTCCTGTAATCCCAACCACTTGGGAAGCTGAGGCAGGAGAATCACTTAAACTTGGGAGGCAGAGGTTGAAGTGAGCTGAAATCACACCATTGCACTTCAGCCTGGCCTAGAAGGCAAAACTCCAAATGAAAAAAAAAAAAAAGGAAGAAAGAAAAGGAAAGAATCCCAATAGTCCTTGGGTCCAGCCCACGCTCAAAGGGAGAGGGTTATACAGGATGTAAATATGAGGAGGCTGTTTACCACAGTCCTCAAAAACATCCTCACTCTGCCCGGGTGGGGTGGCTCACAACATTTTGACAGGCTAAGGCAGGAGAACTGCTTGAGGCCAGCAGTTCGAGACTAGCCTGAGCAACATAGGGAGCTCTGGTCTCTGCAAAAAATCTACAAAATTAGCTGGGTGTGGTGGTGCATGCCTGTTGTTCCAGCTACTTGGGAGGCTGAGTTGGGAGGACTGATTGAGCCCAGGGGTCTTGGGATGGGGGTGTGGGCTGAGGCTGCAATGAGCTGACATTGCACCATTGCACTCCTACCTGGATAACAGTGAGACCCTGATTCAAAAAAAAAAGAAAAGAAATCCTCACTCTGCATCCCTAATGATTTCCATAAATCTAAGTGGATTCCTGCAGCTTTCCTTCTTATTGATTCCTTTACTCAGTTAATAAGATCTCTTGATCATCTGGCCTCTTTTATGTCTGGGAGGTTTACCCATGTTAATGTTATTGCAGATAGTGACCGTTATTTTTCATTACTGTGTAATAATCCATTTATAATATATTTTCAATTTTATTCATCCATTCTGCTGTTGGACATCTGGCTCATTTTTAGCTATCACTAATTAAGTTGCTATGAACATTCTATGAATGAATTTTGGTGGACATAAGCCCCCCTTACTTTCTTTCTTTCCTTTTTTTTTAATTGGAGAGAGTTTTGCTCTTGTTACCCAGGCTGGAGTGCAATGGTGTAATCATGACTCACTGCAACCTCTGCCTCCTGGGTTCAAGTGATTCTCCTGCCTTAGTCACCCAAAGTGCTGAGATTACAGTCATGAGCCACCCTGCCCAGCCAGCATAAGCCCTCATTTCTATTGGGAATATATCCAGAGTGGAATTGATGAGTGAGATAGTATTGACTGCATGGGTAAACACTGCCTCTGTCAATTCAGGTGCTCCAAGTGAGATGGTGCAGTAGCCTGCAGGCCCACACAAGCATGACAATTTAAAAAAATACATTGAATTTCTTCAAGACAAATTCCGGGCAATTAGCCCTGAAAAGTCATTGAACAACGTGTAAGCAAGAAGGTAAACATAGCCAGCAGCACAAGCAGCGGCCCAAGGCAAGTCTGGCTCCGGCCAGCAAGATGTTACAAAAAGGGTTCACGGGCTGGGCGAGGTGGCTCACGCCTATAATCCCAGCACTTTGGGAGGCCAAGGCGGGTGGATCACAAGGTCAAGAGATTGAGACCATCCTGGTCAACATGGTGAAACCCTGTCTCTTCTAAAAAAAAAAAAGACAAAAAAATTAGCTGGACATGGTGGCACGTGCCTGTAATCCCAGCTACTCAGGAGGCTGAGGCAGGAGAATTGCCTGAACCCAGGAGGCGGAGATTGCAGTGAGCCGAGATCGCACCATTGCTCCAGCCTGGGTAACAAGAGCGAAACTCAGTCTCAAAAAAAAAAAAGGTTCACGTATGTTGGAAAATAGTAAGAGAATGTGTGTGTGTGTGAGAGAGAGAGAGGTGGGAAATAAAACTAAAGAGAAGTAGTGTAAATAGAAAAGAGAGAGAAGCTTTTTCTTTTAAAAACTCAGCCAGAACAGCTAAGCTACAACATGTTTTAAAAGGTTTAAAAGGGAAAACTGTAAAGTAAAAGAGGAGGGAATTGTGGGAAGTAGAGAAGTTCCTGTGGTCCCATCTCCACGGGAGGTTAAGTGGGAGGACTGCTTGAGCCCAGGAGTTCAAGGGTGCAGTGAGCTATGATTGTGCCACTACACTCCAGCCTGGGTGATAGAGGGAGATTTTGTTTTAATAAGAAAAGTTTGGGGCCAGATACAGTTGCTTGCCTCTGTAATCCCAGAACTTTGGGAGGCCGAGGCAGGTGGATCATGAGGTCAGGAAGTTGAGACCTACATGGTGAAGCCTGACCAACATGGTGAAACCCTGTCTCTACTAATTAGCTAGGCATGGTGGTGCTTGCCTGTAATCCCAGCTGCAGGTGTGTGCCACCATGCTTAACTAATTTTCTTTAATTTTGTACAGATAGGGTCTTGCTACATTGGGCAGGCTGGTCTCAAACTCCCAGGCTCAGGTAGTGTTGGAAATAGATGCTCTGTGCCACAAAGAAAAATTAGCACTGAGACAAAGGATCTTTCAGGAACACAAGTTTTACTTCCTGGATTGCAGGAAGGGTACTCCCAGTAGACTTTGTGCCATGAGAGTACAATGAACAAAGGAGGAGGCCAGGCACGGTGGCTCACGCCTATAATCCCAGCACTTTGGGAGGCCAAGGCGGGTGGATCACGAGGTCAAGAGATCGAGACCATCCTGGTCAACAAGGTGAAACCCCGTCTCTACTAAAAATACAAAAATTAGCTGGGCATGGTGGTGTGTGCCTGTAGTCCCAGCTACTCAGGAGGCTGAGGCAGGAGAATTGCCTGAACCCAGGAGGCGGAGGTTGCGGTGAGCCCAGATCGGGCCATTGCACTCCAGTCTGGGTAACAACAGTGAAACTCCGTCTCAAAAACAAACAAACAAACAAACGAACAAAGGAGGAACCAGGCGAGCTGATCCCAGTTTTCAGTTCCATAACACAAGAAGCAGATGCCAAGGTGGAATTTGATGTGCAAGAGATTGATAGGGAAAAAAAGCCTGTGAAGAATAAGGGAAAGGGGGAGCAAGAATAAGCATGGATGGGCTGGGTGAGATGGCTCATGCCTGTAATCCCAGCACTTTGGGAGGCCAAGACAGGCAGATTACCTGAGGTCCAGACTTTTAGACCAGCCTAGACAACATGGCAAAACCTCATCTCTACTAAAAATACAAAAATTAGCCTGGCATGGTGGTGGGCACCTGTAATCCCAGCTGCTTGGGAGGCTGAGGCAGGAGAATCAGTTGAACTCAGAAGGGGGAGGTTGCAGTGACCTGAGATCACACCACTGCATTACAGCCTGGGTGAGAGAATGAGTGAGGCTCTGTCTCAAAAATAATAGTAATAATTTTCTTTTTTTTTTGAGATGGAGTTTTGCCCTTGTTACCCAGGCTGGAGCGCAATGGCGCGATCTCGGCTCACCGCAACCTCCGCCTCCTGGGTTCAGGCAATTCTCCTGCCTCAGCTTCCTGAGTACCTGGGATTACAGGCACATGCCACCATGCCCACCTAATTTTTTGTATTTTTAGTAGAGAAGGGGTTTCACCATGTTGACCAGGATGGTCTCGATCTCTTGACCTTGGGATCCGCCTGCCTCAGCCTCCCAAAGTGCTGGGATTACAGGCGTGAGCCACTGAGCTCGGCCAAAATTTTTTTTCTTAAATGTTTTTTAAAAGGCATGGATGGGCCGGGCACGGTGGCTCATGCCTGTAATCCCAGCACTTTGGGAGGCCGAGGTGGGTGGATCACGAGGTCAAGAGATCGAGACCCTCCTGGTCAACATGGTGAAACCCTGTCTCTACTAAAAATACAAAAAATTAGCTGGGCATGGTGGCGCATGCCGGTAATCCCAGCTACTCAGGAGGCTAAAGCAGGAGAATTGCCTGAACCCAGGAGGCAGAGGTTGCGGTGAGCCAAGATCATGCCATTGCACTCCAGCCTGGGTAACAAGAGCGAAACTCTATCTCAAAAAAAAAAAAAAAAAAAAAGGCATGGATGGACACAGTGGCTCCTGCCTATAATCCCAGGACTTTGAGAAGGCAGGAGGATCACTTGAGGCCAGGAGTTCAAGACCAGTCTGGGCAACATGGCAAGACCCTGTCTCTACAAAAAGATAAAAGTATTAGCTGGGCATAGTGATATGCATTTGTAGTCCTAGCTACTGGGGAGGCCAAGGTGGGAGGATTGCTTGAGTCCAGGAGGTGGAGTCTACAATGAGCGGTGATCGAGCCACTGCACTCCAAATACTATCTAAAATAAAAATAAAAAATATCTGGTCAAGAAACCCCGTGCCTCTGGTAAGGGACTTGAGTGTGGCAAAGAGAGTGAGATGGCAGCGGAGGGTGTGGAGGGTTTCTTATTCTGCACAGAACATGCAAGCCAGATTTAGCCCCACTCCCTTCTCTGGCCCTTGGCAGATTCGGGACCTCATTCAGTTCCCATGAGGAACAGCAGCTGTGTCCCAACTGAAAACACAGAGAAGACAAAGGTAAATGCTGGGGTCATTTTCACTCTGCCTGTATCAGGACACTGTAGTCTTTTCCTCCATCACCCTGGCCAGGCCTGGCCTCTGCTCTGTGGGCTCTGTGATACCTTTTCTGTCTGGACTGTTTCAAAAGCAAAATCTTCCACACAAGCTTTCTGGCTTCTCCATTCCCAGCTGGCCATCCTGAGTGGACTGACCTCCGCTGCTGCAGGTCTCACAGCCCAGTGAACTCTGACCGATCTCTTTTACTCAAGATCTTGTGGGGTCTATTTTTGAAATATGTGGGGTTTTCTTTTATTTTGCTGTGATTTTGTTTGTTTTCATCTATAAAGTAGGTGATTCCCAGAAGTGACGAAAGTGAAAACTCATTAACCCAACATTAATATGCGCTTTGTGCAATTTTGAATGCTCTTTTACAAGGTCAATTCCATAGTTCATTACAGTCCCATTCCTGTTGGTAACTGTGTTGTGCAAAAACGCCTTCGCCCCCCTTTGGTGGTGTCCCTGATCTAATATTCTAAGTGTCAGACTTTCCGTATTTGTAAGAGAAAGTATTCCTCGACTGTGAGTTAGTGAAACTGAACGTAACCTATCACCCTCAGCGATGATTCCCAACGAAGGCCTTAGATGATGCTCAGCTATGCTTGTTCTCATGTGGCCTCTGTACCTTCAACAGCTGTCGAGTCCTGTGATTACACATGATGGGAATTGTACACTTGAAATCAAACACTTGTCTGAAACTTGCTTTTTTCAGAATTCCCACCTCATTTTTCCATGGACAAAAGTATTATTTATGTCATAATGCACTTAAAATTTGTATTACCAGGCTGGGTGTGGTGGCTCAAGCCTGTAATCCAAGCACTTTGGAGGCCAAGATGGGTGAATCACCTGAGGTGGGGAGTTCAAGACCAGCCTGACCAACATGGCGAAACCCCGTCTTAAAAAAAAAAATTTGTGGCCGGGCGCAGTGGCTCACACCTAAAATCCCAGCACTTTGGGAGGCCGAGGTGGGTGGATCACCAGGTCAAGAGATCGAGACCATCCTGGTCAACATGGTGAAACCCCGTCTCTACTCAAAATACAAAAATTAGCTGGGCATGGTGGTGCGCACCTGTAGTCCCAGCTACATGGGAGGCTGAGGCAGGAGAATTGCTTGAACCCAGGAGGCGGAGGTTGCGGTGAGCCGAGATCATGCCATTGCACTCCAGTCTGGGTAACAACAGCGAAACTCCATCTCAAAAAAAAAAAAAAAAATTGTATTACCTTGGAGTTAAAAGAAATACTCTAGCCATGCCTAACTGACTTCTGTATGTCTGATTGTTCTGTCAGAAAACCCTCTCCCAGTTCCCCTGCATGTCTTCAGGAATCCACATTTCCCCAGAGCCATTTGTGCTCAAGGGGGCACCCCCAGAGTGAAGAAGGTCCTTTGTCAAGAAGGGAAGAAGAGGGTAATGAGAGGGTCCTGCAGGCAGAGCTGCAATCAACTTCCACTCTGCCTCCTGCAAGCCGTGTGACCCTGGGCACATGCTCTCCTTCCTCGGGGAGCCTCTGTTTTCTCAGATTTGGAGCAGGGTGGTCACACTGACTTGCAGAGTTCTGAGAATCGGAGACAGAACATAAAAGGCCTGGAGAACATTCTCCAAAAAGAAGCTGCAACAGATGTGTGGACAACGGGCTTTTCATGCCTCTCTTACTCGCTGTTTATCCCATGCAAGGAGCATGCTCCGGTGATGGTGGTGAGGGAGGAATGAGGATAGACAGAGACACTCCTGAGTCTGAAACGTGCTTCTTCCTTATTGCGTTATGACTCTGTATTCCCTGGGGCAGGCCCCAGCCTGCCTATGTTTGCAGACACAGTGGCACGTGGAGAAAACAGTTTGTCCCAATGACTTTTCTTCACTCCCCAGCTGTCAGTGGTACTTAGTGGAAGGGTGACTTCATGACACTGATGCTGCTATTTTGAAATGTGGAGGATGGAAAGGTGCAAAAAACTATCAGCAGCAATATGAGGTGCAGCTTGTGTTGGTGGTGGTGATTCTGTCCGTCAAATTCACATATTTCAAAACCCTTCCTCCTTCTGCCTGCAGGTTAACATGGCTGCAACACAGCATCATCACTGCTCAGGATGGACCTACTCACCCTACCTCATGGCTGACCCTTCAAGACCACTGATGGCTTGCTGGCCACCTCCTCTGTCTGGGTGTCACCTGGGAGCTCCACCATTCCCATCAGCTAAAGGTGTTCTGGGACCTCTGACAAATCCTTGACTCCAGTGTCCACTAGGACTTCAGCCACCTTCTCCAGCTGATAATTTTGGGGGACCACAGACACATGAATGTCTTCTGGCACCTCTACCACCCTCCTCAGCCAATGATTTTCTGAGCATACACAACACCACCCAAGTGTCTTCTGGTATGTCTACCACGTTCTACAGATGATGAGTTTTCGAGACCACAGACACCTACACATGAGTGTCTTCTGTTACTGCCTTTAGCCAATGATTTTCTGAGTCTATACACAACTCCACCCGAGTGTCTTTTGGCACCTCTCCCACCTTCTCCAGATGATAATATTTGCAGACCACGGACACCATCACTCCAGTGTCTTCTGGCACCTATACCATCCTCTCCAGCTGACAATTTTCTGAGACCACACACACCTTCTATCCAGTGTCCTCTGGGATCTCAACCACTTTCCCCAACTGATAAACTTCTGAGATTACAGGTAGCTCCACCTTTTGAGTGTCCCCTGGAACCTCAACTTATTTCAGTAGAGTGTCTTCTGGTATCTCTTCACCTTTTTGATCATTTTCTGAGACCAAAGACACCTGCACCCGAGTGTACACTAGTACCTCTACCACTGTCTTCAGCTGAAGATTTTCAAAGATGCAACACACGTCAACCTGAATGTCCTCTGTTATCTCTACCACCGTCTCCAGCTGAAGATGTTCTGAGACCTCACACACCTCCACCCAAGTGTACTCTGTTACCTGTACCACCTTCTTCAGCTAATGATTTTCTGAGACCACAGGCAGCTCCACCACTCGAGTATTTTCTGGCACCTCAATCTCCTATTTCACTTCCGTGTCCTCTGGGACTTCAACCACCTACTTCACTCGAGTGTCCTGTGCCACCTCAACCATCTTCTCCAAGTGAAGATTCTCTGAAACCACAGTCACCTCCTCCAGTCAAGTGCTCCCTGGAGACTCCACCATCTTCTCCAGCTGGTGATCTTCAACCACAGACACTTCCAGCAATCGCATGTCCTCTGGGACCTCCTTCATGTCTTCCAGCTGTTTGTTTTGAAGAACCTCCACCACTTCCTCCAGCTGCATCTCCTATGGGACTTTATCCACCTCATCCAGCTGTCTGTCCTGGGGGACCCCATCCACCTCATCCACCTGTCTATCCTGGGGGACCCCATCCACCTCATCCACCTGTCTATCCTGGGGGACCCCATCCACCTCATCCACCTGTCTATCCTGGGGGATCCCATCCACCTCATCCACCTGTCTATCCTGGGGGACTCCATTCACTTCATCCAGCTGTCTATCCTGGGGGACTCCATTCACCTCATCTATCTGTCTGTCCTGGGGGACCTTATCCACCTCATCCAGCTATCTGTCCTGGGGGATCTCATCTTGTTCCTCCAGTAGTGTGGCTTCTGGGACCTCAGCCTACTTCTTCAGTTAATGGCCTCTGGAACCTAAGCCACCTTCTCTACCTTGGTGGCCTCCCTTAGCTGTAACCTTCAAATGAGTCTCCTCTAGTACCTAAAGAACTTTCTCATGACCTCTCAGCCCTCAGCCACCTCCTTCCCCTAGGTCTTCTCTAGTACTTCAGCCATCTCCTTCACTTGGCTGACCTGCTGTCTCAACTGATGCTCAACCTTCACCTGAGTGTCCTCTCAGACTTCAGCCCCCTCCTCTAGTCACGTGGCCTCTGAGACCTCAACCAACACCTTTAAATGCACCACTTAATGTGTTAATTTGAAAGGTATAAAGTAATTTATATAAAAAAAAATTCATCTCTTCTTTTTTCAGTGCATAGAAATGTCGCAGATGGTACTGCAGAGCTTTGCAGGACAAGGGTAACTCTGGCTGAAATCCTGGTCACTTTTCTCAAGTTTCTGAGAGTACACAGTCAGTTGCATTATTTCCTCTTCATGAGTTTGGCAGCAGGTATCTCTTGTAGATAAAGACAGATTTTTTATTTTTTGTGGGGACAGAGTCTTACTTGTTGCCCAGGCTGGAGTGCAGTGGTGCAATCTGGGCTCAGTGCAACCTCCATCTCCAGGGTTCAGGTGATCCTCCCACCTTAGCCTCCAGAGGAGCAGCTGGGACTACAGTCACGCACCACCATGCACCATGTTGACTCTTTTTTCTTTTCTTTTCTTTTTTGGGACAGAGTCTCACTCTGTCACCAGGCTGTAGTGCAGTGGTGCCATCTCTGCTCACTATAACCTCTGCCTCTTAGGTTCATGAGATTCTCCTGCCTCAGCATCCCAAGTAGCTGGGACTACAGGCGCAAGTCACTATGCCCAACTAATTTTTTGTATTTTTAGTAGAGACAGTGTTTCACCATGTTGGCCAGGACAGTCTTATCTATTGATCTCATGATCTGCCCACTTTGGCCTCCCAAAGTACTGGGATTACACGTGTGAGCCACAGTGCCCTGCCTTTTTATTTTTCTTTTCTTTCTTTTTTTTTTGAGATGGAGTCTCACTTTGTCACCCAGGCTGGAGCACAGTGGTGGGATCTCAGATCTCAGCTCACTGCAACCTCTGCATCCTGGGTTCAAGTGATTCTTTTGTCTCAGCCTCCTGAGTAGCTGAGACTACAGGTGTGTACCACCACACCTGGCTAAGTTTTGTATTTTTAGTAAAGACAGGGTTTCACCATATTGACCAGGCTGGTCTCTAAGTCTCTAACTCCTGACCTCAGGTGATTGATCCACCTTGGCCTCCCAAAGTGCTGGGATTACAGGTGTGAGCCACTGTGTCCATCTCTCTCTCTATCTCTCTCTCTCTCTTTTTTTTTTTTTTTTTTTGAGGCGGAGTTTCGCTCATGTTACCCACGCTGGAGTGCAATGGCGCGATCTCGGCTCACCGCAACCTCCGCCTCCTGGGTTCAGGCAATTCTCCTGCCTCAGCCTCCTGAGTAGCTGGGATTACAGGCACGCGCCACCATGCCCAGCTAATTTTTTTTTGTATCTTTAGTAGAGACGGGGTTTCACCATGTTGACCAGGATGGTCTCGATCTCTTGACCTCGTGATCCACCCGCCTCGGCCTCCCAAAGTGCTGGGATTACAGGCTTGAGCCACCGCGCCCGGCCTCTCTCTCTTTAACTTTTTGTAGAGACCATATCTCACCATGTTGCCCAGGCTGGTCTCAATCTCCTGGACTCATGCCATCTGCCAACTTAGGCCTTCCAAAGTGCTGAGATTACAGGTGTGAGCCACCAGCCCAGCCAGAGATTGTTTATAGAAGCCAGAAACAGCAGTTTTGCAGGTGCATATAGAACAGGGGTCACATGGCCATCTCTATAAAGGATGACACCTGTCCCTGACTTACAGGGTGTCCTGTGTCCTCCAACAGAGAGATCCACGCCAAAGAGCACAGAACTTGTGACCACTCATGGTAGACGCACAAGTGAAGGGACACAGGGTGCAAAAGAAAGAGGTTGAATCTCCTGGGAATAAACAGGAGGCTGTGGAAGAGAAGGCTGAAGTAGATTGGCTTCACTTGGGGGTTTTCATAACTCAGGTGGAGCTGGAAGGCTCCTGGCTGGGCAAGCAGTGTGAGCAGGAGCATGGAGGCTGTGTGAGGGTCCCAAAGAGCCACCGTGGAAGAGCTCAGATGGGCCGGTGTGCACAGGGAATTATGCCCCCAGCACTTCTCATTGCCCTATTAGCCTTAGTCTGTTATCTGTAGGAATTATGATTCTTTCCCTGGGTGTCTGAAGGCTCTGGATCAGGGTGAATGAATGCCTAGAGCTCTGGTAAATTTAACTTGGTTCTTTCTGGTGACCCTGTCTCCCCTAGATTTTATGGCCCCAGGAGACTAACAATGAGGATGGGTCTGGTTTTCTGAGGCTATGATCTTGGTCTTCAGAATCAGGTCGAATCTGGTGGGGAACTCAAGGCCAATCCTGAGCTGTTCCAGCATCATCTTGTCCCCAGCAACCTCTCTCTCCCTCTGTGACCCCCAGCTTTGCCTCTCCCAACTTTGGCATGCAAAATCCTCCCCCCTCACTGTGTCCCTGCTGCCTGAGCCCAGATGCCAATTCTCAGTGGGACTCAGAGCCCCAGCTTTCTCAGAAATGAGCTGGGACTTATGTGGTTATGAGATCGTGGTGAGGACAAGGAGACCAAGCCTATGAGGAAATCATCTTGCAAAATAGCTGCTAAAAGGGAGAACCTCCTCCCTCCCGCTGGTTACATGAGAACATTCCCACTCAGAAGATCAGCATCAGATGTTCATTGAAGTTTACTAAGCTTAGGGTGGAACAGCTCAGGCCCCAGGATTTCCAATCTCTGTTTCAAAAGATAACGGATAGCCTCTGTCTCCAAGATTAAAATTCAGATTCTTAAGAGATGAAGAGATTATAGGAGTGCATACACAGTTATATTCTAAAATCTATATCTGTGATATGCAGATAATTATTCTTCATGACATACAGACACATATGCAGCCACACAAGGAAGTATTCAGTAGGTGCACAGGTATTTTATAGAAGACAAAATGTATATTAGGCAAAAAGATCACATGGAAAAAACAAAAAAAATTTTTTTTTCACTATGAAAATGCTTTAATAATGGTGTCCGTACAGCATGGGACGTGGACAGGGAAAACAGCAGGTGCACACACAGTGGGACAGGCCAGAGGACAGGCTGGGACTGAATAAAGAGTTCACACCGCTCCCTGCTTTCCCCAGTGACTGGACACCCTAGTCTACCTCCTCCTCAAACTTGCCCTCCTCCTCGGCTTGGTGTTCTGCTACTGTTGGTATTTGAACACCAGGTAATTCATGTTGCTCTTGGCCTTGGTGAACTCCATCTTGTCCAGGCCTTCGCCTGTGTACCAGTGCAGAAAGGTCCTGTGCAGAAACGTGGCTGTGAACTGCTCTGAGATGCACTAGAACAGCTCCTGGATGGCTCTGCTGTTGCCAATAAAGGCGGCAGATATTTTTAGCCCTCAGGGCAGGATGTCACAGACACCCATTTTCTCATTGTTGGGGATCCACTCAGCAAACTAGCTGCTGCTCTTGTTTTGGACATTAAGCATTTGCTCGTCCACCTCCTTCATGGACATGTGGCCCCTGAACTTGGTGGACACTGTCAGGTCATGGCCATGGTGGGGGTCGCAGGCCGTCATCATGTTACTGGCATCCAACATCTGCTGGGTGAGCTCAGGTGCTGTCAGGGCCTGAGACTGCTGGCTTCCCTGGCTGGTCAGTGGGTCAAAGCTGAGTATGAAGAAGTGCCAGTGGGAGGATGGGACCATATTCATGGCCAGCTTCTGCAGGTCAGGACTGAGCTGGTCTGGGAAGCACAGGCAGGCAGTGACCCTACTCATGGTGGCAGACACCAGGTGGTTCAGGTAACCACAGGTGGGTGTAGCAGTTTTAGGGTTCTGAAGATGTCATAGAGAGCTTCATTATCGATGCAGTAGGTCTCATCGGTGTTTCCTGTGAGCTGGTGGATGGAGACGATGGCATTGTAGGGCTCCACCACCGTGTCTGACAGCTCGGGTGAAGGCACCCACTGAAAGTGTTCATGAACTTGTCTGGGTACTCCTCCCGGATCTTGTTGATGAGGAGGGTACCCATCCCAGATGCAGTTCCCCCATCCAGGGGGCCTGGCCACTTTGCTGCTTTATTTTGTGTTTTCTAATACACTTCTGGATTCAATATGCTGTTTCATAATTTTATGTTTAGATACCTTTGTGTTAGCTACTATATATACCTAGCAAATGTTTTATTTATTTAAAATGTTTAGATTAAGACAGGGCGCGGTGGCTCACGTCTGTAATCCCAGCACTTTCGGAGGCCAAGACAGGTGGATCACAAGGTCAAGAAATCGAGACCATCCTGGTCAACATGCTGAAACCTCGTCTCTACTAAAAATACAAAAATTAGCTGGGCATGGTGGCGAGCACCTGTAATCCCAGCAACTCAGGAGGCTGAGGCAGGAGAATTGCCTGAACCCAGGAGGTGGAGGTTGCAGTGAGCCGAGATTGTGCCATTGCACTCCAGCCTGGGTAACAAGAGTGAAACTCTGTCTCAAAAAAAAAAAATGTTTAGATTAATAGAGGTCCAGGTGAGGTGGCTCACACCTGTAATCCCAATACCTGGGACGTGGAGGTGGGTGGATCATGAGGTCAGGAGTTTGAGACCAGCCTGACCAACATGGTGAAACCACATCTCTACTAGAAATACAAAAATTTGCCAGGCGCAGTGGCTCACGCCTATAATCCCAGCACTCTGGGAGGCTGAGGCGGGTGGAACACAAAGTCAAGAGATCGAGACCATCCTGGTCAACATGGTGAAACCCCGTCTCTACTAAAAATACAAAAATTAGCTGGGCACGGTGGTGCGTGCCTGTAATCCCAGCTACTCGGGAGGCTGAGGCAGGAGAATTGCTTAAATCCAGAAGGCGGAGGTTGCAGTGAGCCGAGATCATGCCATTGCACTCCAGTCTGGGTAACAACAGCGAAACTCCGTCTCAAAAAAAAAAAAAAAATTGCCTGGATGTGGTGGCAGGTGCCTGTAATCCCAGCTACTCAAGAGGCTGAGACAGGAGAATCACTTCAACCGGGGAGGTGGAGGTTGCAGTGAGCCAAGATCATGCCTTCAGAGGTGTTGGGGTCAAATATAAACACTCTCTGGCTCCTCCTATGATCTGTTGGACCTCACAGTCGGTTAGAAAAAACTGTTCCAAGAGTGGGCATGTCAAACATTGATGAAAGGGAAGGCAGGACAAAGGAAAAGTTGAACAAATTAAATCCTAGGTTAATTTAGAGTTATTTTGAGTTCTGTGAAATCTGTTCAGGTTTCAGTAAGCAGTAACCCTGTTGACAAAAAAAAAAAAAAAAGAGAAGAAGAAAAAGAAAAAGGGAATAAATCATACTGAATTGGCAAAAGTTGGAAGGATTCCCTTTGAAAACTGGCATAAGACAAGGATGCCTCCTCTCACCACTCCTGTTCGACATAGTATTGGAAGTCCTGGCCAGGGGAATCAGGCAAGAGAAAAAAATAATGGGCATGCAAATAGAAAGACAGGAAGTCAAACTATCCCTGTTTCTAAAAAAAAAAAAAAAAAAAAAAAGATATAGTGTACCACGTAGAGCCGCGGGCTTACATTTCTTTAGACCAAGGAACACACTTTACAGCCCATAGTGTCCAACAAAGAGCAAAAAGATCTCACACAAAAGGGATACCAAAGGGGAGAATGAGCTGGCGTGGTGGGGAGTGAATAGGGATGTGAGCGGGGTTGGTGGGGGTGAGAAGGGGAGTGAGCAGTATGGAGGTTCTACTTGAAATGCTGGACCTCACTAGTGTGCTTTAGGGATCCTTTTTGCTAAGATGCCTTCTAAAAGAACTTGGAACTTCTCATGCATCCTGTGGTAGATGTCCTTTATTTTTCTTTTGTTTTGTTTTTTTGAGATGGAGTTTTCCTCTTGCTGCCCGGGCTATAGTGCAATGGCACAATTTTGGCTCACTGCAACTTCCACCTCCCAGGTTCAAGGGATTCTCCTGCCTCACCCTCCCTACTATCTGGAATTACAGCGAATTTTTGGAGTTTTAGTAGAGATGGAGTTTCACCATGTTGGCCAGGTTGGTCTTCAACTCCTGAGCTCAGGTGATCCACCCGCCTTGGCCTCCCAAAATGTTGGGATTACAGGTGTGAGCCACCACGCTGAGCTGGTAGATGTATTTTGATTTAGAACATTATACGGGCCTGTGAGCAGATTCCTGACTGTGTGAACAAACTAGAAACATCTAAAATAATGATAGCCTCACTGCATTCTTTCCCACATCCATTTACTTAACTTTTACAGGATGCCAATGTCCCAGGCAGGGCCAGGTGGTGACTACTGGCATGGTCTGACCCACTCAGGGAAGTCACTATGCAGCACTGGGGGCTAGGCCAGGGCATTGGGAGATGCCAGAATAGGGAGGTGTGAAGTGCAGCAGGAAAGCCAAGGAAGAGCAGCAGAAGGCCGGGCGCGGTGGCTCAAGCCTGTAATCCCAGCACTTTGGGAGGCCGAGGTGGGTGGATCACGAGGTCAAGATATCAAGACCATCCTGGTCAACATGGTGAACCCTGTCTCTACTAAAGATACAAAAAATTAGCTGGGCATGGTGGCGCGTGCCTGTAATCCCAGCTACTCAGAAGGCTGAGGCAGGAGAATTGCCTGAACCCAGGAGGCGGAGGTTGCGGTGAGCCGAGATCGCGCCATTGCACTCCAGCCTGGGTAACAAGAGTGAAACTCCGTCTCAAAAAAAAAAAAAAAAAAAAGAAGGGTAAGTTTCTAATTTTATTTTTTTTAAAGACAGAGTCTTGCTCTGTTGGCCAGGTTAGAGTGCAGTGGTGTGATCTCAGCTCACTGCAACCTCCACCTCCTGGGTTCAAGTGATTCTCCTGCCTCATCCTCCTATGTAGATGGTCTTAATCTCTTGACTACAGATGATCTGCCCACCTTGGCCTCCCAATGTGCTGGGATTACAGGTATGAGCCACCACACCTGGCCATAAGTTTCTAATTGAAAGAAAACTACCTGTGAGACTATTGAATCAGTTTCAGAGCAAGTCAGGTGGATGTCAGTTGGCATGCATAGGCTCTGGCATCAACTATAAATTTATGTCCACTGTTCTGTTTTCAAAACACACATAAACCTTTGCAATTTTTTTTTAAGAGACTAGGTTTCTCCATGTTGTTCAGGTTGTTTTCCAACTTCTGACTTCATGATCTGCCCACCTGAGGCTCCCAAAGTGTTGGGATTACAGGTGTGAGCCACCATGCCTGGCCTTTTACATACTTTTATAAAACATATCCCAGCTACTTGGGAGGCTGAAGCAGAAGAATCACTTGAACCTGGGAGGCAGAGGTTGCAATGACTTGAGATCACATCACTGCACTCCAGCCCAGGTGACAGAGCAAGACTCTGTCTCAAATAAAATAAAATAAAATAAAATAAAATAAAAAGATATCTAGAGAAAACAAAACACTAATTTTTTTTTTTTTTTTTGAGACGGAGTTTCACTCTTGTTACCCAGACTGCAGTGCAATGGCGCAATCTCGGCTCACTGCAACCTCTGCCTCCTGGGTCCAAGCAATTCTCCTGCCTCAGCCTCCCGAGTAGCTGTGACTACAGGCGCGCACCACCATGCCCAGCCAATTTTTGTATTTTTAGTACAAGATGGGGTTTCACCATGTTGACCAGGATGGTCTCGATCTCTTGACCTGGTGATCCACCCGCCTTGGCCTCCCAAAGTGCTGGGATTATAGGCGTGAGCCACCGAGCCTGGCCTAACACTAATTTTCTTTTTTAAAAGAAACACCATATTTTCCAGCTATATATGAAAATAATTCTAACTCTTTGGTGATTAATAGGTAACATTTTATTTCAAAAATGTTTCTCTTGGCTGGCCATGGGGGCTCATGCCTGCACTCCCAGCACTTTGGGAGGCTAAGGGAGGAGGATCCCTTGAGATCAGGAGTTCAAGACCAGCCTGGGCAACATAGTGAGATCTTGTCTCTAAGAAAAAAGAATTTTTTTGAGACAAAGTTCTGTCACCTTAGGTTTATAGTTTTAGGACTCACATGTGAAAAGGTTTTGGTTTACAGTTTTAGGACTCACATGCGAAAAGGTCTCTGTTTACAGTTGCAGAAATCACATATGAAAGGGTTCCAGTTTACAGTTTTAGGACTCACATATTAAAAGGTTTCTGGTTTGATCTTGTTTTAAGTAAAAATAGTGACTTCTGGAGAGTTTCCCCAAGGCCTAGCCTGTTGTTTTCAGGAAGGAGATTCAGGAGGCGCCAGCTGGCCTGCTCTCGCTTTTACTGAGATGCACAGTGGATGACAGAGGGGGAGGGAATCCCGAATGCCTGGGTCTCCCTCCTCATGACCTTCTGTCCCCTGGGCTGGAATGCAGTCCCATGATCTTGGCTCACTGCAACTTCTGCCTCCCTGGTTCAAGCAATTTTTCTGCCTCAGCATCCCGAGTATCTGGGATTCCAGTTGCACACCACCACACCAGGCTAATCTTTATTTATTTTTAGTAGAAACTGGGTATCACCATGTTGTCAGCCTGGTCTTAAACTCCTGACCTTGCGATCTGTCTGCCCAGGCCTCCCAAAGTTTTGGAATGACAAGCATGAGTCATTGTTCCTGGCCTATTTTTGTTGTTGTTGTTTTTGAGATGGAGTCGGGCTTGTTGAGCAGGCTGGAGGGCAATGGCACGATCTCAACTCACTGCAACATCCAAATCCTGGGCTCAAGCAGTCTCCTGAGTGGCTGAGATTACAGGTGCCCGCCACCACGCCTGGGTAATTTTTGTATTTTTAGTAGAGATGGAGTTTCATCATGTAGGCCAGGCTGGTCTCAAACTCCTGAACTCAGGTGATCCATCCACCTCGGCATCCCAAAGTCCTGGTATTACATGCACAAGCCACCATGCCCCACCTCACATATATGTTTTTAAAAGCTCTTAACTCTTGGGTTCACTTATTTTTTGGAGACAGGGTCTCACGCTGTCACCCGGGCTGGAGTGACAGACAAAATCTCGGCTCACTGCAACCTCTGCTTCCTGCATTGAAGTGATTATCCGGCCTCAGCCTCCCGAGTAAATGGGAATAAAGCCCAGGCCACCACACCCAGCTAATTTTTGTATTTTTTTTTTTTTAGTAGAGACCGGGTTTTTCCATTTTAGCCAGGGAGTCTGAACCTCCTGACCTGAAGTCATCCGCCCACCTCAGCCTTCCAAAGTGCTGGGGTTACAGGCATAAGCCACCACCCCTGGCCAATTCCTGCTATTATTTACATTGTATTTTTTCTTGTCAGACAATTAGAACATTTACATTTGCAATTGATATGTAGCTTGGTTTTCAGTTTAGCTTTCGGCTATTCTTTATGGGGAGTAGATTTTTCAAGTGTGGCTCAGAGACAATGACAACTACCACTTGGAGTGCCTGTGGGGTTGGTGCCGTTGGCTGGGGTAGGCATTGTCTGGATTAGATATTGGAGCTCATGACCTCTCACCCCAGGCACCTTCTATTCAAATGACCCTGGGGTCACTAGTGGGATAGTGACAACTGCTATGAAATCTGCATCATTGTATAATGCACAGGGCTCTGAAAGGTCATTGTTTAGTGAATATTTACTGTCTGGCTGTGATTCTTGCAAAAGCCTAACTCTGCTACTGGGGTCACTAGTGGGATAGTGACAACTGCTATGAAATCTGCATCATTGTATAATGCACAGGGCTCTGAAAGGTCATTGTTTAGTGAATATTTACTGTCTGGCTGTGATTCTTGCAAAAGCCTAACTCTGCTACAGTGTTGTCAAGTGGGTGCCGAGGATGACTTTAAAGTTCATGTAGAGTTCACAAACTCTATTCACAAGTGCTACAGATAATTTTAAGAATTCAGAGCTGGACAGGGTGGCTCACACCTGCAATTCTAGCATCTGGGGAGACCCAAGCAGGAAGATCATTTGAGTCCAGGAGTTTGAGATCAGCCTGGGCAACATAGGGAGACACCATCTATACACACGCACACACAAAATTAGCCACGTGTGGTGATAGTATCTGTAGTCACAGCTACTCAGGAAGCTAAGGTGGGAGGGTCACTTAAACCTGGAAGATGGAGGTTGAAGTGAGCCATGATTACGCCACTGCACTCCAGTCCTCCAGTCTGGGCAACAGAGGGAAACCATATGTCAAAAAGTAAATAAACTGTTGTATCTATGTCTTCCTATGAACATTTGAACATGGCTGGGCGCGGTGGCTCAAGCCTGTAATCCCAGTGCTTTGGGAGGCCGAGGCAGGTGGATCATGAGGTCAAGAGATCGAGATCATCCTGGCTAACATGGTGAAACCCCATCTCTACTAAAAATACAAAAATTAGCTGGGTGTGGTGGTGTGTGCCTGTAGTCCCAGCTACTCAGGAGGCTGAGGCAAGAGAATTGCTTGAACCAGGGAGGCAGAGGTTGCAGTGAACCGAGATTGTGCCACTGCACTCCAGCCTGGCGCCTGGCGACAGAGTAAGACTCTATCTCAAAAAAAAAAAAAAAAAAAAATTGAATTTAGGACTCTTTCCATCAAATCCTGTATTTACACCATCCAAAAAGAATTTGCCTGATGGAGTGAAACCACTGTGAGTCCCCTGTGGTTCTAGAATACAGCACCTTTTAACACACAGGTGCTTGTCCTGTGCACCCTGGTCTCTGGTTCAATAACAATGTGGCACTTAAGCCGTAGGGTCTGAGAAAAGGGACAGTGTGAGCAGCTCTGATAGAGGATGAGCAGAAAGAAGTCAGAAATCTGAACAGGATCAATCAGGGCTCTGACCTTCCCAGAGCTTTCCCCCAGCTCTCCCCTGACCCCTGCTCCCTGCTGTGTCTCCTGGTGTCCCACCATCCCTAGGTGACAGGGGTGCTGTGCAGAGGAAATTCAGTCATTCCTAGGTTTATTCTGTGTCACTGCAGTCCATTCTTCACAGAAACTGAGTTTCTGTCTCACTGAGCAACCTCCATGTGCTCGTGTAGCACCAAAGGCCTTTTCTGTCAGCAATCATTTTTTGATTATGCATTTAGTAGCATTTCCTCAAGAAGAGTTGGAAAGATTCCTCTGATTATGAAAATAATCTGGCTGGGCACTGTGGCTCACGTGTTTAATCCCAGCCCTTTGGGAGGGAAAGGCAGGCAGATCATGAGGTCAGGATATTGAGACCATCCTGGCCAATATGGTGAAACCCTGTAGCTACTAAAATACAAAATAAAAATTAGCTGGGTGTGGTGGCACTCTCCCATAGTCCCAGCTACTGAGGAGGCTAAGGCAGGGAAATCGCTTGAACCTGGGTGGTTGCAGTGAGCGGAGATCGCGCCACTGGACTCCAGCCTGGTGACAGAGCAAGACTCTGTCTCATGAATAAATCAATATATAAATAGATGAATAAATAAATTAATATCTTAGGCCAGATGCAGTGGCTCATGCCTGTAATCCCAACACTTTGGGAGGCCTAGGCAGGAGGATCACTTGAAGCCAGAAGTTCAAGACAAGCATGGCCAACATAGTGAAACCTCGTCTCTACTAAAAACACAAAAATTAGCCAGGTGTGGTGACACACACCTATAATTCCAGCTACTTGGGAGGTTGAGGCAGGAACCTGGGTGGCAGAGGTTGCAGTGAGCTGAGATGACCCCCACTGCACTTCAGCCTTGGTGACAGTGAGACTCTGTTTCAGAAAACAAACAAACAAACAAGAAGAAATAGAAGTAATCTTAGTTTTAGAAGATTTGGAAAATCCAAGGAAAGCAGAAGGAAGAAAATACAATTATCTGTTAGTTCCTGTCTGAGAGGAATTGTTGGGATTTTGTAGTAGACTCCTGTTGGATTTCTATTTAGTCATATGTAACAAGGAATACTTTACTAAGATGTGAATATACTGAACATTTTGTTCTCGTCTTCCATTTCACCTAAATGTATTATCAGTATTTTGGCATAGCAGTCATTTTTTTTTCTACCATGTTATGATTTTTTTTATTTTTATTTTTTTGAGACAGGATCTTACTCTGTCACTTAGGCTGGAGTGCAGTGGCATAATCATAGCTCACTGCAGCCTCAAGGTCCTGGGCTGAAAGGATCCTCCCACTTCAGCCTCCCAAGTAGCTGGGACCACAGGTGCATGCCACCATCATCAGCTAATTTACTTAAAATTGTTTTGTAGAGGCAGGATCTCCCTATGTCACCTAGGCTGGTCTCAAACTCTTGGGTTCACGTAATTCTTCTCCTGTGGCCTCCCAAAGTGCTGGGGTTGCAGGTGTGAGCCACTGTGCCTGGCCTTGTACCACATTTTTAGAAGCTGTATATATTTATTTTATATATTAGGGAATCATAGATGTTTAGTTTTTGAAGAAGTGAGTTAATGTGGAAAATAATAAAATATGATATATGTCTAAACACCTTATTTTTAATTTAAACAACAGTATATATACATATTTTAATATAAAAACTATATATGTATACACACACACACACACACACACACACACACATACATACATACATACATATATTCTTTGAGATGCAGTCTCACTCTGTCACCCAGGCTGGAGTGCAGTGGTGCAATCACAGCTCACTGCAACCTCCACCTCACAGGTTCAAGTGATTCTCCTCCTTCAGCCTCCCAAGTAGCTGGGACTACAGGTGCCTGCCACCACACCTGGCTAATTTTTGTATATTTAGCAGAGATGGGGTTTCACCATATTGGCCAGGGTGGTCTTGAACTCTTGATCTCATGATCTGCCCACCTCGGACTCCCAGTGTTCAGGGATTACAGGAGTGAGACAATGCCCAGCCCTAAACAACAGCATATTCACTTTGCAATCTTTATTTATTTATTTATTTATTTTTGAGATAGAGTCTTTTTTTTTTGCCAATCATTGAGAGCTTGTAAGGGTGCTGAGGTTGGTTGGCCTTGAACTCTTGGCCTCGCCTTCGCAAGCGCCACGACATCCGGCCGGAGCCACTTTGGGCCCCTGAGATAGAGTCTTACCCTGGCGTTCAGGCTGGAGTGCATGAAGTGCAGTGGTGCAGTCTCAGGTGAATGCATCGACCTCCTGGGCAGGAGTGATCCTCCCATCTCAGCCTCCCTACTAGATGGGACTACAGATGAGAGCCACACTGCCCTGTCTCACTTTGCAATCTTTGGCTACAGGTGTAAAGCCCATTCCTGGAGAGAGGGTCCACTTATTCCAGTTTTTTTTGTCTAAACCGTCCCTGTAATATCCAGTTTTTATTTCTATAGATTGGATGAATGAAGACAGAACATAAAAGACCTTTTTTTTTTTTTTTTGATACAGAGTTTTGCTCTTGTCACCCAGTTTGGAGTGCAGTGGTGAGAGATCTCCACTCACTGTACAACCTCTGCCTCTTGGGTTCAAGGGATTTTCCTGCCTCAGCTTCCTGAATAGCTGGGATTACAGATGCACACCACCATGCCTGGCTAGTTTTTATATTTTTAGTAGAAACAGCGTTTCACCATGTTGGCTAGGCTTGTCTCAAACTCTTAACTTTAGGTAATCTGCCTCCCTTGACTTTCCAAAGCATGGGGATTACTGGCGTGAGCCACAGCACCTGGCTTAGAATGTAAAAGAACTTTAAAGACACTTAACACAACCTCCTAGATCAGGTGCAAATGTTTCCAGGCTAGGCCAGGTGGCTGTAATCCCAACACTTTGAGAGGCTGACAGGAGGATCACTTGAGGTGAGGAGTTGGACACCAGCCTGGTCAACAAAGCAAGATCCCCATCTTTATTTCTAAAGAAAGAAAAATTTCCAGCCTTTTTTTTTTTTTGATATGGAGTCTTGCTCTGTCGCTCAGGCTGGAGTGAAGTGGCATGATCTCAGCTCACTGCAACTTCTGCCTCTGGGTTGAAGCAAATCTCCTCACTCAGCCTCCCAAGTAGTTGGAACTACAGGCATGTACAACCACACCTGGCTAATTTATTTATTTATTTTCATTTTGTATCAGGGAAAGCACAAATGCAGTCCCCACTACCATATATTTTGCAGTTCAGTTTTCCACATTTGAGGAAATCACAGGGGTCAGCACATCCAGAGTGCAATGGCGCGATCTCGGCTCACTGCAACCTCTGCCTCCTGGGTTCAAGCAATTCTCCTGCCTCAGCCTCCTGAGTAGCTGGGATTACAGGCACGCACCACCATGCCCAGCTAATTTTTTGTATCTTTAGTAGAGACGGGGTTTCACCATGTTGACCAGGTTGGTCTCGATATCTTGACCTCGTGATCCACCTGCCTCGGCCTCCCAAAGTGCTGGGATTACAGGCTTGAGCCACCGCGCCCGGCCTGCAATTTTTGTTTTTTTAGTAGAGATGGGGTTTCACCATGTTGGACAGGCTGGTGTCAAATTTCTGACATCAGTTTAACCACCCATCTCGGCCTCCCAAAGTGCTGGGATTACAGGCACAAACCACCTGGCCCACCCTCACATGTATCTGTTTTTCAAAGCTCTTCACTCTTCGTATTATTTATTTATTTATTTATTTATTTATTTATTTATTTATTGGAGACAGGGTGCCACTCTGTGGGCCAGGCTGGAGTGCAGTGGCACAATCACAGCTTACTGCAAACTCCACTTTCTGGGTTCAAGTGACCCTAGGGCCTCAGCCTTCTGAGTAACTGGGATTACAGGCACGCTTCAGTAATTTTTGTATTTTTTTTCAGTAGAGACTGGGTTTCACCATGTTAGCCAGCCTCAACCTCCTGATCTCAAGTAATCCACTCATCTCAGCCTCCCAAAGTCCTGGGGCTACAGGCATGAGCCACCTGCCCAGCCCATTCCTGCTATTATTTAAATTGTATTTTTTTATTGTCAAATAATTTATATTCGGAATCGATAGTTTTACTTGTAGTGTAGCTTTCTGCTCTCTCTCTCTCTCTCTCTCTCTCTCTCTCTCTCTCTCTCTCTCTCTCTCTCTCTCTCGTTTTTTTTTTTTTTTTTTTTTTTTTTTTACCAGGTATTATGTTTCTAAAGTGTTTCTCAGAGAGAATTGGCAACAATAGCTTACAGTGCAAATGGGGTTGGGGCCAGATGGCCTGGGGGTCTGTATTGTCTGAATCAAGTACTGGAATTGATGACCCCTCACGCCCCGGCACCTTCTATTCAAATGATAATAGTTAACGGAATATTGACAACTACTAAGGAATCTGTATCTTTCTATACAGCATGGGGCGCTGAAAAGATTCATTGTTTAGTGAATGTTTACTGGCTGGCTGAGATTCCTGCAAAAGCCTAACTCTGCTACAATGTTCTCAGGTGAATGCCCATTATAACTTTAAAGTTCATATACAGTTCACAAACTCTATTTACATGTGCTACAGATAATTTTAAGAATTCGAGGCTAGGCTTGGTGGCTCATACCTGCAATTCCAGCATTTTGGGAGACCCAGGCAGGAAGATCTTTTGAGTCTTGGAGCTCCAGACCAGCCTGGGCAACATAGGGAGACTTCATCTCCCCAAAATAAATAAATAAATAAATTAGCCAGGTGTGGTGACAGCACCTATAGTCCCAGCTACTCAGGAAGCTAAGGTGGAAGGATCACTTAAACCTGGGAGGTCAACATTGCAGTGAGTCCTGATTATGCCACTGCACGCCAGTCTGGGCAACAGAGGGAGATCGTATGTCAAAAAGTAAACTGTTTTATCTATGTCTTCCTATGAAAATTTGAACTTAGGACTCTTTCCATCAAATCCTGTATTTATACCATCCAAAAAGAATTTGCCTGATGGAATGAAACCGCTGTGAGTCCCTGTGGTTCTAGGATAGCAGCACCTTTTAACACAGGTGTTTGTCCTGTGCACCCTGCTCTCTGGTTCAATAACAATGTGGCACTTAAGACCTAGTGTCTGAGAAAAGAGGACAGTGTGAGCATCTCTGATAGAGGATGAGCAGAAAGAAGTCAGAAATCTGAACAGGATCAATCCAGGCTGTGACCTTTCCAGAGCTTTCCCCCAGCTCTGACCTGCCCTCCTCCTCCCTGGGGTGCCTCCTGGTGTCCCACCACCCTTGGGTGACAGGGGTGCTGTGCACTCCCCCATGGTTTATCCTGCAGAGGAAATTCAGTCATTCCCAGGTTTACTCTGTGTCACTGCAGTCCATTCTCCACAGATACTGAGTTTCTATCTCACTGAGTGACCTCCAAGTGCTCATGTAGCATCAAAAGCCTCTTCTGTCACAATCATGTTTTTGATTATCAATTTAGTAGCATTTCCACAATTTAGTAGCATGAAAAGTTAGAAAGACTAAGAAAAAATTAAGTAATATTTCTTCTGATTATAAAAATAATCTTAGGCCAGATGCAGTGGCTCATGCCTGTAATCCTAGCACTTTGGGGAGCTGAGGCCAGCAGATGAATTCAGGCCAGAAGTTCAAGACCAGCCTGGCCAACATGGTGAAACTTCATCTATACAAAAATTATAAAAATTAGCTGTGGGTGGTGGCACATGCCTGTAATCCCAGCTACTTGAAAGGTTGAGGCAGGAGAATCACTTGAACCTGCGAGGAAGTGATTGCAGTGAGCTGAGATCTTACCACTGAACTCCAGCCTGGGTGACAGTGAGTGAGACTCTGTTTTTTTTTTTTTTTTAAAGGAAGAAATAAAAGTAATCTTAGTTTTAGAAGATTTGGAAAATCCAAGGAAAACAGAAGGAAGAAAATAAAATTATCTGTTAGTTCCTGTCTGAGAGGAATTGTTAGGATTTTGTAGTAGACTCCTGCTGGATTTCTGTTTAGTCATATGTAACAAGGCATACTTTACTAAAAGGTGAATGTGCTGCATATTTTGTTCTAACCTGCCTTTTCACTTAATTGTATTATCAGTATTTTAGCATATCAGTCATTTTTTTCTACTGTGCTTTATTTTTTTATTTATCCTTTTTTATATTTTTATCTTTAATTTTCATTTTATTTATTTATTTATTTAGTATTGTACTTTAAGTTCTGGGGTATAATTTGAGATGGAGTCTTGCTCTGTTGCCCATGCTGCAGGGCACTGGGCACAATCTGGGCTCACTGCAACCTCTGTCCAAGGTTCAAGCCATTCTTCTGCCTCAGCCTCTGGAGTAGGGGGACTACAGGCACCTACCATTATGCCCAGCTAATTTTTGTGTTTTTAGTAGAGATGTGCTTTCACCATGTTAGCCAGGCTGGTCTTGAACTCCTGACCTCAGGTGATTTGCCCACCTTGGCCTCCCAGAGTGCTGGGATTACAGGTATGAGCCACTGCGCCCAACCTCATAGCTCACTACAGCCTCAAGCTCCTGGGTTCAAGTGATCCTCCCACTTCAGCCTCCCAATTAGCTGGGACCACAGGTGCATGCCACAATGATCAGCTAATTTTCTCAAAATTGTTTTGTAAAGACAGAATCTCCCTATGTCACCTAGGCTGGTCTCAAACACTTGGGCTCATGTAATCCTGCCACTGTGGCCTCCCAAAGTGCTGGAATTACAGGTGTGAGCCAACGTTCCTGGCCATGCACCATGATTTTAGAAGCTGTATATGTTTATTTTATATGTTAAAACAGTAGATGTTTAGTTATTGAAGAAGTGAGTTAATGTGGAAAATAATAAAGTATATGTCTAAACACTTATTTTAAATTTAAACAACACTATATTCACTTTGCAATCTTTTGTCTTTTTTTTTTTTTGAAATAGAGTCTCACTCAGTCACTCAGGCTGGAGTGCATGAAGTGCAGTGGCACAGTCTCAGGTGAATGCATCCTCAATCTCCTGGGCTGGAATAACCCTCCCATCTCAGGCTCCCTCCTAGATGGGACTACAGGTACATTTTTTTTTTTTTTTTGGTATATTTTATAGAGACAAGGTTTTGCCATGTTGTCCAGGCTGGTCTCGAATTGCTGGACTCAAGTGATCCGCCTGCCTCAGCCTCCAAAAAGTGCTGGAATAAAAGGTGCGAGCCGGCGGGGCGCGGTGGCTCAAGCCTGTAATCCCAGCACTTTGGGAGGCGGAGGCGGGTGGATCACGAGGTCAAGAGATCGAGACCATCTTGGTCAACATGGTGAAACCCCGTCTCTACTAAAAATACAAAAAATTAGCTGGGCACGGTGGTGCGTGCCTGTAATCCCAGCTACTCAGGAGCCTGAGGCAGGAGAATTGCCTGAACCCAGGAGGCAGAGGTTGCGGTGAGCCGAGATCGTGCCATTGCACTCCAGCCTGGGTAACAAGAGCAAAACTCCGACTCAAAAAAAAAAAGGTGCGAGCCACCTCGCCCCATCTCACTTTGCAATCTTTTGGCTACAGGCATAAAGCCTATTCTTGGAGAGAGGGTCCACTTATTCCAGTTTCTTGTCTAAACCATCCCTGTAATATCTGGTTTTGATTTCTAAACAATGGATGAATAAAGACAGAACATAAGGCTGGGCGCGGTGGCTCACGCCTGTAATCCCAGCACTTTGGGAGGCCGAGGCGGGTGCATCACGAGGCGGGTGGATCACGAGGTCAAGAGATCGAGACCATCCTGGTCAACATGGTGAAACCCTGTCTCTACTAAAAACACAAAAAATTATCTGGGCATGGTGGCGCGTGCCTGTAATCCCAGCTACTCAGGAGGCTGAGGCAGGAGAATTGCCTGAACCCAGGAGGGGGAGGTTGCGGTGAGCCGAGATCATGCCATTGCACTCCAGTCTGGGTAACAACAGCGAAACTCCGTCTCAAAAAAAAAAAAAAAAAAAAGACAGAACATAAAAGACATTTTTTTTTTGAGATGGAGTTTTGTTCTTGTTGCCCAGGCTGGAGTGCAATAGTGAGATCTCAGCTTACTGCACAACCTCTGCCTCCTGGGTTCAAGTGATTCTCCTGCCTCAGCCTTCTGCGTAGCTTGGATTACAGATGCACACTACCACACCTGGCTGATTTTTGTGTTTTTAAGAGAGTTGAGGGTTTCATCATGTTGGCTAGGCTAGTCTCAAACTCTTGACCTTAGGTGAGCTGTCTCCCTTGGCTTCCTAAAGTGCTGAGATTACAGGCATGAGCCACAGCACCTGGCTCAGAATGCAAAAGAACTTTAAAGACACTTAACAGAGCCTCCTAAATCAGGTGCAAATGTTTCCAGGCTAGGCCAGGTGTGGTGGCTCATACCTGTAATCCCAACACTTTAAGAGGCTGACAGGAGGATCATTTGAGGTGAGGAGTTGGACACCAGCCTGGTCGACAAAGCAAGACCCTCATCTTTCTTTCTTTCTTTCTTTATTTATTTATTTTTGAGACGGAATTTCGTTCTTGTTACCCAGGCTGGAGTGCAATGGCGCGATCTCAGCTCACCGCAACCTCCGCCTCCTGGGTTCAGGCAGTTCTCCTGCCTCAGCCTCCTGAGTAGCTGGGATTACAGGCACGTGCCACCATGCCCAGCTAATTTTTTGTATCTTTAGTAGAGACGGGTTTTCCCCATGTTGACCAGGATGGTCTCGATATCTTGACCTCCCAAAGTGCTGGGATTACAGGCTTGAGCCACCACGCCCGGCCCCCTCATCTTTATTTTTAAAGAAGGGAAAATTTTCAAACTTTTTAAAAATATATGGAGCTTGCTCTGTTGTCAAGGCTGGAGTGCAGTGGCATGATCTCAGCTCACTGCAACTTCTGCCTCCAGGGTTCAAGCAAATCTCCTGCCTCGGTTTCCTAAGTAGATGGGACTATAGGCATGTACCACCATGCCTGGCTGATTTGTGTATTTTTAGTAGAGACTGGTTTTCACCACGTTGACCAGACTTGTCTCAAACTCCTGACCTCAAGTGAACCACCCGCCTCGGCCTCCCAAAGTGCTGGGATTACAGGCATGAGCCACTGCACCCAGCCTCAGGTATATGTTTTAAAAAGCTCTTCACTCTATGTATGTATGTATTAGAGACAGGGTCTCACTCTGTCACCCAGCCTGGAGTGCAGTGGCACAATCTCGGCTCACTGCAAACCCTGATTTCTGAGTTCAAGTGATTCTTGGGCCTCAGCCTCCCGAGTAGTGGAATTACCGGCTTATGCCACCACACTCAGCTAATATTTGTTTTTTTCTTTCTTCTTCTTCTTCTTTTTTTTTTTTTTGAGAAGGAGTTTCGCTGTTGTTACCCAGACTGGAGTGCAATGGCCCGATCTTGGCTCACTGCAACCTCCGCCTCCTGGATTCAAGCAATTCTCCTGCCTCAGCCTCCCGAGTAGCTGGGACTACAGGCGTGCACCACCATGCCCAGTTAATTTTTGTATTTTTAGTAGAGACGGGGTTTCACCATGTTGACCAGGATGGTCTCGATCTCTTGACCTCGTGATCCACCCACCTCGGCCTCCCAAAGTGATGGGATTTTAGGCATGAGCCACTGCGCCCGGCCGTTTTTTTCTTTTTAGTAGATACCAAGTTTTCTCCATGTTAGGCAGGCTGATCTCAACCTCCTGACCTCAAGTAATCCACTCACCTCAAAACCCCAAAGTGCTGAAGTTACAGGCATTAGCCACCCCACCCAGCCTATTCCTGGTATTATTATTATTATTATTTGAGATGGAGACTCAATCTCTCACCCAGGCTGGAGTGCTTTGGTGTGATCTCTGCTCACTGCAACCTCTGCCTCCCAGATTCCAGTGATTCTCCTGCCTAAGCCTCCCAAGTAGCTGGGATTACAGGCACATGCCACCACGCCTGGCTAATTTTTTGTACTTTTCATAGAGACGAGGTTTCACCATGTTAGTTAGGATGGTTGTGATTTCCTAACCTTGTGATCCACCTGCCTTGGCCTCCCAAAGTGCTGGGATTACAGGTGTAAGCCACCACACCTGGCCTCCAGGCTTTTAATGACAAATACAACTGGCATAAATGGGTGTTTAGAATGAACGTGGCTGAGTCTTAGGCAGCATGGTGTTGAATTTTTCACATAGATGTACTGATTATCCAAGAGTCCTGTCAACCACCAGTGTTTTATAGAAGAGTGGAGAATGTCAGTTAATTTGGCTAATCAGGTAGTGGAGTTAGGAGAGTGTCTGCCCTGTCCACTGCGTGGGTGTGCACAAGGTTGTTGTCCACTTTCTTGTGGCTGGACAGTTTAGTTTGCTCAGCTGTGTACGATCATCATGATCCTTAGGATGAATTCCTGGAGGTGTAATTGTGCCCATACATGTATTATGTCTTTGAGACATACTGCCAGATAACCAAAAAGTTTGTGCCAGATTTCATCAGATTGTAGGAGTGTCCATTTGCATGTTCTGTTTTCAAAATTGAATTTGATGACAGGTTGAGTGCGGTGGTTGGTGTCTATAATCCCAACACCGTGGGAGGCTGAAGTGGTAGGATCCCTTGAGCCCAGGAGTTTGAGGCCAGCTGGCAGCACAGGGAGACCCCCATCTCTCTACAAATTAAAAAGAATATATGAGCCAGGCATGCTGGCACACCTGTATGTAGTCCCAGCTACTCTGGAGGCTGAGATGAGAGGATTGCTTTACCTCAAGAATTTGAAGCTGCAGTGAGCCTTTATTATACCACTCTATTATACCCTAGGTGATGGCAGAGCAAGACCTTATCTCAAAAAAATTTTTAATGGCCAGGTACAGTGACTCATGCCTGTAATCTCAGCACTTTGAGAGACAGAGGTGGGTGGATCACCTGAAGTCAGGAGTTCATGACCAGCCTGGCCAACATGGTGAAACCCTATCCCTACTGAAAAAAAAAAACAAAAAACAAAAAAAAAACAGCTGGGCATGGTGGTGCGTGCCTGTAATCCCAGCTACTTAGGAGGCTGAGGCAGGAGAATCACTTGAATCTGGGAGGTGGAGGTTACAGTGAGCCAAGATCACACCATTGGCTTCCAATCTGGGCAACAAGAGCAAAACTCTGTCTCAAAAATAAAAATAAAAAATAAATCCAAAAAAGAAAATAATTAGATGACAATTTAAAAAATCTACAAAACATACTCAGTTTGATAGGTGAAAAATTTTTTTTTTTTTTTTGAGATGGAGTTTGGCTCTTGTTACCCAGGCTGGAGTGCAATAGCGCGATCTCGGCTCACCGCAACCTCCGCCTCCTGGGTTCAGGCAATTCTCCTGCCTCAGCCTCCTGAGTAGCTGGGATTACAGGCACGCACCACCATGCCCAGCTAATTTTTTGTATTTTTAGTAGAGACGGGGTTTCACCTTGTTGACCAGGATGGTCTCGATCTCCTGACCTCGTGATCTACCCGCCTCGGCCTCCCAAAGTGCTGGGATTACAGGCTTGAGCCACTGTGCCCAGCCTGATAGGTGAAATTCTAAATTGCATCTTTAGTTTTTTTGATATACAAATGCTTATTTTTCTTTTAAAACATTATCTTTCTTTGTGACCTGATGAACATAACCTGTGCTTATTTTACTGTTCAGGTGTTCGCCTGTTTCCTGGTGGTCTGCATCCACTCTTTTTTTTTTTTTTTTTGAGACGGAGTTTCACTCGTTACCCAGGCTGGAGTGCAATGGCACAATCTTGGCTCACCGCAACCTCTGTCTTCTGGGTTCAGGCAATTCTCCTGGCTCAGCCTCCTGAGTAGTTGGGATTACAGGCACGTGCCACCATGCCCAGCTAATTTTTTGTATTTTTAGTAGAGACGGGGTTTCACTATGTTGACCAGGATGGTCTCTATCTCTTGACCTCGTGATCCACCCGCCTCGGCCTCCCAAAGTGCTGGGATTACAGGCTTGAGCCACAGTGCCCGGCCTGCATCCACTCTTTATTTATTTTTATTTTAGTTTAGTTTTTATAGATTCTCACTCTATCACCCAAGCTAGAGTGCAGTGGTGCAATCCTGGCTCACTGCAAGCTCCATCTCTAGGTTCAAGTTATTCTTTTTCCTCAGTCTCCCAAGTTGTTGGTATTACTGGTGTGTGCCACAACACTTGGCTAATTTTTGTATTTTCAGTACAGATGAGGTTTCAGCATGTTGGCCATGCTGGTCTTAAACTCCGACCTCAGGTAATTCACCCGCCTTGGCCTCCCAAAGTGCTGAGATTACAGGCGGGAGCCACCACGCCAGGCCCCACTCTTTATTAATTAAGAATAATAAACCTGGCCAGGCGTGGTGGCTCATGCCTGTAATCCCAGCACTTTGGGAGGCTGAGACAGGTGGATCATGAGGTCAAGAGATCGAGACCATCTGGTCAACAGGGTGAAACCCCGTCTCTACTAAAAATACAAAAATCAGCTGGGCATGGTGGTGCATGCCTGTAATCCCAGCTACTCAGGAGGCTGAGGCAGGAGAATTGCCTGAACCCAGGAGGCAGAGGTTGTGGTGAGCCGAGATCACGCCATTGCACTCCAGTCTGGGTAACAACAGAGAAACTCTGTCTCAAAAAAAAAAATAATAATAATAATAAAACTTAGTCCATCATTGACAGCAAAATATTCACATTATGTTTGCTTCTTTCATTGAGCCACATTGGAACTGTCATTTATTTTAATATAAGCCTATGGAGGACATATCTTGAATTTTAAAAGTTAATACAGACAATTTGGGGGTAGTTTAAATGTTTATTTGCTTAATTTTTGTACATATTTGTTCATGTTTATTCAGCATGATCATCAAGATTCTTTGAGACCCCTGTTTAAAACAGTGATTTGTATATTCATGGAATGTCTCAGGTAAAGGATTACAGCATAGCATAGTTGCAGCACATTGGATCTTTGCAACTATCGCATAATAGGTTGTCTGATTAAAAGTCAGGATGACTGGCCGGGTGCGGTGGCTCAAGCCTGTAATCCCAGCACTTAGGGAGGCTGAGGCGGGTGGATCACGAGGTTAGGAGATCGAGACCATCCTGGTCAACATGGTGAAACTCCGTCTCTACTAAAAATACAAAAAATTATCTGGGCATGGTGGCGCGTGCCTGTGTAATCCCAGCTACTCAGGAGGCTGAGGCAGGAGAATTGCCTGAACCCAGGAGGCGGAGGTTGCGGTGAGCCGAGATCGCGCCATTGCACTCCAGCCTGGGTAACAAGAGCGAAACTCCGTCTCAAAAAAAAAAAAAAGTCACGATGACTTGGAGTATTTTATATGGTTCTGTTTTTTGGACAGATGTTTCTTTTGCCTTTTAGAAATATAAGGGTTTGAATTAAAATATTTTATGCCACCTGCGTTGCTGGAACCTAAATCATATTTTGTAGGGAAGAAGGATGAAGATGGAGATATTTATGGTGAGTGTTCGATCTCTAAATTTGTCTTCATGGCGGAGTTTGGGGATCAGTCATAAAATCATACCTGTCTTCGGTCTGGCATAACTTTTAAAATAATCGAGGTTTTTTAAAAAACCAGTTATTGGGGCCCACAGTGGCTCCAGCCAGTTGTCGTGGGGCTTGCGAAGGCGAGGCCATGTGTTCAAGGCCAACCTGAGCAACCTTACAAGCTCTCATTAATTGGCAAAAAAACAAAAAAAAAAACAAAAAAAAAACCAGTTATTTACTTTCAGAGGTTATTGTCATTTTAGAGCTTTCTTTGAAAATTTGTCATTTATTAATGGAAACATCTTGTTTGAAATAATGTGCAGCATAAAAGAGAAATCATAGGCCATCATTCGAGTGACATTTGATCCTTGAAACTCTACTTTGTCCTTGTTTTTTGAGCACTGCCTCCCTTGGGCCCCTGTTTTTTGTTAACTTGGGGGTTAGTCTGAAAAGCTAATGGTGAGGAGATTGTGCATTCCTTTATTGAGGCCTAAACTTGCCACATGGCACATTTCGGAGATCGTCATAGGATCCTACTGGAGAATAAATGGTCACGGTCCACTGTGGCAGAACTGCCACCCTGGGTCCTGTGGTCAGATACCACCCATTTAGCCAGAATTATTGCCCTGCATTGATTCTGGACTATGGGCTTCAGGAAGCCCCCGGAGGACAGATTTGGAGGAAGGATGGTAGGTCACTCTGTCAAAGTGCATATTTTTGAGTGACTTAGTTTTTCTTTTTTTGAGATGGAGTTTTGCTTTTGTTGCCCAGGCCGGAGTGCAATGGCACGATCTCGGCTCACTGCAACTTCCACTCCAGGGTTCAAGTGATCCTCCTGCCTTGGCCTCTGAAATAGCTGGGGCTACAGGCATGCTCCACCACGCCCAGCTAATTTTGTATTTTTAGTAGAGACAGGGTTTCACCATGTTGCCCAGGCTGATCTCGAATTCCTGACCTCAGGTTATCCACTCACCTCTGCCTCCCAAAGTGCTGAGATTACAGGCATGAGCCACACACCTGGCTGAGTGATTTAGTTTTTGTTCAAATGGAAATTTAAATTTTGTAAAGGGAAAAAAATTATGCAGAAAATAAGTTATTACAGTGTGTTGCTATCATTAATATATCTAATGAAATAAATAGACTAGATAAACAAAGACTGTCTCTCCCTCTGAAGGAGATGGATTGGTGGTGTTCTCAGGCAAGGGCTGTGCAGACAACTTGCCTCTGAGGCCCCCAGGCCTAAGGTCCTCCATCCTCCCAGGGAGGCTGTTTGCCCTTGCACTGGAGGAATATTTGCCTATCAGGACAAACATGGCTTGTAGCACAGCAGGAGACTGCGTGGGGCAGAGGATTCTGAGTGGACCTGCATGGCTTGGGTTAATTCTCAGGTCTGCCACTTGTCCAGGCTGTGATCCTAGGCAAATACCTCTCCTGAGCCTCAGTTTATTCTGTACAATGAGGGTGACAGGCTGGTGCAGTGGCTTATGCCTGTAATCCCAGCACTTTGTGAGGCCAAGGTGGGCAGATCACTTGAACCCAGGAGACTGAGACCAGCCTGGGCAACATGGAGAAACTCCATCTCTACAAAAATTACAAAATTACCAGGCATGGTGAAACACACCTATAGTTCCAGTTACTCTGGAGGCTGAGGTGGAAGATCACTTGAACCTAGGAGGCAGAGGTTACAGTGAGTTGAGATCCCACCACTGCACTCCAGCCTAGGTCATAGAGTCAGACCCTAACTCAAATAAAAAAAAAAGAAAAAGAAAAAGAGTGCCAGGCACACCCTCCTCACAGGGAAGTGAGGGGTGAAGGAGGTAACAGAGCAGATGCTGGTCCCTGTCTCTGGCTGAACTTGGACAGATTCAAAAGAGGGAGATACAAAGCTTTGAAGAAATTAGGAGTTCCAAACAGGGCTGATCAGAAGTCTGGGAGAGTCTGGGCATGTGGCTCACGCCTGTAATGCCAGCACTTTGGGAGGCCGAGGCAGGTGGATTGCCTGAGGTTGGGAGTTTGAGACCAGCCTGATCAACATGAAGAAACCCCATCTCTACTAAAAATACAAAATTAGCTGGGTGTGGTGGTGCATGCCTGCAATCCCAGCTACTAGCTACTTGGGAGGCTGAGGCAGGAATATTGCTTGAACCCAGGAGGAGGAGGTTGCAGTGAATCGTGATCTTGCCATTACACTCCAGCCTCAGCAACAAGAGTAAAACTCCACCTCAAAAAGAAAAAGAAAAAGAAAAAGAAAAGCCCGGGTGCGGTGGCTCATTCTTGTAATCCCAGCACTTTGGGAGGCCTAGGTGGGCAGATCTCAAGGTCAGGAGTTTGAGACCAGCCTGGCCAACACAATAAAACCCTGTATCTACTGAAAACACAAAAATTAGCTGGGCATGGTGGTGGGCACTTGTAATCCCAACTATTTGGGAGGCTGAGGCAGGAGAATTGCTGGAGGCAGAGGTTGCAGTGAGCAGAGATCGTTCCACTGCACTTCAGCATGGGCGGCAGAGTGAGACTCCGTCTGTGGGAGTGGAGTGGGTGAGTGGAGAAGCTTTTGTGAAACAGTTCAGAGGAACACAAAAGAAGAGAGATTGAGCTGCTGCCCTTTATCCCTATTGCTGTCTTAGATAACTGTCTCTGCATGGCCAGGGTAATCATTTCACTAATAGTCATTAAATATTCTAGTTTGTATCTTTCAAAGAGAACTTTTTTTTTTTGAGACAGAGTCTTGCTTTGTTGCCCAGGCTGGAGTACAAAGGCGAGATCTCGGCTGGGCGCGGTGGCTAAAGCCTGTAATCCCAGCACTTTGGGAGGCTGAGGCGGGTGGATCACGAGGTCAAGAGATCGAGACCATCCTGGTCAACATGGTGAAACCCCGTCTCTATGAAAAATACAACAATTAGCTGGGCATGGTGGCGCGTGCCTGTAGTCCCAGCTACTCAGGAGGCTGAGGCAGGAGAATTGCCTGAACCCAGGAGGCGGAGGTTGCGGTGAGCCGAGATCGCGCCATTGCACTCCAGCCTGGGTAACAAGAGCGAAACTCTGTCTCAAAAAAAAAAAGATCTCAGCTCACTGCAACCTCCACCTCCGAGGTTTAAGTAATTCTCCTGCCTCAGCCTCCAAAGTAGCTGGAATTACAGGCACCTGCCACCATGCCCAGCTAATTTTTTGTATTTTTAGTAGAGACGAGGTTTTACCATGTTGGCCAGGCTGGTCTCACTCTCCTGACCTCAGGTGCTCCACCCACCTTGGCCTCCCAAAGTGCTGAGATTACAGGCATAAGCCATCCCACCTAGCCTCAAAGAGAACTTAAAAAAGATACTCCAAACAGTTAACAATAATAATTCATTATTATTGTCACATAGGCGGTGTTCAGAGCCTCCCTGTTGTCGCAAAATTGGCAGAGTTTGTTTGTATCAGGTTCTAAATTATTTTTCATTGGTTGCGTGTGTATGCTATTTGGATGTACCCTCATTTAATCCATCCTGTCGATGGGCTGTGAACTGAATGTAATTTACAGAATGAAACCCTATCCTTCTAACAAGTGGTGTTAGGAGGTGGGGCCTTTGGGAGGTTATTAGGGCTGGATAAGGTCCTGAGGGCAGAGCCGCCACAGGGAGATACATGGTCTTAAAGGAGGTCCCAGTGTGAGTTTGAGTTTGTTCTCATTCTGCCTCGTGGAGCTGGACTCAGCGAGGAGCCAGCCTCAGCAACCAGAAAGCGGGCGGTGATCTCTGACTTCTCTCCAAAACCGTGAGAAATAATGCTGCTTGTAAGTCACCACGGCTTTGGCGCTGTGGTAGAGCAGCCTGAAGAGACATCTAGGTTGTTTGCCTTTATTTAATCATATCTGTGATGAATATACTGCAGTTGGGTTTGGCTCTCATTTCCTCAGGCTGAACCTCCAGCTGGGGTTGCCCTAAAATTGTTGGCAGAGGAATTCCCACATTGGAGTGTCTTAGTCTCTCTGAAAATGGGACTTGTTGGGACTCCAAAGAAGGAAGCACCAGGCTCCAGGGTGGTTGGTCCAAACTGTTCATTAGGGGAACTTATCTGGTGGTGTAGCCTGTGCTTGGATAGGCACTGAGAGAAAAGGATGTTCTGTTTAGGTGTGTCCCTGTCAAGGGTGTCATGGTATGGAGTTTACAGGAAAGGTTCAGAAATTTGGCTCAGGGCCAGTTTGAATTTTCCACATTTTGGGTAAAAATTCTAACATCTTTGATTAGTGTCTGGGAATATTCATGCCCCAGCTTGGGTTCAAGCCTGCAGGAGAAATGAGCTGCCCAGCTCACAGAGCAGTCAAAGCGCTGGGTGTTTCTTGGTCAGGACAGGAGAGAAAGTGGGAAAACTGGGGGACATCACAGTTCCTTTTGTTGGCTTCTTGGAGGTGGAGTTACAGGGTCACGAAGGAGGAAGGACTCGGAGGGTTGGGTAGGGTTGGGCAGGAGCCAGGCAGCAGAGCCGGGTCTGTCTCTGCTCACACATCTGCCAGTCCAGCAGTGGAGGCTTTCCTTTTTCTCTCAGTAGGAAAGGAATGGAATGCAGTGGCTTCTGTGTTCACAACTTAGGGTCTTTTATAAAATAGGTATTATCCTAGGAGGCATTTGTGTTTTTTTTTTTGAGACGAAGTTTTGCTCTTGTTACCCAGGCTGGAGTGCAATGGCGCGATATCTGCTCACCACAATCTCTGCCTCCTGGGTTCAGGCAATTCTCCTGCCTCAGCCTCCTGAGTAGCTGGGATTACAGGCATGCGCCACCATGCCCAGCTAATTTTTTGTATTTTTAGTAGAGACAGGGTTTCACCATGTTGACTAGGATGGTCTCGATCTCTTGACCTCGTGATCCACCTGCCTCGGCCTCCCAAAGTGCTGGGATTACAGGCGTGAGCCACTGCGCCCGGCCCGCATTTGTGTTTTAATTGACTTAATGGTTCTTATCCAAAGCCTGATCTGACTGTTAATTTGTGTACAGTTTTTCTTTAGTTCTAAAAATAATGATACTCAGGAAAGTTATAACATTTTGTAAATGTTGACCTTGCATGTAAGTTTATAGGTTATTATATATATTTTTAAAGTGCTGTTTTTCAGGGAGTTATTCTCCATTGTATTTTTGAATTGGTTATTATTGCTTTTGTGGATTTTTGTCTATTTTTCTCAAGGATTCTTATGACTGATAAAACCTGAATGTGGATGATCACATACTACAGAATGCACAGCTATGAAGTATAGAACTCAGTGATTTTTAAAAACGTTGCACACTTGTGTCTCTACTACCCAGGCGATGCTACAAACAGTACAGACTCATTCTGGGCAGTGCCCTCCCTCTGCTTCTCAGGCTCAATGTCAAGCCTATGAGAAGTTAACTATGCTTACAACAGCAATACTTGGCTCACTGAACAGGTGTCCTTTATCGGTTCTACTGTTTTTTGTTTGCTTGTTTGAGACAGAGTCTCACTCTGCCACCAGGCTGGAGTGCAGTGGTGCCTCCCAAAGTGCTGGGATTACAGGAATAAGCCATTGTGCCCGGCCTGTTCTTCTATTGTTAAAGTTGAGTTTGGTTATTTTCCATTTTTAGCAACGATGACAAGCTAGTTTTGAACACCTTGCCACAGGCTTTGGTGTACATCTGTTTGTGCTCCTATTGAGTGTTTCACAGGGTGGCACGGTGGGGTGGTAGGGCACGTGGTAAGTCCATGGGGTCTCCCTTTCTGCCCAATGGTTTTCCAGAGCACACAGTACGTAGGACCCTTCTCCTGCTCCTTTGTTACCTGCTTGTGGTGTCATGTCACTGTATAACAGCTTTTAGCCATTTTATTTGGTGTGCATTAGTTACATTGGGGTTTCAATTTGTTTTTCATGGTGATTAAGCGTGTTGAGTACTTTTTCTTGTACTTGCTGGTTTTCAAATAACCTTTGTTTTGTTTTGTTTTGTTTTTTTGCCAATCATTGAGAGCTTGTAAGGTTGCTGAGGTTGGTTGGCCTTGAACTCTTGGCCTCGCCTTCGCAAGCGCCACGACATCCGGCCGGAGCCACTTTGGGCCCCAACCTTTGTTGTTAGATGCCTGTTAGAGGCTCTTGTCCACTTAAAAGAATGGGTTGTTTGGGGCCCTGCGCGGTGGCTCAAGCCTGTAATCCTAGCACTTTGGGAGGCTGAGGCGGGTGGATCACGAGGTCCAGAGATTGAGACCATCCTGGTCAACATGGTGAAACCCCATCTCTAAAAATACAAAAAAAAAAAAAAAAAAAAATTAGCTGGGCATGGTGGCGCGTGCCTGTAATCCCAGCTACTCGGGAGGCTGAGGCAGGAGAATTGCCTGAACCCAGGAGGCGGAGGTTGTGGTGAGCCGAGATCGCGCCATTGCACTCCAGCCTGGGTAACAAGAGCGAAACTCCGTCTCAAAAAAAAAAAAAAAAAAAAAAAGAATGGGTTGTTTGGCTCATGCCTTGCGGTGAAGGTTTGTGACTAGCTGGTCAACACTTCAAAGAGACCCTACATTGCCTCCAGGAGGCAACAGATGGCATCTCTTTTAAAAGGAGGCGCTGTTTGTCTTTGTGTGGTGATTTGTAGGGCTTGTCTTATTTTGGACCTGGGTCATGTCTATGTATTGCAAATATGTCCTCCCTGTCTCTGGCTTGCTTTTTTAGAATTTTTTTTGAGACAGAGTTTGGCTCTTGTTACCCAGGCTGGAGTGTAATGTCGCGATCTCAGCTCATTGCAATCTCCGCCTCCTGGGTTCAGGCGATACTCCTGCCTCAGCCTCCTGAGTAGCTGGGATTACAGGCACGCGCCACCGTGCCCAGCTAATTTTTCGTATTTTTAGTAGAGATGGGGTTTGACCATGTTGACCAGGATGGTCTCGATATCTTGACCTCATGATCCACCCGCCTCGGCCTCCCAAAGTTCTGGGATTACAGGCGTGAGCCACCGCACCCGGTACTTTTTTAGAATTTTTAAGCGTTTCTTTTGATGAAGAGGTTATCGATCTGCCTATTTCTATTAAAATATTGCTTCTGCATTAGTCTCTTTTTTCTTCCCTTCAAATTACATATTTGTTAGGGCTTTTTACATTATTCTGTGCACCTTAGATTTTTTTTTTTTTTTTTTTGAGACAAAGTCTTCCTTTGTCACCCCGGCTGGAATGCAGTGGCACACTGCAACCTCTGCCTCCTGGGTTCAAGCAATACTTCTACCTCAGCCTCTCGAGTAGCTGGGATAACAGGCACCTGCAACCACATCTGGCTAATTTTGGTACTTTTTAGTAGAGACCAGGTTACACTGTTGGCCAGGCTGGTCTTGAACTCCAGATCTCAGGTGATTTGCCCACCTTGGCCTCCCAAAGTGCTGGAATTACAGGCATGAGCCACTGTGGCTGGCCTAAAAAACTATTTTTACAGAGACTGCATCTCATTCTGTTGCATAGGCTGATCTTGAACTCCTGAAACCTGGATATTTTCTCTAGCTTTGTCTCATGTACACCAGGTCCTCAAATAATTTTGTTAAAACATGGATGAGAAAAATCAGCTCTCGAGCCACTGTCTGGGTTTTGTTTGCATGTTCTCCTCTTGTCTGCAAGTTTTCTTTTGGTGCTCAAGTTTCCTCCCACATCCTACACTGCGCTCCTGAGGTGAATGGGTGGGCCTACGATCATGGCCTCAGGGAGGGTGGACCTATGTGACAGCACCCCGCTGTGGGATGGTGTGTTGGCCAAGATCGGTTTCCACCTTGTGCCATGAGCCATTGAAATAGGCTCTGGCCACCTGAGACCTGGAAGTGAAATAAGCAGGTTGGAATACAAATAAAAACAAATTACTATCAAATAAAAATTTCTAAAACATTATTATACAATTGTATGACAATAAACTATGTAGTTTTAAAGCATCCAGTCATCATATTTGTGGTCGTGACTGTATGGTGTGGTAGGAGGTGCTCCCTCCAACTGTGGCTTTATAAAAATTTATTTCATATGTATGTATATAATCTTTGGGATGGAGTCTTGCTCTGTTACCCAGGCTGGAGTGCAGTGGCACAGTCTTGGATCACTGCAGCCTCCGCCTCCTGCATTCAAGCAATTCTTCTGTCTCAGCCTCCCCAGTAGCTGGGACTATAGGTGCGCCACCATGCCTGGCTAATTTTTGTATTTTTTTTTTTTTTTGAGACGGAGTTTTTTGCTCTTGTTACCCAGGCTGGAGTGCAATGGCGCGATCTCAGCTCACCGCAACCTCCGCCTCCTGGGTTCAGGCAATTCTCCTGCCTCAGCCTCCTGAGTAGCCAGGATTACAGGCACGCTTCACCATGCCCAGCTAATTTTTTGTATTTTTAGTAGAGAGGGGTTTTACCATGTTGACCAGGATGGTTTCAATCTCTTGACCTCGTGATCCACCCGCCTCAGCCTCCCAAAGTGCTGGGATTACAGGCGTGAGCCACTGCCCTAATTTTTGTATTTTTTATAGAGACGGAGTTTCACCATATTGGTTAGGCTGGTCTTGAACTCCTGACCTCAGGTGATCCATCAACCTTGGCCTCTCAAAGTGCTGGGATTACAGGCCTGTATAACCACACCCAGCCTATCACCACTACAATTGCCATCACACACTCATTCATCAAAATTGTGGTAATTGCCTTGTTTTTATTAATATTCAGTGGATATGTAGCTCACATTTATTTCAATGTATGTTAGAAATGTTTTTAATTTGTTTTTACTTTTCTCGTTTTTTCTGGAGACGGAGTTTCGCTCTTGTTACCCAGGCTGGAGTGCAATGGCGCAATCTCGGCTCACCGCAACCTCCGCCTCCTGGGTTCAGGCAATTCTCCTGCCTCAGCCTCCTGAGTAGCTGGGATTACAGGCACGCACCACCATGCTCAGCTAATTTTTTGTATTTTTAGTAGAGACGGGGTTTCACCATGTTGACCAGGATGGTCTCGATCTTTTGACCTCGTGATCCACCCGCCTCAGCCTCCCAAAGTGCTGGGATTACAGGCTTGAGCCACCGCACCCGGCCGTTTTTACTTTTCTTAAAAAAATGTCTTAAATCTTTCTTTAGAAGTTTGCTGACATTTTGTGATCAGAAATATGCTGGAGGAATTTAACTCTGGTTTATATTAATGAGCGTATGTTAAGATTCCTTTGTTATTTATAGGCTTCCTTAAAGACACAGTTTCTATTAAGTGAGGATTTACTGTACAGTTAATGCATTATTTCTTTTCCTCTGGAACTTCCTTTAGATGTCTTTCATGGTTTTTATTTCTTCTGTTGAAATTCTCAATCTTGAGCTTTAATATCTTGGATGTTTAATGATAGATTTGTTAGGGTTACTCCTGGTGACCCCATGTGTCTGTTTCTTTGGTTGTGCTTTTTTTTTTTTTTGAGACAGAGTTTCGCTCTTGTTACCCAGGCTGGAGTGCAATGGCGCGATCTCGGCTCACCGCAACCTTCGCTTCCTGGGTTCAGGCAATTCTCCTGCCTCAGCCTCCTGAGTAGCTGGGATTACAGGCACACACCACCATGCCCAGCTAATTTTTTGCATTTTTAGTAGAGACGGGGTTTCACCATGTTGACCAGGATGGTCTTGATTTCTTGACCTCGTGATCCACCCGCCTCGGCCTCCCAAAGTGCTGGGATTACAGGCTTGAGCCACCGTGCCCGGCCCTGGTTGTGCTTTTTGGTCATGACTTTCCTTCCTGTCTGCTTAGGGATATTTTCATTGCCAGCTGGATATTTTATTTTATTGAGACAGAGTCTTGCTCTGTCACCCAGGCTGGAGTGCAGTGGTGTGATCTTGGCTTACAGTACCCTCTGCCTCCTGGGTTCAAGTGATTCTCCTGCCTCAGCCTCCCAAGTAGCTGGAATTACAGATGTGCACCACCATGCCCAGCTAATTTTTGTGTTTTTAGTAGAGACGGGGTTTCACCATGTTGGCCAAGCTGGTCACAAACAGGTCTTACTTTTAAGTATTGAATCTATTTTGATTCCATTTTTGTGTATGGTGTGTGATAAGGGTCTAATTTCATTCTGCACATGGATGTCCAGTTTTCCCAATACCACTTATGAAGAGACTGTCCTTTCCCCATTGTGCGCTTTTGCCACCTTTCTCCAAACTTTAGATGGCTTTAAAAGTGTGGCTTTATTTCTGGTCCCTTGATTCTGCTCCTTTGGTCTATGTGGGGCTTCATCTCTGAGCTCCCCAGGTTTCCTGGCAGGATTCAGTATGTAGTGAGCATGTGGCTGGAGTCTCCTTTGGTTCCTTTGCCACATGGATGCCCCCCATAGGGCAATTCACATATGATAGCTGGCTTCCTCAGATAATGTGAGCATACACCAGTAAGACAGGAGTCATGGTCTATTTCTTGAGACCTGATCTCACTTCTGCCAGACCCCATAGTTAGAAGCAAGTCAGTAGATCAGCCCACCAGTAGATCAGCTCTCACAAAGGGAGGGCTTTAGATAAGGCCAGGAATTCTGGTGGCAGGATAGTTGGGCCATCCTGGAGGTCTCCACACCTTACCTGCGTGAGTGAGATTTCTTTGAGGCCTGCTTTCCTCAGGTGACAAGAGAGCTACTGGCCACTCTAGGCTGAGGCTGTCACAGCTGAGCCCCAGAGCAAACTCCCCCTCCAAGAGCCTCATGCTGGAACTGCCTGGGTCCATGGCTAGATAGAAGAAAGATGTTTCTTGTCTGTGGGCTGTATTCATTCTGAAGTCTGAGGGAGTGTCTTAAGTGCTACACAGGAGTTCCAAGAATGGGTTAAGCAGAGACTGTCTGAATGCTGTGGCAAGGGGGACTAAGGCTCCACTGGGGCACAAACAACTGAGGCATTGGCATCAGGTTCCCACTGATGAGGCAGTTGTATTTGTAGGGTTGCTTGGTCTCCTTTCCAGGGCTCTCCAAAATCTGTTTTTTCTTTTTTTGACATGGAATCTCACTCTGTGGCCCAGGCTGGAGGGCAGTGGCACAATCTCAGCTTACTGCCACGCTCACTGGTTTCAGCAATTCTGCCTCAGCCTCCTAAGTAGCTGAAACTACAGGCGTATGGCACCACACCTGGCTAATTTTTGTATTTTTAGTAGAGATGGGGTTTTGCTATGTTGGTCAGGCTGCTCTCAAACTCCTGACCTCAGATGATCTGCCCACCTTAGCCTCCCAAAGTGCTGGGATTACAGGTGCAAGCCACTTTGCCCAGCCCCCAATCTGTTTCTCAGCTCCTTAAAATTATACCCCAAACTTATGTATTGATTAAAAGTGTATTATGCATTTTAATTTGCAGTATTGTTTTCTGCTTTTTTTTTTTTTTTTTTTTTTTTTTTTTGAGACGGAGTTTCGCTCTTGTTACCCAGGCTGGAATGCAATGGCGCGATCTCGGCTCACCGCAATCTCCGCCTCCCAGGTTCAGGCAATTCTCCTGCCTCAGCCTCCTGAGTAACTGGGATTACAGGCACGCACCACCGTGCCCAGCTAATTTTTTGTATCTTTAGTAGAGACGGGGTTTCACCATGTTGACCAGGATGGTCTTGATCTCTTGACCTCGTGATCCACCCGCCTCGGCCTCCCTGTTTTCTGCTTTATAACATGGGATATGTGTCTTTTTTTTTTTCTTTGAGATGGAGTCTTGCTCTGTCACCAGGCTGGAGCACAGTGGCACAGTCTCGGCTCACTGCAACCTCTTCCTCCTGGATTCAAACGATTCTTCCACCTCAGTCTCCCGAGTAGCTGGGACTAAAGGTGCGTGCCAACTGCCTGGCTAATTTTTGTATTTTTAGTAGAGATGGGGTTTCACCATGTTGGCCAGGATGGTTTCGATGTCTTGACCTCATGATCCACCCACCTCAGCCTCCCAAAGTGCTGGGATTACAGGTGTGAGCCACCACGCCCGGTGGGTTATATATATATATATATATATTTTATATATATATTTTATATACATATATATAATATATATATATATATATTTTTTGAGACAGAGTTTCGTTCTTGTTACCCAGACTGGAGTGCAATGGCACGATCTCGGCTCACTGCAACCTCCACCCCCTGGGTTCAGGCAATTCTCCTGCCTCAGCCTCCTGAGTAACTGGGATTACAGGCACGTGCCACCATGCCCAGCTAATTTTTTGTATTTTCAGTAGAGACGGGGTTTCACTATGTTGACCAGGATGGTCTTGATCTGTTGACCTCGTGATCCACCCGCCTCGGCCTCCCAAAGTGCTGGGATTACAGGCGTGAGCCACCGCGCCCGGCCCCCGGTGGGTTATATTTCTTCTAGTCATTAAATGTGTCCCTCAGTGAAGGTGTATGTAGTTTTCCTCTTGGCTTTGCATAGTTTTTTAGTATTACAATTATTCCTGGGTATTTTGCATTTGAATGGCTATTGTGAAAATGGTTTATTTATCTACCACATTGGTAATATACAGAAAAGCTATTCATATATTTTTTATATTGATGTTCATGGGGGCAGAGTGGTGAATTTGTGTCTTTCTGTTCCCTTGTGGAACTGGTGCAGCCGCCACTGGGCAGCTTCGCATTCCTGTCTCAGTGCACCAGTTAACCATGGCGCTGGTTACAGAGCAAAGGTGTGCGAGTGGGTGAAAACTTGCCTTTGCCATTAGCCTGAGTGTTAACCTTATCAAGTCCATTGCTGAGGCAGTGTAGCCAGTAATATGTGCAGATTTCTATCACGTCCATGTGTGGCTTTGTCTCCAGTTCACCATTAGTAGGTGTTTTCGTTGTGCCTGGTAACAAATGTCTACAAATGAGGTTGGTTGTAATGTTCTGGTTCTGTGGCCTCATTTTCAGATTCTCACATCATTATTATACTTAGTAAAACCTCTCCTCTTCCATACTGTTGTTTGGCCTCCGTCTTGTTTTCCTGCTTCTGTGCTGGAACATCACCTGCATTTCAGCTAGGAAGCTACTGCCTGGGGGCCACATCCCCCCACCTGCTGTTCTTATCCGTAGTTTTTATTGAATGTTAATTTCATGTTAAAACTCAACCACATTGATTTGTTTACAATCACCTTTGGCTGCTTTCTTGCCAAAGTGGCTTAGCTGAGAACTTGTGATGAGGACTGGAGGACTCTCAAGGCTGAATTATTTACGGAGCAGCCCTTTAAGGAGAAGTTGTTTCCACCCTCTGCTTGCCTCTCCCTTGCCACTCCTGGGCCTGTTTAGTCTAGACTGAAGGGCACTTGCTTGAGCACTTTTGTTGCAAAATTCCTGCCCTTACAGAGCTTATACTTCAGTGGGGATACAGGCAATAAAGAGCAAAGTGTACAGCAAATTAGAAAATGCAAGAAGAGTCAAGCCGGGAGTGGTGAGCAGAACTGGGAGGCTCACACAGGCCACACTCAGGTGTTCTGAATTTGTTCCCAACCTGGCTGCCCTTCTACCTGTGTGCTGACTCCACCTTTCCTTTCATACAGGGACCTTCCAGAGTAATGGACTATCTTCACACCTTTTCTCATCAATGCCCTCCTTGAGGGCCTGTGGATCCCCAAAGAAAGAGTCTCCTGAACTGAGCACACAGGCATAGTCACCACAGGGCCATGTGGCCAGGGTGTGGAGTGGCTGGGAGGGGAAGCTGGAGGGGGAGCAGTGGAGGCAGGGTGGGCGGGGCACCATCTCCTTTCTGCACAGTCTCTTAAGAGTTTGCACCTGTTGTGTGGGCAACGAATGCAACTTTAGGGTTATGAGAATTGTGGTCACTTGTGCATTTTTTTTTTTTTTTAAAAAGATGGCAGTAATAAGACATCCTTCCAGGGCTGCGACTGACTGCTGTGAGCAACAACATAATGGGATTTCTAAACGTGAGTACAGCAGCAGGTATCACTGTATTCCTGCCTGGGCTGTGAGTGGGTGCGCTGCATCCTCAGGCATTGTCCCTCTGTGATGGGGCCCAACTTGCTGGGGTTTCACTGAGGCAGGACTCAGCACTAGCAGTAAACAGATCTGTTTCTGAGGTGTCTTCTGAATGTTCCACATGTTCTGCTGCCACAGGGATGAGGAGCAGCCTCAGCTCCACCTGTCTCCACCAATGAGTAAAGCCAATTCCCTAACCAAGGCAGGGGACACCTCCTACCTGCAGTCCCTGATCGTGTGCAGTTTTCAAAGTGTTCCTTCATTTGTACGTTGTCATGATGAAGAAAGAAGTCAATAGCAAAGTGACCCTCTTACGGAGTTTTGAAATGGGGTTGTCATGGGGAGCAATGATCTGCAGGGGACCTTGGGTCTGGCATGACCTTGACACTGAGCAAGTGAGAAGGCAGCTGTCCTTTGACAGCTACTATTTTGTTTGTCCAGCATGCAGGTAAGTTAGTCCCGTGCAGGTAAGTTACTCCAGTGGACCATGACAAGGGGCACTAACTTGAAGAAATGGCCATGTGCTGAACTAAAAACTTCACAGATACTCACCCAGACCAATGGTCAGAGACAGGAAGCATCCCCATGAGAAGTAGAGGAAGCTGAAGATGAGGAGCTGATCCCCTCACAGGTACACTAGTCCCCTCTCATCCTCCAAAATGTGTTCCAAGAGTTGACATTATCCATCTGGCCTTATTAACCTCCCGGCCTTTCTCACCCAGTCTTCATGACTCTGCCTAAAAATCCTGCCCCTACCCAACTGGCTATAACTTCCTGCCATGTCTACCTGTTCTTACTCACCTGGTTGCAATTTGCTGGCCTCAATCTCCCTTCAAAACCCAGTTTGTTTTGCCCACTAAGATTGACCCACCCGCCTTATGAACCTCTAGCTAGTGCTCTTCTGCCCTTGATCCCTGGCCTTGTCCACTTCATATTACAACCTTGGCCAGACCCCATTAGCCTTTCCCACCTGGCTTAACACTGCGGGCCTTAACCTCATGACCTTAACAACCTGGATTAGCCCACTAGTTTTCTCGACTAGTCTTACTGATCATATGTGACCCACATGGCCCCCAACCTTGGTTTACCCAATTATCCGATGCCTTACTTATTTATTTAGTTTTTAGTCTAACAAGCCTTAAGGACCTGGATTTACCTCTCTAGGTTTTCTCCCCTGGTTTCATCATCTCCCTGCCCCTTTTCCCGATGTTCTACCCCCGACTCCATGCCCCAGCTCCAGCCCCAGCCCCAGCCCCATAATTAGACGTCTTGCATTACCGACCTGGCCTTAACCTCCCGACCTTCCCAATCTGGATGACCAACACAGCTTGCCAACCTGGCCTTGCCACCTCTCCCCAGCCTTTCATTCCAACACACGTGGCCTTACCTCCTCACCTAGTTAGCCTAGTATTAATGTCTTGGCATTACCCAGGTGGAGTTAGCCACCTAACTCTATTCAGGAAGGCCTTAACTTACTGGCCTAAGCCACCCAGACTTTTCAATCACTTGGCAACTTAGATTTAGCCACTTGTTTTAGGAACCCCCTGGCCTTACTCATCCACTAGGAATCTCCTGGCCTCATGCCCCTAGCATACCTACCTTCCCTTACCCTTGTGCCATTAATGACCCATCCTTACCAACCCAAATCACCCAGCTGATCTCACCTCTCCAGCTTACCCAGTTGACCTTCAAAATCACTCTCAAGCTTCTAGCCTTCCTCAACTGTCCCAGCCCCACTGGCCTTAACCTGGTATTATTATGCCCAGTCCCGGCCTTTGGCTTTTCTTTCATGGGATCTTCACCTGGCAGCACTCCTTGTGTCTGCATTTGCCTAACCTTAGCCAGTAGGCCTTCCCCACCTGACCTCATTAACCTTAGGGCCATACTCACCTGCCCTCTTCACATGCTCGGCCTTAGCCAGCAAAATGTAATCTCCTGGCCTCATACTTACCTGGTGTTTACCACCTCGTTTTATTCTGCCGGCCTTCACCTTCCTTGTGGCCTTCCCCACACTTCTTGCCCACCTAATGTTAGCCTTCGGTCATCATTTGTGTGGCTTGGAGAATTGTGCTTAATCCAACTGGATGTTTTTCTCATTGATTTCCTGGCCTGGGAATAGTCTTCTATTCCACTGGATCTCAACACCTGGTTTTAACAACCTGACTGCACTCAGTAGAATTTTGCAAGCTCATTGGCTTCATCACCATATCTCCTCTTCCTGATACTAGGAATCTGGGGTTTATCTATCTCACTTTATTAACCTCCTGGACATTCTGAGAAGTCTTAATTTCCTGGACTAAAACTCTTTCCCTTACCCACCTATTACTTCCCACTCACCATTATCCACCTGTTCTTGCCCACTTGGCTTCAATTTTCTGGCCTCAGTCGCTGATCAAGACCCATGTGATCTTGCCTGTGAGAACTTACTCCACTGCTGTTAATCCATGGTCTTACCCACCTCATTTTACGGCCCTGGACATACCCCATTAGCTTCCCCACCTGGCCTAATCCTTACGGGCCTTAACCTCATGGCCTTAACAACCTGGATTCGCAACCTAGCTTTTCCACCTAGTCTTAGGACCACACATGACCCACGTGGCCTTCATACTTGGTTAACACAATTGTCCTTGGCCTTCTGGTTTCATCTACTGGGCCTTAAACCACTGGATTTCCCTCCCTAGGTGTAATTCTCTGGACGTATCCCCCTGCTTCTATTCTCTGGATTTCCCATTGCTCCCCAACCCTTGGACTTAGACACCTTGCATGAGCCACCTGAACTTACTCACCTGGCCTTAACCTCATGCCCTCACCAACCTGCATGACCAGCCTAGTAAGATAGCTTACTAACCTTTCATTCTAACTCACATGGCCTTAACAGCCTGACCTAATCTGCCTAGCTTTAACCTCTTATCGGGGGATACATCCAGTGAAGACAGCCACCTAGCAGCTCTGTCAAGGAGGCCTTAACTTAATTAGCATTACCCACTCAGCCTATTCAATTGCTTGGCTTCCTGACATAGTCTTAACCTCAGTTTTTAACCAACTTAGATTACTGAAATGCCTTATGAACCTCCTGGCCTTATTCAGTAGCAATCCCCTGAACCTATGCACCTGGCTTACACACCTGGACTTCACCTTTCATGTCCTTACCAACCAAGCCTTACCTTGTTACCTTCACATTTAGTCTTTTTTTGAGATGGTGTCTTGCTCCGTTCCCTAGACTAAAGTGCAGTGGCACTATCTCAGCTCACTGCAACCTCCCCTTCCTGTATTGAAGTGATTCTTACATCTCAGCCTCCAAAGTCACTGGGATTACAGGTGTGTAGCCCTATTTATGGCTAATTTTTGTACATCTAGTAGAGACAGGGTTTCACTGTGTTGGCCAGCCTGGTCTTGATAATCCTGACCTCAAGTAATCTGCTTACCTCCTGAAGTTCTGATATTACAGGCACGATTGTGGTCCCTGCTCACAATTACTCTTAAACACCTCCCAGCCTTACTGCCATTATCCTCTGTCCTCTTTCACAGCATTTGCCTTTGATGTTACCACATGGCCTTACTGACCTGGTCTTACCCACTTGCCTTGTTCACCTCCTGGCTTTAGCTACTATGTCTTCTTCACCTGACCTCATTAACCTTATAACCAAACTCAACTGACATATTGAACTGCCTGGCATCAGTCAGCCATCATGACTTAATCTGCTGGCAGTATACCCTTCTGGTGTTGACCACCTGGTTTTATTCAGTTGGTCTTCACCTCCTTGCCTCAGGTCACCATTTGACTGGTTTGGTGACTTGCCCTTAATCCTACTGGATATTTCCCCTGTTGATTTCACAGCCTGGGGTTACTAAAATAGTTCTTTATCGAGCTGATTTGGACGTCTGGTTTTAACAACCTGGCCAAACTCAGCCAACCTCATTAATTGACTTCATCACTTTATCCTCATGGTACTACAAACTTGACATTATGCATCTGGCCTTATTAATTCCCAGCCCTACTCGTCCAGTCTTTATTATGACTTTAACTAAAAGTTATGTTCTTACCCAACTGGACATACCTTCCCATCATTGTCCTTGTGTTCTTACTCACTGGGTTATAATTCTACGGCCTCAATCTCCCATCAAGACCCAGCTGACTTTACCCACTAAGATTTGCCCACCTGCCTTACGAAGCTCCTGCCATTGCTCCCCTGCCCTTTGCCTTCTTGCCTTATCCACCTCATTTTCCAGCCCTGGCCAGAGTCCATTAACCTTCCCCAGCTGGGCTGACCCTATGGGTCTTAACTTCATGGCCTTAATAACCTTCATTAGCCAGCTCATTTTTCCAGCTAGTCTTACTGATCATATGTGACCCACATGGCCTCCACACTTGGTTTTCACAACAGTCCTGAGCCTTTTGGTATTAGCTAACAGGCCATAAGCCCCTAGGTTTACCGACCTAGGTTTTGTCCCCTGGTATTATCACCCTGCCCTTTTTCCATAGCTTTAACCCCAACTCCAGCCCCAGCCCCAGCTATAACCCCAGCCTCAGCTTTACCCCCAATTCCATGTCCCAGGTGCAGGCCCAGGCCCAGGCTAAGGCCCTGCTCCAGCCCTAGCTTTATCCGCAACTCCATGTCCCAGGCCCAGCCCCAGCCCCAGCTTTACTGCCAACTCCATGTCCATGTCCCAGCTCCAACCCCAGCTTTACCCCTAACTCAGCCCTAGCTTTACCCCAACTCCATGTCCCAGGCCCAGGCCCAGTCACAGCCCCAGCTTTAACCACTACCCCATGCTCAGGCTCAGGCCAAGCCCCATCGCCAGCCCTAGCTTTACTCCAACTCCATGGACCAGGCCCAAGCCCAGGTCAAGGGCAAGGCCCAGCCCCAGCTTTACTGCCAACTCGATGGCCCAGACCCAGGCCCAGGCCCAGCCAAAGCCCCAACCCTAGTTTACCTCCAACTCCATATCCCAGCTCCAGCCCCATCCCCAGATTTTTCCCCAAATCCATGGCCCATCCCCAGCCCCAGCCCTAGGTTTACCCCCAACTCCATGGCCCAGGTCCAGGCCCAGTCACAGCCCCAGGTTTACCCCCAACTCCATGGCCCAACCCCAGCCCCAGGCCCAGGACAAGGCCCCAGACCGGGCTCAGTCCCAGCCCTACATTTACTCCCAACTCCATGTCCCAGCCCCAGCCCCAGCTCCAGCTTTGCCCCCAACTTTATGTCCTAGCCCCAGGCCCAACCCTAACTTTACCCCCAACTCCATGTCCCAGTCCCAGGCCCTTAATCCTACTGGGTGGGTTCCCTGTTGATTTCACAGCCTGGGGTTACTGAAATAGTCCTTTATTGAGCTGGATTTAGGTACCTGGTTTTAACAACCTGGACAAAGTCAGCCAACCATATTCACCTGTTTGCATTCATCACCTTATTTTATCCTCATGCTATGACAAACTTGCCATTACCCATCTGGCCTTATTAACCTCCTTGCCCTACTCACTTAGTCTTCATGACTTTGCCTAAAAATCCTGGCCTTACCTGACTGGCCATAACTTCCTGCCATTGTCCACATGTTCTTACTCACCTGGATGTAATGCGCTGGCCTCAATCTCCAGGCCCAGGCTGAGCACCAGCCTCATCCCCATCTTTACCCCCAACTTCTTGTCCCAGCCCCAGCCCCAGCCCTAGCTTTACCCACAAGTGAATGGCCCGGGCCCAGATCCAGGCCTAGCTTTACCCCAACTCCCTGTCTGAGACCCAGGTCCAGGCCCGGCCCCACCCCATCATAAGCTTTATCCCCAACTCCAGGTCCTAGCCCCAGCCCCAGTCTCAGCCCTAGCTTTAGCCCAAACTCCAAGTCCCAGCCCCAGGCTCAGCCCCAGTTTTACTCAAGTTCCATGTCCCAGGCTCGGCCCCATCCTCAGCTTTACCCCTAACTCTGTGGCCCAGGCCCAGGCCAAGCCCCAGCCCCAGATTTACCCCCAACTCTATATCCCAAGTATAACCCCTTCCCCAGCTTTACCCCCAGCTCCCTGACCCAGTCCCAGCCCCATCCTCAGCCACCGCTTTACCCCCAACTCCATGTCTCAGGTCCAGGCCCAGGCCCAGGACGAGCCCTAGCTTTACCCCCATCTCCACATCCCAGGCCCTTAATCCTACTGGGTGGTTTCTCTGTTGATTTCACAGCCTGTGGTTATTGAAATAGTCCTTTACTGAGCTGGATTTAGATACCTGGTTCTAACAACCTGGCCAAAGTCAGCCAACCATATTAACCTGTTTGCATTCATCACCTTACTTTATCCCTCATCGTATGATGAACTTTACAGTACCCATTTGCCCTTAGTAACCTCCTTGCCATACTTGCCAAGTCTTCATGACTTTGCCTAAAAATCCTGGTGTCACCGGACTGGCCATAACTTCCTGCCATTGTTCATGTGTTCTTATTTACCTGGATGTAATGCACTGGCCTCAATCTCTAGGCCCAGGCTGAGCTCAAGCCCCAGCCCCAGCCCCATCTTTACCCCAAATGCCATGTCCTAGCCCCAGCTCCATCCCCATGTTTACCCACAACTCCATGTCCCAGCCCCAGCCCCAGCCCTAGGTTTACTCCCAACTCCATGTCACAGTCCCAGGCCAACCCCAGACCAATCCCAAGCTTTACCCCCAACTCCATGGCCCAGGCCCAGGCCCACGCCCAGCTCCACCTCTAGCTTTAATTCCATGTCACAGCCCCAGCCCCAGCCCTGGCCCTAACTTTAGCTTGAACTCCATGTCCCAGGCCCATCCCCAGCTTTTCCCCCAACTCCATGTCCTGTCTGAGGCTCAGGCCCTTAATCCGGTAGGATGGTTTCCCTGATTTCACAGCCTGGGGTTACTGAAATAGTCCTTTACTGAGCTGGATTTAGATACCTGGTTCTAACAACCTGGCCAAAGTCAGCCAACCATATTAACCTGTTTGCATTCATCACCTTATTTTATCCTCATGGTATGACAAACTTGACATTATCCACTGGCCTTATTAACCTCCTCGTCCTTCTTGCCCAGTCTTCATGACTTTGCCTAAAAATCCTGGCCTCACCAGACTGGCCATAACTTCCTGCCATGGTCCATGGGTTCTTATTCACCTGGATGTAATTCATGGGCCTCAATCTCCAGGCCCAGGCCGAGCCCCATCCCCATCCCCATCCCCATCTTTACCCCAAACTCCATGTCCCAGCCCCAGCCCCAGCCCCAGCCCCAGCCCTAGCTTTACCTGCAAGTCAGTGGCCCAGGCCCAGGACCAGATCCAGGCCTAGCTTTACCCCAACTCCATGTCTGAGACCCTGATCGGTCCTGGTCCCACCCCATCATAAGCTTTACCCCCAACTCCATGGCCCGGGCCCAGGCCAAATAATAGCCCCAGCTTTACCCCCAACTCCAGGTCCCAGTCCCAGCCCCAGCCCCAGGCCTAGCCCCAGCTTTACCCAAACTCCATGTTCCAGGCTCATCCCCATCCCCATCCTCATCCTCAGCTTTACCCCTAACTACATGGCTCGAACCAAGCCCCAGCCCAGATTTACCCCCAACTCCATATCCCAGGTATAGCCCCAGCTCCCAGCTTTACCACCAACTCCATGGCCAAGGCCCAGCCCCAGCTTTACCCCCAGCTCCCTGACCCAGTCCCAGTCCCATCCGCAGCCACAGCTTTACCCCCAGCTCCATGTCTCAGGACCAGGCCCAGCCCCAGGCCCAGGAGGAGCCCTAGCTTTACCCCCATCTCCACATCCCAGGCCCTTAATCCTACTGGATGGTTTCTCTATTGATTTCACATCCTGGGGTTACTGAAATAGTCCTTTATTGAGCTAGATTTAGATACCTGGTTTTAACAACCTGGACAAAGTCAGCCAACCATATTAACCTGTTTGCATTCGTCACCTATTTGATCCTCAAGGTTTGACGAACTTGCCATTACCCATCTGGCCTTAGTAACCTCCTTGCCCTACTCGCCCAGTCTTCATGACTTTCCTAAAAATCCTGGGCTCACTGGACTGGTCATAACTTCCTGCCATGGTCCATGTGTTCTTACTTACCTAGATGTAATTCGCTGGTCTCAATCTCCAGGCCCAGGCCCGAGCCCCAGCCCCAGCCCCAGCCCCAGCCCCATCCCCATCCCCATCTTTACCCCAAAACCATGTCCCACCCCTAGCCTGAGCTTTAACCACAACTCCATGGCCCAGCCCCAGGTCCAGCTTCAGTAATAGCCCCAGCTTTATCCCCAACTTGAGGTCCCAGCCCCAGCCCTAGCTTTAACCCCAACTCCAAGTCCCAGCCCCAGCCCCAGCTTTACCCAAACTCTATGTCCCAGGCTTAGGCTCAGGATCAGGCCCAGGGACAGCCCATCCCCATCCTCAGCTTTACCTAAAACTCCATGGCCCAGGCCCAGGCCCAGATTTATCCACAACTCCATGTCCCAGGCCTAGCCCAATGCCCAGCTTTACCCCCATCCCGTTTTACCCCCAACTCCATGGCCCAGGCCCAGGCTAAGGCCCAGCCCCAGCTTTACCCCCAAATCCAGGTCTGATCCCCAGCCTCATCCCCAGCTGCAGACACAGCTTTACCCCCACCTCCATGTCCCAGCCCCAGCCCCGGGCCCAGCTCCAGCCCCATCTCCAGCTTTAACCCCAACTCCACGTCTGAGCCCCAGTCCCACTCCCAACCCAAGCCCAAGCCCTCGCCCAGGCCCAGGCTGAGGCCTATGCCTAGCCCTAGCTTTACCCCCAACTCCATGACCCATGCCCAGGCCCTTAATCCTACTGGGTGTTTTCTCTGTTGATTTCACATCCTGGGGTTACTGAAATAGTCCTTTATTGAGCTGGATTTAGACACCTGGTTCTAACAACCTGGACAAAGTCAGAAACCTTATTAACCTGTTTGCATTCATCACCTTATTTTATCCTCATGCTATGATGAACTTGACATTGCCCATCTGGTCTTATTAACCTCCTTGCCCTACTCACCCAGTCTTCGTGACTTTGCCTAAAAATCCTGGCCTCACTGGACTGGCCATAACTTCTGCCATTGTCTACATGTTCTTACTCATGTGGATATAATACACTGGCCTCAATCTCCAAGCCCAGGCCCAGGCCCAGCCCCATCCCCATCTTTACCCCAAACTCCATGTCCTAGCCCCAGCCCAGGGTTTACCCCCAAATCCATGGCCCAGGTCCAGCTCCACCCCTAGCTTTACCCACAACTCCATGCCTCAGGCCCAAGTCCAGGCCCATCCCTAGCCACAGCCCCAGCTTTACCTTCAACTTCATGTCCCAGCCCCAGGCCCAGCCCCAGCCCCAGGTCCAGGCCCAGCTCCAGCTTCTAACTTTACCCCCAACTCCATGTCCCAGTCCCAGCCCTAGCTTTAGATTGAACTCCATGTCCATGTCCATGTCCCTGTCCCTGTCCCCGTCCCTGTCCCAGGCCCAGCCCTAGCCCCAGCCCGAGCTTTACCCCCAACTCCATGTACCAGCTCCAGCCCTAGCACTAGGTTTACCACCAACTCCATGGCCCAGGCCCAGCCCCAGCCCCAGCTTTACCCACAAACAACTCTATGACCTAGCCCCAATCTCCCGGGTACAGCCCTAGCTTTACACTCCACTCCATGTCCCATGCCCAGGCCCTTAATCTTACTGGGTGCTTACCCTGTTGATTTCTTTATTGAGCTGGATTTAGATACCTGGTTTTGATAACCTGGACAAAGTCAGCCAACCATATTAACCTGTTTGCATTCATCACCTTATTTTATCCTCATGCTATGACGAACTCGCCATTACCCATCTGGCCTTAGTAACCTCCTTGCCCTACTTGCCCAGTCTTCATGACTTTGCCTAAAAATCCTGACCTCACCAGACTAGCCATAACTTCCTGTCATGGTCCATGTGTTCTTAATCACCTGAATGTAATGTGCTGGTCTCAATCTCCAATTCTAGGCTGAGCCCCAGCCTCAGCCCCATCTTTCCCCCAACTCCATGTCTCAGCCCCAGCCCTAGCTCCAGCTCCAACTAAAAGTCCAAGGCCCAGGACCAGGCCCAGCTGCAGCCACAGCCTTACCAAAACTCCATGTCCCAGGACCAGGCCCAGCCCCAGCCCCAGCACCATCCTCAGCTTTACCCCCAACTCCATGGCTCAGGCCCAGGCCCAGCCCCAGATTTACCCCCAAATCTATATCCCTGGCCTAGCCCCATCCTCAGCTTTACCCCCATCCATAGCTTTACCCCCAACTCGATGGCTCAGGCCCAGGCCATGGCCCAGCCCCAGGTTCACCCCAAACTCAATGTCCCAGTCCCAGCTGCATTCCCCAGGCCCAGCTCCAGCCCCAGCTTCAGCTTTACCCCCATCTCCATGGTCCCGGCCCAGGCCCTTAATCCTACTGGGTGGTTTCTCTGTTGATTTCACAGCCTGTGGTTACTGAAATAGTCCTTTAGACACCTGGTTTAACAACCTGGATAAAGTCAGCCAACCATATTAACCCATTGGCATTAATCATCTTATTTTATCATAATGGGATGATGAACTTGCCATTACCCATCTGGCCTTATTAACCTCCTTGCCCTACCTCACCAGGTATTCATGATTTTGCCTAAAGATCCAGGCATTACTGGACTGGCCATAACTTTCTGCTATTGTCCACGTGTTCTTACTCACCTGGATGTAATTCACTGGCCTCAATCTCCAGGCCCAGGCTGAGCCCCATCCCCATCCCCATCTTTACCCCAAACTTCATGTCCCAGTCTCAGCCCCAGCCGCAGCCCTAGCTTTACCTAGTCCATGGCCCAGCCCCAGGCCCAGATCCAGACCCAGCTTTACCCCCAAATCCATGTCTGAGGCCCAGGTCCAGTCCCGGGCCCAGCCCCACCCCATCACAAGATTTATCCCACTCTGTGGCCCAGGACCAGGCCCATGCCCAGGCCAAGCAATAGCCCTAGATTTACCCCTAACTCCAGGTCCCAGCCTCAGCCCCATCCCCAGCTTTAGCCCCAACTCCAAGACTCAGCCCCAGGCCCATCCCCATCCCCATCCCCATCCTTACCCCCAACTTCATGGCCCAGGCCAAGTCTCAGCCCCAGATTTACCCCCAACTCCATGTCCCAGCCCCAGCCCTAGTTTACCCACATCTCCCTGGCCCAGGCCCAGGCCCTTAATCCAACCGGGTGGTTTCTCTGTAGATTTCACAGCCTGGGGTTACTGAAATAGTCCTTTATTGAGCTGGATTTAGACACCTGCTTGTAACAACCTGAACAAAGTCAGCCAACCATATTAACCTGTTTGCATTCATCACCTTATTTCATCCTCAGGGTATGATGAACTTTCCATTACCCATCTGGCCTTATTAACCTCCTTGCCCTACTCACCCAGTCTTTATAACTTTGCCAAAAAATCCTGGTCTCACTGGACTGGCCATAAATTCCTGCCATTGTCAATGTGTTTTCACTCACCTGGATGTAATGCACTGGCCTCAATCTCCAGGCCCGGGCCGAGCCCCAGCCCCAGCCCCAGCCGCATCCCCATCTTTACCCAAACTCCATGTCCCAGCTCCAGCCTGACCCTGAGCTTTAACCACAACTCCATGACCGAACCCCAGCCATAGCCCTAGGTTTACCTGCAAGTCCATGGCCCAGGCCCAGACTCAGATCCAGGCCTTGCTTTACCCCCAACTCATGTCCAAGGACCAGGTCCAGGCCCTGTCCCAGCCCCACCCTGTCACAAGATTTACCGCTAATTCCATGGCCCAGGCCAAGGCCAAGTAACAGCCCCAGCTTTACCCCTAACTCCAGGTCCCAGCCCCAGCCCCAGCTTTAGCCACAACTCCAAGACCCAGCGCCAGTTCCACCCTCACCCCCACCCCAGCCCCACCTCCAGCTTTACTTAAGCTCCATGTCCCAGGCCCAGGCCTAGGCCCAGCCCCAGCCCCAGTTTTACCCCCAACTCCATGGCCCAGGCCAAGGCCCGGCCCCAGCTTTATCCAACTTTATGTCTCAGCACCAGCCCCAGCCCTAGCGCCAGCCCCAGCCACAGCTTCACCCCCAACTCCATGTCCCAGTCCCAGCCCCAGCCCCAGCCCCATTCCCATTCCCAGGCCCAGGCCCTGCCCCAGCCCCAGCCCCAGCCCTAGCTTTACCCCCATCTCCATGTCCCAGGTCAAGGCCCTTAATCCTACTGCGTGCTTATCCTGTTGATTTCACAGCCTGGGGTTACTGAAACAGTCCTTTATTGAGCTGGACTTAGGTACCTGGTTTTAACAACCTGGCCAAAGTCAGCCAACCATATTAACCTGTTTGCATTCATCACCTTATTTTATCGTCATGCCATGACAAATTTGTCATTACCCATTTGGCCTTAGTAACCTCCTTGCCCTACTTTGTCCAGTCTTCATGACTTTGCCTAAAAATCCTGACCTTACCGGACTGGCCACAACTTCCTGCCATTGTCCATGTGTTCTTACTCACCTGGATGTAATTCACTGGCCTCAATCTCCAGGCCCAGGCAGAGCCCCAGCCCCATCCCCATCTTTACCCCAAACTCTTGTGTCCCAGCCCTAACCCCAGCCCTAGCTTTAACCACAATTCCATGGCCCAGGCCCAGGCCAAGCAATAGCCCCAGCATTACCCCTAACTCCAGGTCCCAGCCCTAGCCTGATTGCCTGCCCCACCCCCAGCTTTAGCCCCAATTCCAAGTCCCAACCCCAGGCCCACCCCTGGCCCCAGCCCCAGCTTTACCCAAACTGCATGTCCCAGGCTCAACCCCAGGCCCAGCCGCAGCCCCAGCCCCATCCTCAACTTTATCTCCAACTCTGTGACCCAGGCCAAGATCCAGGCCCAGATTTACCCACAACTCCATATCCCAGGTGTAGCCCTATCCACAGCTTTACCCTCATCCCCAGCTTTACCCTAAACTCCGTGGCCCAGGCCCAGGCCAAGGCCTGGACCCAGCTTTATCCAACTCCATGTCCCAGCCTCAGCCCCAGACGCAGTTGGAGCCACAGTTTTACCCCCAACTCCATGGCCCAGGCCCAGCCCCAGCCCTAACTTTAGCTCGAACTTCATGTCCCAATCCCAGCCCCAGCTTTACCCCCAACCCCCTGTACCAGCTCCAGCCCCAGCACTACGTTTACACTCAACTCCATGACCCAGGCCCAGGCCCATCCCCAGCCCCATCCCAGCTTTACCTCCAACTCCACGACCTAGCCCCAGTGCCAGCCCTATGTCCAGCCCAGGCCCAGGTCCAGCCCTAGCTTTATACCCAACTCCATGTCCCAGGCCCAGGCCTTTAATCTAACTGGGTGGTTTTCCTGTTGATTTCACAGCCTGGGGTTACTGAAATAGTCCTTTACTGAGCTGGATTTAGGTACCTGGTTCTAACAACCTGGACAAAGTCAGCCAACCATATTAACCTGTTTGCATTCATCACCTTATTTTATCCTCATGCTATGACAAACTTGCTATTACCCATCTGGCCTTATTAACCTCCTTGCCCTACTCACCCAGTCTTCATGACTTTGTCTAAAATTCTGGCCTCACCAGACCGGGCATAACTTCCTGCTATTGTCCACGTGTTCTTACTCACCTGGATGTAATGCGCTGGCCTCAATCTCCAGGCCCAGGCTGAGCCCCAGCCCCATCACCATCCCCATCTTTACTGCAAACTCTATGTACCAGCCCCAGCCCGACGTTTACCTGCAACTTCATGTCCCAGCCCCAGCCCCAGCTCTAGCTTCACCTGCAAGGCCATATCCCCGGCCCAGCTCAAGGCCTAGCTTTACCCCTAACTACATGTCAAAGGCCTGGGCCCAGACCCAGGCCTGGCCCCACCCCATCACTAGCTTTACCCCCAACTCAGTGGCCCTGCCCAGGCCCAGGCCAAGGCCAAGGCCTAGCAATAGCCCCAGCTTAACCCCTAACTCCAGGTCCCAGCACCAGCCCTAGCTTTAGCCCCAACTAAAAGTCCCAGCCCAGCTTTACCCAAACTCCATGCCCCAGGCCCAGACCCATTCCCATCACCATCCTCAGTTTTACCCCCAACTCCATGGCCCAGGCCAAGGACCAGCCTCAGCTTTATCCAACTCCCCATTATTAACCTCCTTGCCCTACTCCTTGCCCTACTGGGATGTCCCAGCCCCAGCTGCGGCCACAGCTTTACCCTCAACTCATGTCCCTGTCCCAGCCGCAGTCCTAGATTTAACCACATCTCCATGGCCCTGGCCCAGGCCCTTAATCCTACTGGGTGGTTTCTCTGTTGATTTCACAGCCTGGGGTTACTGAAATAGTCCTTTACTGAGCTGGATTTAGATACCTGGTTTTAACAACCTGGCCAAAGTCAGCCAACCATATTAACCTGTTTGCATTCATAACTTACTTTATCCTCATGCTATGACAAACTTGCCATCACCCATCCGGTCTTACTAAGCTCCTTGCCCTACTCACCCAGTCTTCATGACTTTGCCTAAAAATTCTGGTCTCACCGGACCGGCCATAACTTCCTGCCATTGTCCATGTGTTCTTACTCACCTGGATGCAATTCACTGGCCTCAATCTCCAGGCCCAGGCCAAGCTCCAGCCCCATTCCCATCTTTACCCCAAACTCTGTGTCCCAGCCCCAGCCCCAGCTGCAGCCCCAGCCTGAGCTTTAACCACAAGTCCATGTCCCAGCCCCAGTCCTAGCCCTAACTTTACCCACAAGTTCATAGCCCAGGCCCAGGCCCAGATCCAGGCCTAGCTTTACCCCCAACTCCATGTCCAAGGACCAGGTCTAGGCCCAGTCCCAGCCCCACCCTGTCACAAGATTTACCCCAAACTCCATGGCCCAGGCCCACACCAAGCAATAGCCCTAAATCTGCTGATCAGCCCCACCCCATTACAAGATTTATTCCTGACTCCAGGTTCCTGCCCCAGCCCCAGCCACAGCCTAACTCCAAACTCCATATCCCAGCTGCAGCCCGAGCCCCAGCCCCAGCCCCAGCCCCAGCCCCAGCCCCAGCCCCAGCCCCAGCTTTACCCAAACTCTATTTCCCAGGCTCAGGCCCAGCCCCAGCCCCAGCCCCAGCCCCAGCTTCAGCTTCAGCTTTACCCCCAACTCCCTGTCCTAGGCCCAGGCCCTGAATTCTACTGGGTGGTTTCTCTGTTGATTTCACAGCCTGTGGTTACTGAAATAGTTCTTTACTGAGCTGGATTTAGATACCTGCTTTTAACAACCTGGCCGAAGTCAGCCAACCTCATTAACCTGTTTGCATTCATCACCTTATCTTACCCTCATGTTATGATGAACTTGCCATTACCCTGCTGGCCTCGTTAACCTCTTTGCCTTATTCACCCAGTCTTCATGACTTTGCCTAAAAATCCTGGCCTCACCGGACTGGCCATAAATTCCTGCCATTGTCCACGTGTTCTTACTCACCTGGATGTAACGCATTGGCCTCAATCTCCAGGCCCAGGCTGAGCCCAAGCCCCATCCCCATCTTTACCCCAAACTCCATGTCCCAGCCCCAGCCTGACTTTGAGCTTTAACCACAACCCCATGTCCCAGCTCCAGCCATAGCCCTAGGTTTACCTGCAAGTCCATGGCCCAGGCCCAGACCCAGATCCAGGCCTAGCTTTACCCCCAGTCCTGGCCCCACCCTGTCACAAGATTTACCCCCAACTCCATTGCCCAGGCACAGGCCAAGGCCCAGCCCCAGCTTTATCCAACTCTATGTCACAGCCCCAGCCCCAGCTTTGGCCCCAACTCCAAGTCCCAGCCCCAGCTTTACCCAAAATCCATGTCCCAGGCCCAGTGCCAGCCCCAAGTTTACCCCCAACTCCATGTCCCAACCCCAGCCCCAGGCCCAGGCCAAGACCCAAGACCAGCCCCAGCTCCAGCCCTAGCTTTATCCCAACTCCATGTCCCAGGCCCAGGCCCTTAATCCTACTGGGTGGTTTCTCTGTTGATTTCACAGCCTGTGGTTACTGAAATAGTCCTTTATTGAGCTGGATATACATACCTGGCCAAAGTCAGCCAACCATATTTAACCTGTTTGCATTCATCGCCTTATTTTTTTATCCTCATGCTATGACGAACTTGCCATCACCCATCTGGCCTTACCAATCTCCTTGCCCTACTTGCCCATTCTTCTTGACTTTGCCTAAGAATCCTGGCCTTACCAGACTGGCCATAACTTCCTGCCATTGTCCACATGTTCTTACTCACCTGGATGTAATTCGCTGGCCTCAATCTCCAGTGCCAGACCGAACCCCAGCCCCATCCCCGTCTTTACTCCAAACTCCTTGCCCCAGCCCCAGCCCCAGCCTAGGTTGAACCCCAACTACATGTCCCATGCCCAGGCCCTTAATCCTACTGAATATTTTCCCTGTTGATTTCACAGCCTGGGGTTACTGAAATAGTCCTTTATTGAGCTGGATTTAGACACCTGGTTCTAACAACCTGGACAAAGTTAGCCAATCTCATTAACCTGTTTGCATTCATCACCTTATTTTATCCTCATGCTATGATGAACTTGCCATTACCCATCTGGTCTTATTAACCTCCTTGCCCTACTCGCCCGGTCTTCATGAATTTGCCTAAAAATCCTGGCCTTAGTGAACTGGCCATAACTTCCTGCCATTGTCCATGGTTTCTTAGTCACCTGGATGTAATTCACAGGCCTCAACCTCAAGGCCCAGGCTGAACCCCAGCCCCATCCCCCTTCCTCTCACCCCCTCCCCATTTTTACCCCAAACTCCGTGTCCTAGCCCCAGCCATACCCCAACTTTAACCACAACTCCATGTCCCAGCCCCAGCTGCAGCCCTAGTTTTACCAAGTCCATGGCCCAGTCCCAGACCCAGATCCAGGCTTAGCTTTACCCCCAACTCCATGTCCAAGGCCCAGGCCCAGGTCCAGGCCCGGGCCCGGCCCCACCCCATCACAGTATTTACCTCAAACTTAATGGCCCAGGCCCAGGCCAAGCAATAGCCCCAGTATTACCCCTAACTCCAGGTCCCAGCCCTAGCCCGATCCCTAGCCCCAGGGACAGCTTTTTCCCCAACTCCAAGTCCCAACCCCAGGCTCACCCCCTCAGCCCCAGCCCCACCCCCTCAGCCCCAGCCCCAGCTTTACCCAAACTGCATGTCCCAGGCTCAGCTCCAGGCCCAGCCCCAGCCCCATCCTCAGCTTTACCTTCAACTCCATGCCGGGGCCCATGCCCAGGCCCATGCCCAGATTTACCCACAACTCCATGTCCCAGGTGTAGCCCTATCCCCAGGTTTACCCCCATCCCCAGGTTTACCCTAAACTCCATGGCCCAGGCCCAGGCCAAGGCCTGGACCCAGCTTTATCCAACTCCATGTGCCAGCTGCAGCTGGAGCCACAGTTTTACCCCCAACTCTGTGTCCCAGGCCCAGGCCCAACTCCAGCTCTACGCTTTACCCCCAAATCTATGTGCCGACCGTGGCCCTGCCTTTAGCTCCCAACTCCATGTCCCAACCCCAGCCCCAGCTTTACCCCCAACCCCCTGTACCAGCTCCAGCCCCAGCACTAGGTTTACACCCAACTCCATGACCCAGGCCCAGGCCCAGGCCCATCCCCAGCCCCATCCCCAGCCCCATCCCAGCTTTACCTCCAACTCCACGACGTAGCCCCAGCCCCAGACCCAGCCCCATGCCCAGCCCAGGCCCAGGTCCAGCCCTAGCTTTACACCCAACTCCATGTCTGAGGCTCAGGCCCAGGTCCAGGCTGGGGCCCGGCCCCACCCCATCACAGTATTTGCCTCAAACTTCATGGCCCAGGCCCAGGGCAAGCAATAGCCCCAGTATTACCCCTAACTCCATGTCCCAGTCCTAGCCCCATCCCCAGCCCCAACTCCCAAGTCCCAACCTCAGGCCCACCCCCAGCCCTAGCCCCAGCTTTTACCCAAACTGCATGTCCCAGGCTCAGCCCCAACCCCATCCTCAGCTTTACCTCCAACTCCATGACCCAGGCCAAGGCCAAGGCCCAGACCCAGGCCCAGATTTACCCACAACTCCATATCCCAGGTGTAGCCCTATCCCTAGGTTTACCCCCATCCTCAGCTTTACCCTAAACTCCATGGCCCAGGCCCAGGCCAAGGCCTGGATCCAGCTTTATCCAACTCCATGTCCCAGCCCCAGCCCCAGCCCCAGCCCCATGCCTAGGTCCAGCCCTACCTATACACCCAACTCCATGTCCCAGGCCCAGGCCTTTAATCTTACTGGGTGGTTTTCCTGTTGATTTCACAGCCTGGGGTTACTGAAATAGTTAGTTATTGAGCTGGATTTAGATACCTGGTTTTAACAGCCTGGACAAAGTCAGCCAACCTCATTAACCAGTTTGCATTCATTACCTTATTTTATCCTCATGGTCTGAAGAACTTGCCATTACCCTTCTGGCCTTAGTAACCTCTTTGCCCTACTTGCCCAGTCTTCATGACTTCGTCTAACAATTCTGGCCTCACCGGACCGGCCATAACTTCTGCTATTGTCCACTTGTTCTTACTCACCTGGATGTAATGTGGTGGCCTCAATCTCCAGGCCCAGGCCGAGCTCCAGCCCCATCACCATCCCCATTTTATTGCAAACTCTATGTCCCAGCCCCATCCCGACATTTACCTGCAACTTCATGTCCCAGCCACAGCTCTAGCTTTACCTGCAAGGCCATGTCCCTGGACCAGCTCCTGGCCTAGCTTTACCCCAACTACGTTTCCGAGGCCCAGGCCCAGGCCCAGACTCAGGCCCAACCCCACCCCATCACTAGCTTTACCCGCAACTCAATGGCCCCACCCAGGCCCAGGCCAAGGCCCAGCAATAGCCCCCGCTTTACCCCTAACTCCAGGTCCCAGCCCCAGCCTTGTCTTTAGCCCCATCTAAAAGTCCTAGCCCCAGCTTTACCCAAACTGCATGCCCAAGGCCCAGCCCCATTCCCATCCCCATTGCCATTCTCAGCTTTACCTCCAACTCATGTCCCTGTCCCAGTCCCATTCCCATCCCCATCGCCATCCTCAGCTTTACCCCCCAATTCATGTCCCTGTCCCAGCCCCAGCTCTAGATTTAACCACATCTCCATGGCCCCGGCCCAGGCCCTTAATCTTACTGGGTGGTTTTTCTGTTGATTTCACATCTTGGAGTTACTGAAATAGTCCTTTGTTGAGCTGGATTTAGATACCTGGTTCTAACAACCTGGCCAAAGGCAGCCAACCATATTAACCTGTTTGCATTCATCACCTTACTTTATCCTCATGCTATGACAAACTTGCCATCACCCATCCGGTCTTACTAAGCTCCTTGCCCTACTCACCCAGTCTTCATGACTTTGCCTAAAAATTCTGGCCTCACCGGACCGGCCATAACTTCCTGCCATTGTCCACATGTTCTTACTCACCTGGATGCAATTCACTGGCCTCAATCTCCAGGCGCAGGCCGAGCCCCATCCCCATCCCCATCTTTACCCCAAACTCTGTGTCCCAGCCCCAGCCCCAGCTGCAGCCCCAGCCTGAGCTTTAACCACAAGTCCATGTCCCAGCCCCAGTCCTAGCCCTAACTTTACCCACAAGTTCATAGCCCAGGCCCAGATCCAGGCCTAGTTTTACCCCCAACTCCATGTCCAAGGCCCAGGTCCAGGCCCAGTCCCGGCCCCACCCTGTCACAAGATTTACTCCAAACTCCGTGGCCCAGGCCCAGGCCAAGCAATAGCCCTAAATCTTGTGATCGACCCCACCCCATCACAAGATTGATCCCTAACTCCAGGTTCCTGCCCCAGCCCCAGCCCCAGCCTTACTCCAAACTCCATGTCCCAGCCCCAGCCCCAGCTTTACTCAAAACTCCATGTCCCAAGCTCAGACCCAGGCCCAGCTTTAGCTTTACCCCCAACTCCATGTCCCAGGTCCAGGCCCTTAATCCGACTGGGTGAGTTCTCTGTTGATTTCACAGCCTGAGGTTACTAAAATAGTCCTCTATTAAGCTGGATTTAGTTACCCGGTTTTAACAACCTGGCCAAACTCAGACAACCATATTAACCTGTTTGCATTCATCAACTTATTTTATCCTCATGCTATGATGAACTTGCCATTACCCATCTGGCCTTATTAACCTCCTTGCCCTATTGGCCCCGTCATCATGACTTTGCCTAAAAATCCTGGCCTTACTGGACTGGCCATAACTTCCTGCCATTATCTGCTTGATCTCACTCACCTGTTTATAATTTGCTGGCTTCAATTTGTAGGCCCTTCCCCAGCCCCATCCCCAGCTTGATCCCCAACTGCATGTCCCAGCCCGAGCCTGAGCCCTCAGTTTACCCCCAATTCTATGGCCCAGGCCCAGCCACAGTCCTAGCTTTACCCACAACTCCATGTGCCAGGCCTAGGCCTGTGCCCATGCTTAGTCCTGGGCCCAACCCCAGCCACAGCCCCAGCTTTACCCTCAAGTGCATGTGGCGGCCCAAGGCCCAGGCCTAGGCCCAGTCCCAGCCTTACCGAAACTCCGTGTCCCCTAGCCCCATTCCCAGCTTTACCGCAATCTCCATGGCTCATGTGAAAGCCGAAGTCCCAGCCCCAGCCCCAGCCCTAGCTTAACCCCCAACTCCATATCCAGGTCCAGGCCCATCCCCATTATCCAATGATGTTTTGGGTCATCATTTGGCTGGGTTGCAGAATTGCCCTTAATCCAACTGGGTGTTTTCCTCACTGATTTCTTGGCCTGGGAATAGTCTTCTATTCTGCTGGATTTAAACACCTGGTTGGTTTTAACAACCTGACTGTGCACTCTGCAGAACTTACTGAGCTCATTGGCTTTATTATTTTATCTTATCCTCATGGTGTTACGAACCTGGCATTATCTGTCTTTATTAGTGTCCTGGCCATACTCACCAAGCCTTAATTTACTGGCCTAAAAGTCCTTCCCTTACCCACCTGGCCATTACTTCCCCCTGACCATTGTCCACCTGTTCTTACTCACCTGGCTTTAACTTGCTGGCCTCAGTCACTGATCAACACCCACCCCTGCTGATCTTGCCCATGAGGCCTTATTCAGCTGCCTAACTTATTCCCTGGTTTTATCCAGCACATTTTACGTCCCTGGCCACACCCCATTAGTCTTCCCCACCTAGCCTAACCCTATGGGTCTTAACCTCATGGCCCTAACAACTTGGATTAGCCACCTAGTTTTTCCACCTAGTCTTACCAACCATAATGTGACCACATGGGCTCCACACTTGGTTAACACAACTGTCCTTAGGCTTATGGTTTTATCTGCCAGGTCTTAAACTACTGGATTTACTTCCCTAGGTTTTCTCCCCTGGTCTTACCATTCCCTTGCTTTTATTCCCTAGCTTTACCCCCAACTACATGCCCACATCCCAGACACCTTGCATTAGCCACCTGGTCTTAAACTCATGGCTTTACCAACATGGATGACCAACATAGCTTATAATCTAGCATCCCCATCTTGGCTTCAGCTTTTGTTTTTACTCATACAGCCTTAAGCTCCTGGCCTAATTTGCCTGGCTTCCTCTTAGTATTGACCAGCTGGAGTTAGTCCCCTAGCTCTCTATACAGGAAGGGCTTAACTTACTGAGTTTAGCCACCCAGCCTTTTCAATTGCTTGGCTTCCTGACCAGTCTTAACTTCACTGATTTGCTAACTTAGATTTACCCACCTGCCTTTCTCCTGGCCTTATGCATGTAGCATACTCACCTGCCCTTACCCTACTGGCATTAATGTCCTGTCCTTACCAACCCAAATCACCCCAATCGTCTTACCTCTCAGCCTTACCCAGTTGGCCTATTAATCTCAATGCTCTAGTCTCCCTTCCTCAACCATCGCAGCCCTACTGGACTTAACCTGGTGTCATATCCTGTGTCCCAGTCCCTGGTTTTCCTTTCCTGGTCTTCACTGCTGCCATCCCCACATGACCTTGTTTACCTAGCCATACCCACTAGGCCTTCTCCTGCCTCAGCCTCCTGAGTAGCTGGGATTACAGTCGTGTCACCATGCCCGGCTAATTTTGTATTTTTCATAGTGATAGGGTTTCTCCATGTTGGTCAGGCTGGTCTCGAACTCTCAATCTCAGGTAATCCACCCACCATGGCATCCCAAAGTGCTGGGATCACAGGTGGGAGCCACCATGCCCTGCCTCAACACCTGGTTTTCACAACCTGACTGCAGTAAGCAGAACTTCCTAAGCTCATTGGCTTCATCACTTCAGCTTATCTTCATGGTATTCTGAACCTGGCATTATCTATCCAGCTTTCTTAACCCCCAGTCATACTCACTGAGTCTTAATTTTATGGCCTAATAGTTCTGCCCTTACCCACCTGGCCATAACTTCTTGCTCATCATTATGCACCTGTTCTTACCCACCTAGCTTCAATTTGCTTGCCTCGATCTCTGTTCAAGACCCACGTGATCTTGCCCATGAGGCCTTACTCCACTGCCACTACTCCAGGGCCTTGTCCATCTTATTTTATGGCCCTGGCCATGCCCCATTCACCTCAACCACCAGGCCTAACCCTATGGACCTTAACCCCATGGCCCTAAAAACCTGGATTAGCCACCTAGTGTTCCTACCTAGTGCTACCAACCGTCGATGACCCACATGGCCTCCATGCTTGGTTTACACAAGTGTCTGTAAACGTCTGGTTTTATCTACCAGGTCTAAACCACTGGATTTACCTCCCTAGGCTTACTTCCCTGGACTTAGCCCCCTGCCCTTATTCCCCAGATTTACCCACCTGCCTTTCTCCTGGCCTTATGCATGTAGCATACTCACCTGCCCTTACCCACTGCACCCCAACCCCAGACTTAGACACCTCCTATTAGCCACCTGGACTTACCCACCTGGCCTTAACCTCATGGCCTTACTTACCTAGATGACCAATATAGCTTACCAACCTGGCATTCTCACCTGTCCTTAATCTTTCATTCTAACTCACATGGCCTTACCCATCATGCCTTAGCCACCGGCCTTCATGCCTGGCCATAACATCCTAGTCTTACCCACCTGGGTTCATCTCCATGCCCATAACTACATTGCTGTAATGTCTTATGCTGCCTCTCTGGCCATCCCCTATAGCCCTTAACCCACGTGCCTAGTGTTCTTCATGTAGGCCTTTGGCAATCCCCGTCTTTACCTACCGAGCAACCTTACCTTCCTAGCTTTAACTAACTGTAACTAACTGGCTTTACTCACCTGTCCAGACCTCGGCCTTATCTCCTTTGCCTTCTTTTCTTACCATTACCCCACCTGGCCCACCTCCAGACCTTTACAGCCTGGGCTTGGATGCCCCACATTCATCTCATGGCCTATTCCCTTTGCATTAGCCACCTGGCTTTATACACCTAACCCTAACCTCTTGTCCTTATTCACCAGGTGTGAATTGCCTAGTGTTACTCAGCTGGTCTTAACCTCATGACCTTACCCCCCTTGTCTACCAATCTGGCTATATCTATTTGTCCTTGTCCCCTTTCCCTACACCCCTTGCCTTACTCCCCTGGGCTAAGCGACCTGGTCTTAGCTAACCTCCTGGCATTACTCACCTGGTCATAATCTTCTGGCCTTACCCAGTTGGCATTAATTTTCTACCCTTATCCCTGTCAGCTCCTGGGGACAGCAGAGCCTGTGTTTCTGTGACTTGGCTGAGGCCAGAATGATGGAGACTTCCTAGAAGTCTCCTGGACCTGGTCTCTCGAAGGTCAGATATTGAAACTTCTGAGTGTTCATGCAAGTGCCCAGTGTATTGGCCTGGGCTGGTGTGCTGGCTCGCCCTTGGTCTGTGTAGCCAGTGACCACATGCCCAATGTAAAGCCACCTTAGCCCACCTCTTATCAGGTCTCATGGGCCAGGGGGCTGTACCTGCAGCACTGAGAGGCTCCGAAAAGGGCAGTTTAACTGGTTTCACCTTTGTGGAGTCCTCATGGAGGTCTTTTGAGCCCAGACTGCTTCCCTCATATTCTATAGGAATGTGGAGTTTTTAAGAAGTCCTGAAAACTGCCCAGTGGCCTTGTCAGTCTTTGAGTCTTGGTCATCTGACTTGTTGTTAGTTTCCCTCACCCTTGGTGACCCCTAACATTTATCTGGGGTCTCATCATAGGCCAGCATTTTGTTGAACAACCTCAATTTGTTTTTTGGAAGAGTGTATTTGAGTTGTATTTACTTTTACTCTAAAACTAAAAGTTGTTTTTACTTTTATACTCTATTATTTTGCTTTTATACTCTATTAAACCCATTTCTGTCTCCCATCCCACTGCCTGAGCTAAGGGGCCTTCTACAGTTGACTAGACTTGGAGTGTTCAAGTGCACTGAACTCATGCGCTTTTGGCTTAAAGCTGCCACCAGAGATACTCCCAGAGCCTGCACCTCTGAGGCTTCCTCTTGCTTTGTGGGTCCGTGGAAGAGCCTGCCCCTGGGACTTGACCTTTCTCTTAAATGGGGAGAGAATGAAAGTTCTCAACTGGCTTCCTGGAGAGACAGGATGATTTGACAGTTCTGGTAAGATTTCTTCTTGAGATGTTGACCTCAGTGTGTATACTCAGTGTGATTACTAAATGTACCTTTCAGGTAACATTCTATTGTGAGTGTTTTCCTCTGACATGAGAGCCCTCCTGACTTTTAATAATTGTGTGAATTCTGTAAGTTATAACTGCTTCTTAGAAGCAGTGGCATTTTGTTCACTGGAAGTAGCCACAGCTTCAGCATTGCTCCAAAGACGTAGGTGTCCTCCTGGCTGTTGCTGGGGTCCTCTGCCTGACAGTGACCTTTTTGTCCTTTTATGATGTTATGTTGTAGAAGCCTCTAACAAAGATAATTTTCATAAAATCATTTGCTTTATCATTCTTGTAGATGTTGTATTTATTATTGTTATTTTCTGCAGGTTCATCTAATGGAAGGCAATAGAGAAGTCTGTTTTTTCAGATAAGGTCTTGCTCTGTCACCCAGGCTGGAGGATAGTGGCACAATCTTGGTTACCTGCATTCTTGCTCACCTGTGCTCAAGATCCTCCCAGCTCAGCCTCCTCAGTAGCTGGGATTATAGGTATGTGCCCCCTGCCTGGCTAATTTTTTGTATTTTTGGTAGAGATGGAGTTTCACCATGTTGCTTAGGCTGATCTCAAACTCCTGAGCTGAAGCCATTGACCTGCCTCCCAAAGTGATAGGATTACATGCATGAGCCATTCCGCCACACCGGAACTATTTTTGACCAAAATCTTAGTCCCAAAAAGGGTAGGTAAGCCTGTTTTGGAACTCTGTCTATGGGTATATGCATTGAGTTTGATGTGTTGATGAATTTGATGATGTTGCAGCCTCTTGTTCACTATGGAATTTTGTTCACTGTAGGAGTTTTCTTGCTCTGGGAACCCTTACGGGTGATGCTGGGGCCCATACATTTAGAAGATACCTGCAGATGCACACCAGTAGCTGTCTTTTATTCTTCTTACTTCCCCTGAATGATGAAGGATAATAAATAACTCACCAATGCTGTGGACTCTTCCAGGAGGATCCTGTGTGGCCAGTGACAGCAATGCCTTTTAAAATGAAAGAAGAATCCACAGTGGTGTCTTGGTTAATGGCTTACTCTAAGTGGGTATATTCTGTGTTAATGACTCTTTTTTTTTTTTTTTTTTTTGAGACGGAGTTTCGCTCTTGTTAACCCAGGCTGGAGTGCAATGGCGCGATCTCGGCTCACCGCAACCTCCGCCTCCTGAGTTCAGGCAATTCTCCTGCCTCAGCCTCCTGAGTAGCTGGGATTACAGGCTTGAGCCACCGCTCCCGGCCGTTAATGAGGTTTTTTTTAACAGATCTTGAGGTGTTGATATTTTCCTTTTTCCTGGTTAAAGTCACAGCTTGTCAATGATACTATAATTTGCAGAATTTTCATTTTAGACCTGACAGTGCCACTGCCATGAGTATCTTTGTGTGTGTCTGTGCTTTTGCTTGCTTCCTCAGGTAAACTCAGAACTGCTGGATGGAAAGGACACACATGTTGGAAGCACTGACAGGCAGCACCTCATCCATTGTAAGACTGCATTGGTATAAAGCTATGATGATATTTGTAGGAAAACTGTAGTGCGTTATGTCATAATATTGGGTGTAAAAGATCAGCTTGTACGAGCCTACTTTTCCTAAGAAAAATTGGCTTGCAGAAGGCCAGATGAAGTCATTGTGAGTGCTCTGAGCCACCTCATCTAGCTCACATGTGTCAGGCAGACTAGGAGTCCAATGGCCTTAAAGTGTTTTACGTCTGTTTAAATGTTATTATTTCTGATTTTTGTAATTATTTGTGCACATAATATATTTTACTATGAACAGCTGCCCCCCTACATGGTTTCTTGATGCTTACTATGATTTTGGGAAGGTTCAAAAATTATGACCAGGTCCCCCGTCTGGTCTTCTGCCATGTCTGTGCACCTGCTCATCCATTCTTTTCTGCTCAGCACTTGTGTGGAAACCAAAGCTTGATATGTACCTCCAGTCACCACTGTCCACGTGAAATCAAGCACATGCTTCCTTGGGCCCTTTGCATGTCTTGGTCAGATGTCTTCCCTCAGGCAGAGAAGAGAAGCTTCGAGGACTTGACTACGTGATCTGAGCAAGGTCATGGCTTTCCAAGAGCTTGTGGCCCCTCGCAGAGGTCAGGAGCTCCAGGCCCAGTGGAGTGGAGTCCACTGCAGAGCACAGCTCTCTCTGGCCACTTTGTCCCCCCTTGGACTTTAATCTCTAGGCTGTGGGCAGCCCTCAGAGATTGCTGGGGAGAAATTCTGTTTCATTGTAACTTATTGAACTTTTAACATTTTCAGAAACTTCAAACAACATCTTCTATTCCAAATCAAGAAGGTGAAATAATGTAAAAGATCACCACAGTGTTTCCATGGAAATAACAGTCTCATCTGGTTTTAACTTTGAATTCCTCCAATTCCACCTAGATCTATCCATGTAAGCTTTCTTCTGATTGCATACTGGTTTTCTCCCTTGAAATTCTTTCTAGCAAATCTGTGCTTAAACCTGTAGCGAATTCAATTGTGAACCATAGTTGAAATGGAGGGATTGGGAAATAAAATCCTCTGCTGTGAATTTGCATCATGGAAAACCTTCTGTTCCTCACATCTCATCTCCCTTTTTGCTTATCCAGTGTTTCTGCAGCCTCAGTTGTCGGTCATGGCTATTCTGCTTTCACTTGAGCATCAGGACAGGTCAGCCATGCTCCTGAGGTCAGTGGGCCGCTGACCACCTCAGCCCCTGTGGCTCACCTTGTAGTACCCTCTTGCTTCCTGCCAGGCGCCCCCACTCCTGCTCATGCATTCCATCTCTGACTTCCAACTCAGAAGCAAGTGACATGTCCATGTTGGTTGAACATTTCAAAGTTTATAAAGGTGCACAGTGACATCCCTACTTGACTTCTGGCTTGAAGTTGCTACCTGGTACTCCCAGAGCCTGCTCCTCTGAGCCTTCCTCTTGGGTTTGGATCTGTGCGCCTGGGAAATGACATTTCCCTTTGAATGGGGAGAGAATGGAAGGTCTGGACTGGCTTTCCTGGAGAAACAGGATGATGATGACAGTTCTGGTAATCTTTCTTCTTGAAATGTTGACCTTGGTGTGTATGTTAAGTGTGATAACTAAATGTACCTTTCAGGTAACATTCTATTGTGAGTACTTTCCTCTGTCTTGAAAGCCCTCCTGATTTTTAGTAATTCCATGAATTCTGTAAGTGGTAACTGCTTCTTAGAAGGGTATAGCATTTTGGTCACTGGAAGTAACCACAGCTTCAGCGTTGCTCCGAAGATGGAGGTGTTGTCCTTGTTGTTGCTAGAGTTCACTGCCTGACAGTGACCTTCTTGTCCTTTTATGATGTTATGTTGTAGAATCCTTTAACAAGAATAATTTTGGTAAAAACATTTGCTTTATAATACTTGTAGATGTTGTATTAATTATTGTTATTTTCTGCAGGTTCGTCTAATGGAAGGCAATACAGAAGTCTCCTCTTTTTTTTTTTTTTTCCAGATGAGGTCCTGCTCTGTCATCCAGGCTAAAGTATACAGGCTGAAGTATAGTGGTACGATCACGGCTCCCTGTAGCCTCACTCGCCTGGGCTCAAGCAACCCTCTCATCTAAGCCTCCCAAGTAGCTGGGATCATAGGTATGTGACTGCTTGGCTAATTTTTTGTATTTTTGTTAGAGATGGAGTTTCACCATGTTGCCCAGGCTGGCCTCAAACTCCTGAGTTCAAGCCATCCACCTGCCTCCCAAAGTGATAGGATTACAGGCATGAGCCACTGTGCCCCACTGAGAAATAAGTCTTTACAGACCAAAATCTTAGTCCTGGAAAGGTAAGTGAGCCTGTTTTGGAACTCTGTCTATGGATATATGCATTAAGTTTGTTGTGTTTATGAATTTGATGATGTTGCAGCCTCTTGTTCACTATGGAGACTCCCACCGTAGGAGTTTCCTTGCTCTGGGAATGCTCATGGGTGATTTTGGGGTCTCATAACATTTAGGAGACACCTGCAGATGCACAGCAGTAGCTGTGTTTATTCTCCCTTCTGAGTTATGTATACTATTTGCAAAAGTTCAGAATATGAGGAGAAATGTACAGAAGAAACGATCACTTGTTTTCCTTCCCCTGAATGATAATAAGTAGCTCACTAATACTGTGGACACTTCCAGGGGGATCCTGTGTGGCCAGCAACAGCAATGCCATTTAAAATGAAAGAAGGATCCACCATGGAACCTTGGCGCACAGCTCCTTCAAAGTGGGTATCTTCTTTGTCAATGAATCTTCTCTGCAGCAGATATTAAGGAGTTGATATTTTTCTTTTCATTGAAGAATCTGAGGAGGAAGTGAGCTCAAGTGGTTAAAGTCACAGCTCATCAATGATCCTGTAATTTGCAGAATTTTCATTTTAGACCTGACAGTGCCACTGCCATGAGTATCTTTGTGTGTGTCTGTGCTTTTGCTTGCTTCCTCAGGTAAACTCTTAGAGAGAACTGCTGGATGGAAAGGACACACATGTTGGAAGCACTGACAGGCAGCACCTCATCCATTGTAAGACTGCATTGGTATCAAGCTGTGATTTGCACAAGAAAACTGTAGTGCACTCTGTTATAATACTGGTAAAAGATCAGCCTGTGGACACGCCTACCTTTCCGAAGAAGAATTGGCTTGGAGAAGCCAAGGTGAAGTCAGTGTGAGTGTTTCGAGTCATCTCATCCACCTCACTTGTGTCAGGAGCACTAGGAGTCCAACGGCCTTAAAGTGTTATGGTTTTAAGTTCTGTTTAAACATTATGATGTCTGATTTTTCTAGTTATTTGTGTATATAGTATCTTTTTACTGTGAGCAGTAGCCCTCCTAAGTGGTTTCTCAACTTTGGGGAGGTTCAAAAGTTATGACCAGGTCCCTTATCTGGTCTTCTGCCATGTCCGTGTGCCTGCTCATCCATTCTTTTCTGCCTGGCACTTGTGTGGAAACCAAAGCTTGGTATGTACCTCCAGCTACCACTGTCCACATGAAATCAGGTACACATGCTTCCTTGGGCCCTTTCCCATGTCCTGGTCAGATGTCTTCCCTCAGGCAGAGAAGAGAGGCTTGGAGGACTCGACTTCATTACCTGAGCCAGATCTTGGCCTTTAAGGAGCTTCCAGTGCCTTGCAGAGGTCAGGAGCTGCAGGACCAGCGGAGTGCAGTCCACACTGCACTCCACTGGGCTTGCAAAGTAGCCAGAGAGATGTGTGCAGCACAGATCTCTCTGGCCAATTTGTCCCCCTGGACTTTAATCTCCAGGCCATGGGCATCCCTCCCCGGGTGCTCCCTTCATAGGTGAGGTGGGGGTGGTGTGGTGGATCCTGCTTTTCTGCTGAGGCTGATCCTTGATCCTTCACTGCTTGTTTTCCAAGGATAGAGATTACATTGAAAGAGTCCTCTTGGGATGAAGGTACAGTATTTTTGAGCTTCTCATTGTGATCTGTAGCATTCACAGATTGCTTGAGAGAAATTTCTGTTGCAATGTAACTAACTGAACATTTAACATTTTCAGAAATTTCAAAACATTTTGTATTGAAGTCAGGAAGGTGAAATAATAACGAAAAAGATCAGCACTGCATTTCCTTGGAAATGACAGTCTCATCTGGTATTGATTTTGAATTCCTCCATTACCTAGATCTACCCAAGTGAGCTTTCTTCTAATCATGTACTGGTTATCTCCTTTGAAATTCTTATAACAAATCTGTGCTTAAACCTACAGTGAATTCAACTGCGAACCAGAGTTGAAATGGAGGGTTAGGAAACAAAATCCTCTGCTGTGAATTTGCATCCTGGAAAAGCTTCTGTTCCCCACGTCTCGCCTCCCTTTTTGCTTCTTCAGAGTGTTTCTGTAGCCTCAGGTGTGGGTCATGGTTGTTCTGCTTCTGCATGTGCTTTGGGGGACAGGTCAGCTGTGCTCCTGAGGTCACTGAGCAGCAGCCGCCTCAGCCCCTGTGGCTCACCTCGCAGAGCCCTCTCGCTTTCTTCTTGGCACCAGGACTCCTGCCCGAGTGCTCCATCTCATCTGACTTCCAGCTCAGAAGCTGCTATGTTAACCATACTTTGAAACAGTAAGTGACATGCTTTTGTTACTTGCCCATTTTGAAGTTTGTAAAGGTGTGGTGATGTCCCCGCTGTGCTTCATTTCTTGTTCTCTCCTACCTGAGCAAGTGAGCCCTATTATTTGGTATGTTCATTCCAGAGGATTATTATTATTATTATTTTTATTTATTTATTTATTTATTTATTTTTTGAGGCGGAGTTTCGCTCTTGTTACCCAGGCTGGAGTGCAATGGCGCAATCTCGGCTCACCGCAACCTCTGCCTCCTGGGTTCAGGCAATTCTCCTGCCTCAGCCTCCTAAGTAGCTGGGATTACAGGCACGCGCCACCATGCCCAGCTAATTTTTTGTATCTTTAGTAGAGACCGGGTTTCACCATGTTGACCAGGATGGTCTCGATCTCTTGACCTCGTGATCCACCCGCCTCGGCCTCCCAAAGTGCTGGGATTACAGGCTTGAGTCACCGCGCCCGGCCCAGAGGATTATTTTTTAACAAAATTGAGGGTGTGTGTATTGGTTGAGTGTGCGGTTCTTACTTCCCCAGCAGATTCTGTTCTGGGCAGTGGGGATATTGGGTGCTAGAGGGAGCATCTCATCCCCAAGTGCACTCTGTGCATTCACCTGAGGATGCTTCCAGGTGGGAGCTGAGGTGCTGTTGTCAGCACGGCCACTGCCTGCCATGAGCCTCAGGAGCCATCACACTTCCTAATCAGAAGTTATAGCTTCTCCTCGTGTTCTGGCCCCAAGTGCCCTCCACCCTGTGTGCTCATCTGTCCCCTTTTCCTCAGGCCCATGAGCTTGGGCTGTGCCTGGGCCAGTTTCAGCTGACTTCACCAGCAGATTCCTTTTATTTCTAGTCCAGGAGTTTTGAGTGTGACTTTACGGTGTGTTCTAGCTCCTGTGAGCTGCTCGCTTTGGTTATTTATTAGTGTTTCCTTAGATGAAGTGTCCAGTGGGCTCCTGCTGATTGTCCACACTGGAATGTCCTTAAATGGGTCTGTCTCATGCTCACAGGTACGCCTATGCAGCAGGCAGTCATCAGCTGCCCTGGGTGCCCTGGATTGGTAAGTAAAGTTTGAAAAGCTGGAGAGGTACTTCTTGAGTCAGACTTCTTTCTTCCTTCCTTCCCTCCCTCCCTCCTTCCTTCCTTCCTTCTTTCCTTCTTTTTTTTTTTTTTTTTTTTTTTTTTGAGATGGAGGCTTGCTCTGTTGCCCAGGTGGGAGTGCAGTCCTGTAGTCTCAGCTAACTATAGCCTGCACCTCCAGGTTCAAGTGGTTCTCCTGCCTCAGCCTCCTGAGCAGCTGGCACTGCAGGCATGCACACCACCACATCCAGGTAAGTTTTTTTTTTTTTTTTTGTATTTTTAGTAAAGATTGGGTTTCACCATGTTGTTTAGGCTAGTCTCAAACTCCAGATCTCATGATCTGCCAGCCGTGGCCTCTCAAAGTGCTGGGATTACAGGAGTGAGCCACAGCACCTGGCCATTGAGTCAGATCTTAAAGGTGAAACAGAAGCTGTCCAGGTCAAAAGCATAGGCCAGAGTAAGACTGGAGCCCAGGGACAGGGCTGGTATGGAGCGGGGACCCACAGTGTGTTGCTTTCTGTCCTCTGTCTCCTCCCCAAGGTCCCTTGAGTGTTGCTTTCCGGCCATCAGGACTGACAGATTAAGAATTCCTCCAGAGCATTACAGGAAGAGTTCAGTTTTCAAAAAACCAGCATAACATCACCATGCTGCCTTTATCTGAGAGTGGTGACTGTGCTGAGAAGATGCCAGAACTGCCTCTTTCATCCCTTCTCTAGGAAACTGGGTCCTCTTCTGCCCCTGCTGGGAACTTGGGCTGGATGTAAAGCACCTTTCTATATACCTGTTTGCCATTTTTATGTCCTCTTTGGAGATTCAGATATTTTGTCCATTTTCAAAATCATATTATTAAAGTTTTTCCTCTAAAGTTGTTTGAGCTTCTTACATATTCTGGTTATTAATCAGTTGTTGTCGGATGTAGATAGTTTCTCTTTCTGGGTCCTAGACCTGGTTCTCCCAATGTTTTTGCACATCACGGCCTCCCAGAAGCACGTTCAGCTTAGGGACTATTGTGTCTCTCTTCCTCCTTTTGCTGCTTCTGTGAATGCTCCATTTCCAGATTTCTCCTGTGTCTATCAAGGTTCTCCAAAGAAAGAGAGCCATTGAGACAGATGTGATATGTATAAAAGATCCATTTCAAAGAATTAGTCCGTGTGATTGAGTGGGGCTGGCTCAGCTCAAATCTTGATGCTGATGTCTTAAAACAGAATTCCATGTTCCGGAAACCTGTTTTTGTTCTAAAAGTCTTCAACTGGTTATGTGAGCCACACCAACATTATTGAGATAATGTGAGGTACGTGTATCTATACATCTATATATGCACATACAAATACATGTGAAATTACTTACATGTAAACCAGTAAATATGTGTAAAAGGATGAATATATTACCAGTGCCTAGCACATAGTGGGTAATCAAGAAATCTGCTATATCCTCATGAAGTGGTTTCTGCCGATATTCCCAGTTACTTGGAATGGTGAGGAGGGAGGATTGCTTGAGGCCAGGTGTTCGAGTCCAGCCTGGGCAACATTATGAGACCCTACCCCCAGAGGGGTAGTATGTACCTTCTGCACCCCCACCTCTCTCTCTTTTTTTTTTGAGATGGAGTTTCACTCTGTCTCCCAGGCTGGAGTGCAATAGTGTGATCTTGACCCACCGCAGCCTCCACCTTCTAGATTCAAGCAGTTCTTTACCTCTGTCTTCCAAGTAGCTGGGATTACAGGCATGAGCCACGACTCCCAGCTAATTTTTGTATTTTAGTAGAGATAGGATTTTGTCATGTTAGCCAGGCTGATCTCGCACTCGTGACCTCAAGTGATCTGCCTGCCTCAGCCTCCGAAAGTGCTGGGATTACAGTTATGAACCACTGTGCCCCACCCTTCCTTCCGTTTTCTCAAAGCCACTATTTGCTGTGAGTATTGCTGTTACCATTCTTCACAAATCTCTTTGTTTTTCTATGTGTCTCCTCCTGTTCTTCGGTTCTGGTTGTCTGTAGTTATGTGGAGGGAGGAAAAGATTTGAGAAAAGTGCTAATACCTTTCTTGCATTTCCTCACTTAATCCTGAGCCTGATTTGTGAGGTCACATCATTGAAAAAGGGAGGCATGGGAGTGAGACCATTAGCTTGTGCTGAGCAGCAGTATACCTGGAGCACATCTGTGATGTTGGCTAGGAGAAATCACGGATGCTTCTAGAAGTGGAGGTCCTCCTCACTGACTGGGGAGTAGGTTAGATGCCCTCCCTGGGCTCTCAAGATGGAAAGGAGGCTGGAAATGGGCAGTGGGGCCTGGGGTGGTTGGGGAGGGGGTAACAGAAAGGATCAAGTAGGGCGATGGAGAAACTGCATTCTCGCTGTAGCTTTCTGCACTGTGGTATCATTGACTTGTGCATGTGAACCTTCTAGATGTGCAACCACAGGGTAAACTGGTGGAGCAGGGCCAAGGCAAGGTGGTGGCACCAAAGGAAACTAGTATTAAAGGTCAGGTATGACACCTGCAATCCCCGAACCTTAGGAGACCGAGACTGTTGGATCACTTGAGGTCAAGAGTTTGAGACCAGCCTGTCCAACATGGTGAAACCTTGTCTCTATTAAAAATACAAAAAAGGCCGGGCGCAGTGGCTCAAGCCTGTAATCCCAGCACTTTGGGAGGCTGAGGCGGGTGGATCACGAGGTCAAGAGATCGAGACCATCCTGGTCAACATGGTGAAACCCCGTCTCTACTAAAAATACAAAAAAAATTAGCTGGGCATGGTGGCGCACGCCTGTAATCCCAGCTACTTAGGAGGCTGAGGCAGGAGAATTGCCTGAACCCAGGAGGCAGAGGTTGCGGTGAGCCGAGATCGTGCCATTGCACTCCAGCCTGGGTAATGAGCAAAACTCTGTCTCAAAATAATAATAATAATAATAATAATAATAATAATAATACAAAAAAAAATTAGCTGGTTGTGTTGGTGTGCGCCTGTAGTCCCAGCTCCTCAGGGAGTCTGAGGCAGGAGAATCACTTGAACCCAGGAGGTGGAGGTTGCAGTGAGTCAAAATCATGCCACTGAACATCAGCCTGGGCAACAGAGGGAGACTCCATTTCAAAAACAACAACAAAAAAATTGGTATTGGCCGGGCGCGGTGGCTCAAGCCTGTAATCCCAGCACTTTGGGAGGCCGAGGCGGGTGGATCACTAGGTCAAGATATCGAGACCATCCTGGTCAACATGGTGAAACCCCGTCTCTACTAAAGATACAAAAAATTAGCTGGGCATGGTGGCGCGTGCCTGTAATCCCAGCTACTCAGGAGGCTGAGGCAGGAGAATTGCTTGAACCCAGGAGGTGGAGGTTGCGGTGAGCCGAGATCGCGCCATTGCACTCCAGCCTGGGTAACAAGAGCGAAACTTTGTCTCAAAAAAAAAAAAAAAAATTGGTATTAAAGCCAGACTTGTGATTTACACTCAAATTCAAACAATTTAAGTTTCTCACACATTTCCAAAGAAGCAAAGACTCTTGATGTGAAATAGGCTGGTTGTGGACTCAAGGAAAATCGATGATGTAAGGAAATTTGGAGAGTTTGGATCTGTTTTACCAAAAATGTATGATTTGTAAACGATCATTTTATCTTTTTTAAAAATCAATGTGTGCATCTCCTGTCCTGTGTTTTCATTTAGAATATGACTAATTCTGAGAGCAATTACCAAGGGGAATCTGGTCAAACACATATGAATTTTATTAGTTACAAAAATAAGAAAGGAATCTTTTCATTTTAAAGTAATGCACATGTGACTTATTGTTTCAGGATATGTTAGTTTCTAGTGTCAGTTTGGACAGCAGTGAAAGAGGACTTATATAGTAAATCATTTATAGTTGGTAAAGAAAGTGAAAACAGGATGAGTTAAAGCACGACAAATCTTGAGTCAGTATTTCAAAACCTTCAGCTCTAGCCTAGAATCTTCTGAAACGAGGCTTCTGAAGACTTCAGTCTTTACTTGCTGTTTTATCTTCAAGGTGGTGGTGGTTGTTTTGGGTCATTGTTTTTTTTGGAGACAGAGTTTAGTCTTGTTGCCCAGTGCAGTGGCACAATCTCAGCTCACTGCAACCTCTGCCTCATGGGCCCAAGCAAGTCTCCTGCCTCAGCTTCCAGAGTAGCTGGTGTCACAGGCTTGTGCCACTTTGGCTGGCTAATTTTTGTATTTTTAGTAGAGATGGGGTTTCACCATATTGGTCAGGTTGGTCTCAAACTCCCAACCTCAGATAATCTACCCATTTCAGCCTCTGAAAGTGCTGCGATTACAGGCGTGAGCCATGACTCCTGGCCTTAATGCTGTTTTTAAAAGCTGCTTCTCTTGCAACCCCAGACACTGTCCTGATATGTCAGTAGTCTAGACACCATGTGTGGCAGTTTTGAACCACCTGCACCTTCTGGGCACTGGAAATGGCATAAGGACCTTGTCAATCATGCTGAGCAGGAGTGCCTATCTTCCCCTCAGGTGACTCTCCCCAAGGTGGCTCTGATCAGGAAGATCCAAAGCTTTCTTGTGACACATTAGGTGTGACCCCCAAGTGAGAGGGTTGTTGTCTACTTTGGAAGCCTTGCATTTTTACATGGTCCCCACCCATCTCTGTAGCAAAATAATAGTTAATCTCAGTTAGCTAACAGTCGCTGAGGGCTTGCTGCCTGCCAGGCACAATCCCCACCTGTGATTCTCTTTGTGCTGCCTCTGTTAATTGGGATTTACAACAATATCACCCCCACAAAGTCATGGAAATTAGATCACACAGGGAGAGGGACATGCTGATGCAACATGTGGCCAGTGCATAACAGGACAACTCACTGCTGTTCCCTTTCTTAATACATGTTAATATTACACGAATGTGGTCCTTGAAAAAGTGGTAATTGAGCACTTACCAGGCCTTAAGGATACAGTTCCATTGCAGCTTGCATTCTAGTGGAGAGAGGCAGGAACAAATGCTAAAATATGCAGGATGACAGGAGGGGTCCATGCCCTGAAAGAAAAGGGAGGGGGAGAGCAGTTGTGTCAGGAGAGTCTGATAGGGCAGCATCTGAGCAGAGACGGGGGATATGAGGGAGCATTTGGGGGAGGACAGTAAGTGCAAAGGACCTGAGGATAAATGGCAAGGGGGATATATTAATATTGTTATCTATATTATCTATTAATATTAGTACAGTACTAGTACTAATAGTAATATCTAGTAATATTAGTAATATCTAATGTACTAAAAATAATATCCCAGAATGTACTCACAATGTATATTTATTGTAATATTACAATAAATGTATATAATATGTACAATATGCACATTTTACATATGTACATTAAATGTACATAATGTGTACAATATGTTTGGTAATTTCACAATTATATAATAATATATATAATCAATATATATAATACATATCACAGCAAATGTACATAATCTATACATGTACATATGTATTGTGTACACTTGTACATATAGTTATTGTGATATTACAATATGTACACATGTATATATACATGCACATTATGTACATATGTACAATGTGTACACATGTAAATATACGTGCACATTATGTACATTTATGGTAATATCACAATAAATACCAAAAATACACATAATGTGTACATTTATTGTGATATTATCTTGGTATATTACAAATAATATTATAGAGTGTGCACACATGGTATATACACATAGTGTGCACTCCCTGTGATATTAGGAGTAATACCTTTCCAGGATATTATCAATAATATTACTTTGATATTAACGAGTAATGACATATGAATATTACAAACAATATTACAGAGTGTTGAAACATACTCTGTAACACCTATGATATCAGGAGTAATATCTTTTAAAATATACACCCATATTAACCCAACATTGATATTAGGAGTCATATCTCTCTAAAATACACACCCAGATCAACCCCTGCCAGAGGGCGAGTAAAATCTCCCCCCGGCCAGGGCCCTGGATGCTACGAGCCCTCTGGCTAGTAGAGGGCTGTGCCCACAGTGGCCACACCCACAGGGGTGTTTCACCCTTGCAATATTTAATTCAATAGAATTTTTTTTTGTGGACCTTAGTTACAATATCAGAGCATGCTGTACACCTCTTGCCATATTGAGAGTATTACCTTATGGGCAGTAATATCCTCTCCTTCCCTGGATATTAGGAACAATATCACAGGGCGGGTGTACAGCCCCAGCCACACCGTGAGTAATATCATTTCTCATCCCCTAGATATTATGAACAATATTACTCGGGGCTTGTGTGCTTCCTGAGATATTTGGAGTGATATCCTCTCCGTTTTTGGATATGAGAAACAATATTACAGTGGTAGTATACACTTCCTGTGATATTGAGAGTATAATCATCCTCTCTCCCCCGGATATTAGGAACTATATCACAGAAGCATTGTACACCACCTGTGATATTGGAACAATCAGAGAGTGTACACTTGCTTTCACAATGAGAGTAATACCTACTTAAGATATTATGGATAATATCGCAGAATGTACACACATGGGTGTATCCACACTTTGATACAAGTAATTTTTATCTAATATACTAAAAATAATATCCTGGAATGTGTACATTTATTGGGATATTACAATAAATGTATACAATATGTACAATATGTACATTTATTGTGACGTACATATGTGCACACAATACAGGTGTACAATCAATGTATATAATGTACAATATGTACATTTATATGTACTTAATGTGTACACAATACATATGTAGATGAGTACAATATGCACACATAATGTAATATGATACATATAATCACAATAACATCTAATACATAATATCACAATAAATGTATATTGTACACATGTACATATGTATTGTGTATACATGTACATATGCATTTACTGTGATATTACAATATGTACACATAGTACATATGTACATAATGTGTACATGTTGTACATGTGTACACATGTACAGTATGTACATGATGTACAATGTACATGTATATACAGATGTGCACATTATGTACAGATGTACAATATGTACACGTGTACATATAGGTGCACATTATGTACACGTACAGGATGTACAATATACAGGATGTACATGTGTACATAATGTGCAAATTATACATGTACAATTTTTACACGTGTACATATAGATGTACAATATGTACACATGTACATATAGGTGCACATTATGGACATATGTACGTAATGTCGGCTGTGCCCACAGCCCCCTACCAGAGAGCGAGTAGCAGCCCCTGGCCACCCCTCGCGGCTGATACGAACCATCTGGCTGAGGCTGTGGGCAGGGTGGCCATTTAGAAAATTTGGAGTAACATGATTCTGGGAACCATATCATAGGGAGCAGATAATGTTATTCTTTTTTTTTTATATTAGGCACAATAACACGAGTACTACTTACACCTCTGTGATATTGACAGAAATATCATCCTCACCCCCCTTTACATTAGCATTGAAATCACAGGGACGTATTTTACCCCTTGCAATATTTAATTCAATTTAATTATTTTTTCTGTGGACATTAGTTTACCATATCAGAGTGCGGTGTACACCTCTTGCCATACTGAGAGTATTACCATATGGGCAATAATATCATCCTCTCCTTCCCTGGATATTAGGAACAATATCACAGGGCGGGTGTACAGCCCCAGCCACACCGTGATATTGAGTAATATCATCTCTCATTCCCTAGATATTATGAACAATATCACTGGGGTTTTGTGTGCTTCCTGAGATATTTGGAGTGATCTCCTCTCCGTTTTTGGATATTGGAAACAATATTACAGTGGTGGTGTACACTTCCTCCAATACACAGGGTATAATCCTCTTTCCCCCGGATATTAGGCACTATATCACAGAAGCATTGTACACCGCCTGTGATGTTGGAACAATCAGAGTGTACACTTGCTTTCACAATGAAAGTAATATCTACTTAGGATATTATGGATAATATCACAAAATGTACACACATGGGTGTATTTTTATTTTGATATTAGGAGTAATTTTTATCTAATATACTAAAAATAATATCCCAGAATGTACTCATAAGGTGTACATTTATTGGGGTATTACAACAATTGTATATAATATGTACAATATGTACATTTATTGTGATGTACATATGTGTGCACAATATATGTATAATAAATGTACAAAATGTGAATATGTACATTATGTACATTTATTGTAATATCACAATGATATATAATCACAATAATACATAATAGCACAAATGTATATGTACATAATGTGTACACAGTACATACGTACACGTGTACAATATATACATTTATTGTAGTATTATGTATTGATTATATATCGTGATATTACAATAAATGTACATATTGTACACGTGTATGTATGTATTGTGTACACATTATGTACATATACATTTATTGTGATATTTCAATATGTACACGTGCACATATGTACTATATGTATACGTGCATATATGTGCACATATATACATATGTACATATGTACACGTGTACATAATGTGCACATTATGTACATATGTACAATATGTACGCATGTACATATAGGTGCACATTGTTTACATTATGTACAATATGTACACGTGTACATAACGTGCACATTATGTACATGATGTACAATATGCATACGTGTACATATATGTGCACGTTATGTACATATGTACAATACGTATGCATGTACATATAGGTGCACATTATGTACATATGCACAGCACCCTATCCCAGCAGCACTGGCACCACACTATGAGCAAGCGAGGCTGAATTGCCCTAGTTGCCAGCAGGGGGCATGTTACCACTACACTGTGAGCCGGAGGGCCCTGCAGCGTCCCGCCACCAGAAGGAGCGCCCAAGCAGGCTTTTCGGATTCCTGAGGCTCCGCCGCCGATGTGCACCACAGCGCCGCCCTGTGTCGTGTCACGGCGGTTTGCAGAGTTGCTTTCTCCTCAGTATAGACCTGGGGGCATTTCGAGGGTGGAGCTGCGTCCTCCTCAGCACAGACCCTGGGGCACGGGTCTGACTGTAAGAGGCCCTAGCCACCAGAAGAGAGCGTGGGCACACCACGGGGAGCAAGAGGGCACTGCGCTGTCTGGCCGCCAGCAGAGGGCACCCGAGCTCACCTTTTCAGATGGCGTCGTGGCGCCGGCGAGCGTTGCATCAGGGCGGTTGCGCTCTCCTCAGTAGAGTCCTGGAGGGCACTGTGACGGCAGAGCTGTGTTCTCCACAGCATAGACCTAGCGGGCACAGCCTCCCTTTGGGACAACTCTGGGCCGCGTCCACGGTGAGCAAAGTCCTTCCTGGTTGCAGCCTGACTGCTGAGGGTCAGAGACTAGTAAGAAGGTCTCGGTGTGGAAATCCGGACACCGAAAGGCCCTCTGAATCCTGCGCGCCGAGGTTCTCCGGAGCCAAGGCCACGCGGCTGCCGTGCGAGGCCACGCCGCAGCCTCATCACACAAACGGAGCGTTCCTAGGGCAGATACGACATCCGAAATAGGGACAGGACACCCGCAGTGCCGGTGTCGAAAACACCTGTGATGCTAACGCAAGGCCTCGGGCCACAATGTGACCATCAAGTCCGCACTGCTGACGTCAGTGCAAACGCTGAAACTAACGACCGGTTACCGCTAAGGGTGAGGAGTAGCGCTAGGGGTCAGGGTTAGAGTGGGGGTTACCGGTTAGGCGTTGGGATTTAGGGGTTAGAAGAATTTTAGGCGAAATTAATTTAAACAGTTTATTTGAGCAAAGGAATGAGTCATGAATCACGCCTGAAGCACCAGAACGGCAAACAGGGCTCGGGGCTTCGAGCTCTTAGAGGTGGCAGCTGAGTGAGGTTTCTCCTTGGCTCCAGCTGGCGACCGCCTGTTGCGGGGATGGTTCCCTCAGCGTCCCGGCTGGGCTTTGTGTCACTGACTGGGTGGTTTGCTCATGTTTTTAGTCAGTTTCGATGCCTCCAATTCGGTTTCCGTTTGCTTGGCAAGACCTCAGGCTAACGGCTTCCTCCTGTTTTGCTCTAACATGTCAAAACCATAATTCATTTTCGTTTTACTTTACTGGCATTAATAGAACTAAATTCACATTTTTGTTGTTATTCAGAAAGTCAGTTTAATTGGCAACCTATTTGTGATGGTGCATAAAATAACGTCTGTTAATCATTAGCATCTTAGATTACGTGAAATATGTTAACTCTATGAATGAAGCTTTGTTATTAAACCATAACAGGAGTTGAGTTTCTTTTTTTTTCTCCTAGGCTTTAACCATTTAAAATGCACCCAAGCATCTCCTAATGATGTGGATTCTTTCTGAGAAATTCGTCCTTAGTGATTTCATCCTTGTCCTGACGCCATGGAGCGTCCTTTTAAATCCTAGCTGGCGTCGCCCACTCCACACATAAGGCATATGGTGTAGCCGATGGTTCCCAGGCTACAAACTTGTATAGCACATCTCTCTGCTGAATGCTGTTGTCGACTGTCACACCATGGTGACTGTGCGTTGCGATCCCAAAATATGTGAGTCAGGTGTCAGTCAATTTAGAATGCTTATTTTGCCAAGGTTAAGGACATGCCCATGACACGGCCTCAGGAGGTCCTGACAACGTGGGCCCAGGGTGGTCAGGGTAGAGCTTGCTTTTTTTTTTTTTTTTTTTTTTTGAGACGGAGTTTCGCTCTTGTTACCCAGGCTGGAGTGCAATGGCGCAATCTCGGCTCACCACAGCCTCCGCCTCCTGGGTTCAGGCAATTCTCCTGCCTCAGCCTCCCGAGTAACTGGGACTACAGGCACGCACCACCGTGCCCCGCTAATTTTTTGTATTTTTAGTAGAGACGGGGTTTCACCATGTTGACCAGGATGGTCTCGATCTCTTGACCTCGTGATCCACCCGCCTCGGCCTCCCAAAGTGCTGGGATTACAGGCTTGAGCCACAGCGCGGGGCCAAGCTTGCTTTTATACATTTTATCGAGACAGGAGACACCAATCAACATGTGTAAGATGTACAGTCATTTGGTTCAGCAAGGAGGAACAACTAGAAGGAGGAAGCGGTGTTGCTTCTAGGTCAGAAGTAGATAAAACAAAAGGTTGCATTTTTTTGAATCCTTGATCAGCCTTCCACAACCTATGTGTTTTGTAAATATCTTCTCATGTCTGTCTTGTCTTTTTGTTCCCTGAATACAGTTTTTCACAGTAGAATACTTAGTTTTATAAAGTTTGTGTTATCAGTATTTTCATGAATTGGCATTTGATGTTGTGTGTTAAAACTCAACACCAAACCCAACGTCACATAGCTTTTCTTTTAGATTTTTTGTAGTTTTGTATTTCAAATTGCAGTCTCTGGACTATTTTGAATAGGTTTTTGTTTTTCTTATTTTGTGTATATATTCATTTCATTCTACATGGCTTCCAAAGTCTTCCATCACCATTTTTGGGAAGGATATGGCTACAGTGGGCTTCATTTTGGTTTGAATTTCCAAAATTATTACATTGAATAAACTGAATATTGAATTTTATAGGTATTTCAGGACAGCCAGGCGGGGGTGCATGTCCACCGAGAAGCTGAACAAGTGTCTGTGCTGAGCTCTGATGCCACCAAAGGACGCCTCAAGCCACTCCTGACCAACTTCCCTCTCAGGTGCCAGAAGCAGCGAGGAGTTTGACTTCCTCAGTAAAAACCCTGAGTACAGAGAAGAGTCTTTAGAGTACTCAGCAAAGGAAGAAATTCATCTAGTAAAATGAAATCCCCAAATCCCACTGTTACAACCACACCCTGATGTCATTGTCAATTCCCAGACACAGTGGTTGCTAAGACATATTCTCACAGTGGCCTCTAATATAATAATCACACCATGCCCTAACATACTGTGATATCCATACTGTGCCCTAACACCAATATAATATCCACGCCATACTCTAATGCTAATCTAATATCCACACTGCTGCTTCTAATACTAATGTAATACTACCCACACTGTGCTAAAGCTAATGTGGTATCTGCGCTCTCCAACACCAATCAATATAATATGTACACCATGCCCTAACACTAATATCCACACCGTGCCATAACACTAATGTATCCACACAGTAGCCTCTAATACTAATAAATACATAATATCTACTAAGTGGAGTCTGTTGACATTGAGGCTTTTATAAGGGTTCACAGCTTTGGATGAAGCGTAGCCTCTATAGTGGATCTTGGTGATGTCTCTGCTTTTCTGGCATAGTATTCATATGATTGTTTTAAAAAGTAATTTACTTTTTAAGGCCAGGCGTGGTGGCTCACGCCTGTAATCCCAGCACTTTGGGGGCCTGAGGTGGGTGGATCACAGGTCAAGAGATTGAGACCATCCTGGTCAACATGGTGAAACCCCGTCTCTATTAAAAATATAAAAAATTAGCTGGGCATGGTAGCGCGTGCCTGTAATCCCAGCTACTCAGGAGGCTGAGGCAGGAGAATTGCCTGAACCCAGGAGGCGGAGGTTGCGGTGAGCCGATATCACGCCATCGCACTCCAGCCTGGGTAACAAGAGCGAAACTCCGTCTCAAAAAAAAAAACAACAAAAAAACAAAAAAACTAATTTACTTTTTAATAATGTCATACTTCTAGGAAACTTCCAGTAGCAGTGCAAAATATAACCTGTTTCTTTTCTTAGAGTCCCCAGCAGTTATTGCTGTACCAGATTTGCAGTGTCCCACAAAATACTCCAGTATATTTTATCCAAAGCATGGAAACTCTCCTCGGTTACCACCACATAACCCCTAGATCAGGAAATCAGCATGGTTCCTACCTGATAATTCAGTTCACAAACTCATTTCACTTTCACCTCCTGCCCGAGTATAACGTGTTTTTTTCATTCTGATCCAGTTTTCCTGGCACTGTTCCCAAGACTTTCCTGCATATGTATGATATTAACACATTTAAAGAGCATACAAGTTTTTGTTTGAACACCTGTTTTCAGGTCTTTGGGGTATATACCTAGGAATGCAATCACTGAGTCATATGGTAAATCTATTTGCAACCGTTTGAAGAAACACCAGATTATTTTACACATATCATGCACCATTTCATACTGTCACAAGCAGGTTTAATAGTTCAAGTTTCTGCATATCTTTGTCAACACTTGTTTGTTTTTAGCATAACTAGTGTGAATTAAGGGGTATCTATGGTTTTAATTATGACTAACGATGTTAAGCATGTTTCAAGTGCTTGTTGGTGAAGTGTGTATTAAAGTTCTTCATTAGTTTTTAAACTGGATTGTCTTTGTTGTTGAGTTGTAAAAGTTATTTATACATTCTGGATAACAGACACTTATGAAGTATCTAATGTGCAGATTTTTTCTTCCATTCTGTGCGTTACTGGAACATAGTAAGAGTTTGCGTGTGGTCTCTGCCCCAGTGTCCTGAGGCAGACTGCTAAGCCTTTGGAACGATGAAGTGATGTGTCTTTTGTATGCTAATGAGATGACATGGCTGGGGGCACCTGGACAGCCTCAGTGGGGCTGGTTGTCAAAGAAACCAACCTTGCCATTAGAGGATTTGAAATTTCAGTCTCCTCCCCATCTCTATGAAAGGTAGAGGTGCTGATGGTTGAGCTGAATACCTAAAGGCGCTGCTGTAACCAATTTGTCTGTAATAAAGGACAGGGCTGGGAGAGTATCTGTGTTGCTGAACATGGGGAGATGCTGGAGGATCATATCTGGAGAGGACATGGAAGGCCTGCACCCCTTCCACACACCTTAACACTGTGCATCTCTTCATCTGGCTGTTCATTTGTAGCCTTTAAAATATCCTTGATAATAAGTCAGCAATAGTAAGCACACTATTTCCATGGGTTCTGTAATGTGCTGTAGCAAATTGCTGAAACAAATAAGGGTGCTGTGGGAACCTTCGATCTGTAGCCAAGTCGACAGAAGTTAACCTGAGAACCTACTGTTTGCGATTGGCATCTGAAGTGGTTACAGTCTTGTAACTGAGTACCCTTACTTTCTTTTCTTTTCTTTTTTTTTTTTTTTTTTTTTGCCAATCAATGCGGGCTTGTAAGGTTGCTGAGGTTGGTTGGCCTTGAACTCTTGGCCTCGCCTTCGCAAGCGCCACGACATCCGGCCAGAGCCACTTTGGGCCCCTACCCTTACTTTCTTAAAGAAGAAATGTATTACCTTTACATTTTTCCTTCTTCTCCACTTCCTACTTCGCTTTTTAGGAATGCAATTATAAGCTTTACTTTCTGTCCACCAGACACTTCCTACATTGCAAGCTTTTTAAACTGTGTGTTTACTTATAAGTTCCAGGGACCAAAACTTGAAACAAACTAGGCACCTCTGGAACTCTGCCCTGCCAGGAGATTGCCAGGATACAATAGTCCATTTACAACCTAGCTCCGCCTGTGGTGTACTACCAAAACCACCTAGTGGATACATCAGAGCAAGTTCCATAGACCCTGCACCTCCTCACCCCATCCCCTTCATGCCATTCTGCCAAGTCCCCCTTTCAAAGCTCCTGCTTTTTGCCCTGAAAGTGGATGCTGTTCCCTTAAATCAGGAGCTGATACATTCCCTCAGCTAAGCTCTGGCATAAAGTCACTTTAAATTATCATCCTCGTGTTTACCATCCTCTCATGTATTGCAAGCAACAAGCTGCATGACCTGTTTTCCTAGGACTGAGCCCTTAGCATGCGGGGGCTGGTGCGTTTTCCTGGTAGTGTTGCACTGATGGACACCCAGCTGGTACCCAAGATTTGGTCTGTGTGGGGAAAAGGTCCATGCATCTGGTAATAGAAGTGTTCTGTGTTGCACATTGATAGTGTACTAGAAGAAGATGGTTGTTTTTCCTTTTCTAACAATTTTGTCTTTCAACTTTTTTCATCATGTCTTCTGAGGCATAAAAGTTTTGAATTTTGAGGAAATCATCTTACCTATTTTTCCTTTTGTGGTTTGTGCTTTTGCTTGTCAGATGTGAGAAACGATTGCTACATCCAAGGTCATGAAGATTTAACTGTGTGTTTTCTTCTAGAGATTTTAGTTTTCTCATCTTTAGGTCTTTGATGCATTTTAAGTTAATTGTTAATGTGATATGAGGTAAGGATACAATTTCATGTCCCTTTATGTGGATAGCAAGTTGCCTTATATCACTTCTTGAGGACAGCATTCTTTCCCCAGTTTAATGGTTGTGGATCTTGTGTAAAATCATTTGAGCATAGAAACACTGTTTTATGTCTGGACTTCTAATCCAATTCAATTGATCTTTCTGTTAATTCCTGTGCCAGTGTGACACTGTTTTGATTACCGTTGCTTTGTAGTAAGATTTGAAATTGGGATGTGCAAACCTCCAAATTTGGAGTTACTTTTCTGGATTGGTTTGGCTATTCAGGGTGAATTAAAATTCTGTATGAACGTTGAATTGGCTTTCCCATTTCTGTCCCAAGGCCTTTGGGATTTCTGTAGGAATAACATTGAATCTGTAGTTTGCTTAGTGTAGTTTGGCAAACCTGACAAATACCATCTTCAAATCCATGAACATCACATGTTTTTACATTGATTTGGGCTTTGTTTAATTTCCTTAAGCAATGTTTTATAATTTTTCCCATCTAAGTCTTGCCTTTTGATTACATTTATTTCTTATAATTGTTATTCATCTTATTTAAAGTGAAATTTTTATAATTTCCTTTTCAGATTATTCATTGCTAGTGTATACATATAAAATGGATTTTTCTGCCAGGTAAGGTGGCTCACACCTGTAATCCCAGCACTTTGGGAAGCCAAGGCAGGCAGATCATCTGAGGTCAGGTGTATGAGACCAGTCTGGGCAACATGACAAAACCCGTCTCTACTAAAAATACAAAAATTATATGGGTGTGGTGGCTCATGCCTGTAATCCCAGCTACTCAGGAGCCTGAAGTGGGAGAATTGCTTGAAACTGGGAGGTGCAGGTTGCAGTGAGCCAAGATCATGCCATTGTATTCCAGCCTGGGTGACGAGAAAAACTCCATCTCAAAAAACAATATTAATAATAAAATAAAATGGATTTTGTGTTGGTATTGTGCTTGTAAGTTTACCCAATTTGTTTACTATCTCTAATACTTTTTAAAACATTTCTTAGGAATTTCTATATATGAGATCAGGTGATAATTGATCCTTGAATAGTTGTTATTTTATTTTCTTGCATAATTGCCCTACCTGTATCTTCCAATATACTATTGAATATAAGAATGAAAGTAGGTATCTGCGCCTTGTTATTCTATTAGGAATAAACCTTTCAGTGATGACCATTATGTTTATTGTTGGTTTTACAAAATTGCTTTTGATCATGTTTAAGGAATTTCCTTCTATTTCTAGGTCTGTGAGTGTTTTTTTATTGTGATATGGTGTTGAACTTTGTTGGAAGCCCTTTCTGCATCAGTTGAGAGAATTCTGGGGTGTTTTCCATTCATTCTAATAATACGGTGTGCCACATGGATGGCGTTAGTGTGTGAAACCAGTGTTGATTTTCTTGGATAAAGAAATCATGTTCGTGGTGTTTGATCCTTTCAAAATGCTTTTCGTTTAAATTTATTATTATTTTTTTGCAGATTACTAAGTCTGCATTTTTGAGGTTATAGATCTGCAGATTTCAGTCTCTGAAGTGGTGTGACACTGTGTAGGATGGATCAGGATGGGATTGGGTATGGATTGCGGTTGGTATTTACAGAGTTAAGTGTGTAAGGGTATTACTCAATCAGGACCTAGGGCTTTACCAGTTAAAGACTATGGTACAAGGGCTCCAAGTTAGGAGGTTCAGGTGGGTGGTTTAGAGCTCCATAGTAGAGATTAGAGGGAGAGATTAGGCTGACTAATAGGTTTAGGTTGACAGGTCAGAATTACAGTGAAGGGTGAAAGTTTTGATGAGATTTTGGATTGGGGTTATATACAGGTTAGAGTAAGTTTAGCATAAGGTAAGGACTAGAGTGGGTAAAAGTAGCATTAGGGATCATGACTGAGTGTTAAGCTTAGGTTAGATTTAGAGTTAACGGTAACAGGAGTAAGGTTAGGGTTAGGGATTAGGATTAAGGGTTAGCATTAAGGTTTATAGTTTAGGAATCTGGGTTAGGGTTTAGGGCAGTGGTTACAGCAAGGCTTACCATTTTAGGGTTAGGTGTTAGGGTTGCGCATAGGGTTTAGTGTTACGGTTAGTGTGAGGGTTAGGGTTAGGGTTTAGGGTTAGGATTAGGGCTAGGGTTAGGGTTAGAGTTAAGCATATGGCAAGGCTTAGCAATAGGATTACGGTTTGGGCTGGGGCTATGTTTAAGGTTAGGGTTTAGGGGTTAGGGTCAGTGTTATGGTTTAGGGCAGGGTTAGGCTTAGGGTTCATGGTTAATCTTAAAGTTAGGGGTTATGGGTTAGGGTTAGAGTTAGGATTAGGGTTAGGGTTAGGGATATGAGACCTGGAGTCAAGATTATTTTGAAACTTTATAATTTGACTGCCCTGTTGGGTTTCTGTCTTTAATGAGACCTGTAACCCATTTATTTCTCACATTTGGAACATCTGTATTTTCCCAATGCCTGTATCCCCATTGTATCTAGGAAGTAACTAGCTTGCTTTTGATTTTACAGCTTCATAGGTGGAAGGGACTTGCCTTTCCACGGATGAGACTATGGACTGTGGACTTTTGAGTTAATGTTGAAATAAGACTTGTGGGACTGTTGGGAAGGCATGATTGGTTTTGAAATGTTAGGACATAAGATTTGAGGGGTCAAAGTTAAACTTAAAGAATCATAGGAATGTAGCTAAACATATAAAAATTTTGCAAATCCATAATTTTTATGAAAGAAATACATTTTATCATCTTTTATGTATGTTTTAATGTTTTTTTAACCCAGTGAAATGTGAGTTTTGTGATGTTGATCTTACTATAGCAATGGTGTTATAAACAAAGAAAAAATGAATAATTCAGGATTGCAGAGATGGTAAACTATTAAAAGTAGTTTGGGTATTAAATTATTATGAAATAATTGTGTATTAAATAATTCTAAATCCAACAGTTGTGATTGAACAGATCTGTAGGCATATGTAAGTGTTGAGGTGAAAGTGACAAGCAAAGCCATGTTTATGCCTGGAGGTAATCAATAGAGGAACTGGCTGTGCACCTTCACCTCTGCATCACCTTTGTTTTGTGCTGTAGCTGAGTATCAAAAACAAAACAAAATTACCACTTATTTCTCAAAGAGAGAGAAAGAATATTTCTTTCAATTTAAGCATTCCTAAGTTGCTGCCTGGTGGCCCCTGGGCTCTTGGAGAAGGACAAGGAAGAACAGACCCTCAGGTGGACGGGCCATGCACCTGACCCTGAGGACATCAGGTACCCAGCCCCCAATCCTCCACCGGTGCCCAAGTCACCCCTGCAGCCTAGACATGGCACGGGAGCAGCAAGTGGCAGGACACCCCAGACCAGGCCCACACCCCCGGCAGCAGGAATCCTGAGGCTGGGCACCCAGGCAGCAAAGTCAGGCAGTCAGCCAGCCCCACCAGCAGCCACTCAGTCTCATCGGTGTGGATGCAGAGTGCCCAGAGCAGGGGCCCAGGATCTGGAGAGGTGTCCAAGAGGAGTGGACCCTCAGGCCAGATGGGCTGTGCACTTGGTGACCCTGATGCCACCCAAGGGAAGCCCTGCCATCCTGCGGCAGTAGCAGAGCTCCACCTGCAAACTGTGCATCCAGCATGGGCAGCAGTGGCGGCCGGTGGGGGAAGGAGCAACCTCTGACTTTCCATGCATCTCCAGCTCCCTGACACCTGCCAGGCAGACCCCGGGGCCAGAGACTCAGCGCTGAAGCCAGGCCATCCGCGAAGCCGCTCCAGTACCGCAGGAGTGCCCATGCCAGACCCGATCTCCCTTTGAGGACGAGTGGGGCAGCCGCAGGGTCAGACAGGCCTCCTCCTCTATCATATGAGATATATGTAAGGATTGATAACGTTCCATCAGGAACTCATATTTGTAATATAAAATGCGCGCCTGCTATCCTGTGCCTGTGGTCCTTGGACAGGCCTGCCCAGCCACGGAAAACCCGGAACCCAGCTATACCAGCCCTGAGCTGCAGCCCCACCAGCCTTTGCGCAACTGGGAGTGGCTTCCGGGAGCCAGGCGGCCACTGTGGCGCAGGCGCACGCCTAACGGCTTTGCGGGACTCGCTCAGCTAATAGGTTGCGGGCTGAGAGTGTTGCTGCTGAAGGCTGTAGTGGACCCGGCTGGGTCGCGGATTCTGGGCTAGAAAGCAGATTTGGGATCGCAGATTGGGGGTTGGCACCGGGTGGGGGTTGGAGGGGCCGCAGCTCAGGAGCTGGTTGTTGGGAATCTGAGAATAAGTCATCTTGAAGAAGTACCTCGGCTTCGGGAGCCAGGGGCCGAGGCGGAGCAGAACCTCAGGTCCTGGGCTCCGTAGAGCCCATCTACACTGCTTCCGGGCACCGAGTGCCGGACGCGGAGCTGCGGAAGATCCACAGGGCGGCTGTCATGGGCAACTCCATGGAGGTGGAGCTGCCTGGCGCGCAGGAGGGGAGACCTGGACTCCCGGGACAAGCCGCACAGGTAGTGGGGCTCAGCCCGGGGTGGGAGGGTTCCCTAGGCCGGCTTCCCCCCTGGGACGGGGCCTTGGAGGGCGCCGGGCACCCTCGCAGCGGAGCCAAATGAGCCTCAGCTGCTTTATCCCTCCTAACAACCCAGCTGGAGCACTTGGTGGAGAATGTGAGTGATTTAACTCACAAAGTTAGGCATATACAGTGTTGTTATTTTTAACGTTCACGTTTAAAACATGGTGTTTTATACATTACAGGAGGTTCTACTGAGATAACTCATTCCCCTATCAAAGATACCGGGAGTCATTTTCAGTAGGCGATAATTCCTCAGATAAAACTGCCCGTTTTACATAGGTCTGTTCTTTACTGAAGGGTCTTAGAGGGAGTGGAAGTGGGAGGTGGGTTTTGTGTTCTTCAATGAGAAGACGCATTTTTCTCAAAATGTGAATTATTTGTGTTTATCAATTTTACATAAACAGAACGAAAATATCAAGATTTTGCATGACGCCTGCTGTCTTTTACTATTGTGATGACTTTTTTTTTTTTTTTTTTTTTTGAGACGGAGTTTCGCTCTTGTTACCCAGGCTGGAGTGCAATGGCGTGATCTCGGCTCACCGCAACCTCCGCCTCCTGGGTTCAGGCAATTCTCCTGCCTCAGCCTCCTGAGTAGCTGGGATTACAGGCACGCGCCACCGTGCCCAGCTAATTTTTTTGTATTTTTAGTAGAGACGGGGTCTCACCATGTTGGCCAGGATGGTCTCGATCTCTTGACCTCGTGATCCACCCGCCTCGGCCTCCCAAAGTGCTGGGATTACAGGCTTGAGCCACCGCGCCCGGCCCGTGATGACATTTTAAATAATTTTATAATGGACTGAAAAAATACTGGCTTCTCTAGATATTAAAATGGACTATTAATTTCTATAATTAATTATTTACTCACAACTGAAAATACAGATAAATGCATGGAACAGAATAGGAAATCCAGAAACACTGAAATGATATAAGATATGTGTAAGGATTGATAATGTTCACAGATATGAATAGGAAAGGATGAATTATTAATGAAAAAAATGCCTGCTCTTTGAAGAAAATTAATGAAATTTTATATCACAAACATGAGTGCCTGATGGAACACAGATTGAAACTTTTACATATGCAAGTGAGAAAACTATCAGAAGAAAACACAAATGTTTATTTTACAGGTATATTTTATGTTGACAAAGGCCTTCCTAAGAATGATCTCTGAGGCAGGCATTTTGAAGGTTGATTTAGCAAACTAAAAATTACAACTGCCTGTGTATCAGAAAAAAAATGAGAAATGAAAGAAAACTTACTTGAAAAGGATTTACTATGTTATATATATATATATATATATATATATATATATATATATTCAGATGAGAAGTGTGTTTTCATTTTACGGGGAATTCATTTTATTATATATCATGTGACATGTATCATGCTGGTATGTATAGCATATATATTACATATATAATTTATGTATATCAGTTATATATACAAATTAGATGAAAAGTTACATATCTACACATTAGATGAAAAGTGCATCTTCATTTTATAGGAAATTCTTTCAAATCAAATAAAAACTCAAAGTGGGCAAAGAACTTTTTTGCAGATTTACAAGTTACTTATGTACATAGGAAAGAATACTTTGCGTTTCTGGTATAAGAATTTAAATTAAAAGAGGAATGAAACTGTTTTCTGTCCACAGTATGTGTGAGGATGTTTTGTACTGCTGCTTAAAGATTAAGTTGCTGGTAACTTTTTAAAGACAATTTGGTGGGAAGTACTACATTTAAAAAATGTGTATACTCTTTACCCGTCAATTCCATCATACTAAAATACCCGTAGGAAGTAGAAATACATGGACTTTGTTTTTTGCAGCACTTATTTTAAAAAGAACAGACAATGAATTCAATAAATAAATTTCTGTTGCAGCCAAGGGTGGAATAATATGTGACCATTGAATGTGACAGTAGATATGGAAGTATGTTGATGTGCGAAGATGTATTTTGTTATAGCCAGCAAAGAAAAAAGAATCAGTTTGATTATACATACACACAAACATCCTATGATCTTGTGTTAACAAAAAATGTGTTCAAAATATAACATTTCTAATTTCTGGGCATTTGCATTTTAAGTAAAGTTTTTCTTATCTGTGATTGCTGTAGCAAGCACGTACAACACTTCTAGTACAAGTTTATTATTAATGGAATAATTCTTGGGAAGAGGAATATGAATGTTGCCCAGATAAAAATAATCTCTCACTTTCTATTTTTTATCATCATCATCATTATTATTGTATGTTATTATCTTTGAACTTTTAGCCTCTTCAGAAAGAAAAAGGAAATGTTTTTTATCTCTATCCAGATTTTATGTTTTATTATATACATATATTTTTCTTACATGTAGATTTATCTCATATATGCAAACAGTGATAGATTAATCATTTCATTTTACTTGTATTCTTTGAAAATAAAAATAACATATAAATGATTACTGTTGCATAAATACTGCTTTGCAGGAGTTTATTTAAAAATATTGAACTCCCCATCTGTATTTATCCATTCTTTCATTCCATTTACTCATCAAACGTAACCTGAGTACCTGTTCTGTGGCAGACATATTCTACTGCCTTTCAGGACCCTTCCATCCTTGAAAACTTTGTGTTGACCTGCCCTGTCTGCACAAGCTGAGAGATTTGAAATGGGGATATTAGGACTTAATCTCATTTAAACTTTATCTCCCATCTTTCAAACAAAAGAATTTCTGAAGTTAGAAAAACTGATAACCTTTAACTGCCATTTCAAAAATTTATCAGTCTTAAACACTAATATGAATCATTAGAAAGTCTGATTTGCATATATTCTCTAAATATAAGTATGGAATTAATTGATCCATACCTATTAATTTGAATCATGAGTTTCCTTTGGCTTCAAGTTGTTTGAAAAATCCAATTAATTAATTAATTAATTTGTTTAAAAAATGTGTTACTGTTATTTCAGTGTTCTTTCCCCACAGTACCTTTAAGAACTGAAATGTATTTAAGTGCCAGTTATATCCCTAGAACTGCTCTAGACCTGTTGAGTATACCATATGCTACTTAATGTAAGGACTCATGGATTGTGTGATGCCCCATTATTATATATTTCAATAAAATAATTTTTAAAATGCTACCAATTATAATTGTAATAAATCATGAATTATAAGTGGCATTCAAAAATCAGAGGTGTTAAAATGTGACCTACTGTTTAAGTCATCCTACAAAGTAGGTATAACTGTATTATTTTACTTAATTAAAAATTTTTTGTTAAGTGGCAGTAATAGAAATAATCCCAGAACTGTGGGAGGCTGAGGTGGGAGGATCACTTGATGCCAGGAGTTTGAGACCAGCCTGAACAACAAAATAAGATTCTCGCTCTACATAAAATTTTAAATTAGTAGCTGGGCATGCTGGGCACATCTGTAGTCCCAGCTACTCAGGAGGCTGGGTATGGAGGATCACTTGAGCCCAGAATTTCCATGCTGCAGTGAGGTATGATTACACTAGCCTGGGCAAAAGAGTGAGACTTTGTCTCCAGAAACAAAAATCTAACCATTTTGAGTTGTTGCTGTAGGAACTGTTTTAGATACTTTACATAGTTTCTCATTTGAGCATCATGATGTCCTATGAGATAGCTATTATTGTTGCTTTTATTAATGAGGAAGTTGAGGCATAGGAAGTCTAATAACAGTTGGTAAATGACAGAGTTTAAAGTAGGACTGAAACCCTAGTTTCAAAAGACTGAGCTCTTTTTACTCATATAGGCTGCTGTTTTCATTAAGGTAGTGAGCAATAGGAGCTAATAAGTATTGTACTTTCTTCAAGAAAAAGAAGGAAGAGGAAAAACATGCTATTTAATGTTGAGAATTCTGTGCATGACTATGTTTTGAGATACTGCACTACAGTTTTCTAAAAGGTCCTCTTACTCTTGTACTACTGCTCTACATTTGGCCTGTGCCAGTGGCTGTGTGGAAGTGGTCACTCTGGTGAACAGAAAATGCCAGGTTGACCTTTGTGACAAACAAAACAGAACACCTTTAATACAGGTATATAGTAGCCAACTCTTTCAGCATGACATGGGTTTGATTTATATATATAAAATTAAAATAAATGTATCTTATTTAAATATAACTAATTGGTGAAACCTGTTTCATGTGTATTTTGAATTCTTAGAATTTAAAATCTATTTCTTGATCTAATATGGGCAGGCTGTACATTGCCAGGAAGAGACTTGTGCCATCATTCTGCTGAAACATGGCACCAACCCATGTCTTAAGGATATCTATGGTATCACTGCTCTCTATTATGCTGGGTATAATGAGTGTATGTTACCGTCAGAAAAACTGCTTTCTCGCGATTCAAATATTGAAGCAATGGACAAGGTGTAGATCAGCATTCTTTTCAAAATATTTGTTTTAACCTTAACATAGGTAAGGGTCAGTTTTTTATAGTTGGAAGCTCAAGCATTCACTGAATGCAAGCAAATTAAGTTATTTTGAAATAATTATCTCAAATCATATTTTAAATAATGATAATTTGAAAGAGCCATTAAAGGGCACAACTTTTTAAAATACACTTTGGAAAATATTTGTGAATTTCTTAAAGGTAAAACCTTTTCCATTTTTTTTTTTTTAATGCAGGGTTTTTTTCCCCCTAATTCATGTGAAACAACACAGGAAAGAAAATATGCCCTGGAAATAGGCTTTATCTTAAAACTCAAACAAAACTAAAGCAACTTAGAATAAATAGACATCTCGCTGCTGCTGACAATTTTCTAAAAACTTGATATCATCATCTCTCAGTGGCGAGGCTTAAGAGGGAAAAAATGGGAAGGGTAAAGGAGAGCCATCGGGAATACACAGGTCACTTGGAAATCAGGTAATAAGGGAAAATGCCAAGAAGAGTTTTTTTAGTTTGTTGTTCTTCCAGTGTATGTGTTGAGACAAGGTGCTCTTTAGCTTTGGGCTAATCAGTTTTGGTTTGAAAAAGAAAGTGAGTTGAAACTTGCCTAGAGATTAATTTTAGAAGGACTCTGAGGACATATTGGCAATGAATATGTGGTGACAAAATGAGAAACACTTCAATAGAAGGTGAAACAAATTATTAACTGACTTATTACCCATCCAGGCAGAAACAGCCACTTAGATCTAAGAGTCTAAACTTTCCTCTCAAATCTAGAATGTCTTGATGGAAAGGTGGGAGATAAGGAGCTTATTAGTAGCAAAATAAAGCTGGATTTTGAGTTTATTTGTCCCTGTTCTATTCATGCCCATGAAAATTAAATGTAGGTTTAATAAATGACTCTATCTCTTACTCTTCTTTTTTTGGCCACATCTACAGCTGATAAAGGGAAGTAGTAGCCATGTGGGTGAGGGATGAGACTGAAGCGACTGCCTGCTGCGCTAATTCTCAGAATTGTGCATTATCGTGACCTGAGCAAATTTGTTAAAAATCTAAAACTTTAGGCTTTCCCCTGACGCTTTTGGTCTAATAGATCTAATAAGGCCTGAATGTGTATGTTTAAAATGTTTTCTTGAAGCTGGGCACAGTGGCATGTTCCTTTAGTCCCAGCTTGAGCCTAAGAGTTTGATTTCAGCTTGAGCAACATAGTGAGACTCTTATCTCTAATCACAATAATAGCAAACAAACAAACAAACAAAAAACCTTGAGGTTTGGATACACTCCTGTTTAAGAACCCCAGAATTGATGAGTGCAATATATACATTTCTGTATCTTAAAAAATGTAAAAATTTTTTATAAGAGTTGGCATTTGCTTGGTGCTACTTCCTTCAAAGTTCTCCTTTTCAATAAGATTAGCCTGACTTACCTGTCTTTCTCTGTCTGTGACTGGGAAGTGAAAGGGAATATTACTGGCAGTATCTCTCAGCTTACAGAATAACACCTTTTTTTCCCCACCATTAATCATTCACTGCCATTCAGAGTCTTTAAAATTTGCTTATGGGTAATCTTCCCATAAGTAGAAGCTGACTCTAATGATTTCATGTCGCTTTGTCACTATACTGGTGATTATGTGTCAACAAATGTTCATTACAAGTTGAGTTTTCTCAATTAGAGTAATAGCCAATCCTAAATTTTTTTTTAGTTGAAGTTGTATTATGAACTATCCCAGTATGTCTGTTAAGTTTATAGATCTTTAGCATAACCAGGATGTCAGCTTTACACACTGAAATCCATGAAGTTGATATAAATTTGGTGTAAATCAAAATTCTTTTGATTAAAAGAAGTTCCATGGTAATTATTTTAATAATTTAGTTTTGGCAGTCATATAAACTATCTATTTGGCTAACAATCTGAGAAAATTATATAGAAATAGATTGAATATGAATACATGTTGGAAAAATTCTTGAAGTGGGTATTATGAGTCTTAATAGCAATTTTTATATATGAGGGCCTGATTTTTTTGATATAACATATGATACTAGAGAAAGAAAATATTTTACATGCAAATACTTGGATTATACACAGCCATTTAGTTACACATTCATAGCAAATATAAAAACAAAAGGGCTATATTCTAAATGTGCACAAATTTGTTTGCTTCTATAAATTGAGTCAACATGTAAAATTTAGAAGACTTAAGCAGAAATCTGTACTTCAGACTTGTTTTAAAAAAACAAATATGGTGTCCCCTGAGTTTCTGTCACTGTTGGCCTGCTGTGCAGAGGACGCTTCTTTATAAAAGGCAAATGTTCTCCAGTTTGCTACTGTGCCCACATCAGTACTTTCCGCACTCAGATAACCTTCCTTTGTCCTTGTAAGTATTTGAGTTTGCAACTCTTAGGTTGTAGTATATTTTGATAAAGATTTCAAGGCTTTTAAGTCAATGTGTATTTGTTTATAATATATAGTCTATAGATTATAGAAATCCCTCAGTTATAGAGTTGAATTTTAGAATTTAGTTTAAAACTCTTTTTCTTTATCGATACCACAAATAATAATCTTCCCATACAAATGCTTAGAAGTCTTTTTAGGTTATTCCAGGTTATACTTAGATAGTTTATGAATATTGCAGACATTATATCTTTCTCCTCAGCAATCTTCCTTAAAAATGCAAGTGAGTCACTGACTTTCATTATGCTAGAAATAACCCATATGGATCAGTATGAGAACTTTTATTGATAAGCCATTATATTTGTATTTGCTTTATATTTAGCCTAAAATAAAAAATAATTTTAAATAGCCATTTAAATGGAAACCAATAGAAATGGATTTAAAAAGTAGAGTTTCATTAGGGTCCCAGCATTACCATTACAATTGAGAACAGGTTTTTTTTTAAATATTTATTTTTAAGTCTTTTAAATATCTCTCTTACACAGAACATACTGAGCTTTATAACAGTTAAGACAAAAATCTGTTCTCTTGTATTAAAAGAAGTCCATGGACTATTTAATAATATGGAAAATATGTATATTTGAAGCCAATCACTCTTAATTCAGAGCTCATTTCCTTAGTGACTTTTGGAGCAGGAGTGCCTGACATTGGCATCTGGGATGCTAACATCATTGTTAGAAGTGAATCAAGCAAGTTTGTACCACCCAGAGGAAACCTCCAACTGTACTGGGAAGCTCTGGAAACTATCTCTGAAACTCTTAATTCCTTAAATGTTAACATTTGCCACAAAATGTCAGATAGGTATTAGGTAAAGTTCAAGAGATTTCTTGATTATTGGATATAAAATACAGTTTTGTAATAATTCTCGTATGTAGATTGTCATGGAGTCTTTCTCTTGGGGTACAATAAGCAAATATTCTTTAGAATATAGGTTAAGAAACACTGCTCTCAGCAAACTGACACAAGAACAGAAAATGAAATACCGCATGTTCTCACTCATAGGTGGGTGTTGAACAATGAGAACACATGGACACAGGGAGGGAGAGAAGCACTACACACTGGGGTCTGTTGGGGGGAATAGGGGAGGGACAGCGGCGGGGTGGGGAGTTGGGGAGAGATAGCATGGGGAGAAATGCCAGATATAGGTGAAGGGGAGGAAGGCAGCAAATCACACTGACACGTGTGTACCTATGCAACTATCTTGCATGTTCTTCACATGTACCCCAAAACCTAAAATGCAATAAAAAAAAAGAAACATTGCTCTAGAGTTAATAATTTAGATCATTAATTTATGTGAAAAACAAAGTTTTTGCTACTATGTTTTAGGTTTTGGGGGCTGTAGAGATAAAAGATACAGGCCTTACCCTCAAGAAGCTCTTGGTTTCAGTGGGAATCAATGACGTGATTACAATATACCATGCTAAATGCTGTGATCAAAGCAAGGATTCTTGGAACTGGTATGTTTGAAGGTAGTTTTGGTGATGACCACAGTTAATGTGATGAGGCAGAGGAGGGGTGTTTGCAAGGCAAAGAGCCCCACATCAGAAAGCACAGAGGAGTGAGAAGGAAGGGACTGGTTTTCATTTACTTCCTTCCTATATTGTATGTTGAAGTTCAAACGTCTTTGAGAAGATTTTTAGTTCAATTGAGAAATTTGTAATTTTTTGAATTTTTTTTCTGTTTTATAGGATGGAAACACACCACTTTTATTTGCTACAATTTGTAGGAGACAGCAAATGGTGGAATTTTTAGTGAAAAAACCAAGCAAATATACATGCAGTTGATAGGATGAAACAGTATAGTAGTTCTTGTTTAAAATAAAAACCTGAGTGTTCTAGAGTGAAGTCACTCAAATCAGAAATACTAATAAGATTAACATAATTATTGGCATATAGTGAAAAATATCAACACAAATAATCAGGTAGAAAAGCAAATATTTGGACTAAGCAACATAAAGAACATACAGTAGGATTCATTTTCTTTTATAGAGTGTTTGTTATTTATAATCTGATGTTTTTGGTCTTGTAATCTTAAATTAGCTAAAGGTTTTTGTATTAGTTTTATTAATTTTTGAAGTGTGGAATTTTAGTTTATGACTACTAGTATCACCACTGTTGTTACTATTTTTTGTTTTCAGGCTCTAGGTAGCTCTTACCTGACTCGTAGATGATATGAATTACAACATATCAGACCAGGAAAGCAAAGGGGAAATCTTCATTTAAATCTTTGCCTACTTTATATAAATGACATCAGCACAGTTTCTTGGCCATCAAGGGACTGTAAGTTAGCAACTTGTATTATGTCATACCCCAGTGGAACAAGAGACTTCCTTGATGTCCCTTTCTTTTAGCCTTGCTGATAATTTACAAAGATGAACACTTGAGCACCCAAGATGCTTATAGACACAAGCTAGTACATATAAATGGTTATTATGTCTACATTGACAGGCAGGATATTAAATTGATAAAGTGTATCAAACCAGCTGTTTAGTAATGACTTTATTAAAGTTCTTGAATGGAGTTCTTTGTTGGTTATTTTAGAACAGCCCTCATGCTTCCTATACATTATGGTTCATTAGGTATTGTCAATATTTTTCTTCAGCAAAATATTAATGTCTTTATTAAAGATATATGTGTATGAGATGCAGAAGATTATGTTATTTATTGTGGTTTGACAAGGTGTTTGTATTAAAAGGCCAGTTAATACTAAATTGATGTTTAAAATAATTGCAACCATTGAATCTTATACATTAGGTGAGAGTTCATAGTTTGGTTCAGGTCGTTTGAAATAGCAAGAGTTAGTCCACGTTTTAGCTAGAAAGCAAGCAGAAGGCTACATTAGTTAGAAGTAGAATGCAAGATTCTTTGAGAACTTTTAAGTTCTCCCTAGGGAGAACCTTTATCCCTAGGGATCTCAATGTGGTTTATTTTATTCTAAGTATAATCCCCATGCATCAGATAAAAACAGAGCCACATCTTTGACTTCTTGTTTCTTCATTTCTTTTTCTTTTTTCTTTTTTCTTTTTTTTTTTCTGAGGCAAAGTCTCACTATGTTGCCTAGGCTGGTCTTGAACTCCTGAGCATAAGTAATCCTCCTGCCTCGGCCTCTCAAAGTGCTAGCCACCATGCCTGGCCTGACTTTTCTAATGAGTTATTGGGTCTTGAAATGTTCAGTTTAGCAGAAAATCTTGTATTATCCCCTGGGGCTATCTCCTGTGTCTTCCTTCTTAGAATTTTCCAAGAAACTAAGGTGTTTTTTAAGTCCAAGGAAGGCAATCTTTCTTTACAAGTCAGAAGAGGGAAAAGAGGCCATTCTAATTATTCTGTTGTTTCCATGGATTCACTTGCTATATTGATGCCATTGTAACTGGTCCTGCAATCTGATAATGATTGACCTTTGCCACCAGGGTGCACTCACTGATTCAGACCCCTCAGTTCGCATGGTGATTCATATATAGAATTCAAAGCTACAGTGTTTATTAGTTTATGTACTTGTGTTCAGCCATTGTTCCTAGCAAGCTGCTCTGGGAGCCAGGCCTCCTAGCTTTACCCACACAAAATAGTGAGCAGATTGATGCTCCCCCTACATTAAAAACATGATTTGGAGCCCACATCTTAGCTTGACTTAGCCTAGGCCTTCATGGTAAGTTAACCTTTGACACCCCTGTTGGTCTTTTCTCTAACAAATATTCCCACCAGTCAGAGATGTTCAAATAATGTTGCAGGAAGAGATTAGAGTTCCCTTTCCCTTTTGCTATCAGATTTGTATCTTGAGGCTTTTTCATATCCTGTGCAGCAGCTTTGGTTAGATTGCAGAAGGTTCCATGTTGTCTTTCCACAGAGCAGTGGGAACCAACTTGCCGTTGGCCCCTCAAGTAATCCATTTATACAATAATAAAAATCTCCCAGGCTACTTGCCTATCTACCTCAAGTTTTAAATATATTTTAAAGTTCTACCTCACAGGAAGCTATTCAACAAAATTCTCTGAATCTCAAGCAGGTGAGTTGGATTTAGCAGAGGTAAATTTCATCTATGAATCATGAGTATCCATGTATAAAACAGGGTTTTGTACTTGCTGCAGCAGCATATACTTTAAAATTGGGTCAATAGATAAGCATAAGCATGGCCGCTGCCTACAGATGGCACACAAATTCATAAAGCATTGATATTTTGCATTGCCCCTGGAAGGTCATTTGACTATTTGTTGACCAGCTTCAAGGAAGCAGTGTGAGTCAAGTCAAAACAGGAGATACCTGATATTAAAATTATGATTATCACTGTAAAACTATTGATGTACAGTGATCCGTGAAATGAGAACAGAGCTGAGTAACATGGGGTGTCATATGCAAATATGTTGTTAGTACACGTCTTGGAAATGGGAAAATGTCTACTTGCATCTCCTTCATAAACCTGAAAAACAGTAAAAGTAGGGTTTTTTTTCTTGTATGTTAGTTGGAGAGGATCATGGAGATTGAGCATCCTGCCACAGATGTGCTGGCTCAGAGTTTGAGGAGGTAGAGAAGGAGTGGTGGTTGTCCAAGCCAGGTTTTGACATCTATTAATTTTCTGCTCTTGGTGTGATTGATGAGCTCAGTAATAGGGGACAATTATGTTATCCATTTTAATGAGATAATATATTTATATATAGATTTAATTATAAGTTAGGAATTAGCTAAAATGCCCTGAATTACAGGCCACAATAAATACAACTAAATAAACAAAATTAGTACTTAGTAACATTTTATGAAAACTGTAACATTTGAATATTAGAAGCTATAGAAAATCACACATCAAGCTTTATTTGGGACTCCAAAATAGTTTCAGCAGTAAAGTTCAAGAATAAGTTAGTCCATTGCTTTACTATTTCTCTGAACATTTAAGAATATAATCTCATTACATCCTTCTAACAACCTAGTGAAGTAAGGTAGCAAAATTCTTATTTTTTAGAAGAAACCATGGAGAATAAGAGAAGCAACTCATCTGAACACAAATACCTATTGGTTCCAGAGCAAGGACTTGTTCTGAGAGCAGGATGCTTTGCACGATGTCCAGCTAACTGTAGTTAATTTACTGAGCTGTGCTCCCTCCATTTATGAGTACTTCACTTTTTAAAATTTAATTAAAAGGTTAATAAACTTGTAAAGCTTAAAATTTTGAAGCATGGGACAGAAATTAAAGTTCTGATATTAGTGTTGATATTGCCTGAAAGGGTTTAAGAATTTAATATGTTTGGTAAATATTTTTTATATTAGTATTAGCAGTTTTATTTATTACTTTTTTATACATAGAATTTGACACTAAATTTTGGAACATAAAAAGAAGATACTTCAATGCAAGTAAGACTTCTAATAGTAAATGTCTCATTTATCACGTTGGTCCTACTCTTGATAAAAAAGAAAGTAAGATGTAAGATTAAGGTAGTTTTGATGGAAAAAGACCAGTTTAAAAATATGTGTAAATTGCAAGTATATTTAAATATATACATATATGTAAACTAATTTTCAAAATTTAACTTCTTTAGTTTGGAATTCACAGTTATTTAAGAAGGTAGTTGTATCTAATTTATAATCTGAAATGGTATTGTCTGAAAAAAATCATTTACTTAATTACAATCCTTAAAATTCTGTGTAATTATTTTTTGCATAAAGAAGGAAAAAGATTTTTCAGTTAGTATGGTGTATGTTTTCTCTATAGTCACATTATAACAAATTGAACTTGTTATAGTATTTAGTAAATAAATAATTATAGTTGACCCATGAATAATGTGGGGGTTAGGGACTCTAATCTCTGTGCAGTTGAAAATCTGAGTATAACTTTTAATTTCCCCATCTTAGCTACTAATAACCCACCATTGACTGGAAGCCTTCCTGATAACATAAACAGTCTATTAAAGTCTATCACAATATTATATACTGTGTTCTTACAACAAAGTAAGCTAGATAAATGAAGCTGTTGGAAAATCATCAGGAAAAAATATATTGACTTTTCATAAAACATAAGTGGATTCTCACAAAGGTCTTCATCTGTCCATGGATTTCAGAGGCAGAAGAAAATCTGCATGTAAGTAAACCCTGCAGTTTGAACCCTTGCTGTTGAAGGGTGAACTGTATTATGTATTAGTTTGTGTCACTAAGAAAGTAACTATCTTTAGAACTGGGAGATAACAATCCCTTTCTCCTATCATAAGTAAATGGCAATAAGAATTATAAAATTGAATCATCATGCACCCGTACAAATTGGAGATTATGTTTTGGAGATATCTACTGAGTGCAGAAGGCAGAAAAACAATTTCTTTGTGAGAAGTACATGTTACATATTCTTACATAAGCAAAATGGTTTTATCTGTCATAGTTTACACACACACATACATGCATGTATACACACGTGCTGTTGCACGTGCATGTGTACACACTAATGAGTTCAAAGTCCTGCTGATTCTTTATGAATCAGCAAATCCAAATCCACTATTTGCAGGGAGCAGCGGATAACACATACTACACCTTGGATGCAGTTCTTTTAACTTTTTGACTTGTTCTGTGATGAACTGCCTTTAATGGGTGAACCATGTTTCTAGTTTTATAGGAAATAAAAAGATTAGAAGCAAGTAAAAGGAACTCTATGATCAGTAATAGACTGTTATACCTTACTCAGTGGTCATATGTTTTTCTCCAGGTATGCAAGTTACTTGAATGACAAGTTCTCCAGTTATACAAGTTACTTAAATAAATAATTAATCATTATTATTATTATAGGAAATGGGGTCTCTCTGTGTTGCCCAGGCTAGAATACAGTGTCTATTCAGTGGTACAATTACAGCTCACTGTAGCCTTGAACTTCTAGGGTTAATCAGTCATCCTACCTCATCCTCCTGAGTAGCTGTGGCCATATTCATGTGTGGTTACATCTAGCTGGATACACTTGATTGATTGATTTGTTTATGTGTTTATTTTTGAGACAGTGTCTCCCTCTGCTGCCAGTACTTGAGTGCAGTGGTGCAGTCTTGGCTCCCTGCAACTTCTGCTTCCTGGCCTTAAATTATCCTTTCCCCTCAGCCTCCCCAGTAGCTGGGACTATGGGCATACACCACCATGCTTAGCTATTTTTCTTCTTAAGATATATATGTATGTATGTATGTATGTATGTATGTGTGTATGTATGTATGTCTTTTTTTTAGATGAGGTCTCACTATATTGCCCAGGCTGGTCTGGAACTTCTGAGCTCAAGTAATCCTTCTGCATCAGCCTCCCAAAATGCTAGGATTTTACAGGTTTGAAGCTACTGCACCTGGCCTGCACAATTGTTATGAAAAGAAATTAAGCCCCAATTGATTGCAGAAAATTGACTACCTTGTCTTTTTTTTTTTTAGAAACGTTCATATTGTAGAACATACTGTCAATCATCAAGATTCTCTATTTTTTATTCTGGTCAAACTGGGATTGCTGCTTATTTCACATTTTCTGAAATAATTGTTTTATTTATTCTTTTTATGGCTTTATTCAATTAGATACAGATATACAAGAATCTCCAAGTCAAATATCAAGGAGAAAAAATAAAAGAAAAACAGATTAGGGAAAGTTATTTTGTGAAATAACCATCTGATGACAGTCACATATATCATATCAACTTACCAAAAACCTTATATGAAGCATTTGTTTCAGGGGTTTCCAGACCACCCCCAGGTTTGGTGATTCACTAGAAGGTCTCACAGGACTCAGAAAATAATCATACTCAGATCTTTAATTTATTACAATGAAAAAGTACAGGCAAAATTAGAGGCAAAAGGTGCATGTGGTCAAGTCTGGTGGAAACCAGGGCACAAGTTTCTAGGAGTTCTCTCCTGTGGAGTTCCCAGGATCTGTTTAATTCTTCCAGCCTCACATTTTGGCAACACTTGTGCAGTGATGTCTACCTGTACCAGCATCTCATTAGAGACTCAGGACCCAAGTTTTTATAATGGACGTGACTCTCCCTCACATGTACCCAAATTCCAGACTCCAGAAGGAAAGCATCTGTTCAGAGTAACCACACTGTTTCTCTAAACACTTTAGACACAGTGAGCCATTCTTCTCAGGGAATGGTGGAACCCTCTCAATTTCAATTTCCTAAACACTATCCAAAGGGCCAGCCTTGCATGTGGGCCTTTCTAAGGATGTCAGTCTTTTGCCTGCTATACGAAATCTTTTCTGCACAAACATTATAGCCCCAACTTAATTTTTGGTGTTGTTTTAAAATTTCATTTTAACAGCAAATAATATAAGATAAGGTAACTTGGTACTAGTTTCTCTTGTATGATCCATCCTTGGTTGCAGTGCTCGTTACTTTATTGAGTTTTGGTGACAGGTATTTCTTTGTAAGTTACCATAGCAGTATTAGATAATTAAAATCTGTCCTCATTATCTCATTAGCCTTTCAGTAAAATTGTTAAATTAAATAAGCCTAATAATTTCTGAGTTAAATTAGAATAAAAATTGTCTTTTATTTTTACTACATGAATAATCTGTTTAGAATGGTAAAATAAGATAAAATCATTTTATCAGTATTTTCTTACCATAGCATGCAATTAAATTTATTTGTTTTACATATTTTATATAGTTCAATTTGAGAAATAATGTCTACATGCTATTACTTCGGTCTTTAATATCTCCAAGTTTGGGGGTCACCATGTCTTGCTTAAATATGTCATAATAACAGGTTTAGTTAATATCTTTAGTTTTTGTTCTGGAAATCCTGGCATGCATAGACAATGAGTATCATTTTTAGATCAATACTTTTATTTCTTAGAGCAGTTTTAAGTTCACAGCAAAATTTAGAGGAAGGTACAGAGATTTCTCATTATTTTCCATGTCTCCCACACATGCATGGCCTTTCCCATTATTAGTATTTTCCACCAAAGTGGTACATTTGTTACAACTGATGAACCTACTCTTAAAATATATATATCTTAAGATATATAAATATATAAATATATTTTACTACTCAGTTATTTCCATATATATATCTTACCACTCAGTTATATATATATATTTAATGCTTATATCTTAGTTTATAGTCGGAGAAATGCCTAGAGTAGACACAGTACAGAGCATGACTTAAGGAATAAGCAGCTTATAATCGGAAGAATGTCTAGAGCAGACACAGTGCAGAGCATGATTTAAGGGAAAAACAATTACACCAGGACAGGAATCCATGGCCCAGGCAGCAGCATTCAGTATTCCGCAGCATTCTGCTGTATGGCAGGCCTGGGGCAAGAGTCACTCCTCCTGATAAAGGAGTTGTAGGACCTTGCTTCAGTTCTTGTGGAAGGCTGCCCTCAGGCTGACAGTCGCACCTTGGTGACTGTGGACTTTATCAGCTCTTGTTACTGTGCTGCTCAAAAACCATTCCCCTATAGAACTCATTGGAAGCTGCCAGCAGGTAGCATAGACCCTGACAGGTCTGTCACTGCTATGTGACTTAAAGCATCCTCCTATAAATCTTAGTAGCTTGCCCATAGATAGAGGTATTGCACACTGCACCCTCTTCACTGCACATGGCCCACCTCCATGCCTCAGTGACATAATGGGGGTGGACCCCTTATTGCACGTGGCCCTTGCCTCAATGACCTAATGGGAATGGAGCCCTTGCTGTGCACTGTCCACCTCCCAGCCTAGGTGACCTAATGGGGGTGGACCCCTTGTTAATTGCTCACGACCCTATCACTATCCTTAAAGATAACTTCACTCACTGCCCTGCCCCCTAACCTATACACAATAAAATGCTCACGCTTCTGGACATTCAGGGCCTCACCTGACTCCACTCATAGGTGGTGTGGCCCCCCAAGCCCAGCTGCATTTTCCTTGTACTTCTGTGTCCTGTCTCTTTATTTCTCAGATCCTCCACCTCAGCACAGCATAAGGGACACCCACGACCCTGTGGGCCATCAGCCCTACAGGGATGAGTTTGAAAACAATCTGTATTATGATGACATGACTCACCTATGACTAGATTCTTTGTCATGAGGGATGGCAAAGAAATCATACAATTTTGCTTTATATGAGGTTAAAAAAGAATTTTTTTTCTCATAGGGAGAGGGGAAAGCATTGGCACATTCTGGTAGCAAGAGGGCATTGATAGTTTTCTTTCTATATATTTTTCACATCAGATAGTACTGCCTGGCAGCCTGCCACACCTCCCCAGTGTTTCTTAAGCTTCTCTCTGAAAGTGAAGTGTGATTCAGAGTAGATAAGCTCTTAAAGGAGTGATTTTTCCAGAGGTTCTTTCCATGGGAGGTAAAATGGCAGGTGAATTTGGGCCTTGTTACACATAGAGCTGAGCATATAGCTACAACTAAGTAAACCACCCAGCACCTTCCCCAGAAGAGTGTTAGCCAGAGTAACACGTTGATCTCTCTCGAGCTCTTCTCCACTGGCAGCTGGAAAGTTTTTGCAAGGATCCTTGTGTCTGGTCGGATTCCTGTTTTGCTGTCTTCTGGTGATAAGTCGTTTTATCCTAACCTGAACAGTTTTAACTGCAGAGCTAGGGAGGCTGTGTTGTGTTCAACAAAATAAGTGCGGTAGTTCCCCCTGAAATGTAGGAGATACATTTCACGTAAATGCATTACATTCCCAGTAAATGCCTGAAACCACAAATAGTACTGAATCACATACTGATTTTCTACACACATATATCTATGATAGCATTTACTTTATAAATTAGGCACAGTGAGAAATTAACAACAACTCATAATAAAATATATTGTTATGGCTCTCACCCTTTTTCCTGTGGTGATGTGAAGTGACACAATGCCTGTGTAATGAGATGCAGTGAGGTGAATGATGTGGGCATTGTCATGCAGTGTTAGGCCACTATGCACCCCCGAATCCAAGTCAGAAAAAAGATTATCAGCTTTGAGTGTTCCTAGACCTTCAGGCCTTAATGATGTTGATGGCTGAATGCAGGAGGAGACCATGTTGATGACTAATGGGTGAACAGCACATGCAGTGTGAATGCACTGGACAAAGGATAATTCACATTCTGGTCTGGAGAGGCTCGAGGTTTCATTGCACTTCTCAGAATGGCACAGTAAAACTTATGGCACATTTATTTCTGAAGTTTTCCACGTGATATTTTTGGAATACAGTTGCCTACTAGCTGTAACCACAGAAATCAAAACTGCAGATGTAAAATCTGTGTTTGGATGGTGACTCATTTCTTGGTGTACAGTTCTTAAAATCGTTAGAAATTCCAAACTGACGTCTTTTTGTATGCTAATGATTGATGCCTACGTAGATTCAGGATGGCAACTGCTCATTACCATGAAGACATTGATTATAGGTTGAGATCTCCTGTCTCAATCTGCAGACTCTGGGGTGAAGAGATAGCCTGAAGGTTTTCAGTCATCAGTGACCAGTGATTTACTTCATCAGTGGTGCATATGTATTGAAGCTTTCATAAAGACCCAAAGGGACTGGGCTTAGAAAGCTTCCAGTTTGCTGAATACATTGAGGTTCCTGGAGGGTGGTGTGTCCTGGGAGGGCATGTAATCTTCGTCCCACTTCCCCCACACTTTGGACTATGCATCTCTTCATCTGTACCTTTTGTAATGTCATTCATAGCAAACTAGTAAATGTGTTTCCCTGAGTACTTTGAGCCATTCCAGCTATTCAGTTTAACCCAAAGAAGGAGTCCTGGGAACCTCAATTGAACCCCAAATTGAAGCTGGTTGGTCAGAAGTTCTGGGGTTTCAGACTTAGGACTGAGGTAGGGACTGAGCCTTTACCTGTGGAATCTGATGCTATCTGCAGACAGAGTATGAGAAGTGAATTAGAGGACACCCAGCTTGTGTCCTCTGCAGAAATGATTGCTTGTTTGTTGATGGGGAAAACCTCTCCACAAGTTTGGTCATGAAAGCCTTTGTTGATTGTTTTTGTGGTGTGAGAGCAGAGGAAAACATGGCAAGTCTGTCTTTTCCACACAGGTCATGGATAAGGGAACTACCGTATACTCTGTTTCAACTGCCCTTCATATCTTGGTTCAGAAATCATGCTGTTTGACACTGGTAAGTCATCACACCTGATAATACCATTTTTAGTCAGTCTCATATGGTTTGTCTTAGATGACTTGTATATTGCAGTTCACTTGTAGATATCAAATTTTAATAAATGTATTCTTTGCATTTAATAAATACAAAGTTAGGAAAGTAAGAGTTCTAACTGCACTAATCACATGCCAGTAGGTATAATTTACATTAATTCTAATAAGATCTCAGGTATGCTTCCAAAGGAATGCTTTGGAACAAAGCATCAGTCCTATACTTTAAAGAACAATGGTCTAAAACATGGACACAGGGGTGCATAATTGTTTTTTATTTTTTTGAGACGGGAGTTTCACTCTTGTTATCCAGGTTGGAGTGCAATGGTGTGATCTCGGCTCACCGCAACCTCCGCCTCCTGGGTTCAGGCAATTCTCCTGCCTCAGCCTCCTGAGTAGCTGGGACTACAGGCATGCGCCACCATGCCCAGCTAATTTTTTGTAATTTTAGTAGAGACAGGGTTTCACCATGTTGACCAGGATGGTCTTGATCTCTTGACCTCATGATCCACCCACCTCGGCCTCCCAAAGTGCTGGGATTACAGGCTTGAGCCACCGCGCCCGGCCGCATAATTATTTTTATGAAGGTGGAGTCTTGCTGTGTTTCCCGAACTGGTCTCAAACTTCTCGGTTTCTCAAGCGATCCTCCTGCCTCAGTCTCCCAAGTAGTTGAGATTGCAGGCATGCATCATGGTGCCTTCTTATGTTTTTGATATTCTGTATGTTTATTATTGATTTACAATGCATTTCACCTTTTCCTTTAATAAATTCTGGGAGTTCTGATGAATCTGCAGTCAGGTAGGATTTTACAGATTTAAAAAATTATATCAACTAAGGAAATACAGATGGAAGAAACTAGTATCTGTTGAGTGTTGTACTCTGGGCTAAGCACATTATTATGTGGTATGCATTTATCTCATAAATCCATCACAACATCTGTTCTTATAACCCACTGTTTATTAAATAGGCAACCGTGGTTTAGAGAGGTTGATTAATTGGCTAATGATCCCAGAGTTAACAAAGTAGCTGACTCACAGTTAAACCATCAGCCTCTCTGGCTTCCAAATCTTTCTTTGGTCCATAGCATAGATGGATAAAGATCTGTGCAGCATTTGGATCAAAATATATGTTAGAATCAGATTAATGAATACAGTCAAATCTAGTTACATGTTAACTCTCATTTAAGGTTATTGTTAGAAATGAGGTTGGTCTAAGAGACTCTCCTAATAAATTTGACAATTTCAGTGGTAACCAATACCTTATCTTTACCATCAAAGGCTTTAGGGCATTGTAAAGGTTTGGCCATAGGATTGTAAATCTTACAAAAGCAAGATTAGATAAGTCTTAGAGAGAAATTATTTGACTTCCTAGTTTGGAAGTTTGGTTTTCCCTTTAGGATAGTATTTCTGCCTACTTCCACAGTACTTTTTTTTCAGTGTATTTTTTTTTCCATGACATTTCCATAACCTTTTGATGTTTTAAAGTGATCTTCTCTGCTTTTGGTGTTTCTTTTGTTCTATTATTTTTTCAAATCCTGCTGGCTAGTATCCCCAATTTTCCTATAGACAATCAAAAGCATGCGGAATTTCAGAATTTTAAGGAATCATAGGACTAATTAAAATAACCTCTAGTACTTCAACGTGTGTTAAACATTCTGGTCAAGTGTTTCTCTAGATAGAGGACCTGAGACTCGAATAGATTAGGATAGTTTTCTTTTTGGACATGGAAAGTGGCAGAAATAAACTCATTTTAAAGCCCAGTACTCACCCTTCTTTTTTTATTTTATGGGCATTTTGTTGTTGTTGTTGACACAGTCTTGTGCTCTCACCCAGGCTTGAGTGCAGTGGTGCAGTCTCACCTCACTGTAACCTCTGCTGCCTGGGTTTTAGCGATTCTCCTGCCACAGCCTCCAAAATAGCTTGGATTACAGTCGTGCCATGGTGGCTTACACCTGTAATCCCAGCACTTTGAGAGGCTGAGGCAGGCACATTATGGGGTCAAGAGATCCAGACCATCCTGGCCAAAATGGTGAAAATCAGTCTACTAAAAATAAAAAACAAATTAGCTGAGCGTGGTGGTGGGTGCCTGTAGTCCCAGCCTCTTGGGAGGCTGAGGCAGGAGAATTGCTTGAACACACAAGGTGGAGGTTGCAGTGAGCTGAGATCGTGCCGTTGCCCTCTAGCCTGGTGACAGAGTGAGACTCTGTGTCAGTTGATGACGATGATGTGAGCCGAGATCGTGCCATTGCCCTCTAGCCTAGTGACAGAGTGAGACTCTGTCTCAGATGATGATGATACAAAGGGGAGTGAGTCTGGGGCACCCAGTGGATAGAATGAGAATGAAATTAACTGGTAAACCCAATGGAAGTGGCTAAGAATGCAATGAGCAGGGGAAGGCCAACTGGATTGGATAGGAATACGAATTCTTTAGTAAGAGATCAGAATATTGGAGTTTATGACAAGTTTAATAAAGATAAATTACAAAGAAGAATACAAGATGTTGGGAATTTACAAAGGCACATTAAAATAGAAGGTTCAAGGGAACTTTAAATAGGTTGCTTTTTTTTTAAATCAGTAACTGACAAACTTGAAGATTTTTACTGAAAGATGCTAAAGCATTTTGAGACATGGGGAAGAGTTTCTACAGCAGATACAAATGTGATATCATGTGCTTCCATTCTGACTTACTGAAGGGTGGCTTAGAGCTTCTTGAGTACTAGGGGCTGGAGATTGCTGAACTACATAGATCTGTAGCCCAGGGCAGGTGCCTCCTCATCTCTGCTGCTTTTCATAATTCACTGATGGCCTGCCAATGTTCATGTAGACTGGGTCAGGGGCATGATTGACTGGCCAATCAGTCATGAAGTTCAGTTGGGTAATTGGAGGTGTGTCTATGCTGAGGCAGTTGATGGAGACTCCAGTTAGCTTGTTATTCAGGAGCAGGGATGTGGAGAGCTACTCCTGGTCATCTGAGGCCATCCTTTCAGGAATCTGTGCTTTCATAGATTGAAGATTTGGAGATTGGAGACTGCCATGGAGCCCTGCACAAGTGGAATCTGGAAGCCCATAGGAAAAAAGATCTTTAGATAGTACTTAGGGAAATAGAGGTACAACTACCAGGACTCTGTTTTTCCAGCACTCTCTCTCCTTGGATATCTGAATGCCAATGAAGGCTTTTTTTTGAGGGTGAGTCTCACTCCGTCACCCAGGCTGGAGTGCAGTGGCATGTTCTCAGCTCACCACAACCTCTGCCTCCAGGGTTCAAGCGATTCTCCTGCCTTAGACTCCCTAGTAGCTGAAATTAAAGGTGTTTGCCACCACGCTTGGCTAATGTTTGCATTTTTAGTGGAGACAGGGTTTCATCATGTTGGCCAGAATGGTCTCGATCTCTTGACCTCATGATATGCCTGCCTTAGCCTCCCAAAGTGCTGGGATTACAGGTGTGAGCCACTGCACTTTGCAGCCAATATGTATTTTTAAAATGTATTCTTATTTTTGGTGGAGATTGTAAAGTAGAGTTAGGTACTTTGAAGCTAGTTCCTGACTGAAATATGCACATGCTAATATTCTGCCTGTGAATATATTTCCTTTGGGCTGTCATGCTTGGATAAGCAAGCCAATGGACATATGAAGATAACAGACGAGCCTGATCTAGAAAGTGTAGATGACATTCTCTACTGGAATGCTTTGGTTTTCAGTACATGCTTCTCTTATTTTTTAAGTCAAATTAGTTTTGAAATACTAAATTGAAATTTTGGGGAGACAGATTCTTGCTCTGTTGCCTAGGCTGGAGTGAAGTGGCATGATCTTGGCTCACTACAGTCTCCACCTCCCAGGCTCAAGTAATCCTCCCACATTAGCCTGCCAAGTAGCTGGGAGTACAGGCACCTACCACAATGCCTAACTCATTTTGTTTTTTTGTAGAAATAGGTTCTCATTATGTTGCCCAAGCTTGTCTTGAACTCCAGGCTCAAGCAATCCATTTAGCTTGGTTTTGCAAAGGGCTGGGATTCTGAGAGTGAGCCACCAAGCTTGGGTAAACTGAGATTTATTTAAGTAAATTGATTAGTGCTGGGTGTGGTGGTGCACATTGGTTATCTCAACACTTTGGGAGGCAGAAGCAAAAGGATTACTTAAGACCAGGCGTTTGGGCCAGGAGCGGTGGCTCATGCCTCTAATCATAGCCCTTTGGGAGGTGGGTGGATCATGAAGTCAAGAGATTGAGACCATCCTGGCCAATATGGTGAAAACCTGTCTCTACTAAAATACAAAAAAAGTCAGCTGGGTGTCATGGCACACGCCTGTAGTCCCAGTTAGGAGGCTGAGGCTGAGGCTGGAGAATTGCTTGAACTTGGGAGGCGGAGATTGCAGTGAACTGAGATCATGCCACTACATTCCAGCCTGGTGACAGATTGAGACTCTCCCATCCCCCACAAAAAAGAAAAAAAGACAAATAAAAAAACAACAGGATTTTGAGATCAGCCTGGGCAATATAGTGAGACCTTGTCTCTACAAAGATTATAAAGTACTCTAGATGATGGTACACAGTTGAAGTTCCAGCTGCTCAGGAAGTTGAGGTGGGAGGATTGCTTGAGGTTGGGAGGTTGAGATTGCAGTGAGCCATAATCATGCCACTACATTCCAGCCCTTGGTAACAGTGAGACCCTGTTTCAGAAAAAGAAAGAAAATTGATAAGAAAGTCTTTATGCTACTTATTATAATTTTTTAAACAGAAACTCATGCTTGATATTGCCTCAACAGTGTGTCCCCAAGAAAGTGTCATAGCCTTTACCTAGATCTTCCAATGGAAAAAAAAAAACAAGAAAAAACAAAACAAAACAAAACAGTATAATAAATGTAAAAGGAGAAGGTAAGAATACCATTTTATTTAAAAAGACATTTGATGGAATTTTTTTTAAATATGAGCACTAATATATTCAAATAGCTAAAGAAAGTGTTATATTAAATGTATAATAAGTAAAGGAGAAGTAAAATGGTGGTAAGTTGCATATGTAATCAGGGCTCAGCAGTTGAGTCTATTAGAGAACCACTAAAGGAGCTGAATCATTAGTTCCCATTCTAAGATACTCTAAGATCTGAGGAGTCAGGAAAAAGGGAAGAGGAAATGAAAGACAGAAAGAATGAGGAGGGCAGAGTGTACATGGAATAAATGAAGAAACAGTACACGGGTGTATGTAAAGGAGGGTAGTGAAGTCACATTGATTTGTAGACGAGGGAAGAGCAGGTGATAGAAATAGGATAGAAGGTAACGTCAGCTTCCAGTGCCAAAATGTGTCAGAGAATGAGAGTACCATCTTCCTGCTCTTGCTGTCATTCTCACTACTGGAGAGGCATTAAGGATTGAGGTACCTCACCACACAGACCTGTGATTTATCTTCATAGATGAGTATCACATAAATGGTCAGCCATGGATGGCCATAGTTTGTTTTATAGAAAATGTTATAACTTCACCGGTAGTATCATATAGGCCAAATTAACATAACTGAATAGTGTCATGTGATTTATGGAGAGGAAGTTAGAGAAGGGATAGCCTGATTAAAAGTTTATTAGAAACATTTTGGCTTATAATGCAGAAATAAATTCAGGGACTTAATATGGAAGAAACTGAGGCTAAGTTCCAGATGGGCAATTAAGGTAAACAAATGTGGAAGCACATTAGTGTAGAATAGGGCATCGAATTTTCATAAACTAGTTGAAGAACTTCTGCAAAATAGACATTGTCATTCAGCACGTGTGGAATTCTGCCTTTCTCAGGAGTACTCAGGTGCTGTTGGTCCTGTCCTTGGACACAGCTCTGAGTAACAAAGAAATAGCCTTCTTTTAGAGAAATCTGAAAAAGAACCACTGGATAGCAATTTTAAAAAAATAACGGAATCAAGGGAAGGCATTAATCTCTTTATTTCTGATATAGGATTCTGGCCAAAGAGGAAGCAAAATGAGATGAAAACAGAAATTAGTGGTGTATACTACTGCTGAAAACAGATGAAAAAGTGGTGGCAATTATCCATAAAAAGCACTTAGGAAGAGAAGCATGAGGATGACAGATCTAAAGATTACTTTTGCAAAGGAAGAGGGACTGTGAAAGGGCAGGGAGGGGGAAGAAAAAAAGTTTGTTGGGGACTTTGGAGTTAAAACCAAGGAAGCTTGAGACACCTCACTTCCAGTTCCTTGGGCATATGCCCAGTCTAGCAAAAGCGGTTATTGCTGTTGAGAGTACTGGACGCAGGAGGGAGTGCTAGAATTGGGGTAAACCACAGCAGCTAATTTCTCTTCATAACTGTCAGGCCACAGAGCAAGAAGTTTCATTGACATGAGTGAATACAATGTGATTAAGTTGCATTTTGGCTAATTTTTTTGGGGGGGTCAGCCAGTTCTTTGATATGATACCTGTTTTATAAAAGTCGTTCACAGAGTAAGATGACATGCCTTAGCTAATTTTAGAAGCAGTTATACTATAAAATTTATTCTGTGAATACCAAAATTGTCATTTTCTAGGAACACTGCACTGATCTTGAAATATAAAAGTTTATTCTTTACTATCAAGACTGTGGCAATTCAATGTTTTCTCTTTTGATATGAACTACACAGATCTGTGGCCCAGGGCAGGTGTCTCCTCATCTCTGCCTCTTTTCCCAATTCACAGATGTCCTTCCCATATCCATGTAGGCTGGGTCAGGGGCATCATTGGCTGTCAAATCAGTCATGAAGTTCAGCTGGGGACTTGGAGGTGTGTCTGTGCTGGTAGATAGTAGCAACTCCAGTTAGGTTGTTACTCAGGAGCAGGAATAAAAACTGAAGATTTGAAGACTGGAAACTGCCATGGAGCCCTGCATAAGTGGAATCTGGAAGTGGGAACCCATAGGGAGAAAGATATTTAGAGTACTTAGGGAAACAGAGGTACAACTGCCAGGACTGTTTCTCCAGCAGTCTCTCTCGATGGATATCTGAGTGCCTATGAAGGTTTTTCAGGGCTTACTAGTTTATGTGGACCTGAACAAGGTAGGACCTATAGAGTGAAAATAATTGGATTTTTATAATTGTTAATATTTTAATCTTCCTGGGAAGAGTATCCTCAATAAGAAAATACACCTTATTAGACTTTTGTACATTTAGCTCTCACACATTTCAAATATAGCAGGAGATTCTCTGTACTCTTTTAGGACAAAGGAAAGCATTGGGAACTTCTTAAGTGGTTTTCATGCTGAGGAATCAAGACTGCCATTTTGAAGTGACAGATTAGTCTTTTAACCAGAGACAGACAATGGACAAGAGACAGTGGATCTTCCTATCTTGTTTTAGGTCATAAGGTTCCTTCCAGTTTAAATGACAAAAGTTATTCACTATTTTTTATGGAGCTCAAGGTCAGTTTTGATTGAATATTTTATAGATTTAGACAGGTGGAGGCAGAAATAGGTAACCAAAATCTATTTTTAGAACAGAGGCCATATTTTAATTTTATCAAGAAATGTTATTTAATATACAGATGGCTGACCTCTTCCCAGAGTGTGGTTTTGTTTCTTGGAGGGGGAAGCTGAATATGAACTGGCAGTTAAAAAATTTGTTAAAAAAAAAAAATCGACTTCCTCATTTTTATTTTCTATTTTTGCTCTAAAGCATTTTCCACGAACTGCGAACTGTATGTGGATTCATGTCCTAACCCAGATGATGAAGAATAGACTGTGACTATCAAGGTAAAGTGGTCTCATAAAACTTTCTCACTCAGTCAACTTTTGCATAGTATTTACTTTTTAAATTTAGCAGTGACTTAACTATTGTTTATGATGGTTATGGAAAGTTGGTCAGAGAACACCATAGACATATGGCTAGTTGATTTAAAAAATTTAATGTTGGTAACTAACAAAAGATTGATAAGTACTGTGACAGGGTCGGGGCTGAACAAAAAATGAACTGAAACATACATAGCAACAGAAAAATCACATTAGGAAATGCTTTCTCCAATAGAGAAAATATGTAATTTGGTTAAGGTTTAATTAGATATATATTACTACTTTGACTTTCAAATCATACTAGTGTAACATCTGTATTTTTGCCAGTATAAATCTTCAGTGGATCAAATCACTTGTGGTAATCACAGAAGTTCCCTGGCACCTTTTAGTTGAAAAACTGTACAACAAATTGCACATAGCTGTTTTTCTTAGACATTTATCACTTGGGTATTACATACTTGGTAGGAGACATTCTTCTTCTTCTTATATTAGTGGTTCTGTAGTGAGATTAAAATATTAAAAATTGTAGGAAAAATAGCTGGGTGTGGTGATACACACCTATAGTTCCAGCTACTCAGGAGTTTGAGGTTGCCTGGGCAGCATAACAAAGCTGCATCTGATTTATTTATTATTAAAAATTGTACGAAGTTCTGGAGTACATATGCAGAAAGTGCAGGTTACATAGATATACATGTGCTATGGTGGTTTGCTGCATCCATCCCCGTCATCTGCATTAGGTATTTCTCCTAATGTTATCCCTCCCCAATCCCTCCACCCCGCTTTCCCTCCTTATTCCCCACTCCTCCCAACAGGCCTTGGTGTGTGACGTTCCCCTCCCTGTGTTCTTATTGTTCAACACCCACTTATGAATGAGAACATGCAGTGTTTGGTTTTCTGTTGTGTCACTTTCCTGAGAATGATGGTTTCCAGTTTCATCCATGTCCCTACAAAGGACAGGAACTCATCCTTTTTTATAGCTGCATAGTATTCCATGGTGTATATGTGCCGCATTTTCTTTATCCAGTCTATCATTGATGGTTATTTAGGTTGGTTCCAAGTCTTTGCTATTGTAAACAGTGCCACAATAATCGTATGTGTGCACGTGTCTTTATAACAGAATGATTTATAATCCTTTGGATATATACCCAGTAATGGGATAGCTGGGTCAAATGGTGTTTCTAGTTCTATATCTTGAGGAATTGCCACCTTGCCTTCCACAGTGGCTGAACTAATTTACACTCCTGCCAACATTGTAAATGCATTCCTATTTCTCCACATACTCTCCAGCATCTGTTGTCTCCTGATTTTTTAATGATCGCCATTCTAACTAGCATGAGATGGTATCTCAATGTGATTTTGATTTGCATTTCTCTAATGACCAGTGATGATGAGCTTCTTTTCATGATTGTTGGCTGCATAAATGTCTTCATTTGAGAAGTGTCTGTTCATATCCTTTGCCCACTTTTTGATAGGGTTTTTATTAGCCATTTGTCAGATGGGTAGATTGCAATTTTTTTCCCCATTCTATTGGTTGCTGGTTCACTCTAATGATTGTTTCCTTTGCTGTGCAGAAACTCTTAAGTTTAATTAGATCCCACTTGTCTATTTTGGCTTTTGTTACCATTGCTTTTGGTGTTTTAGTCATGAAGTTCTTGCCTATGCCTATGTCCTGAATGGTTTTGCCTAGGTTTTCTTCTAGGGTTTTTATGGTGTTAGGTCTTATGTTTAAATCTTCAATCATCTGGAGTTAATTTGTGGATAAGGTGTAAGGAGGGATGTAGTTTTAGCTTTCTGCAGATGGCTAGCCAGTTTTCCCAACACCATTTACTAAATAGAAAATCCTTTCCCCATTGCTTGTTTTTGTCATGTTTGTCAAAGATGAGATGGTTGTAGATGTGTGTCATTACTTCTGAGGCCTCTCTTTTATTACATTTGCTATCAGTACCATGCTGTTTTGATTAGTTGCCTTGTAGTATAGTTTGAAGTCAGGTAGCATGATGCCTGTAGCTTTTTTTGTTGTTGTTTGTGAATGAAGGCAGCCACACAGCTGAGGATGTCTGAATGCACATTGACATTTGCACATATTACATGGTTATTAAAATTCATTCTGTGGAATCATAAAGGAAAAATGGCTTTTTAAGGGGGTGCTTACAAAGACTTAGGGAAAAAAAGATGATTTAGGAAGAAAATACCAAGATGGCTCTAATTCACTCTTTATTTTTTATTTCTTTGAGATGGAGTCTCACTATGTCACTCAGGTTGGAGTACAGTAGTGTGTTCTTAGCACATTGCAACCTCTGCCTCTTGGGTTTGGGCAATTCTTCTGCCTCAGCCTCCCACGTACCTGGGACTACAGATACATGCTACCACACCTGACCAATTTTTTGTATTTTAGTAGAGATGGGGTTTTACTGTGTTGCCCAGGCTGGTCTCAGGCAGTCTGTCCCCCTCGACCTCCCAAAATGCTGGGATTACAGGCATGAGCCACCATGCTTGGCCACATTCCTTTATTTATTTGGTGACAGAGTCTTGCTGTGTCACCCAGGATGGATTAGTGGCATGATCACGGCTCCCTGCAGCCTCCAGCTCCTAACCTAAAGTGATCCTCCCACCTCAGACTCTTGAGTAGCTGGGACTTCATGTGTGAGCCATTATGACTGGCTAATTATTTTTTATTTTTGTAGAGACAGTCTCCCTATGTTGCCTAAGCTCATCTTGAGCTCCTGGGATCAAGCAATCCTCCCACCTTGGCCTCACAAAGTGTTGGGATTATAGGCATGAGCCACCATGCCCCAGCACCTTTTAAAAATTTTACATTAAAAAAGGCTAATATGGGCCAGGAAGAGTAGCTCATGCCTATAATCCTACCACTTCAGGAGGCCAAGGTGGGAGGACTTGGTGAGCTCAGGAGTTCAAGACCAGCCTGGGCAACACTGGGTGACTATCTCCACAAAAAGTAAAAATAAAAAATATTACCCAGTCATCATGACTGATGCCTATATTCCCGGCTACTAGGAGTCTGAGGTGGGAGGATTGCTCAAGGCCCGGAGGTGGATGCTGTAGGGAGCCATCATTGTGTCATTGCACTCCAGCCCAGGCAACAGAGCCAGACCCAAAAATCTGGGTGATAAGCTTATTGAGTTTTATTATATTAGTCCTTCTATGTGACTCTAGCCAGGCTGGAGTACAGTGGCTCAGTCTCGATCACTGTAATTGCCGCCTCCTGGTTTCAAGCAATTCTCCTGCCTCAACCTCCCAAGTAGCTGGGATTACAGGCACCTACCACCACACCTGGCTATTCTTTTTATTATTATTTTTAGTGGAGACAGCATTTCACCACATGGGCCAGGCTGGTCTCAAACTCCTGACCTCTGGTAATCCTCTCACCTCAGCCTCCCAAAGTGCTAACATTAAAGGTGTGAGCCACCGCACTTGGCCAACTGAACACTTATAATAAAAAGTTAAACACATTCATTTTTTAAAAATAATTTCAAATTTATAGAAAAATTACTCAAATCATACTAAGTATTCACTCAACTCACCACTATTAATATGTTGCCAAGTTTACAGTAACATCCTGTCTCTATCCATTCACACACAAACACACACACACGCGCATGCACGCACACAAACACATCATCTTTTTCTAAACCATTCAGACAGTTAAAGGCCTAGCATGTGGCTCACACCTGTAATCCCAGCACCTTGGGAGGTTGAGGTGGGTGGATCACCTGAGGTCAGAAGTTTGAGACCAGCCTGGTCAACAAGGTGAAAAACCATCTCTACTAAAAATACAAAAATTAGCCAGGCATGGTGGTGCATGCCTATAATCCCAGCTACTCAGGCGGCTGAGACAGGAGAATCGCTTAGAGACAGAAGAACTGCTTAAACCCAGGAGGCAGAGGATGCAGATCACGCCACTGCACTCCAGCCTGGACAACAGAACAAGACTCTGTCTCAAAAAAAAAAAAAAAAAGGTAAGATGTAGGCTCTACATATCTTTACCCCCAAAAAACTGAGGGTATTCCCTTACAATCCAGAAAATGCTCTTATGTAACTGGAGCACAATTTTCCAAAACAAGAATGAATGTTATTAGCATGCATCTGGTGTCCTACAGTCATACAAATTACATCAACTGTCCCAGTGACCCTCTTTAATAGTAATTTGAAGAAATTATTTAAAACATCTAATCTCTTAAAAATATGTTTGTAAAAAGTTCATAAAGAGAAGAATGAGACCGGGCATGGTGGCTCATTCCTATAATCCCAGCACTCTGGGAGGCTGAAGAAGAATCACTTGAGCTCAGGAGTTGGAGACCAGGCTGGGCAACATGGTGAAACCCCATCTCTGCAAAAAATACAAAAACCTTTTGGGCATGGTGGAGCCTGCCTACAGTCCCAGCTACTTGGGAGGCTGAGGCAGGAGCACCACCTGAACCTGGTAGATCAAGACTGCAGTGAGCTACAATTGTGCCACTGCACTCCAGCCTCAGCGACGGAGTGAAAGCCTGTCGCCAAAAAACCAAAAAGATGATGCATATTAGGGTGAAAGAAAGATTCTTCAAATAATCCCCACTAAGATGTTGACAATGGGCAGATAAAGATGTACAAAAGGAAAACCACAAGATGGCTGGGCATGCTGGCTCACACCTATAATCCCAGCACTTTGGGAGGCCAATGTAGGTGGATCACCTGAGGTCAGGAGTTCAAGACCAGCCTGACCAACATGGCAAAACCCCGTCTCTACTAAAAATACAAAAATTAACCAGGCATGATGGTTCACGCTTGTAATCCTAGCTACCTGGGAGACTGAAGCAGGAGAACCGCTTGAACCCAGGAGGCAGAGGTTGTAGTGAGCTGAGATCGTGCTACTGCACTCCAGCCTGGGAGACAGGGTGAGCGTCCATCTCAAAAAGAAGAGTAGACCAGAAGGAGGCGTACTAAAATGGTGACAGTGGTTGCCTCTGGGGGTTTCCTTACTACTGATCTGAATATGTGTTTTTTTTAACCCATGTTTCCTATGGTGACACAGTATTATTTTTTAAGGAGTGGGCAATGGGAGGGGAACATTGTCAATAACCACTATAGCTAATATTTTAAAAAACCCTAATCTGTCGGGTTGAACATGATGTCTAGGCAAGAAAAATAAACAAACAAATAATTACCCAAATCTGAAGCTAAAGCGAGAGCAGTCCAGTGTATGGCTTTCCCAGGCCAAGCCTTCTGCGGAGATTTAAGCTGCTCATGGCTCTTGTGTTTATCACATTCAAGGTGATAAACTTGCAGGATAGAGTCGGTGTCTCTGAGAGCACATGGCCAACACAGGCAGATTCAAGACAACTCTGCAGAAGAGCAAAGGAGAGAGAACTCAAACGGGGAGCTCAGCATGTTCACAGGTTCGTATGTTCGTTTGTTCATTCATTCATTCATTCATTCATTCCCCACCACCTCCCTGAGGTCTCGGGGGCCCAACCTTACCCTGTGATCCACCAGAAGGTGATCGTGGACAGGAAGGAAGTGCTGGACTCTGGGCAGGGATTCTAGTGGAAAGAAAGAACAGGTTAGGGAGGAAGAGGGAAAGGAATGATTCAACTTTTCATTCAGGCCAGAGCTTGGCAAGGAGTAGTCAGCTGCCCATTCTTCCTTCAAGAGGACCAGTGTCCACGCCATACCATTCTGCACCCCAAAAGGATTCTCTCAGCCCCAAGAGAAAGAAGCTCATAGCAGCTCCTCTCATTTCACTCAACAGAGTGTCTACCAGGCGCAACCACAATACAACAAGCTATCGACCTGCCTTATCTTCTATTCCCGCAGAAACCCTAGGAGCTGGTGTTACCATCACCTTCACTTTCATTCATTCGACAAATATTTCCTGAGCACCTACTATGTGATAGGCACTCTACAAGGTTCTACAGGGTTACTTTAGATCCCCACGACAACCTCATAAGCTGGTATTCCTATTGTCCCCATTTTCCTCATTCAGGCATTGAACATTTATTGACCTCCTACTATGAGCTAGACATGCTACCAAGAACTTATATACTTGCATTATTTTATATCCTTAAGGAATTCTATAAACATGGTATTACTATTTTTTTTTTTTTTTTTGAGACGGAGTTTTGCTCGTTACCCAGGCAGGAGTGCAATGGCGCAATCTCGGCTCACCGCAACCTCTGCCTCCTGGGTTCAGGCAATTCTCCTGCCTCAGCCTCCTGAGTAGCTGGGATTACAGGCACGCGCCACCATGCCCAGCTAATTTTTTGTATTTTTAGTAGAGATGGTATTTCACCATGTTGACCAGGTTGGTCTCGATCTCTCGACCTTGTGATCCACCCACCTCGGCCTCCCAAAGTGCTGGAATTACAGGCTTGAGCCACCGCGCCCGGCCGGTATTACTATTCTCTCCACTTCATTCATTCATCGAACAAATATTTCCTGAGCACCATCCATGTGCCAAGCACCCTGCATACAAATCTAAACAAAGAGAAATGACCCCAGCTTGTGGTCCACTGCAGTAATCATCAGTAATATCTGCCAAGATGCTCTACCATTAATAGCTAGCTCTGTTCTGAGTGCTTGACACAAATTACCCTATTTAATCTTCATCCCCACCTCACAAGGTAGGTGAAAGTATTGTATCACCCTTGTTTTGCAGTTAAAGAAACTGGGGACCAAGGATGAAATGATTTGTTCAAGGTCCCACAGCTAAAAGTGGTAGAGATAGGACGTGAACAAAGAGTCAGGCTCCAGAGAGACATGTATCAAATGATCACAAAAACAAATGCAGAACTGCAACTTCTGGACCTTGATATGTGTCCTGAAGGTAGAGAAATATTACCAGTGAGACAAAGTCAGCACACGGGGGCTGATCTGGTGTACCAAGGTCACAGAAGCTCCCCCGAGGAAGACAGTCAAGCTGGCACCTGAAAGATGAGTACAGGAGAACTAAGTAATGAGGACAGGCAAGGCATTCCCAGCAGACAGCAGCGTGTGCAAAGGCCTGGTGGTAGAAGGAAGCATGGCAGACGCCAGGAACCAAGAGGCGGCCTGAGCAGTCTACACTGAAGGCTGTGCAGAGTCTATACTGCAGGCCACATATTTTGGTATTCCTTCTAAGGGCAAGGGAAAGTACTGAGAGACTCTAAGCAAGCTATCAAATTACTTATTTCCCAGAGGCATGAAGATGAGCCCCAACTCAACAAACAGGCAAGGAAATGGACCGACACAGAGTCTTGGGATGACAGACCAAGCCTGGCTTCCAACACAGATACATTCCGGTCAAAATTCTGAAACACGAGCTTTAAGCAGGAGAGGAAAAAAGGTCACCATGTAGTGATGAGAGCTTTAGCCAAGGGCTCCACTCAAAGTCCCAGCCTTGTGCAGAGATAAGGTGTTTACAGAGCCCGATAAGGCAGCATACTCTCCTCAAGTGGTTTCCATCCAAGGCTGGGCATGCTTTTCAAGAAATACTGTATCCTGGTGGGGTGTGGTGGTTCACATCTGTAACCCCAGCACTTTGGCAGGCCAAGGCAGGCGGATCACTGGAGTTCAGGAGTTGGAGATCAGCCTGGCCAACATGGCAAAACCCTGTCTCTACTAAAAATACAAAATTAGCTTAGAATGGTGGCTCACAACGGTATAGTCCCAGCTACTCAGGAGGCGGAGGCAGGGGAATCACTTGAACCCAGGAGGCAGAGGTTGCAGCGAGCTGATATCCCACCACTGCACTCCACTCTGAGGACCCTGTCTGTATCCGGGCCCTAGCCCCACCAGGGATTCTGATTAAGCTGGTTTGGGGTGCAACTGGGGCACTGAAACTTCTTGTTTTAAACATTCATATTCTTCTTGGAAAAGTAGCTGGGCAGAAAATATGCAACATAAGCCAAGAGCATTGTGTCACACTGGACAACAAGGAAACTAGGCATAAACAGGATTGTTACAAGGTCTAAGAGCCAAGCAGAAGTGGCACTGCAGGCTAAAAAAGGGACAATTTGAGCTTGGACAAGGAGAGTAAGTGCGACAGGTTCAAACATACCACGCATGTTTGTGGGGTTTTTTTGTTTGTTTTGCTTTTGAGACTGGGTCTGTCTCCCAGGCTGGAGTGCAGTGGCATGATCTTGGCTCACTGTAACCTCTGTCTTCTGGGTTCAAGTGATCCTCCTGCCTCGGCCTCCCAAGTAGCTGGGATTACAATGAGCCAAGACACTGGGCTAATTTTGGTATTTTCAGGAGAGATGAGGTTTTACCCTTTTGGTAACCAGGCTGATCTTGAACTGACCTCAAGTGATCCACCCATCTCAGCCTCCCAAAGTGCTTGGATTACAGAAATGAGCCACCACACCTGGCCAAAAACCTCCATGTGGACTTCAGGGTTTTAATGATTAATTTCAGATTATAATGTGAAAAGTAACGAGTCTCTAGCAGTCTTATCCCGAAACTGGGTCTGATTATAAAGCACTACTTTGCTGAGTCCCATTTGCCTTCAAATCACCTATTTTGAGTAAATACACTAGTTTCATTTTCCACCCCTGAACAGGGGCGGTAAATACTACTAGGGAAAAACCCATAATTAGCACCAGTAAAAATTCAAGGTTTCCAACCTGGATGTAAGCATTGCTTTGTAATTTTTTTTTCCATCCCAGGTTACAGTTTCCTATTACCCCAAAATGAAATCTCAAATGTCCTCCATTCTGCATAAAACCCACGCTGGCCCCTCAGTAAAAAACATCAACCATGAATTCTGGGTCTCTTCACTTCACCTTCACACCACCGATTTCTGTCACACTGCCTGTGCTTATTACCATGAATGTCTAGCATTAGACTGGACTCCTAGGGAAGAGAAGCTCACACTCATTTCTGGGTCCCAAGGGCAAAACTCCAAAGTTTTATTAAGGAAAAAAATAACTCAAATTCTTTCAAGTTCTGAATTCGTGTTCCTCTCAAAAATGACCGTGTGTATTCAAGCTCTGCTTGTTTTCCTTATCCAGTTCTCCACGCTACAGAATAGGCCAAGAAGCGGGTGGGGGAGGGGCGGGGAGTCTTACAAAATAGGCCATGAAGGCAAAAATGTCGAGAGATTACTCCCCCATGGTAATCTTTGCAAATAAAACTTTTAGACCTAACTTTATACTAATAAAAATTTCATGATACTTGTTTTTTTTTTTTTTGGAGACAGGGTCTTGCTCTGTCACCCAGGCTGGAGTACAATTATAGCTCACTGCAACCTCCTCATCCTGAGCTCAAGCAATACCTCAGCCTTCCAAGTGTTGGGGTCACAGGCACAAACCACCATATGTGGCTAATTTTTTGTAGAGATGGGGTTTCACCATGTTGCCCAGGCTGGTCTCAAACTTCTGCGCTCACAGGATCTGCCTGTCTCAGCCTCCAAAAGTGCTGGGATGACAGGCATGAGCCACTGTGTCCAGCACCAATACCACATTTTAATTATGTGCTGAGGTGGCTGGATTGAAGGAAGAAATGGGTACTCCATTTTCTTTTATTTCCCAGTTCTAAGGGGTTTTAAACACTAATATTAAAGTTGAAATGCCCTAGAGCTGAAAAGGAGATATAAAAACTTGACAATCTCACGGTATCTGGTATCAGTTGAAGAAAAATAATAAAATGCAAGGTACTTAATTTGAGTGAATTTTGCATCTGTAAAAATGAAATCAGAATAATCTGAATTATCCTACAACTCAAATCAAAAGTACAAAATAAATTAACAAGATGAAAGAAAAAAAATGATAGAAATATGCAGATCAACCTTACCAATAGTGCGTATAGAAAGAAAACTATTTTTTTTTTTTTGACAAATTTACTGAGCATGGAGAATCTAGTACACTAGACATGATACAATAGAGAATAAGACAGACATGAAGTGTGTCTTCAAAATGTCCACAATCTAGAACATATGAAGCTAAAGTAGTAACCAAAGAAATTACTGAAGACTATGCTTATGAAGAAAAGGGGTAGGAAGAGAAGGAAAGGAAAAAAACAAATGTATACATTTTATGTTTTAGCCAAATTTAAAGCAAAGAGATTCTGATAGAATTTCAAAGATTGCAGAGAAAAAGCACACTGAGGACAGGGTGTCTACGGTAATTAAGTTTTTTAAAACATCTGGGTGGAAATGTTTTTAAACGAATACCACATGTGAACAAGGATACGGTTACATTGGCACTCCCATACGTTTGAAGTGGGAACATAAGTTGTTTTAATTTTGTAGATGTAAATTAGACGATTCCACTTCATGTACAGCTTAAGAACCTTACTAAGGTTCCTGCCAGGCATGGTAGTTCATGCCTGCGATGCCAGCACTTTGGGAGGCTGAGGAAGGCGGATCACTTGAGGTCAGGTGGATCACCTGAGGTCAGGAGGTCAAGACCAGCCTGGCTAACATGGTGAAACTTAACCGCTACTAAAAATACAAAAATGAGCTGGGTGTGTGGCACATACCTGAAATCCTAGCTACTTGGGAGGCTGAGGCAGAATTGTTGAACCCAGGAGGCAGAGGTTGCAGTGAGCAGGGATTGTGCCACCACACTCCAGCCTGGGCAACAAAGCGATACTCTGTCAAATAAATAAATGAATGGAATCTAGGCAACAAAGCGATACTCTATGAAATAAATAAATAGAACCTGGGCAAAAAACTGATACTCTGTCAAATAAATAAATTAAATAATTAATAAATAAAGCCTTACTAAGGTTTCTTGTGCCCTTCCCATCCCCTTCCATTCTTTGTGCTATTGTCGTACCTTTTACTCGCACGTCATACAACTTATAATGCATTATTATTTTTGCTTTAAACTATCTTTTTAAAGCTACTATTTCTTTAATTCACAACGTTATGCCACCATCACTACTAATTGCAGAACATTTCCATCACACAAAAAGGGAAATCCTGTACCTGTCAGCAATCACCTTCAATACAACAATCTTTTAAAGAGATTAAATAAGAAAAAAAAAGTTGTCTTATTTTTACTCCCATAGTTAGCATTTCTAGCACTTCTCAATCCTTTGTTATTTCCTTCTGCCTGAACAACTTCAACATTTCTTATGGAGGTCTGCCAGCAACAAGTTCCAGTAGGCCTTTTTTTTTTTTTTGACGGGGTCTCGCCCTGTCACCCAGGCTAAAGTGCAGTGTGACTCAATTACAGCTCACTGCAGCCTCTGCTTCCTGGGCTAAAGCAATCCTCTCATATCAGTCTCCGAAGGAGCTGGGACCACAGGTGCACCACTATGCCTGGCTTTTTGTATTTTTTGTAGAGGTGGGGTTTTGCCATGTCACCCAGGCTGGTCTCGAACTCCTGGACTCAAGAAATCCTCCTACCTCAGCCTCCCAAACTGCTGAGATTGCAGGCGTTGGCCACTACACCCAACCCCAGTAGGCTTTTTTTTTTTAAGTACCTGAAAGATGTCTCTCCAGGCCAGGTGCAGTGGCCAACACCTGTAATCCCAGCACTTTGGGAGCCCAAGGCAGGCACATCATGAGGTCAGGAGTTTGAGACCAGCTTGGCCAACACAGTGAAACTCCATCTCTATTAAAAATACAAAGATATTAGTCAGGTGTGGTGGCATGCACCTGTAATCTCACCTACTCAGGAGGCTGAGGCAAGAGAATCGCTTGAACCTAGGATTATTTAAAGCCTAACATGAGTTTTGTGTTTTAGATTTTGTGTATTTCTTTAAATAGCAATGGACTTTGTTCTCACACACAGGTAAGATTCTTTAAATCGGCTGGATCTTCCAAGACTTGCTTTTTCATTGTTAAAGTACGTCCGGAGTACCACCTTTAACTTAGGGCTAATTTAGACTCATTACAAAAGACCATGCCCTTTTGATGCCTTTGTATATGCTGTGGCTAGTGGCAACACAGACTATTCCCAGCTCTGTGTCAGTTCCAGGAATCGTTTGGCCTACTCCTTTCCAGTGGGGTTCTTTCTCTGGCCTCAGGTGCTCTCCTCTTATGCATGTGTAGGTCAGCACTCAGCCTGTCTTCAGGAGAATCCTCTACCTGCCTCTGGAGTTGTGTGTACAACTCCCACCTCTCTGGTACTCTGCCCCACAAATTGGGACAACCTTCCCTCCCCGCCAATCTCCATCTTGTCCTCTCAATTCAGTCAGACACCAGGCTTTAATTTGGGTTCCCCATCCCTGCTCTACACCCTGAAAACTACCTCCAGATAATAAATTAGAGGAACCAGAGAACTCAGCAGGTTTGTTTCCCACCTTTCAGTGACCACAGTCTTGTGGTGCCTGTTACCCAGTGCCTACAAATTACTATTTCATACGTTGTCCAGTTTTCTAGTTGCTTAAAATAGCAAGGTAAATCCATTCCTTTTTATTCCATCACTGCTGGACAGAATATATATTCAATTATATATTCAAGTAACAGTTTCTCAATTTTGTATCTTGTTGTTGCTGTTTTGAGACAGGTCTCACTCTCGTCCAAGCTGGAGTGCAGTGGCTCATAACTCACTGCAGCCTCAAACTCCTGGGCTCCAGGAATCCTTCCACCCAGGCCTCCCACAGCGTAGGGATTACAAGCATGCACGTGCCATTACGCCCTCAATTTAGTATCTCAAGCCTTAGTCTTCATCAAGCTCTACCTCTTTAAAACACCAAACAATATTTTTCTTCCTTTTTTCTTGGAATTTGCTCTGCTCTTCTTAGTTTGACACTTAATTCTCCTAGCTCTTTGATTATGATTTCTGATTCTTGAATCCTGAAAGTTTTAGGAAAGTTTAGGTAAGTTTCCAAAATCCTATTCTTGTCACATTTTCTTCTACATCTGTGTAGGACTTCACTGTGTGAAATTTCAACAAGTCCCACAAATTCATTTGGGGCTCTTAACAGAGGTAACTATGTGACTGGCCTTGGACTTCTTCATGCACGGTGGGGGGGGGGGGGAAGGTGAATACAAAATATAATTTCTACATTTTAAAGTGTGTTTGTGTGTGTATAACTTTTTTTTTTTTTTTAGTAGAGTCTTGCTCTGTCACCCAGGCAGTTCAGTGGTGGAATCTTGGCTCACTGCAACTTCTGCCTCCAGGGTTCAAGCGATTCTCATGCCTCAGCCTCCCGAGTAGCCAGGACTACAGGCACGTGCCACCGTGCCCGGCTCTTCTTTTTTTATTTGTGGTAGAGATGGGGTTTCACCATTGGCCAGGCTTGTCTTGAACTCCTGGCCTTAAGTGATCCACCGGCCTCAGCCCCCCAAAGTACTGGGATTGCAGGCATGAGCCACCATTCTGGCTAGAAAAATACTTTTATACACATAGAGCCAGAAGAAAATACAGAAGCTAATTCACTTAAAGTATTAAGAAGGATGATCTGCTTTATGGGTAACATTATCTTATTTTTCTGTATTTTCAATACACACATTTTAAGTCCCGATTTCTAGCTCATAACTAGCTGTTTTTGCAGGCCAGAATCTCACACCACTATTTTCAAAAGCAAGTCACATATCTTTCACATAGAGCCTGTATCTCCCTGTGCCAGCTAATGATACCCAGTGCTCCCATAAGCTTCAGAGTCATTTCAACTTATTGAAAACAATGAATTTCAATCCATGAGAAACAATATTATTGCAGAGGGCTCCAAAATAACGATCTCAAAGGAGCGCTAAAAAGCTAGCAGAATGAAATGCCCCCTTTTTCCAGGTCAGAGATGTGAGAAAAATCTGCAAGGAAGCCACACCCTTGGCATAGAAGCAGCTTGTTCTTGGGGAAAAGAGGTAGATTTGGAAGAGCAGGTGAAAGTTGGACAGTAAGCCAAGGGGATAAACTGTTGAGCAGAGTCAAGAGGCTGAGGACTTGAGCCTGCACATTGGGGGTACCCATGGAGATTAAAAGGAGAAACATGTCATAAACCCAGCTTCAAATGGCACTTTGGCATAAAATTATTTTGCTGCCCAAAATGGCATTTAACATTGGTTTAAATGAAAAAGACATACCAGCCATCAACTTTTTACCATGTAATTAACCAGCTCTAAATAATCTCATATTTTTTCACTTTATTGCTTTTGAAAATGGGTAATAAATGAACAATGTACAGAATTCAAAAGTCACAAAATAGTATGGACCTTGAGAACACTGTGCTAAGTGAAACAAACCAGGTACAGACAGACAAATCCATGATTCCACTTACATGAGCTGTCTGGAGTATTCCAACTTATAGACTCAAAGTAGAATGGTGACTGCTGAGGGCAGGAGGAAGTATTAAGTACTTGTTTAATGGCTACGAAAAAGTTTTGGAGACTGGATGCACAATATGAATATACTTAACAGTACTGAATTGTACCCTTAAAAATGTCTAAGGTAGTAAGTTTTGGTATATGCATTTTATCACAATTCAAAAATATGAAAAAAAAATTTAAGTCACAAATTAGTATAGAAAGTATCACCCAATTGTGCCTTCTGGCCACTCGGTTCCACTCCTCAGAGACAGCGAGTGTTAGGATATATTCTCATCTTTCCAAATATATCCATCTATACGTGCTTGCAAATATATGCACTTTGAGATAAAACACACCCACACACAAAGAGCAGCACACTACACATACTGTTCGTGCTCTCTGGTCTTTTCATTTACTGTACCTTAGAGACTTTACTGAATTACTTCATACCAAGCTGCCTTACTCCTTTTAAGAGCTGCTACTCATTCACTATATGACTGTATCAATTTTTTACTAGTTCCCTACTTATGGGTAATTAGGTTTTTAAGAACTTTTATGCTAACACAGCAATGAATACCTTCGTGCTATTTTTAACCCCCACTTATGCAAGAGTGTGTATAAATATATGTTATATGCCTAGGATAAAACTGCTAAAACAAGAGTTATGTGCATTCTTCATGTATGACAACATGTTTTCACATTATTTTTATTTACATCAAAATTCACACATACAGAACAGTAAATAATTCTTAAGTTTGTAGCTTGATGAATTTTCCCAGTATAATCCTACCTAACACAGAGATTAACAAAAAAGATTGGCCGGGTGTGGTGGCTCAAGCCTGTAATCCCAGCACTTTGGGAGGCCGAGGCGGGTGGATCACGAGGTCAAGAGATCGAGACCATCCTGGTCAACATGGTGAAACCCCGTCTCTACTAAAAATACAAAAACTTAGCTGGGCATGGTGGCGCGTGCCTGTAATCCCAGCTACTCAGGAGGCTGAGGCAGGAGAATTGCCTGAATCCAGGAGGCGGAGGTTGCGGTGAGCTGAGATCGCACCATTGCACTCCAGCCTGGGCAACAGGAGCAAAACTCCGTCTCAAAAAAAAAAAAAAAAAAGAAAAAAGATTGTAAGCCTCCAAAAGCCTCTCATGTCTCCATCCAGTGAGCTCCCCAAGAGTAGTACTACCCTGACTCCTAACACCACAATTTTGTCTGTTTTTGAACATGCATTTTTGTGTTTGGCTATTTCACCTAACATTATGTATGTGAGTCATTCATGCTGTATAAATTGTAATTCATTCTTATTGCTCTATAGTATCCCATTATGTAAATACATTACAACTTATCCAGACTTATCTATACTACACAAGGTATGTGCATTCTTAAATTTTAATGAATATTACTCAATTACTCTCCATAGAGTTTAGAATCTTACCATTAATATATGGAAGTAGCTATTTTCCTACACCTTAGCCAACAGCTAATCAAACTTCATAATCTTGGCTAATCAGATATTTTTAAAATGCTTTCAGTATAGTTTCAATTTGCTTTTCTCTTATAATGACTGAAACTGGGAAACAATTCATACATTTATTTATGAAAGCCACTTGTCTTTCCTTTGAACTGTCTCTGAATGTGCCCACTTGGCCTCTTCTATCAGTAAGGGATCCTGCTTTGTAATGGAAACCAACCCTTTGAACATGCTGCATAGCAATTACTTTTTCCCAGCTTATCACTGGAGTCCCAGTTTTGTTTATACCAGGTTTTGCCATGTCTAGGTTGTCTGGTTTTTGTGGGGGTTTTTAAAGATGAGAAGTCTCATTCTGTCACCCAGGCCAGAGTGCAGTGCAGTGGTGAGATCTCGGTGGCTCACACCTGTAACCCTAACACTTTGAGAGGCCAAGACGGGTGGATCGCTTGAGGTCAGGAGTTCAAAATCAGCCTGGCTGACATGGTGAAACCCTTTTCTCTATTGAAAAAAAAAAAAAATTAGCCAGGTATGATGGCAGGTGCATGTAATCCCAGCTACTCTGGAGGCTGAGGCAGGAGAATTGCTTGAACCCAGGAGGTAGAGGTTGCAGTGAGCTAAGATCACACCACTGTACCCTAGCCTGGCTGAGAAAGAGACTCCATATAAAAAACAAAAAAGGGAGATAGCAAGCTAGTTTTTTTTTCTTCTCCCCGAATGGCTACGCAGTTCATCCAATACTATTTACTAAAGAATTCACTATTTTCATCATATACCACTGTTGACCACAAAAAATATTCCTATAAATGAGGCTACTTCAGTGCTCTCAACTCTGTGCCAGTGATCTGATGCTCAAATTGGCTTGGTTTCAACATACACTTTAATATTTGACAGCAATAACACCTCCTTCATGAATAGAGTTTCATAATTTTTGTGAAAATTTTCATTTTTGTTCTTTCATATAAACTTTAGTATCAAGTTTTGAAAAGCCTATTGAGATATTAATTGGGATTACTTTAAATTCACAAAGTGTGTGTGTGTGTGTGTGTGTGTGTGTGTGTGTGCGTGTGTATACATATATATTCCCCCCCCCCCCCCCCCCCCCAGAGATGGCATCTCACTATATTGCCCAAGCTGGTCTCCAACTCCTGGCCTCAAGTAATCCTCCCACCTCAGCCTCCCAAAGTGCTGGGTTATAGGTGTGAGCCACTGTGCCTGGCCTATTTCACTAAATAAAAGACATTTTCAATGTAAGATGCACAGTTATTTTATGTCACTTGAAAGAGCTTCTTTAGACTTAAATGCATCTGTTTTCATATCACATCTGACTTCTGCTTATAATGAAAGGAAACTTATGTAAAATAAATTGGTTAAGATGCTCCTAACCTAACTTCATAATTACCACATGGCCAGAAGTTCCTGGAAGTTGTCATCAGTTTTAAGGCATTCCTTAACTTTAGAAATCATGAAAAGTTAAAAAAAGTGTCTTTCTAACAATAATAAAACACGGCAACTTAGAGGATATACTGTTATCAATGTGAGAGCTATCCTATTCAAGAACAAAATATGTTTTAGCATTTATTCATTTCTTTTATGAGCATCAGTAAAGTTTTATATATTTCAGAATTATCTTTCATTTTCTTGTTAATTATTAAGTTTATCTTACTTTTTTCTTTGTAGAGATAGGGTCTCAATGTGTTGCTCAAAATGGTCTCAAACTCCTGGGTTCAAGTGATCCTCCTGCCTTGGCCTCCCTCCCAAAGTGCTGGAATTACAGGCATGATCCACTATGCCTAGCCAGTTTATTTCTAAGTAGATTTTTTTTCCTTCAAAAATTCTGTTTGGAAAATGTGCAAAACCTTTATACAGAAAATTATGTAACAATGTTGAGAAAAAAAATTGAAGACCAAAACACAAGGAGAAATTCAAATTACCATTATAGCAGGTGTAACTAAAAACAAAACAAAACAAAACAAAATTTCAATTATTCCAAACTGATTCAACACAATTCCAATCAAAATCCTAACAGGTATTCTTGTGGAACATCACAGCTGATTCTAAAATGTATGTAGAAATGCACAGGGCCCACGGCCACACATAACCAAGATTTATTATCCATTGGCTATCAAGACATAAAACTAGATGAGTGATTCTCAAACTTTTTGGTTTGACATTCCTGCAAATAACTGAGATTCTAAAATGCTTTAGTTAACATGGATTATAGCCATTATATTTATCACATTAGAAATTAAAACAGGAAATTGATTGATTGATTGATTGAGATGGAGTTTCCCTTTGTCACCCAGGCTAAAGTGCAGTGGCACAATCTCTGCTTATTGCAACCTCCACTTCCCAGGTTCAAGCAATTCTCCTGTCTCAGCCTCCTGAGTAGCTGGGATTACAAGCATGTGCCACCACATCCCGCTAATTTTGTATTTTTAGTAGAGACAGAGTTTCACCACGTTGCCCAGTCTGGTCTCGAACTCCTGACCTCAGGTGATCCGCCTGCCTCAACCTCCCAAAGTGCTGGGATTACAGGCATGAGCCTCCATGCCCGGTCAAAACAGGAAAGTTTTAAATATTAATTCATTCATTTAAAAATAGTAAGAAATCTATTATATGCTAACATAAATAACACTTTAATGAGAAATAACTGTTTTTCAAAAAAAAAAAAAAGTGAGAAGAGTGGTACTGTTTGACATTTTTGGAAATCTCCTTTATTTGGGAGACAGCTTGGTTTTCTTATTTGCTTCTGCATTCAATGTGTTGCAACACTGCACTTCAAGTGGCCTCTAGAAAACCGTACTGTACACCTGTGAGAGAATGAGTCTGAGGCAAAAAATCACCAAGTGTTACTATGAAAGTAGTTTTGACCTGGCCAACACCCCACTCTGAAAGGGTCTCAGGAAACCAGGAAGAGAAGAGGCAGGTAAATCCCTGTATACACAATCACCTGATCTGTGTCCAAGGAAGCTCTACAGAGCAGGAGGGGGTGGCCTTTTCAAGAAATGGAACTAAACATCATCAACATTATCATGTCATCTAGGAAAACAAACTGACCCCATCTCACACCACACACACACAAATCCCAGAGACTGTTGATTTAATGTGAAAGGCAAACAATAACAGAAAATAATATATATTATCTTCACATAGGGATACAGAAACTCCTAATTACAAAGGAGACGTCAAAAAAGTTCAACTACATTAAAATTAAGATTTTCTTTCATCAGAGAAAGGCAAATCAAAACTACAATGAGGTATCATCTCACTCCAGCTTAAATGGCTTTTATCAAAAAGACAGGCAATGATAGATGATGGCAAGGATGTGGAAAAAGGAACCCTTGAACACTGTTGTTGGGAATGTAAATTAATGCAATCTTTACGTGGCGGTTCCTCAACAAAACTAAAAATAGAACTGCTGTGTGATCCAGCATTCCCACTGCTGGGTATGTACCCAAAAGAAAGGAAATCAGTACACTGAAGAGACTTCTACACTACCATGTTTACTGCAGCACTATTCACAATAGCCAAAATGTGGAATTAACCTAAGTGTCCATCAATAGATGAATGGATAAAGAAAATGTGGTACTTATACACAGGGCAGTACTATTCAGTATCAAAATGAACGCAATCCTGCCATTTGCAACAACATGGATAAAACTGGAGGACATCATGTTAAGTGAAATAAGCCAGGCACAGAAAGATGAACATTGCATGTTCTTACCCATATGTGGGAGCTAAAGAAAAAAAACTGAACCCATGTAGACAGAGTAGAGGACAGGAAGGGAAGTGTGAAATAAGGAGGGATGGCTGAATGGGTACAAAAATAGTTAAAAAGAATGAGTAAGGCCGGGCGCGGTGGCTCACGCCTGTAATCCCAGCACTTTGGGAGGCCGAGGCGGGTGGATCACAAGGTAAAGAGACCGAGACCATCCTTGTCAACATGGTGAAACCCCATCTCTACTAAAAATACAAAAAATTAGCTGGGCATGGTGGCGCATGCCTGTAATCCCAGCTACTCAGGAGGCTGAGGCAGGAGAATTGCCTGAACCCAGGAGGCGGAGGTTGCAGTGAGCCAAGATCGCGCCATTGCACTCCAGCCTGGGTAACAAGAGCAAAACTAGGTCTCAAAAAAAAAAAAAAAAAAAAAGAATGAGTAAGTCTAGTGTTCAGTAGCACAATAGGGCAATACAATTAACAGTAATTCATTTTTTATTTCAAAATAAGTAATAGACTAAAATTAGAATATTCCTAACATGAAGAAATGAAAAATGCTTCAGGTGATGGGGTACTCTACCCTAATTTGATAATTATGCATTGTATGCTTATATCAACTTGCCACATCTACTTCATGAATATGTATGGTTATTATGTATCCGTAATAATTAAAATTAAAAATGTTTCTGTTAGCGAACAGACACCTTTAAGAGAATAAAAAGGCTAGGCACTAGGTAGTAAAAGATAACTGCGACACAGATATGAGGCAGGGAAGGAAGGGGATCAATATATTTATCCCTTATACAAATCAATAAAACAAAAAACACCTACCAGAAAATTAGGCAAAAGACTTCAATGAGCTCTTTAAACAGAAGATATCCAAATGGCCAAAAAAACAAAAAACAACCCACATTAAAAGGCTGTTCAACCTCATCAGTAATCAGGGAAATGCAAATGAAAACCAAAGTAGAGTGTTAATTAGTAAAACCACTTTGGGAAACAGAACAGTTCACCTACCCCATGACCCAGAAATCCACTCCTAGATATATATCCAAGAGAAATAAGTATATATAAGAATGTTCACAGCAGCCTAATTCACAATATCCAACACCTAGAAACAATCATTAAGAAAATGAATAAACAAAGTATAATGTAATCATACAACAGAAATCAGCAAGAAAAAAAGAGTAACCAACAGCTTGGATAAATTGCAAAAAACCATTACGCTGGGCAAAAGAAGCCAGAAACAGCAGAGTCCACACTGTCTGAGCTCATTTATGTGAAGTTCAAAAACAAGCAAAACACATATATAGTGGCCAAAGTCAAAACAGTGTGGATGGAATAGCAGCTTCTTTCTGGAAGAGAGCATGAGAGAACTTTCTGGGGTGATGGAAATATTTTATATCTTCATCTGGGTAGTGGTTACACAGACACATTTATATGTAAAATATTATTTCAGGCTGTACATTTTCGTATTTTATTGTGTATGACATATATCTCAGTTAAACAAAAAAGCCCATTATGTACCTACCAGAATGGTTAATACAATTTAACAGATTGACAATTGTAAGCTTTGGCAAAGAGGTGGATAAGCAAGAATTCTCACACGTTGTTGTTAGGAATCTAAACTAGTGCAACCACTTTGGAAAGCAGTCTAGCATTACTAAGTAAAACTGAAGATATACAAAAATGTTTATAGCAGCAGTATTCATAATTGCTGTAAACTGGAGACAAATATCCATCAGAAAGAGAGTGAAGGCTGAGCATGGTGGCTCACGTCTGTAATCCCTGCACTTTGGGAGGCTGAAGTGGGCAGATCGCCTGAGGTCAGGAGTTTGAGATCAGCCTGGCCAACATGGTGAAACCCCATCTCTATTAAAAGTACAATAACTAGCGGGGCATGGTAGTGCGCACCTGTTCCAGCTACTCGGGAGGCTGAGGCAGGAGAATTGCTTGAACCTGGGAGGTGGAGGTTGCAGTGAGCCAAGATGGCGCCATTGCACTCCAGCCTGGGTGAAAAGAGTGAAACTCAGTCTCCAAAAAAAAAAGATAGTGAATACATCAATTGTGTTAAGATTCCTAACAGAGTATTATTCCACAATGATCAATGAACAAACTACAGCTCCATAAAACACGTGTGAATCTCACAAAATGACACTGGGTGAAAGCAACCAAGTAAAGAAACCAACAAAATGGTTCCATTTATATAAAGTTCAAAGAGCAGGGAAAACTAAACTACCAAGTTTGGGTGCGATCTTAGAAAAGTAAGAAAACGATTCTCATGAGAGTCAGGAGAGAGGTAACATTTTTGAGAAGGAGGAGGCGTAGTTGATTAGGGGGAAGTTAAGGTAGGGCTTTCAGGAGCACTGGCATTAGTCTATTTAATGACCTGAGTATAGGTTACAGGGTTACGCACTGTTGATTACAACAGAAGATGCACCGCTCAATGATTTTTCTGTGTGTATGGTTTTTTTCTTGAGATGAGTGTCACTGTGTTAGCCAGGCTGGAGTGCAGTGGCACAATCTCAGTTCACTGCAACCTATGCCTCCTGGATTCAAGTAATTCTCCTGCCTCAGCCTCCCAAGTAGCTGAGATTAAAGGCACCCGCCACCACACCCAGGTAATTTTTTGTGCTTTTTAGGTAGAGACAGTTTTACTATGTTGGCCAGGCTAGTCTCAAACTGCTGACCTCAGGCAATCCACCCGCATTGGCCTCCCAAAGTGCTGGGATTCCAGGTGTGAGCCACAGTGCCCAGCTGGTGATGCCTTTCATTAAAAAGGCATTTTTGGAGGAAGAATATGAAATAAATCTTCGACATGCTGAATTTAGAATACTTTTTGGACATCCAAGTAGAGATGTCCAGTATGTAATTAGGTATTAGCAGGTCGAGTTCTCAACAGAAGTTGGGATAGAGATGAAAATGTTGGATTCGCCCATGAGTGAGGACATGGACATGGCTGTTACCATTTAGGGAAAGAAGAATGACAGAAGGGCCTAGGGCTGATTGGTGGCACATCAACATTTAATGGCCAAATACAGGAGAATAAGCCAGGAAAAAAAAGAGTGAGCGAGAGAGAGAGAGAGAGAGAGAGAGAGAGAGAGAGAGAGAGAGAGAGAGAGAGAAAGAGAGAAGAAGAAGAAGAAGAAGGAGGAGGAGGAGGAGGAGGAGGAGGAAAATGAAGAGCATATCATGAACCATTAAGCAAGAGGAAAGAGTGTCTCAAGAGTAAGAAGTCACTCTCTGCAGGGTGATGTGTAGCTGAGGACTGGCGGGGTGGGGGGGACATGGATTGTGCATAATTCTCAGCAAGTCAGTTGTTACTCCACCTCTTTCTGGTTGATTTGACACAGGCAACAATCCAACAGAAAACCAATGCTTCTAAGAATGGCTGAAAGTTTCTATGTGCCGTCTTTTGAGGTGAGAAATCGAGCCTGAGCTCTTCTTTCTCCTGATTCTCAGGAAGGAGGAAGGCAGATGTGAGAACACTGACTGGGTCTGTGTGTCACTGGGCAGCATCACTGTTAAAAGGTCAGCACACAGATGTGAGCTCACTTTTCTCGTTATTCCATGTGACTGAATTGGCTGAGAAGGTTGTCATCCCCCCATCCCCCGTACCCCCCATTGTCAGGGACAGCCAGGGCCAAACCTACTGCTTGGGCAGAAGAGGCCAGGGCAGGTGTCCAAGCCAGATCAGCAGTCAGCCAGGGCAAATGGGCTCACTCTGTTTACACGACCAGGGCAACCGACAGAAAGGAGTGAAACATAGGGAAGATCTAGGTGTGTTTGAGAACTGGGGAGATGAAAAGGGTTGAACTCATGGCCTGCTTTAGTTAACTAGATTCCAAAAAACCAGCATTTCCACATCAACCAGCTGGGCTCATTCCAGTCTTCTACCCTGGAGTTTGCCGCCCAAGTCCTAGTTAAGAATAAAATGCACAGTCCTTTTGTTTTCCATTTGTCAGTGCAAATATTTAATACCAATCTTCTCCCAGGGACCCTACAGCCTTGGAAACAGTGGCTAGAGATTGGAGACGACACTGATATTCCAGGGATCCCTGACCAGATTATGAAATTACCATCATTTCTCAATTTCTAGCACCACACACATAAACTGCATCACACACACACACACACACACACACACACACACACACACACACACACACACACACACACACACACACACAGAAGCAGGCTTACCTACCTCTCAGAAAATTGCAGATTCAAAAGAATATTAATTTATGTGTTTCTTAATAGCTGGTGAATAATAATGTTAACTAAAACAAAAAGAAGTTTTATTTTTAAACTCACTATTGCCCCCCACCACATTTTTAAATCAGAGTCTAAACTGACAGAACAGCAAATTAATATGGTCCTTTGGGAGGGAAATCTAGTGATACATTTTAGAAACCAATCCTGTTACTTGTTGCTTTTTTAAAAAAAATGACAAAACAGGACCTAGAAATAGAAATTCCATTTGACCCAGCAATCCCATTACTGGGTATATATCCAAAGGACTATAAATCGTTCTACTCTAAGGACACATGCACATGAATGTTCACTGCAGCACTGTTTACAATAGCAAAGACCTGGAACCAACCCAAATGCCCATCGATGATAGACTGGTCTGGGAAAATGTGGCACATATACACCATGGAATATTATGCAGCAATCAAAAAAGACGAGTTTATGTCCTTTGTAAGGACATGGATGAATCTGGAGAACGTCATTCTCAGCAAACTGACACAAGAACAGAAAAGGAAATACCACATATTCTCACTCATAGGCGGGTGAGAAAAATGAGAACACATGGACACAGGGAGGGGGGTACTACACACTGGGGTCTATTGGGGGGAATAGGGGAGGGACAGGGCAGCGGGGAGCTGGGGAGGGATAGCCTGGGGAGAAATGCCAAATGTGGGTGAAGGGGAGGAAGGCAGCAAAACACATTGCCATGTGTGTACCTATGCAACTATCTTGCACGTTCTGCACATGTACCCCAAAACCTAAAATGCAATAAAAATTAAAAAAATAAAAAAATGACAAAACACTAAGTTTCATAAGCCATAGTACATTCTTACAATGAATGCTATGTAAACACTTTAAAAATGAGATGCTTGTGTGAGAACTAGCTTTGAAGGAGACACAAAGTATTTACAAATTATTCTATTGAATGATAGCTAGTATTTGTGGAACACTTATGTACTAGGGCCGTGCTGACTAACTGTATACCTGCTGTTTAATTTTATAATAACCTTACAAGGCAGGTGGCATACTAACCTAACAAACTGGAATCAGAGGCTTAAGTTTATTATCTAGTATCACTTAGGGAAGACGTAGCAGAATCAGGATTTAAAACCATGAAACCTTGATTTCAGAACCTATACTTCCACTCACTGTGCCAGTGTGTCATAAAGTATATATACTTTTGAATAAATTATTTAAAATGCATCAATGTTACATATTTCTTAGTATACAGCAATGTACCTAAAACATCGTTATGTATTCATCTAATATACATCAATGTTTGAGTTCACAGCTCTTACCACTAAGGATTTTTTGTTTTTTTAGTAAATTTTAAGAAAACTGTTACAAATTAACAGTACAGAAGATACAAATATATGGCAAAAATAACAAGGAGGCACTTCAGGGACTGAAAGTTTGGAGAACAAAACTCTCACCTTCGCAAAAGGCACGTTCTTCTTTGTAAGCTGCAATGTTGTATGAAATTTTCAACAATTACATATTACCTCAAAGAGTTTTTCAAAACAATAAAACAACCCCTTCTAAAACATTTTTCAAATAAAACAAGAGTAAAAGCACTATCTTAATGTGTACTCAGAAACTGGAAACATCCTTCATATCTAACGTAAGAGTTAAACAGAGTTATCACCTTGATTAGTCCTTAATCTTTACATTAATGACAATAAGAAAGAGAGATCATACCATACTGCCAAGTGTTACAAGAGCCTGAGTATACATATACCATGTATCATGATAAAGTCTCTAGAGACCCAAAATTAAAGGTGAAAAGAGAAATGAAAACAGGGAGAGATGAGATGAGGCTTTTCCCTCAACTAATTTACTCTAATACTGTCTTTGCAGTACATGTGTTTAGAACAAAACTATGCTACGATGAGCATTTAGGTGAAAACTGTTATCAGAGAGGCAACTCCAGAACAGACACATACAGTATGCTTCTTGATGGGAAGACCTGCTAGTGAGAACTGACTCCTTCCCATATTCATCTATAAATGTGGCACAATTCTCATCAAAATCTCAATGGGATTTTTCTTAAAACTCATCAAAATAATTCTAAAATTCACCGGAAACAGTAAATTCATGAGAATAGCTAAGAAAAATTTGAAAGACCTGCTACTGAGAACTGACTCCTTCCCATATTCATCTATAAATTTAGCACAATTCTAATCAAAATATCAATGGAATTTGTCTTAAAACTCATCAAAATAATTCTAAAATTCACCAGAAACACTAAATTCATGGGAATAGCTAAGAAAAAATTGAAAATGAGCATATTTGCCCTATCAGATATCAAACCTGTGTAAGAAGCCACAGGGGGGAGGATCCCAAGATGGCTGAATGAGAGGCAGCTCCAGAAAGCAGCTCCCAGTGAGAGAGACAGAGGCAGAAATCTAGTGGTCTCCACAATTGCAAATGAGGTACCAGGTTCGGTTCATTTTGTGGGTCTAGTTGGACAGTGGGTATAAACCAAATAGGGCAAGTTGAGGCAAGGCAGGGCACTGCCCCACCCAGGAGGTGCATGCAACCAACTGCAGGACCAGGGATCAAACTGAACAAATTTCTTAAAATAATTTCACTGTATAGATAGCAAGGAAGTTATTTATTCTTTTATTAGCATATCTTATTTTTACCTATCCTTTAACAAGCATCTAAGTTAAACTGTTTTATGTCCACAGCTACACACTGAAACAACTTTCAGTCACAATAGATTAAATTCACATTTAAAACTATAAAGAGATTCAGTTACCTTTAGTCTTACATGTACTTAAATATACTTCTTGATGTTTTATGCTGCACAAACACGAGCTTTTGCAGGATATATAACTATGAGAATATTTAGAGTGTATGCTTATTAAATAGTCCAAAACTCTTTTTTAAAGAAAGTCAATTTTAAGAACTTAAGCATAAAGTACTCCTTCCATGCCCCAATGTTAAAAGATCCATTTATTTTAGACTTGTTTAAAAAAAAAATCTAAAATTGATCATAATCCTACTTAAATTCCATATTAACCTAGGATCAAATGTTATTTTTATTTCTTGTTTCTTAAATACTTGAAATGTGCTGCTGCATAATGTTTTCCTTATATATTTATTCATTCAACCAACTTCAGCTGGAAGGTACTTTTGAGTTTAAAAGTCCTTTCCCAAAGTGGAAATAACAAAAATTTTGCATAAAAGATATTCAATGTTTCTCAAAGGGTACTGTGTAGGGCTAAGGGCCCCACAGGGTCGTGGGGTGTGCCTTATGCTGTGCTGAGGCACAGGATCTGAGAAATAAAGAGACAGGACACAGAAGTACAAGGAAAGCGCAGGTGGACTTGAGGGGCCACACCACCTATGAGTGGAGTGAGGTGAGGCCCCGAATGTCCAGAAGCATGTGTATTTATTGTTTATAGGTTAGGGGGCAGGGCAGTGAGTGAAATCATCTTTAAGCACAGTGACAGGGTTGTAATAAAACAAGGGGTCCACCCCCATTAGGTCACCTAGGCTGGGTGGGGGGGGGGGACAGTGCACAGCAAGGGGTCCATTCCCATGAGGTCATCTAGGCAAGGGCCGTGTGCAGTAAGGGGTCCACCCCCATTAGGTCATCCAGGCATGGAGGTGGGCCATGCACAGTGAAGAGGGTGCAGTGTACAATACCTCTATCGATGGGCAAGCTACTTCTAAGAAGATTTAGAGGGGATGCTTTAAGTCACATAGCAGTGACAGAGCTGTCAGGGTCTACGCCACCTGCTGGCAGATTCCAATGAGTTCTATAAGAAGATGCTTTTCGAGCAGCACAGTAACAATAGCTGATAAGTTCACAGTCACCAAGGTGCGACTGCTGGTCTGAGGGCAGCCTTCCACAAGAAGTGGAGCAAGGTCCTACAACTCCTTTATCAGGAGGATTGGCTCTTGCCCCAGGCCTGCCATACAGCCGGTATTTTACCATACTGAATGCTGCCGCCTGGGCCATGGATTCTTGTGCTGGTATAACTGTTTTCCCTTAAATCATGCTCTGCACTGTGTCTGCTCCAGACAGTCCTCCAATTATAAGCTACTTATTCCTTAATTCATGCTCTATACCATGTCTACTCTAGGCATTCCTCTGATTATGAACTAAGATATAGTTGTACCTATATATATATAGGGAAATAACTGCGTGTTAATATATTCTTTAGGCACTCTTTCTAACAACTAATATATGATTATATACAGAGGATTGTATAAAGGGAAATAACTGAGTAGTAACATCATAAACTGAGATATTCTCCAAGCCCTAAACTAATATATGATTATATAAAGGATTATCTAAAAGGAAATAACTGAGATATTCTTCAGGCCTGAATTGTGCCAGGATTCTGCTTAGCTCTCCTTCTTCAGTACCTATATGTGGGGTTACCCAGATATCTGAGTCTAATCAGCCTATTACCTTGGTTCAGAATAACCAACAACGAATGTGAGCTTTTTGTCACATCTATGCATTTTCCCCTGTAAACTAATACCTACATTTTAAATGCATTTTCAAAATGTTTCATTTGGCCATGATAATTACTTCCCCTGTAAAAAGCTACAGGCTTTTGGTTTAAGAGCAAATGAAATAAGAGTATCTGGTCCATGAGAAGGCTAAGTGGAAAGATCTGCACCCTGAAGTTTGTAATCAGTAACAAGACAAACCCCAATTCTACCTTGTTCACGTAATCAGCAATATGTGAGTCAAAATAAAACTAGTGAGCTGTACATTTCTGTCTACATACCAATTTACCAATCAACAGGAGGGGAAGAAATTGCTCAAACGTGACTACTGTTAACAAACATGTTAACAAACGTCTAAATATTAGACATAGTCTGATAAAATCGTAACCTACCAATTCTGAAATCATTCCTTCGACTTCTGTTTTCAATCATTCCAAAAAACAAACAAAAAAACAGCAGCCACCTTTAAAATGTAAATTCCTCCCTTTTTCAAAGTAACTTGCCTAGGAAAATTTAATGCGTTAAAATAAAACGTAACAGACCAATTACAACATTAGAAAAAAAAAAAAAACTAAAATGATCAGTAACACAAACCAATCGCTCAAGTTTAGCAAAGCATGTGTTTTTAATCTGTTGTGGGTATCCTATTACACTAATAAGCAACAACGTTTAAGTCATCCCAAAGCCTAAAACACACAACATACACATAACATACTTGTCCTTTACTCTGATGAAGCTTAAACTCAGACCCAAACTCAGACCATTTCCCCCTCCTGGCACACTGAAATATGAGGGGAAATCCAAGAAATCAGATATGTTAAGTGCCGGTATCTACTTCCAGAGTAGGGTCAAACTCGTGTTTGCCCGCAAATGTCCCCTTCCCGGGAAGTCTACAAATTCTCACTAGCGCTGGCGTACAATGGGGCCTGACCACAGGAACACCTGTCCTAGCACCTGGAAGACACTGGGAAACGCAAGCCCCCCGAGTCCGCGCCGGCCCCAAAGCCTTCGCTGCCGCGATGGGAAGGGAGAGCAAGAGGTGGCCGCTGGCCTCGCGGGTGCGGCAGACTGGGCCCCACACCCCAGCTCACCTCCCGAGAACCAGGAAACCTGTCAGGCCGGCCAGGACCCACCCTCCTCAGATCCTCGCTCTCCAACCTAGAGCGGCCCCCGCCCGACCGCACCCCATCGTCCCGGCCTCCCGGTTGCATTCTGTCACCTCATTGCTCCCCGACGGCCGCAAGGCCCCGCCACCTTCACCGCGCAGCCCGGGCTCGGGCCGCCCATGGGGCAGGAGCGCCCAGCCGCTGCCCCCCACCCGGCCCCGGCCCCGTCCCCATCCGTTCCCCGCGGCCCGAGCTCCCGCCTCGAGGTCCCTACCCCCAGGCCCCAGCCCTCGCGCGGCGCGGCGGCTCCCAGCCCACTCCCCAACGCCGGCTACCTGGAGGCAAGGGTGGCGGAGCCCTTCACCCAGGGCCGCAGGTTGCAGAAGGCCCGGTGCTCGGGGTCCCACTCCTTCTCCAGCTCCGCTGCCACCAACGCCGCCGCCGCCGCCGCCGCCGCCGCCGCCGGGCTCGGTCGCTTGCTTCGCCCCGCCCCTGCAGGCGCGCAGCCCAGGCGTCGGGAAAGGAGTAAGGCGGTTCGAGCTGGGCAGGCACTCGCGGACGCGGAAGGAGGGGGCGGAGCACGCAACCGCTGGGAGGCAGGATTGGCCAGCGGAGACTCAAGCGGCGCGTCGCAGCGTGCGTGGAAGGCGGACCCGGGTGGGGGTGGGGGTCGGGGTGAGGGGCGGGACCGGGCGGGAGGGACTTAGGCCTTTGCCAGGAACACGTTGCAAGGATCCCACTGTGGGTCACTGGATGAGCTCTCGACCGGCCCCTCCCTCTGGAGATGGCAATCAGTTGTCATCCTTCTTCCCTTTTTCCTCGTTATCACTTGATATTTCTTACCAAATCCAAATCGCCCAGGCCAATGCTTGGGGCTCCTGAGCTACCCTCTTATGACCTCATCTTCCCACCACCTCCTCCTGGAAATTTGTGTTCAACCTGTGCAAAACCTTTTTGATGTGCAAAACTATGTTTTAAATTTTAAAACTATTTTTTAAAAATTATTTATGGGCCGGGCATGGTGACTCACGCCTGCAATCCCAACACTTTGGGAGGCCAAGGCAGGTGGATCACTTGAGGTCAGGAGTTTGAGACTAGCCTGGCCTACATGGCAAAACCCCCGTTTCTACTAAAAATAAAAATAAAAAGTTAGCCAGGCATGTTGGTGCGCGCCTGTAATCCCAGCTACTTGGGACACTGAGGCACAAGAATCACTTGAATGCGGGAGACGGAAGTTGCAGTGAGTCGAGACCCCGGCCACTGCACTCCATCCTGGGCCATAGAGTAAGAGTCTCAAAAAAAAAAAAGACAGATTTACAAATGCCTTGCTTCTCTGTAAGCTGAATTTGAGGTGGTTTACCATAATTCATATCATATAGAAAAATATAGATGAGCTAATAAAATCAGAACAAAGAAAACGAAAAGTCAGACCCAGGTTTGGTGGCTCGAGCCTATAATCCCAGCACGTTGGGAGGCTGAGGCAGGCGGATCACCTGAGGTCAGGAGTTCAAGACCAGTCTGACCAACATGAAGAAACCCTATCTCTACTAAAAATACAAAATTAGCCTGGCGTGGTGGCCCATGACTGTGGTCCCAGCTGCTACCTGGGAGGCTGAGGCAGGAGAATCCCTTGAATCTGGGAGGTGGAGTTTGCAGTGAGCGGAGATCATGCCACTGCACTCCAGCCTGGGCAACAAGAGCAAAACTCTGTCTTGTTTCCAAAAAAAAAAGTGAGAAAAAAATTCAGAATGAAATGAAAGGCCAGGAATAAGAACACAGATAAGCAGGTCATAGGGGCTAACACAGTTATTAAAAGTGGGTCATACATTTGGCTCTGAACTTCCTGGTGGACAAAACTAACAGGAAAACACATGAATGTGCTTCTCTCACTGTCTCTAAGAAGAAACACAGTGTTCTTGGAGACTTCAGTGTTTCCCTGGTTGCAGCTTTCAATATTTTAGGGGTTTTATATAGTGATTTTGAGTAATAAGCAATATCCTTGTATTCGTTACCTATGGTTGGGTAAAAATCTCCCCAAATTTAGCAGCTTAATAAACAATACACTTTTTTTTCCCTCACAGTTTCAGTGGGCTAGGAATCTGGGTGAGGTTAGCTGTGTCCTCTGGCTCAGGCTCTCACGAGGATACAATCAAGCTGTCAGCCAAGACCGAAGCTCTCATAAGCCTTCACCATCCTCTTTCAAACTCACTTCCATGGCTTCTGGCAGGCCTCAGGTCCTCTCTGTCTGCTGGCTGGAGACCTCAGTTCCTGTTCACTTGCACCTCTTCATAAGAAGCAGCTGGCTTGCCCCAGGGCTAAGGAGGAGAAAGAGGAAGAGAAAGAAAAAGAAAATGAGAGATCAGTCCTTTTTTGTAACCTAATCCCAGAAGTGACATCCATCACATTCATGTATTTTATTGCTACTTAGAAAATAGCACCTAGGTCCAGCAAGGCATGATGGCTCACGCCTGTAGAATTTTAGGAGGCTGAGGTGTGTGGATCACCTGAGATCAGGAATTCAAGACCAGTCTGACCAGTGTGGTGAAACACCATCTCAACTAAAAATACAAAAATTAGCTGGACATAGTGGAACACACCAGTAATCCCAGCCACTTGGGAAGCTGAGGCAGGAGAATCGCTTAAACTTGGGAGGTGGAGGTTGAAGTGGGTTGAAATCGCACCATTGCACTTCACCCTGGCCTAGAAGGTGAAACTCCATCTCAAAAAAAAAAAAAAAAGAGAGAGAAAAGAAAAGAGTTCCAATAGTCCCTAGGTCCAGCCCATGCTCAAAGGGAGAGGGTTATACAGGACATGAATATGATGAGGCTGTTTACCACAGTCCTCAAAACATCCTCACTCTGCCCTCTCACATTTTGAGAGGCTGAGGCAGGAGGATTGCTTAAGGCCAGCAGTTTGAGACCAGCCTGAGCAACATAGGGAGCTCTGGTCTCTGTAAAAAATATACAAAATTAGCTGGGTGTGGTGGGTCATGCCTGTTGTTCCAGCTACTTGGGAGGCTGTGGGGGGAGGACTGATTGAGCCCAGGGGTTTTTGGACAGGTTGAGGCTGCAATGAGCCGACATTGCCCCACTGCACTCCCACCTAGATGACAGAGTAAGACCCTGATTTAAAAAAAAAAAAAATCCTCACTCTGCATCCCTAATGATTTTGAATGAATGAATGGACGCTCAAAAAATGTTAGCTGTTAGTATCTCTGTACAAACAATAGGCCTACAGCAAATATCTTTTCCCAAATAAAAAGGAAGCCCTCACCACAGAGATTATTTCATCACTCCAGAAAAAAAAAGATGAAAACTTTTAAAAGAGTGTTTTGTAGACTGGGCATTATCCAAGCACTTTGGGAGGCCAAGGCAGGCAGATCACCTGGGGACAGGAGTTCAAGACCAGCCTAACTAACATGGAGAAACCCCATCTCTATTAAAAATGCAAAATTAGCCGGGTGTCGGGGCGCGTTCCTGTAATCCCAGCTACTCAAGGGGCTGAGGCAGGAAAATTGCTTGAAACCGGGAGGCGGAGTTTTCAGTGAGCCGAGATTGTGCCACTGCACTCCAGCCTGGGCAGCCAGAGGTGAAACTCCGTCTCAAAAAGAAAAAAAAAGGGTGTTTTGTTGTGGAGCACAGTGGCTCATGCCCGTAGTCCCAATGCTTTGGGAGGCCAACGTGGGAGGATCACTTGAGGCCAGGAGTTACAAACCAGCCTGGGCAACATAGCAAGACCCTATCTCTACAGAAAATAAAAATACAAAGTTAGCCAGACATGGTGGCACACACTGTAGCCTAGCTATTCGGGAAGCTGGGGCAGGATTGCTTGAGCCCAGGAGTTCAAGGCTACAGTGAGCTATGATTGAGCCACTGCACTCCAGCCTGGGCCACAGAGAAACATCCTAGCTCTAAAAAAAATAATGAATGACATTGGGTTTTGCCTTCTGTGCTCTGAAGTCCTTCTGCTTTTCCGAGGATGTCAGCATCCACATGGACGAGCATGCAGTTCACCTGACTCGCCATCCACGTCTTCCTCAGCTCTGAAGACCTTTGCTTCCACTCCCCTTAAGCTGCACATGAACAGGTCTTGTGATCTTTTGGACAACGAGATTTCTGAAATCTTAAACTGCAACATCTTTTCTACTTGCCCTCTGTGGCAGATTATATTTTCCAAGGTGGCTGCAACAAGTTCTGCCATCCTGTGTGCTCTTTTTTTTAATTTTTAAATTTTTAGTTAATTAATTATTTTTTGAGACTGGAGTCTCAATCTTGTCACCTATGCTAGAGTGCAATGGCGTGATCTTGGCTCACTGCAACCTCTGTCTCCCAGGTTTAAGTGATTCTCCTGCCTCAACCAACTGAGTAGCTGGGATTACAGGTGCCCGCCACCATGCCTGGCTGATTTTTGTATTTTTAGTAGGGACAGGGTTTCTCTATGTTGCCCAGGCTGGTCTCGAACTCCCAACCTCAGGTGACCTGCCTGCCTCACCCTCCCAAAGTGCTGTGATTACAAACGTGAGCCACCACACCCGGCCTAATTTTTAAATTTTTAAAATAGGAAACAGTAGACATTGTGGACTACTAGGTGGGGGAGTGGGGGAAAAGGTGTGTATGTTGAAAAACTACTTATTACGTGCTGTGCTCACTACCTGGGCGTGAAATACCCTTTTAACAAAACTGCGCATGTACCCCTGTATCTAACACAAAAGTTGAGAGCCGGTACAATGGTTCACGTCTGTGATCCCAGCACTTTGGGAGGCTGAGGTGGGTAAATCACTTGAGCTCAAGAGTTCAAGACCAGCCCGGGCAATGTGGCAACACCCTGTCTCTACAAAAAATACAAAAATTAGCCACGCACAGTAGTGCATGACTGTAATCCAAGCTACTCAGAAAGCTGAGGTGGCAGAATCGCTTCAACCCGTGAGGCAGAGGTTTCAGCGAGCCAAGATCGAGCCATTGTACTCCAGTCTGGACAACAAGAGTGAAATTTCATCTCAAAAATAAAAAGTTAGCCAGGCATGGTGGTGTGTTCCTGTAGTCCCAGCTACTCAGCAGGCTGAGGTGAGGACTGCTTGAGCCCAGGAAGTCAAGACTACAGTGAGCCATGATCACACCACTGCACTCCAGCCTGGGTGACAGAGCGAGACCCTGTCTCAAAAATAATAATGAAATAAAAGTTGAATTTTTTTTTCTTTTGGAGACAGAGTCTTGCTCTGTCACCAATGCTGGAGTGCAGTGACATAATCTCGGCTCACTGCAATCTCTACCTCCTGGGTTCAAGTGATTCTTCTGCTGAGCAGCTGGGAACTCAGGTGTGCAATACCATGCTTGGCTAATTTCTGTATTTTTAGTGGAAACAAGGTTTCACCCTGTTGGCCAGGCTGGTCTCAAACTCCTGACCTCAAGTGATCTGCCTGCCTCAGCCTCCCAAAGTGCTGGGATTACAGGCATGAGCCACCATACTCAGCCAAAAGTTCATTTCCTGTCATCCAGGCTGGAATGCAATGACGCCATCTTGGCTCACTGTAACTTCCACCAACTGGGTTCAAGTGATTCTCCTGCTTCAGCCTCGCAAGTAGCTAGGAGTACAGGTGCATGTCACCACAGGCTGGCTAATTTTTGTATTTTTAGTAGAGAAAAGGTTTTGCCATATTGTCAGGCTGGTCTCAAACTCCCAACCTCAGTTGATTCACCTGCCTTGGCCTTCCAAAGTGTTGGGATTACAGGCGTGAGCCACTCCACCTGGCCAGTTGAATTTTTTAATAAATAAAACCAAAAAAAGTTTGCTCTGTTTAGCAGGTACAGGTGCAGGTTTTCTTATTGTGGAGCACCGAGGTCTGGGCTTTGAGTGTAGCCATGACCAAATAGTGACCATTGTACTCAATAGGAGAATATTCGCCCCTCGCCCTCCTCCCATCTTTTGGAGTCTTCAGTGTCTATTTTCTGCCTGTGTACCTATGGTTTAACTCCCACACATGAGAACCATCAGTATTTGACTTTGTTTCTGAGTTATTTTACTGAGGATATGTCCTCCAGTTCTATCCACACTGCTGGAAAAGGCATGATTTCATTCTTTCTGTGGCTGAGTCATGTTCAATGGTGTGTATGTACCACATTTTCTTTACCCAGTCATCTGTTGAGGGACACTTAGATTGATTCCATATCTTTGCTACTATGAATAATGCTGCGGTAAACATATGAGTACAGGTACTTTTTGATATATTAATTTCTTTCCCTTTGGGTAGATACCCAGCAGTGAGGTTGCTGGCTGAATGGCAGTTCTATTTTTAGTTCTGTGAGAAGTCTCCGTACTGTTTTCCATAACGGTTGTATTAATTTACATTCCCACCAACAGTGTATAAGCATTCCCTTTTCTCTGCATCCTCACCAATATCTGTTGTTTTCTGACTTTTAATTTTTTTTTTGAGACGGAGTTTCACTCTTGTTACCCAGGCTGGAGTGCAATGGCGCGATCTTGGCTCACCGCAACCTCCGCCTCCTGAGTTCAGGCAATTCTCCTGCCTCAGCCTCCCGAGTAGCTGGGATTACAGGCACGTGCCACCGTGCCCAGCTAATTTTTTGTATTTTTAGTAGAGATGGGGGTTCACCATGTTGACCAGGATGGTCTCGATCTCTTGACCTCGTGATCCACCCGCCTCAGCCTCCCAAAGTGCTGGGATTACAGGTATGCGCCATCAAGTTGAGCTAATTTTGTATTTTTAGGAGAGATGGGGTTTCTCCATGTTGTTCAGGCTGGTCTTGAACTCCCGAACCCAGGAGATCTGCCTGCCACGGCCTCCCAAAGTGCTGAGATTACAGGCATGAGCTACTGCACCTGGCCCCAATATTCCCTCTTAATAATAATAACAATAATAATAGCATGTACTTCTTCAAACATGACCTTAACATTGCTCCATGATGAGGTCAGGTCTGTGCTCCTTCCCTTTGAATTTGAGGTCTGTGACTGGCAAAAGTGATTCAAGGTACATCATAAAAGGTGACACCATTTGTCCGTCGTCTTCCTGGGATGCTTGCTCTTTCACCCAGTCGCCATGCTGTGAGGAAGCCCAGATCACAGGGAGAGGCCACATTTTGATCTTCCAATCCACAGTCCCAGTGCAGGTTTCAGATGACAGTCAACAGCAGTTGCCAGACATGAGACCGAAGAAGGCTTTGCGATGACTCCAGCCCCAGTCACCGCAACAACATGAGAGACCCCAAGTGAAAATCACCTACCTGAACCCAGTCAAATCCCAGATCATGAAAAAAAAAATGGTTATTTTAAGCACCCAAAGTTTTGGGGTTATATATTACACAGTAAGAATAACTTCAATATCTTCCTTTCCTTCTAGCTTTTCAAATCTCTTATTCACCAAACCTAGTCTCTCTCGGAAGAACTTCTCTGCCTTAATCAACGTTTTCCCCATAGACCCAGCAAGAGGTAGGCTGGATTTGCTTCCTACTCTTCATGACCACTCAGAAACAATTTCTTCTTCTTTCTCCTTCTTTTTCTTCTTTTGTTTTTTTTTTTTTTTTTTTGAGACGGAGTTTCGCTCTTGTTACCCAGGCTGGAGTGCAATGGCGCGATCTCGGCTCACCGCAACCTCCGCCTCCTGGGTTCAGGCAATTCTCCTGCCTCAGCCTCCTGAGTAGCTGGGATTACAGGCACGCGCCACGTGCCCAGCTAATTTTTTGTATCTTTAGTAGAGACGGGGTTTCACCATGTTGACCAGGATGGTCTCGATCTATTGACCTCGTGATCCACCCGCCTCGGCCTCCCAAAGTGCTGGGATTACAGGCTTGAGCCACCGCGCCCGGCCTTTTTCTTCTTTTGAGACGGTGTCTCACTCTGTCGCCCAGACTGTAGTGCAGTAGTGCAATCTCGGCTCACTGCAACCTCTGCCTCCCGGGTTCAAGCAATTCTCCTGCCTCAGTCTCCTGAGTAGGTGGGATTACAGGTGCCTGCCACCCACGCCAGGCTAATTTTTGTAGTTTTAGTAGAGACAGGGTTTTACCATCTTGGTCTGGCTGGTCTTGATCTTCAGACCTCAGGTGATCCACTCACCTCAGCCTCCCAAAGTGCTAGGATTACAGGCGTGAGCCACTGTGCTTGGCCAGATTCTTCTTTTTCTTCTTTTTCCTCCTCCTCTTTCTACTTCTTCCTCTTCCTCCTTCTCTTCTTCCTCCTCCTGCTGTTGCTTCTCCTTCTTTTTCTTCCTCTTCCTCCTCCTCCTCTTTCTCTTTGACAGGGTCTCACCTTCCCAGGGTCATGCGATTCCCCCACCTCAGCCTCCTGAGTAGCTGAGACCACAGGCACTTGCCACCATACCTGAATGGTTTCTTTTTCTTTTTGAGATGGAGTTTCTCCCTGTTGCCCAGGTGGGAGTAAAATGGCACAATCTCGGCTCACCACAACCTCTGCCTCCTGGCTTCAAGCAATTCTCCTGCCTCAGCCTCTGGAGTAGCTGGTATTACACATGCATGCCACCATGCCTGGCTAATTTTTTTGTATTTTTAGTAGAGACGGGGTTTCACCATGTTGGTCAGGCTGGTCTCAAACTTCTGACCTCATGATCTGCCCGCTTCAGCCTCCCAAAGTGCTAGGGTTACAGGTGTGAGCCACCACACCTGGCCCAATTGGCTTCTTTTTATTTTTTGTAGAGATGGGGGTCTCACTATGTTGCTCAGGCCAGCCTCAACCTCCTGGGCTCAAGTGATCCTTCTGCCTTGGCCTCCCAAAGTGTTAAGATGACAGGTATGCAGCACTGTCTCCAGCCTCATGTTTCATCTTCTTTAGCTAACCTAAGTGTCTCTGTGTTCTCCAGCACTCTGTTCCCTTGAAGACTCAATCTCCTGTGTGACTGCTGCAAGTCCCAGGATCTTTCTAGGATTTCCTCTCTAAGGACCATTCACAAAGTGGTGAGTTCATTTGCCCACAGTCCACATTGCAGCCAATAGCGAAGCCAAACACCAGCTGTACCTGAATCTCCCTGCACACCACATTCACCTTGCCTTGCATACATTTCCTTCACTATATGAGGATAAGAACACTTTTGAGATCATCATTGTGCATGGTCTCTGTTCAAACTAAAACATATAATAAATAACTCCCACCAAGATGCTAACTTCCTGGTAGGTCTGTATGTTAAAAGCAGTTGTCTTCAAATCTAACTCCTATGAATGTTTATACTTCTGTTTATTCTAAAACTCCCTAATTAGAGACTTTCCAGTATCTTGCAATTCCCCAATGTGTCATAGGGAGCCCAGAAATAAATTATTAAAAAATAATTAGCAAAAAGCTTTACCTACTTTTATTGATTTAGTTGGTGATATTTTCCAATATAATTAGTTTTGCTGATACAGAAATTTTTAGAAGAGGCCTCTTTGGGTTAAGAACAACAAATGCTCTTTCTTTCTAGTTGCTCTAGAGAAGAGGAAGAAGAAGAAAAAAGAGCAAAATCCATTTTAGAAAACTTTTAGCCATGAGTAGAACACAGCACAATGAAAACTTTCTCTTTTATATAATAAATATATTTTGGCCAGGCGCCGTGGCTCATGCCTGTAATCCAAGAATTTTGGGAGACTAAGGCAGGCAGATCACCTGAGGTCAGTAGTTCAAGACCAGCTTGGCCAACATGGTGAAACCCTGTCTCTACTAAAAATACAAAAATTAGCCAGGAGTCCTTATGGCCACCTGTAATCGCAGCTACCCAGGAGACTGAGGCAGGAGAATTGCTTGAACCTAGGAGGCGGAGGTTACAGTGATCTGAGATTGTGCCAGTGCACTCCAGCCTGGGAGACAGAGCGAGACTCCATCTCAAAAAACAAATAAAAGAAATATATTTCACAAAAGTGAAATTTAATGCAGGTAAATTTTGAGCATCAGAGAAATTGGTCTGGAGTCCAGAGATGCAGTGTCGCGTTGGTTACAAGAGCGGTTCGGGACCCCAGCTTTCCCGCATTAACAGCTGCCAGTGCCTAGCAAGGTCCTTATCCCCTCTTTGCCTCAGTATCTTCTCCATAAAAGGGGATGGCAGTAGTACAGTGGTCCATATCTCAGAGGGCTTGATGAGGATCAAGTGGTGGGCACATAGTGCTCCATAAATGCTAGAGCTATTATCTTTATTCCTGTTTCTATAAGTGAAAGGAAAATCCAACACTGGATCAGATTAAATTCTTCCAGAAACAATGTCTTACAATAAACTGCCATTCAAAACCTAAAATTATCATGTTGGGTTTAAGCTATCCAAAATTTAACTGATCTATGTTCCAGTAATTCCACAAAATAGATAAATGTGTGTAGTTACTTAGAGGAACATTTAACAACTGCATTTAAATGTAGATTCTTGGCTGGGCACAGTGGCTCACACCTCTAATTCCAGAACTTTGGGAGGCTGGGGTGGGTACATCACCTGTCAGGAGTTCGAGACCAGTCTGGCCAATATGGTGAAATGCGTCTCTACTAAAAATACAAAAATTAGCTGGGCATGGTGACAGGCATCCTGTAGTCACAGCTACTCAGGAGGCTAAGGCCAGAGAATTGCTTGAACCCAAGAAGTGGAGGCTACAGTGAGCTGGGATCACACTACTGCACTCCAGCCTGGGCAACAGAAAAAACATAAAAATAAAATAAATGTAGATTTTTGGGGGCTTTGTTTCATATATAATTCCCACCAGCAGAGAGACCTAAGAATGTGCTTTTTTTTTTTTTTTTTAGATGAAGTCTTGCTCTGTCACCAGGCTATAGTGCGATCTTGGCTCACTGCAATCTCTGCCACCTAGGTTCAAGCAATTCTCCTACTTTAGCCTCCTGAGTAGCTGGGATTACAGGCATGTGCCACCACACCCAGCCAATTTTTTTTTTTTTTTGTATTTTTAGTAGAGACAGGGTTTCACCATGTTGGTCAGGATGGTCTCAATCTCCTGACCTCAGCCTCCCAAAGTGCTGGGATTATAGGCATAAGCCACCAAGCCCAGCCAAGAGTGTGTATTTTTATCAAGCCTTCTAGTGACCTTTATGATCAGGCAAACTCAGGTAATCACAGCTGAATTGTAATCACTTTAATCACATGGATTGAAGGGTTGGTGAGTGCATATTTACCAGGTTTAAATGATATTGGACATAGAGCAGCTGTTCTCAATTTTTTTTTTTTTTTGAGATGGAGTCTCACTCTGTAGCCCAGGCTGGAGTGCAGTGGTGCAATCTCGGCTCACTGCAACCTTTGTCTCCCTGGTCCTGGTTCAATTCTCCCACCTCAGCCTCCCAAGTAGCTGGGATTACAGCTAATTTTTGTATTTTTTTTTTTAGTAGAGACGGCGTTTCACCATATTGGCCAGTCTGGTCTTGAACTCCTGACCTCATGATCTGCCCCCCTTGGCCTCCCAAAGTACTGAATTTACAGATGTGAGCCACCATGCCTGGCCTGTTCTCAAATTTTAATGGGCTCTTTAAGAATCACCAGGAAAGTTCTTAAAAATTAGATAACCAGAGATAGAGACATTTAGGGATTTAGAATCAGAGTGCTGGGAAACACTAAAAAATCTGCAGTTTAAACCAGTTTCTTCTCTCCAGGGTGAATCATTCAGAGGTACTTATCTTCATCCATTTTGTGCTGCTGTAACAGGTAATTTATAATGAACAGAGATTTATGTGGCTCAGGGTTCTTAAGGTTGGGAAGTCCAAGTACGGGGGATACATCTGGTGAGGGCCTTCTTGCTCTGGCGAACAATGGCAGAAAGTATCACATGGTGACAGAGAGCAGGAAGGGGGCTAAACTCATCCTTCATAAGGAACCCACTTGTGTGATAATGAACCAACCCCACTCCGATAATAACTGCATTAATACATTAAGACAAAGTCTTCGTGACTTAATTACCTCTTAAAGCTCCCACCTCTCCACATTATTGTATTGGAGATTAGGTTTCCAACACATGAGCTTTGGGGGATACATTCAAACCATAGCATTCTGTCCCTGACTACCCAAATTCATGTCATCACATGCAAGATACATTAATCCATCCAAGTAGCTCCAAAAGTCTTAACTTGTTTCAGGACCAACGCAAAAGATTAAAGTTCAGAGTCATCTAAATCAGATATGAGTAAGACCCAGGGCACAATTCATCCTGAGGCAAATTTTCCTCCAGCTGTGAGCCTGTGAAATCATAATAAAAATAAAGTGATGTGCTTCCAAAATACAATGGTAAGACAGATACAGGGTAGATAATGCTTCCTTTCTTTTCTTTTTTTTTTTTTAAGTGTTTCACTCTTATTGCCCAGGTTGGAGTGCAATGGTGCAATCTAAGTTCACTGCAACCTCCACCTTCTGGGTTCAAGTGATTCTCCTGCTTCAGGCTCCTGGGTAGCTGAGATTACAGGTGCCTGCCACCACACCTGGCTATTTTTTTATATTTTTAGTAGAGACTGGGTTTCACGTTGGCCAGGCTGGTCTTGAACTCCTGACCTCAGTATTAAGATGAAGCTCACTGTAGTTTAAGATACGTATTGTAATCTCTACCACATCACTAAGAAAATGACTTTGGGCCAGGCATGGTGGCTCATGCCTGTAATCCCAGCATGCTGGGAGGCCAAGGCAGGTGGATCATTTGAGGTCAGGAGTTCGAGACCAGCCTGGCCAACAATGATGAGACCCTGTCTCTATTGAAAACACAAAAATCAGCCAGGTATGGTGGCACACGCCTGTAGTCCCAGCTACTTGGGAGACTGAGGCAGGGGAATTGTTTGAGCCTGGGAGGCAGAGGTGGCAGTGAGCTGAGATTGCACCATTACACACCAGCCTGAAAAACAGAGCGAGACTCAGTTTAAAAAAAAAAGAAAGAAAATACTTTTTAATCATATACTAAAATATGTATTTAACACAAAAAAAACCAGTAAAGGAAAAATAGGGGAACAAAAGAAAGACCTATAGACAAAAAATGGCAAAACGACGAATGTAATCCAACCTTCCAACCATATCAATAGTTATATGGAGTGAAGGGTCTCCGCTCACTTTTTGTTTTTGTTTTTTGGTGATTTTGTTTGTTTTTTGCATACGGCTATTCTATTGTCCCAGAAGCACTTGTTAAAAAGACTATCTTTTGCCCTATTGAATTGTGTTAGCATCTTTGAAAAAAATCATTTAACCATAAATTTCACAAATCTCAATTGTGTTCCATTGATCCCTATTTCCATGCTTGTGCCAGCACTATATTGACTTGATTACTGTGGCTTTATAGTTACGTTTTGAAATTGGGTACAATTTCAGCCATTATTTTTCATGCTTGTAATATACTTGTCATATTTTGGAATTCAGGTCATATTAGCCTCATAAAAAGTGTTACCTCTTTTCCATTTCCTGGAAGAGTTTGCACAAGACTGTTCTTTCTTCCCTAGGCATTTTGAAGAATTCACCAATGAAATCATTGAAGCCTAGGGATTGCTTTATGGGAAGATCCTTATTTATACTCATAGTCAATTTCTTTAATAGCTATAGGTCAATTCAGTCTTTCTGTTTTTTCTGCTGTCAGGTTTGGCAAATTGTTCTTTTTGAGACATCTGTCCATTTTTCCAGCTCATCAAATTTATTGTAATAAAATTTTTCATACATTTCTCTTATATTTTGATATGTGTAGGATCTATACCTCTGTTCTTTCCATTTTTTCTTTATTTTGATTATGATTAATCATACATGCAGCAAATAATTTAATACTTTTTTTGAACTTTTGACTCTGTTGATTTACTGTTTTACATTTTTAAAAAGATTTAATTGATTTCTGCTTTTATGGTCTTTTTTCTTCTTTTCTTATACTGAATTTGCTCTTCCTTTTATAGATTTCTAAGATGGAAACTTACTTGAATATGTACATTTAAGGCTACATCATTCCCTTTAAGCACCACTTTACCTCCATCCTACAAGTCATGATATGTGTTAATAATATTACTCAATTACTTTCTAGTTTCTATTTTTATTTCATCTTAGACCTTTGAATTATGTTAAACTGCATCGTTAAATTTTCAGACAGTGGGGTGTTATTCTCATCATTTTGTTATTAATTTCTACCTTAATTTCATTATAGTCAGACAACATACTCTGAATGATGTCAATCATTTGATATTTACTGATGCTTTTTTATGGCTCACTATATGGTTATTTATGATACATGTTTTACGGCTTTGTTGGGTGTGATCATATGCCAGTTACATCAAGCTCTTTAACTGTGTTGTTCAGGTCTTCTGCACGCTCACTGATCCTCTGAATTTCAGTGTTCTATCAGCTTTTCAGGGAGTTGTATTAAAGCTTCCCACTATAATTGTGAAATTGACTATCTTTTGGTTCTTAAACTTTTTCGTTGTTGTTTTGTTTTTTTGAGACAGTTGCACTCTGTCACCCAGGCTGGTGTGCAATGCCACAATCTTGGCTCACTGTAACTTCTGCCTTCCAGATTCAAATGATTCTTCTGCCTCAGCCTCCCAAGTAGCTGGAATTACAAGTGCCTGCAACCTTGCCCAGCTAGTTTTTGTATTTTTAATAAAGACCAGGGTTCTACCATGTTGGCCAGGCTGGTCTTGAACTCCTGATCTCAAGTGATCCACCTGTGTTGGCCTCCTAAAGTGCTGGGATTACAGGTGTGAGCCACTGTGCCTTGGTTCTTAAATGTTTTGTTTTATATATTTTGAAGCTGTTAGTAAGACCATACAGATTTAGTATTGTGATGTTTGTCAGATAGGTCCTTTTTATAATAAAAATAATATCTTTATAGCAACGCATCTTGACTTAAAAGTTAGTCTAATAGTACAGCTACATCAGCTTTTTTGGGTTAGGGTCCATGTGGTGTTTATGAGTGTGTGTGTGTGTGTGTGTGTGTGTGTGTGTGTGTGTGTGTATGCTTTATTCTCAACCTTTCTGTGTTTCTATATTTTAATTACGACTCCTGTGAGAAGAATAAATTTGAGTTTCTTTTTTATTTAGTCTGGAAATCTGCTAATTATATTAGCAATTATTGATATAAGTGGTTTATATATAAAGGTAGTAGTCATGTTCTATTTGGCCCATATATTTTTGTCCCTTTCAGTCTTTTCTTGATTTCTTTTGGAGTAGTCAAATAATTTTTATTAATCCATATTTTCCATCTATCCACTTAGTTTTACTTTATAATTATTTAACCACTTCTCTGATATTGGCAGAGGCTTAGAATCTTTGGCTTCTATTTACCAACCCCTACCTTTTTTGTTGTTGTTGTTATGCATTTTAATTCTATATATATTTTACATTTCATGAGACACATAGCTTTGTACAATAAATATTCATTCATATTTACCACACATTTCCTCTTCCTGCTTTTTTCCCTTTTCAACCTGCATGTTATATTTCCATTCTGGATCATTTTTCTTCTGCCAGAATAACTGTCTTTTATTATACTTTTTTTTTTTTTTTGAGACGGAGTTTCACTCTTGTTACCCAGGTGGGAGTGCAATGGCCCGATCTCGGCTCACTGCAACCTCCACCTCCTGGGTTCAGGCAATTCTCCTGCCTCAGCCTCCTGAGTAGCTGGGATTACAGGCGCGTGCCACCATGCCCAGCTAATTTTTGTATTTTTAGTAGAAACGGGGTTTCACCATGTTGACCAGGATGGTCTCGATCTTTTGACCTCGTGATCCACCCGCCTCAGCCTCCCAAAGTGCTGGGATTACAGGCTTGAGCCACCACGCCTGGCCGTTTCTGAGTTTCTTAAACATAGGGATTGATATTCATAAGTTTTGAAAAATGCTAATTTGTTATTTCTAAAATATTGATTTTTGCCCTGTTTCTCTTCTCTTTCTATACTCTCTCTATAGTATATATAGAAAGAGTACACATATACACATACATAGTATTGTGTGATAAACATTATGAATGTGCCCCATGTATCTCTTATGCCATGTATTTTCTTTTTTTTGTCTCTAGGCACTTGGCTTCTTGTTTAAAAATTTTGTGTTCTCATGGACACAGGGAGGGGAACATCACACACCATGGCCTGTTGGGGGTTGTGGGGCTAAGGGAGAGATAGCAGCAGGTGAGGGGATTGGGGAGGGATAGCATTAGGTGAAATACCTAATGTAGATGACGGGGGGATGGATGCAGCAAACCACCCTGGCATGTATACTATGTAATAAACCTGCACATTCTGCACATGTACCCCAAAACTTAAGGTATCATAAAAAGAAAAAAAATTGTGTTCTACTGTACTGAATCTGCTGTTGAAACCACTCATTTCATTATTAATTTCAACTATAGTATTGTTTTGAATTCTACAAAGAATTCTACAAAGTCTATTGACCGTTTGTAATTTACAATTTTTTTTGAAGTTCAGAAACTTTTCATTCATTCTGCCCATCTTGCCTCCATATTATTTAACATATTAATTATGGTTATTCTAAAGTTCCTGTCTGCTAGCCCCAGTATCTGAATCCCAGGTGATTCTGGCTCTGCCCATGACTTAAAGTCTACTTTGCTTCACCAGCTTTCTCTTGGTTAGTGTTTACATCATTTCTTTCCTATATTTTACTTTCAAACTTTTTGTGCTCTTATTTTTAAAATACGTAAGTAACATATGGTTGGTTTTCTTTTTAAATTCACAGAGACAATGTTAATGTCTAGGTTGTAGAATGATATTTTTTCAATTCTTTGTATAGTTAGTAATTTTTAAATGTCTAATCTTAATGAAATTTAACATATTTAAATGCTCAACACTGTGCATTTAGAAAGAGAACAAGAGTGGAGATTCTACATGGTGTCTTCCACCATCGCAGAGCCCTCTGTGTTCTACTGGGCAGATAAATTCAGGGATGGTTACCTCAATCCAATCAGGGATTAGCTGGGTTATGGCCGGTCATGCAGTCAAACCTCAAATAAACTCAGTTTTCCTCTCATGACGGTTATTTTCTGGGCATGCCCTTGTAGCCTCCTCACAGAGAGACTTGTAGGTCTCAAACACCTTTACCTTGAAGGTCTGCAGGAGATTCGGGGTTCCCAGCCTTTCCTCCAGGCAGCTTCAACATGGTGCTCGTCGAGAAGCAGGTGACTGGCGATCTTGACACAGATTCCTCCATTGGTGGGTCTTTGTTCCCTTAGCATTGGAGGCTGCAAGGTGTTTGCCTTTGACATTTAGATAGTAGTCTAGCTGTCCAGACACCCATACAGCTTGAAATTGGACTCTTAAGTTTCTAGTTTCTCCTCCAGACCAGCACAACTCCACTCTTAAAAGCCGTACTGGCTTCTCTCTGCCCCTGCAGGTAATCTCTTTCTGGACCAAGTCTGAGTCTCAGCCTAGAGACAGGATTGGCAAATGTCCCCCAGGGACAGGAGGGGCAAAAACCTGTTGGCAGTGATAGCTTATTTCATGAGAGTGATGATTCCCTGAAATTCCAGTTGATTTAGTCCTCATTGGTCCCACAGTTTTCCTATGGTATAATTAAAAACAAATTGATCCAGCTTTTTTTCTGGATGGAATACTGGTCTACCATATTTTACAGCATCCTACCCAGGAGTGAAAATTCAAACATTATTTTTAAAACACCAGTTGGAAAGAAAATAATCTACTCCCAAGACTATAGTATCCATCAGGACTTTTGCTTCACTGCTCAGTGATCTTTTGAAAAATGTAACATTTTCCCTTTCAAATATTAGTAATAAATATGACCTATCTATCCTCTTAAAAGAACATCTTGCGAAAAAGAAAAAATTGGATCTAGCCTTTTTTTTTTTTTTTTTTTTTTTTGAGACAAGATCTTGTTCTGTCAGCCAAGCTGGAATGCAGTGGCATGATCATGGCTCACTGCAACCTCGACCTCCCCAGACTCAAGGGATCCTCCTGTCTCAGCCTCCCAAGTATCTGGGACCACAGGTGTACATTACTAAGCCTGGCTAATAATTTTTTGTTTTTAATAGAGACGGGGTCTCCCTTTGTTGCCTATGCTGGTCTTGAACTCCTTGCCTCAAGCGATCCACCTGCCTTGGTCTCCCAAGCCATTGGAATTATAGATGTGAGGCAATACACCTGGCCTGGACCTAGATTCTTAACAGAAGGCATCAAACATCAAACGAGAGAGAGAGATACTTAGGGAGTAGTGCAGGCATTAAGTGGAGCACAAAAGGTGGCCTCTGTTGTGCACTGAAGGAGAAAGCAAGTGTAAGGCTGCAGTCTGACCCTTGTTACAGCAAACTAACTATGGCCTGAGGACTCTGTACTTCTAGATTCGAGTCCTTGTGGACAAACTAACCTAGCTTTATAGGCAGATAAGATTGAAACCCTAACTTGGGAGGCTGAGGCCAGAGGATCCCTTGAGTCTGGGGAGGTCGAGGCTGCAGTGAGCCATGATCATGCCACTGCACTCCAGCCTGGAAAACAGAACAAGATCCTGTCTCAAAAAAGAAAAAAAGGCTAGATCCATTTTTTTTTTCTTTTCTACAAGATGTTCCTTACGAGAATAGATAGGTCATACTTCTGACTATTGTTCCAGGAGAACGCACCTGTAACAATAGTTGAGTCTTGGTGAATCTCAGCAGCCACACTTCAACCATTCATACTCTGCTGAGTGTTCAAACTGTGTTCAAACAAGGCAGACACCAACCTGGAACCAATCCAGCTGTTTCTGTACCTCACTGCAGATTCCTGTACGTCATTTCCTTTTTTGGCCTATAAATTTGTTCTGACCATGAGGCATCCCTGAAGTCTCTCCGAGTCTGCTGTGATTCTAAGGGCTCCCCAATTCGAGAATTGTTCATTGCTGAATTAAACTCCTTTAAATATAATTCAGCTGAAGTTTTTCTTTTAACACCCTGGACTCTGTTCCTTCCTGTGTTACATTGGGCAAGTCATTCTCTCTTGGTCTCTGTGTTCTGGAATTTGAAATAAGGTTAGTTTGACCCCATTTTAAACAACAAAAAATAAAACCTATTCTCTACCTGCTACATCAATGCTGTTACAACTGCTCACAGGGGAGCACTTACTTGGATTCTGTCTGTTTATTTGAAAAGGGCCCCAGCAATGAAAGTTCTAGAAGAGAAGTGTGGTTTTCTGGCTGCTGTCTCAAGTGGCTAACTGTCCTCTGACTTTATTCCAGCAGTGCAAGAGTGGAATAAAAATAAGAAGACTCAGGTTAGTGAAGGTGCGCAAAGGGCTGGGGACAGTCAAGCCCCAGCTCTCTCCTTCCTTCCAGCTATGAGGGCTGATAATCTGCAAATTAGGAAGCCTGGAGCTGGACAGAGGAGCCCCTAGGCTTCTGTGGTTCTGAGATCAGGGGTCACCCTAAGATGCCAGGGAACAGGAGATGGAGTGAGGACACAGGTGATGTAGCCCGAGGGACTTTGTTGATTCATATCTCTCTCTGACCTAATTTAGGGACTGTCAGTCTGGTGGCATCTGCTACAAGAAAGACATTTAACATATAAACATGAGTTTGGGAAGGAGAGCTGAGCTATTTGGGACAGGAGACAGATTAAGAAATAGAAAGTCTTCCCCATGGATTATAGCCTGTTTCTTTTCCTCTTTTGTATATGAGCTATGCCCTAATTCTTTCTTGTTACAAGCTAACCAGGGTATTTGAACACAAGGTGAAAAAGACTGAACTCCAGTTTCATTAACTCCATCTGGGATGGAGGATTATAAAGGCAGGTCCTGGCCTTCAGCCTTCACACAGGAATTGGTTAGACTCTGTTTAGACTGAAGAACTGCAGCCTTCTAAGAATGTGAGCTCTATTCTTGAATTGAGCCTGTTCTTGTAATTTACTTTTTCTTTTTTTTCTGAGCACTTGGATGGAATTCCGAGTCTCCATTTACCCTTTGAGCTGGAATAAAGGAGTCAGGTAGTCCTGAGACCAGACAACAAGGACAAGTATCCTATCGTGGCCCAAACTGTCTGATCAAATCAGACAGTTCCCCAATTAGGGATTAGGAATACGATTGATGGTCAGGCACAGTGCTCACACTTATAATCCTAGGGCTCTGGGAGGCCGAGGCAGGAGGATCGCTCAAGCCCAGGAGTTTGAGACCAGCATGGGCAACATGGTGAAACCCCATCTCTACCAAGAAATACAAAAATTAGCCAGGGTTGGTGTGGTGTGTGCCTGAGTCCCAGCTACCTGGGAGGCTGAGGTGGGAGGATTGCTTGAGCATAGGAGGCAGAGGTTGCAGTGAGCCAAGATTGTGCCACGGTGACAGAGTGAAATTCTGTCTTGAAAAAATAAAATGAGTGTATCATTCTAACTGCATTCTGAGAAAATTGTCTTTGTGAGTTAGCAGATTCTGAGGACCTGTGGCACACTGGGCAAGGGACAGCAAAGTGCTGTCATTAACAACTAGATGAGAAGTCCTGTTATTGTCATTCATGTTTAATACGGTGTGTCGGATACAGAATTGATACTCAGCAGCATCCTGGCCCCCTTCACCTCTCCCAGGATCATAGTGGCTGAAATCTTCAAAACATTGTTTCCCAGACTCTTCAGGGTGGTAATACATGGTGGGCAAGTTCCTGTGTGTATTAGTCCATTCCCATGCTGCTATGAAGAAATACCCAAAACTGAGTAATCTGTGAAGAAGAGAGGTTTGATTGACAATTCTGCAAGGCTGGGGAGGCTTCAGGAAATTTACAATCATGGCGGAAGGCACCTCTTCACAGGGCAGCAGGAGAGAGAATAGGTGCCCAGTGAGAGGAAGCCCCTTATAAAATCATCAGGTCTCCTTAGAACTCACTCATTATCATGAGAACAGTATGGGGGAAACTGCCCTCATGATTCAATTGTCTCCACCTGGTCCCGTCCTTGACACGTGGGGGTTATTACAATTCAAGGTGAGATTTGGGTGGCGACAGAGCCAAACCACATCACTGTCCATGGTCTTCATCATTTCACAGTGCTTCTGATGGCTTTGACACCTTGATTTATTCCTCTGGGAACACTGGATTAACGGGCTCCAAGCATCTACCCCAGTCTGTCCTTCTGCAACTCTAATACACCCCTCTCTGAATTCTTGGTTTCCATTAGTTGGAGCCTTCTTGTTTCTCTAATAACAGACATATGCGGTCGTTTCCACAAAACTTTCACATATATCTCCTGGAATTCTCACAGCTTCCCTGAAAAGCAGTTATCACTAACTCCTTTGTAGAGACAAGGAAATTCAGGCTGAGAAATGCAAGTGAATTTGTCCTGAGTGTGCCAACTTTAAGTGCCCTGCTCTTCACTCCACCCACACAACCTTGCTAAATGCCTTTCTCTCTCTGGCCACCATGTTCCTCTTTTTTTCTCTTGCCAATCCGTGTGGGTCAAACCCAGAGCCCAGGCTTTGCTTTTGGCTTGTTGCCCAGGAAACCAGCTCCATTGGGAGCTCACCCAATTATACCACTTCCAATACTACCTGTTGAGAGATGATGCTCACCCCTAGCTCTTAGCCAATATGCAATCCCCGACCCATATGCAAGGTTGCATTGTGTTTCCATGGGCCCCAGTCACTTTGCTTTCCTGTACTACTTCCTCCAGGTATCCACATTTTGCGATTATATTGCCATAAAGATGAATATGTTAGCATGTATTAAAACATTTTCTTAACACTTTCTTTTTTCAATCATAAAATAAATTAAAGTGATTTCATGAGTCCCTAAAAGTATTGTAAGCCCTAGGCACTGTGCCTATTCTACCTATTGGATAAATAGGCCTTGCCTACGTGATTCTTCCATATTCTGAGACTAAGGAAATAGTCATCCAAAAGGGTTATGGAACAAGCCTCAGAGCTTACACAGGGCTCGGAATAGCTCCTGTTTCCACTACCCTGAGTGGAAATTTTCACAATTCGCAGGGCATAGAGTAGAGTGCTTCTCCGTGGACTAGGTGTTAGTCCTAGAGTAAATGTTGCTCCGGTCCCATCTCAGAAAACTTAAAAAAAAATCCTGAAAAAATGAAGTGGTTTCCAAGTAACTTAACTGTGTCATGGAGTAAAGCTTAGGTATACTTAGAGGAATACAAAAATATCCAGCACTCCAAAAAGCAAAACACACAATGCCTCTGTTATCCAATCAAAAATTGCCAGGCATGCAAAGAAGTGATAAAATAAGCCCCACAATGAGAACAATGAGTCAATGAAAGAAAGCCAGAAATGACGCACAAAATAGAAATCATAGACAAGGACACTTAAACAGTGATTATACAGGCATTAAATACATTTAAGAAGCTAGAGGAAAGATTGAGCATTTTAGTGGCAATAGAGAAGATGTATTAAAGCCTCCAATCAAACATCAAAAGATGAAAAAATCAGGAGATGAAAACCCCAATGTCTGAGATGAAAAATACATTGGCCAGAATGAATAGCAGATTAAACATTGCAAAATAAAAGGTTGGTACACTTGGAAATATAACAATAGAACAATTTAAAATATCAAAAATAAAACTTTGAAATGAAAAAAAAGCTTAAAAAAAAAGAGCAGAGTATTTGTGGGAAATTTCATCAGAATCCCCAAAGATGGTAGGGAGGGCTAAAAAATATTTAAAGATTTAATGGCAGTTTCTAAGCTTGATGAAAACTACAAGACTGCAGATTCAAGAAGCTCAATAAAATTGAAGCTCAAGAAACACAAACACGACACTGGGGCACATCACAGTAGTATTAGTTTCCTGGGCCTGCTGTAGCCAAAACTACTGTGGCTTAAAATAAATTTATTCTTGCATGATCCTGGAGGCCAGGGTGTGAAATCAGGATGTCACCAGGGCCACGCTCTCTCTGAAGGCTCTGGAGGAGTAGCTTTCCTGGCCTCTTTGTAGATTCTGGTGGCTGCCAGCAATCCTTGGTGTTCCTTGGCTTGAAGCATCAGTCCCATCTTTACTTCCACCGTCACACGGTGCTCTCTTTGTGTCCGTCTCCATACAATGTTCTCCTCTCTGTGTATCTGTGTTCAAATTTCCCTTACTTTATAGGAACACCAGTCACTGGATTAGGGCCCATTCTAATCTGGTAAAACCTCACCTAAACTTGATTACACCCAGAAAAATCCTATTTCTAAATCAGAGATTAAAAATATCAGGTCACTTTTACAGGTACTAGGGGTTAGGACTTCAATGTATTATTTTCTGGTAACTCAAGTCTTCCCACTTTAATGATCAAATTACTTAAAACCAGTGATTTAGAGAAAACCTCAAAGCAGCCAGATGGGTTAAAAAAATTGTATGCACCATCTACAGAGGAAAAAAAATAAGAATGAGCAGATTTTTCACTAGAAACAATACAAGCTAAAGAAAAGACAATGAAACAACATCTTTAAATTACTGAAAGAAAACAGATGTCCATACAAAATTTCATATCCAACAAAACTATGCCTTATAAACAAAGGCCAAATAAAAAATATTTCAAACATACAAAAGCTAAAAGAATTAATCACTAGCAAAACTGCAGTCTAAGAAATCTTAAAGAAAGTCTTTCAGGTAGAGGGAAGATAATACCAAATGGAAATGTGAATCAACCAAGAGAAGAAGAGCACTAGAAATATTAACTGTGAGTAAATATAAAATAATTTTTATAATAATTATTATTTAATTATATATTTGATTTTATAATTATTTAATAATTATTATTTACATGTATTTAAAAAGTAATTGACCATTTAAAGCAAAAAATAAAAAAAATAAAATTATGGAGTTTATACCATGTATAGAATAATATGTGATAACAACAGCACAATGATCAGATGGAGAGAAATGGATATATGCTGTTTAAGTATTAATAGTACACAATAGGTGACGCAATATATTTGTGGTAGATGATGATAAATTGAAGACGTACACTATAAATCTTAATGCAACCACTAAATAAGACAATAGGTATAGCTAATATGCCAACAAAGGAGATAAAACAGAATCATTAAAAAATTCATTATCCTAAAAGAAGACAGAAAAACATTAAAAGAAGAACAAAGAATAAATATGATAAGAAGAAAACAGATATATGGAAGATATAAACCTCAATCATCACATGAAATGTAAATAGTCTAAAATGCCACTTAGAGTCAGAGACTGTCAGATCAGCTAAAAAAAGAAAAACCCACAACTCAACTATATGCTGCCTACAAACTCACTTTAAATAACAAGAAATAAGATACAAAACAGCAAGATACAAAATAACAAGATACAAACTCACTTTAAATAACAAGATACAAGTTCAATAAAAATGGAAAATTACATATCCTATATGCTCCTATCTAAAGAAAGCTGGAGTGGCTATATGAAGACAGGGTGGATTTCAAAACAAAGAATATCACTAGCAATAAAGAGAATCATTTTATAATACAAGAGGGTCAACTCATCAAGAGGTTATAAAAATCTTAAATGTTTCTGTGCCTAGTGACAGAACTTCCAAACATATGAAGCAAAAACTAGCAAAACTATATGGAGAAATAGACACATCCACACTTAAAGTTGGGGATTTAATACCTCTCTCTCATCGATAAAACAAGTAGCTAGAACATCAGTAGATACCTAAGTCTTGAACAACACAACCACCCAACTTGACTTCATTGGCATCTACGGTGTACATCACCTAATGATGGCAAAACAGACATTCTTCTCAAGCCTCCGTGAAACGTTTTCCATAATAGATCCCATTCTGGTTCATAAAAGAAGTCTCAATAAACTGAAAAGCATTCAAGGCTTACAATGTTTTTTGACAACAATGAAATTAAATTAGAAATTGATAATAGATCTCTGGAACACATCCCAATATTAGAAAACTATGTAACACATTCTAAATAATCTATAAGTCAAAGAAGAACTCAAGAGAAAAATGTGAAAGTTTTTAACTAAGCAGAAAGGAAAACACAATATATCAAAATTTGTGGGATCCCATTTAAGGCAGTAGAGGGAAATTTATAGCACTAAATACCTGTATTATAAAAGAATAAAGGTCTCAGGCCAACATCCTGAACTTCCACGTAGAAACTAGTAAAATGGAAAGAAAAGTAAAGCTAAAGTAAGCAGAAGAAGGAAAATAATAAAGATCAAGGCAGAAATCATTTAAATATAAAATGGAATAGAAAATTATAGGAAAAAATAAATAAAACAAAAAGTTGGTTTATTCGAAAGGCAATAAAATTGATAAACACCTGTAGGACTGATTAGGAAAAAAAGATAAAAAACAAATTGCCAATGTCAGGAATGAGAGAGGTAAGATCACTATGCATTTTATGGATATTAAGATAAGGAAATATTATGCCAATATATTACATGACTTAGATGAAAAGGAGCAATTACTTAAAAAAAAACAAAATCTACCAAGGCTCATTTAGGAACTAGAGAACCCAAATAGCCCTGTATCTATTAAAGAAATTAAATTTGCAATTAAAAATCTTCTGGCATAAAAAACTAAAGACCCAGAGGGCTTCACTGTCAAGTCCTACCAAACATTTAAGGAAGAAATAATAACATAATAACATAAATAATAGTAGAATAAGAACAATTCTAAGTTTTCCATAAAACTAAAGGATACTTCCCAACAGATTCTATTAAGTCAGTATTAATAAAACCAGGTAAAGACATTACAAGAAAACTACAGACAAATACTCTTCATGAAAAAAGATGCAAAAATTGCTAAGAAAATTTTAACAAATCAAATCCAACATTGTATAAAAGGGATACAAATCATGACCGAGTAAGTTTATCTCAGGAATACAAGGTTGAATGAAGACTCAAAAAATCAATGAATGTAATTCACAATATTTACAGACTAATAAGGAAGGTCTGTATGATAATTTTTCTGAATTCAAAAGACAGTTGACAAAATCTGAACCCATTCCTGATGAAAACTTTCTGTAGACTAGATAAAGAAGGAAAACCAACCAAGAACTTCTATGGAAAATCTACAGCTAACATCATATTTAATGGTAAAAGACTGACATAGGGCTGTGTCCCAACCCAAACCTCATCTTCAATTGTAGTTCCCGTAATTCCCATGTGTCATGGGAGGGACCCACTGGGGGATAACTGAATCATGGGGTGGTTCACCTATACGGTTCTCATGGAGGTGAATAAGTCTCATGAGAGCTGATGGTTTTATAAGGAATTTCCCCTTTCACTTGGCTCTCATTCTCTCTTGTCTGCCACCATGTAAGATGTGCCTTTCACCTTCTGCCATGATTGTGAGGCCTCCCCAGCCATGTGGAACCTGAGTTCATTAAACCTCTTTTTCTTTATAAATTTCCATTCTCAGGTACGTCTTTATCAGCAGTGTGAAAACAGACGAATACAAGGCTAAGATCAGAACAGATAAGGATTTCCACTCTCACCACTTCTATCAAAATTGTACTGGAGATAAAGAGCAACAAGGTAAGCAGGGAGGGGAAAAAGGTACACAGATTGGAAACAAGAAGGAAAACTGTCTCTATTTGCAGATGAAATCATATCTGTGTAGAAAATCCCGTGGGATCTACAAAAAAAAGAAACCAGAATTGATAGGTGAGTTCAGCATGATGGCAGTATACAGAACTGAGGTATAAAAGTCCATCAGATTCGTATCAACTAGCAATGGACAATTGGAAACTAAAATTTTAAAAATAATATAACAATGTCATACAAATATAAAATACTTAGGGATATATCTAACAAAAAGTGTGCAACACCTGGATGCTGAAGACTCTAAAACATTATTAAAAGAAATTAAATTAATTAAATTTAATTAACTGAATGGTGAGCAATATTGTGCCCATGGATGAGAAGATCAGACTATTAAACTGTAAATTTTCTCAAAATTGATTCTGATTCAATTCAATCCCATTTGACATCGCAGCAGAATTCATTCTATAGAAGATTGACAAATTGATTCTAAAATTCACATGGAAATACAAAGAGCCTTGGATAACCAAAAGCAACTTTCCAAGAAAACAAAGTTTGAGAAGTTACGCGATCTAACTTTATTAAGGGTTATAAAGTGATTTAATAAGTGATTAAGTGATGTAAACTATTAAAGCTTACATTTCCAGTGATACACTTAAAATCAATATTTTAATTGTATATTAAAATATAATTAAAATATTAAAGTATACAATTGTATAAAAAATTAATAGAAACTGGATCATCAATTTGCATGCAGACCCTTCCCATGTCCCCTCCCAGAGACCCATGTCAGTTTTCTTCCCAGAGCTGCTCACTGTCAGGAGGTCACACAGTCCCACCAAAGGCCGCTGAGCAGTCCGCTTCCAGTGCAATGGTTTCAAGTGAACTTGTCAGGTTCAAGCTGTTCACAACGTTATTTTTTTTTTTAAATAAAGAACAAAATCAAACTTCAGAGATATGTAGGGGATATTCATGCTGAATGATGAAAAACGATGATTAAGTACCTTATTGAAACCACAGTACACCTTTAACTTCTGAAGACTCAGTGATTTACACTGTTTACACGAGCTGATTCTAAAACTTATAATCTTTAGTAAACAAAACTGTATGGCATTGGCATGAAGACAGACTAATAGATCAATGAAACAGAATAGACAGTCCAGAAATAGATCTATACAGATGACTGGTTTTCAACAAATGTGTAACATCGATTCAGTTGAGAAAGGACGGTTGCCTCAGTCCACTCGGGCTACTATGCTGAAATACCATAATCTGGACACTTCTAAACAAGACAAATTTGTTTCTCACAGTTCTGGAGGCTGAGAAGTCCAGGATCAAGGTGGCCTCAGATTCAGTGTCTGGTCAGGGCTCTGCTTCCTCATAGACTCACAGACAGCCTTCTTGCTGTGTCCTCCCAATGTGGAACAGACAAGGCAGTTCTGAGGCTTTTTTATAAGGACACTAATCACACTCTTGAAGGCTCTGCCCTCATGACTTAATCAGCTCCCCACAGGCCCTGCCTCCTAATACCATCACCCTGGGGAGTAGGATCTCAACATAGGAATTTGTGGAGGATACAAACTTTTAGGCCATACCAATAGCCTGTCAACAAATGCAGCTGGAATAATCGAATATCTGTATGCAAAAATTAAACCAAACTTTAATTCATACTTTACCCCATATACAAAAACAAACACAAAATGAACCACAGGCCTCAGTGTAAAACCTTAAACCACACAACTTCTCATTTTAGAAAAAGATGTCCTAGATATAAGACCAAGAACACAATACATAAAGGAAACATTTCATAAACTGAACTTCGTCAACATTGAGAACTTCTGTTCTTGGAAAGATACTGTTAAAAAATAAAATGACAAGTTACAGACATTGTCAAATGGATATCTAATAAACGACTTGTAACTAGAATATAAAAAGGACTCTGAAAACTCAGTACTAAGGTAACAACTCTCCCAAATGGGCAAAATATTTTGCTAGATGTGTCACCCAAGTAAGATGTCCAGATGGCGAAGCAGCACATAGAAGAGGCTCAGGCCATCCTGGCCAACATGGTGAAACCCCATCTCTACCAAAAATAGGAAAACATTAGCTGGGAGTGGCGGCACATGCCTGTAGTTCCAGCTACTCAGGAGGCAGGAGAAACACTTGAACCCAGGAGGCAGAAATTACAGTGAGCCGAGATTGCGCCATTGCACTACAGCCTGGGCGACAGTGAGAGACTCCACCTCAAAAAAATAATAATAATAAATAAAAGGCTCAGGATCATTTGTTACAGAAATGCAAATTGAAACCTTAGTGAGATCCCACTGCTCTCTTGCTGGAATATCTAAACTCAGGAAGACTGATCATGGCAAGCATTGAAGATGACGCAGCAGGAATGAAATCACGTGTCCATACAAGGACGGATACATGAATTCCATAGCACGTTTATGTGTTGTAGTCACAAACTGAAAACAACCTAAATGTCCATCAACAGATGAATGGATAAACCCTCTGCGGTACATCCATGTGATGGAATACTACTTAACAACGAAGAGGAATGAACCAATGAGACATGTAGCAACATGGACAAATCTCAAAATACTTATGTTAAGTAGGAAGCCAGATGAAGAAAGAGTAAATGCTCAGTCCAATTTCAAAAACGCAAACTAATCTTTAGTGACAGAAAGCAGACTGCCTCAGGGCTGGGTTTGGGGGTAGAACATGGAGTAGGGGAAGCAGACCCGGGAATGAGAGGTGTGAGGATATTTTCTGGGTGGTGGATATATTTGTTATCTTGATTGTAGCTATGATTTCATGGCTATATACATATATCAAAATATTATCAAATTCTAAACTTCTTGTGTGGTTTTTGGTATCAATTACTTTTTTTTTCTCTTTCTGAAACGGGGTCTTGATCTGCCACCCAGGCTAGAGTGCAGTGGTGCAATCTCAGCTCACTGCAACCTCTGCCTCCTGGGTTCAAGAGACTTTTGTACCTCTGCCTCCCAAGTTGCTGGGATTACAGGCATGCACCGTCATGCTGGGCTAATTTTTGTATTTTTAGTAGAGACAGGGTTTTACCATGTTGGCCAGGCTGGTCTCAAACTCCTAGCCTCAAGTGATCTGCCTGCCTCAGCCCCACAAAGTGCTGGGATTACAGGTGTGAGCCCCTGCCCCCCACCCTTGTGTTTAGAAAAGAATCAAATCCAGCAGTGAGGTCACTGCAGTTTAAAAATAATCATCAATAGTGAAAACCAGGGGCCCAAACATTACCTCAGGATGTGACGCTGAAAGATGGCTGAAAAAGTGGGGAAAAGAAGCTAAGAGTTTCATGCAGCCAGGTTGCCTAATTTAAATGTGGAAACCCAAAAAGACAGAAACTCACTTTGTGAGCATCACCAACCTGCATCCCTAGCACCCCTCATCATACTGGTCAGCTACGAAAAATTAACCATTGGGCCAAAGGCTGTGACAGACATGTCACCAAAGAAGATAGAGAAGAATAAGCACATGAAAACATGCTCTGTATCATGGGTCACTGGGGAAATGTGAACTAAGACAACAGTGAGCCATCACATTCCTATTAAAATGACCGAAATCCAGAACACCGACAACACCAAATGCTGGTGAAGCTGTGGGGCCACAGGAACTCTGATTCATTGTTGGTGAGAATGCAAAATGGCACAGCCACTTTAGAAGACAGTTCGGCAACTTCTCACAAAAACCAAACATACCTCTCACTGTGCAATCCAGCAATCACACGTCTTGGCATTTATCCAAAGAAGCTGAAAATTTATGTCCACGCAAAAACCTGCACAGAGATGTGCATAGCAGCGTTATTCATAACTGCTAAAAAATGGAAACAGCCAAGATACCCATCAGTAAGTGAATGGAAAAATAAATGGTGGCACCTCCAGAAAGTGGGATATTATTCAGCACTAAAAAGAAATGTGCCATTGAGTCATGAAAAGACAGGACGGAAACTTAAAGACATATCTAGCAAGTAAAAAAGGTCTGTCTGAAAAGGCTACTGTGTGATTCCAACTATTTGACATTCTAGAAAAAGCAAAAGTATGAAGACAATAAAAAGATCTGGGGTTGCCAGGGATCAAGAGGGAGACAGGGATAAACCGGTGGATGGAGCACAGAGGATATTTTGGTCAAGGAAACTATTCTGTATGATACTCTAACAATGGATAGAGTCCAAACCCAGACTGTATAACACCAAGAATGAACCCAGACGTAAACTATGGACGCTGGGTGATCATGACGTGTCAGTTTGGTTCATCAATTGTAACAAATGCTCCACTCTGGTGGAGGACAGTGAGAGGTGGGGAGGTTGTGCATGTGAGGGTGTTGGGGGGGGCATATGGAAATTTCTGTAACTTCCTCTCAATTTTGCTGTGAACCTAAAACTGCTCTAAAAAGTTAAGTCCTTTTAAAAATAAAAGCAGCATTAACACACATGGCACCATCACCACAGCTCTTAGGTTCCTTCTCTCAAAGGCTCCACCCCAGGGCCTTTGCACATGCCTCTGCCTGGAATGTGTCACTCTCCCACCTGAATCTTTGCACCTGCTTTGCGTGTTAATGCTCATGGATCTTTTGGAACTCAGCCCAAATGCAACTCCTTCAGCTCTGATTGGATCCGCTCATTTTTACTCTTTCACAGTACACGATGATCTTCCCTGAGGGCATATCCACTGTTTGTAATTCGGGAGTTGTGACACTGCTCATTTATTATCCAATTTCCCCACTAGAACGATTTTTATGAGGCCAACAACTATATTTGGCTGACATGATGCCCCCGGCATCTAGCACAGACCCTGGCACACAGCTGGAACTGAATAAATACATGTTGAGAGAATTAATTAATGGCTGAATGAATAAAAGAGCGATGAGAAGCAGCTTTTCATGTTAGTGATGAACTCCTTTGATGCGTCAGAGATTTTTACAGATTATTGAGGAGCTGGGGAACCTCCATCCAGAGCTTTTCCTTTTGTTTCCACCTCCAAGGGGACCACTTGGTTGCAGAAGTGCCAGTGTACAGCGAGGGAGGTGAGGGGCCCGCAGAGATGCCGTCTTCTGTGAAGATGCACAGACTAAGTGACCAGTGAGTACCCAGGGACATCTGCCTCCAGCCCACCGCCGACGTCAGGGCAGACACGTTCTTGGCATCCCAGTGTCCCAGATGGAGCTCAGAGCATGTTCCAATGAATGTGTAGCGTGTTCTCTGATGGAAATATCTAAACTTTGGGGAGCCAAAAGGACACCTGAGAGTCAACATATGGTTAAAAAATATTGTTCCCTGGAAATTTTATAATCTATTCAGACAAAGTAATCATGTTTGGAAATTGTCACTGATCATTCTGGGGAAAGGGTGGATTCACAAAAGTGAATGAGATTTTTTTAAAGGTCTCACCAAATAATTCCCTTTTTTCCTTGATGAGAAGGCAATAATAATATCTACCATGTAGAGAATACTTACTGTGTCTCAGGCTCTGAACCCAGTGTATACACACACACACACACACACACACACACACACACACACACACACACACACGTATGTATTTAATCTTCCCCAAACCCTGCAACATGGGTATGATTATCACCATTTTATATACAAAGAAACTGAGTCACAGAATAATTATGTGACTTCTGCAGGCTCATTCAATATATAAGAGGCAGAGCTAGCATTTCTCTCAGGTCTGTCTGACTTAACTCCAGCTGATCACTCCACCAGCCTCTGTGGAATTTCCAGATTTCAGCGACGCATCTGTCTCAGGCTCTCTCTGATCACCATGCTGTGGCTGACATCTAAGCTGTTCTTTAGATGATCAATCTCTTTAGTGAATTTATCCCTGGCTGAGATATTACATCCAAAGCTTTAGTCAGCAATTCTGGTTTTACCTGGAAGGAAAGCTCTGGGTTTACCTGGAAACCATGTTTGATTGGTTGGCAGTGCTTGCCCAAGGTCCTTGGGGTAGAGGAATTCTGAAGGTTTGCCTGGGCTTGGCAGGAAAGAGTGTGGCAATCTATCAGCACTTTCTGCTAGAAGTTGGGGGTGGGAGGGTCACCAAGGGCGGCAGAATGACACATCATGCCTATCATAAAAGATGCTCTAAGACCTCAAACAAGCACATGTCCCTAAGTGAACTGCTCACTTCAATTTTTATTTATTTTTCTTGAGACAGATTTTCATTCTTGTTGCCCAGACTGGAGAGCAGTGGCACAATCTCAGCTCACTACAACCTCTGCCTCCCAGGTTCAAGCAATTCTCCTGCCTCAGCCTCTCAAGTAGTTGGGATGACAGGCGCCTGCCACCATGCCCAGCTAATTTCTTTTGTATTTTTAGAAGAGACAGGGTTTCACCATGTTGGCCAGGCTGGACTTGAACTCCTGACTTCAGGTGATCTGCCTGCCTCGGCCTCCCAAAGTGCTGGGATTACAGGCATGAGCCACCGCACCCAGCCCCAGCTCAATACTTTGCATAATGACTTTCCAGAAGAGATTGAGAACATGTGAATGAAACCTACGCATGACACAATACTGGGGGACGGAAACAATGTTTCATCTGCCAAACAGGGTGACAACATAGGGTTGTCACTGCATCATTTGGGTTTGCCTCTGGGGCCACCAAAATTTGAAATTCCCCCAGAAAAATTGTATTCTTTTATTTACCATATTGGGAGTGGGGGAGTATAGGACACTTGACTCTATGGATCAGGGAGCTAAAACGGGGATTTTGTCAGTTATTCGGTATCTCTAGCTCACGATATTTTGACAGGTTTTGTTTTTATTTAGGTCTAATAAGGCCAATAGACCCAGAGATGGTTGCTATTAAGAGTTTGTTACTGACAGGTCTCAAGAGAAGGGGAAGAACTAGAGCAGAGCGGGTGGAAACTGTGGTCAGAGCCTCTACTGTGGTTTCCCTGAGAAGGAGTGAATAGGCTCCCTCCCTGAGAAGGCAGAATGAGCAGGCTCAGGACTGGTGTGCTGAATAATTTCAGCAGCTCTGGGGCACAAGGGCTGTCCCTAGTTGTGAGGCACTTGGGCTGGGGCAATTAGGAAAGCCAGAGAGCGGCCTGGAGTGTGAGAGCCAGAGGAGGCGGTTGGGCTGTGAACTCTGGATCGGTGAGTTTGTATCTGAAAAGGCGTCACTTCTCCACTTCTCCTTTGCTCCTTCTTTCCCAGACCTCTGCATATTGGAACGCCCCAGTGATCAATGTTCAGACCCTTTCTCTCTCTCTCCAGTCTCTCCCTAAATGATCTCAGCTGGTCCCATGGCCTCAAACATCATCTATAATGCTGGGGATTCTGAAATCTCTCCTCCACTGATCCCTTCCAAGATCCAGACCTATACAACCAACTCTCCTGCTCTGTATCCTCACGGGGACATCCGAGGAGCACCTCCAATTTGCATGGCCAAAACTGTGCGATTCATTGCATTACCTCCACCTCACATCTGCCTTCTGACAAACATATCACACTCCCAGCCATCCAGTTGCTCCACTTAAAAATAAATGATGGAGAAAGTGCGTAAAATGCTCCAATGCTGCGCAATTACATAGAACAAACTAAAAAGCCCATTATTTCACCCTTAGCAGGCTCTGACCTGGTTCCACCGCCTCACTGAGAGTCGTCTCCACTACCCTCCTCAGGCTCACCATTCCCACCCACTGGACTTTCTGTCCCTCAAGCTACTGGCCCCTGATTTGGGCCATTTAGACTTCCTGGCCCTTCTGATGGGAAAGCATCCACTTCCACTAGTGTACTCCCAACCTGCCGCCACCTTTAGGTCTTGAAAATCATTTAGTTCATCGAGCTATGGACTGGTACTGGTCCGTGGCCTGTTAGGAAACAGACCTCCCAGCAGGAGGTGAGTGGCAGCTGAGCGAGTGAAGCTTCATCTGTATTTCCACCCATTCCCCATTGCTCACATTACCTCCTGAGCTCTGCCTGCATTAGATTCTCATAGGAGCGTGAACCCTATTGTGAACTGCACATGTTAGGAATCTGGGTGGCTTGCTCCTTATGAGAATCTGATGCCTGATAATCTGTCACTGTCTCTCATCACCCCCAGCTGGGACCATCTAGTTGCAGGAAAACAAGCTCAGGGCTCCCACCGATTCCACATGATGGTGAGTTATATAATTGTTTCATTATATAGTACAAAGTACCAGTAATAAAGTGCACAGTGAGGGTCCTGTGCTGGAATCACCCAGAAACCATCCCTCCCATCACCCGCTTGTGGAAAAATTATCTTTCATGAGACTGGTCCCTGGTGCTGAAAAGGTCCCTGGGGCTGCTAATTTGGTTCATCTGGTTCTTAAATGATACGGTGTGGATCTGTGTTCCCACCAAATCTCCTGTTGAATTGTAATCCCCAGTATTGGATGTGGGGCCTGATGGGAGGGGACTGGACCATGGGGGCGGCTTCTCAGGTTTTAGGACCATCCCTCAGTGCTATTCTTGTGATGCATTCTCCCATGATCTGGTCATTTAAAAGTATGTGGCAACCCCACTTGTTCCCCCTCCCCCTTCCATCATGATTGTAAGCTTCCCGAGGCCTACCCAGAAGCCGAGCAGATGCCAGAATCATGCTTCCTGTACAGCCTGTGGAACTGGGAGCCAATTGCACCTCTCTTCTTCATCAATCGCCCAGTCTCAGGTATTTCTTTATGGCAATGAGAGAATGGCCTAATCCATCAAGTCTCACCACCTCACGGAGGCCTCCCTGACCAACCTCGCTCAAACAGCCCTGAACACAATCTCACAGCCCCTAGACACAACTCACTGTTTCATCCTGTTCAACACCTTCACCTCCCTCATCAGGAGCTGGCATCATCTTATTTCACCTTTTGTTTACTTGTGTATTGCTTATGTAATATAAAGGTTCTTACAGGCAGGGATTGGAGGTGTCTGCTCTAACTAGAATGGTCTGTGATGTGAGGGATGCGACAGGAACCTGGAGAACAACTATTATTGCTGAGGTTGCCAGGAGCTACAAGTGAGCATGTTCACCAACAATTTCAAGCCAAATTGTTCCCATCTGCGGGTGAATGGCTCTGAGGCTATTTCCCTCTCAAGCGCTTTAGAATCCTTAAGTTCATCTTACTGCACTTAAAAATATCTGACCTGAGCAAGTCAAAAACCGAGGAGACACCAAGCAGTTTGCATTATTGGACTGTAGGTTTTTATTAAAACAAAGATTTCTCACAGCTGTGAGGAAAGCATTAATTCATCAAGCGGACTCAATCTCTTCTCTGCACAAATAGGGCTGAAAAGGGTTTTTTTGCCTCTTTCGCATGTCTAGGTTTGGTAAAGCGACAGATTTCAGTGAATGAGTCATTGAGGCTACGAATGTTTGCAAACTGTATGGCGCTGACAGGCAGGAGAGAACAGATAAAGGACTTCTGGGGTCCCCCGTCCTGTCCAACAACCTCCCAGCTCACAGCTTAGCTTCCACCAAGAAGGGTGAACACAGCATCCCTGCTGCCTTCACTCGGACCCCAGATGAGACACAGAAACCTGCACAGCTCTGCTCCCGTCAACTCATTAGGAAATAAATCACATTTATCAACTTGCCCTCGCACCTCTGCAGGTTAGACTTCAGTAAGCCAGATCTCTGTAAATTCCTTTGTACTTTGTACATTCTAAAATGCCAAGATTGTGAATCACACAAGCACTGCTCAATTTGCTGAAAGCATTTTTGCTGGAACCTCAAGGGCCCACCATGTGGGTAGAAATTATTTTTTAATGCCCATTGGGCAGGACACACCAGTGCCTCCAAGGCCGCAGTAGCCGTTGGGGTTCTTGCTCAGGTACTGCTGGTGGTAGTCTTCTGCGTAGTAGAAAGTCTGTCTCTCCCGGATGTCGGTAGTGATGGGGCCAAAGCCGTGCTCAGAAAGAACCTGTGGGGACACAGAAAGGTGCCATCAGCTCCCATGCTAGAAAGACAGCACCTGCGGCGGGGAGGTACTCAGGGGCCGGGGCTGCAGGGAGCGGACGCATGGCTCCGTACGCACAGTAGGTCCCTTCAGGCTGGGTTCTGTGTAGAACGATGCTGAGCAGGGACTTACCTTGCTGTGCCTCAGTTGACTGGGAACTGAAATCGGGTTTCCAACTGATTTTTAAATCTGTAATCTACACTCTATTTCTATAGCCCTGCTGTTCCAGGAGCATGTGGGGGGGGCCTGGTTTGGACCCTGTGGTCCTCTTTGAAACTGGCCCCAAAGCTCTCCCAGGGGAAAAAGCAGGTGAGCATGCCCCCTGGCTGTACCTGAGAGGGCTCGGCAGGACCACAGTGCGAGGGAAGGAAAGGGGTGGACAGGGTAAGGACGCGCAGGGGCGGGAGGAATGGCTGCAGTACCACCTGGCACTATCCTGTCTGCCCACCTACAGGAACAGGACCCCAGCCCACTCCCAGGCTAGACAGAGGGTCCCCTCCACTTGCTGTGGCTCTGGGGAGCAGGGCCCTGCTGGGACGTCCTGGTGAGCAGGGGTCACTAGGGGTCTTCGCTCTGAACTCCAGGCCAGGGAGCCTGGGGAGTCAGGGCAGGGAAGGACGTGGCCTGTGGCTCATCACCACCCTCTGCAGCCTAGTTTACATCCCGGTGGCATCTGCTGCCAGGGAAAGACGCATCAACACAAGCTGGGAGAGGAAAGGGGCTATTTGGGGCAGGAGACAGACTAAGAAATAGAAATAGATCCTGCTTCCCGTGGATTCCAGCCTGCTTCTTTTTCCCTTTGGATTTCAGCTGTGCCCTAATTCTTTCCTGTGGCAGGCTGCTTGGAGCACGTGAGAAGAGGGCCACAGAGGCTGCCTCCATTGAGTACAGAGCCGCAAAGCAGAGCCAAGACCTGGGTTTTCACGAGGGGCCAACCATACCCTGACCGTCCACTGGTCCATGTGAGATGAAGTCCTCAAGTCTGCCAAGCACAGCAAATCCAGTATGGATATTCAGCATGATTCACTGCTTTGGGTTTTTTCTTGAGAAATGTCACCTATTTCCTGCATCTCTGTTTAGCCATCTGAGCCGCCCCGTGGCCCAGCAGGCCCGGAACGCTAAGGGGCAGGTTCTCTGCCAAGGCTGGTGGCTTGGACCAGTCAGCTCAGAGGCAGCCAGTGTTTTTGCAGGGGTTAGAAATGAGAATGAGGAGCCATTCTAATTTCAGTTTTGACAACTTTTTGTAAACTAGCAATTATTGAGGGTCTACCATATGCCATGCTCTGTGCACAACTTCACAAGTGTTAATTTTAGCCTCACAACCGCCATGGGAAGGAAGTCCTATTATTATCACCCGTGTTTAAAAGTGTGTGTCAGATACTGAGACTTGGTCCCTGACATTCGCAGCTCACCCCGGTACTGCACAGGCGGAAAGCCTGCAGACTGCGCTCCCGATTCTGCCGCCAGCAAGGCCCCGCTTCAGACTCCACCAATGAGAGATTTTGGCAGGCTACGCAAAAGGAGAAGCTATTCTTTGCAGGGCGCAGCTGTGAGGATGAGCTCAGGACTCTGCAGGAAGGAGACCAGAGACTCTGCCAGCTCCTCCCAGCCCTCTCCAGACAGCCTGTGGAATGCCATCCACGATGACTTCCGGCAATTTCAGTACTTCTTGGTATCCTGAAATCCTGGGGTGCTTTTTCCTGACCTTCACGCTAACAGCCGTGCTAATGATTCTGTAAACACCGAATTCCTTTTGTAGAATCCACCCAGCTTGATGGAAATGGAAGCTTTCTGTTTCCATGACTGGCCCCAGCTTGTTTTCAGGGAACAGAGCCTCTCTAAGAAAGAAAATGTGGGTTGGCTAACTAACAGGGGTAGATTTAGAGTTAGCAATGACCGCCTTGGAGATGGAGCATGTGCCCGCAGTGTGACTTTAATGATCGCTAGCATTTGCCTGTGAAGAAGTTGCCCGCTGAAGGAAGGCTTTGGGATGCCAGGTGGCTGTGGGAATGGAAGATTCTGGTGACGACAGTAAGGACGATGTCCGTGGGGTGGGGGTTGGGAGTGCCATCTGCTCCAGGCAGCACCAAGGAGCTTGGAGAAGAGAAAAAGACATGTGAGGAGGGCCTCACATTCCCGGCCTCAGCCAAGTTGGGAGAACTGAGCGATGTCAAATAATCTCTCATCTGTTGTAGCTGTATCCAAATAGCAAATAAAAGATCGAACACCCAGGGGCTCCAAATTCACAATGTGAGTGGGATTCACAGGCTCACGGGGCCCACAGGTGTGATCACCCTCAGAGGGCCCACCCACTCCGCGCCTGGCACCACCTGCTGGGGGGCCTCGCCCCGGCCCTGGGCTGACTGTGCCTGTCTACGGGAGGCAACCGGGTTCGGTGGCCACCCCTGTGCAGACCTCCCAGCCTGCCTGTGTCTGAGATCCACCCTCTTCCCTGTCCTCTTCAGGCGCAGCCGCTGTCTCCAGAAGATTCTCTGAGCGCAGCGTGGGAAGAGGGGGGTCCACGCAGGGAGGCCCGTGCCACTGCCCTCCTCCCGTCCTCGTCTGGCAGCCACCTGCCGGCCCAGGGACCCCTTGGGGAGCCCGGACGGGAGGTTTGCCGGTGGGCCCCGGCAGTACCAGCTTCAGCCACAAGATGGCAGACACTTCCCTAAGAAAAACCTCCAAGACCGGCAGGGAAACCGCAGACCACTGGGCTGCCCACGCCCCCGCGCCGCCCTCGGGCTGGGACCTTGTGCACGGTCCTGTCGGGTGGCGGAGATAGGCGGCGGCCACCGGCCTGCAATGAGCTTGGCCTCAACCTGCGGGCTTCGGCTGTCCTTCCCTCCCCCAACTCAACTGGGGAAAAGGACAAAAAAGAGACTGGGTGCGAAGGAAGGGGAAGCGGGAGCGCGAAAGGTTCCATTGTGCCTCTTCCTTGTCCTGCTTCGTCCGCGGCCTATTGCAAGTCACGCCCCTCCTTCTCCTCCATGCATCCCGCTGCTCTGATTTACGGCTTGTCTTCCGTGAGCTTCCTGGCCACCCTGCTCTTTCACCCTCCCCCTGGGTGGGTCCCTCTGTGTGCGGCACAAGTGACAGCATTATGTGAATTACGACCTCGGTAACCCTCAAAGAGTGCCCTGGCCTGACTGTTCATCAGGGAGGCTGGGAGGGCTGTACCTGCCCAGCACCTCTCCAAACCCAGGAGGGACCTCTCCAGCCCTGAGGCACAACACCTCAGGACCTTCTCCCCAATCCCACTCCACCCCGGGCCCTTCTCCCCGGCCCACTCTACCCCAGGCCTTCTCCCTGTCCCACTCTACCCCAGGCCTTCTCCCCATCCCACTCCACCACGAGTCCTTCTCCTCAATCCCACTCCACCCCAGGCCTTCTCCCCAGTCCCACTCCACCCTGGCCCTTCTCCCTGATTCACCCCTCAGCATTGTCTCCCTCACCATCTTCTACCTTTTCAGCCTTCCCCTTCCCCTCTGGGCACTATTTTCTTTGGTGTGGTTGTCTTGACCTATTTCTCAAATGTTCCATTCCCTTGCACAGGGAATGTCCTTTCCTCTTTCCCATCACAGGAACTCCTACCCATCTCTCAGGACCCAGACCAAGTGTCCCCACCTCTATGAAACCTTGCTCGATTCTGAAAGGCAAAAGCTGCTCACGTTCTATGTTCCCGTGGCATTACAGGGCTGGACAGCGCTGATGATGCGGCATTACAACAACCCTTCTGTTCTCTAAGCCACTACCACCCCCCAGGGCTGTCTGTGCCTCTCCCTTATCTCAGGGCTTCTCTTACTATGTGCAATGAATGAATGGATGAGAAAATGAACTATGGATTCTTGGGATCTCTTGGACATTCTCGCAACCTCTGGATTCTACCTGGATCCCTGATGCTACCTCAAGCACCTCCTCTGGGGCCTGGGAAGGAATGGTGGGAAGGAGGAGGCAACCACGGAGCTCAGGCAGCCACTTTCCATGTCCCAGAGCCCTGGCCAGTTCCATGGGTGGGTTCAGTCTTCAGATAGTGGCACTGTGGCACTGTGTCCTTGCAAGGAGGAGGACAGAAAGACACCTCCCCATCATCCTCAGCTCCTGAAAAAGCCCATTTGCTCTTCTGCGGGGACAGTGGAGTGGTGCAGGGGCAGGGGGATGTGGGGGCTGAAGCTGCCATCTCTGGGTTACAGATGGTCCCTCTGGGCCCCTCCAAGTCCACTGGTCAACCTGGCACTGGGGCCAAGCTATGCAGGTGCTGGCGTGGGTGCAGCCGGTCTCCTGAGCCCTCTTCCTGCAGTATCAGCACACAACAGGTGTCCTAGTCAGTGGTGGGGCGGGGGTTCCTAGGCAGCATGTTACTGATCATGGCTGATGCACCAGTGCTTGTGGTCATCCACTTTTCCTTAACGAAGTGGGGCAGATGGAAGGCTTTAGATCCTGATTTCAGTTTTACTCCTCTCACTGGCCTGTGCGAGCAGGAAGCAGAGGACTGTCAGGAGAGCTGCACAGGAGGAAGAGGGCGGGGACTGCACATAATATGCAGCCTGGTAACCTCTCCCTTCCCCTGCCGTTCATAGGAAGGACCCACAAAAACAGCAGACCATTTGTGACTGCAGAGACAACTGCTCACATCACCTACTGAACCTTCCGGCTCCTTCCAATAAGGAGGCTGCACCCGTGACAGTGGGGGGTCACCAGAAGAACTGTGCTGGATGTAGGGAGGCAGAGCAGTGGGGCTCCGGCCTCAAGACTCAGGCGTCCTCACAGGATCGATCCCCGGGGACTCGTGGGCCCTGCCTCTTGCACCCAGCGGATTGTGCTCATCCTCCAGGCCCTACAGAGGCACTTTCGGGGATGGAGAATGAGTTCAGGCCATGACAGACTTGCCTGGTTAAAAATAACTGCCAAATTGGCTCAAAAGCCCCGCCACGAGGCTGCCCAACCCCAAGGTCTGACTGCCCAGGGTGGCGCCAGCCCAGCTCCCCACTCCAGCCTGTGGGGCCAGGTACCCCCCGAACTGCACATACCCCTTCTCTATGTATGGGGTATACATAGAGAGCCAGGCCCACATACCCCTTCTCTCTGTTCCACTCCAGGGGAAGAATGACCTGAGCCTGACTCCCTGATTTTGTCTCTCTTACGGACCCCACATCAAGTTCCTTGACTTTTGCTTCTGGCATTTTTTTTTTCTGTCTTGCTGACCTTTTAGATTGAAGTTAGTGGGACTGCATACAGTAACATGCGGGGCGACACCTGCCTCAGGGAGTTTCTGGAAGGTCACCTAACTGAATTGGTCATTAGTGCTTTTCTCACCAACCCTTCTTCAGCAGCCCCAGGAAGCCACCTGTGCCTTCCTTCTCTTGTTGTTTTCTGCTTGGATGCAGCTTTTCTGCCTGTGAAATGGGCCCGTTACCTAGCTGACTGTGCTAGGACAGAGAACCCAGAGAGGGCACAGAATGTGCACCATGCTCTGCCTGGCTTTCTTGTTGCTGAGACAGAGTCTTGCTCTGTCGCCCAGGCTGGAGTGCACTGGCGCAATCATGGCTCCCTGCAGCCCCTACCTCCTGGGCCCAAGCGATCCTCCTACCTGAGCCCCTCCAGAAAAGCCGGGACTATAGGTGTGCATACCACTACGCCTGGCTAATTTTAATTTTTTTTTTGTAGAGACAGTGTCTTACTATGTTATCTAGGCTGGTCTCAAATTCCTGTCCTCAAACGATCCTCTCATCTTGGCCTCCCAGGGTGCTGGGATTACAGGTGTGAGCCACTACACCCAGCCTGCTTGGCATGTTTTAACTACTGCAGAGTACTGGCTCCATTTCCCAAAAATCCCCGCCAAGGGTGAAAGCTAGGCTGCCTTCCTTAAGTAGCCCCCATTTCCACACTCCCCCACAGAGTCCTGACTTCTATGGCCAAGCAGTAGATCTCTGGGGAAGGAAGGCAGGTGGGCATCCATAATTTGTGATGGAGCCTCCCATCCCTTAGGCCCCATCCATCTCAGCCCCTCAACAGGCATCTCCAGCTCCAGCCACTCACAGGAACACCACAGATGCATGAGAAGCTGCCAGGTCACTCTTTACAGAAGGCCTGCCAGCCAGGCACAGTGGGGCCCCATCCGCCCTTCTAGGGTGGGCCAGTAAAGAGCCTTTCTTGTAATAAATGTAATGAACATGTGATCGTTCCACTGACCGCAGCCTAACAAGCTTATGATTAGGATCACCGAGATTCTCCAAGGGCCTGAGTGTCTCGGCTTGTTGCATGAAGGTGAAATACTCTACACACCGCCCCGGGAAATGCAGGGTGGCTCCTGGCAGCACAGTGGCAGTGGGCACCAATGGGCAAGGCTAGAAAGGCATAGAGACCCAGAACCTAGAGTTGAGCCCAGGACTCTTCTCCCCAGACAAGGGTCCAGAACGTTTGTCCAGAATGACAGCGTTTCCAAAGAGCTTCTGCTCTCTACTCACCTGAGCCTTCTACTGACTAAAATGTGGGGTTCTTACGGGGAAGCCCAGGGAGAGGGGAGGCGTGTCCACAGCCACCAGTCAGCAGCAGAGCCCAGCCCTGAACCCTGGCTCCTGACTATTCCGACGGGTGGCTAGACAAGGATGGCACCCTGCCTGGGAGCCCGATCGTTTATAAAATATCCAAAGGAGCTCCAGACGTGGATCAGACGATATGTGAGCCAGACTCTTCCCCCAGCTCACATTCCCAGGGCTCAAAACATGTTGTTTCACAGGCCATCTCTTTGGTTTTTGGAGACAGGGTCTCACTCTGTCTCCCAAGCTGGAGTGCTTTCTGTCCTCTGAATTTGACTCCTTTAGCTCCCTCATATACGTGGAATCCCACAGTGTGTCTTTTTGTGACTGGCGTATTTCACTTAATGTCTTCAAGCATCCTCCACGAGGGGGCATGCGTCAGAATACCCTTTCTTTTAAAGGATGCATACGATTCCACTACATGTACATGCCATATTTTGTTGCTTTTCATTGTTTCTTTAGCTGTCAAATAATACACATCTGGGAACATGACAAGCACACCCGCAACAGACACCCTGTGATGCCCCGGCCTGTTGCATCAGCAGCCTCTGGCGCTGACCTTGTGCTCCTCTAGAGAACTGCAACAGGAACAAGACAGTGGAAGGATTTGCCCCAAGTGTGTGGCTTGGCCGTTCTTTCTCTTGCCCCATTCTACTGATCCCAGTAGCCATGATGCCATTAGAAAGACAGCTACAGAGAGTGCACCCCAGGTCATCTGATGGCAAGAGAGCTGGACTTGCCCACCTGTCCTCCACCCAAAGGGAGATATACCCTCTAAATACCAAGCACCACTAAGTTCCCAAGTACCTCCTGATTCCAGGAGATGACAGGAGACGTACTCAGTGCCAGGAAAGCAGCATTTGCATTTTAAGCACCAGGTTCAGTGTCTATTTTCTAATGGATGTCAGGAGTTTGCAGGGCTCCTCTAAGAGGGCAGAGGTGGATGGCAGGGTGCCTCTCCTTCATCAACTCACGTCCTCAGACTAGTCATCCTGCGAGGTGGGACCATTATTCTACTGTACCCACCAGGAGACCAAAAGCAGTTAGGGATGTTACTGAAATTCACCTGCTTTACTCAAATTCACGAGGGTGAGGGGTAGGTCCGGAATGAGGGTCTGGGTTCCATGCTCCTTCCCACACCCATGCTGTCTCTGGAATTTGGGGCTGTGGGGTAAAGGAAGCCCTGGGATGCTGAGTATTCTGTCCTGTGACACGAGAGAGGTGTGAAGGGACGAAACAAATCTACAAGAACTGTGTAGAAGAATTCTAAAGAGTGGGGCCCGGAGGGAGTGGAGGACGCTGGCTGCAGAGACGCTGACACCTGTGCACCTGTGGGCACATGTGTGGGAGGGAGGGGCCTGTGTGTGTGGGAGGGAGGGGCCTGAATGTGCAAGAGTGTCTCTTAACATCTTGGGGGCCATGGAATCCCTTGAGACTCCAGTGAACACTTCGGACGCTCTACCCAAATAAACTCACCATCAAATATTTGCTTATAATTTCAAAGGATCCTACGACCCTCTGGAGTCCATCCAACCATGATCAGATCCCGTGGACTGAGTCTCCAGTGCAAAGTTGCCACAGCAACTGCCCACCCCCCAGCAGTTGCCACGCACAGGGCTCTGGAAACGTGCAGCAAAGCTGCTCGGCAGTGCCAATTTCTAAGACAGATGACCCTCATTTCCATCACAGTTTGAAGGCCCTGTGGCAAGGCGGAACGGCTATGCTTGCTAAAGGGAAAGTCACAGGAAAGAAAGGCGGTGCCTGCAGTTCAAACCTCCTCAGACTGCAAGCCTCATTGTGTCTGAGGAATTCAGCCTTCAGTGTTAGGTTTTCATGCAATTATTTGTAAAACGTATATGTGTATTTCATTTTGTGATCACTTTTTAAAATGTGGTGGTATGAAATTAGTTTCCTAGAACACAAATCTAATTTATCACTCTGAGCCCATGGGAAATTAGAATCGGACTTCTAAGAGGTCGACCTGAAGCTGCTGTCTGGCAGCCAGCAGAGAGAGCCGCTGTAGGGGAAACCTCGCAGGCAGGAAGCGGGCAGGTGGAGTCTAGAGTCACTGCGCCCTCTAGTGGCAAAAGGACGCCTGTACTAGGCACTTCACTTGGTTCCCCTCTTCCTCTTCTGCACCAAGACCACTTCGACTCCTTCCACATCCACTCCATCAAATTCCATGCTATGCTCTGTCCTGCATGTGCACACACGCACACACACATACGCGCACACACACACCCTATGCAGGTTTTAAGCCCAGCCAATGCCCCAGTCAGCTATTTTAGTCCATAGGCAGCTTCTGGTTGACCAGATAGCTGTCAATCAAAACTTCTGGAAAAGGATGTGAAGTGACTGGCATGGCTTTTAAATAAAACCACTGAAAAGAACATCATCTATTCTGAGCTGGGCAGAGGCTCCTGCATCTCTGGCTCAGTGGTGCACAGCGGAAGCGCCCCTGCCCTCTGTGGTTCAGCCACAAGGAACGGGGGTGGCTGGTGGCTGACTGGGGCACTGGCTGGGCTTACTCTGTGTGTGTGTGTGTGTGTGTGTGTGTGTGTGTGTGTGTGCGCGCGCGCGCGCGCCTTCTGATGAGGGGATGAGTGCTTGTCTTCAACACCGAAGAGAACCCCGGAGGAACAGGAGCTCCGGGCTCTGGAACAATGGAACTGCCCCCATGAGTCATCAATCACTACTGGCAATGCAAGGAGACAAACCTGGCCATGACAGTGTGACAATAACACAGAGAGCATTCAAAGGGGCTGAAGCCTTTACAAGGCCCCTTTGGAGCTCACTGACCCTCCCAACTTTGTGAACTCATTCGGAGGGAAAGGAGAGGAAGAGGTGACACAATTAGCTCTAACTTGGTCCATTAAGAGACCTGCTTATGCAAATACATGGTCTCTACCCAGGCTGATGGGGCTTCTTAGCACAGCTGCAGTGCTCCTGGGCTCCATCCGTCCCCAGACTCTGCAGGTTTGTCACACAGCTAACGGCTTTCATTCTCTCTTCCTCTGTGTCCTCTGCACCCTGGAGGTAAATCACAGTGTCTTCCCACTGCCAAGGATAGCTCTCTTGGTTTGCAAGGCAGAACAACAGAACTACAAGCTGAGTTGTGTCTCTGCAGAGAAGGAGGAAGGAGGAGGAAGGGAAAGAGTTTGCTTCAGTTTGTTGAGAGTTTCAGTTTGTTGGCTCCACTTCTCTGCCCTTGCTCCTCAGACGGCCTGCAGTTTGCAAGAAATGCCAAGTCTGGGCCTTTCCCTAGACCTACTGAATCCCATGTAAGGTTAGGGTCTAAGCAGCTCTGCTGTTGTAGGCAAGTGTGTCCAACTGTAGGAGTGGCCTCCAGCTCCCTACCCTCCTCTTGAAGTCGGGTTGCCCATGGGACTTGCTTTGGCCAATGAGCTGTAGGTGAAAGTCACATGGGTAGTCACCAGGTAGAAGGTACAAAGCACTAACGGGAGCATCTCTACATGTCCCCTTTGCCACAGTGATCAGCCATGTTCCAGCCAGTGATGGCTCCATCACCCTGGACCCTCACATGAGGGTGACAAGCTGGGAGCAGCACTGCCTGATGGAACCTTTTATTTCCTGCACTGGCTTTCCCAGGCATGGGTGTGACGCTGAAGGGTTAGAAGGTCAGCACAGTTTGGCAGAAGCGAACAGCAGATTTCTCTGCGAAGAAGTTTTTAAACTCTCCAGCTTCACTTCGTGAACAAATCTTGACAACTGTTACGGTGCACCGGCTGTGTGCCGGGGACTGGGCTAGGTGCAAGGAACACAGAGACGAACAGGACAAGCCCTGCCCTCGAGGCGCTCTCAGAAGAGTGTACAGGAAATGCCCACACGACGTGTCTGCAGTGCCCAGGATGAGCAGGTGCTATGCCAGGTGCTGGGGAAGCAGGCGCAGGCAGGAGAAGTTCCCTCACTCCTATAGCCATGTGCCAGGGAGTGACAAGGACTCCTGTTCCCCCAGAGGAGAGAGGACACAAAGGACTGTGAATATCTACCACGAGAGGTGGAGGGGGTGATCGGAAATATTGGAGGTGCAAATAGTCCTTTGAGAGCACGGAGGAAGGAAAGGTTAATTTTTCTGGCAAAATGCAGGAGGAGGTGGACACTGAACTGGACATTTGACAGTGGGCAGGCGTGGGGTGTGGAGGGCCTGCTCCAAGCAGAGGAAACTCCATGGTCAAACAGGGAGATGGGGTGGGTAAGGAGGTGTGTTTGAGGGTGCTGAAAGGTCTGGAGGTCAAGGCAGTAGAAATCAAGGACCTACTGGAAAGGTAGGCTGGGGCCAAGGTGAGGGGGACCTGGCAGATGGGACCCTGGGACTCAACCACAATAAAAGATGGAAGCAGAGGTGGATGGAGAGGCTGCTGGAGGCATCAAGCTTGTGGCATATTTCTGTGTGCCCATCTGTGGGAACCCAGAGACAGCCTCTGATCTTCCACCCACGAAAATCACAGTGGTACAAGGGGCCACTTAAAGAGACTGAAGGAACCACCTGAACAAAGGCAAAGACAGCAGGTGCTTTTGAGGCTCACCTGCTTGCTGACTGAGCTCAAACGGGGACCCATAGGAAGTGGGTGACTGTCATCTGTTTTCCCACCACTTCCTTGTCATCCTTCACCTCCCTGCACCTCACAAATTCCAAGCATCATTTCCTGGGTGCAAAGGGAGTATGTCCTTCCTTCTCCACTGCATGTCTTGAATAGTGAGGACCCACCAGGCTGGGCAGGGCTGGCTGATGCCCTGGCCTGAGAAGAAACGGTACTGAGCTGCGCCCTCCTGGCGCCAGAGCACCAAGCTCAGGGTCCTGTGGTCGAAATGTCCCACACCCACTTGTTCTGGGTCAGAAGTGCACCCTCCACCCACAGGATGGTTTCCATCAATCATGGATTTAAGGACTGCTGGCTCCTCTCGATTTGGGCTTTCCTTTGAGGTCTGCTGGTTTTGAAAATTCCTCTAAGTTTCTTTTATGGCTTTCAGTTTCAGGAGACATGGATCTCCTCTCTCTCTTTTTCTCTGTCCCTGTCTTTGTATAGATCTCTGAGGGGTTATAATCTGCTTTTTCATATTTGCAATCAATTAACTACAACTTCAGTTTTTGTTATATGCTTAGCATTTAGTACACAAAGAAAACCACTTTTCATTTTTCAGGGAAAGCCAAGGACAGCGGTTTTCACCTTGAGGATGAAATGCAGATTTTGTTAAAAGGAAAGAGCCTTCATTCCAAAAGGCTGAATAGAAAAGAACTTCAAGCATAGAAGCGTATGCTTAAGTTTAGAGGACTGAATTCAGTGGGAAAATGAGACTTCCCTGAATACCACCATTTCTCATTCATAGAAGAACTGCAGCAATTCCGAGCTGCTGGCAAGAAGGGTCTCACTGCAGACTGTAGACGATGCCCCAGTGTCCTCGCTGCTAATGCTAAGAAAGTCATGGCAAACTGAGCTGGCTGGTCACACTGACTATAGAATGGGTGGAGACATTTGTCTCTGCACTGGGTGGTTTGTTTCGCTCCTCTGGGCCTCAGTTTCCTCAACTGTAAAATGAGAAAGTTAAGAGTTAAGTCAGCGGGATGCCTCCTGTTTGGTTACACATCTCTCTTGGGGCTGTGTCTTCCAGAGCCGTTTCCAAACTGTGCTCCCTTTTTTTTCCCCCAGATAATCATTTTATATTGAGAGGTAGTTCATATAAAAGTCTTCTTTTTTTCAGAGACAGGGTCTTGTTCTGTCACCCAGGTTGGAGTGCAGTGGCACGACCACAGCTCACGGCAGCCTCACACTCCTAGGCTCAAGCAATCCTTTTGTCTCAGCCTCACAAGTAGCTGGGACTACAGAAGCACACCAGCATACCTGGCTAGTTCTTTTTGTTTTTGTAGAGATGGGGTCTCACTATGCTGTCTGGGCTGATCTCAAACTCCTGGGCTCAAACAGTCCTCCTGCCCCGGCCTCCCAAAGCACTATGATGACAGGTGTAAGCCACTGTGCCTGGCCTATCCTTTCACAATTCAGTGGTTTTTAAAATACTTTCAAACTTATACAACCGTCACCATTTTTCCCCCATTTTAAATTCTGTTCCTCAGACTGAATAATCTCAATTGCCTTATCTTCGAGTTTCATTCTTTCTTCTGCCAACTCAACCCTTCTGGTGATTTTTTCTTCATTTATTTTTGAATTTCTATTTAGTTCTTTTTTTAAAAATATCTGTCTCCTTATTGATATTCTTCATTTGTTGAGACATTACTTTAACATTTTCCTTTATTTTGTCTGTTTCCTTTAGTTCTTGGTGCACATGTATAACAGCAGATTTGAAGTCTTTGTCTAGTAACTGATACCATAGTGCTTCTTTGTTGCCTAGTTTTTTCTTGAAAATCGAACATTGTAAATAATAATGTGGCAAGTCTGGAAACAGATGTCCCTGCCCCACAAAGATGTGGTGGTGCTGCTGCTGTTCCTTTGTTCGGTGACCTTCTTGGACTAATTCTATAAAGTCTATATGCTCTTCCGGGTGGGGCCATGAAAGTCTCAGCTTGGTTACTGAATCATCACAGAATGATTAGGCACCTAGTTCCCTACATGCCCCGAAGCACCAGACTCCGATCTTTGCTGAGGGCCATGTGTGTGCTGGAGCACAGGAGCCTTCAAGGCCTTCACGGCTCTCCACTTGGGCTTCTCTTCTTCTCTTCACTTGCGTGGGGCCTCATGGCAGCCACAAGTGAGATTAGGGGCTGCCTGGGCATGCACCTTTCTCAATCTGCTTTCCATTTCCCAACTGAAGGGCAATTAAGTTGTTTCCAGTTTCTGGCTATTATGAACAAAGCGGCTGTAAACACTCGGGAGTGGGTATTTGTGTGATCTTACTTCTCTTTGGTAAAAATCTAGGAGTGGGATTGCTGGGTCACAGTAGGTATGTAAACTTGACGGGCAGTTTCCAGTGGTTTTCCAAACTGGTCATAGCCTTTGCACTCCCCACCCTCAGTCGCCAGTAGTGCGTGAGAGCTCCCGTTGCTCTGTGTCATCGTCAGCACTTGGTATTGTCAGGACTTTTTGATTTGGTCATCCTAACTGGTGTAAAGTAGCCTTTCAATGTGGCTTTCACCTGCATCTCTCTAATAACTAATGAATGACATCTGGCACCTTGTTTTTGAGGCAGAGTTTTGCTCTTGTTACCCAGGTTGCAGTGCAATGGCATGATCACGGCTCACCGCAACCTCTGCCTCCTGGGTTCAGGCAATTCTCCTGCCTCAGCCTCCTGAGTAGCTGGGATTACAGGTACACACCACTGTGCCCAGCTAATTTTTTTTTTGTATTTTTAGTAGAGATGGGGTTTCACCATGTTGACCAGGATGGTCTCGAACTCTTGACCTCGTGATCCACCCGCCTCGGCCTCCCAAAGTGCTGGGATTACAGGCGTAAGCCACCGTGCCCGGCCATCTGGCACCTTTTAATGTTCCTGTTTGCCTCATGTATGTGAAGGCATTCTGTATGGGAAGGGAATTCTTTGGTGAAGTGCCTGTTCTAATCCTGTGTCCATTTTTTAATTGGTTGGCTTATTTGTTTTGTTGAATTTTGAGGGTTCTCTAAATACTTCAAAGTTATGTTTTGGTTCCAAATACAAAACCCCTGTCCCAAGACTCTGGTATGCTCCCACTGAGCATCTTCATTCTACTCATGTAACATAATGTTCGATAGTTTATATTACATATAATATCTCTGTAGATCCACATTCACATACATGTAGCTCTGAAAGCGACTTTTTCAGTTTGATTCAGCACACATTTACTGTTTCCTTATTTGGGTATTATACAAAGTACCAGGGAACCAGAATTGACTAGCCCATGGCCCCTGTAATTGAGGAACTTTTGGTTTTAAGAAATGTGGTTTCAATTTGCATTAAATTAAGAAATACGCAAGAATGACTAGCAGCAATACCTCAGATTTTCTCGCATAAAATTATTTGTTCAGACTGACAATGGAAGTGTTTTCATTATGACCTTGCAAAGGCCATTCACTATCACTCATCAATCCCTTCTTTATGAATAGTGAAAACAGGTTGCTTAACACAGCTCTTGACTGAAGTATCATATATTCTGAGAGAATGCAGTTTGCATGAGAAGATTCCGCTGTAACTTTAAACGAATCCTCCTGTATTCTCAGTTTATGAGATGTGATGGAAACCAAGTTCCAGGACAAAGCCAAACCACTGGGTGGACAGCGCACACCCTTTTCCCTTCCCCGGGGTGCTGTCCACAGAGCAGGGCTGTTCCCATCCCTAGGCATGTTTTGCTTAACTGCAATACGACTACCTAGTTAGGAGCTGCTGGCAGAATCTTCCTGAACACAGAGAAAATGAACTTTCAATAGCAACTTAAAAAGCAATTGCGATTTCTTAAAATCCTCATATACCATGTTTAAAAAATAACGTTAGCAAGTTTATTTTTTTGTTCACTGATTAAGTGATAAAAATTATGCTCATTTCAATATTAAGAAATTAAAAGCTCCCTTGAGACCTTCTCTTGCCCTAGGGCAGGTTACACCTGTCAACTGCAAACAGGCTGACCAGCTTGCAATCAGAAATTCTTCCTTGAGCTGCAATATGTCTAAGCTCACACTCTATTGGCTGGGGCTAAGAATTCAATGACTGGGTTTTGTTATTATTATTATATTCAAAGGAAACTAAAAATAAGAATAAAAAATGAAACAGGGGCTATACGAGCAGATGCACTCCAGATACAGTTGGCTGTGATGAGTTAGCTCCCAGCTCCACATGGTTAAGAATATGCGGTGGTACTCAGGACAGAGAGAAAAGAAGCTTTTGTCAGTTTCCTCTAAAGCTGAAAAACGACACAGTGTGAACACAGAGAGGACGGCCCACAAAAGGCTGTTTTCCTGTGATACTGCCAGTGTGACGTCTCAGAGCTGCAGGTGATTGCATGCCTGGCATTCTAGCAGTTTCAGCAACAGCATCTCCACTTCCAAGCAGGCATCATCCATTCTTCTAATTGCCAGTAGAATAACAAAGAGGAAAAATTAAACCTGCATGGAGATCAGATGGAGGGGTCTCATTCGGGCTGTTTAAGCTGCTTAGCAATGAAGTACAGTCAGGATTTTTTTTTTTGAAAGGAGAAAGGAAGGATGAGAAGGAGGGAGGGAGAAAGAAAAAATGGGTGTGGGGGAGGAGAATCCAAAATTGGCCATAGGTGTTCTTTGCCAAAGCATAATTTTCCTTTTCGTCAGGCTCAGAACCAGTGGAAGAACTGGAACTCCCTCAAGAACATAAGCTAATTATACAATTTAAATTTGCATATAATTGGCATGCTTTCCAGTTAAGACAATAAAAATCCATGTTAACTGGAGTTACGAAAATGGCACTCTACACTGAGAGCAGCATGTGTATCTCTAAGTATCAAACACTCCTTAGAATACCTCCAGGAGATCACGTTTGTGTAGAGGCTGGGGACAAGATGGGCCTGAGCTCTTGTCCTGGTTCTGCCAAACAGCATGACCTTCAGCAGCTGACCTTGAGGCCTGGTCTTCCCTTCTGTAAAAGGGGGATAGGATCTCTACCTCTCAGGGCTGTTTTGAGGAACGGATGAAATCATATATTTGAAATAATACAGCACACGGATCCTATTTCAGGAGCACTGCTCAAACGTGTGTTAGTTATTTTGCGATGTGACGGAATGCCACACTGGGAATTATGAGGTGGCGGGGGTTACCCCCAGAGTAGTGGGAGCATCAGGGGCCTGGCCATCTGCGTCCTGTTCCCTTTCCTGTTCTCCACCAGCACAGCCACGCAAGTGACTTGGGTGTTTCACGGGCCATCCAGGTTTCTGGTCCTTCGAAGACCTAGCCTGTTGCCAGACTTTCCATATGAGAGTGCTGGTGGCTCCTGGACAACTGTCCCCGCCACACGTGCATACTCCAGGTCACAATGTCACGAACCCACAGCAAAGGATGGGACCAGTAAGCCACCACGGGAAGACCCTGGACACAGGCCTCGGAGGATCATCTTTTTCCTTTGACTTGCTCTATGAAGAAATATCTTTCTTAAAAATAGGAAGACAAGGTCTTGCTCTGTCACCCAGGCTGGAGTGCAGTGGCACTATCATAGCTCACTGCAGCCTCAAACTCCTAGGCTCCAGCGATCCTCCTGCCTCAGCCTCCTGAGTAGCTGGGACTAGAGGCATGTGCCACCCATGCCAGGCTAATTCTTTTTATGTTCTGTAGAGACAGGGTCTCACTGTGTGGCCCAGGCTGGTCTCAAACTCCTGGCCTTAGGTGATCCTCCCACCTCAGCCTTCCAAAGCACTGATATTACAGGCATGGGCCGCTGTGCCTAGCTTCTGTGAAGAAGTCTCTTGATTGAGTCTATTAAACAGACCCAACTGAAAGTCCTGCATTTCTGAGAGACAAGGACTGGCCTGTGCTTACTGAGGGGCCGGCGAGGGCCTAGAAGCTGATGCCGCTTATGCATTTGCCCTGTGCCAGGTGGCCCTGGGTGCTCTGCACATGCTGCCTCATGTTATCCTCATCATGGCCCCTCTAGAGAACACAGTATTATCCCCGGCATTTGGTAAGAAGAGTGCCTGGCAAAGGAGAAGAGAGGCAGGATTTAAACCCTGCTTCTGACCCAGGAGCCATGGTTCTCGACCACTCACCAAAGCTGCCATCTTAACTACAAAGAATTCCGTGTCCCCATGTGGCAAGAGACCTTACATGATCTCTCTTCTCATGAGGGGAGAGATGAACTTCATTTAAAAGCAAACGGCCCACAAGCCTATGAAAAAATGCTCATCATCACTAGTCATCAGAGAAATGCAAATCAAAGGCACAATGAGATATCATCTTACACCAGTCAGAATGGCTATTATTAAAAAGTAAAAAAAAATAAATAACAGATGTTGGCAAGGATGCAGAGAAAAGGGAATGCTTATACGCTGTTGGTGGGAATGTAAATGAGCACAACCTCTATGGAAAACAGAACTTTCTCAAAGAACTAAAAATAGAACTACCATTCAATCCAGCGATCCCACTGCTGGGCATCTGCCCAAAGGAAAGCAAATCATTATATGAAGAAGACACCTGCACTCAGATGTGTATCACAGCACTATCCACTGTAACGAAGATACGGAATCAACCTAAGTGTCCATCGACAGACGAGTGGATAAAGAAAACGTGGTGTATGTGTATCATGGAATACTACTCAGCTATAAAAAAGAATAAAATCCTGTGTTTTGCAGCAACGTGGAGAGAACTGGAGACCATTATCCTAAGTGAAATAACCAGATACAGAAGATCAAGTACTGCATATTCTCACTTATAGATGGAAGCTAAATACTGCATATGCAAGAACATAACAGTTACTAGACACTCGGAATGGTGGGAGGGTGGGGGAATGAAGGAAGAGAAAGTGCTTAATGGGTACAATGCACCTTATTTGGGTGATGGTAACGCTATAAAAACTCAGACTTCACCACTACAAAATGTACCCATGCGACAGAACTGCACTTGTCCCTCACATTTAAACAAATTAAAAAAATTAAAACCTGGATTTTTAATGTCATATTCCTCTATTATTTATGTAGAAATAGGATCTTGCTCTGTCACTCAGGTTGGATTGCAGTGGCATGCTCAAGGCTCCCTGCAGACTTGATCCCAGCCTCTTGGATAGCTGGGGCTACAAGAACGTGCCACCATGTCTGGCTACTTTTTTTTTTTTTGTAGAGACAGGGTTTCAGGGTTTCATCATGTTGCCCAGGCTGGTCTTAAACTCCCAAGCTCAAGTGATCCACCTGCCTCAGCCTCCCAAAGTATTGGGTTTACAAGCATGAGCCACCACGCCTGGCCCCTGTTCCTCTTTAAATGTCACTATGCAGATACAAAATCAGAGTGTTGCTAATGAATGACGCTGAGAAGCTTGATGTTTGCCTATCTCCTCCCAGGGGTGCAGCCCTTTCTCCCTGGCCTGTGCTTCTGGCCAATGAGCCAGTTGTGTTTGTGGTGACACAGTTTTCCTGCTGTGCTCCTGGTCTCATGATTACCCTTGAAACAAAATTAGAATTGGTGTCGAAGCGCATCAGCTTGTCAAGTTTTAGTCAAAAGTCTAAGAAGTTTATACCTATTGGTTCCTCTTTGTAATCCTATTAATCCACTCAAAGAACCCTGCATCGCCAGTGTAGCTTAAAGACTGATGTGATCCCTGATGAAATTCCCAGAATTGATACTTGATCAGGTTTCAGAATGTGATCACCAGGTAGAATAAGCATTACAATAAAAATGTAATAAGCAAGTAAGAATTTTGATTAAAATGTAAGCTATGCTATATTCCAGGTGCTGGGATGTTCAGATCAATGACAAATCCTGCTCTGTTTTTCTGTTTGCCACCATTTCCTGGGATCCAGAGCCTTCTCTTCCCTTGCCTATGGAATCCTGCCACTCACCATCCCACTCCAGAAACTCACACACAGACCATCCAAGCTTGGAGCCATTATTTTTCCTTTCTCAAAGCTGCTGGTCTTCGCCATTCCCTCTCTTGGCACACGGCATCACTCATTGCCTGTACCCCAGGCTACACGTCTCATTGGCATCATCAACTCTCCCCATCCAAGGTCTGTAGGGAGTCCTAATTGTAAAGCAAACTTTGATAGTTCATCCAGAATGGTTCACCAACTTCCCTCCACCCTCATCGATACTTTCAAAGCTCGGTCGTCACCCACCTTTGCCTGGACTGCGGCCACAACCCTCCGCTTGCCCTTGCTGACGCATGTCATGACTCTAAAAGCTAACTCACCCTGCCCAGGGCCCAGAGGAGCTGAGGAAAGTCTGATGATGAGAACGTGGGCGTTTCACATCAACCTCTGGTGGTGAGATGCCAGTTCTTATTCATCATGTTTGCAAGAACACAAAGAAAATGCCACATCTGGGCAGGGCATGGTGGCTTGTGCCTATACTCCCAGCACTTTAGAAGGCCAAGGCAGGAAGATCACTTGAATCTAGGAGTTCGAGATCAACCTGGGTAACGCGGTGAACCTCATCTCCACAAATAAATAAAAAAATCAACCAGGTGTGGTGGCACACACCTGTGGCTCCAGCTATTTGGGAGACTGAGATGGGAAGATCACATGAGCCCAGAAGGTAGAGGCCGCAGGGAGCTGAGATCGTGTCACTGCACTCCAGCCTGGTTGACAGAGTGAGACCTGTCTCAAAAAACAAAAAGAAAAATCATAGCTGACAAGGCAAGGCTCAGGGCCATCCTACCATAAGCCTCATCATGGTTCCTGGGGCCTGGAAAGTGACCCAAACGACACGGATTTTCAGAGATAAGGAATACTGCTGCACCCTTCAAAGACATCAAAGGAACAAGCACAGAGCAGGGGAGAGGTGGCTCATCTGAAAACCACCTTTCATGTTTGAGAGCAGGTTGTCCATTTAACTTATGCCAGGAGGGAAAAGAAAGCAACAGACTGGCCAGCACCAAGGAGATGGCTCCAATACGCCTAGGACTCTGTGGCCCAATTCCTGTCTACACCGACACCCTTCCCCCAGCCCACCTATTCTTGAACCCCTCCCTTACCTGTCTCCCCCTTTTTGCTTTAACTGCCGGAAGGATGCCCCACTTTCCCACATGACCTTGCTCAAGTCACTTAGCCTTTCTGTACTTGAATTTGCTCATCTCTAAAATGAAAGTCACAATATCATCTTGTAGAAGTGTTAGCTGAAAGGTCACATTCTTCGAGAGGCTAATAGCCTCAATTTCCAGATGCAGAACACAGGATCAGAGAGGTTAAGGAACTTGCCCAAGGTCACATAGCTCACAAGCTGCCATGACTGCAGGGGACCTCCCTCAGCTCACCACACTGGACTTTCTGTGAGACCACTGCTGTGAACACACACTGTCTCCCGCCACCGCCCGACACAAGTGTGTGAGCCTGGGGGTCAGATACAGGGAGAGTCACTCACACTTCTCCCCTTACTGGGAAAGAGCAGGAAATAAGCTCCTTAGTTCCCACTAATGGGTTCTGGCCCCATCAGCTCACGGAAAGTGCACTCACCGCAGACAGCCCCAACCTGGAGGACATCTGCTGAAGAGCCAATGTCGGTCTCCTCTGTCCCTCATGTGTGAGCGCATGTGAGCATGTCTGTGTGTGTGCTCTCTGGGTACTGCGTGTATGTGAACATGTGTGAATGAATACTGTATGTGAGCATGTATGTGTGAGTACATGGGTGTGTGAGCATGTATAATTACATGTGTGAGCACAGGGGTATGAGCACATGTGTCTGTGATTGTGAGCACATGGGTGTGTGAACATGTGTCTGTTATTACATATGTGAACACGTGTGAACATGTGTCTATGACTACATGTGAACACATGGGTATGTGTGAATGTGTGAACATGTGTGTGAACATGTGTCTGTTATTACATATGTGAACACATGGGTGTGTGTGAACACGTGTCTATGACTGTGTGAACACATGGGTGTGTGTACATGCATATCTATGACTATGTGTGAACAGATGGGTGTGTGTGAACATGCATGTCTGTGACTGTGTGAACACATGGGCATGTGTGAACATGCATGTCTGTGACTGTGTGAGCACATGGTTGTGTGTGACTATGAGCACGTGTGTGTGTGCATTCTCCCTCCAAGGTCGTCTCCAAGCCCCACCTCTCTGCTCCCACTCCCATCGCTCACTCTGGCACTCTGATCAGCACCCAGTGGTAAAGGTCTGCCCTAAATAGTTTTGGATAAGGGGGCCTTAGTAGCCAAGTTCCAGAGAAAAGAAAGTGACAGCTGCGGTGTCAGGGTAAAAAGAAGAAAAAAAATGCCAGGCGTGGGGCTCACATTTTATTCTCTCTCTCTTTAAGAATCTGGCACAGAGCTCATCTTCCTTCTGCCATGATGGAACAGCAGTGACTTGGCGACCATCTCACGCCAGATGTCCCCTCATCTGGCTGCCTTGGCTGGGTGGTTGTTTGGAATGAGCTGCCCAAATACAGAGGGAGGGGTCAGTGCTCCGGCAGGGTGGTGGGCGGCAGAGCTGGGTGGCCCGGCAATGCCCTGATCCTGCGGCTGCAGCTCTCCACTCAGGCACAGGGTTGGCAGAGGAAGAGGCACTCTCCCGGAGGGAGGTGGAGCTCTGTGACCCAGCCCTCTGGCACTATGGCATGGACATGTCTTGCTATTTTGAGAAGAGAACAGGCTTCCAGTGTACTTGGGATCCCATGGACAGTGGAGCGGTGCCCACGAGTCTCTCCTGCCCAACATCCACAAGACCACACTCCCGGAAACAGACGGGAGGGAACACAGGGTGGCCCAGCCCCCACATCTGGAGCCTGTGACTGGCCTAAGGCAGCTCAGCCTCTGTAGGCTCTGTCCAGGCCAACCCCAAAGCCATTGTGGGGAGCAGTGGGCGCACAGCATGCTGCTTACCACATACACTAGTGAGGGGGCTGGGAGGATGCCGTGCCTGGGAACCCGGACACACCAGATCGACAGTCTGGTGGCCAAAAATGGAAGGGACCCGGCAAGGTGGGTGGCCTGGGGCAAATGGGCCTGCTGCTCTGGAACAAGCCCTCTGGCTGCCCCTGAGACCCCAGGCAGGTGCCGCGAGAAGGCACAGAGGGCCGGGCTGTGTTTGCGTACACATCAGTGTGTGCGAGGGAGGGCGGCACGGCAGCACAGCCTGCCAGCAAGCCCATTTTGGTCACCATCTGCCGTGGAGAGCCTGCGCACCTGTCAGAAGCAGCTGCTGATGGCAGATCGTAGGTGAGGGAGGGAGCAGCCGCCCGGGATGGCCTATTGCAAGAGCGAGGGCTGCCCCGCAGGAATGCCAACTGTTCACTTTGAAGTCATCCACGTGGGCGGGCGTGATGGATCCCACACCCACCCACGGAGGGGTGTGATGGGATCGTCACTTCCCTGCCTTCCTGGCAGAGGGCCTGACTGTCATTTATCACAGGGCTAGGGTGAAAGGCATCTGGTATCCCTGTCAGGAAGAGAAAGATTCCAGGGTGACCCTTCTCTGGAGGTGGGAGCCCAGGCACCCCTGGTGAAGGTCCCTGCCTCACTGCTTGTGGAGGAAGAACAGCACCATCTCACTTTCCCAGCACTGTGGGGGAACAAAGTATCCTCTCTATGTGGACCAGGGGCCAGGTGATGGATTGGGACATGTGGAGGGCACCAGCTGGGTCCTTTGAAGCATTTTCTGAAGTTTACTATATCAACATAAAATAAAAGCCTTTTATGTTAATATGATACATACTGACACGTAATGAGAACTCTTTCCTAAAGTGAGTGACAATCCACTGCCCACCATGTTTTAATTACATCATTGTCATCTCTTAAATGCTCATGGGTTGTAGCTATTTTACTACTATATTGTCTTTCATCTTCAAACAATCCTCTGTGGGCAGTGCAGCCTCATCCCTGTGCACCAGATCCAAAGCCTGGGTCCTGAAGAGGTGAGGAGACTCAGCAGGGACACACAGCCGGGATGTGCAGAGCCAGGACTCAGGTACCACCCGTCCGCCTCAGCCTGAGCCTGGAAGCTGCTGGCACCCCTGCCACATCTTCCCATGTGTGTCTGACACCAGTTTCAACTTTGTAAGGCCTCAGTAAAGCCCACAGTTGTGCAAAGCGCCCACAAGCCAGGCCTCTGTGGGCCAGACACACACGCAAGGCACAAGCTGGAGACTTGGGGAATGCTTTTCCCCAGGAGCCAGCTGATGGCCTTCCTCTTGAGTGCCAGGGCCCAGCTTCCCCAGCGAGCACCTCCAGAGCCCCAGTGGCAATCCTCTTGCCCAGGCTCTTCAGTCCCAGCCAGGGCCTAGCCATCCAGGACCTATGAACCCCTTCCACTGGCCCTGGAACAGGGACCCCATTGTCCCAGCTTCCAGCAAGTATAGCACCTGCCTTTCCACACCGATGATGGAGCTCTCTCTCATTGGCTGGGTTAATGTCATTTTTCTCCTGGGACATCACGCCATGAGGCACCTTGCTTCTAAAGCCTTCCCATCTGCCTCGCCCTCTGCTGAATGCTGTTTCTTTAGTCTCAGCTGCCAAGTTTCCAGAATTTTCTCTGGTACTTTTGCAGGGCCTTCCCCAAGCCAGCGCCACGACATTTTAACCTGTGGCTACTAATTTGTGGGGGCCGGTAAGCAAGAATCTCAAGCTTCGTGTGTGAGAGTGCCTAAAACCAGAGCCAGGACAGGTGTCAAGCGTCCTGCCTTTCGGGCATGATCTTGGCTACATAGTTTCTGGTTGCTGAGAAGCTGTTTTCGCTTCCAGTTTTCAGATTGTCCTTTGGCCATGGGTTCAATGGTAGGCATGGTGTTTGATTCTCAGAAGTAAACGCCTCCAAACAGCAGGAGAACCAGGGCCATCACCCGTGTTAGGGCTGTTCAGAGCACAGAAAATACAATTTTGTGTTTAAACCTCAAGTCTGGAAATTTTTCTACTGATTCCACATTGCAAAGTAATAACTGCAAATACCATACAAGCGTATCACTGAACTACCCTTTTGAGAATAGCTTGGCCATCTGCAACTTGACCTTCTGTGCAAAGGGCATTTCCCAACGCTACTGTGACTGTGTTGGGACAGAGTTTCTTTCTATTGCGGATACTCCTTCACTTCTCCCCATCCCTCTCCCCGAGCTAGTGGCCACCCTTGGAAACGTGTGCTATGGAGTGCCTGGGCTCCCAGCCGCCTCCAGTGAGCATCTTGAGCTGTGTGGCCACTGGATGCTTATGTCATTGGAATGACAATGCATAAAATGCAGCCTCAGGGCTGCCCTCTCTGGGGAAAACTGTGGGTGAGTGGGAGCTGCAAGTGGAGGAAAGACTTCCAGGCCAGAAAGCAGCTGCTGGCTGTCCAGGAAGAACCACAGTTGGTGCTCAGCATCAAGGCCTGTCAGGGTTCTCTTTCCTCTGCCCAGGCAGGAGCTGCAATAGGAGGCCAGGGTCCTTCTAGGAGTAGGCTCAGCACCCTAGAGGGCTTCTGCTCAGTTTGGGGGCAATTCCTTCATAGCCAAATGTTTCGAGGTGGGAGGGGATGAGCCCATGGCACAGCCTGGGTGACAGGAATCGCACAGGGAGTGGACAGGAACCCTTAGCCACGTTCAAAATTGAAACCCACTCGGAGAGCTATGGGAACCCAATGCTCCGGGTCTGCTCTCCCTTCCTTTACATTTTTTCTATTACGATAAAATATATGTAACATAATGTTTACTATTTTAGGCATTGCGTAAGTGTACAATTAAATGCATTAAGTACATTCACAGCGTCATGCAACCATCACCACCATCCATTTTCAAAATCTGTCATCATCCCAAACAGAAGTTCTATACCCATTAAACAATAACTCCCCCTTTCCCCAGCCCCTGGGAACTTCTATTCCACTTTCTGTCTCTACGAATTTGACTACTCTAGGTCCTCATATAAGAGGAATCATACAGCATTTGTCTTTTTGTGCCTGGCTTATTTCATTTAGCTTGGTCCTTAAGGTTCATCCATTTGTAGCATGTGTCAGAATTTCTTTCCTTTTTCAGGCTGTGTAATAGTCCTTTGGGTATCTATAAATCACATTGTTTATCCATTCATCTGCTGATAGATAGGCACTTAAATTGCCTCCACTTTTTGGCTATTGTAAATAATGCTGCTAAGAACATGGGTGTTCAGGTACCTGTTTGACTCTCTGCTTTCAATTCTGCTAGATACATACATAGGATGGGGTTACTGCAGGATAGAGCAATTCTATGTTTAACTTCTTGTGGAACATCTTGTTTCCGCTGCAGTTGTACCATTTACCATTTCCACCAGCAATGCACAAGGGTTCTAATTTCTCTACATCCTTCCCAACACTTACTATTCTCAGTTTTGTTTTGCTTTGATGATAGCCATCCTAATGGGTATGAAGTGGTTTTTCATTGTGGTTTTGATTTTCATTGCCTCAGTGCCTAATGATTTCTAGGATCTTTTCACATGCTTATTGGGAATTTGCACTTCTTTGGGGAAATGTCTATTCAAGTCCTTGCCCATTTTTGAAGTAGGTTACTTTTTTGTGGTTGTTGAGTTGTAGGAGTTTCAAAAATATTTTCTGGACATTAATCCCTTATCAGATATATGATTCTCTTAACATTTTCTCTGACTCTGTGGGTTGTCTTTTTATACTCTTGATAGTGTCTTCTAATGTGTAAAAAAGTGTTTAAATTTGATGAAGTCCCATTTCTTTTTTTCTTGTGTTGTCTGTCCTTTTGGTATCATATCCAAGAAACCAGTACCAACTCCATCATAGATCTGCATTAAATCCACTTCAAATCCAGTGAAGATTTGCTTCTATGTTTTCCTGTGAGAGATTCATCATTTTAACTCTTAAGTTTAGATCTTTGATCCATTTTGAGTTAATCATTGTGTATGGTGTGAGGTAAGGATCCAGTTTCATTCTTTTGCAGTTATATTCACTCACAAACCTGGAGAGCCACTTGTCCCAGCACCATCTGTCGAAAAGCCTGTCCTTTCCCCACTGAATGGCCTTGGTACTCTTGTCAACAATCAATAGACCACAGATGTGAGGATTCAACCTTCCTCTCTGACACTGCCCATTACTCTTTTCCTCCTGCCATCACCTCAGTAACCAGACTCCCCTGAGAGGCTAACAGCCTCCATGCCCTACATCTCTCAATCAGATTGTCACAGCCTCCAGGCAGCAGTCCCAGAAAGCAGGTGCACCATCCCAAGTCGGCATGGACCAACATCTATCTTTGTCCTTTCTCACACCTGTTCCCACTCCTGCTTCTCTTCTCATCAGTCACATGGGGAGTGAAGAGGCTTGATATTTCCAGCTCCAGCTCTCATTCATTCATCATGTATCTTTCCCTACACACTACACACACACACACACACACACACACACACACACACACACACACAGACACACACACACACACACACACACACACACAGAATAGGTCATAGGCCCTAGAGTCCTCCTAACCTTCTCTCTGTTTTTTTTTTCTTGTCTCCTCCCTTCCATCCTCTCCACTGTGTTGCAGGCCCTCATCATTTCCCGCTCTTAGCCCCTCTCCTTGCCCTATCCCTATCCCATTCCAGCCCAGCCTCCACAATTCCTCCAGAGCGATCATGTAACATGCAAGTCTGACTTTGTCTATGCAGCTTAGAGCTCTTCAAAGACTCCCCATTTCTAGGACAATAGTTATCACCTACTCTCGACTCTCACACACAGAGCTTTAGAGACACTGAAATGACTGCTGGTCCCTTAACAATCCATGTTCATTTTAACCCTCATGCTTTCCCACATCACCTGTCCCTTCTCGGGAAAGGCCTCACTCCCATGCTCCATGTTATTCTTCCAAAGCAGCTCCAATAGCCCCCACTTTGTGATAAGTTCTGTGCTGCCCCCAAGACCACCCATCTGAAGCAGAGCTGGCTGTCCTTCACCTGTGCTGCCCATGCTTGCGGTTTATCAGTGACAGCAACAACAGTAATAATCAATGCTACAGCTGCAGCCATAACCACCTCCACCACTGTCCATTGCACCCTCCTGTGTAGTGCTATGGGAAGCCTATTTTGTTGGCCATTCTTGCCTTGCCATAGATTAATACCTGAGTCTGGGTAATTTGTACAGAAAAGAGGTTGAATTGGCTCGTGATTCTGCTGGTTGTATAAGCGTGGCACTGGCATCTGCTCAGCTTCAGGTGAGGCCTCAGGGAGTTTTTACTTATGTCTGAAGGCAAAGTGGTAACAGGCACATCACATGGCCAGAATGGGAGCAAGAGAGAATGGAGAGGCACCACACCCTCATGTGAACTCACTGGCAACTCACTCATCACCAAGTAGATGGTGCTAAGCCATTGAGGAGGGATCTGCCCCTGATCCTGTATCTGCCACCAGGCTCACCTCCAACGCTGGAGGTCACATTTCAACATGAGTTTTGGAGGAGACAAACATCCAAACCATATCACCTATGGACTCTCATTACAGTAGAGTTGCTCATTTGTTCTCCTGTCCACTTATCTCCCTAGACAGTGCCATATCTGAGGACACACACTGTCCTCTGCTCACCTTTGCACCCAGCAAACTACCTGGCACACAGCAGATGCTGGTAAATATTTGCCAAATAAAGGAATGAAAAACTTCAAGCTCCATCTTTAAAGTTTTGCAGCCTTTGGAAAATTCCATGGTTGAGGCAGCTGCTCCCGTCCTCTGTGCAAATAGGCAGTTTATCAATCCAAAGGCTGGCAGATTTGCTGAACCGAACCCAGTACTCGGCTTTTTACCAGAGCCATCCCTCCACTCAAGTGGAAGGCGCATCTGCCTCTCTTGATAGGGGCTTCTGCCAGGAAGCTGGGAGAGGCTCAATGCAGCCCCACCACTTCTGATGCTATTTTAAAAGCAAATTCAGATGCAGTGATGGTATTTTTTGCTCTTAAGAACAACACAACTCTTTTGACATAATAAGGTTAAAAAAGAAATAAAAAAACCTCGTACTGTTTTTCCTTTCATCTGAATGGAAACAAATCCCCACCCTCCCAGTTCCAGCTGGCAGACCACTGGACTCTCAGCTTCCAGAAGAAGGAGAGCAGAAAGATCAGGCCTTAGCAGCTGAGAACTTATTTTTGGCTAAGCAGCTGGTGCAGGAATTGCTGGCAGCAGGCAGCGTCTCCCCAGCACAGAGCATGGGGCACCTGCCACAGTCTGGGCCTGGGCACCCTGCTGTTCTGCTGGCATTGACAAGTCTGTCTCAGGGCGAAGATGACCCCAGTAGTCAAACCTTCTGAGGGACCCCTGAAGGAGAAAACAGTGCTCAAACTTCCACAACGAAGGCTGCAAAACAACTTTGCTTCTGGCCTCAGAGAAGGTCTTTCTTGACAAGGGACAGAGAAGCCACCTTGCCCTGCTCTAAAGCTGAGCAAGGACCAGTGGGTGGAATTGCACAAAGGCAAAATCCAGCCCTTTCACTAAGAAGAGAAGCTGTCCCAAAACTAGAGGTCTCTGATAATGGGATGGCTTACCCCAGAACTGTTCAAACAGGAATTTTCTAAGAGGAATCCCTGGACTCCGTGAAAAGGACTCAGCTTTTTGGAGTTGGAAGGGCTACTGGGGAGTCCTTGGGCGGTGATGAATGTAACCATTGTCATTAGTCAACTGGATAGTGGGGTCCCAAATTGCAATTGACTCCAAAGTAGATTTTTACACAAAATTAGAAAATTGTCAATTTACTCTGATTGAAGCCACAAAGTAACTGCCAATCTTTGCTTGTGCTGAGTCAATGCCACCTTTTATACTGGACGTTACAGCCCAAGTTCAAGGCCTCTCACTTTAACATGAGAGTGAAGAGGGGCCTCCACCACCCACTTTTCCCTGCAACAAGCTGTTATGATGGGTTTACTTCCTTACTTCTCCTTTTTTTTTTTTTTTTTCTTTTTTTGGTAATTTAGAATGACAGGAATAAAAAGTTCTAAAGACTATGAGAAAACAGAATGTTCTTCAAATAAAGCTCCAATCCAGATATTGAATACTCCAAGAACATCCTCATGTTCCATCCGGAATATTTTTAGATGGAAATTGAGAGCATGAGAGCATGAATAAGGAAGAAGACAAAATGATTTTCACTTGCAGAGAGCCTTCCAATTCCAACATGGAGATCACCTGTCAGGTGCCAGGCCCTCCCTTAGCTACGATCATGGAGAAAGACCCATGAAAGATGTGGCCCCTGCTCTCCAAAAACCTCTGAGAAGCACCCTGATGCCCAGACCAGCAGGCACTCCCAAAAAAGAGCACAGGCTCTGCAAGGTTCATACCCCAGAGCTCTGCTCGCTCTGGGCTCTGCAGCCCTCTTCCTCCACCAGGGCCCTCACTTCCGCTCAGTGTACTCCCTGCAGGATAACAGGTTCATTCTTTGGCTGCTTTCACTTCAAATGAGCTCAATCCAAGCAACATTTCCTGAGCTCCTACAAAGTACCAGGGCCAATGCTAAGGCCTTTGAGAAGTAGGATTCAAAGGGAGACACTTAAATATTTGCTCACTGGTTTGTTCATACCTCCATTTTGTTCTACAAGCATGAGAGATGGCTCACACAAATAAAACAGGACCAGGTAAATATACCTTCTAGAAGAAGGTCAAGCAGGGAGACAAAGGTGAAGCCCATACCTGCGGATCATGGAGTCCTATCCTACATAGTTGCTAAACAAAGGCACAGTTGTCGCTACGAGGACGAGCAGGACACAGTCTCTGCTCCGAGCTGTCTGGAGATGGAAAACAATCTTTATCCAGGTTTCCGGAGTTCAAAAGCACAGAGCCTGGTACTCAGCGATGCACTGAATGTTCACTGTTTGGAAGCTGACTGATGCCTTGGCACCCAAGAGGTCATGTCTTGGAGCACAGATGTCAAACTGAGTAATTCTGGCTGCGAGGCTCAGGGAAGGCTTTACTCAAGAGATCTCACATAAGGGCTGTACCCCAGGTTGGCTTCATTTGGCCTGGGCAATTTCATTCATTCAACAATCTTGAGGTTCCAAATCAAGATATGGTCTTAGGGGAGGAAAAGCAGAAACAGAAGAGAAGGTAGTAGAAACATTTCTAAGGGCGGCTCTCTTGGGTAAAGAGACAAGATTATTCAACAGCATATGTCATCCTTCCAGAAAGTTCTGATCTAGAAATTGCCTTCGGCCCACACTGGAAGTCTTTACATTTTAAGGAAATCTAAAATGATCTGCAATCATTCCCAAGGGGTTTAATAGCCAGGACGCACTTTCATGGGATCGCAATCCAAGTTCTCAGTGCAGAATCTTCAAAAATCCATTTTCTATCTCATTGTTTGCTATAACATTTGTCTGGTTTTCTTCCCAGTGGTATTTTCCTCTGATGATATGGACTTTTGTCATACTGAAGCCCCAAATAGAGGAAGATGAGGTGTTATTAAAATGCTACATATTCCTTCATATCTCTTGCCACTCAATGTGTAAATAAAAAAGAAGTAAGGAGGGGAAAGGTTGTTGGAGAGGGAGAGATGGGTGCACTGAGGACAGCAGCACTGGCCGAGGGCAGGAAACACTTCTTCCCGGAGGCCTGGCCTTTTACCAAGGACAGAGAACATCGACAGCAGCAGCAGGGAAAGTAGCCCCAGTAAGCAAGAATAAACAATGCCACAAAGGCAAAGGAGGACGGGATTCAGGCCTGAGAGATGAAAAGGTGCCTATAAGGGCCCTGTGGGAATGGGAGAGGGGAGTGAGCTGCCTTAGAGATGGGCAACTCCAACAGAAATGGTGCCAGACCAAGTGCCAGACCAGAGACTGCCCACTGGAGCTTGACTGCACTTGGAGGGCCATGCAAAAATGGGCAGGAACTGGAATCTTCGTGAATTGCCATTTCTGAGTTCAGCTTTTGTACGGAAGGGGCCTGTGTGCCGAGGAGCATCACTTTATATTTTTACTAAAGATATGTGCCTCTGAAACCCACAGAATATGAGACATCTGTAGCTCCAAGGATGTGAGCATGTTTCACTGGACTTCAGAGAGAGTCTCCAATTGTCTGGTACCGAAAGGTACTTTCTGTAGTGAGGATGAGCCCAGGGTCAGTGGACATGCAGACATTCTTAACGTTTCCTTATAAACAGAGGAGTGGTAACGAAAACCCTTCTCATGCCAAGCTGAGATAACTTATTCGTGATGCTGCCTGGACTTCTGCAAGAGCCTTCAAACTCCTCGAACACCAGTGTCTGCTTCCTTCACTCCATCCATCTGGCCTCTGCTGGACTGATTTTTCTAAAATACATCTGTGGTCATGTCATTCCACTGCTCAAAAATATAGCTAAATGTTCCTTCCATATTTTGGCTTCAACAACACTTTCCAGCCTCAGTACCTCCACTCCCCACTCTCTACCTACGTCCTGTGGTCCCCTCAGTGAACGTCGTGGTTCCCAGAATCAAACGTGTTTAGGTCATTCCTTCTCCCTATAAGGCATTCCCACCCCCTTACCCACTGCAGCCGTTTGCAGTGTGTGTGCACATATGCCTGTGTGCGTGCACGCGCGCGCGCACACACACACAAAACTTCCACTGCTTGTTAAAAACCCTACTCATCTTTCAAGACACACTCTTAAATAGGACCATGCTCTGAAAGGTCTTCCCACCACCACCACTAAAAGTCAGGCTCCAGCACTCCCTCCTGCAGCTCCTAAACCATCCTGAGCTCACCTTTCTGGCTGCGCATACACACAGGTAACTGTGTATGTGTTGGCTTCTGCCACTTGCTTGTAAGCCAACTAGAGGGCAGAGACTGAGGTGAAATCAGTTTTATAGGTCCCCCCACTGTCACATACCCTAGGGTCTAAGGTAATGTTGTAAACATGGTAGACTCAGTTCATGTGTGGGTTGAACTGAACTGAAATGTAACTGTAGGTCACTGATTTACAATCCATAAGTATGGACAATCTTGAAAGAAATCTAAATCCGAGGCAGACAAGTAGCCATCACGAAACTGGGTGGAGGTGGGACAAGCCAACTCGCTCCCATCTGTGCCTCTCAGTGTCTTGCTGATATGACCTGCTGGGCCAGAGTGGAGAGGGGAAGCAGGGTCTGTCTGTTCGTGGAGCACGGGTGGAGGCCTGGCTGTGGGTTTGGGGCTTTCTCTCAGTGGCTGTGACTGCAGGTAAGTTCCATAGCCATTCTGAGCCTTAGTTTCTCCATCTGTGAAATGGATGTGAGAATTCTGTCCATCTGACAGAGCTTCTCAGGGAATCAAGTGGGACGATATGGAGGAAGGGGCTGCCAGAACTAAACATGAGTCAGTCGAATGAGAAAACCTATGCAACCATTTTGTAAATCCCACTGTGATAAGCACGTTTTCATCGTTGATATAGCATTCATCCCCTTCATGGGACTGCGTAAAGAAAAGATGTGGTAGGGTGTCTGGGAGCTCTGTTTATGGCTCGACACCCTGTGTGGTAGGGTCTGGTACCCTGCGATAGTGTATCTGAAAATACAAACTATCGTCATTGGGGACCACAGGGTTCTGGCTGCCAACAGTACAGATGCATAGTGTTAGCTTTGGTTTCGCTACAATAAAAACACTGAATGGCCCCTTTTGGTTTTGGAAATATCAATGAGAAAAACTCATCATAATGAGGTAGATGAAGAGACTGGTGAAATATTTAAATGTCATTACAAATATATAAGACACAGATGCTGTCTAGCTAACGGTTCCTGTAGCTCCCCAGAGACCCAATGCCAACACTGGTCATGTTGTCTTAGGGTCTCTTCCATCTGCCCTCTGCTTGGCCATAGACTGCAAAAACTTACACCACACAAGGCCTGAGGAATGGCCATGTGACCACCACATATCCCATGTCTGTAGGCCATACAGTCACACACATAGTATCCTCATGCCAACCCTATGTATGTACATGCACGAAGCCTGCTTAGTGACCACGTAGGTACACACATGTGATGCAGAGGGGATAGTCACAAAACTGTCTGAACTCAGTTCAATGCATGCTCACCTATGAGCCATGTAACTCTACCTGTGTAATACCTATGTGCTGACTCCATCACTTAGGGCACAAGCTGCCCATGTGCAGGTCACAAACTATACAAGACATCTGCATGCTTGGCAGTCCTGATATTCCCATGCTAATATCACATGCACAGAAGACTTCCAGGCTAGCCATACAACTAGGTATCTCATGTTGATATGGCTACCAGGCAGCTCCCCAGCTGCAATACCTGGGCACCTGTCACAACACCATGCCCACACAGTGCCCAGCAACCACCATCCCATGCTGACCCTGTGTCAGGCACAGAATGTTTGTGCCAATTTCCTTCAAGATGGCATCCTTATTGCCTAGAATACAAACCTGTTTTCACTAAAAGTTTAAAAAAAAACACCAAAAACTCTCTCAGCTTTCCAGCACGATTTGCTGTAATAACTTTGGATTCAAACCTGAATACTCTGTTATGGAAAATTCTATGGAAGAATAATGTAGTAAAATGTGCCCAGCTAATGGCAGGGAGACAAACCCCTTGGTGCTGTGTCCACTCTGAAAGCAGAAGGGGCTCGTCTTTTCTTCTCTGAATAGAAACACGGGGGATGGGGAGCTGCCTTCTGTTCTCCCTGCAATCTCCTCAAGCTCGAGAAGCAGCAGTGGACAGCCACAGTGGTTCTGTTTCCGCCACATAACCTAGGGCTCAGGAACTCCAGAACATTTTTTTTTTCGTATGGGAATGTGCCTTAAGCGATCAGCTAATTTGACCCTCCCAATATTATAGATTAAAAGAATGAGGGCCAAGGAGCCAAGTGATGGTCACAGGCCACGCTGCTGATGACAGGATGAGGTGTATTCACAAAGACATCCTTGGCCACCAGATTTGGTGTAATGACAGGGTAGGCTTGGCTACCAGCACATTTCCTGACAACACAAAGAGCATCGTCGGCCAGATCCCGGGAGAGGGAGGAAGGGTGGAAGGAGCAGTTCTGGGCAGGAACAGGTTGGAGGGAGGAACTGGCAGGGAGAGGGCTGCATTGGGCTCAGCGCCCAGCCTTGACACTGACCAGCCACGTTGGCTCAGGGAAGCCACCTTCCCTCTGCTGGGCTGAACACAGAGGGAATCAGCCTCTGCTATTCCTTCTGGCCTTCATGATCCAGGCTGACTCAGAGCATGTAAGTACTGCTCAATGTTTAAGGAAGCCGTAGCATTTAACTTCCTAAAATGTAAGAGAGGAGACAGCTGTCCGTCCACTTGAATCTGGCCAGCCCAGAAGCTTTCATATGCCCCTGACCTAGTCTAGCGGGTCTGAAGTCCACGTTCACTATCACACAGAAAGATCCAGCCTCAAGGGACCCTTCCCTTGTGAGAGGTGAGCCTTCCACTAAGGAGCCAATGGAGGAGGCTGAGAGTCACCAAACCTTCTGACCTCGTTTTCTGAGTATTCTATGGTCAGTGAGTTCCTTCGAAGCTGAGAGTCTGAAGTCTAAGCCTAAAATACCACCTTCTGAAAATTCAGAGAAATGTTCCATCCAGAAATGTTTCTGACACTTCAGTGGGTCAGGACATGTTCAATGCATGATCAGCACCATGAAGAAACGTCCCTAGGAAGTGAAATGCAGTATTTAAAAGACACCGCCATCTGCTCACTCACAATTCTGTCTCTGCCCTTCACATGAGACAAATGAAGCCACAGACAAATAAGGACATGAACTGCTCTTCTCGGACCCAACGGTGGGGCTGGCTGAGACAGCAGGCGGCAGAGCTGCCAGGCATGCTCCTGTGGAAGAACTGACTCCTGGTGCAGGTTCAGCCTTGGGTCAGATGGGTGTGTGGCCCAGGGAACTCACCCCGTGTCCTCATCTTGTCACCTAACTGTTGGCTTTATGTGACCTCTGGCAAGTCCTCTTGGGTTTACTAGTTTGATTTATTAGTAGTAAGATGCCCACAGGTATCCAAAAGTGATGAATAATATTTTCATAGTTTTAATTTTTTGTTTTTCCGGTTTTTTTTTTGGATATGGAGTCTCACTCTGTTGCCTAGGCTGGAGTGCAGTGGCACCATCTCGGCTCACTGCAACCTCCACCTCCCAGATTCAAAGCAATTCTCCTGCCTCAGCCTCCTGAGTAGCTGGAACTACAGGCACACACTGCCACGCTTGGCTAATTTTTTGTATTTTAGGTGAGATGGGGTTTCACCATGTTATCCAGGCTAGCCTTGAACTCCTGAGCTCAGGCAATCCACCCACTTCAGCCTCCCAAAGTGCTAGGATTACAGGCATGAGCCACCACGCCTGGCCATAGTTTTTTTTTTTTTTGAAAATTGTTGGATATTATTTACTTTTTTATTTACATGTATTTTTTATTGCACTTTAGGTTCTGGGGTACACGTGCAGAACATGCAGGATTGTTGCATAGGTACATACATGGCAATGTGGTTTGCCGCCTCCATCTCACCGTCACCTATATCTGGCATTTCTCCCCATGTTATCCCTCCCCAACCTCCCTACTCCCATGCTGGCCCTCCCCTATTCTCCCACAACAGACCCCAGTGTGTGATGCTCCCCTCCCTGTGTCCATGTGTTCTCATTGTTCAACACCCCCCTATGAGTGAAAACATGTGGTGTTTGATTTTCTGTTCTTGTGTCAGTTTGCTGAGAATGATGGTTTCCAGATTCATCCATGTCCCTACAAAGGACACAAACTCATCTTTTTTTATGGCTGCATAGTATTCCATGGTGCATATGTGCCACATTTTCCCTGTCCAGTCTATCATCGATGGGCATTTGGGTTGCTCCAGGTCTTTGCTGTTGTAAACAGTGTCACAATGAACATAGCTGTGCATGTGTCTTTATGATAGAATCATGTATCCTTTGGATGTATACTCAGTAACGGGATTGCTGGATTAAATGGAATTTCTATTTCTAGATCCTTGAGGAATCGCCACACTGTCTTCCACAATGGTCGAACTAATTTACACTCCCACCAACGGTATAGAAGTGTTCCTATTTCTCCACATCCTCTCCAGCATCTGTTGTCTCCAGATTTTTTAATGATCGCCATTCTAACTGATGTGAGATGGTATCTCAATGTAGTTTTGATTTGCATTTCTCTAATGACCAGTGATGATGAGCATTTTTTCATATGTTTGTTGGCCTCATAAATGTCTTCTTTTGAAAAGTGTCTGTTCATATCCTTTGCCCACTTTTGAATTTTTTTTTTTTTCTTGTAAATCCGTTTCAGTTCTCGTAAGTAGATTCTGGATACTAGCCCTTTGTCAGATGGGTAGATTGCAAAAATTTTTTCCCATTCTGTTGGTTGTCAGTTCACTCTAATGATTGTTTCTTTTGCTGTACAGAGGCTCTGGAGTTTAATTAGGTCCCATTTGTCTATTTTGGCTTTTGTTGCCAGTGCTTTTGGTGTTTTAGTCATGAAGTCCTTGCCTATGCCTATGTCCTAGATGGTTTTGCTAGGTTTTCTTCTAGGGTTTTTATGGTGTTAGGTCTTATGTTTAAGTCTTTAATCCATCTGGAGTTAATTTTAGTGTAAGGTGTCAGGAAGTGGTCCAGTTTCTGCTTTTTGCACATGGCTAGCCATTTTTCCCAACATCCTTTATTAAATAGAGACTCGTTTCCCCATTGCTTGATTGGTCAGCTTTGTCAAGGATCAGATATTTGTAGATGTGTGGCATTGCCTTCGAGGCCTCTGTTCTGTTCCAATGGTCTATATCTCTGTTTTGGTACCAGTACCATGCTGTTTTGATTACTGTAGCCTTGTATTACAGTTTAAAGTCAGGTAGTGTGATGCCTCCAGCTTTGTTCTTTTTGCTTAGAATTGTCTTGGCCATGCAGGCTCTCTTTTGGTTTCATATGAAGTTTAAGGCGTTTTTTTCCAGTTCTGTGAAGAGGGTCATAGGTAGCTTGATGGGGATAGCGTTGAATCTATAAACTACTTTGGGCAGTGTGGCCATCTTCACACATAGTTTTAATTAAAATTTTGATTTTGGTTCAATCAGGGAATGACACCCACCACAGCCTCTTAAGTCCCAGACAATACACAAGACATTTCATACATGTTGTAATGCCTTCTCTATCCAGGGCCAATCGGAAGACGTGTGCCCATTTTCAGATGAAGAAACTCCAACTGAAGTTGCCAAGAGCACTGAGTGTGTCGGGGCCAGAGCAGACCTTGAGGCTAGATCTTCTGCAGGTGCAACAATGAGAAATAAACCTCTTTTCAGACTGGATTCCATTGGGGTGTGTGACAAATGACTTAAAGATTTAAGGGGAAAATACAAACGTCAATGCAAAATGAGGCTAATATTTTTATTAAAGTGTTCTTCCTATAGAGTCAGAATATTGACAAATCTGGGAAATATTTCCCTCTCTTTTTACTTTTTGAAGTGCCAGAACATGAAGTGCCTTTGAGAACCGGTAGGATTTGTTGAAAACGTGCACTTTGAATGAAGAGACGCTCCCCCCAGCCCCACCGCCAAATAAGCTTTGTGTGAGCAACATGGCTGATTATTCACCTGGGTGCAGGTGGGCTAAGGCCGAAAAGGGCATTAGCAAAAAGCAGTGGGATAGGAGTTGGTTTTATAGGTTTGGGGTGGGCAGTGGAAAGTTACAGAGTAAGATCGGTTACAGTGGTGGGGGTAGGGGCAGGGAGTGTACATTACCATAAATTAGTTACAATGGTGGGTGGGGTAAGTATTATCATGATAACAGTTAAGATGGCAGGGTGGGGTGAGCGGCTTGTCCCGGGAAGGTCCGCTGGGCGATTAGGGACAATGGTGAACGCAGGCATGGGGAGGGAGACCATCAGCTGAAGCAAGCAGGACTTCAGACTTTCAGGGTCCAGGCTTGTATATGGAGACTTGAGAGGATTCACCCTAAAAACTCGTGCTGTTCTAAAATGTAGTTTCACATCCTTAATTTCTTCACTTTGGAACGGAGTCAGGGCCTGTCCCCCTCAGAAGGCACAAATGAGGTAATACACACAGAAACAATGTGACCCCTATAATCTACCAGGCCAATGCAAAGTCTCGTTTTACTGCTGTGATTTCTCCTCTGCCTTGATAAACCTCTAAAAAATGCCCCTAATCCTCATGTGGCAATGGGCAAATGTTTGACAATGTCACTGGAAGTCTTCATTTTGCTTCCTAGCCTGTCATACAGGTGCACAGAATGCCCCCCCCCCCCCGCACCACCACCTCCCGCCGATAGGTGGTGACAGGGCCAGGGCCTGGGGTGGGAAGGGGGAGGGAGATCCAGAGGCAGGTGCCAGCGGCCCTCACAGGGGAGCCTGGGCAGACACTGATCCTACTTCAGTGGTTCTCCACTGGCGACCACACAAGTCCAGTTTGGTCATCTGCCCTGGGAGCACTCAGTACCAGGTAACTGCCAGGCTGCTCATTTTGTACAGGAAACAAGGCCACACACAAGCAACCACACAGGGACCCCTCCTCTCAAGGCTGCCTGCTCCACAGAGGCCCCGTACCCTCACAGCAGACCCTGTGCTAGGCCTGAACACATAGATGCAGAACACTCCCCAAGGTAGAGAGACTATGACACAGCCTGGATCACCAGGAATACAGAGAGGGGAGTCAGATCTTGCAGGGAAGGTGGCACAGGTGTCAGCAGTGCTGCACCTGCAGAAAGGAGGACTCCTGGAGCCACGTGGGGAGCTGCTTGGATGAGGCAGAAGCAGAGCCTGACCTGGTACCTTCAGAAGGCAGGACTCTGCAAGCCACACAGGAAGCAGGCTCGGGTGAGTCAAAAGTAGAACCTGACCCATTGGGCATGAGCTCAGCTCCATGCACTGTGGGTGATTCTGTGAATGACCGTGGATTTCAGGCTGTAGTTGTACACAATGGGACCACTGAAGTCTTCTGGGGTGTCTTAAAAAAATAGCTTCTGGAAAAACTAAAAGACCTGGAAAAAAAAAAAAAAAAAGAAAAAGAAAAAGAGTGCAGTGCCCAGGTGTGGAGGAAGGTCCAAGGAGGGAGGGTGGAGAGAGGGTGGCAGGGTTCCCTCTGGCCTCCAGGGCGAGGGCGGAGGCAGGGCCTGCTCCGCGGTGGCAGTGGGCCTGGGGGGCTGGGGAAGAGAAAAGACGTGTGGGGAAGGAAACCTGTCAGTGGTTCTCATAACTCCCCAGCTTCATTTTTTGTTAAAAGAATAATTTGATCCCTGAAGTAGTAAGAAGAAACTTGTAATTGGATGGGAGAACATAAACAATGACAAATTAATTTCACAAGGCATTTAGAGCATCACAGCTACGTTTAAAAAATGTTGCAAATGGAAGTGAGTACTTCGGTTGAACTCCCTCACACTATAATGGCAGTGTCTTATTGCTTCTCGCTGTGCCTCAAAAACCATTTAAAATCCTCTGCTAGAAGTATATCACTCCTCCATTCAGAAGATGACTCCAGTGGTTCTCAACCCTGGCTACAGCTTATTTCAAGTCACCCAGGGAACTTTTTAAATTACAAATGCCAGGGTCCTTTTTTGCAGAGAAATACTGATTGGACTACCTGTGCTGGGGACCAGGAGTGGGTGTTTTAACTCATATTTGCTGGAGGTTGTGAATTTTTTTGTGAAAAATCAGACCTTGGCAATGACCTTGAGCAGTAGGATATAAATAACTCCCAAAGCTTGGTGTTCCAATAATGGAACACCAGGCATAAGTATGTTAACTACAGGTGATTCTTCATACTTCCAGTGCCCTATTTGAGTCACTGTCAACTGGAGACAAGCTCTTTGCAGGAGACATTCAGTAATGTCTGGGGGACATCTTTAGTTGCCACAACTGGGGTGGCAGTGGCAGGGGTGGGGGGCAGGGAAGGCACTAAGCTAATGGTACGTAGTAGGTTAAACCAGGGATGCCACTAAACATCCCATCATCCCATCACGTGCAAGAATCATCTGGCTCCAAATGTCAAAAGCCACTGAGAAACCCCGCTCTCATTAAATATAATATTAGCTCCACTTAAAGAGAAGGGGCTGTACTGTGTGCCTTCTTTGGAGTTTGAGATAATGGGAAGAAGCTGGGATTCTGAGCAGGTTCTTAGCCCCCTGAAGCTTCAGCTTTTGCATCAGAAAAAAGGAGAGATCAGATGTCTCCCATCTTGCAGGATTTTTCAAAGCTAATGTAGGAGACCAGAATATGCCACTCTGAAATATGCCTCCTTGGCATAAGGATTATTTTGAGCTGATTATTTCGAGAAACTGCAGACCCAGGAGAAGCTCTGAAAACAGAGAAGTTACCCTTTCAAAAGGGAAATTTTACATTAACAAAGAAGATCTGCCCTTCTAAGAGTGTCTCCCTCTCTGTACCAAGAAGACAGGGATGCCCTCAAGTCAAGAGACCCTTATCAAGGGATAAGGCACAGACTTAAGTCTGCATAACGAACCTCACACTTGTTTTCTGAATTTTTCCTGGTCACCTTCCCACAACTTGCCTCCCCCATAACCTTCTCTCTTCATTTCAGCTGAAGAGGGTGTTGACGCCCAAATTCCAGCCATCTCTTGGAGTTACTCATCCCTGAGCTTCTCCCATGTACACGTGAGATGTATATGTTAATAAACTGTAAATTTATTTTGTTAATTGTCTTTTGTTACAAGGTCTCCATTGGAGAACATAGAAGGTGGAAAACAAACTTTTTTCCTTCCCCTGTACTACTGTGATGTTGGGGCTCAGAGAACAACACCCTAAAATTTGGGGCCTTGGAAGGCCATGCATTTTTGAATTAAAGGAAATTGGAAGGCCTTAGAAGTTGCCTCAGAACCAAGGACTTTCGAAATCATCTTGTTTCTCCCCACAAGTGAAGAAGAAAAAAAATTTCTTCCCCCAAGAAAAGTCTGAAGAGCCCCTCCCTAGGAATGTCATCAAATAACTTGGAAAGGTTAACTACAGTTGAAAAGACTAAAAGTCATCACCATGCCCAGGCAGGCTTTCTCTGCATTCTCCCAAGAGTAGCTCTGAGAGATTACTTGGGAGACTATCTGCATGATAAGACAACCTTTGTTTGCAGTGAATTTCCACCTCTCACCTTCCCACAAGCTGCCAGGGCTAAGAGGAACTTCGACTCTGTTCTTTGGACTCATTCATTTCTCCTAAAAATCATTTACCACCCCTCAAAACTGCCTACATCCCTTTTCCCCATGAAGGGGTCTTTAAGCCTCAACTCCCTGATCCTTCCTAGAGTCTCCTATTCTGTGTGGCTCCCGTGCACAGGTGCACATTACAACATGTGTATGTTTTTTCTCCTGTTGATTTCTGTTCAGCTTATTTCAGTAGACTCAAGCCTTCAAGGGGAAGAAAAAATTCCCCTCGCCCTGACTACTCACACATTTGCTCTGTTTTACCTGCTTCCTTGAACATTATAGAACTGTTCAAATAGAGATTATGAGACATTGACCATGTTATTCAGGAGGTGGAGACAGGTTAAATCTCAGTGATCTATCCCGTGTGCTAGTGCAATCACGGATCCCCTCGCCTCACTACTGCAAGTGTGGTCGAGCCATGCAGGCAGCAGCTGCCTCTGGAGCTTGTCAGAAATGCCCTGGACCTGCTGAGTTGGAATCTGTATTTTAACATGACCCCAGGTATTTTGCACGCACATCAATATCTGACAGGCACTGTTCCACCAGCTGCAGCTCAGCTGTCCCCATGTCTTTGGGACTAATTTTTTTCTGAAGACTCTTGGAGACTTTTTTTTTTTTAAATAATCAACTCTGAAGAAGAGTCTCCTCAAAGGGTTCAAATCTCATTTTTCCCAGAGGAGGAATCCAATCCAGTTCAGCAATCTAAAGCCAAATGTATTTGAGTTTGAAAATCACTGGAGTAGACCATACATAGTCTTTACAAACGCAGATTTGAATGTTCACGACCTTGAAATACCCTTCCTCTGTTAGACACCTTTGTTTAAGACATCGATGACACTCCAGTGAACACTGTCACATAAAAACCTCCCCTTCCCTCCTGCTATTCATCACCCCTGCCCCTGTTCTTTAGGTGTCTTCAACATTTTCCTAATGTCTCATCAGAGAAAAGTATTTGGTGTGAACCTAATACAGGACAGTGGAAAAGTCTGGAATCAGACCTAGATTCCAATGTCTCTTCCACTTGGCTACAGAATTTGGAGAGAATCATTTCGCCTCTTTGAGACCCAGCTTCCGTTCGTAAACTGGAATACACATCTCACAAAACTGCATGAGAATTAAAAGAAACTCAATATTTATTTGTTTATAATTCATTTCAATAAGTAGGCAGTGGTACACAGGCACTTCAACGGCCCCTATGTTCTGAAATTTTAAGGGGTACTGACACAAGACTGCCCATCCATTCCTCCTGCCCTGAATACTCACAGACAGGGTCTGAACGAATGGGTATGATGAAGGAAGGGGCGCTATCTCCAGAAAGCCACCGTTTTCCTTCCTGGTGTCTGTGAGCTCATATTGTCCTCCTCTGTCACTATGCACTCTTCACCACCCAGGCAGGTTCCTCCTCCCCCTTCACACTGATGCTGCTCTGTCCTTCACCTGCTTTTTAGGACCCTTCCCTCCCCACCAGTTGAGTGACAACAATCACAGTTCACTCTCACAGCTGCAGAAACCAGGTAAATGTGACTGTGGCACTGGTAGCTCTTCCTCCTCCGCCCCGGCTTTAGACATGAAATCACTGCCTCCTGGAAATCTCCACCTGGACTGCCCAGCCAGGACTTCAAATACCACATGCCCCCCACTGAACTCTGGGAGCTGGGTCCTCCTAAACTCTTTACCTCAGAGTAATTTTTTAAGACCACAGACCTGATCTTCTACTCCTCTGCCCCTCCTGCCTCAATCATCAAGGTCAAACCCACGCTGTCCCATCTTGGCCCCACATCTGCTATAGGCTTCCACCCACAATGTGCCACCCACCATTCTGACAGAGTCTCACTTTGGCCAAACTCTATCCAGATCCTTTGAACTCTCTCCTCAACCAGGACCTAACCTCCAGGCTTCTACCTTGGTCCCTGTGTTGCCCAATTTTAGCAAGAATCCTGTCGAGTTGGTCTAACCGAAACCCCCCAACTTCAATATCGAATGGAGTTCCCCATCTCCTGCCATCCCCCAGGTGGTCTGGTCACCCTGGGCTGTTGAGTCACTATAGCCACAGTCCCCCTTACTCCTAGTGTTTCCCTGGTCATTTTCACTCACTGACCTCCATCTCCTGCTCCCTACCTATGAACTCCCATCTGTCCTTTGCATTCGAAGTTGAGGCTGAATTATCGTCCCCTCTGCAAGACCCTATGCAGGAGTCCCTCCGAATCATTTTATTTTATTTCTTTTTGGAGACAAGGTCTCGCTCTGTCACCCAGGCAGGAGTGCAGTGGCCCAATCATGGCTTACTGCAGCCTCAACCTCCTCGGCTCAAGTGATCCTCCTGCCTCAACCTCCTGAGCAGCTGGGGCTGCAGGTATGTGCTACAATGCCCAGCTATTTTTTTTTTCTTTTTTGGTGGAGGCAGAGTTTTGCTATGTTGTCCAAGCTGCTCTCAAACTCCTGGCCTCAAGGGATCTGCCCACCTCAGCCTCTCAAATTGCTAGGATTACAGGCATGAACCACCATGCCTGGCCATTTTATTTTTTCTTTAACAGTTCCCCAAACAGGGCTCGAATCTGAGTCCTTCTACCGAGTGTAACGGTTCTTAGCCCTGGCTGCATCCTGAAATCACCCGGAAGCTTCTGGAAAAACCTACTCATGCTTGTTGAGACCAGCTCGATGTCAGAGTGGGGGTGAAAGAGTTTTCAAACTTCCACTGGTTATTCCAAAGCAGAAAGAATTGAGAGCCTGTGACCTGGATATCCTCCCCATTCTCCACCAGGAGAGAGAAAGCCACCCTGCCATCCCACCATCCTGTGGAGCCACCTGAAGAGGCTTCATGTGGCCCAGACCACCGTCAGGGCTCGTCTCACACTGTTCTGTCAGTATCTGCTCCAAGGACAAGAGTGCTGGCTTTTCATTCTCTGCATTCCTAGCACAGGCAGGGTGTCTGGCAGTGTCTCTGAACAGATTTCAAGGCAACAGAGCAAGCAGGCTGGGGCACAAGGAGATGCTCCTATTTCAAGGCAGGTGGCTGCTATTTTGCCCCATCTCTAAGGGCACAGGAGAAATCACTGCATAGTTGTCCAGCTGGCAAAGCCCTTCTAATTTAAGGTATAAGCTCTGGGCACATAACTGGCCTGACACTGGCAGGTAAATGTCACAGCATTTTAGCATGTGGCTTCATGGAGCAAGGGTGCTCTAGAGTCATGGATTTAGGGGTGACTCGGCTCTGCAAGCATCAGAACGTGAATGTGGTTGCAGCCCTAGCCCTCTGAGCCCCTGGGAAAGCAGTGGGGGGTGAGCATATGAAGAAGATCCTAGATGTTCTTCCCATCCCTAACATTCTTTGATGCTCTCACAAACAAAATAAAAATGCTCCATCTTTAGCTGTGCTCAAGTGAAGCAGAAGTCCCCAAAATGAAGGTGACAGCGAGCAGGAAGGAAATTCACAAAGGCCATGTGCTCAAAGCACCATACAATTTCACAACGCAGCACTGGGCTCTGTCCATGTAGATTGCAGAAAGAAAAGCGATCTGAATTGGGGTAGCCAGAAGGATAATTCCAATCCTGCTTCCCGGAATAAAGTACTTTAAATTCCTTTTTATTTCAAAGTGTCTAATATGGTTTCCAAAACATTTTTACAAATGTCAAACTCACTGTCAACCCGAAACCACCTGGAAAAAAAAATAACTGACAGGCAGCTAAATTAAGGAGCTGCAATTTTGCTGAAGTGTTCCAGTAACCTTTTAAGCCACAAGAATGAAATTCAAACTACTTCACTAGAGTCCAGAAGCTGCTTGAGTTAGAATAGGCCACAAAACCCTCTCTCCTTCACACACAGAAACACACAAAACACAGACACAGACACACACACACACACACACACACACACCTTTGAAACTGACCCTGTGTGAGGTGAACTGGCACCTCTTCTCATCGCAGGACCTCATGCACCCCACTTTGCATGCTGACATTCAGATGCTTTGGCAAAGTCCTCTCCTGGCACCACCCGCAACCCCCATCTCACACAGGAGCTCCTGTGGAAGGCTGCACATCACTCTCTGCCCCTGCAGCCTTCTTGCCCTTCCAGATGGCAGCAGAGTTGGCTGGCACCCTTCAACTCTTGATCCTGAGCCCCAGATGTTTGCTCAAGGGTCAGGTGGGTGAGCACAGCATTCTCTCATGCCTGTTTCCGAGCTTTAGGGAAGCCCCTACCTCTTGCCCTTTTCAAAAGTGACGGTCCAGGGATTCTCCTCTCACATCCAGCACTGCAGGAGAAGATGACAGTTCTGAAAAGGGAACCACATTCAGGAAGGTGAAGACCTGAAGGGAGCTGGCAAGGGAGGGTGGAGAGTACGCTCTAAGATGACCAGGAACTACCAGGGGCAGAGACTGGGTGATTTCAAGAGGTACCACCAGCTAGTTAGTGGCAGAGTGGGGCCTCTTCTAAGCACGGCCTTGCCCTTCCATTACTAAGGAGAAGAGTCCAGAAATGCCATTCTTGCCCCTGAATGACCTTTAGCCCCTTCGAGTCCTTTGTCACCTGCAAACTCTGAAAGCAGAGATGAGGTGTTTGCCTCAGTAACTGTAGCTAGTGGACCCTAAAGGCCCACTGGCCAGATTTTCATGAGATACCTTGGCAAAGCCCTCTCCTGGTACCACCTTTACGACTCTAGTTCAGGTCTCCAAATGAGAGGGAGGTGTAGAATGGCAGCCTCTGGCCATTTTGCAAACAGGGCACTCAAAGCCTGCCTCCTTGCAGGTCAAGATGAGCCCCCAACCCCAGCTGCTATGGAGGGACCTTTCCACCAAATGCAGTTCAAGGGAGACTGTGGGTATAGGCGTCTCTTCAACACCAATGTGGGTTGGGAAATAAAGACCATGATCATGGCCAGGGCCTCTCGTCCTAACAATCCAAGAAAGCCACAGTGCAGGAGGATATCTGAGGGTAGGGCCGTCTTCAAGCCTGAAGGCTTCTGGGCTGCTGGGCCTGCTGGAGGCCTTGGAAAAGCAGCCAGAAGAGGGAAGCCAGAAGCCCCATCTGCTGAAGCTAACACAAAGGCCTGCAGCTCAACCACAGCCAAAGGCCTGCAGCTGCAACAGCCTTGCCCAGTCCAGCAGTCACTGGGGGCAGTACAGCTTCTAGAAAGTCACTTAACTCCACTGGGCCTCAGTTTGCTCACCTGTACTGGGCAGGAGAACCTTGTACCACCCAGGAAGAAATGGCTTAGCCTTACTCTTCTCCAATCACACATTACTTCTTCCAATACCTACTACTCGTGATTTGTCCTCTGGAAGTCTGCTCTTGACATGCCTCTAATCCCCTAGGGTCCCAAGAGTGGCAGGTGCCTGAGGTGGGACAGGGAGCAGATCACCCAGGGTGATCTTCCCAGTCCGTAAAGATGGCAGTGACTTCAGGTGTCATCGCTACAGCTCCTAGATCTCCAAGGAAGCAAGGGTCTCATCAGCTTCCCAAGGGTTTGCCCCGACACTGCCTTAACACTGTCGTTGGGGCAGCTCCTATTACCCCTGACATTATGGGGCACTAGGGGAAAGTGCTTCATCCTGTGAGTCAATCTAGCTACTCCTGAAAGACTGCCAGAACCTAGAACCCCACCTTCAAGGTTTGCTGGCATGTATGTTTTTTCCCACCTTCACCAGCCTGGCCTCCAGGACAGCAGGCAGACTTGACTCCATGGTGAAGGGTGATGGAAACTCACTGGGAAGGACCAGCAGGGCACATTCAGCTCCAGAATCTAGGCCTCATGAGTCCCTTCCTCCTAGCTATTCCTCTGAAATGTTCTGGGAACTCTGCTCTTCAGACCACTTCCTTCCTGAGGTCCTGGGAATTAGCCCTAAACAGAAAACTTCCTGGCTACCTACACAGGGTGAAACAAGTAAGAGGGGATAGGGAATGGACTGGGTTATAGTAGGAATAGGGTGGATCAAAGAGAAAAGAAAGAGAAAAATAATGGGATCAGGGTAAAGCTAAAAAGAGGAACAAGGGAGGTGGGAGGTGGGAAGAAGAAAAAGGAGAAAAGGCTGTGTTAGGTAGAGGCTCACAGAGAGGAAAGGTCTGGGAGGGGCCATTGGGGAGGGAACTGGCAGGCATCCCTTCAGGAGCAATAGAGGCATAGGAATAGATATAGGACATTCATCAATCCATCTCTCCATCCATCCATCTATCCTTCCATTTATTTATCCATCCATCTTTCTATCCATCAATCCATCCATCTATGTATCTCTTCATCTAGCCTTCCACCCATCCTTCCATCCACCCATCCATCCATCCATCCATCCATCCACCCAGTCAGCCTTCCATCCATCAATCCACCCACCCACCCACCCAGCCAGCAAGCTAGCCTTCCATTCTATCTATCCATCATCCATCCATCCCTCCATCTATCTGTCCATCCGTCCACCCACCCATCCACCCCACCAGCCAGCCTTCCATCCATCCTCCCATCCATCCACCCAGCCAGCCAGCCAGCCTTCCATTCTGTCCGTCCATCTCTCCATCCATCCATCCTTCCATCCACCCACCCACCCACCCATGTGTCCATGCATCTCCCTCCTTTCATCCATCTCTCCAGTCTTCTTCTATCCAACCATCCAAAAATAATGTGTTAAATACTTGTTTTGTGTCAAGCATATTACTGGTTTCCAGAGACATAAAGATGAAAAAATAGTCCTCAGTCTAGAAAAGGAATGAAATTACTAAATGTAAATGCTTTTTCCTATCTTGGACTGTCCCTGGAAGGGTCCAGTTGGGTTAACCGGGGTAACTGCACAGGAAAACAAGCCACACCATCAGCATTTCTCATCAGTCCCTTGGGATATCCCTAAAGAAAGAAATATGAAAAGTGAACTGTAACGATGCTCTCAAAAGGGAAGGGCCAGCCCCGTGGCCGCGTCCCACCAAGCACAATGCAGGGAGGGCTCTCTCCAGTTGTCTACCCAAATGCCAGGCCTCCTCCTAACACAGCAGAGCTTGTTCTGGAAAAGCTTCCAGAGGAGATGACCCTTCTGGCTGAATCTTAAACTTGGAGTAGGAATCATCCACATGGATAAAGAGGAAATAAACATTTATGCAGAAGAAACGGCAGATGAAAAGGGAAACGAAACCAAAAAACAGGCAAGAGAGAGCACGACCCACTCAGGTATGACTGAGCTGTTCAGGGGGGTGTATAGTAGGTGAAGCTGAGGATAAAGATGTACACCAAGGACAAGATGGACACCAACACTCTCCACCGTTCATATTTCACTATGGTGGAGAATGTGGCTGCTTTTAGGTTGGGTGTTCTCTCTGGCTCACTGTAGCCCCACCCTCTCCTATCATCTGGCCCAATCAGTACTTATGTACCTTCTAGCCACGTGAGCTGAGTCTGTGGTCCATGAGCCAATAACGGTGAACCTAGTTTGCTGTGCCAGGAAGTTTGAATTTTATCCCCAAAGCATCATGGACCCACTGATAGAGCATACCTGCAGGCTGCCACTGGCAGAAGAGATCACGGCCTAAACGAAATCCTGAGGGTTACCCTAGTCCTGGCCATCCCACACCTAGAAACTTATCCTAACAAAACAATCTTAGAAGATTTAGTGTTATTTATGTGGCCCAAGAACCAGCATTAATTTTTGTCAAAACAAAGGGGCTAACACTAGAGGGCGTGCTGGCCAAGCTGAGTGTCTGGGAGGAGACAAGGGTGCCAGAGTGGGAGAGGGGACAGGCGGAGGGGGTATGAGAGGAAGGACCGGCCTTCCTGCTGGGAGACCAGGATGCTCAGGAAATGACCAGACGGCAGGCCTGGCACAGGGCGAGGCCGCAGGCTTCAGCCCAGCCCCAGCCTGGGCTCCCCCTCTGCTGACGCCACCTGCGAGTGAAATGAGGAGAGACTTGGGTTCAGAACACTCGGGAGGGCAGGGAATGTTCTGTTCTGTGGTGATCCATCCCTGCAGGTTCACTAACTGTTCAGGGTTGGCTGGATTTTGTTTCTTTGTTAAGCAATCTTCTTTGGATGACTTCATGTTGAGGGCTTAAGGGAAGGTCAGGCACTGGGCTGTGGAATTCCCCAAGAAGGTGACTTCCCCTGGGCAGTCAGGTGACTTTTCCAATAATGAAAAGTGGCAAGCCACCAAATGCCTAGGGACAGGGCAGCCAGGCCATAAAGCAGGTACATTAGGGAGGTGCTCTGCAGTCAATGGAAACGACAAATACAAAGGTTATGAGGCAATGGGGAAAACCGCTAATAATGTTAAGTGAAAAAAAACCACACAAACGTGTGAGTAAAAACAATATGCATGCAAAGAGACGAAGGCTGGAGGAGAGGTGACAGCAGGTGCTGTGATGGGGCAGAAGGGCTGTGGACAGTTTTTCAGGGCTCTTTTATTGCTGAGGTGGTGTCTCAGTAAGATATGGCTTTAAAGTCCGATGCAGTGGTTCTCATGTTTTAGTGTGCCTTGGCTCACTTGCAGGGATTTTTAAACACGGATTGCTGGGCCTTACCCCCAGGGTATCTGAGCCAGAAGTGCTGGGGCAGAGCCCAAGAATCTGCATTTTTAACAAGTTCCCAGGTAGTGCCAAGGGGGACCACACACTGAGAACTGCTGGCTCTGAATGGTCTCTGGGGAGAATGGACAAGGAGCTGCTGAGGGGGCTATCAGGAGCCCACGTGGTGAGGCTGCCTGCTGGCCAGGAGATGAAGCCAGCTTGGGTTCTGATGGCCACAGTTAGCCCAGTCTCACCCAGCCTGTTCACTGTCAAAGTCACCAACTCAGCAAGGTCACTGGATGTGCTGCCCCGATAGGAAACACCTCAATGGCTCACGGAGACCGAGAATTATCACCGGCGGGCTAGCCACCAGCCTTCCTAGTTTCCAGGGTGCCGTGGGGCTGAACCACAGAGCTCCGGAAAGATGTTCCTTGGGGTAGCTGCTCACACAATGAGTCTCTCACTGGGCAATTGCTCTTTCCTGTGGTCCCTTAGAATCTAGAAAGAATACAGGCTGTTAGCAGCACAGGGACCCAGAGACAATCTAACCAAATGTCAGCTTTCTGTGTCAAGGCCCAGAGGGGAGAAGCCACAGAGCCCGCCTGTGGCAGAGCTAAGACTAGAATCCAGGGTCCCTGATCCCCCATCCACAGCCCTTTCTCTCTGCTTCCGCCCTGTGCTCTCAGGAGTCTCCAGAGCTCCTCTGCCAATGTTCAGCCACTGATAAAGACATCTGCTGGCCTGGCCACCTGGGGCCTTTTGCCTTGAGCAGGTGTCACTGATTAGAAGCTTCTGTTCTGTGGCCAGGGCTCCCAGTGTGGGTGTCACACGCCTGCTGTCATCACCTAAGCTCAAACAGAGCCCCTCCTGGAGCCTGGGCGCCTGCGCTGCCGGGGAGCTTCCTTCAGGTGAGGTGAGATCCATGAAAAGTGAATCCCAGCTGGCTGCCCTGGAGACCCACTGGCCTCCACACCCAGCACTTGGCTATTCACAGCCCTCCTTTGAAAGAGTCACTTGCCAGAGGGCGTTTGCCATGCAAACCCAGCAGTGGTTCCAATCTGATTCTTGAGCCTGAAGTCAGGCAGCTGCAGTGCTGTGAAAGACACAGCTCACTCGCTCCCAAGCTCTGGACCACAGGCTTCCAGCGGTCTCCACGAGCCATTTTGGTATTACATCTTAATAGGCAGAGACAAAACCCAAAGTGGAAATTGCAGAGTACACTTCTGGGTAAAAATATCTATCCACTCCTAGGTGCCCCTGGCCCTCCCATTCCACCCTCCTACCCACCCAAAGGATATGGCTACAAGAGAAGCTCCTCCTTCTAGCAGTCAGTCACTGCCGCATAATACGCTTTTGCTGATCTGCTCATGGAAAAAGACTGCTACTAGTAATGTCAGAGAATCTGGTTCTTTATGAAGCAAACTGTGCCTCAAATCAGAGGTCCCACGTAGATGCTGGCAGAAATCTCCTTAAAGAGGATTCAGGCCACCTTTGGGTTTGGGATTTTGCCAGCTAAGAATATGAAATGTGATTAATGTTAAGCCATGCAGGCAAATTGGCCTGCTTTCCACCCTCTGGTCATGCCCACCTGTACAGCAGGCAAATCATCCCAAGAAAAACCCGTGATCATTACGTTCAGTGAGATGGAGCACCATGTACTGCCCAGCTGTATAACAGAATTACTGCTAGGAGTTAGTGCATAACTTTGTAGCCCCATTTCTCAGATGAGGAACCTAAGTCAGATCTAGAAAGCCTGAGAGGCTTATCCAAGGTCACACAACAAAAGAGTCTGGGCTAACATTCAGTCCTCTTCATCCAGTCCCCCTTACACCCTTTTTAAAACCATATTCGCACAAGCTCTCTTGTTGCCTGACTTCGGGGCAATGATACAGTAAAGAAGGCAGCTGTGTGTTTATTGTGGCCACCCCCAGGAACACTTGTTTTCACTAGACTAAAATCTCTTTATGAAACCGAACTTTACAGTTGTCTTTACATATTCAGTGCTTAGCATATCTCAGTTCACTGCACGTGGTCAACTCAGTTATACGAGTTGAACTGGACCATTAAAACTGGTTTAGACACTCCGATCAAGTTAAAAATTGGATTCCCTAGGAGTTTAAAGTGTTTAATGGAGGCGACTGTTGATTAAGCACTTACTGTGTGTCAGGCATTATTCTGAGAGCTTTACCTGGAATAATTTATTTTTTATCTACCAAACCCCAGGAGGCAGTTTCTAACATTACCCTTATTGTACAGATTGGGAAACCGAGGCAGAGCAGCACCGTGTCACGCCCAAGATTCAAGCCCAGATAACATCACAGCAGAGCCCACCATCTCAAGATGGGGATATCCTGCTTCTGATTAGGCATTTTCTGAATCTGCTCTTGATTAAAAATACAGGCGCAGTCCTAAAGATGCTTTGCGATTAAGTGAGCCAAGTGGCATTTGCTGTTCCTGGTGCACCGTAGAAGCCAGGGGTAGAAGCCTCAAGAAACTTGTCAGAAACATCAGTGCCCTAAGGGACACATCATGCCCATGTACAAGTGGTGCTAATGTTTCCCAAGTGACTTTGCTAAAAGAATACACGATCCATCTGCTAAGCAACAATGAGCTGCCCAGACTGTCAGAAATGTGAGTTGGCCACCCAGAAAGGGAATTCACTAAGAGGAGCCGGAACCAAATCAGGTTGCAGGAGGATGCAGTCACCGCAGCCCTTCAGAGGAAAGTCCTGAGCCTGAGCGGAAGGGGACACAGCAATGAACAGGAACTCAAGTGAGTAATCAGTCCTTCCTCCCTCATCCGAAAGTCCACACAGAAGCCTCCTAAGTAGCACTGATTTGATTGACCCTAATACTCAATTCCATTCTGGTGCAAAGAAGCTGGGGTGGGGTGGGGTGAGGAATTCTCTCCTTCAGAGCAGCTGAGTCAGGGCAACCAAAGTTACAGAGAACAGCAACGACATGACCAGGCATTTGTGTCAAGTCCTGACCACTTGCTTTCAACCCCGAAGCAAGATGTTGGTCTACGCGGTGTTGCAGGCACCAGCGAGGCACACCTGTGTGTTTTCCCATTTCCACTGGTGATAGAGCCTCATTATCTGCCCAGGAACTGCCGTTCCGGACAAGCCAATGCCCACGGACTTGCTGCTGGTTAGTGAGCATCTCCCACGAATCCTTGACTCCCTGGCCTGGTGCTAAGCTGTTGATAAGCTGCAGCCAGCCCTGGCCCTGTTCTTCTGAAGGCACCACAGAACCCCTGGCCACACAAACATCATTCCGCTAGGGGCATGAAGATAGAAGCATAACCATATGAATTCAGATCCGCAAACAAAATTGTGGTTGTGCCTCCGATGTGAAGGTTCTTCGTCTACCTTCAGGGCCAAAGATCCATACCAGTCGTCCTTTCATGGTGTGTGATGCCAACAGCTCCTGGTCAGGCTAAGACTGCTACCCAGCAGACGCCAGCCTTGCTTCTCTCTAAATGTTTTGGAGATGGGAAGAATGGAACATGCAAGAATGAGAGGAATAAGTAGGAAGAGGGGGAGCAGATTTGTGTTTAGACAAGCATGTTGGTCCATCTGTGCTGCTATAAAGGAATAGCTGAGGCTGGGTAATTTATAAAGAAAAGAGGTTTGTTTTGCTCATGGTTCTGCAGGCTGTACAAGCATAGCACCAGCATCTGTTTGGCTTCTGGTGAGGCCTCAGGAAGCTTATAGTCATAGCAGAAGATAAAGGGGAAACAGGCATATCACATAGTGAGGGGGGTGGGCAAGAGAGAGAAGACGACATTTCAGGTTCTTTTAAGCAATTGGCTCTTGCATGAACTGGGTAAGAACTCCCTCACTACTGTGAGGATAGTGCCAAGCCATTTATGAAGAATCTGCCTCCATGAGCCAACATCTCCTACCAGGCCTCATCTCTGACACTGGAGGTCACATTTCAACACGAGATTTGGAGGGGACAAAACATCCAAACCATATCCAACAGGTCAATCCCAAAGGTCGTCTGTTCAAATGCACAAGAGATTTCAAAGGCAAAATTGAGGGGGAAATGCACACTAAATGGTCAGACTGAATGGTTCAAAGCAAGGACCTGGACCACCTACCTCCTGCTAATAGAATGGGACACAGGAAAGGCCTACACTATCATTTTACTTGTCATGTACTAGCTGTAAGACCTGGGGGAATTTTAAAAATATTTCTGAGACTTAATTTATTGTTCTGCAATACTGGACTCATAAGACCTTCCTCATAGAGTTCCTGCAGGACTCACATGCACGGTTCCCAGCCCAGGGTCTGGCCTGCAGGATGTGCTAGGTTAGTGGCCATTCTTACCACCTCTCCCATACAGCACAGGGGTCCTCCCCACTCCCACTGGAGTAGCCAACCCATTCAATACTACCAGCCCTTGGATTTAGGAGAATCACAATTTTCTCCGATAACATCTCTGTCCATAATCTCCAAATTACATTCTGTGAGTTTACTTCTGTACTTGCTTCTCATAAACTCCACAGGCCAAGTGTTCTGGGACCAAAAGGAGCCTAGGAATTTGGCCTGGAGAACGAAAGCCCATCAGCTCACAGCACTGAACATAAGGTGGCTTGACTCCTCGATCAATCAGCCGAATGGCAGGGGACAATGTCTCCACTGGTGTTTCATGAGTTTGCATAGAAGCCAGGAACTGGGTGTGCGGTGAGCTGGGGAGGGCGAGCGTGGCAGTGAGACACGCATCTGCCCTTGGGTCCAGCCCACAGTCTTTTCGTGGGTTCCGAAAGCCTGTGGCCATGACACTGACCCCACAGCCAATGCTTCACTTCAGAGGTCTTTACAGACACCCCAGTTCTCACCTGCTGCATCTGTTTGGAGCCCTCCAGGGGCTCCACGGCCTACCCTACCAGTCCAAGCTCCTCCACTGGGATCCAGAGTGCAGTCATAATCTGGGCCATTTTCACCTGTCCCACTTGATCTCCCCAGTCCCCCATATACGCCCTCACTCCTGGTGTCCACTTTGTCCTACTCCTGGGCATTCAGCCACGCTAGTTTCCTTCCCAGAATCCCCTGCCTCTAACCCCCATCTAGGGCCAGTTCCTGCCCTGCTTCCCCCAGGGGGCCCACAGAGGCAGCAACTTAGTGCTGGGTGAAAAGTACCAGTCAGTAGCTGGGCAAGGGGGGTCAAGCCTGTCATCCCAGCATCTTGGGGGGCCAAGGCAGAAGGATTACTTGAGCCTAGGAGTCAGAGACAAGTCTGAGCAACACAGTGAGATCTCATCTTTATAAAAATATTTTTTAAATTAGCTGGGTATGTTGGTGCGTGCCTGTGGTCCCAGCTACTTGGGAGGCCGAGGCAGGAGGATCACTTTAGCCCACGAGTTCTAGGCTGCAATAAGCTGGGATCATGCCACCACATATGCGTGTGCAATGCAGAAACAGCAAGACCCTGTCTCTAAAAAGAGAAAAAAACACTGGTCAGACAAGCCTGAGTTCAAGCCACATCTCCAAGCTACGGTGGACAATTTACCTAATCTTTCAGTCCTTGGTTGACTATTTGGAAAAAGGTCAGTAATAACAGTACCTACTTCACAAACTGCATGGGGACTAGATAAGATTGTGCTGGTAAGAAATCGCTTAGCAGCTGGGTGTGGTGGCTCACGCCTGTAATTCCAACACTCTGGGAGGCCAAGATGGGTGGATCACCTGAGGTCAGGAGTTCAAGGCCAGCCTGGCCAACATGGTGAAATCCTGTCTCTACTAAAAATATAAAAATTAGCTGGCATGGTGGCACGTGCCTATAATCCCAGATACTTGGGAGGCTGATGCAAGATCTCTTGAATCCAGGGGCAGATGTTGCAGTGAACTGAGATCGTGCCATCGTGCTCCAGCCTGGGCAACAGAGCGAGACTCCATCTCAAATAATAATAAGTATTATTATTATCATTTAGTAAAGTGCTTGGCACACCCTTAAACCTATATGGGAAATCCTATTTTTAGCTTTACTGGAGTTTCTAGACTGGTTTTAGTTGTCTATCTCAACTCTTAAGCCTTCAAAAATGGTAGCTATTAATTATTATTCCCTAACCATTCCAACCTTCTTTTGCATCTCTAGTTTGTTTCATGTCGCTCGGTGTTATTTTGTTTTTTTCATGTCTTAGTTTTGTTTAATTGTGGCCTAATCTGCTTTGTTCAGAAAGGGAGAGAGAGGTGGGAGGATATTCATTTCAATTGCATAGTTTCTTTTGCTAGGAACACAGTGGTTGTATAAGTCAGATTATCTGAGATTGAATTTATTTATCTAGAAATAGGGAAGATAGCACCTGCCCTATTTACTCATAACATTACTGAAGAGAAATAAAATAAAGTCATATATGCACAAGCATTTTATAGCTCAATAGAGTTCACATGCATAAGGAATCTGTTTCTCATTTGTGTAACTGCAATACGCTTCACATGCATAAGGAATCTGTTTCTCTTATTTGTGAGCATTCTGAAAGTAATCTCCATGGAGTTCCCTTGGAAAATGACTCTGAGCACTTTCCGCTCAATGAGGCCTGTGATTGTAATTGTTTATTTCCTAATTCCCAATTGGACCCCTCTGGCTCCTATGGCAATGGCTGCCCAGCAGGGCCAATGACACCCAGCATGAAAGCCCCGAGCAGTGTAGGGGCAAAAGGTGGGGAGGCCCCGCCTGGTGAGAAGAGCTGACGATGCCCTTCCAGAGGCGACAGTGCTACCAACACTGCTCTGTCATCCCAGACTCAATTGTCACAAGGTGGCAATGACAATCGCTACATATGCTTGCAATTATATGGCATCAACAAGCTTGTTCTGCCCGGGCCTCTTTGATCTATCATTTAATCTCATGTGTAGGATGACAGGGAAAGACTTCTAGAAACCCCACGGAATCAAAGAATCACAGAGTCGGAGAACCAAACTTGGGCAAACCTTCAGCAAGCCTTGCCAAGCCAACCGCATCTGATCCTGCAGGACATGGAGTCTAAGGACACAAAGATGGATGTGCCATGTCCTTCCTCTTAAGCACAGCGGAGAAGGCAGACATGGTTATGCATGCATGGTAGGAACTGCGACACCACAGACCCCAGAGGAGGCAGGCACAGAGGTACTGAGGCCAACAAGGAAGCTTCTGGTAGCTAAAAAGGGTAGGCGGAGGGAAGGCAGACTAGAAAATTATGTACAGCCTTGCATGTCTTGCTAAGGGATCCAAACACCATCTCCACACAATGACCCATCTCTCTTCTTCCTCCCTAACTGGTAAGGATGTTTCTCTTTGCTGCTGTTTACTTTTATCCAGGCAAAAATCTGAGAACGAGAGTAAACAATTATGTCAACCCCAAAGTGTGGGAACCCTGGAGAGAGGGCTTGTGTCAACCTTGCACGAGTTCTATGTGGGGTCAAGGAATGAGGGGCCGGCAGGCAGAGGTTTGGGGACTGAGGACACTGTCCCCATGTCCCGCATGATAGAGTGCTTAGGAAGCAGCTAGGAACACTCTTAACATAGTCTTAAAGTTCCTAGTCTTAAAGCTGCACCATCTCTAGAGGGCGGGATGGCTCATCATTTCCTTTCTGGCTTTCAAATGCCTTCTGGTATTTACGTCCTTCCTGATCTTGTCCCAAAATAATATATCCTAAAAATAACCAATGAATTAAATTTTTCTCATTCATCTATCATGACACAGAGGGCTCTGCACCTTCATCAGAATTGCAGTGGGTGTGCAGGGGGTTAGCATTGTCTGAAAACGTCCCCAGGGGATTCTGATGTGCCCAGGGCAAGAGCCACTTGCACCGGGTGGTTTAGAATCGTGGCAAGCGGACTTGGATCACACTTCAGACACATCTTCTCATGACCAGCCCACGAGCGAGTGTGACGGCACATCCCAGAACAAAACGCCGGCGCCTTTTTTCTCCATGGCAACATTGGCACTTATCTGCTCAGATGAATGTCCCCATGCCGACTGACTCATCTGGCAGAAAGACAAATCCACATGGCCAGCCAGGAGCCGACCCACAGGACCTCTCGGTGAACGCCATGGGACATCTCTGACAAAGCAGGCTTTCCTCCTTGTGGTTCACTGTGACATCCTCATATTCCAGGTACATAACGTGGCCTGGAGGTGGCAAGTACAGGAGAGCAAAGCAGTCGGCTGGGGGAGAGGCATTTTACAACTCATCAAAAGGTGGCTCCTCGAGGCCACGGCCAGGCCTTTGCTCCCTGTTCTCACAGTTCAGGGGACATGGCTGCTGCCCTGCCAGTAATTACTGTTGGATGAATAGATGATTAAATGACAAGCAACATTACATTAAAGGACAAGCAGATTTCACAGTTTGTGTGAAGTCTCTTTCATTGGAAGCCTCAGGCGCCGGGTCATTCTCTGCCTAACTTGCTATTTCTTCACTGGCCACCTGTATGTTATGCCACCATGTGTAAGGAGGATTGCCCTTTGGAGGGACCATTCTTCTCACGGAAAGCAGTTCCTCTGTAGTGGGAGAAGCATGGAATCTAGAGCCAGAAAATCTAAGTGCACATCCTTTCTTTGCCACTTACTGGTTATGTGATCTTGAGCAAGTCATTTCATTTCTTTCAACATAATGACTTCCATATTCATAACACAAAGGAACTAATGAACCAGGGTTGAAAGAATGAAAATCACATATGGAAGCATTTTGCAGTGGCAAAACATGCTGGTTATTATTAAACCAGAAAGCAAAAATGATGGCAAAACAAAAGTTTATAAAGGCAACGCTACTACTGAAGATTCAGCATCAAGTTTCTTCTTCAACATGAAGAAAACGTGCATCAAGGATCTGATGTTAGAACCTTGCCTTGTGGTTAGTTATGAACTCATGGTCTCATAACCACATGGAAGAATGAACGAATGGTTGTTCCTCTTTTATCTGCTGTAAGTTATATAATGGTGCTTCTAAACCTAGAAAACTAATGAATAATTTTCATATGTATTTTTGTTTCTGTGACTGTTTTTAAAAAACATTTTGTGGATTAACTGGTTCTAATTAAATTAAATAAATTATTACATTATCGATAATGCACAAACAGAATAACTATTAATGAACATTACCTATCCCATATTAATAATTATTTTAACTTATGCCCCATTTTTAAGGACAGTTTTCACCCTAAAATCAAATTTTAACATGTTGTAAATTTCTGTCCTCCTTTTATATTGCCTTTTCATAATCTCTCATGGACTTAATACATGAAGCACCACAAGTCAAAAGACAAGTAAAGGTCAAAAGATGACAAAGTCTTCACTGGGTGTGACAGTAACTTACTAAAATCAGTCTCTGTAGGGGGCATTTCGTTTGCTGTAATTATATTTCCTTTTGAAATTTCACTGTTTGATCGTTTCTTTGGGTACTTTGTCTGTAATTAAAGCATTCAACCATTAGGAGGCAGTAGTGCCATGATCACGCTATGTTCAAATAAGCTGTGTAGAATAGATAATTTCTTAGTTGAGAGGGAGACATAACTTTTTCTTCCTTTTTTTTTTAAGAACTCTATGAAAGGGGCCATAATTCAACAGTACTTAAAATTCACTTTAGTTTTTAATAGTTAATATAATATTGAACAGTTTTGGAACTTAGTACTTCACCCTTAAATACTCACTACTTAACTGTTTTTCTCCAAAAACTGAATGCAGTGTTTATCTCAGACTCAGTGTGAATCCTGAGCTTGGATTCTAACACTTGTTCTTTTAGCTTTTGGACTTTAGGCCTATTGTTTGAACATACATTGTGGGTGTTGGTCCCTAGTTATCACAGCTGTGTCCTAGAACCACAAGAATTTCATTTTCTTGCTAAGCTCTTGGAGATCACTAGGGGAGAAGCCTTTGCTTGATTTTCTGGCTGTTAGATTAGCAAAAAGGCCCTTTCGCATTTACTGACCCATCTCCCAGGCAGAAGGGAAAAGTGACAGACAGGTCCAAACGTATGGGCAGCAAACACTACGTATCTTACATGGAAGAAGTGACATTCACTCTGTCCCTATGTGGTTCCCTTAGTAATGCCTTTAACTCAGGATCAGATGCAAACTGTTTTAAAACTGTTTTACATTAATAAAAGGGCTTTCATCTTTCATTGCAGAACAGTACATCTTGAAAACAGCATTTAGCCAGAGAGCGAGGCAGGGTTTTAAACTCGCATCTAGAGATTCCCTCACTAGAGGCAACCAGGGCTGGGACCACAGCACTCTGGTGTTGGTTGGCCATGAGCACGGTCCCTTCCCAGCCCCCTTATGCCTGTGGCCTGCAACCTCAGCCCCAGCGTGTCTGCAGATCAACCCCCACAGCCCCTGGAAGGAGTCACACTTTCATCTTCTGATTTTGCACAGGAAGACATCTTTTAGCAAATCAAATAATAGTGTCGTACTCCATCTTATTTGCACATTTTATTTGTGTTTTGTTTCATTTTAGAATAAATTTGGATTATCCTGATCAGATTTGCAAGGCTGGGCAGGGGAGGCCTTAAAATGACTCACTCTGTAAAAATGAGTTAAAAATATTTTAAGCTTCAAAAACATATAATCACAGTATGGAATGAACCAAATTTGTAGCCAGAGTAGCTGTGTGAAGGTACATGTGTCCCATGATCCAGATCAGCGAGGTACTTTTTCTTTCCATGGCTGTGTGACTCATGGTCATTCTGCTGTGCCTGGCTCAGCTGCGGTGGGGCACTCGCTTCTTTGCGGGGCAGGGAATTCTACCGCCAGGCAGCTCCACTTGCTTGGAAACCCTTCCTTATGGGCCAGTACTGGCCCCATTGCCATCTTCACCCATAAGTCCCCTCTGTCACCTTGAGTAAGTGAGCACACCCTCTCTCTGCCACCGACAAGCAGAGTCTTAAAAGCAGCTTTCTCCCCTCACTTGGGTTTCTCAGGCAAAGCAGAACGCCTTCCTCACGTGGCCTGCCTCGTCTCAGCCACCCTCTTCCGGCTGTGCTGTGGGTGAAGGCACTTCAGACTGTCTCCAGCACTAAGTGCAGCATGCCAGTGAGGCCCAGCTAGCGCCAGAGGCAGAGCGATGGGATGCCTGCAATCAGAGCTCTCTGGCATTCCTATCTGCCTCTGCTACTCACTCACAGTGTGACGTGGGGAATGTCAACACCTCTGTGCCTTGGTTAGCTGATCATTTCACAGGTCATTGCTAATAAACTACATTAAATCATATGAGATAGGAACATATAGTACATGCCCTGTACAGTGACTGGCACACAAGCACGTTCTCTGTAACTGGCTAATACAGAACCCCACCGTATCCACGGGGATATGTTCCAGGACCCCCAGTGGGTGCTCAGAACCTGAGAGTATGGGCCCCCATATGTACTATTTTTTTTTGTATATGTACCTACCTGTTATAAAGTTTAATTTATAAATTACTCACAGTAAGAGATTATCCACAACAATAATAAAGCAGAATAATGATCGCAATATGCTGGAATACAAGTTATGGGACTATGTCTCTCCTTGTTTCTCAAAACACCTTATTGTTCTTACCCTTCTTCTTGTGATCTGTTGAACTCATCACCAAGATGGCTGTAAGTGACTAGCAGGCAGGCAGTGTAGACAGTGTGGATCTACTGGACAAAAGGATGATTCGGATCCCAGGACAGATGGAGTGGGACAGTGTGTGATTTCATTAAGCTTCTCAGAATGGCATGCAATTTAAAATGTATGCATTGTTTATTTCTGGAATTTTCCATTCAATATTTTTGGGCTCTAGTTGCCTGACCACAGGTAACATACCATAGAAAATGAAACCGTGAATACTTAATCCTAAGTGAAGTGAAACAGAGACCACTTAATCCTAAGGCCCAACGGGAATGCAACAAAATCACAAGACCTCAGGTCAACCCAAAGTGGCTTTTCACAGACGCAACACTGTGGTCTGGCGGCCCTGGGTCTGGTGGTCAGCACAACCGGTTAAGTCCTACGCCATCTCAGCAGTTTACTGATTCTCTCATGAAATTAGTTGAGCACATACTAATGGTGCTCAGGACCATCAGGACCAAAAAGATCAGTTAAGACAGCTGCCGACCATGAGGAGTCTAGCACGGTAGACAGACATCCCCAGCAATGAAGCCCGGCCAGTGTGGCAGGTACAGCTACAGGTACAAGCAGGGGCTGCAGGAGCATGGACAATGCTGGGGTGAGAGAAGGCTTCCAATGGGAGACGCCATGTCTGGCCAAAATCCAAACAAAAAGACAACCACAGTTCCCATCACTGACCCTGACATCAAGACCCAGCTGAGCAGGCAGCAGGCCTGGACTCTGGAATGTCTAAGTCCATCAGGGTAATGCTTGCCACTGTCCCCACTGCTGGCTCAAAGAAAACTCCAGAGAGGCTGCACAAGGCCTGGCCCGGGGCCACCCAGCGCCCTGCCCAGCCTGGGGCCCTTGCATCTTCCGAGCTGAGATGGGCTTGCCTGTGGCACAGAGTTCTAAACCGTAGGCAGGTGTCTTTGGTATAAATTCAGAGCCCTCTGCTTCCTCTGCCCACTCATAACTTCACACTTTTCCCCAAGCTGCCTTTGCCTGGAACAGCTTCCCTAAAAGAAACATGAAGCCTCTTCTCTTTTTCTCTTTCAAAAAAATTAATTTCCTCCGAGCCCATCTGCTCTAGAAAGCCATCCAGATATAATGGCTGCTCTTCCCCTCCGACAGGCCACAAGGCCAGCAAACATCACGGCACCTCAGGTGTCCCTAGTCCTGCAGATGGACATTACTTCCTGCCTATCTGTCCTGCAGGAGCAGGGGAATGAGGCAGGCAAGGCTGCTACAGCTGCTACAGGGGAATGAGGCGTCAAGGACTGAAGGGGGATGAAGGGCGTCCCGCAGCCCCAGTGACCAGTCAAGGCAGGTGCGCTGAGGCAGGGAGGGATGGAGAGCAGGAGTCCTGGGTTCACAGCATCGTTCCTCCCTTACCCAGCATGTGACCTTGGTGGGCAGGGTGTTCTACCTTCAAGTGTCTGCGCTTTCTCATCTGAACACCAGGAGGCCTGACGAGAGAAGAGGAAGACAAGTCTCCCTTCCCTAGAGGCTGGAATCAGGAGGTGATCCCTTCTCCCTGAGACTGGCACAACTGCTCTTCCATCTACAGCCAGGCAAGTAAAACGTTAATGTTCTCAGTCTATAAGTAGTTCCTGCTGTTGCAGATAAAATTAAATGGCATGGCTATTTTGGTGGAGAATCAGGTAAAAATGCTGAAAAATAAACTCCCCATCAAATGCTAGTCCCCTCCCCCAAACAACATTCTTTTTTTATGCCCATTTGGTATTTGTTTTTAATTCTGGCTGATTGTCAATTTTAAAACCTGATGCATAGAGAGGCTTGCTATTCCGGAGGCGTTATTTTAAGATGAAACAATGTAAATTCTGACTTTGGATGGCAGATGGCTGGCAGTTCACTGTTTGGCAAACCAACTGGTATGGTATGTTGGAAGTTCAGAGCAGCAGGAATGCGGCTCCATTGGAAACCACCACAGATGCTCGCAGGGAGCGGGGGAGGGGTACAAGCTGGTCAGGAAATTAAGAACAGTACTCTGAGCTCAGAGGGGAAAAAAGATGATAATTAGCTGAAAGTTTGCTTCTTCCAGTCTTGACTTTTTTTTTTTTTTTTTTGGTTTCTTTATAGTAAACCAAGAGGGCCCTTAGAAGTCAGCACAGGGAAAAGCTTCTAATTTTGCTTCCTATCTGTCTGTTTGGCAAAGCTCAGCCTCCATGAGATATTCAAAAGTGGGGACAAAGCAGATAAAGAGAATATCAAATGTGTTATATAAGCGAGAGGTGCAAATAAGGAGCCTAACTCCCAGCTGATTTTTAAGATCAATTAATGAATGATATTTTGGGAAGGAAAGATTCACAGTTTAGGAAAAGACCCACACACATGAAATTGACAACTCCAATGTTTCTGCATCCGGGGATTTCCCAAAACAAAGTTGGAGGGAAGTAATATCTACTGTGCATTTCAATTACAGGCCAAGATAGTACACGTGATACTTGGCACGTCCATCTGTGGAGGGAATGAACTCTGCCCAAATTCACCCATCAATTAAGGTCTGTTCAAAGTCAATGAAGATACAGAACGCTTTTACAAAAGGTCACTCACACTGCAAACCACAAATTGTCAGCCTCTTGTCAAGTGGAATGTCAAAACAACTCATTAGAACAGGAACTCTTGATATTGTTTGGTGTATGAGAATTGGGTTATTTTTCATTTCCTCCAAATTCTTACCATGGCTGGAAGGCAAGTGGGAAAGGTTTTGCTATTGGTCCCACAATTGTGTTCCTCGGTCACTGAAAGTGAATAGGAAGTTAAATGGCCAAGTGTGATGGCAATTTGCCACGGATGATTTTGAGACACAACAGCATCTCCCAATCTACTCCTGTAATCGGGGTGCTCTGTTGACACCTTTGACGCCCCAGGAGCGTGTGTTGATGAATCTGCAGAACAGCAACAACTCCATCCGGGGTGTTCAGCGATGGCAATTTAACCAAATCCAAAGCACCGCAGTCTGATTGGCTGAATAAGTCATATGGGCAGGGAAGATTCAGATACTATATTACAATCAGGTGTTCTGGCCAGAAAAACCAGCTAATTCCAGTTCTAATTCATAGCATAATTGCTCATCTGGACCCTGAGTGATGACCAAAGGGTCTGTGGGTTTTTAAAAAATTGCAGAAGTGTGTGTGTGCCATTTTCTCTGGCAGAACATGGTAAGGTCTAGAGAAAGGGAACACTTCTCTCTGTCCCCTACTCCTACTCTCAGTTAGGTAAGTACAAGTGCTCTTTTGTTTTTTATTTTGTTGGTTTTTGTTGTTGTTGTTGTTACAGGGTCTTACTTTGTCACCCAGGCTGGAGTGCAGTGATGCAGTCATGGCTCACCGCAGCCTCAACCTCCCAGACTCAAGCTGTCCTCCCGCCTCAGCCTCCCAAGTAGCTGGGACTACAGGTGGGCACACACCATCACAACCGGTGCACGTGTGTGTGTGTGTGTGTATGTGTATGTGTGTGTATGTATATGCGTATGTGTGTGTGGCGATTCCATCTTGCTATGTTGCCCGGGTTGGTCTCAAACTCCTGGGCTCACGTGATCCTCCCACCTCTGTGTGTCTTCCTTTCAGCAAACATTTAGCACCTGTGAGGCATAGTTCTCAGCACTGGGGGCCCCTGAAGGCTACGCAGATGTGGATCCTGCCCTAAAGAGCTTTACAGGCTAAGGGTACTACTAAGGTGGGAACATACATGGTCACGCTACAATACAGGCACGGTAGGGCCTGAAGGGAAGATATGATCACATGCTAAGGGAACTCCCACTTCCTAGTTCCTCCAGATGGTGCTATGTCTAGGCAGGTAAATTTGGAGGGTAGGTCCCCACCCAGTCTGATGTGTTCTTCTCACATGCTAGGTTGGCCTAATGGGTTCCAGAGGGAACACTGTTTCCAGGCTGTGCTTTTATCTTATGGACTGGAAAAGCATGCCTGACATGGCCATGTTCCCTCCCTGGCCAGTTGCCAAAGAACCTGGTTCAAAGGCCTATGAAGGAGCTGGATCAGGATGGCTCTCCCAGTGGGAAAATGAACTAGCAACTGCAGGGCTTCGCGTACCCAAGGACCTGGAAGACAAAGGAATCTAAGGAGAAAGGATGAAAGTAATAAGAGAGTGGACATTTCTGGGGTAAAAATGTTTTGCTCACCAACCACCAAATGGGAACCACACCAGTGGCTGAGGCTGGCGAGGGTCACTGAATTAATTTCTTATGAGTGTTCTTTACACCAAATGGATCAAAAAAATTGTTCCCCAAGATGCTGCAAAAACAGCATGTCCTTCTGTTGTTTCACAAATGACATTTAAGCAGCTGAGTGTATTGGGGAGGGAGGCAGGGGCAGGAACAAGAGCAGGAGAGCTCGGGCCAGGAGGGAGGGAGGGAAGTCAGGGGCAGCTCCTGGTGGTGCAGGGAGTCTCATTTGAAAATTGACAAGGAGGAAAAAGGCAGGGACTGAAGACCAGGGAGGAAATCAGGACCAGTAGGCGGCTCGAGCTTGATTTTTCAGCCTCTAGAGCAACAATTTGCAAAAGGGTCCTCATGCGAGACCACCCTTCTCTTAGGAGAAATTGGTGGGAGAGAAAGAAGAGGGGGCCTCCCTGTGGACCCTGGACTCTAGGGGGACTGCTTGGAGAGAAAACAGTGGAGGTCACCTGTGAAACTCAGAAAGGGGATGGAGCAAGAGATGTCTCAGTGGCCTCCCCTCCCATACCCAGTCCCACCACCCACATCGTTAAAGATCCAGGCTCAGTTCTTTTTTTTTGCTTATGGTATGACTTTGGGAGGGAATTTCTGATTTAGTGGCTGCAGCTAAATTAGTATCAAGAAACATGTCCTCAACAATGCTGGAGGAGAAAGGGAGGATGCTTGCTCATGGCGCAGGGGCAGGAGCAAGTACTAATCACAAAGCACTTCTCTTAGCAAAAGGGCCTGTTTTCATTGGCAGGAATGCTGCCAAGTAAGGGCAGTATTTTCTGAGCATCTGCACGGCAGGCACTAGGCACGCTGTATATAGTGTGGTATTAATCCTGCTGCAACTCAGTGGTGCAGAGCTTTTTAATATCCATTTTACAGAGAGGAAAACTGGGGCTCAGAGAGGCCAGCTGACTAGCCAAGTCTCACAGCAAGTGAGGACAAAGCTGGAATGGGAAACTGGGCTTCTCTCACTCCCAAGTCCAGGATTTTTCCTCTGCTTCCTGTGGACAAAAGATGAAAACAAAACGAAACAATGACAGGAGAGAGGAGGGAAGGAAGCCATATGGATGATGAGAAGGAAACAATTTCCCTTTCCAGGAAATGAGGGGGAAGACAATGGGAAGGAAGAAACAACAAAACCAGATAAACCCACACAACTCTGAAGGATGACAGTGTGATGTTAAAAAGTTGAAATTTTAAAACAAATAAGTTAGGGAGACATTTTTCACATTATAAAAATCATATTTATTTAACAGTGATTTTCTTAAGAGTTACTTTGAGTAGGTGGCTCCCTCCATTTAAATAAAAGTCTTTCATTAGAAATGCTTTTTGTGTTTTGTTGTGCTGTGATTTTCAGAGACAGGAGTTCCTGAGAAGGCAAACATCTGAAGAGGCCTCCACCGTCTCAAGTATGCTCTTCCAGAAGTGCTTGTGTTTGCGTCCGGAGTTTGCAGCCTTCAGGAATCCTCATAAAGTACAAGGACAGGCTTGCACCCCTAACACCCAGGACATATGGGTCTTACCCATAGTAATGGGAGAATGCAAAGGGAAGTTACCTATTTCAAAATTTTGCCCTGGGCTACAACCACGTAAAAGTGAGTTACAGCTGAAAACAATGAAAGAAAAGACTTAGAACCCCAAGTCCCAAGCACAAGTCTCCCAAACAAAAATTTAATAAACTTTGGAGACAGACCCTAGAGTCTTTTGGTGGAGGCAGATGTAGGCATGATTAATATGACTTGTAACTGCTAAGGCAGTCACTGAGCTTGGCTACATCTTCCCCAACACAGTGCATTTCAAAAGGCCTGTTATCTCCGGAAAGGTTGCATTAAGTGTCTCTGGTAATTATGTCTCCAAGAAACAATTCTCCTCTCCTCATTAAATGTTTCAGTGGGTGGCCCTGCTGAAGGCCGAACTTAACCCTGGAGCTACAGAGCCCAAGAGGGCAGGGAAAGGGGCCACCAAGGAGTTGTCCAACTCTATCAGCCAAGGTGAGGCTGTTTATTGGGTTGAAAACTGCTTTAATTAGAGGCCTAGGCAAAGAAGCAGAGTAGTGACTGCTGTATAAGTGACTTGAAGAGATAAAGGTACTGGGAGTTGGAGGCTTGCCCAAGTCCGTTCCACCCTGGTCTTGGTTTGGAGTGGCAGGCGTGAACTCTAAAGCCAGTTCCACATTTGCAACTCATTATCTCTATGCCCAGGCAGCTGAGAGCCACTCTCCCCAACTAGAGGGTGGACTCTTGCCAGATCTGACCCAACAGCACGTCACTGTCGCCCAAACACATATCTTCCAAATAAACTGCAAATAGGATGTGATACCAGAAGCCCAGAGTTGTGCCTGCTTTGGAGCTGGAGTTCTAACCCAGAGGTAGACAGGTTTGTGTCATTCCACAAACATTGATCAAATCCACGCTGTGCACAGAACAATGTGTGAAGAGGCTGGAGCTGCACTGTCCCTAGGAACTCGAAATGAACCTGTCCAGGGCCTTACTGCCGGGACTACAATCAAAATTGAGCAGATAGAACTAACAGAGATGAAGGAGGAGGATGGACCAGATAAAAGTGGAGGAGGGAAACAGGAACAGGACATCTCGGAGAGCCAGCACCTGTGGGATGCAACAGAAGATGAACCGGCACTGTAAGGTTAGAAAATCCATATGAGCGAATCCTCCTTCCCGAAACTCAGGACCACTATTCACAAGAAAAGGCAACCTTTGCAAAAGGGCCTCTGTCCGAGACCATCCTCCAACTGAGACCACCCTCCTCTTGCGGGGCAGGAGCTTGGTGGCAGCAGCTGAGGAAGTAAAAGGAGAAGCCTCTCTGTGGCAGTAAATATACAGGTCAAACTCATACAAAGCTGAAGAAGGATTAGAAGGAGAAGGAAGAGAAGGAGAAGGAAAAGGAGGAGGGGGAGAAGAAGAGCATGCCTACTGATAATGAATGCACGCCGAAAGTGGACCCAAAAGACTACCAAACTTGCAGCATGTTACTTTAAAATGAATTAAAGTCCTTTAAAAATGATATAAGACCTGAAATAATATTAAAACATAATGTTAGCAATGAAGACTAAACTAGAAGGAACACAAAGGCCAGTACATAAAACAGAAGATGCTGAAAAGAAATGAGAGGTGAAAAAGATAAGTTTTTTAAAATCAAGAAAAAAAAAGATAAAAAGGAACTCAGAGAAAGGGACAAATACTGAGAATAGCAAAGAAGATCCAGTCAATGGAGAAGAGGAGTCAGCTCCTGATAAAGAAAACCAAGTGAAGGAGACAGAAAAATGTTAAAATACGTAACTCGAGACAATTTTCCTGAATTTAAAAGAAATTAATTAAAAAGCACATCACATACTTGAGACTATCAATCTATGGACAATTTTTTCATAGATCAGGGTGGGGATGGGGGTGGGGGGATGGGGAATGATTTGGGGATCAAACTGTTTCACTTCAGATCATCGGGCATTAGTTATATTCTCATAAAGAGTGTACAACCAAGATTCCTTACACATGCAGTTCACAATAGGGTTCCTGCTCCTATGAGAATCTAATGCTGCTGCTGATATGACAGGAGTCGGAGCTCAGGCAGTAATGCTAGCTCACCGCCTTCTGTGCCACCAGGTTCCTAACAGGCCATGGGCTGGTAAAGGGGGTTGGGGACCCCTAGGCCATATGATCTGATAATGCAAATATAAAACAACCCCAAAAATTAGGGGGAAAGAAGAGAATAGGGGTGGTAAAATGTTTAACTGTTTTCAGTAATCATCACTGATGCTACAGCTTTGTTACTATTGTTATTGAGACTACTGTAATAATTATAGGATATTCTAATTCTAATTCTGTATCTTTAAAAACAAGACTTGCCAGGCGTGGTGGCTCACACCTGTAATCCCAGCACTTTGAAAGGCTGAGGTGGGCGGATCACCCAAGGTCAGGAATTTGAGGCCAGCCTGGCCAACATGGTGAAACCGCCTCCACTAATAATAATACAAAAATTCGCCGGGCATAGTGGCACATTCCTGTAATCACAGCTACTCAGGAGACTGGGGCAGAAGATTCGCTTGAATCTAGGAGGTAGAGGTTGCAGTGAGCTGAAATAGCACCACTGCACTCCACAAGAGTGAAACTCTTTACAAAAAGAAAAAGAACCAAGATTCTTGGTTTGGAAGAAAGGAGATACAAATGCAATATACAACTTGGGTGAAAACTATTCAGTTCTGAATTTGAGTCTGAAATACCAGTTTGAACTCACACAGTATTTGATATACCCCTCCTCCCCAACATACATACCACACATTGTATGCTGTGTCCATTGGAAAAACTAGAAATAATGACCGAGCCAAAGCAATAAGCATCCATCCTGCCCCACCTGTGGTCTTGAAATACTTTTTGCTTATAAAACGAAACCAGATTTCTTGGAGAAATGGTGGAATCCAGGTCTGGGGCAGGAAACAGATGACACTGAGCTTGGAGTATCTTTCTATCCAGATGGTAAAGATGATAGGAAAGCTCCTGAGGCCATGGCAGAAGGACCCCAGAGCCAGTGTGAAGGAGCGCCAACTGGCCAGAGACGGGAAAATAGGAGTTTCAATAAAGATAATAATTGCAATGGATTTACCCATCAAATATGTGTAAACCTGTCAGTTCACAATATTATTGAAAAGGACCTAATTGGCTAAGTCTTAAAGATGACAGGAAACCAAGTCAATGTCCTCAAAGTGGGTAGACAGAAAGAAAGCATTAAGCATGTACTCTGACTTCCCTATAAGATCTGACCCACTGAGTATCCAAATGGAACATGACATGGAAGCTCCTTAGAAAAGTGTTCCAACTAATAAATGAAAAGAATTTTATAGAGTTGGAATTATACTATTTTGCAACTCTCAGTAAATCAATGGATCTGTGCCTTGAGCATCGCTGGCTGTTAACGTGAAAAGGAGCAAAAACCGTATAGTGTAGGTTTCCGGATGAAAAGCACACTGCTTTGTTAAAGAGATAGACTTGGGTCTGGTCCACACCTCTGGATGCAGATGCCAGTGTGCAGGAAATACAAAAGACAGAGGAGCTGCACAAGCATGCTAGCTTATGGGGATCTGCAGATTCAAAACCCACAGGAAGAAAGGAAGGGATAGAGGGGAAGCAGCAGGTTTTTAAGGAGACTTCAAAGACACATCATCTTTTTTTTTTTTTTTTGGCAAGGCTCAAAAACAGTAGCAAGGAACCTGCATACTGTCTTCATCTGTTCGGGCTGCTGTAACAAAATACCACAGGCTGGTTGGCTATTAAAGAATTTATTTCTCACAGTTCTGGAGGCTGGGAAGTCCAGAATCAAACAGATTCTGTGTCTGGTGAGAGACCGCTTCCTTTCTTACTGTGTCTTCACAGAGCAGAAGGGGCAAAGGGTCTCTTTACGAGGGTACTACTCCAATTTATGAGGGCTTCACCCTCATGACGGGATCACCTTTCAAAGGCATCATCTACTAATCCCATCACCTTGGGGGTGAAAATTTCAACAAAGGAATTTGAGGGAGACATAGCATTCAGTCCACAGCACACACCTGGGTGACAAATCCATAAAGAAATGCATAGAGGTGGCTGCTGTAAGAGTTGGGACCGGTGAGGAGCTGTGACTATGGTGGGGCAGATGGAGGAGGGGCTTTTGGGGGATTGGCAAAGTTATGTGGTAACAAGGGTATTTGCCTCACATAAAATTATGAAGTCACACATTTGCTTAATATTACTTTCTGTATCTCTCTCTCTTTTTTTTTTTTTTTTACAACAAAAAGATGAAAAAAACTTTTTTAAAGGTCTTCCTTTCCTGTAAGATCTGCGCCACTGAGTAACCAAATGGAAAATGATATAGACCCTCTGAGCTTGAAGTAACAAAAGCCAAGAGAGAAGGCTGCCAACTACCCTTACCAGCAGTGAACATCCAGACCCCCTGGTGCTGTGGCTGCCCAGCCCTCACAGCATAGACCACTTAGTCCCAGCTCTCTGGAAAAATGAAGGGGCTTCAAGTCAATGGTGTAGCAGTCTGGGTGGCTGGTTCCACTCTGACCATGGTACCGTAAAGGACCTGGGCTGCTACTAGATTCCTTGCAAACAGGTCCCTTCTTCAATTCCAGCTCCAGTATTGAATACCAGTTTCCTAAGGCTGAGACTCCAGGAACCCAGTGCCTGTGAAACTAGGTCATTTCTTATCTCCAGACCTCCAAGGAATCTCCAGGGCTCCACTCTGAACCTCAGTCCACTGATGTCTGGCCCTCCCTGATACGGCATCTGCCTGGCTAGACCTCTGGCCACCACCTGCTTCTGCAGCCCCTCATCCAGGACTACCAACAATCCTCTGCCTTCCGAGGGCACCCATGTGGCATCTGAAGCTACTAAGATCCCAGCAGCCAGGTCGTTCAGAAGCTACCACTTTGCAAGAGCCACCCTGACTGCCTGACCCCAAAGAGGGACAGTCCTTCCGCAGCCCAGGCCTTTCCCTGTCACATATGTTCTGAAGAAATACATCCATGGGGTGAGCCCACTCCTCCAACTTCACTGCAGTTCTTTTCCTGTGACACAGCATGCCACCCAAGCCAGGTTTTCTGTTCCTTACACGTGACTCAGAAATCTCCAGAATTTGGAAACACCCTCGGACACAGCATTCTTTCTAATGACTTCATTTGCTTTGGGTTGGAAATTAAGAATCAAAGAAGTGATGGCCTAGTGGGTAGATGGCATATCTCTCAGTGATAAAGTTTGCACCAGAAATTGGGAGTCTCTGACAATGACTTTCTCCTTCTTTTTCTCCATTCATCCATGGCTGTCATCTCTTTGCAAACTCGCATCAATAGTCAGCACTTTCATGCAAGCTGCCATGGCCTCTGGGCCAGAAACTGGGTTGGGCAGGGAGAGGTGGCACTGGAAAGGCTGGGTGCATCCTGGTGTTGTAAGTTGGTAAAAGAGGTGCATGGAACCATGCCCTGACACAGTGAAGAGTTATGGGCTACCACAGGTTAACGGTATGTTAAATATCAATGAAGAGAGTACACGATGCTGCTGACACACACAAACCAAAAGCCGTAGAGTCTGTACACGCATATACGCAGCCTTTCCTCTTCTGGGAACTTATTCTAGGGAACTAACCATGGATGCATGAAAAGATTCAGCTACAAGTATGCTCATCACGGCAGCATTTCTGAGCAGGAAATGTTGGAAGCAACCCAAATGTCAAACAATACGAAAGTGGTTAAATAAGCTATGGTATATCCATTCAACAAGACTACGTAGTGACAAGAAGAATATAATAAAATAACATTTACTGGTAAGAAAAGATACTCATGAAATATAAATCACTGAAAATACATGTTACAAATATTTTTCACTGATAATATTTTCACTGATGCATTTGTAATCATTCTGATCTGATTTCACTGATCAATATTTCACAAATATACTGATCCTATTGTTTCAGGTATTTATTTCCACAGAGAAAGGAACAGAAGCATACATACCAAAATGTTTTAAAATATGATTCGAAAAGGTACTATTATTGTCTTTTTGCTTATCTGTGTTTTCCACAATAAACATACATAAATTGCATAATCGAAAATTAAAACAAAATTCTGTTCCTCCAGAAAGACCTTAGAAACTTACCTGATTCTCTCACTTACTCATTCTTGCTGTGTGTCCTCACATTTGTGTGTTTAGGGTGTGTGCTACCCTTAAGTCTTGCCAACAATGTGGATTCCACCAATTTAGAGATCAAAACTATAGCAAATGCATTATAATTCAACTACAAGCTTAAAAAGACATTCAGTGAGCTAACTTTTCTACATACTAGAAGACAGGCTTCCCTAAGTGCAAGAAAATCTTCATTCAGGGCTTAAAAACAAAAAGCAAACAATAAATTTAAACTCCAATGCTAACCAGATTCACAAAACAAAGTGCTATTTCATGATTACCATATTAGCAAACACTGTAAACAGTAATAGGAGCTGGGGCTGGTAAGGTTGTAATAAGATACACTGCAATGCAGGGCACACACTTTTAAAAGTTAATCCACTGGAAAAAGAAAAAAGTCCATTTTAGCTCGCTTGACAGCACTGCTTTCCTTCCATAATAAGATCCTTTGTATCCTTAAAGTCCTTTGCTTCATCTTTTTTTCTTTATATTTTCTGAAATGTAAGTTTCCTACATGACACAAGACATGGAAAATGTCTGGTTGTTTCTCCCTCTATGTCTATTATTGTTTTGTGTGAGATTCAAAATAATTTTCCAAGTGGAACCCTGTCCTCTGCTGGGCATCTCAGGATGTAGACAGGTGGCGGTGGGCAGGAACGGGGACAGAGAGGGAGAGTCCCTATTCTCCTCTTCCCTCCATCTGCAGCCCAGTCTGTGCTCTCTTCTTCTACCAAACATGCTTGAGTGCCTAAAGGAGAAGGCATAGCTAGAAAGATGGTAAAGGGAGCTACCCAGCAAACTGCATCTCGTGACAGAAACATCAGCTCTCCTGCACTGCAGGGGACCGACTGCTAACACAGATAACACGGGCCCCCAGTACCAAATATGGGACTCACGAATGCCGAAGTGGGAGGAACCTCCAAGGAGGCTCCCAGACCCTCCCAGGTACCTCCTCCCTACACTCCACAGAGGGCTCTGGTGGTCATCAGTACCAGATCAGCGTAGCAATTTCTTTCATGTATATATATATTTTTGTGAGTGCGCTAAACAGAAAGCTAGCTGCTGCTGAGTGGCTTTTTATTGGCAAGACTGCAAGAAAGCACTCTCTCCTCAAGAAATTGGCTATTTGCAGAAGGCAGGTCTCCCAAGAATGTTCTGCAGCACGTCTACTACCTTGATCATTGCTTTGCCTCACAATTCTTTGTCTCACGGTGACAGTGTGTGTGTGTGTGTGTGTGTGTGTGTGTGCGTGCGTGCGCGCGCGCGTGCACATGCTTGTCTGTGGCTCTGGCCTGTGGTTACTGAAAACTGCAGAGAAAGGGACTGGAATGCTTTCTCCATCTCTTCTCTCACCCAGACGAAGACAGGATCGGTCAAGATGACTTCAACAACAGAGACACATCTCAAAAACTGTTCAGAGCACAACCCAAAGACAGTTCAGATGGGCAATGCAGAGATGGCAAGCCGGCTCGTCAGCTGGGCGGCACGGGATGCTCTGATATGCTGTAAGACAGAGCCGATTTTTTAAAAGAAAAATATAGCCAGGGCCTCTTTCTCCCCCGGTTGTTGTTGACTCTCCAAAACACTGGCTCTGGCACGCTTTCTGATCCCTGGAGTTTGATGCACGTTTGATTCACAGACGGCAGCGTGTCTGCACCAGATGGCCTCGAGTTAATGAACACAAACTCATCACTTTTGCTCACCAGGGAAATGTGCAGCTCAATCTGATTTGTACTCTACAACTAAAAATATTTGAGTATTTTTAGGGAGCATTTTACCGAGACAAAATGGCACTTCAGGAAAGCGTTAAAAGAACAGAGACTAACCAGCAAATTGCAGCTGCAATCTTCTCCATATTGATAAGCCGGCTCCTCAGATCATTCTTTCACCAACATAAAAGCAACATCCAATACACTGCACAGGGATGATGGCCTCAATCCGTCCTCCCTGCCTCCTCTTCAACTCTGCTGCCCTGCCCCAAGCCGAACTTGCAGTCCCAGAGCACAATGGAGAACTCTTTCCAAACACGAGATTTTCTTTTTCACATACCAGCAAAAATATAGGGTACACACACACACACACACACACACACAGTCTTTTCTATATTACTGTAATGTCTTCTCAGCTACATACCTTTATATATGATAATTTAAGGATTCAGGAAAAATTCACTACATGAACTGAACCCTACAACGTCCCCATCTCATCCAGCAAGGGCAGAACTCGGTTCACGGAGTGTTCTCTAGCACATCGGCACCAGCACACAAAATAGGTGATGCCCAATGATGAATCAGGAAGTAGGAAGCTATTTCATCCAGCTAATTTCTCCCTTTTCCAAACTCCCACATTTCCTGCTGTTTTATACAGAAATCTTAGTGATTTGACTAAGGAACGTTAAAGTCATAACCTTCTGAGTCAGTGCAAGCCTCAAAACAGTCAATGACCACACAACTGGGTTCTCTTCTCATTAAATGTGACCATTAGACAGCCAGGATCCAGAGAAGCACCTCATGGCCTTAAAACCTGCACCTCTCCTGGGAATTTATTAGGAAAACCAGCCCTTGTTCACCCAGACCTGCTGTATCCAAATCTGCATTTTACCAAGATCCCCAGGTGACTTTGGTGAACATTGAAATTTGAGAAGTACTGCCTTCTGATCATCTCACTGTGGATATTGTCTTCAAATCCGCAGCAAGAGTCTTCTTACAGGTGGCACTATCTAAATGGGGAAGTAGTTTAATCATCTCACATCCTTCCTACAAAGATATTTGATAAATCTCAGGTATTCACAGAAAGCTTTCACTGTTTTCTTTCTTTCTTTTTTTGAGACAGAGTCTCACTGTGTCACCAGGCTGGACTGCAGTGGCGCAATCTCATCTCACTTCAACCTCTGCCTCCCGGGTTCAAGCAATTCTCCCGCCTCAGTCTCCTGAGTAGCTGGGATCACAGGCATGCGCCATTACGTCTGGATAATTTTTGTTTTTGGTTTTTTTAGTAGAGATGGGGTTTCACCATGTTGGTCATGCTGGTCTGGAACTCCTGACCTCTTGATCCACCCACCTCAGCCTCCCAAAGAGATGGGATTACAGGTGTGAGTCACCATGCCTGGCCAAACCTTTCACTTTTTACAGAGATAATCTATACAAATAAAAGTCTCTTTCAGAGCAAAACCACCATCATTCATTACATGATGCTTTTTGGTAGAGATGAGCATGAGGGAGGGAAACAGACGAGTTTTCACTCAAACGGATGAGCTTGGAGACAAGATGTCACTACTGAGGAACAAGCTTCCACGAAGCATCTCAGGTTGCCCTTGGCAGGAGGTTGCCTGACTCACAGGCTTCTGCTGTGTAGGCAGCTTAACTGACGTTCTCTTTCCAGTCAATTCTGGAGCAGCTGCAGAGAATTTACAGGGAATAGGAGTTTTGGAGGGTGGTTTAAAAACACAGTCTTTGTTACCTTAAGGAATGCCACAGGCAGGGCGGGTCAGTGGGAAGCTCTCTGGCTGTCCTGGACTTGCCACTTCTTTTCCCCGACAGCTGACTGCACAGAGGGCTGAGACAGTCTGAAGCAACCCTGGGAACTGGAAGAGGGAAGGCGCATTGCTGGGAGGGGGGAGGCGCGAGGCCTTGGTGGGAGTCAGCTGGGGACTTCGTCTGCCCCGTGCTGACACCATCAAGGGCTATCGGCCTTGGTAAGGAGCCACTGTGCCCAGGCTGTAGATAGAGGGCCAATCAGCTATGAGCCCACACAGCCTGAAGCCCAGCAAAGCTGACTCTGCAAATTTGAGAGCTATTTTATGGTTCCAGTTCAAACATGGCTGATGACCAGTGAGTTCCAATGCGGTGAGACAATGATGGTGGTCCTGACTCCCTGGACTCTAAAATCCACCTTAGTAGTAGACTTGCTGGATGTCAGAGTAGAAAGGGCTTTATAGGGCCTTTTCATCCACAGTGTCAGATCTAAATGCCTTCCAAAGCCAGCAAGAACCATCAGTGAGTGAAGGGAAAAGCATCCGGATGGTGCTGTCCAGTCCAGCACTCTAACCACTGGCAGCACACAGTGGCCAGAGATTTGGAACATGGCTACTACAAGCTGAGAAGTGCTGTGAGTATAAAACACGAAGTTTCTCAAAGATGCAGTAACTGTGGGGATGGACGGCGGGGACCAGAGCTAACTGCAAAGCCAGCGTCTTTGTGAGAAGCATCAGAATTCAAACTTTAAAGAAAGGAAAGAAGACTGCAGAACAAATTCCATGTGTAGGTCTCTGGATTGTGTGGCTAATGCTTTCACACAAAAAGTGGTGCCCCAAATGGCCTAGCTGGAGAATGGAAAGTTTCAAATACAATCTGAGGTATCTGGACTCAGGAGAGTCCATCAGTTCTCCTTACGGAGGCCTGTTTAACCAAGCTACAAGCTTCAGTGGCAGCTGGAAGGGAACCTGCAACTTTGAGTAAGTGTTCACCTCTCTGGAATGTGTGTCTGTAACACAAGGAGGTGACACGGGAAGGCCCCTTGATGCCTCTGGGATCCAAAATGCTAGCAGCAGTGAGCCTCACAGAGAGAACTCAGGAGTGACTGGTCACAGGCATCAAGGACACAGGGCTAATGGGGCCAAAACAGCAAAGGGGAGATGGCAGTTTTCTGAGAACTGAAAGAGCCCCAGCTTGTGTTAGTAACATTTCATTAAATAAGTATTTCTTGCTTTCTGATCAAGGCATGCCAGGCCCTGTGCTAGGCATAGAGGAGAAGGTGGCCACAAAAGCAGCTCAGGGAGGGTCTTCCTGGCACAAGTCAGGGGAGGCCCAGAGAGGGGAACAGAGACCTGTGCTCAAGGGACGTTACAAGGTCATGAGTGCACGTTAGCAAACGTGCAGGAGGCTACGCGGCAGCAGAGGAGAAAAACGACACCAAATGGAGGTGGGGTGGCCTCATAGAGGAGTCAGGGTTTTAATTAAATCCCCAAGAATGAATAAAAAAGGAAAAGATATTCTAGGCAAAGGGAACGGTATGCAGGCCGAGGGTGATGAAACCACCGAGAATGGGGAACAGCATGGTGGAGCAGAAACCCAGTTCACTGCATCCGACGCACAGACTGTTGTTAAAACCATTTGAAATGGCTGCTTTGCAACTACGACAGCCAAGGTGAATCCGCCGGCAGAGTCAATGTTGATGCTACCCAAAGCAATTTCTAAATATGAACTTCAGCAATTTGAACGACAAATGTATTCTGTTTTATTTCTAATTGTTTTAATTTATGATTATCATGTATAATTTGCATTATCTAATCATGTTTTAGAACGAAGAGATGTATCAGATATGATTATTCAGATTGTGTCGGCACTCTTTTCATCCCATTCTCTCAGGCTGGTGTTCTACACGGGGCTGGCATTCTCTGCATGTTTTATCTTCATCAGATACGTACATCCAAGGACCAAAAATACCAAGCTGGCAGGCTTTTTTAGATGCTGCGAGCGGCGGGGCGGCCGCTTCCCTCTTTTCCACCATGCTGGTCTCTGAGATCGTTATGCACTCCCATGTGCCTTGTCCCCAGTGAGCCTTCTCCTGCCAAGACCTCGCAGATCTCAGCTACCTGTTGGTCCCCAATTCTGTCAACCCATCCTTCTTTCCAGCGTGACGTGTAACTGCCAAGTTTTAATGAGTAAGGAGATAAATATTTTAGATGCCTTAGTAGTATGAACTGAAATTCTACTACAGAAAAGCCAGGGCCGGGTGCGGTGGCTCACGCCTGTAATCCCAGCACTTTGGGAAGCCGAGGTGGGCGGATCAAGAGGTCAAGAGATTGAGACTATTCTGGCTAACATGGTGAAACCCGTCTCTACTAAAAATACAAAAATTAGGTGGGCATGATAGCACATGCCTGTAGTTCCAGCTACTCAGGAGGCTGAGGCAGGAGAATTACCTGAACCTGGGAGGCGGAGGTTGCAGTGAGCTGAGATCATGCCACTGTACTCCAGCCTGGTGACAGAGCAAGACTCCGTTTACAAATAGGAAAGGAAGAAAGAAAAGTCAGTAATCTCTGAATATAAGTTGGGAAATAGGCATTTGCCCATGCTGCTGGTGCAGGCCTCAAGAAAAAAAACCTCCTGGGAAAAGGGCCCTAGCACATATTCAAATACAAAGCAATTTACTAGAACTACCGAAGCAAGCATTGAGTAAACACTGGTGGTTCAGACACAGAAGTATGCTGCTACTCCGTCTATACAGTCTCATGGTTTACAAGCAAACTCTTCACTGCAGGTAGGAATTCATCAATCCCAAGTCCATCTAAGGATGAACCCATCTTAACATAAGCGTTATTCTAGATGCACTGATCAGCTGCATCATTCATTCATCCAACAGATATTTATCCTGTGCCTACTCTATAAATGGCAAAGACCAGCTAGGGTGGATGTTTCAATGAGCTTAGTTGAGAAAGAGAAAGAAAACACCTGCACTGATCACTACAGTACATCATAGTATATATAACTGCCCCTGGAGACAAGGGAATTTTCAGTCATTGTTTAGGCTGAGGAGGTGGTAAAAGGCAGCAGAAAGGAGGGAGGAAAAGGCACGTCCTAGAAATGATAACTAGGGCAGCTGGATGGAAAAGTCAAGTGCGTGGCAAGGAGTAATGAGCACTGTGGACAAAATTATTTCACAGCACACGGTTGAGAACTCTGAATGCTAGGCTGAGACATGTGAGGCCACAGAAAGACTTTCAACAAGACAGAAGCATAATCAAAGTGGAACTTTCAGATGGCGAAAGAGGATGGATTCGAGAGGGTGACTGAGACTGGAACTCAGTGACAGGTGGCAGGCTGAGGTCAGAGTCCAAGCCAGAACAAGGGCGGAGGTGGGAATTAAAAGGAATGGACAGAAATGGAAGAGATAAAGATGACAGAGACCCATCGACAGCTGCAGGGGACAAGGTAGGTATTTGTGGGCACAGTGAGACTTTAAAAATGGGGGCATCACAAGGAGGAATGGCTTGGGAGAAAGATGGGAAGTTTGATTTTAGACATGCTAATTTTGAGATGCAAGTGGAATGTCCAGTTGCAGATATCCATACGGCAGGGAGAAATGCAGACCAGAGGGTGGAAGGAGGAAGATTTATCAGGCAGCATTTGGTATTCATCAACCATTTGTTTATACAACATTTACTATAAGCTGACTGGAAGCAGGCATAGTCCAAGGGACTAGGGAAGATACAGCGATGAAGGAGACAGAACCTCTGCCCTCAAGGAGTGTTTGGACCAAAAGGGAAAATGAACCATAATGACTAAAATAAAAGAGATATGTGTTGTGATCAAAGCACAGGTGCTGTGAAAACGCATCAGAGGGCACGTCAGCCAGAACGACGGAGTGTGGAAAGAGGGTCTATGAAGACAGGGAATGAGAAACAGCAGCACCTTCGGATGAGGGAATGGTGAGAGGCTGAACATACAAATGGGCACTACTCTGACTATATAAAAAAAGAACCTTGACCCACAACCTGCAGCAACCAGCCCAGGAAGCCAAACAACAACCCCTTTAGCAATCACCCCCAAATGGCCAGGACTTGATTAATTTCCCTACGGTTTCCCTAATTTTTGTCCTGGCTTCCAATTCTAGGAATAACTCAAGAAAGCCAAATATGTACCCCTAACCTATTATGCAAGATTCCCCATATCTTTTAGCCCACATGCAACTTCCCAGGCCAACAGCCTGCAATCAGGACAACTTGAAACTTTCCCTCTTTTCCACTCTGGAGCTTTCTCTCTTCTGCCTGCCCTTGAGTCTCTGCTGAATGCAAGTGCTAGTGGCCAGCTCTCTGGCTGCAGCAAGCTCTGATTCGAAAGACTTTCCTTGTTTCCATTTGGTGGTCTTTGTTTATTTCCATATCAGCATATGATTCATGAAAGCTGGGGTGCAGTGGATGCATGATGGGATGAACAGTCCCCAGAGTGGGGGAAGGTGCTTTCACTTAGGAGAGTGGGGAGCCAGCAGCCCTATTAGGGAGGACTTTATAAGCCATAAGCAGGACTATGAAATGAATTCTGAGTGCCAAGTCATCCACACGGAGGTGAGAGCTGATTCTGAATCTTTAGGCCCATCTTTTCAGGACCAGGTTCAGGGACTAAACAAAGGAATGGGTGATGATAAGACTACATTTATTGAGGCCAGGACCCCAAGTCACTTAGCCTTTGCCTGCATATAAGAGGAAAGAGGGCCAGGGATGGCCTGGTATCCTTAAGGAGCTTTGTAATTTGGAACAATGCACAAGAGGTCACTGCACAAGATGCCCTCACATACACATACATACAAACACAACACAATGAACCAAGCAAATAAACAAAAACATTAAGAAGGAGTGGATGGCTGAATTATGATTCTGTATGTAGGCTGTAGGTTGCCAAGTGGTTAGACTAAATAAAAACCTGAGTGAGCTGAAATGCCTCCATTCTGAACAAAGGCTACAACCAAAAGGTAGACTGACCTTTTAGTCTCTTCCTAGTGCCTTTAACACATCCTGATTTGTCAAAACTTTTTAGAGTGAGCTTAAAACACCAGAAAAGAAATGGATCCTGAATAAGGCGCTTCTCATAACTATTTTTAAATGTGCAATATGTAATAGAGATGTTTAGCATCTCATAAGTTTTTTGAAAATATATTTATTAGAATTCTTCATAATTATTTGTAATAATATATCACATTCATATAGTCCTCTATCATTTTGAAGATTCTTCCAATCATATTTGATTTTTACATAGTGTAGAAGATGAAATGTGTGTGTGTGTGTGTGTGTGTGTGTGTATGTGTGTTGATGTTAGGGGGTGATAATGGTGGACCCTTGGATCCCTTGGCCCAAGACTTCTTTATTCACGAGGAATGCAAATCCTATGATCACATACTCATATCGAAAGGGATGTGACATGGAAAACATCTCAACAGGCTGGCCCTCCATGCACATTTAGGAACCTATTCCCATCTACCTGCCATGGAAACTAAGGCTAAGGTGGGAAGATCATTACAGTGACAGCCTCAACAAATCACACCTCCTGGTATCTACACTAAGAGGGGCAGTCCCCATCCCCACATTAACCTTTGGCTTGAACATTTGACTTGTGTTAGCCAAGAAACATCAGTAGAGGAAGCAGAAGCTTCATAAGCACTTGGAATTGGGGCTCAGCATCATGTCACCATCTCTAGAGCCAACCCAGGCTAGGCTAATCCTGAGGGGGAAAAGCCAGAGAGAGAGAGAGAGAGAGAGAGAGAGAGAGAGAGAGAGAGAGAGAGAGAGAGAGAGAGAGAGAGAGAGAGAGAGAGAGAAGTCCAGAAAGAGAGAGAGAGGTCCAGACAGCCCGATCATCCCAACTGAGCCCACCCTCCAGGGGACTCACCAACCGAATGCTGTCCCATGAGTCCAAGCAAAACCATCAGAACAATGCAGCCAACCCATAGAATCATGAGAATAATTATGCTTGTCTTAAACCACCATTATTGGGCCAGTGTGTTATGCTGCAACAGGTAAGTGACACACTAAGGAAGAATAAATATGACACACTAAGAATGAATAAATATGTGGTTCCCAGGCCCACAGTGAATCTGAGGTCTTGTACAGCACCTCATACAGTAATGGAGAATGTGTTGGTGAACTGAGCTATCCCTGACGTGCAAACCTGAGATCAAGCTCTGGAGTCACTCAGACTCACGGCAGTTAGCTCGTTCAGATCCTTAATGATCCTCATTCAATGCAACATACTCCTTCCCTCAAGACAATTGGAAATGGCTGGCTTTGAATGCCTGAGGGTGGAGGGTATTAGCCATCACTCCATAGGTCACCATTAGAGGTAGACAGCTGCTGAGAGATCACTGTACAGATGGGGTGAAGGAAGACCAGAGAGATCAAGGCACTTGCCTCGATCACACTTCTGTTAGTACAAGGGACAACATGAGAATCCAGGTCTTCTCAGCCCAAAGCTAGTATCTTTTGGGTGATCATGCAACTTCCTTAGCAAGAGGGAGAAGCTCAAGTCCTGTGGCTTAGAGATATGGCTCCTATGTCAGTTCTAGGCAAGATGCTGCTACCTGGGACTATAGAATGTTCTATCTTCAAAGTGATCTTTGGATAAACAAGAGCCGCAAGTGGTATCTCCCAGAGAGACACTCAGCAAGACTAAGGATGAATCAATTGATTCATTCATTATTGATACCCACATATGTCTGAACAGGATCTGAGGTAGCAGAGCCCACAGAGCGGGCTATATTATTCTATTTGGCTGGGTAGATAAAACTAGTTATTTACAAGAAATTATTTTAAAATCTCTGTCTTTTGTTTTGTTTTGTTTTGTTGCTGTTTGCATGTGAAGTCTTCAAATTTATGTATGATGTTTTAACAATATTAAAATTTTTCCAGCAGGAATCTATTGATTTGTGTGTGTAGGTCTCTAGGAACCCCCACCTCCCACCACCATTACAGATGGAAAGTGCTACTTTTACATTTGTTGAATAAGGAGAACTGGGTTACCTACCCTCACCAAGCTCTCCCATGAACTTATTAGAAGACAATTAAAGAGTGGTTTGGGAACGCAGTTTGCAAATGGATAGTGCTACAAAAGCTGACATTCCACTTTGTTGGGGAGGGATGGGGGGAAGAAAAAGAAAACCATATGCCAGAAACAAATTCTAATCACCATACATCATGCTGCAAGTTATTCAACTGTAATAATACTATTCGCTGTTTCATTATGAGGTTTAATTCCACCTCGAAAACACTGATCACTCCCGCATGACATACAGCATGGATTTTTGGGTCTGACATGTAAACTAATTACATCCGATCTTAGCTCTGCCTTCGGTCTGTTGGGAAGGCAGATAGAGATGGCGTTCTCACCATGGAGACTGGAATCCCTTCGCCCTGCCATGCTGCTGAGCGAGTTGGGAAAAGAAACAATTGAGACCAAGAGATGGAAAAGCTGGTCATGATTTCTAAAAGCAGCGATTGCTGTAATATTACAAATGTATCCAAGAATTAGTTGTGAAGATAAAATGTGTGTGTGTGTGTGTGTGTGTGTGTGTGTAATGCTTATAAAAGATGCCAGTTCCTTTTCACACTTTATCTTATTTAATTTTCCCAGCAAGCCTATGAAGCAGCTATTTTTTATTATCCACATTTTATGTATGAGAAAGTTCAGGCCAGAGAAGTTAAGACTCTTGCCCAAAGTCGCACAGTGGCAGAGCTGGGATTGGAAACAAGCTGTCTTTCACTTGAGCCTGTTCCCTAAGCCACTCCATTGAGATGCAGGGGCAAGCCCAGTGGGCAGAAGCTCTGGGTTATCAACTGGGCTTGGCACCCACGCTGTGTGAGCTTGGGAGCATTGCTTCACCTCTCTGGTCTATAAGACCAGGGAACTGGGCAGGGTTCGGGGGCCTTCCCTAAGGCCCTGCCCAGCTGTGCTTCTCGTGATACAACTGCCTCAGCTTTGACTTCTGCGCTTCTCTGTGGGGCAGATGAACAGGGTGGTGTAACCTGTGCAATCAAGATTAGCATTTCAGTGTGGATCAGAGGCCCTGAGCGCCTCCAGAATCTTTTCCAGGATCCACCAGGTCAAAATTTTTCTTATCATCATGCTAAGATCTATTTCCCTGTTCACTCTTATGCTCTCATGAGTGCAGGTGAAGTTTTTTGGGAAGCTACATGGAGTGTGATGACATCGTCACTCTGATGGCTGACGCAATGAATGTGTGCTTGGGTTTTCAAAATTTCTCAGTTTTAATTTTTAATCTGGTAAATATCGAACAAAAGTTTGTTGGGGTCCTCAGTAATGTTTTTGTGTAGAGGTCTGAGGCCAAAAAGTCTGAGAACTGCTGTCCCAGGCCATGCCTGCAAGACCATGGAAACAAGAGCTGAAAATTCTCAACACACTGGAGAACAGAACTTAATAATGAAAAGCATTGCTTTTGCGCAGCTGATGACTAAGCAGACATTTTTAACCCCTCGAACCCAGCTGACACACACAGCTTAGATGGCTGTGGGAAAATGCTCCTAGATGAGGACCTCATGGTTGAGCTTCCCTCAAGCATCTAACCCTGGGCTGAGAGGCTACCACACAAGAGGCATAGCTTATGTCAGGGGAAGAAATGCATTGATGGAAAACAGAGTTCTAGGTGTATCCTAGCGGGCACTGTCCAGAGCCATGCCTTCCTCATCAACAGCTGACTGTCTCATGTTCACATCTCTTGGGCAAGTTATCTGCCCATTCATGCCCATTGCGAATAGAGCTGCAGATAGAACACTGCAAGTCAGGAGCTTGGAGCATGTCATCTCACTTACGTCACGTCATCGACCTCTGAGGTTCATATGATTACATCCATTTTACAGATTAGGAAACAGCCTGAGAGGTTAAGTTACTTGTCCAGGCTCAAACAGGTACCTAAGTCTGTCTGATGCCCAAGACTAAGTACTAGTCTACTCCCTTGAGATGTCCAAGCCTAGCTCTGTAGGAAAGTCACTTAGAGAGTTGATATGGTTTAAATATATGTCCCTGCCCAGCTCTCATTTTGAAATGTAATCTCCAGTGCTGGAGGTGGGGCCTAGTGGAAGGTATTTAGATCAGGAAGGCAGATCCTTGATGAAAGGCTTAGGTCATTCTTTGGTGGTAAGCCAGCTCTCACTCTAAGTGCACATGGTATCTGGTCATTCAAAAATGTGTGACCCCTCCCCCCAGCTCTGTCTCCCTTGCTCCTGCTTTCACCATGTGATGTGCTTGTTTTCCCTTCGCCTTCCTCCACAATTAGAAGCTTCCTGAGGCTTTCCTAGAAGCCAAGCAGATGCCAGCCCCATGCTTTCTGTAAAGCCTGCAGAACCATGAGCCAATTAAACCTCTTTTCTTTATTAATTACTCAGTCTCAGGTATTTATGGCAATGCAAGAACGGCCTAATACAGGAGTTTTAAACATTTCACATTTCCTGGCCCCACCCCGAAGGACCCTAATGCAGCAGGTCTGGGTGGGCTCTAGAATCCACAGAGCCTACAGTCACTCTCTCCCTTGGCATCTAAATTAAGGATCTGACCAGTTGGAAATCTTGCTTCATGTTGGAGGCTGTTTCCACATCAACGTATTTGTGGCTTTCTTATCAGGGCCATCTTTTTTCTCAAAGAAATAGCATTTTGATTACCGCACAAGAACTGTTCTTTCTGTGAAGACAAGTGGGGACCAAGTGAACAGAGAAGCTGATGTAAGACGCTCTTTGCTGACGCCTTTGTGGGTTTTCATTCTGCATGTAGGTTGTTTCCATGTCCCCTCCCTCTAATATGGAGGTACTTGGTAAATACCTTTTGAACTGAATCGACACATGCCATCCTTACAACTGTAGAAAGTGGGTATAATAACTTCCAATCTGGAGGGGTGTGGTGGCTCATGCCTGTAATCCCAGCACTTTGGGAGGCTGAGGCAGGTGTATCACTTGAGGCCAGGACTTCAAGACAAGCCTGGCTAACATGATGAAACTCTGTCTTTACCAAAAATACAAAAAGTAGCTGGGCGTGGTGGAACATGCCTGTAGTCCCAGCTACTCACGAGGCTGAGGCAAGAGAATCCCTCAAACCCAGGAGGCGGAGGTTGCAGTGAGCTGAGTTGGTGCCACTGCACTCCAGCCTGGGTGACAGAGTGAGACACTGTCTCAGATACATAGATAGATAATTCCTAATTTGATGGCACATAGGCTTGCCACAGTGTGTGGAATTGGGATACATTTTTTTTGATTATCAAAATCTAGCTCAACACCCTGGTGGTATTAACCCACAGAAGTATGGACATCTGGGGTCAGTTTGGGAGAGCTGAGAACAGCACCAAGCTCTGCTGGGAATGGGCGGCTATGGCCCCGTGGTCTAGAGGGGCCGCCTGTTCCCCTTTGCTGTCTCTGTCCCAGCTGTGACAGCATTACTGACCGCTCATATTCTCACAACACACGGGCCAGGAAATGGCAGTGCTGATAGCTCTATTGTCATAGACATACCTAAGCCAGCCAGTGTGGCTGCCTTGGGAATCCATGAAGATCTTATGGAGAGGGCGAGCAGAGGCCTGTGTGGGTCAGGGCCTGAGACCAGCGTAGAAGTTTACGCAGGGTCCCTATGTTCCATCTCATGAATCATCAGACAATCTGTATGGAAACCCCTTGCTTCACAAGGAATAAAACAAACACAAAAATCCTGACCACAAAGATCAGAACAGACACGGAATTCATTTTACTTGTGTTGTATATGTTGACATCTAAAGAGGTCCACTGCAAAAGTAGCCAATATGGGCCTGAATCAGACGTTATAGAAATCCATGAAACAAAGTCGAGTCAAATTTCAAAAATGAGTTGCCTTCTCAAGAGAAGTTATTTAGCCAGAAAAGTTATAGAAGGGGCTGTCTCCACACTCACAGAAAGGGATGGTAACGAGTTTTACAAACTGCAAGTCCAACACCTTTGCCCGGTTGATGTCCCTGACAGTTTTCATTCGGAAGCCAAGGGGCTGGGAAGGGCAGGGGCCAGAGAGGAGATCAGTGAAAATCTGCATCTGTCAAGCACTCTCAGCTTACCTCTGCAACTTGTCTCTGCAATCGAGTTCATAAGAATAAGGGAATAACCCCAGTGAATTAAAAAATGGAAAAGAATAAAACACCAGATCTTTCATCAGGTAGAAAATGCAGTTTGGCAAGGACTGGAAACGCCTGGCACTTGCTCCCCATAACCCAGTTCTGCCAAAACCTTACACTTGTGGAGCATTTCCTGGATGACAACCCTTTGACTGCATATCAGCTCCCTGGAGAATTACAAAAACCCCCAGTGAGAGTGAACAGGGCAAGGGCTGCTAGCTCGATTTTGCAGGTTAGGAAATTACTTGTTTGAAGTGTATGAATCACCAAAGCACCACAACAGTCCATTAAAGGGACTTTCAGGACACAGGAGGCACTTCTTGGAGAGTTTCTGTCTGTGTGACTTCGTCGCAGGATTTTCTCAATCCTAAAATAGCTTTTCCTTCTATATAATTCTTCTTTAAATTTTATATTATCATTTTTGATTGACAAATCACAACTGTATACCTTTATGGGGTCCAATGTGATATTTTAATACATGCATACAGTGTAGAATAATCACATCAAGCAGGTTAACACATCCATCCCCTCACTTACCTTATCATTTTTTATGGTGAGACATTTTAAATGTGCTTATTCTGAAATATACACTACATTATTGACTACCGTCACCCTGCTGTGCAATAGATCTCAAACCCTATCCCTCCTGTGGATCTGAAACGCTGCACCCTTTGATCAACAACTCCCCCTCCCTTCCCCACTCCACCCTGGCCTCTGGCCTTTCTATTCCCTGCTTTAGGATTTCAACTTCTTTAGATTCCACATATAAGTGAGATCATGCGCTATTTGTCTTCCTGTGCCTGCCTTATTTCACTCAACATAAAGAACACAACGATTCTTCACCACCTTTCACCTTCTGCTAGTATTTCTTTCCTGGGGGCTACTTTTCTAGGTTCTTCTTCCACACACCGTGTGCACAGTGGTTCACAGGTTTCTTTCCTACTCCTGCCTAATTCCTCACTCATCCTTATTTGACTTTTTCTCCCACCGAAGGATATTTTTTTCTTCCGCTGCTCTTTGATCATCCCTTAGGTTCATTTATTGTATCTTCTGTCAACTCTCCTAACCCCTGCTTTCCTGGGCCACCTAGTTCACCTCCCTGTTTCCACATCGTATTAGTCTTGCATCAGAAACAGGAAGCGCCGCTGTCATAACAAAGAACGTGCGCATTTGTGAGGACCACTTTGCAAACCTATTTAGCAGCAAGAAGGCACCTTGCTGCATACTAATAGCGCTTTAATAACGTTTTCTTGAAGATGACTGCACCCGGGCGAGTTGAGCAGAGGAGGCTGCAGTGAGCCCGACATGGCTGAGGAGGACCAGGGATGCAGCAGCTGCCGAGAGAGGGCGAGTATAAGGTTCAAGATGAAAAATCATTCACTGGAGGATACTATCAAGGAAAATGTAACAGTATTCAACATCATCATCAGAAAAATTCACCAACTTCCAGAGGCAGAGAGGAATCTGCTTGAACATGGATCAGTGTGTATCGAACTTAATGCTGCTTTCTGTGGCCTAGTAGCACAGTCTTTTTGGACACATCTTAAAAGTGACACAGGCTCAGCAACAGTAGTGACCCCATTTGACTGTGCACATGCCTCACAAGGGGTTTGTGAGTTTGCCTCTGCAGACAGATGATGTGCATTGTGAAACTCTGTTACAAGGCATGGAGTAGCTGGTCTTATCTCCGGTGGTCTCTACCGTTGTTTTCTGGGCTAAATGGGTGAATGGCAGCCTTGTAGCCACATAGGACTCAGCCCTGCTACCAGAGAAAGGAAACAATTCACTGGATTAGAATTTCTACAACTGTCTTTATAAAGATGTTAATTCCCACTTTGCTTCAGACTGTGTCTGCAGCAAACGTTTGGTCTAGACAACTGCTTATAAAGGTCCTTCAACTGCCTAAATCTGGCCTAGAAATTCACTGATTTCAAGAAAATATGTATACATACACACACGCACAATGGTAAAAATAGCCTATCTCTAATGTATAAATAAATATAGGCTTGTAGTCATGTAAGTTACAACTCTGGGACCTAAATCAAAAGGCTACACAGAGCAACAAAAAGCTGAATCCCAGTAATGGCTACTCATTTAAACAAGAGCATAATTTCACCAGTTTGCCCAATATTGTCTCTTCCCCTCACTTATTCCATTCTAGATTAGATGTTGAGTTTGGTCTGTAACACAAGAGGGAAAAATAACCATAGAGCAATTTTCACTGATGACTCTGTAAAGAAGCCAAACAGAAATGAAAATGTAAAAAAAAAAGGATTAAAAATTTTTTTTCCATCACAAGTGCTCGGGTGTTAAGCTCTGTGGATTCCTTGAAATCACACAGCACCCCTTGTGTGAATATGTGTGAAAATAATATATTAGTGTTTAAGTCAACCAAGTGTCTCTGGCAGAATAATAACCCTCAACCCAGGTCTTTTTTTTTCTCACACTATTTTTCTTTCCTACTAAATCTTGCTATTTCATTAAAAGATTTTGTGTTTGCAAATGTGTTTCTACCACCAGAAGGAACCACAAAAAATCCTCAACCATTCGCCTTGATCTTGACAAATGAAACACTAGTGACACATTCTTTTAATGTAATATTGGCAAGATAAGAAATGAGGAGAAAGGGAGGAGCGATCTTCCTCCCAGAGCCCATTCCCTATTTATAAATCAGTGAGGGTGTGACATGTCCAGAGGGAATCCACTTGGACCAGTGACCGAATGGAATAAGCATGCACAGAGCTTGGATATGAGCAGGTACAGAGCTTGGAAGCAGGGAGCCAGAGAGTGCATCCCAGGCTCCCCCATGTACATATGGTGCTGTCTCTAGCTACCAGCTTCTTCTCCTGGAAGGCAGGGATTAGACTGACAGCCTCACAGGCTCCCTATGAGAAGCAGAGGAGAAAATGTTTGTGAAAGTTCTTTCTGTACCCCCAAGTCTGCTGACTGGTCCTATGTTGAGAGGTGGGGGCAGGTGACCATCCACAGCCAAATTCCAGTGGGTGTCCTAGATCTGGGGATTGGAGGCTCTGGGTGTGGCTGATCCTCACTCATTAGCAGGGACCCCAAGTCCCCAGCCAAAGAGAGCCTGAGGCAGGTAGCTGCAGTTCCACTCTGAGGCTTCTCCACACCTGTCTGGCCAAGTGCAAGATCAGGCGCTGGGGTCATGGGTTCACTAGGCCATGGGGTCAGGACAAGAGTAACCTGCAGCTCTGAGGCCACATGGTGATTCCAATTGTCTCCCGAGTTCAGCGGAGAACCCAGCAAGAGGAAGGTGATTTTCAAAGCAGTCAGGCTCGGGTGTAGACGTCGCAATGGAGTACTGTCCTCGCAGCTTTGGAGCCACGGGGTATGGCCAAGGTAAATGGAATCTGACAGCTAAACTCAGGCTCAGGCCTCAAGTGCAGTGTCTGTGAGAAGAAAGGGTCACAAGGCCGGATTTCAAATCCAAACACTACAAAGAAAACAGAGCCAGGAGGTGTTCAGGGTGAAGGAAAAGGCGGCCCACTTTCCCTTAGGCGCCCTGCTTTTGTCCTTCACCCTCATCACACTCCAGGGAGAAGCTGATGACATTGACCCTGGCCCGATCTGGGCGGCTGGGTGGGGCGCGTGGTACGAGGGGCGGTCCCTGTGCCCAGCCCGCCCTGCACGCACTGTGACTGTGACCGGGTCTCTGCCGGCATGGGGCAGGGGCGTGGGGCACGAGACCCGGGACATGAGAGCCTTTCTTCCTCCCCTCTAGCAGCCAATGGGCAGGCTCGCCGTGCTGGCTGCCTTGGAAACGGGAAGAAGGCTCTGAGGGGCCTGAACAGCCGTCACGTGGGCCGGGTGTTGGGTGGGGGTGGGGGTTGCGGATGGGGGCGGCGAGTGCGGGGGAAGGGCGGCGCGCTGGAGTTAAATGGTCCCACCAGAGGGAGTAAGGCACATTTTGAAGTAAGTGCAAAGCGGGACCATCTATTTTCTTTCTTTCTCCTGCCCTTTAAGCGCTAAATACACATGCACAAACACAAATGGCCTTTCATCTCCGCTCCCAAGGTGCTCCCGGCTCTCTGGCTTTCGTGGCAAACATGAAAGCTCTGATCTCTGGAAGCCTTAAATGAACATCGCATCGGTGGCGGAAATGCAAGCGGGCGTCCCACGGCCGTGCAGGAGCAGGCCGGGGAGCTCGGGACCACGCGGGGCTGCAACACAATCAACGGGAATTTGAAAGGCAAACGCACTGCCCTGCAGGAAACGGCAAACCCTCCTGCACTCTTGGCGCGGAGAAATGAAAGGGCCCTTGCGCCCCCTCCCCATCCTGGTAGCTTCTCTGATCCTATCATTCCGGAGCCTCTTTATAGAGGCTGAACCAGGGCCAGGCTTATCCATCTACCTGCCAGAACAACAAAGACCCTTTTGTTGCTTTAAAATAGACCCTACCCTAGCTGAAATGCTGTGTTTAAAATGTTTCTGCTGCCATCCATTTCTTTTCCACGAAAATTATACACACACACACACACATATGCGCACACACACCCCTATATATATTAGTTGGTAAGATAAGATGTGATATTAAGGCAGGCAGGAAGGCAGGCAGTAGGCACTGGGACCTCTTTTCCTCCCTGCCTGCAGCCAATGGGCGGGAACTCAATGCTGTTGCTGTTATCAGACCACAGGAATGGGGTGGGAGGTGGGGGAGAGGAAAAACGTATAGGGCCTGTCCTAATCTGATAGGTGAAATTCTTTGAATGTGTTGGAGGAGGGGAAAATGCTGCTTACAAGTATTCTGCACTTGGGTTTAATTCACCTGACATTCACAGAGTGCCTGCCCGGTGTGAAGTACTTGTGGAATATTGCCAAAGATGCAAAGCAAGGGAGGGTCCCACTCGGCATCCAGGGCGAGAAGAAACACAGAAACTCTCATAAAGGGTCAGATGAAATGAGTTGCAAGGCAAGCATAATGCGAACATGGAGCGGGGCGGGCTCTGAGAAGTGTCCTGGAGGGTGGGGAGCTGAAAAGGAAGAATCTGGCCTTGACCAGGCCCCTTTTCTGTGACAGACACTTTACATATACACTATATCATCTTTATAACTGCCTAAGAAGTAGCCACTATTATCCTGTTTAACACAAAGGAAACCCAGGCTTAGAGGTCAACAACCCAAGGTTGTAACTAAGCAAGTACAGAGCCCCTGCGGCCCGAGTCATCGGGGACCTTCCTGGGGTTTTTCTCCATCCACAGACTCTCGGAAGAGGCACCCCTGCAAGGAGTGCAGCTGTGCCTGTAGGTACCATTTCCTGCTCTTCACCTCAGCCATCGCCTTCATGAAATCGTGGGCTTCAAACACTCACTGCAGTTTTCCTAATATGTATTATAAACAATTGAGATTTAAAAGATTCACCTGGATACACTATCAAATCATCTTGCATTCCACAGGGGTCTGAACGTCACATATGGGAGCCACTAAACATTCCCCCGCTGCTGTTGGAAGATGAGTAAGAGTGTGGCCCTTGGAGAAATCAGAATTTATTCATTCAAACATCACCCTGTGTTGGCCAGGATTATTTTGTGTCTATACTTCTATTATAATTATACTAAAATGAAAATGTCTCCTTGGTCCTCACAAGAATGCATTCTTCCATCGTCAACCTGGGCAGTAGGTGGAATCTTAGGCTGTTTCTGATGCACTTGGATGGAACGTAGAATGATGCCAGCATCTGCAGGGCTCCACCCAGGGACGCACATCCCGCTACTGCAGCAAAGGCCTGCAGCCAGCAGAGGGCAGTCATACAAACCAGATTTTCCATTTGGCCTGAATGTGGATGCACATAGTTTAATATGTAAAGCCCATTATTACAAGCTTTTCCTTTCCCCACCCCCTATTAATGAACAAATGCCCAAGGGTAATACAGAGATTTCTAAATACAGTGCAAGAAAGGGCAATCTGTACTCATACACAGGGAGTCTAGCACACAGTAATAAGTGGAAATGAAAATAATCACCCACATGCAACTAAACCATTAGGCCTAAAGAGCTAGCTGTCTACATGGCTGCATACACAGAAATATGGGTGCCTGCCTCCCAGAAATGGGCACTTTTAAAATATTTATTTCACAAGTTCTTATTTAGAGTTCATAATAACACCCAGAATTTTAACCTCAAAGCTACAGAAAGGGACCAAGAGGAATTTTATCCCTATTGCTAGGCATACAGGGAGGGATTTTTCTTTTTGACTAAGGTAAGTAAATGAATTATTCACGGTCTTTGCATGGACATTTAAAATCATAACTTCATGATTTAAACAATAGCACAAATAAAAAAATGTTTTTAAAGATCAAGAGCTATCTAATCCCCAAACCATAAAATATCAACTGACATTTACCCATGTCTATTCAGGGTCTTCCAATGCAAATAAATGATTTTTCAGTGTTGGTGAAAACAAGAGTCTTTCAGTACTCAGACAGGTTTTAAACATTGCAGCGTAGAGAATACAATAGACCAAGAAGGGATGCTTCTAGCATGCAACTTACCCATTTCCCTGGGAACAAAGAAACAGAGATAACCATGACATTTTCTCAATTCATGACAGAAAGGAAGATTCGCTGATCATATATTGTAACTATGGTTGGGAATTTGAGGATCTCTGGAAAAGCAGGATGAATTCACTGTAGACAGCCTTACCTCTGCAGTCACCCATTAAACCCTGATAGCGGCCCTCTGTACCCTTGCATTCTGCATCCATTGATTCATCCAATTACAGATTAAAATTATTACAAATAAATCAATAAAAACAATATAGCAATATAAATTTTAAGAACAATACCGCATAATTATTTTTATAAATTAATGGCATTTGCATTGTGTTAGGTACAAGTCATCTAGAGATTAAAGTACATGAAAGGTTGTACGTGGGTTATATGTAAATGTCATTTTATATAAGGGATTAAGCATCATCGGATTTTGGTATCCACAGGGGGTCCTGGAAGCAAACCCCATTGGATACCAAAGGATGACTGTATTTGCAAAATGCTTGACAGATTACCATGTATCTCCACATAGCATGGGTGAAAAGCTTATGGAATTCAGAGTCAAATGACTCTGGCTCTCTACATTTACTATGGGGGTCATGTTGGGAATGTGAATGAACATGTGTGAGCTTCAGTTTCCTCATAGGCAAGTCAGAGAACAGATCCTGCCCTAGCCTGTGTGTGACTGTGAAGTTTACCCAGCAAAACACAGAAGAAAGCACTGAAAAGACATGTAACATTGCACTGTTCTTATTTTCCCCATTTTACAAAAGAAGAAGTAGGGCCGTAGAGACCTGTCCAAAGTCATGGTCGGTGGAGGCGGAGCCAGGGCTCCAGCCAGGTGTTCTCCAAGGCAGTGCCTCTCCCCACCCCTCCATGGAGTGCAGCACACAAAACAGGGTTCTCTTGTCAGCTTGGGCTGCCGCAACAAAATGGCACAGACTAGGTGGTTTCAATAACAGTTCTGTTTCTTACAGTTCTGGGGGCTGGGAAGTTCAAGATCAAGGTGCTGGCCAGGTACATTTATTCCAAGGCCTATTCTCAGGACTTGCAGGCAGTTCAGTTTTTGCTCACATGACTTCTGTGTGCAGCAAGAGGCACAGCAAGAGAGTACTCAAGAGCCAGGTCGCTGGCGGCTCTTTGTGTAAGGACAGTCATCCCACTATGGGAGTTCCAGCTCAGGACTTCATCTAACCATCATCAGCTCCCAAAGGCCCCATGTGCAAATACCATCACACTGGGGGTAAAGGCTTCAACACATGAATTGGAGGGACACAGATATTCAGTCCATAACAAGGGGCAACAAAACAGTCTTGGTCATATGCTACATTACTTCAGTTCAAGTCAACAGGTAATTGTTGACAATCACTAAGTGCCAAGCACAGCACCAAGCACTGGGGACACACGGGTGAACAGGAGCCCCCTGTAAGCTTACTTAATGCAGAAAATGGGAGGAGAGCTCCCAGGAAATTCTCGCAGAAAAGAGCATTTGTCACATGTGAGCTTCTGTGACTGTATGTGAGACAGTTTATTACCACAACTTCACAAGACCTTGCCTCAGATAGCTTTGTTTAAAGCAACTGTAATGCAAGTCTGGCAATTGAATCTGTATAGAATTAATATTTGATGAGGTAATTTATTAATTTACTGAGGAAAGTGGAGGGAGAATAAGGATAAAAGGGCATTTTCAGCCTACAGATGTTGAAAAGGAAACACAAAGGATCTGTATGTACCTCTTGCTGGGGAATTATCGGGTCCAGTTATATTACAATGGTTACAGCATGGTTAAATATTCTTTCAGTATATTTAATTTCTCTCATTTGGGTTGGCATAATCAAATCTATTTTCTGGATCATAAAACTGAAGGGGCTCAGCTTCAACAATGTGTAGTGGGTCACTACTGCATGCTGGTGTGTGTGTGTGTGTGTATATATATCACATTTAATTCTTTTAACAAACCTATTGGGAAATTTTGTTATCCACACTTAGATATTTTAAAAATTGGTATCAGAGAAATTAAGTCAGGTCTCAAAGACAGCAAGTAACTAAGAGAGTGCTAGACCACTCCTGAATCCAAATGCTTTTTGATCACACACACACACGCACGCACACACACACACACACACACACACGCACACACACAGTTTTTTTCTCTCCCAAATATCCTTCTAGCTCTTAGGATTTATTTCTTTCTATTGTTATTTTAGGTACGCCACTTTACTTTAGAAGTAGTATAGCAGTAAAGTTGGGTCTTTTTTGAAGGTAGAGATGTATGCAAGGGGATAAGCTTTTGCAAATTTTCACCTCTCTTCAAAACTAGATTAAGACCCTCAGAGAGAGAAAATCAAACCCCATCCTCACTGGAAAACTTGTGCTCTGGGGTTCAGGACAAGCCAGATGGGCTCCCACATAGTGAACAAGGCCCACCTCTCCTAAGCAGCACAGGGAAGAATCCCCAATTTCAGTCTCCCATTTTGGGGTGGACACATGACAGTGGCAAGTTGGAGACTGGGTCATGGGTCCTGTGCTGTCATCTGAATAATTGTCTCCCCCAAAATGTCCATGTTCCAATCCCTAAAACCTGTGACTGTTCCTTATTTGGCAGGGATGTCACAGATGTGGTTAAATAAGGATCTCAAGATGGGGGATTATTCTGGATTATTTGGGTGGGCCTTAAATGCTACCATAAGTGTCCTTTTAACAGAGAGGCAGGATGAGATCAGATGCACAGAAGAGGATGAGGCCAGTGGCTAAAGAGGCAGAGACTCAAGTGATGCAGCCACAGGCCATGGATGGTGGCACTCACCAGAAGCTGGAAGATGAAGGGAGGGATTCTTCCCTGGAGCCCCTGGGGGAGCACAGCCCAGCTGGCACCCTGATTTTTGTCCAGGGAAATTGACTTTGGGCTTCCGCCCTCTGAAACCATGAGAGAATAAATTCCTGTTGTTTTAAGCCATCCAGTTTGTCGTAATTTGTCATAGTAGCTATAGGATATGAATACAGGGGAAAAAAGTCAGAGCTTCGGCAAGTTAGTGAAAGGAAGACAGTTTCCTGTACCACCCACTGACTTAATCCTACCAAATACTGTTGTATGATCATTATAGTTAGCAATTTTGGTGTCAAGAGAGTTTGCAAGACAGGCTTTAGGGTCAAGAACATGATGGTTAATCCTTCCTCCTAATATACAGCATAGCCTCAACCTGGCAGCAAGTCCCTAGCCTCCGAATTTGGTCTCTTTGTGGCAATAGTGGGTCCATGCAGGGATCAATTTTGAAATACAAAGAAATATAAAACCATTCTTTATGATGTTACTGAACAAGAGTAAGATTTCCTGAGTCCCTGTGGTTTTCATCCTGAGTCCCCAGTTCTCTATTCAAGGTTGAGCCTTATTCCAAGGTTCTGAACTTTAGGCAAGAATCATAGGTTTTGTCTTAGATACACTGTGATAATTAGGCTCTCTAATTATAAGTTACAGATGTCTCATGGGAAGATGGCGAAATGACTTTGAAGGACCTGAAAAGGACCATGCTAAGGAGTTTCGATTTCATTCCAAACATAGCAGGGATCCCATGGAAGACTTGCACACAGGGAAAGTAAATGACCTGGGTCACACTGATGAAGATCACTGCTGCCCCGTGGGGGTGGTCGTCATCATGGAGAGGTAACAAGTTCAGTGGTCCAGGAACAGATAATGATGGCTCAAATTATGAGAGTGGATATGAGAGAAAACGAAGGAAGCAGGCACAGTGGAGATGTCTTTTGGGGGTAGAATCTGTTAATCTGATTCACTGGAGGGAAAAAGCAAGGGGAAGGAATGAGTCGGGGATGACTTCTGAGGATCTTGGTTAGTTAGGCAAGTTAAACGATGACCCAACGGAGAAGGCTGCCAATGAGTGAGGAGGGAGGAGGAAGCCATGGGGCTTGTTTACGGTGGGTGGCAAGAATCAAACCTTCATTTTTCATGTTGACAAGTAAGTGGAGATAACAAGCAGACAGGTGGCTATTGGGATCTGGAGCCCAGAGGGTAGTTCTGGACCTTAAATTTGAATGTCATTGACAGAGTGTCAATGAGACTAAAGTAAAACATACCGTAGAGGTAGCATTCAAACCATGCTAAGAAAAAGGAGCAATGACTGCAGTGGTAGCACAAGCAGGTACGCTATTCGGTAATGACACTGCCTTCTTCCTCCCTGCCTCCCCTCGACGAAACACACACACCAGTCAAACCCAAATTCATCAGGGCTGCACTGGAGAGCACAGGGAGTCACTAAATATCTGGCTGGAATCTAAGTGGGAAGAAAATTAAATAATCAAAACTGAACCTTTATTCTAAAAAATGCTAGCTGGAACCCATTCATCATATGCATATTGCTTTTGACCTTTTACCGTGCAGACTTTTCTTTAACATGACCCTGTACTAAGTAAAAACAAGCACAGAGATTATAGATAATAAATTGCTAGATAGTTGAAACTTAAGAGTGTAGCTATGTATTGCGATAGGGATGGACGGATGGACAGATGGACAGATAACACACTAAGAGACTGATAAAGACAGCCTTTAAAACGCTGTTTCATATTTGAAACACAGTGGGGAGTTTAACACTGACTCCAAAAACATTTTATTCTTATTAGAATTTAATATACTGTAAAATATATGCAAAGGAAGACACTGCTTTTCTTCTCTCTTTTTTATGAAAGAAATGCCTAGAGAAAGTGTTGTGCTTACTGATCACGAAACTTGAAGAGCTGGGAGAAGGAGCTAGGTCATGTGTCTAGGAGAATGCTCTTTAGATTCACTGTCTTTCACATTTCAAGAAATGTAATTTCTCAGTGGTAAAAGATTTATTTCCTAAATGAGCTGGAGTCACATTCTCGGGATGGAAGAATCACATGTGAATCACCCTCATCCTACCAGAGGCCACATTCACTTTAGCATATTGGGAAATGTTTCTCATGATAGGTTCACTTGGGAGGTAAACTGTCCATATTTGATAATACAAAAACAATGAATAATACATTAGATGAATGTCTTCCAATTAATGCTATAAGCAAATAATTCCACCAAAGGTTTGAGGAAAAATGTTTTTTTAAAAAATGAGGCTAAGCAAAGATTATGAGGTCTTCTCCTTGAAAGGCAAAAACACTCTCCTACATTTTATGCAAAGTCTTCAGCTCACCAAAGACATGAAGCAGCTGTCAAATTCAGTGAGCAGAATCCAGCATTTTCAAGGTCAGCGAAGTTCAAGTTTCACTCCTTAAGACTCCATCCTCCTCCTCAAGGCTTTCCTGCCCCTTTTAATCTGATTAGAAATCAGCAAACTTCTTCAGCCAGTTTTCCTTCCTTTCCGACAGTTGCTGGTGAGGCTGGTATCCATAACCCAGCCAACTTTGCAGAAAACCACAGTTTCAATGGAAAATCACTTTTGGTTTCTGGCTCCTCAGCAGTACTGCACATCTAATTAGCTCAACAATTGGTCCCTGTGATAAAATCAGCTAATTTTATGTTCAAATGGCTGCTCTGTGGTAAGCAGTACTGTCACTCCAAACTTCACATATAAAGAAGTTGCTGAAGAAGCTGGTTACTAGGGGGTCACTCGGGGCTGGCTAGTGAAGACTATTAAATTAGTAACCTAAGTCACCATTATAGTTAGTGGGTAGGGGTCCCACCAGGGTTCAAAGAAAACAAGTCTTCCGAATGTAGTGATGGGGCCAGAAATGCAAGCCTTTTAAACAGGAAAGCAGTGTGTATAAAATGAACAGAATGAGTCATCTACAGAATTTCCCCACTTTCAGAAATCAAATGAAATGTTTTTGACAAGAGTACAGAGTTCTAGACCCTAATCCAGTAGGGTTATGAAATGACCCTCCTTACCTTAAACACCTCTGTGGTTTGAGGATTTTGTTTAAGGCTGCCCTAGATACAAAACACAGGAAAGCCCAGCCCAGGGGTCACCTCTTCAGCTCCCCGCTGTCCTTCCATCAGCGGATAAAGCAACTGGTTGGATCGGCGGTTTTCCTCATTTGTAAATGTATTAGAACCGCATCACTTTTTAAGGTAAAGGTTAAAGCATAGATCAATCTCTTTATGGTATCAAAGCTAACAACATCACCCCTCACAGGCATTGCAAATTGTTGATTTTGTAATGTGTGTGTGTATTACCAGTTATATCAACTGAATGAACAGTCAGAAATTCACTCAAGTTCCAAAACTAAAAAAGGCTGCATAAATACATGAATGCATTCAACTTCATATAAAGACACAGAGAGATACACATCTACAGCTGAACATATGTACATATACAGATAAACATCTAACATCTGTACATGACTTCTGACTTCACTTGTGTAAAATGCTTAACACAGTGGTTGATTAACATGTAGTAAGTACTCTGTTGGTACTGTTGTTGCTGTTCTAATATTATTATCATTATATAGCTATATATTAAACAAACACAGTATACATAATTATGTTATATAATCTATATAAAAGTACATATTATATCACCATATGATTGTAGCAGGATGCATTCTGCTAAAATTGAACTGTTTTTCTTTCTCGCTTCTATCAGAGGTGCCAAAAGTCACTCCACCGTGGCAAATCATTCCTGAGCCATTGCAGTCAGCTGCCTTCCCTGGACGGGGGAGGGAAGGACCCTTTGGAGACAGTGGTACCAGAGGACACTAATGCACCACCTTAGATCCCTGTGGCCTCATCTGCCTCTTGCTAGGCCAGCCACAGTGCCCGGTTCTGCAAGGACCCCCCATTCACTTTGTGCAGCTTTTATGTACCTGCACTGCCCAATCTTGTACTCAATACCATGTGCCTCTTGTCTCTTGCCTCCTGTTCTGGCACATAGTACCCTGAGCTCACACATATGCACCCCAGAAGTGCAGAATGAACCTATGGGTGATGGCATTCAATGGAAACATGCTTCCTTATCTTCCACTGAAGGCCTGGTCATTTCATAAGGTTCAAACAACTGGTTAACAGTGGCAGGGGCTAACTTGTATGGGTTCTACCTCTTTTTCCTCTGCAGTCCCCTGCTCCTTACTTCTGCTCCCTCGAACCACACACCCCAGTGAGTCCTCACACAAGCCTCTGGCTTGGGCTCTGCTTTCTGTGGAACTCAGGCTAAGCTAAGATAAAAATCACATGGGCATGGGTGTCCAGTTAGCCCTAGTGCTCACCAAGATGGGATATACAAAGAGACGTTTTGGTTCCTGAAAAGGAAAACAACCTGACCCTCACACTGTGGTCTCCAGGAAGGAAAAGCTGAGAGTAGTTCCCAGTGCAATGTCTCTGATGGGCAGGAGGGCCCATGTTCCATGGCTGTCTCATATTCCATGGCATCCCATGTTCCATGGCGGTCCTGTGCTTTTGGGGTAAGCCATAGTGAGAGTAGAGGGCCAGGGATTCAGGCTGACATGCTCCCACCCCTCTACAATGCACACGCACATGGGCATGAGCACACACACACCGGCTTACCCCTTAATGCTCTCTAATATGGTAGACAACAGCCACATGTGGCCATTTAAATATAAATTTAAATTAAAGATTCAGTTCCTCAGTCACACTAGCCAATGAGAAACTGAGCCAGTGAGCCACTATTTCAAGTGCCAACAGCCACGTGTGGCCCGAGGCCCTCCACTGGACAGTGCAGAGGAGACCCCTGGGCACATTGCGTCATGGTGGAAAGGAGAGTGGTGTTGGAAGCACTGGTCTAGAGTTACCACTCTGGATTTTCCTCAATTAGCCAGGATGAAAAATGCTGAACTTTCAACTCATCTCCCAGTGGAATCTAGGGCTAGTTTTATTTATACAAAACCATAAAAGAGATGTGACACCATTTGTCCCCTGAGTTGGTGATTAAGCAGTTTATATGCAGTGATGTGAGCAGCAATGGCTATCTGGATGCTAAAGGCACAGGAATCCCCAATCTTTATTAAAAAAATAAATAAATCCTACTTTTAAAAGCCAAGCAGACACACAGACATGCAGACACACACACATACACACACGCTCTTAATTCCCCTATGCTTAGGCACAGAACACCCAGAAAGCTTCTGGTCAGAACAACTGCCTACAAGATTGACCTTTCCAAAAACTACAAAAATAATGAAAGAATCATTATAGCAAGCTCATTAGTTATGTAATACCTAAATTTTACCTCCTGTGGATACACTTATCTAAACTCAATGTGAGTTTCCTTAAAAACAGAGGGTAGAAAGTATATTGGGATAGAAACCGGAAAATCCGGTGGTAAGTAAGCCTCTTCACCATCATATGGAAGGCATTGGCCTTTGAACTGAAAATCTTTATTGCGAACACCAGGGTATCATCAGATTTCCAGTATTCTAGAGGGCAGTTAATATGCTTCCAGAATCTCTTGGTATTCCTGTTGGTGCCCTAGAGGCCTATGAATCATTACATTAGGCAATTTATAGATGGCGTTGATCATACGTGACTTTCAGTACTAATTGTAAACACTGCCTTTGTAATTAAATACATTGGGATGCAACACAACTGAACCATTTTTTTAAAATTCTTGGTTGGGGATGGTTCTCTATAGTGCCCAGTGCAGTGTCCTGCCTGGTTGGACATTTCCCCTTCTACTGCTCAAGTGGAGGAATTAGTTCCTCAGGTACTAAGCCCTCTTCTGCTTTTTGAGACAGAGTCTCGCTCTATCGCCCAAGCTGGAGTGCAGTGGCGCGATCTTGGCTCACTGCAACCTCTGCCTCCTGGGTTGAAGCAATTCTCCTGCCTCAGCCTCCTGAGTACCTGGGATTACAGGCATGCACCACCATGCCTGGCTAATTTGGGTATTTTTAGTAGAGACAGGATTTCACCATGTTGCTCAGGCTGGTCCTGAACTCCTGACCTCCTGATCCACCTGCCTTGGCCACCAAAGTTCTGGAATTATAGGCATGAGCCACTGCGCCTGGCCTCTTCTGCTTTTATCTCATCACTTTTTCCAAGTGATCTTATCAGCAACTGGGGTTTCATTTACCAAATATACGTTGATAACTCCCAATAATAATAAGGATTTCTGTTTATGGGGCATTTATTGTGTGGTAGGCCCTGTGTTTCACAAGCATTAACCCACTTAGCAGTCCTAGCAATCCTCCCTGTAAGGCAGAAACAGCCCACAGCTCCTCCCAATAGCCCCTCGGATGCCCATATCATGGGTATCTTGTCTGTACTTTCAAAACTCAACTTACCTTCCCCACAAATCTGCCTCTGCTTCTCTATACCTTTGTATAGAAAATCACCAGCCAGAAATCTGGTTAGAATCACCAGCCACGACCTGGACCAGTCCCTCTTATGACTCTCCACTTCCAGTGAAGTTCCAAGTTCTAGTATTCCTACTTCCTAAATATCTCTCCATCCCATCCATACTTCCACCATCCTAGACAAAGCTTCCATCATTTCTGGCCTAGGGTCCTATAACAGCTGCCCAACTCATCTCCCTACATCCAGTCTTACTTCTCTTTAATTTCAGTTAGTTTAAGGTAATTGCTCTATGTCTTTGAGGATCTGGAAAATGGGGATAATGGGGGGTCTCCCTCATCCTCATAGGTCTGCTTGGGTCAAACAGGACATACGGCTTTCTAAGTGGCAGGCGCTTGATAATAAATTGCACAGACAACATGTGAATTGAGAAAATTTTGATGCTAGAGCCTACATATGTAACCACCAGGATAAATGCCCAGGTTGGCCTACCACTGTTAGAAATGCCATTATAAAAAAGGGATAAGAGAAAGAATAAGACACAGATAAAAGCTTTTTAGAATGGAAATATAAGTATATTCAAATTACTGTAAAACTTAGCAGCTTAAAAGAATATTCATTAATTACCTCACAGCTTCTGGGGCACAGCTTGGCTGCATGCCTCATAAGCCTGTAATCAAACTGTCAGGCAGGGCTGCAATCTCATCTGAAGGCTTGACTGGGGTCGAGGGGCTTAGAAGCTCACTCATGTGGTTCTTGGCAGGTTTCTGTCCTTGTCATGTAAGCCTTTGCACAGGGCTGCTTCAGGACATGGCAGCTGGCTTTCCCTACCATCTCTCTGACAGTTGAGAGAGAGCTCTCACAATAGGAGCCATGATCTTTTAATGACCTAGTCTCAGAGTGCTATTCCATCACTGCTGTCATTCATTAGAAGTGAGTTGTTAAACCCAGCACATATTCAAGAGCACTGGGTCCCATCCCACAGGCTGCCTAGCATGACCGGCCAAGCAGACATCACAGCCTGAGAGTGAAGTGGAAGGTGCCAAGGAAGGAATGGGCTCTGTCAGCACCTCCCTCAGGCCTCTCCACTCATCGCAGTTGAATTGATTGAGTCACATGTCCTGCTACTTGCTCATTAGTGGACACTCTTATTCTAGCCTCCTCTCTGCAATCTCTGTCACCATGCAGGATAAGGGGATAACCCACTCATTCCTGGGGGCTGTTGCATACCTGACTTTTTACGCAATTCTGAAATAGAATTAGCTTTGTAGTAGTGTCTAGCTCTACTGTCAAATGCAAATCCACATCAGAAAATATAATGATACATAAAATCTAAGCATTATCACAAAGTTCTAAAAACTAAAGCAACTCAAGTTGTTTTTAAAATAACTAAGTCTCTATTGGAGGATCTTAAAAAATAGTATACAATAGTGAAAATAATAATCTTGTGAAATCATGCATGTATTTCTGAGAACTACTTTCACTATAATTCAATTTACTGTTATGATAGAGAGAAAGCATTACAGGTTGAATCATGTCTCCCTCCAAAAGGTATGGTAGAGTCCTAAAACCTCGGAATGTGACCTTCCTTGAAGACTGCATCTTTACAGAAGTAACTCAGTTAAATGAGGTCATTAGTGTAGCCCTTATTCAATATGACCAGAGGCAGTGTGAAAACGAGAAGTTTGGACACAGAAGCACACATACATAAAACTAGGGTGATATGAATATAAACAGGGAGAAGACCGCCATCTAGAAGCCAAGGAGAGAGGACTGGGACAGATCCTTCCCTTCCAGCACTCAGAAGGCACTAGCCCTGCTGACACCTTGATCTTGGACTTCCAGCCTCCAGAACTGTGAGAAAATAAGTATCTGCTGTTTAAACCAACCAAGCTGTGATCCTTTGTTATGACAGCCCTGGAAAACTAATACAGAGGGAAGAAGAAAAGAGGGAGATTCAGACAGAGACAGACACAAAGAGAGAAGGAAAAATAACTTATTTTATTTTAACAGGCTGCATCTTCATCAAGATGAATGATTCTAAAGATAAACAAATTAGGGCCTACTCTTTATTGTTTTACACTGAGACAGGGTCTTGCTCTCTCGCCCAGGCTGGAGTGCAGTGGTGCAGTACAGGTCACTGCAGCCTTGATCTCCCACGCTCAAACGATCCTCCCACCTCAGCGTCTCAAGTAGCTGGGACTATAGGTGCAGGCCACCATGCCTGTCTAATTTTTGTATTTTTTGTAGAGATAGGGTTTCCTCATGTGGCCCAGAACGGCTTCGAATTCCTGGGCTCAAGCATCCTTCTGCCTTGTCTTCCCAAACTGCTGGGATTATAGGCATGAGCCACTGGCCCTGGCCCAGGCCTACTCTTAAAACCTCATTTAGCACATGTATTGGACACAGTGGCTCCACTCCTAGAGGCTGATAGAAATTTCTAAGAGACGCGCAAATGAAACGCAATTCCACATGAAAAGCAGCAGACTCCCCTCTAAAATCAGAACCAGGCCCTAGTCACGGTGGCCCAAGCTAGCGGCCAGGTGCCCAGGAGCCCCTACCTTCTGGTAGTCCTCTTTGGAGCTCAGGGCTGCCTCCATCTGCTTGGCAGAGGTCGGGTAGATGGCCGAGCGGTACTGAGTGCCATGGTCGTTGCCCTGGCGCATACCTGGGAAAGTAGAAAACAGAGAGGGTTACCTGGTCACCAGGCAAAAGTACCAGCATCCAACTGGCCACAATGCTGAGATACTTTGACACTTTTCATATGGTCTCTGTGCCTGATGTATTGCTAAGTGCTTAATTTCCTCTTTGCAGCATTTTCTTTAAACAAGCATGAAATGCACCTGTTTTGATTTGCCTGTTTTAATTATAACAAATGACTTTGAACTGAGGTAAATTTATCACAGGTCTTACATCAGTCTATATGTTCTATAAATATATACTTTTACCTGGAACGTTTAAATAATGACCTCCAATTGTCACATGTAATGCACTGTGGTACACATTATTTCCTTGGGTCCTGAGGAGACACCCATATGGAGGGTCTCATGATCCCTCCCTTGGCAGATGAGAAAATGAGACAAGGTCTCTGCAAGTTCCTGGCACAGTGCTTGGCATGAGGCAGGAATTCTACACCTACATTTTAAGTCATCCATCCAATGAAAGGAAAGCCTGCAACTTAAAGTCAGCAAAGACCATTTCCACCGGTCTCGGCAGCTGAAGGGTGGCTGATGGTCAGTTTCTGAGTGTGACAGCCACAGGCTTGCCATAGATCCCCAATATGTTTTCATGAAAATGAACCAGGTACTGAGATTTAGGAATCAGACTCAGGAGCATGTTCCAGCTAGTCAAGTTTTTAATACAGTCAGGGGAAAGAGACCAGCAGGCATAAGCAAGTATTAGAGGTGTTACAGGAAAATCTGTGCAGGTTAAAAAAAATACAGGGGTTCAGCAAAGGGAGTGGGTAAGTTCATGTGATCAGTGGGGAAGGGGCCTACGTCTCAAAGGCTGCATTGAGGAAGCAAATCTTGTCTGGAGAGGGCAGCAGGTGGGCACCCAGGGTGAAGGTAGAACAGAGGTAAGGATTGCAGAGCCGTGCGGTGCCTCCAGGGACTTGGAAGGAACTGGTACTGCTTGCGAAAGCAGCTGCAACCCAGGCAGCATCTGTGTCAAAGCCCTGATGCCAGCTTCTCAAGAGGATGAGCATGTTACCCTCAAGCCTGAAGCCCAGATAAGAAAGACGCTTCACTGGGAAAGATGGTTGGAAGCTCAGCAGATTGAAAACCCGGAAGAAAGAACCAACATCAAGGAGCGGCTAGGAATACAAGTGGCCCTCCTTGTCTACCCATTGAATCACAAAACAAATGAAATATTTGACTGTCACAAATCAATCTAAACAGGCTTTATAATGCTTTTCTCCAGAGGGCAAAACTAACCAAAATTATGTTTTGAGATAGAACAGAAAAATGTTATTGAATGATAGAATAACCCCTATATGTCTTTCCTTTCTCTACAAACAAATATGTTCTCTCCAGCAGAAGGAATTCCTGTGTGCCGACTGTATGCTCCACACTCTGGAGGCTACAGAAGAATTAGGCCATAATCCCTGGTCTCAAGGAATAACCAGGACAAGGGACGGAGGGAGGGAGGGGGAAGAGTAGTCACGAGCCTGACACTGCACTTCACCGTGTGAGGTCTCTGCCATCACTTCTTGTTTCATCCTCACATGAGCCCTGTGGAGAAGATATTCTTAACCCTCTTTGACAAAAAGGAAATTGTGGATCAGAGACATTAAGTGACCCACCTGAGGTCACATAGCAGGTAAATGGCTGTCCTGTAATTGAAACCTTGATCTCCCCAGCACCAAAGCCCTTTCTCCTTCCAAAATGAATGCATGAGATGTTACAGCAAAATAATCGAGGACAATGGAACAAAGTGCTTCTGGATGTGGGGTACCTGCTGGGGAGGGGGCAACCCAGCCCAGGGCCCAGAAATAAGGACAAGCTTGGAACGTTGTGAGGACTGGGAAGAGGCAGGACAAGGTCTGACAAGGAGCCTGGGGGGTCATGAAGCTGGTGGGTGGGTTGGGTGTGTAACCATATAGAAATCTTGACAAGTCACACCGAGGACCAGTGATGCGTGGAGAGATCGGACTCCCAGGAGCTACAGAATTCTCTGGAACCCTGAGTAAGCATAACCATCAACCAATGACCCAGAGCTCCCTTTCACACAGCAAGTGTTGCAAAGTTCACTGTGCTTTTGAAAAACTAAGAGGAAAAATTATTGACACTATTTGGCTGTCTCTATGACCAGGAAAGCAAGCTATGGGCTTTCAGTGGTGAGTGGAAAGAGAATTGCCGGCTCAGAAACATCTTGTGCTTAAAATTCTTCCATGGTACTTTATAAACTGATTAATGAGGACTGGGCTTTGGAGCATTCTTGATGAGGACTGACCTCCTGGCATCTACCAACTGCTTGAGATTTCTCCATCCACCTTCTCCAAAGAAGATTTTTAAAGGGACAAACAACCCCGAGACTGCTCTGAGGTTTCTCTCCATCTTGGCAGAGCCAGAGGAAAACAGAAATGCTTCATCTATAGGGAAGCATAAGATGATGACTTCTCTGCTTGGATGGCCTCCTAAGCATCAGCTCATCTTTGGGTACCAGCATCCTGATTGGAGACATGAGAAATGTGTCTAAACATGAGAACTTTAAAGGGAAGTTCATGCCGTGAGTTGCTAGGTGATCACTTTACGAGGTCCCAGGAGTTACCAGCTGATAGTGAACATCAGGACAAGTCAGGACCGACTCCTCAGGGTTTGAAATCACTCTATCTTAGAGAGCTTCGCGGGAGCAATCTCATTAGCAGGACTATCCACGTTGGCTGAAAATAGAGTGACTTCCGCTAGCATAATCTCCACATTCTTCTCTTCTATAGATTGCCGCTAACAGAAAATGAATCCTGCCTTATTGTCTGCTGCACCAAAGGCCACCTGTGGGCTGCAGTGGCACAAGAAGACCCCAGGGATGCTGGCATTGGTGGGAGAGCTCACCCACATGCTGCTTCAGGGTGGCCTCCTGCCTTCTGCTGGAAAACAGGATCTGTGAAAAAACATGCCATAGTGTCCTGAAGCCCTCCCCACAGGTGGATGAGTCTGTATCCCTTACAGTGATAGATGGCACTTATTATCCAGGTGACCCTTTCTGGTGCACCTAGCCTTTATCTTAGGTGTTTTGAGACAAGCCCTATGAATACAAAACCATCTCACTTTATCTGACAAAGAGGTTAATTCTATCCATTTTAACTGACAGTTCATTTTTAATTTAAAACACTGAATAAATGAATGGGCAGCCCTCGTTTCATCAAAAGGAATGGAGGGAGGGAAGAGAAGAAGAGGAGGAGGAGGGAGGGAAGAGAAGAAGAGGAGGAGGAGGGAGAGAGAGAGAAGGAGAGAGATCATCAAAGTAGCTAACAATCCTGGAGTCCTCACTATGCACCAGGCACTGTGCTTTATTACATTATTCCTCCAGTTCTGCAAATGCTCGGAGCACATTAGCAAACCCATCTCCCTGTCCCAAGGTGAAACTGACACTCAGAGAGAGGTCAGTTGCCTGCTGAAGGCCAGTGCTGCATCTGGAACCATCTAACTCCCAAGTCCATAATCTTAACCACTATTATTCCCATTTGTAAAGAATATGTAATTTAAATTTTAAAAAATAAAGTGGAATGTAGAAATCTATGAAAGATGTTATGTGGCTCTTTTCTAAAAGGAAGACAGACACATAATATGGTCACTATCTATCATGTGCACAATGTTCTTTGCATTTTTTCATGCAGTGTGTCTCAAAGGAGATGAAATAATGTTGCTATATAACAGAGATACCAAATATTTATTCCATAGCCAAAAGAAAAAAGATCTTGATTTTCAGTAAAGTGTGCACATTACTTCTATAGCCATAAATAAATAATTTTGAAAAGATGTGGTGATTTCTTCATAAAAAGTAAAAAGTTATCATAATGTGAATTTGGTTTGTGTAAAATGGAAATTCTATTTGTGCCTGGTCAAAGAAAATCTTTTAAACTATTATGTATCCTAGAATGTCTTCTGGGACTCCATGTCTGTTTATGCTCTAAAATTCCAAGTTTGGCCAAATAATGACAATATTAGAAAATCTCCAAAATATTAAAATTTTCAGGTCATCATTGCAAGTCCAAATCTTAAAGTTTTATAGCAATGGGTCAGCCAAAGTGCCCCCACTACATGAGATTTACAACATACTTACATTGAAATCAGTACCAAGCACACATGTGCACACACACTGACAAAGCTAATTCACCATGGATAGTGTTCACATTATTAGCAGAAGTAACAATCAATATATTATACCTTTGCAGTTTCCAGATTCAATTACAGAAAAGTATGTAAGACATAAATGTACAAAAGTACATAAAACAGATATGCACAGTTAAGTGTCTACTTTAATATTACTCTATTTATAATGATTGATTATAAAGTGAACACTTATATCACCACCACTAATGTCAAGAGAGTGCAGCCAGCACCCTTGAGAGTCCTCCATGTGTCTCTATTGATGACAATGCCTTCCCTCTCTCTAGTTGTAACCACACATGGTTTTTGTAATAATTTCTTCAGCACATAGACATATTCAGAAAAAAACTAGCTTAGTTTGGCCTGTGATATGGTTTGACTGTGTCCCCTCCCAAATCTCATCTTAAATTGTAGCTCCCACAATCCCCACGTGTCGTGGGAAAGACCTGGTGGGAGGTCATTGAATCATGCAAGAGCGGGTCTTTCCCATGCTGTTCTCATGATAATAAGTCTCACGAAATCTGATGGTTTTATAAAGGGCAGTTCTCCTGCACGCACTCTCTTGCCCGCTGCCATGTAAGATGTGCCTTTGCTTCTTCCTTACCTTTTGCCATCATTGTGAGGCCTCCCTATCCACGTGGAACTGTGAGTCCATTAAACCTCTTTTTCTTTATAAGTGACCCAGTCTCAGGTATGCCTTTATTAGCAGCATGAGAACAGACTAATACAGCCTGTTTTTAAAATTAACAGAAATGGAATTATACTACAGTTTGAATCTTTCACCTACAATTATATTCATGAGATCCTTCCATTTTCTTCATTTTCATGGCTTCGTAATATCCCATTGTATGAATGCACCACGATGAATTTATACATTCTATCCTTAGTGAACATTACCAGCTTGTGGCTATAAAGAACATTCTTGACATGTACTCTCCTATACATATGCATGAGTTTCTCTTGAGTACATGCCTAGAAATAGAACTGTTGGTGTATAGGGTTTGCATGTCTTCAACTTAACTACATGCTGAACCATTTTTCCAGAGTAGTTGTACTAATTTACAAAAGCACATGACTGCATAAGAATTCCTGAAGCTCTAAGTGCTTGTCAATTCACTCAAGTCTGCTAATGTCAGGCTTTTCACTTTTTGTCAGTCTGCTTGGTGTGTAATGGAATCTCACTTGATCTTAATGTGCATTCTCCTGATTAATAACATTAATTATAATTTTATATGTTTCTTTGCCATAATTCAAGTCCTTTGCCCATTTTTCTCTCAGCAGTCTGTCTTTTCAAAAAAAAAAAAAATACTGCATCAATACTTAAATCTATTTTTTATATATTCTGAATACTAATCCTTGATCAAATATAATCTCTCTGTTCTTGGCACTTTCTTCATGATGCCTTTTGATGAACCAAGGTTGTGAATTTGACATAGTTGAATTTATCAAATATTTTTCCTTTATGATTAGTGCTTTTGTGTCCTGTTTAGGAAATGCTTCCAAAACCCAAGGTCTTGATGATATTATCTTACTTGAAGTTCCGTGAGTTTGCCTTTGACATTTATGTCTTTAATCTACTTGGAATTGATTTTTGTGTAGGGTGTGAGGTAGAAATCCAATTAGCTTTTTTCCTATAAGAAAATCATCTTATCACTATTGATTAAAAAGCCATTCTTTCCCCAGGACTGTGAAATGCCAGCTGTATCATTTGTCATACTTTGACATGAGTGGGTCTGTTTCTGCACTCTATTCATCTGTCCCTACATCAGAGTCACAATGTCTTAACAGCTGTAGCTTTATAATGACTCGCTATCTGGAAGAAGGAGTTCTCCCATCTTCCTGTTTTTATGCAAGTGTCTTTGCTTTCCTTGGACTTTTTGCACTTCCCCATAAATGTCGAGATTAGCTTTTAAGATTCACATAAACAACAATAACAAAACTATTGGGATCTCATTTGGATTTGCACTGAATTTATAAAACAATTTGGAGAGAACTGGAGTGTTTACCAACCAAAAACAAGATCCAATATTAGATCTTCCAGCTGCCTAACTACTAAGCCAATGTCATGGTTTTTAAGATTTTTTTTTGGTAGCATTCCACTTCAAGGTACCGATTCCTGGTAAATAAGTAAACCCTGAAATTCCTGTGGCTGGACACAGCAGAAGCCTCTTTCATAATCATGCAAAGCACAGTCAGGAAAAAGGAGATGGTAACAGTTCTGCTTCAGGAACTCTTCAGGGGCCTTGGCTGACAGAAGCTTCGCCACCTTCAATATGTTGCTTCAAAGGCTTCCTCTTGGCATTTACATCCAGCAGGCAGACTGATAGAGAGAGAAAAGTTCACAGATCATGCAGGAGGTTTCTTTGAGCCAGGTCTGAAAGCAGCATATGTCACTTCTGCCACATTCCACTGGCCAGAACTCAGTCACATGACCACTTCAAGGGAGAACAGGAATGTTGTCCAGCTGGGGAAAGGTAAATAGGTATCTAGTGGATTTTTCAATCAGTATATATTTATTTCTTTCCTTGACTTACTCCATGAGTAGGACTCCCCGGCCAATGCTGATGAGAAGTTGCGATGGCATTCTCTGTAGTTTCTCAATGGTTCATTATTAAATACAATGCTTGCTGTAGGCTTTTGCACATACTCTTTATCAGATTAAGAAAGTCATATTTTAAATGTTTTTAATCATTTATAAACACTTAATTGTATTCAATATTTTTATGCATCGATTTCAATAACATATGTATGTTTTTTAAATATCTGCTAAGGTGGTTAATTACGTGGGTTAATACTGAAATGCTAAACTAAGCTTGTGTTCCTTGGAGGAATCTAAAATTGGTCATGATGTATATTTTCTTATATATTACTAAATTCAGTTTGCTAATACTTTACATAGGATTTCTGCAAATAAGGTAAAGTCTCCACTAGATACCTATTTGTATCATAAGTAAGATTGTCCTTTAATTTTCTTTTCTTACACAGTTAAGTTTTGGTATCAAGATTATGCAAGGATCATAAGATGGACTGCATCTCTCTCTAATCTCTTGAAAACATTATGAAAAACTGCAATTATTTCTTCCTTACATGTTGGTAGAACTCACGGATGAAGCCAGTGGTTTATTTACTCAGTTAACTTTTCAAATTTATTGATGTAAAGTTGCTTATCATATCCTCCTGGTATCTGCAAAATCTCCCACATCTGTAGTGAAATCCCGTTTTTTTATTCCTGACATTGTATATTTGTGCCTTTTCACTCTTGCCCTGAACAACTTCCCAAAGCTTTATCAATTCTGTAGCCATCACGAAATACCGACTTTTGGCTTTTTTGATCTTCTGTTTGTTTGTGTCCCATTTCATTTCTTTCTGCTCTTCATTATTTCTTTATTTTATACTGTTTGGGTTCAATTTGTTGCTGATTTTCTAAATTCTTGAAATGGATGCCCAGCTCAGCTTTTCTTCTCTTCTAATATATGAATTGAAGGCTCTATATTTCCCTCTGAGAGCAGCTTTACTTATGCCCGATCAATTTTAACATATAGAATTTTAATTACCACTTGATTCAAAGTATTTTCCAATTTTCATCATGATTTATCTTTCATAAATAAGATATTTAGAATTTTTTTTTTGAGACAAGGTCTTACTCTGTTGCCCAGGCTGGTTTGCAGTGGCACAATCATGGCTCATTGCCGCCTCAACCTCCTGGGTGCAAGCAACGCTCCCATGCCAGCCTCCTGAATAGCTGGGACCACAGGCATGAGCCACTATGCCCAGTTAATTTTTAAAATCTTTTTTAGAGACAGAGACTTCACTATGTTGCCCAGGCTGGTCCTGAACTAGTGGATTCAAGTGATCTTCCCACCTTGGCCTCCCAAAATGCTGCAATTACAGGCATGAGCCATAAACGCCTGACCAGAAGTTTTTAAATTCTCTAACACGAGGATTTTTTCGATTCCTTTTTGCTATTCATATCTAGCATACTTGCATTATGGCAAGAGAAACAAAAGCTATATGATTTTAATCCCTTTGAAACATACTGAGCATTTTATTGCCTGGAATATGTTCCATGTGTAATTGAGAAGAAGGTGCACCCCCAGGTGTGGGGTACAGTGTCTTACCAGGTCCACTGGGTCAAGTGCTGGAATCGTGTCATAACTCCCTCTACATCCTTAATAAGGCTCTCAAAGCTCACATCTTCTGGGATTAACAATTTGCTCAGAATAAAGACACATCTAACGCTCTGCTTACCTGTCTGGGTTCCTGTGTTGCCTTCTATTTTAACATGGTAATTCTCATAGTTCTGTCAGCTCTTTGATGTGATGCATTTAATATGTCTTTTTTTTCTTTTTTTTGTATTTTATTCAACATTTGGAGCTGCTTTCAGTGGGCAATTTGGTCTGAATAACCCAGCTTCCCATTCCTGGAACCTAGAAATTCTAGTTCCTGTCAGCGTTATCAGCTCTGATTGTTCTCTGACCTAATTCAATACTCTTTTATGTAAAGTCTAGTAATTCTTCTGACTTTATTTCTTTTTATTGATTTCATACCACTTTAGCAATGTATTCAAATTCCAAATGACCTAACCATTACTATCTAAGATATGTGACACTCTTCCTGGCAAAAAGTTTTCAAAAGCCTGAATTATTTGAACTTCTTCATCTTGCAAATCCTTAATAGGATTATAAAATTGTAATGGACATCACAAGGAATTCAAGATCAGCGGATAATGGGCTGCTGTTTCCGGTTGTAGTGGGGCATGTTTTCTGCTCTCTGATGCCATAGTACAGCACTGTGGGGCCATGTGCCACCCATCGGAAAGGACAGCACTGTGGGGCCATATGCCACCCATCGGAAAGGACAGCACTGTGGGGCCATGTGCAACCCATTGGAAAGGACAGCACTGTGGGGCCATGTGCCACCCATCGGAAAGGACACAAGGCAAATTCCATCTCTGTCAAACAATGCAGTAAGTGGCTTGTGCCAAATCACTCCCCTCTCTGGGCCTATTTGTTCATCTATAAAATGGGTCTAAGGTTCACAGGTGGTTTTAAGGATCACAGAGGGTCACATACACATGAGCACTCAGCATCGTGCATAGCCCAGGAAAGACCCCAGTCCGAGTCTGTCACTCAGCATGCAGCCACCAAACCCTTGTAGCTCTAGAAAGAAAAAATGCTAAATATAAGCTTTACAGTATTATATAACAGAGGGATTTAAAAGTACAAATGACACTTTTGCAAACGGCGAAGATGCTATGAACACGTACGATAATGTTATACAAAGGAAAGTGTAACTAAAGAACAATTAATAAAAATATCCGTTAAATTCTTTGTTTCATTTTTCTCTGTTTCTGAAATTCTTAAAAGAATGAAATCCCTTTCAGAATTCATAATGCTGGGTTTGGGTCGTTTTTGCATTTTATATGTGTGCAGCTGTGCCTCCACTCTGAGTATGCACATCTGCTCATTAGCAATACAATATCATTCCCACTGTCTAATTATTTGCAGATGATAGAGTCCTTGTATATAGTCTAAAAAAAGGACAGTCCTTCAAAACTGGTGACTTATTTTAAAAAACTAACTTCAAAGGGTCAGCACAAGGAAGTTCAGATATTACTGGCAAGTTCAAATATACGAACAACAGTATTTTACTGCCGAATTGATGGGGACCTGAAGGAAAATAGGATTTGTCTGCCTACAATGAATGTTTCCCAGTAGACAGCACAGGGGGCCTGCTTCTCCGCAGTGCTCCTGGAAAGAGGCTCGGGAGCCAACCTCCTGAACACTGAGTGGACCCATCCCACCCAATTCTCTGGGACCACCTGGAAAAAACCTGCCTGGAGCACAGCTTCGTGGCCCATGTGGCCCAAGGACGCCAAGTAGAGAAGAGACCTTGGAGGTTCTCTAGTTCCAAGCACAGGCTGAGGAGCCCCATAGAATCCCCAGCTCAAGGTAAGGCCGGGATGTGTGGCCCTGGGGCCCCCGCAAACCCAACAGCAGAGACGGTGCTGCCCACGGGAGCAAACCAGACCAAGCCTTCTGAGGACAACTGGGAGCTGTGCTGCAGGTGGAAAGGGGTGAAGAGGAGCTGATTGAGGATAAAGGGTGTGCACCAAGAATAGGAAGCCATCAGGGGTAATCAGAACATGAGCTGAGGAAAAATGATAGAGAACAAGCAGAGAAATACTGGGATTCACGAAGGAACAAGACAAACAAACAGCAGCTGGTGGAAGCGGCCCCTGCACAGGCAGCACGAGCGTGGCAGCTATTACAGAGTCGGCGCTTATTCCGCACCAGGCGCCACGCTCGTCGCTGCACGCTCCCCTTCCGGGTGCACCCCCACAGTGAGGGGCACAAAGTGTTACGGATGCAGAAACAGAGGTGTACTCACTAGTTCAAAGAGAAAACATTTAACACAAAGCCCACCTTCTAGAGGAGTCAGAGAATAAGCAATAAAGAAGTCAACACACGATTCTACCCCATGATGAGTTAGGAAGGAAGGAGAGGACGATGGTACGGAAGTTCCTGGGTGTGAGGGCTGGGAGTGCTAGTTTAATTAGGGTGGGCAGGGAAGACCTCTCTGAGGATGACATCTTCAGCTGAGACCTAAAGGAGAAGGAGCCAGTCACATAGCTCTTGCTTTCCTCCATCCTGGAGCAAGGGACAGCAGCATTTACTGAGCAGCCCTTAGGGGCCAGTCTTAGCGGTAGATGTTTTATAATCCTAATTTCATTCAATCCTGACTATAGCCCTGTGAAGTAGGAATCTCTGTCTTTGCTTAGCAGAAGAGAAGCAATGAGGTTCCAAAGACGTGCAATCTTGCTTGATGTTGGTGGCGGACCAAGAGCTATGAACAGACTGAGCACTACCTGCAGGCTGCAAGGCAAGAAAGAGCTCAAGTTGTCTAGGAATGGAACAGTTGAGGGCCATAGTAACTGAAAGGCAGTGAGCATGGATGGGTGGCATCGGGGGAGAACAGCAGCATGAACCAAGGTTGGAAAGGCAAGTGATAATCAGGTAATCCCAGGCCACACTGTAAAAAGTCCGAATCTCATCCCGAAGAAAATGGGCAACCAGCAAAGTGCTTTAAGCCAGAAGGGGCCACATCTGGTTTTGTGTTTTTAACAGGGCATTATGGAGCAGGGAATGAGAAAGGGTGAGACAGGCCAGTTAGGAGACGGCTGGAGGACCCGGGTGGTCCAGTGGATGGAGAGAGAAATGAGATCTGTCCACACAGCAAGTGCAGGGCTGACCTGGTTCACAGCCATGACATCTCTGACCCCAGGGTCCATAGTCTTAACAACAGGTTTGATTGAAGATATCTTACTTAAGGAAACACTGTAATTAAGGCTTTAAGAGGGATGACTGGGAGTTCATCACCAGCTTATATATGAGGCTGTGTTAGTTAGGATACAGGTTCAGCGGCTCTAGAGAAGGAGAAAAAGAAGCCTAAAATGAACCAAAATAGCAGTATTTAAACAAGAATTCTTGCCTAAAGATCCAGCCTGGGAGGGTGACTCTGGCTCTTCAGTCTTACAGCTCTAATAGGACAAGGGTCAGGCTCCATCCCTGGCCTTCATGACGGTCCACCACTTCAGCCACACACTAACTCGTGGGAAGGAAGGGGAAGAGAACATTCCTTCCTCTAAGGCCACAAACCCAGAAGCTGCACACTGTCACTTCTACTCAGGACCCCGTAGTCAGAATTCTGACATGTGGCCAACATAGCTCTAAGGAGTCTGAGGGATTTTGTCTTTATGGGTGGCTGCACACCAGCTAAAATTCTAAAATTACACAGGTGGGGAACCCCCGATATTGGGGTCAAGCAGCAGCCTCAGCCAGAAGCCTCTGCAGAAAGGCCACTGCTCCCCACGGAGTACACCGGAGCAGTTTCCAGACCACTCCAAAGCATTGACCTTTGATGTGAAGTCCTCTGGGAAGGCTTGGAGTCACCACAAGAGGTCCACACATCCGACTATGTATTAGGCATGGGCTAGAGCCTGGAGAATGCATCATGTGTACAATATTTCTGTTTTTGGAAGTACAAGATGTGTTAGTGGTGAATATAATAGGCATGCAATTTAAAGTATAATTAAATCCATAGTAGCGTTTTAATATATTTGCTTTTAAAAATATACTAAAGGCACAATTGTTATCTTTGGAGGATCCATAAAAATGTGCATCCCAGCTGGGCACGGTGGCCATATCTGTCTTCCCAGCATTTTGGGAGGCTGAGGCAGGCATATTGCTTGAACCTAGGAATTCGAGACTAGCCTGGGCAACATGGCATAACACTTCTCTACCAAAAATACAAAAATAAGCTGGGCATGGTGGCATGAGCCTGTCGTCCCCACTACTCAGGAGGCTGAGGTGGGAGGATGGCTTGAGCTTGGGAGGCAGAGGTTACAGTAAGCTGAGATGTGCCACTGCACTCCAGCCTAGCGACAAAGCAAGACCATGTCTTGAAAAAAACAAAACAAACAAAAATATGCATTCTTAAAAGAGGTCCTCCTAGTTGGGAAGCTTGGATTCCTCTAGAGTAGGGAAAAGAAAATAGACCTGAGCTTTACACAGAGCTGCATCCAAATACCGCCACCAACATCAGGCGAGACTGCGAGTCTTTGGAACCTCACGGTTTCTCTTCTGTTAAGCGAAGACAGTGATCCCTACTTCATAGGGTTGCGGTCAGGATGAAATGAAATGAGGATTTTAAGACTGGTCCCTAAGAGGTGCTTAGTAAATGCTCTCCCTTGCTCCAGGACTGAGGAGAGCAAGATGGGTTGCAGTTGAGAAGTCAGACTTAGTGGGTGAAGTTGCACAATACTGCAGACTCCCTGCCTTGTATACCTGTAGCTCGGCCCGAGGAACCCGGTTTCAGTTGGTGCCCTGTATCCTCTGCAGGACTAGGAGGTCTGAATTTTGTTTTTCATGCATAGGCCATACAAGCTAGGAGAATACAGACCAGGCATGAAATGCCGGGACCTGACAATCTTAAGGAGGCTTCTAAGCAAGGATCCACCAGCCTCACCACCACTGTCAGCACCAGCAGGTCCCAGAAGACAACATAAACGATGCTGAACTCTTTCCAACCAACACAAGAGACACAAGAATCTCTGTGGGTACAAAACCCACACTTTAGTAGGTGGAGGGTAAATACTTCCCCAGAGAAAGAATCAAGGGCAACATGGATGCAAGAATAAATGTCAAATTAAAATCTGATGGAATTGTATTGTTGTGTTGAGAAAGTCGTAACAACAATACCTGGCACTGGCATGGCACCTTACCATTTTCATACTGTTTTATTTAATTCTTATATCAGCCTATCAAGTCAGCAGTCTAGGCATTCATTCATTTCTATCCCTTTCTTCATAGATGAGAAAAATGAAGGCTCAGGTTGGCTAAGACACTTCTCAGGGTAGAAACTGAAAAGGTATTGATCTTTGATGTGAAGATGTGCCCAGGAAACACATCTCCTTCGCCAAGTTCATGGAGAACTTGAAGGGGCAAGATCAGGGACCAGAACCCAAATCTCCTAAATCTCAGGCTCCCACCATGTCACCTGGAGATGGTGGGAGTCTGGGTACCCCATGGCTAGGAATGTGCACGTGCCAGTCTATCCTCAGAACCGTAAAGGAACTGTCTTCATGAGCAAGAAAGAAGGCCAGAATAGAACCTATTGGCTGAAACAGCGGGATTCAAATGTTTCAGCGAAAGTAGAGGTTCTGGGGTAACTGGTAAATTAAGGTACTGGCCATGAGTAATGCTGCTAGCACGTCTGTCACTCCTCCTTAGGCTCATCCATGGAGTGGCATCGTCATCAGACTCACTGAATAATGGCTGTGGAATAACAGATCTCAGGCCTCACCTTAAAAAGCCTGCACCTTCCAATCTCTCACTAACCAGCTTTGCTCCCTTCAAAATGACAGACTGTGTACGGGGACTTCATCCAGTCCATTAGAGGAGATATTGTGAGAGCTGCTTCAGTACCTTGAAGCAGGAAAGAACATGCTGAGTGTTCTCTGTTTAGCCTATGCCATGAAGATCTGATTTCACTGAAAGGGGACTCGAAGCTTAAATTCTTGCTGTTTCTACTATGGTAAGATCATTAACATTAGCAAGAATCTCCATGTTTGCAAATATTACTGGTTCTCACACAAAATCCTTTAAGCTATAACAAAAAAATTTAAGTGGCCCTTCAAGTACTTAATGACTTTACAAAAAAGTACTAAAATCTTTCAACATGCGACTTAAAAGTCATTCCTCTTGAGTCATATTGCTGTGGTGAATCATGTTTCCCGGGCACATCTTCACAGCAAAGGTCAATGCCTTTTCAACTTCTACTCGTTTTGGCTTTTTGTTGATAAGCAGTTCCGGCACAGACAAGAGCATTGCTCAAGTAGTTTTAGTAATCACTTACTTTTGTTTCTGAAAAGAACCTGGAACGGGTTACTGCCTCACAGATTAGAGTCACCACCAAATCCAAACTGCCACTCTCTTTAAAAATGTCCATTTTCATAGTAAGAACAGTCAGTCTTACACATCTTCACCACCCTCATCTTCTCTATGGTGGCTTTCTTTTGAAGACCAACTTTTACTGTGAAACATGACAAGTTGCCATGTGACCTCAAGTAGAGACTTAAACAGCTGCGGTCGGACGTGAGTGAGTGAGTGACAGCCATGTTCATTTGAAGCCTGGCTGTCCCCTGCCTCAGGCCCATCCTTCAAGGAGCAGGCTTCAAATTCTGACCTTGGACAAATGGCACTTGACATGTGTCATTGTTTTAGACCTTCAGGGTTCCCCGGGGATATCAACTCCATTGATACCAGAGTTATCCTGAACGTATGCATTGGTTATTGATTATTTTTTGCTTTTAATGTTTCAGTGCTAACATGTACTTGTTTTAATCATTTCATGTTAAAATTTTAGTCTGTGGTTTTGCGTGCATTTATCTGTATGCTCATTTGATCTTGGCATATTGGAATTAACTATTGCCTTCCAGTAGGAATGTATTTTCCATGTGCATTAGAGGCTGGATACTCTTGCATATCCCAGATGCCTTAGTGATTTAGCACACCTGGTAACCGGGTGCAGTGGCTCACGCCTGTAATCCCAGCACTTTGGGAAGCCAAGGCGAGCAGATCACTTGGGGTCAGGAGTTCAAGATCAGCCTGGCCAACATGGTAAAACCCTGACTCTAATAAAAATATAAAAAATTACCCAGACATGGTGATGTACACCTGTAATCCCAGTAATTTGGGAGGCTGAGGCATTGCTTGAACCTGGGAGGTGGAGGTTGCAGTGAGCCAAGATTGCACCACTGCACTCCACCTTGAGTGAAAAAAAAAAAAAAGGAAAATAAAAAAATGAAAAACAAAAGCCAAAAATAAAAGGGCACCTGGCAAATAAAATGAGCATAAGACTGTTTGGACAGAATGGGTGGATTAGTAAGGATTGTTATTACTGCTGCATATAATAGAAACTAACAAACTAGCTTAAGAAAAACAAAGCCAGGGGAGTAGAGGTTCCTGATGGAGGATCTCTCCCCCTTCCCTTAACTAACCAACATCACCTACCCTTCCTTACCTCTTCCTCATCTCTTGGGAGGCCACTGACCTGCAGAAGGAGATGGTCCATAAGAGAGGCAGAAGGGTGGGGGCCAGAGATTGGAGGGGTCCTGAGGCAGTCACGGTTGCCCTGCAGTGGTTGATGAGTGGTTCTCCAAATGCAGTGGGGGAGACTGGATCGCACTACAACCTTAGACACACCCTTGCCTTGCTTTGGTCTTTATATTGCCACCTACGATGGGAAGATCTGGAAAATCTTCTTTTTTAACTCCAGAGACACCACCATTACAAAGACAGAGCCCATGGAAGGCCAACTGATGAATGGAGAGGTGACTTCTCCCAGCCCAAACTCTCATCACAGTAGTATTCCCGCTGAGGTTCAGGGGCTGGTATTAGCAAGCTAATTAATCAGGGAAGATGTGATAAAATGAGAGCATTTCAGAAAGGTATGAAGAGAGAAGCTGAAGACAGTCTTGGCCTTCTTTATAATTCTGCCAAGCCTCAGCCTAAGGAGATTCCACCAGGACATGGCATTACAGTTGGCCACGTTAAAGGCCACAGACCTGTCTTCAGGCCTTGCCTGGGCCTTTGATACGTGTCTTCACTGATGATTCTGGAGCTCTTAGCATCTTCTTCTGACCCTTGGCTTTGACAGTCAAATGGCTGAATGTCTGTCCCATCTGGATTGATGACTTACCAGAATGAGCAACTGGCTGTCACCACCCTGATTTATGATCTTCACCAGCAGAGCTTCCTGCAGAACCAAAGCTGTCTAGGCCCGCAGACCTGCCTTCCCACATGATGTGATGTCCCATATCCCTAGCTAGGGTGACATGTGAACCTTCTGATTAGACTGCTCTTTCCCTACCCTGCCTCATACCTCATCCCTCTTCCATCAGGTACCCATTCCCCCATATCAAACCAGACTTTGCTGTCACGGAAATCCTGTCCCTGGCCTCCTTCCTAGGCCCAGACTTCTAGGTCCCCAACTTCCCCAACAGATCTGCCTGGATCCCAGACCTGCCTCACCCTGCTGGAGTTTGTCACTTTGCTGCTCTCGCCTCACCTCTGACCTTTGCCCTCTGGCAGATCACCCTGGAATGGGATGGTTCTTAGAACCAGCACTCAGGGCCCACCAACCTCTGTGCTGCTGCGGGCATGCTAAGATTCCACCAAGAAGCACAATATACATTTGGAGAAAAACTTCATTCATAAGAAATAACCAACACCCATATCCACTACACAAAAATCTAACACCAAAGGGAAAATGCTTTTGTGAAATAGACTGATTACCAAATGAAGAGGGTTTATGAAAAATCACAACTATTACATAGGACTTTTTAGTTCATAAGCTGCATAATATCAGATCATCACACTGGCAAAGCAGGGCCTGTAAGGCTGTTAGGATGATCTGGAAATTGCTTTATTATTGAATATTACAATGATATTTGCCAACATGGAATATTTTGCTTGTGTGTGCATTCAAATAAAATTTCCAGCCACCATTGTTTATAGCCCAAATATATAAATATCTCCACATAACAAATTCCAAAGAGGACAAATGAAATATTTAAATGAGCAAGCTTTGTGGACCTACTGAATACTGCATTTACCTTTATGTTCTTCTTTATCAGCCACAGGCATTTTAAAAAAAAATCAAACCTGATAACGTCAAAAGACGAGACAGGCTAAACTTAGAGAAATAAAGAAACCATAAATCAGGAAAACTTTGGAGCTGCTGGAAAGACACTTTAATTTTGTAGACAAAAGACTGCATTAAGGAGGAATAATGCAATAATCAAAGGTGAACGGATCGCTATTGTCTAGCGTCTTCCTCTGTGGGAATTTTCCCACCCCTGACAGCTGTAAGGGGGCCAGGGGCGCCGAATGTGGCTGTGCCTTTATTCTCTCACCCTTTTTCTCCCCAGCCCCTCCTCTCCTCCATCAATAAATGTCTGCAATCATATTCTTGAGCTCCTGTGTGATTTCAAGGTTCATCTCTTCCATGCAGCTCAAACACTAATTATCCCAGCTGTAATTAGTAAGATAATTAAATACTGGCTCACTCATCACTCTACCTTGGGTCGGGTCGTGATTCTCCCAGAAGACCTTGAGCAGTTCCTCAAAACTGATGTGTTCCGGCTGGTACACAACTCGGACGACTTCTGCATGGCCAGTTTTTTCTTGGAAGAAACAGAATGTACAATCGAAATTTACCGACAACATCAATTTATTGCAAGTTATTTGTTCACAAAAAAACCAACAGACAAAAGCTGAAACTCTTCCCTCTCAATGAAGAATGGAAGCATGATTAGACTTTAGCTACCAGTCTCTCTTAAGGCTCTGTCATTGGTTCTTTTTCCAAAAAGCATACAGTTTTCCTCTAGTGAGCTTGCTGCGATGATGATTTTGACACTGTGCTCTAATAAATTGTTGTAAGTTCATGAAAAAGCAAATGTGGGTTTTCAGGCTTCTATGCTCACTCTTAGGAAATCTCATGGATCCACCCTGATATAGCACCCAAGATTTGAATCTCTGCAAAGGGAAAGAGCCAGCTTATTTTTATCGTCACTCTGTGCTATATGTAGTGAGCTCGGCTGCACCAGTGAGATGGTGCCAGGGAGAGAAACCTGGAAAAACAGGCTGATCACTCATTCACATGAGATCAGTGAGTTAACGAAGGGGCATACTTGCAGTGCTGTTAACAGGGGGACAAGGGTCAGATTTAAATACCCAGTAGGGTGCTAAGTGTTTTCTCAGCCTAATTCGTCTCTGTAGTAAACAATGATTGGCATATGTCTCTGTGCAGGATCCTCTGTAAGTAGGCCTGTTCTCAGTGGTGGTCCTGAGGGTTTGGTGGATCACGGGTGGGTATTTGCAGTACTGCTTGTTCCTACGGAATCCGTGTCCTTTCTTATTTTTCAGTCTTAGAACATGGCAAATAAGAGATCCCTCCATACTAAGATCACTTGGCTATATAAATTTGGTTTCTGTTTTCAGTCACCATATGTGTAGTAAAGAACTTGGCCAGCCAGGTGCAGTGGCTCATGCCTGTAATTCCAGCACTTTGAGAGGCCAAGGTGGGTGGATCACCTGAGGTCAGGAGTTCGAGACCAGCCTGGCCAACCTGGTGAAACCCTGTCTCTACTAAACAAAAAGTTAGCCAGGCATGGTGGCAGACGCCTATAATCCCAGCTACTCGGGAGGCTGAGGCAGGAGAATCACTTGAACCCGAGAGTCGGAAGTTGCAGTGAGCCGAGATTGTACTATTGCACTTCAGCCTGGGCAACAAGAGTGAAACTCCATCTCAACAACAACAACAAAAAAGAATTTGGCCTTGCCCAAAGAGAGGTCTGGCCTTTAGTCCTCAGTTTCTGGAATATAATCTTTGTCATACTTAGTGCTGGGCGCACTGGGTATCAGGATGGAACCAGCTATATCCAATTGTCTTAGGGCGAGAGTTGGCCATGCTACAAAGACCAACCATATGAATTAGGACAGAGGCTTTGGATCATATAGTGTCAGAACACCTGAACACTGAGTTCAACCATGTAGGCAATCAATCAATCAATCATGCCTACACAATGGAGTCACAATGAAAACTCTGGACACTGAAGCTCAGGCAAGTGTCTGTGGTTAGCAGTATTTTGTGTATTGTTACATAAATACCAAGAAGTCAGCACATCCTGACTGCGCCAGAGAGAACAGAAGCATTTGGAGGCCTTCCAGCCTCCACCTGATGCCTCTCTTTAGCTAATTGTGAGCTGCATCCTTTCCCTACAAGACACTGTAACCATGTGCATAATAGCATTCAGTGGGTGCTGCGAGTCCTCCTAGCAAATTATCAAACACGAGGGTGGTTTTGAATCTACAAAATTGTCTTTCAATATATTGGTTATCTCACTAATTCTCACAACTGTCCAATGGTGCAGGTAGGAAAAGTAGAAATCCCCATTTTACAAACTGAAAAACTATGAAACACATAAGTTGGATATGCCCAAGGTCACACAGCTAGTGAATTTCTGGGCCCTAACCTGAAAAAAGAAATCATACCTTTTGACTTCTGGTCCAGGGCTCTATCCAATACATCAGAGGGAAAGAGCACAAGGTGAACATTTGGAACATGAATCCAGAAAAGAAATCTATTCATTATCTTTAATTAGATCTTTTTGTTAGCATTTAAATTTCCTTCTGATTGTAGAAACAATATTTACAGATGATACTGAAGTTTAGAAAATGTGAGGAAGTATAAAAAAGAAAATACAGGCCAGGCACAGTGGCTCACACTTGTAATCCCAGCACTTTGGGAGGCCAAGGCAGGTGGATCGCCTGTGGTCGGGAGTTCAAGACCAGCCTGGCCAAAATAGTGCAACCTCATGGTCCACTAAAAATACACTGCATTCATTATAGCATGCTTTCTTTCCTCTCTTACCAATATATTGGGAACATTTCCCCATGTCACTAAAACTTTTAGAAAACACCATTTAAAATGAATACATAACTCTCCATCAGATGATTGTCCAGCTACTTATTCAATCATTCCTTGTCATCGGGCAGTTAGACTGAAATATATTTTTATCCATAAATGTCAATATTTTTCCATGCTTCTGAGGCTGCCTCAAGCCTTAGTTATATAAGTGGAATTTCTAAATCGATGTCTCTAAACATTTTTAAATTTCTTGGTGTCTAGTTCCAAACTGCTTTTCAGTGAGGTTGACCCAGTTTTATCTTCCCAATGGCAGCATTTTTGAGGGCCAGTCTCAGTCACCATTACAATGTTTTTAATCCTTAGCAATTCATAGCTGGAAGACAGTATTCTATTGTTTTATTTAGGATGAGTTTAATTATTAGTAAGGGAAAAATACATTTCATAATTATTGGCGATTTTAATTTCTTCTTTGCTCTAATTGGCATCATGTCCTTTTTATACTGGTTATTAATTATTACATTAATATTTTATTAATTGGCTAGTCCATATGCTTTTAATTCAAATACTATAGTCATTCAATAGCATCTAAACAAACTTTATGCTAAAAGATATTTTAAAAATGATAGTGGAGAATTTGGGAAGAAGATGCAATAAGTATAATAATCATATGTTGTCAAACCACTTTTGCTCTAGTTTAACATATTATTATTTTGTAATTTGAAATGTTTAAATAAGTGATTGAACTATACAAGCATTAAAACTCTCTGAATATTAAAATAGTAATATGTTATCAACATGACAGATATATTTGGCATGAAAAATGTTGAAAACACACTAAAATATAAGCAAAAGATGTAAACAGGCTATTCACATAGGAAGAAATACATGTAAAATGTGACATGCAAAATGCCAACATTTTTAGTGATCAAAATAAAAGTAAATAAATGCATATTAAAACATTAACATATTATCTCTTATTTATTACATTTAATGAAACTGCTTAGAAGCATCTTAGTGCTGTTGAGTATACGATGAAATGGTGCCCTTACTTGGCTAGAGACAGGGTAAATCACTAAATCTGTTTTGAAAGCCCATGGGCATATGTAGCAAGACCCACAAAGATGCTCATTCACTTTGATTAAGTGATCCAGGGAATCTGACTCAAAGGTATAACCTCAAATAATAGAACAGATAAATACATGCACAAAAAATTCACTCTATCATTATTACAACAGTAGAATACTGTAAGAAATACACAAGCCAAAGGGAAACGAATATGCTATACTCATAAGATGAAGTTCCATAGAACCATTAAATACCACATGCTTTACTATCTTACACATAGTGAAAGCTGTTACTTTACTATTTGGTGAACAACAACAATATGGTAGCCACTTATCTATCTGATACTATTTAGTGCCCATAATTTTTTCCCTATTTTGATAAAATACACATAGCATAAAATTTACCATCATAATAATTTTTAGGTGTACACTTCAATAGTATGAAGTACATTCACAATATTGTGCAATCATCACTACCATCCATCTCCAGAACTCTTTTCATCTTGCAAAACTGATATTCTGTACCCAATAAACTAACCATTCCCCATCCCCCTGGACCCTGGCCACCCCTTTCTACCTTCTTGTCTTTATGGAGTTGACTTATCTAGGGACCTCCTATAAGTGGCAATATACAGTATTTGTTTTTTTGTGACTGTCTTATTTAACTTGGCATAATGTCCTCAAGCTTTACCTGTGCTGTAGCATGTGTCTGAATTTTCCTCCTCTTTAGGGCTGAGTAATATTCCATGGCGTGTCTTTTGTTTATCCATTTATCCATCAATGAACACTTGGGTTGCCTCTACCTTTTTGCCACTTCAAATAATGCTGCTGTGAACATGGGCATACAAACATTGCTCACAATGATTTTGCAAGAGAGATATGGTCCCCATTAAACAGATGAGGAGATCAAGTTTTTTCACACAACACTGAACAGTAAGGAAGTAGGAGGATTCAGTCATAAGCCAACCACGTTTCAACTGGAGGTGAAGCTCAACCTCCTACTATGACCTGAGCTTATGAATGGAGAACCCTGAAGCCATAAAGTGATGACAAGTGTCACACAGGCTGTGGCCCAGATGAGAAATCACAGCTGTGCTGTAATTGACACTGAGGCTCTCAAGAAAATTTTATGGGATTAGGCTCTTCTTTCATGACAGCAATATAGGGTCAGAAAAGATTTCCACTCACCAGCAAACACTTTCAGATATAATCTGCCACTGACATTATTTGTGGAAAGGTTTAAAGAAGCTTGGTTGTTTAAAAGAAACTACTACCATTCAAATTCAAGATTCATTTGCCTCGACAAACAGCACAGTGATGCCCCTGCCAAACTCACCTTTAAGTTTCTTTACTTTATTTCTCTAAAGTAAAAGAACCTGTGTAAAAATACACAGTGCAAATGATCAAAAGGATTAAGGGACTCAGAACCACTTACAGAAATGCCCACACTTTACAGAAACCAGCCAACGTGCTAGGCTAATTTCATTCCGGAGACCAATCTGCAAATACTTTCTAGTGCTTCCAGAGATAAAAGGCCGTATCTTAAAAATACTTCAAGCTGTGTCTTCACATAACATCGTGCAAATAGCATGATAGATGTGATGTGCAAACATGCTTGTTAACAATTCACAGCAGCATTAGAGGGGCTTTAACATTGTTGTTCAAAAATATCTTGAAAGAAAAAATAAGCATCTCCCTCTACTGCCTTACCCCACAGCCCCAGAGGAAGATGAAGGAATGCAGAGGGGTCGATTAAAGGCAGCCATTCCTTCCATGATGAAGCATCCAATCTAAGAAGAGACATAGAGCATGACCTGGGGCCAGGAAAAGCAGGCATTCTGGTCATCTAGCTACATGGAAGCTAAGTCATCCATGGAACCAGGTGCCTTTAAAGTGAACCCCAAGATAAGTCAACCAGTGCTTACAGTCCTCCCGCACAGCTTCCTACCCAGGGAGAAAATGTCATCCTTGATTCTCCCAGGGTAGGGTAATTAGATTTTGCTTCTGCTGGGCTATTGGGACAAGAACAAGAGAGCAGGAAGCTGGCCCACCCAGTAGATGAGAACAGGCGAGAGAGCCGGTGAGCTGTGGTGAGAGGCCAACAGGTAGTGATGACGAGCCAGATCGTCAGGGCTGGCCTCCTGGCTCTGCCACGGGGCAGCTGCATGACATTGGCAGGGTCTGGGAGAGGAAGCAAAGCTGGTCCATACCACAGATCCCTGGCAAATGAGTCAGGACCCACACCCATGCTGGGGGGCCTTTATCTACCCAACCACTCTATGTACAGTTTCTTCACCTGAAAACTGGGGGATTAGTGCCTGACACATGGGACATAAGTCTCTACATCTTATATTATTCTCGGTTGTATTATCATAATTATTCTCTAATCAGCCATGATGACATGGGGGAAAGACTGGAATAGAAGTCACAAGAAGTAGCTTAAACCATCGTTCCAACATGTAGTTTAATACCTTTTTGACTGTGATCCTGGGTGTCCTACTTTTTTAGATGGGAGTAAAATATCTCTGTGACAAAATAAAGATGAAATGAGGTCATCTGTGGGAAAGTATCTGGGAAGGGGAAAGCTCTCCATATACAAACACAAGTTTCTATTATTATTGTTATTAATCTTTTGTGTTTCCTTGCAAAGAATGCCCCCCGTCCCCCCGTCAGGACTCAACTCTAGGAGAAAACACTTGATATAAGAAGACCTCCTTCTAATCAAACTAAATTTTATCTCTGTAAGTGTCTAACTCCAATTCAGTCTTTCATTCACTGTAGAAGTCTCAGTTGTGTACACTGCTGGTCTGGGGAATGAGCTTCCTCTGCAGGAGACTGCAACTCAGCCTTCATCCATACTCCAGAAAGGCCCAGCTTCTCACTCTTTTGATGAAGTGGCAAAGGGAAAAATCGCATTTCTTAAATGCGATTACCCAGTTTAGAATCAGAAGTTTTCTAATTCTTATTTCTTTTCTAGTTTCTTATTAAGCCAGGTTTAATGAGCAAGTGTTTAATCCAGGCAGAAAGACACCTCTGGAAGTGGGGCTCCAGGAGCAGGAGCCGGGGCTGGAATCTTGCTTCCCTGGACAGGCTGTTTCCCATGGCGCCCTGTCAATGATTTTCTCAGACAAGAATCTTTGTCCACCAGAGTCCATGAGACCTGGGAGAGGGCAGAGGCACCAGGGCTGAGCTGGAGGAGAGGCTCCCACTGCTGCCTGAGCTGCAGATCCAGAGTACAAGGCCACGTCTCCGGGGTGTGCCAAGTGACCCTAGGCCGGGACAGGCTGCCAGCCATCATGAAACTAGCAGATGTGCAAGTCAGACTGAAGTTGAGAATGACACCCCAAGTTCTCCACAGAAATGGTGGCGCTTCCCCAGCAGGGAGGCAGGTCTCATGTAGAGGAGATTTGGGAGGGAGGCCAAGTGGAGCCACCTGCACCAAGAGCAGGTCGAGCCTGCGTGGGGTCCCAGGGAGGGCTCATCTAGATGAACCAGGGAGGCCTCCAAGGGTGACCGGGCCAGCATCCCAGGCCCACGTGGTCTGTGTGGATACCCAGGTCCCTGTGTGAGAAGGAAGGAGTAAGAGTGAGAGCAGAGCCTGTGCCTTTTGGAGATGCTTGGTGGGGACAAGGAAGAAGAAATGAGAGAGGCAGTGCAGTGTGATGGGTCCCTCAGCAGCTTCCTTAAAGGTGTGTGTCCACTGCTTGAGCCCTGAAGGCCAAGTGGAAGGCCATGGTGCCCAGCTGAGGAGCAGGCGTTCCTGAGAACCCAATGCCCCAGAACATATATCTAAGAGCCTAGCAAGACAAGCAGTCTCATCGCCCAAACACCGTAGGCGAAGAACGAGGAAATTAGCTTAAAGCCAGTTTAGAGATGGGAACAGCACAGATCTCTAGAGCTGCCCTGTCCCCCAGGAGTGACCAGAATGTAAATCCTAATAAACTCATCTATCGCCAAGTTGGACTTGCCCAAGTCATTCTTTGGTCTCTCGGCTCCCTCCAAAGTTGGAGGAAGGTTTTCCTATTCAATCCAGGTTTTTCTCGTGCCAGAGACATAGAAATGAAGCCCACAGCCTCCCAGTCCCAATGCTCAGGGCTCCAGGTCTCTGTGCTGCTGTGAGGAGGGTTGGGGAGGACACACACCTGGTGTCCCAGAAAACAGCATAGCCCAGTGGGTGCCCCTCCGATGTGAACAGGGCTCTGCTGTAGCCTGCAGTGCAATGAGAGCCCTGTGCAAGGAGGTCAGTTACACTGTTGCACACGTCCCCACCAGCCATGGACCACCACATTGCAGTCAGCAGGGTGCCTGTCCAGACAGATGGCCGGCACCACTCAGACCAAAGGGGCATGGAGTGGAGTGCTCAAGGACTCGGCTTGGGAGCCAGAGTGCCCGAGTTGACATCCTGGTCCCTTAGCAGCTGTGTGACCTTGGCAGAGCTCCTTCCTCTATAGGCTTTAACTTCCTTGCTGGCAAAATGGGGACGCTGACAGCACCCACCTCAGGGGACTGCCGTGACGATTAGCTCAAAACTCCACAGGAGGCAGTCGAACAGTCTGGACCAGCACAGGCAGAACAACTCAGTCAGTATCACCTTTCTTCATGGCAGCGGTGCTAGTATAATTTGATTGCTACTATGATTTATTTCCCAATGTCCTCGGGTCAGGACTTGTATACAAGTCAGAAACTTGTATACAAGTTTCTCAAAATAATTCTTTTTTAAGGTTGTTATTTATTTATTTATTTATTTGAGACAGAGTTTCACTCTGTTGCCCGGGCTGGAATGCAATGGTGCAATCTCGGTTCACTGCAACCTCTGCTTCCTGGGTTCAAGAGATTCCCCTGCCTCAGCCTCCCAAGCAGCTGGGATTACAGGCACACACCACTACACCTGGCTAATTTTTGTATTTTTAGTAGAGATGGGGTTTCACCATGTTGGTCAGGCTGGTCTCAAACTCCTGACCTCAGATGATCCTCCCACCTCGGCCTCTCGAAGTGCTGGGATTACAGGTGTGAGCCACTGCGCCCAGCCCAAGGTGATTCTTAACAGTAAGGGTGGGTTGTGAACCACTGGTCTAGAGCCCTGCAGATCGTTGAGTAGTCAATTCTCAGCCTGTGCCCTCCTGTGTCCCAGCACCTCCTGTGCCAGTCATCAGGAGACACACGGGAGGCCCAGAAAGCAAGGAGGAAGAGAGGTAGGATGTTAGGGTAAGGAAACGGAGGAGGGATGAGAGGCAAAGGGAGGAGGGATGAGAGGCAAAGGGAGGAGGGATGAGAGGCAAAGGGAGGAGGGATGAGAGGCAATGGGAGGAGGCATGAGAGGCAAAGGGAGGAGGGATGAGAGGCAATGGGAGGAGGGATGAGAGGCAAAGGGAGGAGGGATGAGAGGCAGTAGGAGGAGGGATGAGAGGCAGTGGGAGGAGGGATGAGAGGCAAAGGGAGGAGGGATGAGAGGCAAAGGGAGGAGGGATGAGAGGCAGTGGGAGGAGGGATGAGAGGCAGTGGGAGGAAACAGGAGGGGAGAGAGGAAACAGGAAAGGAACCCTTTATGGAGACTTGAAGTACAGTTGAGAAGGCAGCAGAGGAACAGGGACATGTCAGGCCTTTCTTTGCCATCCAGGGGACGATTCCCTGGTAAGAGTCAGCATAGTGCTATCCACTATCTTACAGCACTCATTAAACATCACACATTGTTCCAAGCTCTCGATGTGTATGGATGAAGTTTACCCTTGTAAAACCCTGAAAAGGTAATGGTATTCCCAGTTTTGGAGGAGGAAACTAAGACACAGAAAAATAGAAAAGCTTGTCCAAAATCATCCAAATATCAAGTGGGGGAGGCTGGACTGGGGCCCAGGCTAAGATGCTAGAGATGCAGACGCCTGGAGTAGAGCATCGGTGGGCACTGAGCAGTCACGCTGAGCAGTCACACACACACCAGGATGTCAGACCCACATGGGGAAGGCAGCCACAGTGGATGACTTGTGGGGTGGGGGGGACATCCTGAGCAAGAGCAGGAATCCAAATGGAAGCAGTAGGAACAGGGAGCTCATTCTTGCTGCTGCAGAGCCACAAAATGGCTCTGGAGCTCGCCTGTGCACCCGGCTACCATGGGAGCTGCTTAGCTGGTGTGCCATAGGGATGGCGCCACCCTGCTGCAATCCCATAGGGACAGAAACCTCAGACCCTGCCTTTAGACAGTGCCCTGTGCCCTGCAAAACCTCTGAATCCACAGACTCATGTCAGGACCACAGCCACCCTTGGCCATCGGGTGAATGTTCCTATGTCCATGTTACCAACAGGAAAGCAAGGCTCAGAGCTCATCAGGACTGAGAAAATCCCAAGCCAGAGGCCCACAGGCCCTCCTCCCTGCTGCTTCTCCACACCTGTCATCATTCCCTGGGGCCTGACCACTAGGGCCCTCCATCACTGGTGTGGCTGCAATCTGGTTTCCCCCACCCTCCCCATGCCAGGCTAACCTCTCATGCCCACTACCAGCTCCTGCTCTCCCCAGCCTGTAGGCCTACCCCGCCTCCCACAGTCCAAGCCCTCTCTGCCCTCAGGGTCACCCCAGCTCCTGCTGTCCCTAGCCTGGAGGGTCCCCAGCTACCCACAGTGCAAGTCCTGCCTGCTCTCAGGGTCCCCTTGAGTCCTGCTTCCTCCAGGAGGCTTCTCTGAGCTGCAGTCCCCAGGAAGAGGTGCTGTGCAGGGAGACAGCCTGGCCAGTGAAATTCTGTGGGATTGACTTTGTCAGAGAAGGATTCCTCCATTGAGCCACCTCCACTGGGGTTCCCCACAGGGTGGCTGTGAAAAGGAACAACGGTGGAAGGAGCAGGCAGAGTTCAGCAATGGCACAGAGAGAAGATGCAAAAAGTGGTGTTTCCCTCCAAACCTGGACCCACCGCCCCCATCTTACTCCACTTGGGATCAGTCCCACACAGTACCACATGTGAGTGCTCAGGGCTTATAAGTGTGTGTTTAGTGATAGCGGTTCTCCTCTGTAGCCCCCAGGAAGGGGCATGCGATGTGACATTAATAAAGATGTATGGGCCAGAGAAGCTCTTGTGGGGATCTGCCCACCACTTACTTAGCCGTCCTCCGGATGGGGCATCTGTATGGGCCCCAGCACCACCCACCTGCCAATGACCAGTCTCTAGATGGAATCCCACACGCACACTGTGCTCCAACCTTCTGTCCCTAACCACCAAATTCTACAGGAACCTCACTACATATCCTAATATGGACATGGCTACTATGCAGAGAAAGGTATTAGACACGGCTAATGCAACTGCAATACTTAACTGCATGAGCCAACACTGTTATATTAATACTCATCAAACACCTGCTTAGCTCATGCATAGTGCTGAACATTGGGAATTGCTCATGTCACGGTGACTCATGTCACGATGGCGACAACAAATCACCCTTGTGCCATGGGAATTGCCTAGAGTCCGAGTCCAGGTAAGAAACTGCTCTTTAAAATAAAAAGACTTGACATAGTTTATTTATCCTATAAGAAAGACGGAGGGGAGAGGGAGACACAATAATTTTTTTTCATTAAATAATAACCATTCTTCAACTCCCCTCATCCTTTCCCTGCCAACCAGACTTATCCAAACCGTTAAGCCAAATCAAAGAGCACACAAAAAGATCCAGGTGTTTGAAGGGAGAAAGGGCTGGGGGTGGGTGAATAATACCTCCCCTTTCCCCATACGAGATTCAAAATATTACTTTTCTCTTGCTAATTAACTACAAAGAGGTAAGATGTCAGCTCAGTTTCATCTCCAGCTCCTGCGGATAGAAAATGTGATTTCCAACAATGTACTCATTATAAAAAAAACCCTAATACATCAAAATTGGATGCCCCATGGAGTTCATTACAGGGTTTGAGGAGTGTCCATACTGTCATTTTATCTTGGCTTTTTTTCTTTTGTCTCATCCGTCACTTAAAGTGTCCGACGAGAAACATAAGCTTTAAAAAGCATCCTATTGATTGAAAAGTAGAAAAAAAAATACTGTTGGAGCAATTGTGAATTTTTTTTGTTGGCCCGCCATGGGGAGACATGATGGAGAATTTATAATCCTCTGGTGTATATTTTATACAGATATATCCTTCAAAGATTACACTCTCAGAGGAATGCCATAAACACAGCTTAGTACTTGATAAAGAAAAGTCCTCAAGAACAGTCAACTGCAACCATTGATTCTTTGTGCACTGGATGCTTCTAACTAGCACAAAGATAACCAGTAGGTAGAAGTAGGTAACTAGGATAGCAGTGAGCCACTCCCTACTCTCTGCATCCAACCTGCTGATGACAGAGGCTGTTCTTCACACCCAGTGCTAACCCTCTGAGCTGGATTCTCCAGAATAGGAAGAGTATGAAAGGATCCATGTGTTTGGGCTGATTCGTGCCCATTTTCTAGACTGGCACCAAACTCCCACTCTGCCGTGAAACAGGCAGGGATTAGGAGACATGGGCAAAACCAATCCGTCAAGCACGAACCATGATATCCTCGCAGCCAAAGAACCAACACAGTTTATTGAGTGGCCTATTAATATTAACAAGGGTATTGCACACTGAGGAACTATGACTCCTTGATGCTACTGAATTATACCACCAAGTTTAAAAAGAGGTCTGTGTGTACCCTGCGGTCAGTGGGCGACACAAGACTGCTTCCCAGCTCAGCACCTTAGAATCCCTTGTGGAACTTTGAAACATACTCTCACAGCTCCCCGTCACCCCACCAATGGAATTCTGATACAGGAGAGCTGGGGCAGGCCTGGGCATATGCATTCTCACAAAGCCCCATGGGTGCTTCTGACACAAAGCTAGGAAAGGGTGAACTTGGGCATTTGATGCATGTGGCTAAATCATGAAGGAGGAAATGGACAGAAGATCTTTTTTAAACAAAGTCTCAGAATGATAAGGAACTTGAAAGGTCAACTAGCCGAATGCTATAGTTTAGCCCACTCTGACCTCCAGATGACCATTTCAAGACAGGCCACACTCTACTACTCAAAGTACTTCAAGCCACTGTTGGAATGTCCTCATTACTAGAAATCCATCCCTTTATTAAGTCAACTTCTGCTTCCTGCTCCTCCCGGTCCAGGCACTGCCTCTTGGGACCTGCTTACCATGATGGCTCTTAAGAAGGCCAAAGGCATGGGGCATTATGGGAAAGTAAATGGCACTGATTTTGGAGTCAGAAGACCTGTATTTGAGAGCATAATCTGCTAGATAAGCCACTTAACTTCTCTTAGCCACAGGCTGTTCATCTATACAATGGGCATACTAATAACTGTCCCATCAATCTTAGAAGATGGTTAAGAGCAATAACAGACATAAAGGGGAAAGCACAAAGCACTTTGGGAACTTACCAGTGGTAATCAAATCTATGATATTATTACTGGTTCTTCTTACACCTCCATATGCTAATAATGATAATTATCAGTCTCGGCATCACGGTACTTCACTATGAGATGCCAGAAGCTTTCAAATATTTAGGATCTAGGTTAGTACAAACAGAATGACATGGACTGCTCTCCAAGCAAAGATAGGTTTCTCTGGGTACACTGTCAAGGGTAGGTTTTATTAAAAGTGTCTGTGTTCCACATCAGAGTCATAAGACAACTAGAGGAGGCCTACAATCATCATAATAGAAAGGGTCTTTGGAATCAAGTCCAATGTTTTTCATACTCGTCAAAAACCATTCTAAACTCTCCATGGGAAGGACGAGAAAAGGCACTCTATACCATTTGATGGCACAACAGGGTGACTATAATCAATAATTTAATTGTACATTTAAAAATAACAAAAAGAAAATAAATGGATTATCTGTAACGCAAAGGATAAATGCTTGAGGGGATGGATACACTATTCTCCATGATGTGATCATTATACATTACATGCCTGTATTAAAACTTGTTATGTACCCCATAAACATATATACCTACTATCTTGATATACATAAAATAATACAACTATCATCTTATATACTCCATAAATGTACCTACTATGTGCACACAAAAATTAAAAATTAAAAAAGAAATGGCACTCCTATTGAAGCCCACCACTTCAAACACTGTGGCTGCTTGCACAGTTATTGCCAGAGAGGTACTTTATGTCATCCAAAGAAAACAAAAATTCCCTATTCATTTTGCACATTAGCCACATTATAGTTGTTTTTTAAGGGTATCCGGTAGTAACACATTCTCCCAACTTGGATGGCACATTATTTACACATATCCCACATATGAATGATGTGGCAGGATCGCCCAGAAAGCATGCCTCTAACTAAAGTATTATTATTATTATTATTATTATTATTATTATTATTTTGAGAGAGTCTCACTCTGTCACCCAGGCTGGAGTGCAGTGGGGCAATCTTGGTTCACTGCAACCTCCGCCTCCTGGGTTCAAGTGATTCTTCTGCCTCAGCCTCCCGAGTAGCTGGGATTACAGGCACCCACCACCACGCCCAGCTAATTTTTGTATTTTTAGTAGAGATGGGGTTTCACCATATTGACCAGGCTGGTCTCAAACTCTCTTGTGATCCACCCGCCTTGGCCTCCCAAAGTGCTGGGATTACAGGTGTGAGCCACCACACCTGGGCTAACTAAATTATTAATATTGGTACATGTTTAGTATAAATATTTTTGAAAACAACAGAGCTAAGAACAAGTCTTCAGATTTGTTCATAACTTAGACCCATGTTGAAATACCGTTGGTGATCTGAGGAAAGCCTTGGCTTTGCCCACCTGGACAGTGCCAAAAGTATCAGTGATTTTATACCCAAAATAAATAAATAAATAAATCCAACAGCTTTATCTTAAAAGCATGTCAACAAGACAAGCAAATGAGGCTTAATGACTTTGTAACTGACTATGTAAATATCAAATAGAAACTCTTTAGAATATCTGCACAGCACCAAACCAGCTGATTCTACAAATTGAGTCAAACAGTCTACTTCAGGTATTCTCAATAAGGGTAGTGTCACTTCAAGGCAAGAAAAATTGGTTCTTGGGGGACAAAAACATCTTACATATGAGAATGGCTATGGCCTCTGAAGGGCCAAAGTACCAGACAGGCATATAGTATATCTGTAGTATTAAAATTTAATGGAAGGAGGCCAAGGGAGACAAGAGAGAAATGTCTAAAGAGGCTGCCTAGGGTGACTATAGTTTTTTAAAGCCCAAAAAAACACTTGTCTAATTGATTAAATCAAATATCAGTACAATCAAAATGGTGACCAAACCAACTGTAACTCCAGCCTCATTTTCACTTTTGTATGCGGCTCGTAATAGAACATCACCACCACAGGAGGGTGGTGCTGCCAAAACACAATTAGGACAGGTCCTGACCTCAAATTGCTCACAGTCCAGGAGGGCAGAGAAACAAGCAAATGGCAACTCCAGGACGAAGGAATTACTGCTATGAGAAGGGTAGGCTCAGGGTTCAGCGAGGAGCACCTGACCCAGCGTGAGAACGCAAGGAAGACTCTGCAGAGGAGAGGGTAACTCCAGTGCTCTTCATACTAAGCTCTGCCATAACCCCTTTGACCCCTGGGTCTCCCTTAATCTTGGCAACTTCACACCTGTAGGATATCCAGGTCTGAAACAAAAATGGGGAGCCTTCATCTAGACTACATGCCTTTGCCTGATTATTTCAACTTCTGTGGGAAACAAGGCCCTGAGCAAAAATTCACCAGATCAAGACACTAATAGCAAGCCCATCGCATGAGAACGACATGTGTCTCAAGGGGCTCTCACGGTAATGAACACCAGAGCCCCAATTCTGGACTTCAGGTAGCTTGTTCTGTATTACTACAAACTGTGCACTGGACTTTTCCTGACTTGAGATTCATGGTTATTCTTTAAGTGTGGGATGATAATGACAATATCTTAGATTGGTGTAATACTTTTGTAGATCATAAAATGCTTTTATATGCAGTAATTGCCTATTAAGTCTTCATGGGAATTCCATGTATTATGATGTCTGTTTTACATTTCATAGATGAGAAAACTAAGCCTCAATGAGGCCAAATTATTTGCTTAATTCAAGTCATTAAGGGCCCCGTAGGTTCAATTCCATAATCTCATGCTTTCTCCCCATAAACATTGGAGCTAATGGTAACTACTAAATGGCTTTCTATAGACGCAGATTCAACTCTAATTTGATTGATATTGGGAATCTTTTAGCCTTGATTAGTAGATCTCTGATAACAGCCAGTAATTAATGTAGGAGCCCCAAGACATGCCCTTAAGAACACACCAAACATTTCAACAATGAAACTGCGCCAAGGGTGTTGGCACTGCAGCCAGAATATTTGTTTCTGAGTCTTAGCTTTCTTGTCAGCATAGCAGTTATAATAAAAATGCCAAAAAGGTAGACCATAGGGATTACATTATACATGTGTGCACACACACACGTGCACACACACAGGCTTTAACTATAAAGTGTGCTAATACTTAGTTTCTCTACCCATTCTCTCTGTCCCAGTCTGACAAGGCAGAAATTCAACACATGTGAGCCTTCAATCCTGTCTCTAAGCTGAGGATAGGAGAAATCCAGCGACATGTGCTACACTGAGCCTGCTCTTGGGGAACTCACACAAACACTGAAAACACAGAATAGAAAGTGTTAGTTGCCATGGGAGGGGCACAGACATGTGCTTTGGTTTCATAGAGACGGTATATCTAACTGGACATTCGTATTAGTCTGTTTTCACGCTGTTGATAAAGACATAACTGAGACTGGCCAATTTACAAAAGAAAAAGGTTAAATCAGACTTATAGTTCCACAAGGCTGGGGAGGCCTCACAATCATGGTGGAAGGCAAGGAGGAGCAAGTCACATCTTACGTGGATGGTGGTAGGCAAAGGGAGGCGTGCTTGCGCAGGGAAACTCCCCTTTTTATAACCATCAGGTCTCGTGAGATTTATTCACTATCATGAGAACAGCACAGGAAAGGCCTGCCCCATGATTCAATTACCTCGGGAATTCAAGATGAGACTTGGGTGGGGACACAGCCTAACCATATCACTGCTGAAAAAGGGGAACCATTTAGACACACACAGCTAGGGGTAAGGGTGTTTCAGGTGTTGAAACTGACAAGCACCATGACACAGGAGGAAGACCCTAGAATGGATAGGATGGCTTAGATTAACTGAGCCACTCTGTTCCTGCTTGCAGACATGGTACCCCACACCCACAGCATCAGAACCTCACAGCTCCCTCTGGCATGCCTGCACCATCACGAAGGAGCAGCTTTAGTAGCTGGACAGAAGCATAATACTCCTCCTAATAAATACAAAGAGGGTTCTGAAGGTAGCTAAAAATGATGAGCAATTTTTATGACAAAATGCAGGATCCACTGGGTGACACTGAAATCTAAGAGAATGTCTGAATGTATCTTGCATGGTTTATCAGAATGGTAACTTCTGAAAACCTTTCCCAAGCAAGGAGAAGGGTGAGAGTGTGTCTAATGTGAATATACGCATATATGACGTGTCTGTACCTATCATCTGAACTGGCTGGGCTTTCAAGAAAGTCTTTTGGGCCAGGTTTAAGGAAGCTCTTGAAGCTAAGAATGGAATCTTATCTTTCATCTTCAAAAGCAGTCTGCAACACTGTGCATTTTCTAAGGGTTAGGACTGGTCTCTAAATTTGGGGGCTTGAGGAGGGAGGTAGAAGGAGGCTAATTACACACAGTCTTTTCTTCAACAGTATATAGAGGAGAGCTAATGAGAGGTATAAAAGCAACCTGCTTTTCGATGTTTTTGATGGAGAATTCTGAATTCCAGGGTAAACAGTACAGTTCTGGTATTGAGAAGGTAAGTTGATAAAAGTAGAAGGTATATTTCCAAGATTACTTAGAAGCCCTGTGTGGAACATTTGGTGGTGATAAGGTCTGGAGGTATACTGATTACCAGGGCATCCCCATTCTTCCTGCTTTACCCTCAGCTCATATCTCCATCACTCACTGATCAGAGAACAGACAAGACAGGTGTGATGCTATCTTCACACCAAGCACAGTGCCACTATGGCTGCTTTTGTCACGGGGGACTAAAGAGACAATAGGGCTGGACACCAAGGGGACAGAGAATGGACATCTGTCCCCCACAATGTCAACTATGCTGGCAAATATGGCTTCGCCGGGTTTGCGAATAACAGAAAACATCTGGATCGATGACTTGTAGTTTTTATCTTGGCAGGTTCCATTATGAAGGTCAGTATAAACTGTATTTCTGGGCGATCCAAATAGCTTATGAAAATAAGTTCAAAGTGACTTTCAAAATATAAATTTCAAGCTGCAGATAAATTAGTAATGATATTTGCACTGTGTTCTCTGTCTTGGCCCTTCTGCAAATTATGGACAATCCTACTTGTCAGGCCGTTACTGTAGAGGTTGGTGAGAGGAGAATGTTTACAAAGCTTGTTGACTTCGTGGATGAAAGATTTTTGATTAGTACAAATTATAAGTTACTATTCATTAGAAAGGATAAATGAATTATTTCAGCTCCCAATGCATCTCTGCCATACACACACTATTGTACATGGAAGAAGAGTCTGGGAGAACCCACCCTGTTCCCAGCACTGCTATTACACAAAACTACATCCCTCTACCTTCGAAAGAACACTTCAGAGCAGCCTGAAAAAACCTGCAAAGTAAGCCCCGTATTTCTTTGTCCCTTTATCTAAAAAGCAGGGGAGAAAATATAATTAGAAACGTGGCTAAGAAGCCGTCACTATTGTGCTTGGTGATAAGCTTCAGATGTTTGGATCCCAGCTCGATAATAGCCTTCGTCTTGATCAGTGCCCCTTTACAATGCAGGCTGCTACTTCACAGACAGGGTGGGGTCAAGGTTTCTGGCACCGAGAATAAAGTAAAATTCCCCACAGAGGCACCACTCCATAGAACCCGGTCATTGTGTAGATTTGATACCATTTTCCCCATAGCACATGCCAGAAATTGTCTCTGAAAGACCATTTCTTATCGATAGCATTTTTCTAAGGTGTGTTATATATGGTGTACTGGCTCCTACGTTCACTGTACTTGCATTGTTTCGGTATTCTGCTTTTGCAAAACCATACTGCGTGGGTCAGGCGTGCTTGTTAGTAAGCGCTGCCGCATTGTCAAGGTTGTGCCATCCCAGTGGGTTTATAGATGATTACCTATGAGGGTGGGAACTGGAAAATCATGTTCATATCAGCCTTCTCCATTCATTTTCATTAAATCAATCCTTTTTGATAATTAAGCCAAACTCTGTTATTCAACATTTCCAATGGCGGGGAGAAGTCCAGGAAAGCAGCAGAGAGGGAGGGGTGAGAAAGAATGAGAATCAGCATAAACAAAATTAAAGTTAGTAGTTTAGAGCTATCATAATTTATTGGTGATTTTGACAGAAAATGCTTTTTTCTTTGGTAACAAGCAGCTTTACCGAGATAAAATTCACACACTACACAATCCACCTATTTAAATACAACCCAAAGATTTTTAGTATATTCACAGTTGGGTAGTCATCACTGCAATCAATTTTAAAACATTTTTATCACTTCCAAAAGAAACTCCATACACTTTAGCTATCATCCCAACCCCACCATCTCCCCTGTTCAAGGTAGTGACTAATGTGTCTGACTTCTGTCTCTATAGATTTCCCTATTCTGGACATTTCAAATAAATAGAATCATACACTATATGGTTTTTTTTGTGAATGGATTCTTTCATGTAGCACATCTTCAGTATCAACCATGTTGTTGTATTAGTAGTTCATGTTGTTGTATGCGTATACCTTATTTTATTTATCCATTCATGTGTTGATGGATGTGAGGATTATTTCCACCTTATGGCTATTATGCATAATTAAATAATGCTGCTATAAACACTGGTGCACAAGCTTTCGTATGGACACAGGTGGTCACGACTCTTGGGTATATACCTAAGAGTAGAATTGCTGGGTCATATACTAACCCTAGTTTAGCCTTTTAAGGAACTGCCACACAGGTTTCCAAAGTGACTACACTATTTCCCCTTCATACCAGCAGTGTATGAGGGTTACGAATACTTTTTAAGTTGTCTAGCTTAAGACAATTAGACATCACTGTCAAAAAGGTAACTTTAACTATTAAATAACTCAAGCAGGAAAAAAAATCACAATTTAAAATGAATTATAATGGAAATGCTATCAAAACTATTGGGATACAGCAATGGAAATTTATAACTAATTCAATTACATTATCATAAAGGAGCAAAAAGTAAAAAACAACAACAATAAAACAACAAGTTAAAAAGAGAACAACGGAAAAATGCAAAGATATTTGGCAGATGGAACTAAAAGAGGGAAGCAAAAATTAATGACGCACAAAATATTCTATCGCAAGCTTAATGAAGCCAAAAGTTGATCAGGAAAAGAAAAAAAGAAAGTCCAAACAAATTATATCACAAGTAAGAGAGGGCCATAACTCCAGAGGCAGTAAAGCTTAAAACGAAAAGAAAAACACTTCCAACAACTTCATGCCAAAAATTTCTTAGAAAAATATAACTTCCCAAAGTTGGTCCACAAAGAAAAAAAAAGCAATGCTAAATTATCTTTAATAACTGTTTTAAGAAATGAATTATAAGTAAGAAAAAATGTTTTCCAAAAGGAAAATACCAGGTCTAGTTGTCTTTACAGGTGAATTCAACAGAATATTCAAGAAACAGATTTATCGCATCTTATGCAAACTGAGTCATAGATACTTGAAATAGCTCCAGAAGCACACTCAGGATTACATCATACACACACACACACACACACACATTCATGGCCTATATGAGGTCAGTGATGGCATAATAGATGCTCAACATAGCACAGGACTCAAAAGAAGAGGAGCATGGACACTACATTCAGGTGTCAACCATTGCTCAATAGCTCACAAAATATCTTGTGCCTTCTAGCTATCAGTTTCAACCATATGAAACTGTTAAGAGTCAACCATTTTTTAAGTACTTAAATGGTGATTTTGTGCATTTCAGCATCGCTAGGTGTGGGGATGCATCGGGGGAAAAGAAGCTTTCAATATAATGGGAGACTCAGAGATGTAAATGGGTCATACAAAGAAGGGGTGTAGAGGGAAGGGTGGGAGGATGACACATCGAACTCAAACTCGTGGGGTCAGAAAAGGCTGCCCCAAAGAGGAGATGCCAAAGGGAGTTGTCATCTCTTTGACAAAGTTGAGTTGTCAAAGGGAATTAGCTTTGATATTGCCGATTTCTTAAAACTCTGAGAATGTGTGTTTCTAAAATGAATATCCATACTCCTCTCTATTTTCACCTCTTAGACGTGTCTGGAGAGTCAGCTACTTTACATTCATTAACTTCCTTCACAGAGTTATGTTGAGTGGCTACATGGAAGACATGCAATGCATGCTTTAATCATCGCCCCACCCATCAAGGTAAGAATTACGCTCCCTACTTTAATGAAGACACAGAGGCTCCAGCAGATACACAGTATTATGTAGCCATTTAGTAGTCGACCCTGGTGAAAATTATAGTTGGAAACAACAAGAAAACAACTGCGTGATGCCCAGATAATCAATGACCTAAATGACCTTTGTACAAATAACCGTCACAGGGAATTTTTTTTAATTCTACTGTAAGGCAAAATTCTATTCCAGTTACTAAGCATGCTCAATGACACTAGCAAAACTGCCCTGACTACTACCTACATTGTGCCAGGAAGACTGAGAGCTCCAAAAAGCTTAAGACCACGCCAGAAGTCAAATTAGTCTGATGGGAATTTAGAGGTGCCTAGGTCTTTAGAAATCAATTTTAAAAGATTGTCTAAAACTTCTGAAGTTCAGAAAAGGGCTGAACTCAAAAATAATAACCATTTCTGCACTTTCTTCAAGGAGTTACCATGTCATCACAGGGAGGCAGAGCTCTGTCTCTAATCCCTAAAAACCTCATGTCCTAGTTTCTCTGGCAGTTAGTGTGGTCACGTGGTTGAGGTCTCCCAAGAGTGTGAGCAGACATGAGGTGCGCCATAGCTGAGCCAAGGCCTGCAGGCCATAGGTGTGCCCAATCCATGTGATCTTCATCCATCTGATGGGCTGTGTTGATTTCAATGGGGTCATAGGAGATAGCAGAGCCACAAAATGAAAGTTGTCTGACCCCCCGAATTGCCACATGAGGAAAGCCACCCACCGACCAGGGAAGTATGTTTTTGATGATTAAATGAACAAAAAGTCAGCCTGGGTCTACTTGTGATGGCAGGTAGTCCAATCCCACAGACAGTGACAGAACCAGGTCAAGAGCAAGCATGCTGCCTGTTGTGCTGTAAAGGGATTTATGGAGCAGATTGTCCACACTGAGCCCCAAAGGAACTCTAGAACTCCTTCCACTCAGACCAAGTGACAACCACACCCCTGCTGTTCCCAGCTCTCACACCCAGGCTCTTCTCAGTCCAGAAGAACCAGCACGAATCATTTCTGTACATGATGTCTATAGAATAAATAAATAAATGACTCAAGTGATAATAAAGTGTTTAACAAGACAGTGAGCATCAATGCTACAAGAGTTATCAAAATACTGGGCAAAGTGAAGAGAAAAAATGGAGAGAGGTTTACAGCTTGCCCATGCTATAATAATAGAAATACTCCTACAACTCCCTGATAAGTATTTTTATTGCCTATGTAAACAGTTCTTTTTCCTTATTTGTTTTTATTGACAAATAAAAATGGTATATATTTATAATGTACAATGTCAACTTTTAAAATATGTATACATTGTGGAATGGCTAAATCAAGCCAAAGCATATGCATGACATACTTATTATAAATAACATACTTATTATAAAGAGATCCGAATGCAAAAAGTTTCATGCCAGTAAGTAGCCAAAGAACCATAAATTAGATAGCCATTTATTTTTAAGAAAGATAATAAGCAATTAAGTTTATACAATGATATTAGGTTATGACTCTTTGACTTCCAGAAATTATCTTATTTGACCCAAATATCAGTAAAACTTGCCACTTATACTGTCTACTATGTACAGAGAAAAAGCAAGATGACCGTATTGGAACCAGACCCAGCGAAACACACTTTGTAAATGGGAGTAGGATATATTAGAAGTCGGAAACACAGAATAGAACTAGAGGAGATTTTAGAAAGTTTCTTCCTCAATTTCCTAATTTTAGAAATACAGAAAGAGGCACAAAGAGGCTGAGTGACCTTCCCAGGAGAACACAGCGGTGAGAAAAAGCAGAGCAGCTCCTGGGTTACCGGCTGCTAGACCTGTGTTCTTTGGCTCTGATCATATAGAAGGAAGATCAGATTTAACCTCAGAAAAATATGTGGACATGTGCTTTCATTAGCTAAATTATTATAAGGAGAAAAATATATGAGACTTAGAATTATTACTGTCTTAAGTTTGCGAGGATAAATTTTATATGAATAATGTCATTGAGCTTAAAAATTATTAAGGACATTTTTAAAACCCATCCTAATTCCTTCCACTATAATCCACTGCTGTTATTATAAAAATCTAGGTCTCAAGTAATGCGGTATATACTTTCTTATTTAGAAAAGCTAACAGATTATTTGTAATTATCTTAATAGTAATATACATTCAATTACACAAAGAAAAAAATCAAATCCATTTAATTCTAGCTTTCTTAACCCTGAAGGATATTTCTTCCAGATTTCACCAGCTGATATAATTCAGATGAAAAAAAGATCCTTCCTTTCTTACTTAAAGGGAGCTGTAAATCATATGTAGACCTCAGGGAGGAGGGGACAAAGTGGGGGAGGGAGGAAAGATTCATTTGCTTATTAGTTTTCCATAAAAAATTAAGAATAACAAGCAGATCTAAATCTGCCCTCACAACTGAAGCCTCATATCAGTTGCTCCTGAAACATTAAAGACTTCTCTTACAAACTGCAATCAACTTAACTTTCTGTTGTCTTGCAGACACGCATGCTGCTCCAATTGATGAGATGTTATTAATAAAGAACGAGAGGGCGACAAATTAAAGCAAGCCCTGCTTAATCACATTAATCCAGAGCAAGTCAAAGGCTTCAATTTTCGAAATAATTTTGGGCTTAATGCCTTGGAGATGGGCAGACTGCTCCATTGAGGCAGCAGCTGGTCCAATTTAAGCTGCATTGTGAGGCCGGAATTGTCAGGTCCTTACAGAAACAAGGAAGCCTGACAGTTTTCAGGATGCAACCAAAACTGCTGAGACAAAGGAAATTGCAAGAAATTCAAAGGGCCCTGTAACAATTACAAGGCAGCCCACTGTTGGGTGGATTATATATGATTAACCAACCCTTGCTGGGTGGCATGCACTTACTGCGACCATGTGCTCGGCCACTGAGCCCCAGACAGCTGCTGCAAGGGGCATACTCACGGAGCCACTACTGTGGACTGTCGATTAGAAAAAGGTAACCTGTCTATAAAGAAACAGAGTGGCCAGCATGGTGGAGGTCACCCTACATGTGTCACCTGTTTCCCCCACAGGAACGACAGCTGCAGTGGCCACCAGAAAGCCCAGACACAGAGGGAGAGGCCTGCCCAGGCACCAGTGTGTAAACATCAGCCAGTGCTGGAGCGACAGAAGGGACTTAAACCCCCAGTACCAGAGGAAAGGTTTTCAGCAGTGGGATTTTGCTTTTCATGAGCAATTATCTTAACAATTTTCTATGCAACAAAATGAGAAAAGTAGGTTAAAAACAAACAAGTTCCAGATTGTGGGTCAAAAGACCTCATTTCCAATCCCAGATGTGCAGCTCTTGGGCTGTGTGATGTTGAGGAATCCATGTCAATCTCTGGCCCTGCTTTCTTCATGAATTGCACTGAGATTTCCCGTTTTGCGTCACACAGCTTGTAAGTGACAGAGTTGACCAATTGCAAGTTTCCACGGCATCTCGTACTTACACATTTCCTAATCCACTGGGAGATGCCATTGCTTAATGGTAAAGGGTGCAGACTCAGGTTTGAATCCTAGTTCCACCTCTTGCTATTTACTATGACTATTCCAATTACTTCAAGAGGAATCTGAGAAAGAGAACTGGACTCTCCACTACTTACTTCACCAATGAACAATGTAGAGGCTGTACGGAGGAAATGCTTTTTGTGCTTTCATTTCTGTTTGATAACTCCAACTCTTTAAAATTCCCATGTGTCAGATAAGAAAATGCAGCTAGCAAAACAGTAAAATCATACTGTTAACCCTTACACAAGGCTTGAACTAAGGAAATAAAACACGGGGAGTCATAAAAGACCCAGACAATTGTAAGCTCTTCTGCTTAGAGAGCTGTCCCCTAAGATTTCTGAAACTTCAAACTTGATGGTCTGCAATTATCTGGGAGTCACTGGGATGAAAACATGTTCTGTTTTCTCATTTAAATGCTGTGGTCATATGTGGTTTTAGTCAGTAACTTTGCTCACAGTACTCTTATCGTTTTTGGCACATTATTAGAAATTTTCAGAGAAAAAGGACACCTGCAATATAAAAGGCAGCAAATAAGAATTATTCTCATATCTAAACTGAATAAAAATAATGCATTTGCATGTAATGTCCTTGATTAATTCCAATATTAATATCAAATACAGTCCTTGGAAGCCAACCATTAAACAGTGGTCCAAATAATATGAGTTTAATTGAGTTAAATAACTTGACTGAGTTTTAAAGCAACTCAAAAGAAGACAGATGAATGGCTGGATGGACGGATGGTTGGTTGGTTGGCTGAATGGGTGGGAGGATGGAGAGCTGGTTGGTAGAATTGTTGAGTGGATGGATGGATGATGGATGATGGATGATGGGTGGATGGGTGGATGGATGGTTGGATGAGTGGATGGGTAGATGGCTGAATGGATGCTATAGGATGGATGGATAAGTAGGTGGATGGATGGATGGATGGATGAGTGGGTGAATGGATAAATGGATGGATGAGCAGATACATGGATGGATGGGTAGATATATGGAGGAGTGGGTAGACAGATGGATAAACAGGCATATGGATAATGCCTGGATACATAAATAAATGGGTAGACTGACTGCTAGGTATACAGCACAACTCACCTATATATACAGTACAACCTAACAGTAACATAGGTATGTCTGAAAAGTCCATAACTTCTCCAGATTGGGATGGACCTTGGGAATTACCCACTTCAGTCTCCTATCCCAGCTGAACTCCCACAGCATGACTGAGGATCACCCTAGCCTCTGCTTCATCACTCTAAGTGTCAGGATACTGGTGGCATCTGGAGATAAACATCTACATTTCTCATGGGATACCAACATCTGCCTCACCATAACTGTCCCCGGTCTTGTTCCCTCTGAGAAACACATACTAATGATGTCTTCCCTCCCTCAGGCAGCTGTTTTTCAAATATTTGAAAATGATGAACATGCACCCCGGCCCACCACACATACCCAGGCCTTTTACATAGAGTCTGGAGTTAGAAGGTTGAATTTAACAGGAATGCCAGTTATTAATTAATTCTGATTCAAACCTATACTTTACCTGCTCTGTGATAATAGTGATGGGCCTTGTAAATTGTATCCTTTGCCAGATGGCTTGATGCTAACCCCTGTCAGTAGAGGGCGCTGGAGGGACACATGAGGAAGAAGAACTTCCTTTCTTTCTTCCTCCCTCCCTCCCTTCCTCCCTCCCTCCCTCCCTCCCTCCTTCCTTCCTTCCCAGGGCCCTTCACCAGGCCTCTTCAGGGTACAACTCTCTCCTACCCTCACCTCCTGTAAAGTAGCTGCCTTCTCTAGGCTCAGGTACACCTCTTAGGGTAGCTGCTACCTCATCTACAGATAGGAAGTTGCCAAATCCTACTGTTGGCTTGAGGATCATACTATAAGCCTCCAATTCTCTTTCTCAGGTTCTGCTTGAAGTAACTGGAATAGTTTGTGTCACCTGAAAAGCAGCCCTAACAGTGTATTTATTGACTTCATTTGAGAACACACGTACACAACCATAATAACATAAATAACATACATTTTGTTGATTTACTGAACATTTTTGATACAATTATACAGAAAGAATGAGAAAAGGTGAGATGGTGGGAGGTTGCATAAGAAAGCTAAGTTTCTATCATTGATGATCATAATATTAATGATTATCACTGTTATCATCATGATTATAAAACTTACATGACTCCTACTACATACCAAGCACTTTACATACAGTAACTCACTTAATCCTCACAAGAATGTTGTGGGATAAAATATTATTTTCCCCATTTTACGAAAGATGAAATTAAGGCACAGCAAAATCAGATAACTTTTCCAAAGTTTCACAACTATTAGAGGGTGGAAGTAACTAACGTCTAAGTGAGTAAAGTAAGGAATAGAGGAATAAACGTATTATTTCAAGATATGGATGCTATAGTAGAAGGAGCAGATAAAATAATGTAGAAATCTGGGGAGAGGGTTTTAAGGTAGTGTAGAATAAGGAGGATGAATACCATTTTTATTTTAAATGGTAATCAACTTAAATGCTAATTGATCAAACAACTCACTATAACTTAGACTAACACAAAATTCAAATAGTTCCTACCGAATGCTAACTTTATCATATCTGCAGTCTCAAATCTGCATGTGAATTGCTTTTAAGAATTAACTTAATAACTTTATTTTGCTGCTTTTACAGGGTCTACTTTTTCGTAGACCACAATTCTTCATGACTGCTTATACCAGTCTTAAAACCCACCCGCTTACTAGTCATGTTTACATTTAGAACATTAAAACATGACACTTTTTAACTTGTGTAGTTTCTCCCAAATTTGCTACACATGCACTCACTCATCTACTCATTCATTCACTTAATAGATATTTACTTGATACCTGTTTTATGCCAGGCCCTAGGCTAGTGTCTAGTGATTGAAAGATGAATGCAACAAAAATTTCTCTGCCTCAAATTTACAGCCTAGAATACATCTATATAGTATAGACATTTGGAGGCTTTGCTGTAGAATTTGCTTGAGGGCAGTCTTAATGTGTAAGAGTGACGGTTGATTTTATGTGTCAACTTGACTGTGCCAAGAGGTGCCAAGACATTTGGCTAAATAATTATTCTGGGTCTATCTGTGAGGGTGTTTCTGGATGACACTGGCATTTGAATCTGCAGACCCAGTAAAGCGGACAGCCCTCCTTGATGTGGATGGGCCTTACCCAGTAAGTTGAAGGCCTGAATAGAACAAAACACTTGAGTGGAAAGGACTCCTCCTGCCTGAAGGACTGAGCTGAGACACTAATTTTTTTTTCCAGCCTTTGAACTCTAACTGAAACACTGGCTCTTCCTGGATCTAAAGGATGCTGGCATTTGGATTGGACAATGCCATCAGCTCTTGTTCTCCAGCTAAGATCTTGAAACTTGCCAACCTCCATAATCATAGGAACCAATCCTGGGCCAACTCTTTACAATACATCAACCTATAGATTGATCAGTTTATGAACTGATCAAACAGATCATCCTATTGCTTCTGTTTTCCTGGAGAGCACTGACTAATATAATAAGCTTTTACAAAGAACAAAGTGACGGGAATAACTCCAGATAGAGGAAATAAGCTTTCATAAAATTTTGGAGGCATGAGGGGAGCCAGCATCCCAAGTTGGAGAGTAGAAGAGACTGAAAAAAGAAAGGGGCTAAATGAGGGTTTTAGAAAAGAGTGCTTGGCCAGGCACTGTGGCTCACGCTTGTAATCCCAGCACTTTGGGAGGCCAAGGCAGGTGGATCACCTGAGGTTGGGAGTTCAAGACCAGCCTGACCAATATGGAAAAACCCTATCTCTACTAAAAATACAAACTTAGCCAGGCGTGGTGGCACATGCCTGTAATCCCAGCTACTCGGGAGGCTGAGGCAGGAGAATCACTTGAATCCAGGAGGTGGAGGTTGCAGTGAGCCAAGATTGCACCAGCCTGGGCAACAAGAGCAAAATCCCATCTCAAAAAAAAAAAAAAAAAAAGAAATAATAACCATGTAAATTAAATAAATTGTTTCATGGAATTCTACAGTAAACTATTTTAGAAAAGAAACAGTCCCCTTTGTAATGCAAATAGATTGTCTGATAAATCAGAATTTTTCATAGAGATAAAACCATTTCTAATTGAATTTATGGGCAGGTGTTTCTTGCATATAAAATGCATAGTAATCTATGCCTCAAATTATGTCACTATTAACTTATACTTTACAGTCTGCATAATTTCTAGAAAGATGGTTATAAATAATTTTTACTATGAAAGTTTTCAAACATATACAAAAGTAAAAATAATAGTAAAATAAACCCCATTTATCCACTCACTCTGCAGATGCAACAACTAACATTTCAACACATATTTCATCGATCTTTCTTCTTTCTTCCTTTTTCCTTTATTTTATAGTATTTTAAAGCAAATCTCACATAATTTCACCCCACAATATTTTTTTTTTGAGACGAAGTCTCTCTCTGTCATCAGGCTGGAGTACAGTGACGCAATCTCAGCTCACTGCAACCTGTCTCCCGGGTTCAAGTGATTCTCCTGCCTCAGCCTTCCGAATAGCTGGGACTACAGGCACGTACCACCATGCCCAGCTAATTTTTGTATTTTAATAGAGATCAGGTTTTACCATGTTGGCCAGGCTGGTCTCGATCTCCTGACCTCGTGATCCACCCTCCTCAGTCTCCCAAAGTGCTGGGATTACAGGCATGAACCACTGCGCCCCGCCTCCCCACTCAATATTTTCATACATAATTGCTAAATAATGATATTTTTATACACAACTGCAATACCATTATCTCATCCAACAAAATTAACAGTTACTCATTAGCACTATCTAATTCCCAGTCCATATTCAAGTTCTCCTGATTACTGCCATCCTAAAAAAGTCCTTTTTTCCCTATTGAATTTCCATCCCTTGGTTCACATATCGTATTTGGTCATATACTTTAAATGTTACATAATTGAGAATGTCCTCTCCCCGCTTTAAAAAAAAAACAACACTCATATATTTCAGAAGCCAGATCAGCTGTCCTTAGTATATCCAAATTCTGGGTTTGCCTACTCGCTTAAGCATGGCAGGTATTACAGAAGGTATTTCTCTATTCCCCTTGCTTCCTGTAAACTGGATGTTACATGTCATTTGTATATCATTGATAGATACGGTGATGTGTCTTTTTCAGATCTTTTGCCCACTTTTTAAAATCTGTTTGTTTCCCTATTATTGAGTCTTGAGAATTCATCATATAAAAACTTTTATTCTTCTTCTATGGAATTTTAAAATAAAAAGAACTCAAACATGAGCTTAAAGTTATTTATTGCCAGAACAAAAATGTGCACCAGGCAGCTGAGGGTTTGAAATAAAATAAAGCCCTCTTCCAGGGACAAAATGAGCTTCCTGCCAGCTCAGCGTTTCTGCCGTGGCAAAGCCAAGCTGTGAGGTAGGTGCCTGGCTCCCATTGTGTCTGGGTGCCTCTCTCCTGTGGTACAAATTCCACACTGCAGTGCCTTCAGCCTGGCTTCACAACTCTCTTCTTTTCAAGAAAAGCCCAAAGATCTTGGAATCATGCCTTTCCTAAATTCTTCATAGGGTCCTATGTGAATGAGCTAATGATGAACATTGTGTCAATACTCCACATCAATGCTCATGAAAGCAGAGAACCTCAGGTACATCCACCTGGATGACATTTAATTCCCCTCTCCTGCATCCTTCACCAACATGTGGAACTCCAGCTGCTCTGACATGGTTTCAGGGGCCCTGTGCTAGCTCCTGGTGACCTTCCTCCTCTAGCAGTCCTTATGAGCATCCTGGACGTGATTGGTGTCAAGCTCTCAGTCTTTCATCTATAAAACGCTGTTTCTTTTTATAACTAAACGTGAATTCGAGTTTCTATTACCCGTATAAGGCAACTGGCAGACTACAGGTCTTTTTTTCCAATATGCTTCTTCAAAAGCAGACACACTTATAATTTCTATGGAAAACGAGTAGAAATGCAGCCTTCAACCAAAGGACATCAACCAAAAGACATTGCCTTTCTTTTGAATGGCACTGTGGCTCTGTGCATTTGAAACAGAAATAGCTACTGATAGGGGAACTTTATTGTTTGTAACAGAATCTGGTATATAAGTAAAACTTTCAAAGACAGATACATAAAGCAAATTTTTCTGATAATATTCCATTAAGGAAAGACCAAAGCTCCCACATGAAACTTGACCTAGTTTTTCAGTTCATACAGAAATATATTTATTCTATAGCAACTAAAAAACTCTTTTCCTTCGCTATTCAAACAATGCTATCCATTGCACATTATCTTCCTTGACACTCATAACAAATCCTCAAGGTAGCTGAGGTCATTTTTCCACAGTCGCACAGAGAGTAAGCAGTAGCAGCAAAGCTGATGCCCAAGTTTTCTGCCTCTGAATCCCATGCTTTTGACACTATGTCCTGCCCGCTCTCTGTAGGTGACACTTCCCTGTTGTTCACACAAACCTATGCCTGGTGCAGCCAGAAAATTCAAAGAATTAATAGTGTTGCCCCAGCCCTACAGAAATGATCAGGTAATCAGCAGTAACATGGATTGTTTCTTTCATAAATAAGGCCTATATCATGACATATTTTTGATTCTGCTATAAGTTCTGTTTCTTTAAGGAAAGAAATTCCTTTAAGCCTTTATTTTCCCACTGAAGAATAGTTGACAAAGGGATATGTTACAATGAAACCATTTAAATGATTCAGAAAACTGAGAATGGCTCACTCTGTGGTATCATTTCTTTGAACGCAATTGTTGGAGCACAATTGTTTGGATGAATTCTACTCTTGCCCATTATCTGAGCACAACGTGCAGCAGCAAATTGCATTTTGTGGTAACAATCCATCGACATTGGCTAGAACTCTATTTTCAACTGCCAATAAAGGCGTTGGAAAAGCATTCAAACCTGGAGACAAACGACTACGAGAGGAAACACACACCTGCAAATGTGTTTGAAGGCTATGCCTTTCCACATCTTCTCCAGAAAACTAAAAATAAGGGGCCCAAGAGATGGGAAAAGGTTACCACCATCAAGATGTGTTTTAATAGCAAGAAGTTAAATCGTACCTGAACTCCAGAAGGAAACAGGAAATCTTTCTCTTCAATAGGTTAGCTCCTCCAGGTGTGTGGAGATCCATTTAATGGCTTAATGTGTTCTATTAAGAAAATCAGACCGTAGCCCTGCTCAAAAGAAACATGGGGCCACAGGGCCATATTAAAATCCCATGATGGGGAAAGAACTCTTTCCCCTCTTCAGAAAATTTCTGAAGCCAAGGTTATTTTTTAAAACTCTTTATGGGGCGAACTTATTTGATCATATAGTTAGTCAATTAGCAGCAATTTACTGAGGTCTTACTATGTGCCAGGCACTGGTCTAGATGATGGGGAGAGAAGGAGCAGATGGGAAACAAATCATTCGTGTCAGAAAAAAGAAGGATGGTGCCACGAAAATGCATAATGAGGGCCTCACCCTAACCTTGGGAGTAGAAGGTCAGGTGCTGTGGAAAGTGAAAGCCTGCTGATGAGTAATGTCTGGAATAAAAGAATGTACTCTCCCCTTACCTCCTCTAGTCTTTTTAGAAACCATTTTTCAGCAACATACTTTTTTTTCCAAATGTCTGGAGTGCCAATAGAAGCGATTTCATTAGATGAAAATAAGTGTTCTCATTTTGTTTAAAAGTGAATAAATTGCTTGTTATAGCTAGAACGGTGTGCTGCAGTTATTCACACACATGCCCATCTCCTCCACTGGGTCATAAATTCCTTCAACACCAGGACTGCCCTGCTCGTCTTCATTTGTATTCATTTAGTTGTTTATTCATCAAGTGCTTATGAAATGGCACTAGAGTTATAAACATAAAGTAGAGGTCTTGGCCCTGAAGAAATTCCTGCTTTCACAGCAGGGAGCAAAACCATCACTGTGACACAGGAAGGTCAATGAGGGAAATATGTAAGGGGAATGTGGTGACACCACCACAGGGTCTGAGATGGGGTTAGGGAAGGTCCCAGGGGAAGGTAAAGCCAGTTCTCATGGTCCCTCCCAAAAGAACACATGCAAGTCATTTATCCACATAAAATGAAAGAATGCATGACCTTTGGCCCATTATGTACATGGAGAGCGGGTCCTCTCAGTGTACCCACTTGACTATGCCAAAAAGATACCCTTCCTCTCCTGGCAGATAGGGAAGTGGTGTTGAAAGAGGCTAAATGACTCATTCCTGGCTCCCCAGCAGGTGTAGAGAACTGTCAGACTCCAATTCTGGTGCTTCTTCCTGTATATCTCTCCTGCCTTTTGTAAAGCAAGCACACCTCTGGGCTAGAAGCACAATGGAAGGCTAAATACCAGAACTCATAGGAATTCCCTGGGGCAAATGCACTGGCCCCAGTCCTTGATAACTGTGGCACAGAGCCTGAACTATATACCACACTCAATGCAGTGGTGATGAGGACTCCTCCTCCTGGAACAATTTTAAGGACAAGAACAGGAAAAAAAAAAGCCACATATCCCTACACAAACCCCATTTTGTCTTTCCAAAATCAACTCCTTCCCTCCATGAGTTGCTCTCCCTAGGCACTGCAGCCTCCCCTCCCACTGTGTCTACACAATAAGAACCCAAACAAACTTCTCTCTTGGCTGTTCTCATGAATGGCAGAGCCTGTGCTCCACATTGTTTGGGATAGCCGTCCAGAGACATAATTACATGATTAAGCACTGTGTCCTCTCCAGGAAATCTAAAGTACCATAATTACTACAACCGGGAGCCGGTGGGGTAAACAATGTGCAATCATCGCTGTTGACAAGGTTTTAAACTAGAGTCTGAGACTATGTTGGTTCGCATTAAAGGGGGAAGAGGCATACTTCTTACTCCATCCATGTTCGTTTGAGAAATACAACAAACTGTAATCAAGAATATAATCAGGAATATAACAAAACACTGATTGCCCTTAATGACCTTATTATTCTTTCATTAAATATACTATGAAAACTGGGCAATGTATTTTAGGGGTTTATTGAGTGATGTACATATATAATGTATGGTTGACCTTTGCATTTAAATATGATAGTAGTGGTAGAAGACTCTTATCACCATCTGTGGATAAAGTCATCTTAATCCACAGATCCAAAATGTGCCTTTTGCTATATTACACATGTCTATATATAGACTTGCACTATATATAAAAATTAACCAAAATATATCACAGACTTATATGTACATCTTAAACTATAGAATTTCTGAATAAAATAAGAGAAAAATCTTTGTGTTAGACAAAAATTTCTTAGATACGGCACAAAAGTTTGATCCATAAAAAAATAAACTGAAAGACTGGATCTCATCAAAAGTTAAAACTTCTACTCTTCAAAAACACTGCTAAGAGAATGTTAAGACAAGCCACAGACCCATTTGCAAACAGTATGTCTGTATGTCCAATAAAGGACTCATTTCCAGAATATATAGAGCTCCCCAAAATTATGATGAGAAAATAATCAGCCCAATAAAAAGCATGTATAAGAGATCTGAACAGCCAATTTATGAAAGATGTACACATGGCAACTAAGTGCATGAAAAATAATCTCATTTGGTCATGAGGAAAACGCAAGTGAAAAACACAGGGCACTGCTACACACCTGTCAGAATCCCTAGAAGAAAGAAGACTGGCCATATCAAGTGCTGGTGAGCAAGTGAAGAAACTGGAACTCTGGTGCCCTGCTGATGGGAATGTAAAATGCTACAACTACTCTGGAAAAACAGTTTGGAAATTTCTTAAAAAGTTAAACATAACCCTATCACATGTCCTGGTCATCCCATTTCTAGGCATTAATGTAAGAGCAATGAAATGATACATCCACACAAAGACTAGTACATGAATATTTATGGGCATTAAGAGCCCCAAACTGAAAATAGCATGAATGTTCATCAGCAGGTGAAAGGATGGCTCATCCATACATTAGAGTATCATTCAGCAGTAAAAAGGAGTAAACTGCTGATCCGAGAACATGGAAGGATCTCAAAACAGGCTGAATCAAAGAAGCCAGGCACAAAAGAGTACTTACTGTGTGACTCTTGAAAAAAAAATTGTATGAAATGCAAACATATCTGTCATGACAGGAAGCAAATCAGAGGTCGTCTGGGCACCAGGGACGTAGGGTGAGTATGGCAGGTGGGAGAAATGACGAAGGCATGAAAGGTAACTTTGGGGTGACGGATATGCTCATAATCTTGACTGGTGAGGCCTTTACAGTAGCTACCTATGTCAAAACTTATATTGTTCACTTTAAAATATGTATTTTAACATAGATTAATTACACCTCAATCAAACGGTTTACAAAAGAATTCTGAAAAAAAAAGAAAAGGTCGGGGTTCTGGTCTAGTCCCTGCTACAGGCTAGCTGCCTGACGATGCTTTGTTGAGTTTCTGTTTCCCACCCTGGGAGACGAAATGATTCCAAAGGACTTTCCAGCTGAAATCCTCTGATGAGAGGTATGGGTCACTATTCCCAGCGGCCACCACACTTTGTGAGCACCACAGAGCCTACTGCTGCCCAGAAGCCCCTGTGACATACCTGTCCTACCTGAATCACCATCCAGGATCATCCAAGAGACAAGATCAGCCTTTGACTCCATGTCTACTCCAGCCCAGACTGTGCCCTCTGCCTCCCTCTTCTCTCCCCACCATGTGGTATATAACCCAGCCATCCTCCAGCCAGCCCCAGGGCATCTTAGCATCTGGTCTAACTTCTGGAATATGGACTGGCCTCCCCGAGGACAAAATTTGGTAAAACGCTACCTTAAGAGTCAGATAGGGCATCAAATCAGATGCAGGCAAAAAGTGAATTTGTTCTTGCTTCCTGAATTAAAGACAAAAACCTCAGTTTGTCCTGATCTAATCTGAATGGTAACTTAGGACACACCAAGATGCTAGCTACTACACTCCAGCTCCAGTGGCTGCACACACTGAGAGATGGGTTTCAAGCTTCCCATCCCAGAGAGGACTCTCAGCCAACCTGAACCCCATCTCCCTAATTTGGTCCTTGCTTCCATCTCCTCACAGGTGGGACTATCTATCTGTTTAACTGACTTTCCAGTGTCCTCCACATTGGGCTCTCAGGTTCGTTTGGACTTGATATAAAGGATTGTCTCCCTAACCCATTCATCAAGACTCAAGGCTTCTCACTAGTTAATTATCTCACCTTAATGACCACATGCACCAGAAGGCCATTTGCTCTTTTCCTTCCTCACCTTGGGCCCCCCCAGCATGTCCCTTGTCATGCCCACCTGCTCACTCCTGCTCTCCCAGTAGCTCGGCCCCTTCAGGCAGCCGTTCCCTGCTGCACCCACCTGGGCCCAACTGGGAGCAGCTTTGCCTGGAAGCACTGGCTTTAGCCCAGGCAGCCATTGTTCTGACAAACAAATTGAAACCTAGCTGGAAACATTGCAAAAGAGAAAATTTTGAAAAAGATTCCATGCTAAACTTCTGAAAAGACCTAGAATCAAATATATCTTGCAATCATTTTAAACTATGTGCGTATAATTTATAATAGTTTCATCCAATGATAAGATTGTTCTGGGCAATCAAGGAAACAACCGAATAGTAAACAGTATAGAAGGTGAAATGCTCTATGCTAATAGCTGGACTTCTCATAAGCTACTGGAAATGAGGGGAAAACAATGCTAGCAGTGACTTAATGACACACAGGTAGAGTTTGAGTCGGTGATCTAAAATTTACCTGAGTTTCACGGAAAGACTGGCTTTTAGAAGAACAGGTCTCTAGTCAAAGCTTTGGAGTAATCAGTCCCATATAAACTTGGAGAGCTCTCCTTCCTCTGTTGAAATAAACCATTAGCTTGTTAAAGTAAAATATACTTTTCATGACAAGTAGACACCAAGATCTGAAGTCTGTGAAAAAAAAATATTTTTAAAGTAAAGAAAATTATGGCCAAATCGTTATTTACTTGAGTGAATAGGAGGAAAGGAGAGTATGAAAAGGCAAATAACAAAGCTTTTAAAATGACCAAATCTTAGTTTTGTAACATGTTCTCTATCTATATTTGATTTCTAAAAGCATCAGCTATTCTAGAATTCACTTCAAATAGAATAATGAAATCATACTGTGAAGATCTCACTCTAGGATGGGTTGAAAAGGTTTCTGGTTCTCCCCACCTTATTGTCCTACAGAGCTCCTTCCCTATTCCTGTCCCCAGCAGGCTTCCCTTCAGAAAGCCTGTTGTTGAATGTGTTGAGCCCAGCACTAAGCCTCAAGGGGCCAGACACGAAGCCAGGGCTAGTTTCACACTGGTGGCAGTGGGAATAAAAAAGAGAGAAGGCTCAAGAAGTATTTCAGTGTTTAAAAACAAAGCCAAAGACTCATTCCAGATTTTAGCATTACAAAGGCTCTCGGAGGCTGCCATATAGGAAGACGCAGGGTTTTCATAAAAAAAAATGTATATGACGTTAACCTAATGCCTGAACATGCATAAATAACTTCCTGGGATGATGCAGCTTTTTTTCCTATCATGGTAGAACCCACATCCTTTAATAGAATGAATGGTGGGCACGGAAGCACTCGGATCTGAGAACAAGACTACTGCCTGTCTACAGGTGAAGAAGGATAAGTCAAAGATGGCTCTGTGACAGAGTGTGAGTTACTGGGAGAGTGCTAAGGCCATTAGGGAGAAATGGGAAAGTCAGCAAGGGAAGCTAGTTTATGGGTGACAGTCATAAAGATTTTGAGTTTAGCCATTAAAGTGAGAAACACCCAACCTAATGCTGGTTTTATAATCGGAAAACATGATAATTTTCCTAGATAGCCTCAGGCTGGGGTCAGAATAAACCGTCACTGGCAAAATCCAAGCCGGTACACAAAGACAATGAACACCTGTGTGGGACAGTGGATGACGACAGCCAGGTAACAGAACTCGCATGAAGTCAAGGGACCATCTACTAAAGTCATCAGAAGCACAAAATGACCAACACAACAAAAAATGAGAGGCCAAAACCATAAGTACAACCCAGCATCAAGGTCAAGAGAAGCAAGTGAATAATAAAGGTGTGAGTGCCAGGATTCGGGCATGCAACAGCCCACACTGACTTTCTAGGAGAATATCAGGACTAAAAGAGCCTGCTGTGAAGGCCTGCACTTCACCTTCCCAGAACCACTCTGGTTTACCAGTGCATAAATACCTGAATGTGCATAAACACCTTCCTGGGATGATGCAGCTTCTTTTCCTATCATGGCAGAACCCAAGTCTTTTAGTAGAATGAATGGTGGTTAGTGAATCACTGGGGTCTGAGAATAAGGCCACTGCCTGTCTGTAGGTGATGAAGACCATTAACAAGTAACAATGCCTGGTGAAAGAAGCTGTTCAGGGAATGGAAAGACAAGCCACAGGCTGGGAGGGCACATTCTCAAGTCAGGTATCTGATAAAGGACAAACCAGTCTTAAATCTCAACAATAAGAAAACAACAACCCAAATAAAAAATGGGCAAAAGATCTGAACAGACACCTCCCCAAGCAAGATATAAAAATAGCAAATAAGCATATGAAAAGATGTTCCACATCATGTGTCACTAAGGAATCATGAATTAAAACAATAAGGAGATGCCACTACACACCTATTAGAAGGGCCAAAATCCAAACACCAATACCACCAAATACTGGCAAGGATGCAAGTAACAGGAACTCTCACTCATTGCTGGTAGCAAAATGGTACAGCCATTTTGGAAGACAGTTTGGCCGTTTATTGCAAAGCTAAACATACTCTTACCATATGATCCAACAATCACATTCCTAAATATTTGTCCAAATAAGTTAAAAACTCATGTACACATAAAAACCTGTAGACAAATGTTAAGAGCAGCTTTGTTCATAATTGCCCAAAACTGGAAGCAACTGCAATTATTTCAATAGGTGAATAAACAACCAATGATTCCTCCAAACAGTAGATTATTATTCAGTGATAAAAAGATATGCGCCATCAAGCCCCAGAAAGACATGAAGTACCCTTAATTACATATTGCTAAGTGAAAAAGGCCTATCAAAAGATGCTACTTACTATATGCTTCCACCCATTCTGGAATCACACAACTGCATGACATTCTGGAAAAGGCAGAACTATCAACAGGAAAAAGTTAGTGGTAGCCAGGGGGGTTGTAGGGGTGGAGAGATGAACAGGTGGAGCACAGGGAGCTTTTAGGGTAGTCAACTATTCTGCATGAGTCTATAATGGCAGATACACGTATTATACAATTGTCAGACCTACAGAATGTACAACACCAAGAGTGAATGCTAATGTAGACTATGAACCTTAGTTAATAATAACATATCAATATTGGCCCATCAATAGCAAATGTATTACACTAATATAAGATGTTAATAGCTGGGAAAACGTGTGTGTGTGTGTGGCAGGTGGTAATATGGGAACTCTGTGTATTTCCTGCTTGCTTTTTCTGCTTAAACCAAAAATTGCTCTAAAAATTAAAGTCTTTTAAAAAAAGTTTTTGTAGAAATGAATGTCTTGCTTTCTTGCCCAACCTGGTCTCAAACTCCTGGCCTCGAGCGACTCTTCAACGTTACCCTCCCAAAATGTGGAATTATAGGCATGAGCCACCACATCTGGCCTTAAAGTCTATTTTTTTTAAAGTAATAGATTATATACCCTTCATGAAGACAGAAACTATTTTATCCTGTTCACTGCTGTATCTGGTCCCTAGCATGGTGACTTTCAAATAATTGGTGATTAATTTTTAAAAACTTAAAAAAAAATAACACAAACGTGTATCTATACTAAAGTTATATTAAAATATTGAGTAAATAGCAACTTAAAGACACAAAAATTCATCCATTTTTACCATCAAATAAAAAGGTAATCAATACCATCACAGCAGACTATAATTTTTTTTTGGTGGTACACTGTTACAGCAACCGAAACATATCAAGCAAGATTTTCGTTTTAGTTTAATACTATTTGGTTTTTAAATGACAACTCCATCTTGTATTTTATACTCATTCTGAGAGCTGAACAATATTTTATAAGTAACTATTTCCAAGAAAGTTATTATTTTTCACTTTGTGCTTAGACTAAAAATTCAGTTTAGAAAATTTATTTCAGATTTATTTTCAATATATATAAAATATCCAAATGTTATTTTCCTTTCCCACTGCTCTGAATGTCATCCGATTACAACATTCAGAAGTGACATAATTAAAGGTCTTACAAAGATGAATTGAAGATAAGTCCTCTAATAAAAGACATTTAACACACACACACACATACTCGCGTGTGTGCACACACAGGTACAATGAAATTTCCTTCCTTTCCTTATTGAATCTCATTTGCTTTTTGTTTTCCCTACCAGTGCTGTTCACTTCCCCTTCAGATCAGGGGCGCCTGTGTCTACCTCTGCCCAGGTATACTGTCACTGGGTCAACCTGATACGTCCTTGGATTTCCTAGCAGGCATTTGTGGTCCCTGGGTAGCCAATTTATGCAATGACTTGTCCATCTGTTGCCCTAACTCCAGGCTACGTGACCAGTCCATCTGTGCCTGTTGACTGTGCATGCTGCCTCACTTGTGTATGTGTGCCACTAGAGTCATGGGGTATCCTGTCCCCTGCTTCCTCCTCCTCTGTCTCCTCTATGGAAACTTTGTTCCTTCCCTGTTCTGTCCATCTCAGGTTCCTGCAGCTTTCTCACTCCACTTTCGTTGCTACACAGGATGCCATGCCTCTGTCACTGGTCACGTGTGGTGGCATTAAACAGCTCTTCCATACTTGTCATGTGAGATCCCTCATCCAGAGTGGAGCCTTTATTCTGCTGCAACCTGTCCAAATGGCAGGGAAAGGCTCCTATATCAATGGCTCACCCACACACAGCCACTCATTTCCTCCCTTTGCCACGTCTTCTGACAGATCATATTGTTATTGTGAATACATTTCGTCTTGCAGTGTTTATTTCCCATCCAACTGAAATGACTTGGTTGTGTTTTCTTTCCTGGAACTGCTCCATCTGATGTGTTCTCAGGGACACAGGTCCAGGCCTCCTCTCTGGAGCATCTATGCCCTTAGAGGGCGTATGCCAAATCAGAACTGTAAACGGCAGAACGCCCATCAGGGAGGGCCTAGAGATGGGGTGAGGCAGGCAGAACCAGAGTCAGGAACTCCGGTAAGCTGGGTGGCACCAACTGCCATGGATGAAGCTGAAAAGAGCAGCAGTCCCAGCTTACAAAAGCAAAACCAGGTACAGGGAAGCTGAGGTCCAGGAGAGGGTGGAAAGCACAGCTGAATCTCTCCCCAGCACGCCCAGACCGCTTTTCCTCAGTCCTGGGTTCCTCAGGATGGTCTACATTCCCAGAGTGGAATATCAACGTACTATCTTCTGAACTTTCCCAAATGTCCAGACAAATACTTTTCACCTAGTAAGTACTCAAAAGAAATGGGAATAGGGAAAGGGAGGAAAAGAGACTTAAGAATCCCACCCTCCACCCACGGGAGCAGGGAGAGAGAAGCAGATGACTACAGATTGGAGAAGGCCATGGGTCCCTACACATCTGGCTTCACCACGAAGAATGTCCTTTACCACCTGACTCTGATTATCAGCAGTGTTCCTTTCACCAGCCTGTGAATTAACTCTTCTTGTTGTAATCGGATTCTGTTTTACAGGCTTGATGTTGACAGAAAACCCCAGGTATAATAAAATTGCATTTATTTAGCCTCTGGGGGCATTCCAGAAACTCTCTCTGAAACATTGTGTCACCTTGCTACAGCCCAAAAGATACCGGAGTTAAAAATTCACTCAACTTTGCAGGGAGGGAGTGGTCATAGATCTAAGGCGCTTTGTTTTCAGGTCATTGAGAACTTCACAAGATTTGACAAGGTCAAAGGCAACAGATGAACATGTATATCTGCTTCTTCTTCCTTTTTTTTTTTTTTTTTGAGATGGGGTCTCACTCTGTCACCCAGGCTGAGTGCAGTGACAAGATCTTGGCTCATTGCAACCTCCACCTTCCAGGTTCAAGTGGTTCTCCAGCCTCAGCCTCCCAAGTAGCTGGGATTAGAGACGTGTACCACCACGCCTGGCTACTTTTTGAATTTTAGCAGAGATGGGGTTTCGCCATGTGGGCCAGGCTGGTCTCAAACTTCTGACCTCAAGTGATCTGCCCACCTTGGCCTCCCAAAGTGCTGGGATTACAGGCACCCAGAGCCACCGCGCCCAGCCATATATGTGCTTCTTAAAAAGGTCTTAAATAACTGACGAAGCCCTCTGCTGAACAATACGGGGTAAAACCTGGTTTCACAGAGACTGCTGATCTTTAAACCATCAGGGAAGAGTTGCCACATGGGAGGAGGAAGCTATTGTTCAGAACTTAGAAGAGACTTTGGACTTTTCTTGTGGTGTATTCTGACTCTTCATATGATCAGGAAACATCATGCAGGGCTTACAAGAGTCCCGGGCCTTCCAAGACTTTCCAGTGGGATCCTCAGGCACAGCCTTATTTAACGCATGAGGGGACCTGACTACTCTATTCAGTTGGCATTGATCAGGAGCCTAGTGAGAGCAAGGCCTGCTCCAGGTGTCACCAGAGTAGGGAGATAAAAAGACACAGTACCTACCCTCAAGGAAAATCTCACCTAGTAGGACGGGAGCCTTTACATCATTACAGGTCCGGCTTCCCAATTAGCCGGTGAGTCTTAGCGGAGTGTTTTGTCTTTCTCACTTTGGGAGGGTGTTGCATGTCTCACTGACAATGGAGTTCTTTTCATGGTAGTGACTTGTACTTTCTCATTCTCTTTGAGAGAGATACAGCATAGAAGTTCAAAGCAAGGACTCTTGACATAGACTGTCCCTGCATCCATTCTGGCTCTGCCACTTACTAATTATGGGGGTTTAGACAAGTCAGATAATCTCCATATACCTGGATTTGTTCATTTTAAAAGCAGGCACATTAGCCTACCCCCTCACTATCTACTTGTTAAGAATATTGAAGAAATTGTCACATGTAAAGAATTTAGAATTATGCTGGGCACTTAGAAAGCACTAAAACATACTAGCCATTATTTTCTATCTCCAAGCTCATGTGTAAAGGCCATCAGCATGTGTGTGTGGCAATCTCATGATGATCTAATATCCTGCTTCTTAACAAGACACGCTGGTGTTTACCTCTCTGCTAAACTGATCTGGCTGAAGAGATCAGTGGCATCAAGCATGTCCTGCCAGAAAAATAAAATTACATCCTAGGTAAGAGCGAATTCTTGGACCAAGGCAAGTCGCCTTCTAAATGAGACTCTGCTCCTCATCAAAGCCTTGAGCAATTAGTCCAAAGACTGAGAGACAATTGCACTTACTTAACCTCTGTACTCAAATGGGAGGCCACTGAGGTGCCGTAACTGAAAATAAATGAATCACCTGAGATCAGGAGTTCGAGACCAGCCTGGCCAACATGGTGAAACCCCATCTCTACTAAAAATACAAAAAAATCAGCCAGGTGTGGTGGCAGGTGCCTGTAATCCCAACTATTCCAGAGGCTGACGCAGGAGAATCGTGTGAGTGTAACAAATGCACCACTCTGGTGGGGATGTTGATGGTGGGATGGTGGGGGGGTGGTTATTCTCTTTACTTTCTGCTCAGTTTTACTGTGAACCTAAAACTGCTCTTCAAAAAAAAATTTTATTAGATTAAAAAATTAAAATTCTTTTTTAAAAAGAAACCAGCATCCTCCTAATGTCCACCCTGACTCCAGCCCCCAGTATATGATTTCACCATTTTACTACCTGACTCTCAAATGCAGACAGACGACTTTTCCCCAGAGCATTTTCAAACTATCAAACGCAACTGAACATGCCTTAAACAAGGTGACAGATTATTTTTTCTTGTGCACAAAGACATACAAGTTCAGGCACCTATTGCTTTTTGTCAACCATCCTTCCAGAGTCAAGCAGGTCTGCTGACAGGGGCACTGTCATGACAGTGGCCAGCAGCTCCTTACCTGCCGGGACCCAGGGGGAAGGGACAGCTTTATATTAAATACACTCAGGGAGTCAGGCTGAAATTGAAAATGGAAGGAGCACCAGTCACTGGGACAACGGGATGCTATGAGACCTTGCTGCAAGACCTGGAACCTGTACAGAAACATCTCTGTCTGGGGCTCCTAGCCTGCCAGGGTGCACCTCTAATGAGGCAGAGAATTAAAAGACCCCTTCTCTCTACACAGCCTCCTCAACATTCCTGTGGGTTTCCGTCAGCATCCAAAGTACACCCTTGAAACTGGTTGGTGATGAGCAAGGTGTGGAAGACCTTCTCATTTTACTGCGTGTTTCAGCCCAGAGTTAACTTGGCCCTTATCCTCAACTACTTTACAGACTAAGCTCCTGGGGGTTTTGAGGAGGCACTCTAGGGCCAGAATATTGAGGACAGTGGTGGAGGAGCCCCCTCTCCCAATCAGAGCATCTTGGACACTGTTTTAATAGATGTCTGTGCAAAATTTTTGTCCAAAGAAAAGATCTAATGCCTAATAAAAGTTTCAGAAAAAAAAAAACAACGCTGGAATAGATGACCTCTAAATTCCATCCAGCTAAAGAAAAGAAGATCCCATGTGCAGATCACATCCATCTAAATAGTTCCTGACTTCTGGTTTATTTTTTATAAGCTATTTTCACAACTCGAGCACAGCTTAATGTTTTTAAATTATCCTAAAATGCTCAAGAAAGACATTTGAAAATGCATTTATTGGAAATGAATGAAGAAAAGGCTTAGAAGGAGACAGTCTTAAATGTAAACCCTGTTTTATTTTTGGTCCCACCAGTGGAGATTGTCAAAACCTCTAACAAGCCAGGTGGCACACTGAGCAACTTTCTCAGTGCCCCTGACCCCCAGCACTTTTGTAGCAGGAGAGCATTGATGCTGCTCTATCTATAGGCCCATGATAGAGATCAGCAGGTGGAACGAGCTGTGGATCACAAACTGGCCGTGCATAGAAACTGCTATTGTAATACCCAGTGAGAGCATTATCCTTTCAACCGTTCTTCTAAACCTACGATGTGTACCATGTGCTAAGTCACCAGTTTCTGTGACTTCTTTTTCTTTTTTTTGAGACAGAGTTTCGCTCTTGTTGCCCAGGCTGGAGTGCAACGGCGCGATCTCAGCTCACCGCAACCTCCGCCTCCTGGGTTCAAGCAATTCTCCTACCTCAGCCTCCCGAGTAGCTGGGACTACAAGCTGCGCCACCATGCCCAGCTAAGTTTTGTATTTTTAGTAGAGACGGGGTTTCACCATGTTGACCAGGATGGTCTCAATCTCTTGACTAGTGATCCACCCGCCTCAGCCTCCCAAAGTGCTGGGATTATAGGCGTCAGCCACCACACCCGGCCTTCTGTGACTTCTTTTAAGCCTTGTAACAATAAACCAGAGTGGAAAAACCAACTTATCCATAACTAGAGGAAAGAAGAAGAAATAGAGGGGAGAGGAGGAGTGCAGGAGGAAGAGGGAACGTCGAGAAACAAAGAGGAAGGCAACAACTATAAATAAAAGGGTTCAAAACACGTTGTGGGTAGGTGATCACCCTCATCCGAATGCTCCAGCCAGAGACGTGACGCTAGCTCCCATTTTCAAAGAATGAAGACACTGAAATTAGTTCTGTCCCTTGGCACTCCCTGAGAGACTTCACAATTCCACGCATCAGAGGCCAGGATTTATTAAGCAAAGCTTCTCCTGCAGCTGAGGGGCCTCAGTGGTTTGTAAATGACTCCCAGGCTGAAGAGACCCCGTCAGATCGGAGACGCAGCCCCAGCAAACAACAGTGACCTCTTCCGAAGCCTCTCTGCTCACGTCTGGGTGCCTCACTCCCATGACGAGTGACCATGTTTTTCCCTCTTGTTGCATTTTCCACTTGGCAGATGGATGGGCCAGTAATTGACCCAGATATTTATTTTTAATGTAACTTAGAAAAAAAAAAGAAACCTTTATTCTAAGCCTCTAAAAATTGTCAGTCATTACGAAGTAATTAAGACCCGGCATATTACATAAAATTCCTAGAGAAGCTCAACCCCCTGACCCCTCATAAGGTTATTTTCTCATATTACATTATGGCTCCATTAGATGTGATTTGAAAACATCAGTGTGGGCACATTCATCAATTGCTTTTGCAATTACATTTTAAGAACTGCTTGCTATAGCAAATTCCTCTTAATCTCCCTTCTAAGTCTTTGAGAATATAATCCTAAAACAATGAAAGAATAACCTATTTCTAGTGTTGAATGGGTATAAAGGATGTTTTGATTATTGCTCCTTTCCATTTATTTTCCACTTAAATGCCGTATTTGAATTTTACCACCAGATATGCTGAAATATTGACACATCTAACTACTTAAAGTCTGTCAGTCTGTTGACGTTTGACCACTGCACCTGTTCCCCAACAGTGATTTAAGCTGTTCAAGGAAAGAAGTGGGTTGAGCAGCCAAACAAGCCATAGAATGTTAAAATATCAAGGTCATATGAAGAACACATGTAGCACATGCAACAGTCTTTAGAGAATCCATAAATCATTCAAATTCATTCACCCCTTGCCCTTCAATGACCAAGAACAGATTTTGACATAATTGGAGTCTTTAGCCAATGGCCCCAGGAGGAAGGAAAGGCACTAAATGTCTCCTTTTACCCTCCGAGGACAGTGGACTTGTGGGGCCCTATGTTTTGCTGCTTGCCGGCCTTCAGTTATTTGAAGCTAAAGAAAATCCTCATCCTCTCTGATGTTTAATGCTGGATTTAAATATCTGGGCAAACTTGGGAAACCTCTAGCAAAATGTGCCCATGTCTACTTGGTTTGAACTTTGAACTACCCGTCAGCATGCAGGTTTCATACCTACGTATGACATACCACATGATTTTGTCTAGATACTGCCAGAGAGCCCCCATAGAGGCATTTGAATTTTAGAACCAGTGGATAAAGGACCATGCAATGGCAAAAAGCTGGTCTGAATGCAATAGCCCTGGCTGAGTGCGTGTTTTCCCGATCGCAATGCCATCACCTCTGTATATCATGCAATGGCAAAAAGCTGGTCTGAATGCAATAGCCCTGGCTGAGTGTGTGTTTTCCCGATCGCAATGCCATCACCTCTGTATATCATGCAATGGCAAAAAGCTGGTCTGAATGCAATAGCCCTGGCTGAGTGCGTGTTTTCCCGATCGCAATGCCATCACCTCTGTATATTGAAAACTGGAGCACACGTGCACCAGGTTACTATGTGTAAGGTCTGCAGGCCACGCTTGGTGGACAAATCAATTTGCAGACACTTGCCCTGACTCTGCAGGCCCAGGAAGTCCCCAGCCCAGGCTGGGAAGTCAATTTGCAGAAGTTTGAAGGGAGGGAAATGAGGAAGCAAGGAGCCCACCACCCCGTTCAATGACTTCTTTTCCCAGTCCTAAGTCCAGGGTTCCTGCAGGCACTCTTTATTGTCACACCCTCAGCTCTGCTGCTGGCTCTCACGGACAGGACTTAATGCCTCTAGCAGACACAAGACCTATGTATCAGGCAACCCCAGGACTCAATATTGGGGGAAAAATATCCAGCCTAACAGAAATGATAAACAGGAACCAAATGACAAAACTCTGATCTCTTCAAATCTTAACATTTCCAATTGCAAAGCTGCACCACTCTGAATCCTTGACTGTCAACCTCACCGAGAGGGGCAGAATGGGTACACAATTCAAACTTCCTTTGGGTGTTGGAGCCACACTGTGATCTGGGAAGACAAGTACATTTTCAACCCTTCTGCTAAAATTTCTCAAATCAAGTCATCTCTCTCAGCCTCAGTTCCCTTACCCAACAAAGAAAGCAGTCTCAGAGGTTTCCCAACATTTTTAAAGAACTTTTCAAAATAAGGTTATTAGTCAGGACATCAACATGTAACACATGAAAGCTGTGAATGGGCTCTCCAAGCAGCTTGAATCTCATCCAGTTCAAACGTCACTACCTCTGGAGCTCCTGCAGTACCTTTCTGAAAGTCTGAGCCTTCCATGGTCACCTAGTTTGAAAGATGCCATATAGGAAGATAGTTAAAGCCCTTCTGGGTCTCAAATGCCTTGACCTCCCCATGACCTATGCCCCCGACTTCTGATGTCAACCCTTCAGAGGGGTGCTGCTAGTCGAGAAGCCAAGCTTGCTGTTTCTGATGAGTGAGGTTTAGAATAAACAAAACCAGCTGTTTTCTCATTACCTATACTTTTTCCATTCAGGCAGTGGGTGCATTCACTGAACTAATCTGTCTTGCCTAGTTAAGTGGATGGGGCAGTGGGGGAGGCGGGGTGGGTGAGGGGTTATCTTTGGTTCTAAGGGTATAACTATGAGTCAGAAAGTGTATATCCTAGATTTTATAGAATACTCAGATTTGAAACAATTTTATTTTCAAATAAGAATCCGACTACAACTCGACTGGCTTCACAGAGCAGGGGTCTCTGCTCTCGAAGCCTGCTTTCTACCTCTTGGTTTGAGAGAGCTAAGCATTTTCATCCTGTCTGCTACAAGTTTAAGGTCCAATTTTATGCCTAAAATAAAAGGAATAAAAAGCGATCAAATTGCTTGTAGGAAGAACTGAACACCAGAATTCTCGCATTTTCAGGAGTATGTCAATAACTTAGTAATTTACCTTGACTGACATTGAAATGAGTACAATGAGACTGACTATGCACTAAAAAGAGATTTAATGCAGTCTGCAAGGAATTTAGAATGAGTTTTACATTCCTTGATAAAATCTGCTAATAACAGAACTCATCCCTATTTTGAAGAAGAATGCGATCATTCATCTCATGTAAGATACAGAGACATGAGCTTCCACCCAAACACTTCAGAAATTAAGTCGAACTTAAAAAAAAAAAGTATACTGACTTGTTTTACATTAGTGGGGAAATTACTATTCCATGCTTAGTTAGAGCTCTCAGGCATGAAGGAAATAATCACATGCATTTGGAAAAGCGGGTGACATGACCTCACCTCCTAAGAACACAGATGAGGAAGAGAGCGGGTTCCGTGTGCTGTGCCAGGCACACTTGCTGCAGGCTAGCCCAGGCCCTGCCAAGCTATGCTTCACGATGCATCGTGTTCATCTCTAACTGCCCAAAAGCTAGGGAAGCAGAAAGTGTTTATCCTAGATTTTATAGAATACTCAGATTTGAAACAACTTTATTTTCAAATAAGAATCCAACCACAAGTCGACTGGCTTCACAGAGCAGCACTGCTCCATTTCACAAGAGAGGAAATGTAGCTCCTGACAGTAAATATTTTAGGTTTTGCAGACCATATAGTCGGTGGTACCCCCACTCCTGGAGAGTCACATCAGGACTCCCACATTCTGCCCTTCCCACACCTGGGCTCCTCCTCGGGACCTCTGCTGAACAGCCAGCCTGAAAATTCACCGGAGTATTCTGTTGATAAAGAAGTGTCTGGGCCTCAGATTTCCCGTGGTGCTTATGTAGATCTTACTGACGAGGAAAAGTTGTGCAGCTCCTTTCATGCTTCTGCTATCAGTGCCACTTGGCTGTGCAGATTTCTAAAAGCTTTTGAATAGACTAATAAACATGGAATTGTTCTGAACATCTGTAAGCAAAATATGAAAAGATATTACCCAGTGAATGAACATCCTGGGTTTTCTTGCCAGAAATGGGGTATTTGTATATTAGGCTAATGCACTGAAATTAACCCAGAATGCTTATCCATTGCAGAATGTCTTTTCATATTTTCATCTGTACAGTCGTTATTATAAAATGTAAGAATAATTCTCTATCAGAGTATTCAGGAATCTGAATAGCTCAATTACTTCTAAAATCAATGTAGTAAAGCAACAGCAGGCCAGTTAATCAGCTGGTTTGCATAACAACTGTCTGAGGGAGTGTGTGTGTGTGCATGTGTAAAGAGAAAACCAATGTCAGCCCAACTCCTTAAAACAAATGTGAAAGATCAAGCTTTCATCTGACTGCAGAAAAAATTCTGGAAGACAGGAACCAGTGTTCTTCACACCACAACCAACCTTCCCCTAGGACCTGGTACAATGCCTTGCATGTGGTACCCTTCCAATAAGTGGCATATTTAATTTGTTCAAGAAAGCCCATCTCTAAGTGAGGCTCCTCATGGCTATTCCAGACCAGGTTCTGGGTTCTCTAGTGCCAGCCAGACACTGAGTCTGAAACACAAATGGATGGGTGAATCTTTGAACATCATTTTAGGTACAGAACAGTGGCCACTAAGACATGAATTACTTCTCAGCACGTCTCTTAGAGACAGACCAGAAATGAATCAGAACAGTGGCCCATCAGAGGTCTGCCGGCCATGAGAGACGCTACCCTGCATCCCAGCCAAGATTAGGTGCCTGGTGCAGAAGCTGGTGGTGGGTGGCTTTCAGAGGGGTAAGAATTCAGGCCTAAAACATCTGGGAAAGCAAAGTTTCTCAGCCTGTGCACCACTGGTTCAATGCTTAATGAACCTGAGATATATATCTCAGAATGGCATTTTATTGAATTCAAAGTGAGAGTTAGAACTGTCTGCCTGACCAACCTGATTTCACTGCATTTTCTTTCTGTAAATAATCCCCACAGGAGGACAGAAGATAAGAAAGTTTTACAGAGTATGGATCAGAACACAAGGTTAGGGATAAAACTTAAAAGTGCCATGGTGTCAGGCTCTGTGGGTCAGCCCAGAACATCCGAGAAGGTGGCCAGGACCTCCCCTCTCCCGGGCTGTCCTGGCTCACCAAACTCCCACTGAGGCCCTATGTTACTTTTACATAGTCAGGGCATTCCATTATGTCACTGTGAAATCCTACAGACACGGATACCAATCTCTCTTCCAAGTGACTGGGTATCTCGACTCTGATTCAGTACAGGCTGGTTTTATACTGCCATTCTCAATGGGTAACTTTATTCCAATTCTCAAGAGACTGTCTCCTTGTATTCTCTACACATGTGAGGTACAAGTGGCACCAAGCAATGGAGATATCCCACCACGAACAGCCCCATTAGTGAGTCCACACAGGGGACACCTCCTCTCTCAGCTACTATGAGAAGCCATGTTATCTTTTCTACACGCCTAGTCACAACTCCAGTTTGGGGTTCAGAGTCCCTGCCCTATCAGTTTCCACAGGGAAATACCATTCAGACACGAATCTACTCCCTCTCTCTGGACATACACTGCTTCTACAAGCACATCAACACTCTCTGGCTCACTCCTCCCCATTTAGGCTGTGCAGACCCGATGGCACAGCAGGGGTAGCAAATGTGAGCCAATGGTTCCTTGGCCTGTGTTCACCCACCTGTGTGCCAAGACAATGCTTGTGGAAGCTCTGATGTGTATCCTCACATAAGAGGTTGCATGGAGCACCCAGGTAAAGCTGGCCCTGTGGATGCTGATAACCCCTCCTCCCATATTTCTGGCACCTGCCCCAAGAAACCACATGGTACCTTAGGCTCAAGTGTAATGCTTTGTGAGAGAAGGAATTTGCACACAATCCAAGTCCCTATGCTTCCTTTCTTGACAAAATAAAAGTAAAAACCTTTACAAAATATTCACAGATTGTGATCAAAGTTTTACAAATTTAATTGCAAGCCCAAGAGAAAGCAATTTTGAAATTAACGCAAATACTAGAGTACAGACTAGTATTTCTCCCACACTGAACCTCAGCAATTACTATGCATCTTACCAGGGCCTTGGGTTTTTCTTTTTTACTTCTTCTTCTTTCAAGTCAGACCCCTCCAGGGCTGACTTGTTCAGCAACGCTTTGAGCACCAGAGGCTTCAGAGGGGAGGCCCGCCAGTGTAACCTGCTTTCTGTCTCCCCCACCCCTCTCCTCGGTCAAAAATCTTTAATTAGCTGGTTACCATAATTACTCCAGCTAGGGACCTTATTTGTTCTCCTTCCCCGTTATTCCCAGGGATCTGAAGTCTCTATCACTTCTGTGCCAGAGGGACCTTTCCATCATAGCTCCTCTCTGCCTTTTTGTTTTTCCCTTTTATGATCAGAACAAAAAAAAAGCCTAGGGAAAGAAATCATCTCTCCTTCTGTGTCTGGGTAAGACCCTATAACTATCTCTTTCCAATCAGGAACAAGTTTCCATGACAACCATGCTTCCCAATGCTACTGTTAACTTAGCAGGTAGTGTTCATGTCAAATCGAGTTCTTTACCAACCTCCATGGTTTCTGTACTTCACCACAGCTACAGGCCTCTAACATACCAGCTGTTTGCATTAACTGGTTTGGCCCTTTTTCCTTCTAAACACGAGAAAGACAAAAGGGTTTCCTTGGCATTCTCCTTAATAATTTAAAAGCACATCAATATAATAAAAAATATAACAGAGGGATAGATATGAAAGAGAATGTGTGACTTGGTGGAAGGAAGTACAAAGGGGTAAATGGAGAATGGCTGGGATATAATGACAGCTGGGAGCCTTACATCATGGTCAATGACATAGACTTTGAGCTGAGAGTTAAGGAGGTAGGGATTCCTGCTAGGTATAAGGAGGTAGGGATTCCTGCTAGTTATGACCTTGGGTAAGTTATTTATCCTCTCTGAGCCTCAACACTCCCTCTGTAAAAGACAGAAACTGACATACTTCATGGACTGCTTCAAGAAAAGCAAAGACAGAAAAAGTACTTATTAGAATGTCTTGCATACAGCATGAGTTTAACACGTGGCAATTATCATGTTGTTATTAAGGCAAAGAGCTGAACTGAAAAGCGTTCAAGCAAACAAGCAATCACAATATTCTAATTGATTGTTAACATTTTACTGGTTGAAGAAAATAGGTATAAGCAGTAGATATTTGGGGATTTTCTTAGCAACCTTTTTCTCTTAGGCCATTAAGTCATGCCTGGAATTACAGGAAGTAATCTATTCATTTCCATTCCTAAGACTTGAGAGGATACACCTGGGTGATCTCCAGGATTCATTTGAGTCTATTTATAGCTCTGCACAGCATTTAATTTTGAAACAGGAGTAAAAAAAAATAGATTACCATTAAAATATTTGTTCATTACAGCATTCTCCATACCAATCAGAATATTTCAATCCTTCTCTAGAGGCAAGAAAAACAAGAATATGCACATTTTTATAATATTCTCATTGTTGCACAGCTCAAATTTTATTTCAAAATAGAATTCATATTGTAGCAAACACATCAACATGCTCATTATTCACCAAGCTCCCACACTCCAACTTTTCCCCTTCATCATTCACCAAGCCCTCGGAGGGCTGAGAGCATCCTCCACAAACCACACCTATTTAAGCCTTTGTTTTTAAAAGATAAAACTGTTTACATATTTTTTACACCCCATTTCCATCAACATGGTGGACTATATCCAGATACTCCCTCCCTATTAAGACCTCTTAAGATGGTGAATATAATTTTTTTAGAAAAACATTTCAAATGCTATCTGAGCTGGCAGGAAAGTAAAGGAAATCCTTGAAGGTCAGAAACAAATCCAGACACATAATTTGGTATTCAAGATAGAATTTTCCATGAGGGCGTCTACCTACCCTGTTATCCTAGAGTAGAGGTCAGTAAATTTTTTTCCTGTAAAGCACACAGTAGTAAATATTTTAGGCTTTTCAGACCACATAATTGGTTGCAAGCACTCAACTCTGTCACTGTGGCATGGAAACACTCATAGATAATACGTAATAATAATAATAAGCACAGCTGTATTTCAACAAAAATTTATTTATATAGATAGGTGGCAAGTGGGATTTGGCCTATGGGTCATAGTTTGCTGATCCTTGCATTATAGCAGGGCTTTCAGTGTTTTTCCTTCCAGAAAATACAACTAGTATATGACATGTTTGTCTCATGTGGTAGATTGTTACAATAATGGCCCTGATTCTTCATACCTCTCTATATCATTGCCTCCTTCCAGAAAATACAACTAGTATATGACATGTTTGTCTCACGTGGTAGATTGTTACAATAATGGCCCTGATTCTTCATACCTCTCTATATCATTGCCTTTGGGGAGCCATCTCATATTGAATCTAGCCCAGATCATATGACTTGCTTTGGCCAATGGCATAAAAGTGAATGTAACACAGAGAATGGGGCTTGTCCTTTCTTGCTGCTCTTAGGTTCTTTGCATCCAGCACCATGTGAATTAGCTCAGTCCAGTGTGCTGAAGACATATAGTCCATCTTCCCCATTACCCCAGCTGACAGCACTAACCAGCAGCCAGCACCAATTGCCAGACCTAGAGGAAAGCAGCTGAGGCCTACTAGCCCCCAGGCAACCCACAGTTTGACCTTAGTCACATGAGCAAATCCAAGTGTGGCAAGCAGAAGAACCATGAAGCTGAGCCCAGCCTCAACTGCTGATCATCAGAATCACAAGCTCATAAAATTACTGTTTTAAGCCACCATGTTTTAGAGGGGTTATTCCACAGCAAAAGCTAAATTATATATTTTGCAGGAAGAGTTGCATCTTCTAAACACATAAAGTGAAAGGCCCACAAGTATATTTACAAAAATAATAAAGACTGAAGAAACACTTTCGAAAAAACATATTGCCATTTTAAGGCAGCTGTCAACCAACAGTAGAACAAGCCCTGCCTTGTTTCTCCTAGTAATACAACAAAGTAAATTCTTCCTACCTGAGCAGACTTCTTTATAAGTAGGATTTGAAGTATAGCCTCCTGCAAAACCAACTTGAGTTGAATATACTCCTTTCAAGACCCAAAATTTCCTTTCAGCTCCCCAGAAACAGCCCATTCCTTAAAAAAAAAAAAAAGAAAATATACTGATTATTCAAAACAAAGTGGTCATTGCACATACGATACCTGTTAGACGAGGAAAAAAGAGTTGTTCCTGTCATTTGATAACCAAAACTGACTAAAATTTTATCTTTTAAAGAAGGAGCATTCTTAACATTACTCAATAATTTTATTTACAGTTATTTGCATAGAATATCCCTTTGCTTTAGCTGTGCAAAAACTTAGAAGGCCTCAAATTTTATAGAATTAGTAAATCTACACATTTCCAAATAACACAGTAAAGGGGTAACTATTTTCCTATTTCCACATTCATTTCATAACTTGAAATAATAAAAAATCTACTGAGTGATCCACTCCCTGGTCATGTATTTTTTTAAAAAAAATATTTTAACAAAAAAGTATAACAAGAGTTTACTCATTTTAATGGGAAAACTTCCAAAATCAACATAAATTTATGCATATTTCCAATTGACAATGTCACATGTATGTTTAGTTTTTAAAATTTTTTTAATCACTATAAACTTGCATGTGATAAATCACTGCTTACCCAAAAGTATGTTTTTCTGAGTTTCTTTCTGAACATAATGAATGTAGGAGAAAAGTATAGTGGGGAGGCAGGGAAAGAATGACAACAACAAACAAATAAACTCGTAATCGCAGCATTCCATTTGACTAGCAAACATTGTGTCTATACCAGTAGTCACAGGATCTCTGAACATCTGATGAAGATCACAAACCATCTCCCAGGAACACACACACTCAAACACATTGACAATGTTGCCTTGCACTTCCCTTGGGCTCCAAGTATAGAACCTTCATTTTCTACCATAAATTTCTAAACTGTCCAGTACAACTGGCATTCTGTGCCCATTTCCAGGTATAATAAAGATTACTGCCTCACTCAAATTTTATATGGCTTTATGAAGTTACATATAACTGAGATCCTGGGTGGAGCAACAGCTGGTAAATTAATACACAATATACACCTCTCACTCCTACACTTACTCGATTTACTAGATTTGATGACAGAGCTGAAAGATAAATTAGAAGTTTACTGAAATTCTCGACACTCTTTAATATTCTACTCTAAAAATTGAAAGCAACAAAACACCAAAAGCAATTTGAATAAAGTTATATACATTGTACGACAATATTCTATTTGCTAAAATGTGTTAATCAAAAATAGGTTAACATAAAAATATAAGGCCAAATAATAAAATTTAATGCAGTAAAAAATTACTGTTGTGACAATAGTGCAACATGGAAATATGTTTGTGATTAGATCATAATGATCTAAGGCTAAATTAAAAAAAAAACACAATTATATGCATTTTTATTATAACTATTAAAAAATTTCACACCAAAATTAGACCAGAAGGAAATATACTAAATATACCAAAGTGATAACCCCTGACTGTATTAAAGTGGTGACAATTTAGGAAGTTTTTGCATTCTTCAAATTCTTCTGAAATAGATTCCTATTACTTTAAAAATAAAAAATACATTTGTAAAGGAAAGCAAAAAATTCAAAGAAATAACATAAGCATATGCATTGAGTTACATTTATATAAAAATTCATAGAAATTTTTAATAAATGTATAATTCACTTATAAATAGGAAAAATGGTATAGCATTTATAGAAAAATGCTATTAATTTTCCTTCATTGCATTCCCTGGGATGAGGGGATGATGACAGGTATTCTCTGGAGAAGGAAAAGCTGTAGGTGAGTGGAGCAGCTTTACTGCACGTAAATGACCACAAGGGCACCCGGGATCTGTGCAGAGCGCCAGGCTGAAGGCAGCCCACTCCTGAAGTTCAGGAGTCTGTAGAGTTTGTCGAGTAAAATATTTCTGTGCTGCACAATGACTAACAGCGACGACACCAGAGAGAGCGGAATCCTTCAACCATCTACGCACAAGGTCCGTGACAGGGCATTTTGGTAGCCAGGCTGCCCTGACCTTTGCCCACGATCCCACTCCAATGGCCCCAGGTTTTTGAAACTTAAAATGTTCTTAGCCAAACAAAGCAAAACATTAGCTGCAAGTAGAGAGATACTTAATCCCTTTTTAATGCTTAACAGGGATCAAGAAAGGACCCCATGAGAAGGAGGATGCAGCTGGGCAGGGGCCTGAGGTGCCATGTGTGGCTGAAACAATGTCTCAGGGACTGGAATACAATCGATGTTCACATTTCTGGAGAGGAACGTGACTTTGGACACGGGTTCTTAGGAGGATAAAACTCCACAAAGCAACGTTCGTCTAGTGGCTGCAGGTTCAACCTAAACATTCGATTAAGTGGCTTTGAAGGTGCAAGTGTGAAAATGTGTGTGTGCATTTAAACAAAGAAAACAGGCTTATTTATAGCAAAATTACTCTATTTTAATAATCTGGTAATCAGCATATCAGCAAATAAAATATAGTATGCATGATTTTCTTAAAAATATTTTTAGCCTTTTGTTATAAAATAAAACCGATACCAAAAAAAACACACAAAACAAACATATATTTCAAGGCACTCTTATTAGACGAACACCCTTATAACCACCACCCGGGTCAAGAATTAGAAGTTTTCCATCCACCCTAGATATACCTCCGTGTGCCACACTCCAGCCACAACAGACACCCCAAAGCCCAAAAAGGAACCATTATCTGACTTTCACAGCAATCGCTTTCTATGTTTCTTACACTTTTATCATCTAAGGGTTCACCCCTGACATTACAGTCTTGTTCATTTTTTAAAATTTTGACATGTCTTTAAGTTTTGGTAGGTTTTTTTTGTTTTTGTTTTGTTTTGCTTTGTTTTGTTTGAGACAGTCTCTCCCTCTCTCACCCAGGCTGGAGTTCAGTGGCACAATGTCAGCTCACTGCAACCTCCACCTCCCGGGTTCAAGCAATTCTCCTGCCTCAGCCTCCCTAGTAGCTAGGATTACAAGTGTGTGCCACCACGCTCAGCTAATTTTTATGTTTTTAGTAGAAACAGGGTTTCGCCATGTTGGTCAGGCTCATCTCAAATTCCTGACCTCAAGTGATCTGCTCACCTCAGCCTCCCAAATGCTGGGATTACAGGCGTGAACCACTGCATCTAGCCATCTTTAAGTTCGTTTAATCAACACATTGTCTCTATTATTTTCCTTTGACCTTATCCCTTGAAGATCACGGTCTAGTTGACATGTTCAGCTTCCCACAGTGTGGATTCTGAGGACTGCGTTCTCAAGGCACAATTCAATTCATGCCTCCATCCTCAGAGGACAACTTTCTGCAGGACAACAGTTGGGTCTAGAGGCTTCATCAGACTCAGACTTGATCCTATGGCAAGATTAGAGGTGGGGCTATGGACGGTCTTTCATTAGAAAGCACAGAATGCCTGGTCTCTTTTATGTCTAGTTAGCAACCATGGATGCTCAATGCCTAGATGTGTTAATTCCTGGAGAGTCGCAAAATAGTGATCTTCCAATTCTATTGCTTCATTTTCATACTTTATTATTTATTTATTTATTTATTTATTTATTTATTTTTGAGATGGAGTTTCGCTCTTGTTACCCAGGCTAGAGTGCAATGGCGCGATCTCGGCTCACCGCAACCTCCGCCTCCTGGGTTCAGGCAATTCTCCTGCCTCAGCCTCCTGAGTAGCTGGGATTACAGGCACGTGCCACCGTGCCCAGCTAATTTTTTGTATCTTTTTAGTAGAGACGGGGTTTCACCATGTTGACCTGGGTGGTCTCGATCTCTTGACCTCGTGATCCACCCGCCTCGGCCTCCCAAAGTGCTGGGATTACAGGCTTGAGCCACCGCGCCCGGCCCGTTTTCATACTTTATAATGAAAAGCTTCCCCTCAGCTAAGGACAGGGAAGATAAATGCTTGATTAACCCATTTATATAGTGTCTTCAAGAGGATGTACTTGCCACGTTCCAAGCTAACCAAAGAGGTTTTTTGTTTGTTTGATGATAACCGAAGAGTTTTGTAAACATCATTACAAAATTACTCATTTAAACATATTTGATTGTTTCAATTACTGCTCTCATGTAAGCTCCAGTGGTCATATCTTTGGCCAGTGAGACCCTTTTCAAATTGGCTCCAAGTCCTCAGTTGTCTCGTAGTTTGATTCCTCTCTGGTTTGACACGACATCCCAGGCCCACCTTGTACATTTCCTAACCCAGTCCCAGAATCAACCATTTCACCAAGAAGCCTTGTTTAATGGGAAAAGGCACTGCAACACCATGACATGGGTGCTAGTGAAGCTCACTGCAGAGTGCACAGCCACAGAACACCAGGGGTTATGAGGCTGAAATTTTACATCAAAAGATAAGTTCTGTCAGACCCACCAGATATAAGGTCAAGAGGCTGCAGACATCCAAAATCACACATAAGCAGGACCAGAGGGCACGCGCAAGCTGCATGAATAGGGAGCCAGACTCCCCTAGCACCCACTGGCTGCACCAACTCCCTCCCTCACTTCACACCTACAGCTGTGTGGTGGTCCACTACAACCAGCTGGGGGCCAACAGAAAGGCTAATTTGGCCGAGGAGTGGGGGTTGAACCGTTGGCTCATTATATTGGTGCACGCTGGAAATGCATAGCAGCCACATTGCAGCCTCACTCGAGAGTGCCAGGAAATACAGGGGTAAGAGAAAATCCTTCAATTGTTTGCTTCAGAAAGGAAAGAAGAGCCCAAGCTCGGGACAGCTGTGGACTCAGGGGCAGCAGCAGGTGGCTTGGCTACCTAGCCAGAGGCCAGAAACACAAAGACTGGAAGATCAGGAATTAGGAAATCGGGGGTAGAGGGACACACGTGGACATGCAGGAGCGAGTGTGCAGCGTGGAGACCTTTGCGCTGCATGTTAATGCCAGCTAGAGGGCACCTACCATGAAAGAGGCACTCATCCACAAAGCATGGAAAGGGGCCCGGGCCAGGGGATGCCAGCCAGCCTCTTCACTGGCCACCCTAGTACCTGTGTGATGGATGCAGAAACAAAGTGGCCACAATGACAGAGACAGGTTACGCATGGCCCAACAGCATGAATGCCTGCTCCCCAAGGCCCACCTAGCTACTTCCACCACCAGTTGTCCAAATGGCCAGCAACAGAGACTGTCACCAAATGCCTTATGTAGCTCCATTCCTCAAGAGGACCAACCTACCACAAGGTGGCAAAGGATTACACTGGGCTCCTTCCATGATGAAGGGGCCAGTGATGTGTTCTTACACTCATGCACGTGTATTCCCAGCATGGCTTTGACTTTCCTGCCTTCAGGGTCTTGGCCAGCTTCTGTCCCATAAATAACATCCATCAGACCAAGCGACTCACATTGCAGCAAGGAAGATGCAGCAGCAAGCCCACAGCCAGTTTCCACCTGTTTTATTATACTGCACATCGACAGGAACTGCCATACCGAAAAAGCACTGGAATGGCCCCAAGGCACAGCCACAACACCTGTTCAGAGAACAAACTGTGCAGGTGGGTGCTGAACTCCAGGACACCAAATCAAAACTCCAAAGGTAGGGACACACTGCGTTCCCCAAATGATGGATACATGTGTTTGGAAAGCAAAGGAGAGAAACAGGATTGCCTTCATTTACCACCTCAGGGACCCATCAGGACACTTTGTAGTTCCTATCCCCACAACTCTTGGCTCTGTAGAGTTAGAGGTCCTGGTTCCCAAAACAGTACACTTTCATCAGGGAATATAGCAAGAGTCCATTGAGTTATATGATACAGTTATTGGCTGGGAACTCTGGGCTCCTTGCTACAGGGACAAGGAGGCAAAAAGAGTTTGCCAGGTGCGATCGTTCTATAAGGAGTGGAGGAGGATCTCTGTCGCGCCACAGCCTTCAAAGTATTTGGTGTTAGAGGTAGATAAATATTTCCCAATTGGATGGGCTTAAAATGATATTTCCTTGTCATTTGTTATATACATAGCTAATCGCCAGTGAGGTCGAGCATCTCTTCATATGGTATATGGGACATTCACGTTCTCTCGTTTGTAAAGTGCCTTTGTCCATTATTCTGTTGGGTTCTTATACTTCTCTTGATTTGTTGCAATTTTAAGTTTTGGATACTATTTTTGGCCAGTTATGTGTTTATAGATATTATCTCCTATCGGATTTGCTTTTACCTCACTTAGGATGTCTATCGTCATACAGATGCTTTAAATTTTAATGTGGTTAAATATCTCTATATTTTATCATTTGTGTTTTTGTATCTTGTATAAGAAGTCTATCCATATATAAAGATTGTAAAGATAATATCCTATATTTTCAGAAGCTTTAAAGTTTTACTCTTAATTTTAGGTTATAAATCTATATGGAAATAATTTTTTGTGTAGGGTGTGAGGTGGGGAATCAATTTGTTTTTTTCTATATTGATAACAGAGTATTCAAAATAAATTGTTATTAAGTGATCCATTATTTATCCCACTTACCTCTAATGTTACCTTTATATGACATCATGGTAAGTAGTCCCGTTTCTGGTTTTTCTGTTATGCTCCATTCGTCTATTCCTACACCAATACTATACTGTTTTTCATCATTTATTCAACAAATATTTATTCAGTGCCTATGATATGCCAGGAAGTGCTCTAAGCACGTGGGATAAATGAGTGAACAAAGCAAACATGGTCCTACCCTGTTTAGTGTGTATACTCTAGTGGGAAAAAGATTAAAAAGATACCTATTATTTTATAATAGGTAGACGACATAGTTTGAAGGTAAAAAGAGCTATAAAAAAGAGAAAAGCAGAGCAGGTCAGAGAAATCAGGAGGGCTGGCAGGACACAATTTTAAATAGGGTGAGCCTCAAAGGGAAAGTAACTGCAAACGAAGCCACAAAGGCAGTGAGGCAGTCACCCATTCAGATATCCCAGGCAAGGGGCAGAGAGCAGTCCTACAGAGGCAACAAGAATGTTCCTGCTATTTGTAAGGGGCAGGAATGAAGCCAATGCGACTTGAGTGGAGTAAACAAGGAGGAAGGAGCAGGACATGGATCAGATCGTGTAGGGCCTTGTGGGATCATTAGGGACTTTGGATTTTATTCTGAATAAAATAGGTAGCCACAGCAGAGTTTTGAGCAGGAGAGGGCATGACCAAACTTATGCTTTAGAAGATCACTCTGGCTCTCCTCGGTTGAGAATAGACTAGAGTGAATCAAACACAGATGCAATGAATGGTTAAGAAACTATGGCTGAATTCCAGGTAAGAGATAATGATGGTTTAGACCAAGTGATAGCAGAGGAAGTCCTGGGTCATGATTAGATTCTAGATGTATTTTGAAGACAGAGCCAAAAGTATTTCCTGACAGATTTGATGCAGGGTTTGAGAGAGAGTTATGGTTGCCTCAAAGATTACTGGCTTAAGTGGAAAACAGTGTAGAAGGAGCAGATTTCTAGGAAAAGATCACGGGGTTGTAGTCAGGCTAGTGATGAGTCAAAATACCTAGTAGAGTAAGTCTTCTTACCTTGTACTTCTTCCAAATTTCCTTTGCTATTCTTGGCCTATTACTATTCAGCTTTAATATCAGCTTGGCAAATTCCATAAAATATCCTTTAAAATATTTAAATTACACTGAACTTACACATGAATTTGAAAATATTTTGTTATATTAGTAATTTTTTTGGATAAACAAGTTTATTTGTAAATTTAGTCAACATACATAATTGACCTAAACACTTCAATAGAAAAATAAATCTTAAAACCACTTGGAAGACCATCTCTAGAAAAGTGATTTTCCCAGGACGGTAAGCAGATGTAACCTAACCCAACACCATCTTAACTGGCAGAGGTTCAGTGGACGAGAACCTTGTGCTCCACCCCCACACCAGGTTTTTATGATACAAATGCCACAAGAAAGAGAAATTCGGTATTGTTTTCTCTTAGCAGAGGAGAAAAATTCAACTTAGTTGTGGGACCAGCCACAACTCAATGAAAAGCTGCACTAACTAGTTCAGAATATTAAGTAAGAGGTGATGCTAATATGAATAACTTGTATTTTATTCTAGAGCCTTTATAAATAAAATCCCCCAGTTAGTGTTTGCATTTTCAGCTAGAGGGTTAGTTAACATGTGGTAGAATAAGGACTTAAGCAAGGCATAAATGTGCATAGCATTTTACTACTATGAAAACAATAGCTCTCCATTTATTCAAGTCTTCTTGGATGTCCTTCGATGACATGTTATAATTTTCTCCACGAAGATCTTGAACATTTGGCTAGGAGTGGTGCCTCACGCTTGTAATCTTAGCATCCTGATCTCTCACCTGAGGTGAGGAGTTCAAGACCAGCCTAGCCAACATAGTGAAACCCCATCTCTACTAAAAATACAAAAATTAGCTAGGTGTGGTGGTGTGCACCTGTAGTCTCCGCTACTCAGGAGGCAGAGGCAGGAGAATCCCTTGAACTCAGGAGGCAGAAGCTGCAGTGAGCCAAGACTGTACCACTGCACTCCAGCCTGAGTGACAGAATGAGACTCCACAGGAAAAAAAAATCTTGAATGTTTGTATTACACATAGTTCTATGTACTCATGATTTGTGGTGCTGTTACAAATACTGTTTTTTCTACTATACTTTTTTTATTGCTTAGTGCTGGTGTATAAAAACACCCTGATTTTATTATGCCTTCCATACAGCCAGTAAGTATAGAGAATTCTCTTATTAGTTCCAATGGTTTGACCCCAGCTTCTCATTGACTTCCTATAAGAAAATTATATTTAAATATAACTTTGTACAAATAATTTTATATCTCCCTCTCCAATTCTTATTCTCCTGCCTTTATCACATTGTATTGCATTGGCCTAGGACCTTCCATACAATGCTGAATAATGACAATGCTGGGGATCCCTGTCTCATATTAATATTACTGAGAAGGATCCAATAAGTATGAGATTGACTGTAGGTTTTTGGAAGATATCCTTTATCAGGTTGAGAAAGTTTTCTTCCATTCTTAGTTTGAAAAGCTTTTTATTATGCATGAGCGTTGAATATTAACAATGCATGCTTTCTTCTGAGATGATCATATGGTCTCCCTCCTTTAATCTCTTAAGGTAGTGTATTATATCAATAGATTTTTCTAAACCATCTTTCAGTAAGTCTTACCTACTCATAATGCATTTTAACACCCAACTACCTGTGCTATTTTATTTCAGGTTTTGTCATTTATGTTCATAAAGAAGATTTATATTTTATTTTCTTGTACTGTCCTTGTCCAGAATTGGTATCATAGGTTATACTGGCCTCAGAAAATGGACCGACTAGCCTTTCTTCTTTATTTTCTCCCATATGTGACACTGTATTAAAAAAATATTATTTGTTCCTTGAAGTTACAATAAAATTTCCTGAAGCCCCTAGACTTTGGAGAGAAGGAAGACAGGAATTAGGGGATGCTTTGAATCATTGTCATTTATTCATATTTTTATTTCTCTTTCTGTTTTGAGAGGTTTTCATTGCAGAACAAACCTGGGGTTTCACTGATCCACTTCATCATCTTTTCATTTTCTATTTCTGTCCTTACTCTTATCCTGTTTTGCAGTTTACTTTTTAGTCTGTTAGCTTCCTACCTTCTTGATATGAATTATTAGCTTATTTAGTTTCAAGTGTTCTTTTCTAATACGTGTATTTAAGGCTACACATTAACCTCTAAGGTTTGCTCTGGATACATCTCAGGTATAGATATGTAGTACTTTCATTGTCATTCTCTTCTAATGTAATTTCCATTTCATTTCCTTCTTAATCCATAAATTACTTAAAAGTATGCACTTCTGTTTTCAAACATACGGCCTGTTATACTATCTTTTCAATTTTATTTCCAATTTTATTGCACTGTTTTAGAGAATGTGGTCTTAATTATTTTGAAATTTGTTCAGACTTATTTTGTCACCTACAACCTGGTGAATTTTTGTAAATATTCATGTGTACTTAAAAAGTGTAAAATTTCTCTTTCTTAGGTACAGGATTTTACAGACATTTATATACAAACAAGCTTATCAATTTGTTATTTAAATCATCTATATATGTTTAATTTTTTGGCAAATTGAGCCATCTAATTCTTAGAGATTTAATTAAAATTTCCTCCTATGATTGTGAATTTTCCGATTTCTCTTTTAGAACCATTCTTTTAAACAGTTTAGGCTATGCTATTAGCATATATGAGTCTATTATTGTTTATCTTATTGGTATTATTCCTTTTATTGTTTAGTATTTTTTAATGCTATTAAAGCCTTTTGTTCTTAAATTTTTTCTAATATTAAGATCCCCACATTACCTTTTTTTGTATATATTTACCATGCATATCTTTTTCCAGTCTTCATATTTAACCTTTCCATGTGTCTTTATTTTAGGCCCCTTTTTTTATATATATATATATAAGCAGCATATAACGGGATTTTAGCTCATAGCCAATTTGATAATCTCTTCCTTTAATTAGTCATATTAATATATTTACTCTGGCTATCTAAACTTCTTTCGATAACTTCATTTTGTGTTTTCTACCTACCATCCTCCTCCTTTTATTTCTTTCCCCTTGTTTTCTATCTTCCGTTAGTCCTTTCTGACTGCTCTTGACCCTTGGCCAATTTGGAGGCAAAAAGAAAAAAAAAATTTGTTCTTCTAGTGTTTACCCTTACAACTGTTACACACCCACTTCGCTATCATGTTTTCCTAACCAAGTCTGAAGTTAGTTTTTCTAACGTTCTCCCAAACTCAAGAACCCTCAACACTGAACAATCTCTATCTCATTATCACAGTGTAAAGATTTGTCTTTTTTATTTTCTTCTAATACACACAAATGGTTGTTTTTTACAATTGCTTCAGTAATCAACATTTTAATCATTTTTTAACTCATTACTGTTTCTTATACTTCATGTCTTTCCTTTATATTAATTCTTCATATTATTCAAGTATATATTTTAAAAGGTTTTATAGTAACTGTCTATGAGTTATAAATCTCTTAAGTCTTTTTATATCTGAAATATTCATTCTGGTCTATACTATTGAATGAAAGTTTAGCTGGGTATAAATTTCATCAATACTTTGAAGATGTTACTCCATTGTCTTCTCATGATCATTGGCACTCACATCTGCTGTCAGTCTGATAGTAATTACTCTGTAGGCAATGTCTTTTATTTCTGTAGTTATTAATATTTTTTCACTATTCTTAATATTCTGGGGTTTAATTATTATAAATCTAGATATCATTTTTATTTATCTTGCTTAGGACTTAAAATATATTTCTGATATAATTCACATATTCATTTCTAAAAAGTCTTCAGCTATTATATTCTCAAATATTGCTTCTCCACTATTCTTGCCATTCTATTTCTCTGGAACTTCTTTTACATGTCAGGTGGGACATCTCAACTTATCGTTTGTGTCATCTGACTGCTGATTAATTGATAGACACATTCTTCTTTTCCCTGCTCTGGTTGCATCAGAACTATTCACTAGAACTATGAACTAAGTCCCTCATCAACTGGGTACAATCCAAGAGTTCCATGAATGGAATTATTTCAATAGCTTTTTTTAATTCCAAGTTTTATATTTAGTTCTTTTGCTTTATTTTGCCTATTTTTTGTCATATTTTCTTGTTACTTCTTCATCAACCTCTTTGAATATCCTAAACACATATTTTAAAATGTTTTTTGGTTTTAAAAAAATTAACTTCATGAGTGAATTTATATTTCATTTCTTCACATTGTTGCCTTCCTTCTTCACATGACTCATATTCTTAGAATTTGACTTTATGGGGTCATTTTCACAGTTGTACACACATGAATGTGTCACCTTGGGCAGAAGGCAAGAGGCAAGAAGCACTTTCAAGTTGTATGGACATGAAGGTGATGATTAGGTGATTAGAGTTCACAGGGTTCGCTGCTGCAGCAGTGGCTACAGCAAGAAACAGGTAAACCCTAGAGGATCTGGGCTGGAGCATAAAAGCTATCTTTTACAGAATATATCTAAATTGTTCCTTACAAAATATTTTATCCTAAGGTGATACTGATGAGAGCGGTCTGAAAACTAGCCTTTGGAAGTCAAAAATGCAATGAATTTATCTATCACTACCACCATCACCTCCCCTAGGAACTTCTGAAGGACATCTACATTCTGTAGAAATAAAGTTTTAAATTGAGGAAAAAAAATATCTAAACTTACATCATGATTCAAGCACCTAAGAGACTTAAAGAACATATCAAAATTACAGCTTTTTTTACAGCAAAATTACAATCATTGCAAAATCATTACTTGATAAGAATTTTCCAAAAGTCCTACTGGATTGTTTTTATTTAGAATTACCTTAACACTCCTGCATTTTTACTCACAATTTTAATCTATCATTTACTCATGAATATCTGTGTCTATGAGACTTTTTACTGTGGGAATTATTTTAGTTTCCCTTAAGATTTGTGATCTCATATGAAATCTTCAGAAAGAACTTTAAAGAAAGTTCAAATTTTTATAAAGCCCTTTCCCAAAACACATTGACACTGCAAATTTTGACATGACTGGTAAAGATCTGTGATTGTGACTGTTAAAATGTGATTTTCTACAAATAACTGACAGGCTGATCACTACAGCTTGGGCACTGTTGAAAGGCAGTCTTTCAGATCTGATGGGTCCTATGGGTTCACTACACAAGTTGGCTAGGGCAAGTTCTACTAACTAGTACACCCCATTCTCACACTCTACTCCCTGTTAACTAGAATACCCCACTCTCCACCTCTGCTTACTAAGGGTACCACTGAATAACAAACCCTCCAACAACAGATGGGGTAGAAAGAGCAGTCTGTCTTGTCAGAGTAGAAACCAACAGGGAGGCTGGGCTCCCATTAGAACATGTGCAGTCACTGCATGTTCCTTCAGCATCTTATCCAAATGCTCCCTCTCTTCCAGCTCTTTCCCCCGCTTTTAGACTTCACTCAGAACACAGCCACGTACACAAAAATCTCCAGGACAGATCCTAGAAAGTTAGGCTGGATAGTAGGAGTGGCACAGCCATTCTGCGCTGAGGCTATGCACCTTCCCCAGACCCTTCACAGTTGCTGACAGTTCAAGGTAACAAACTAGTTTTGCCTGTTTTGGCTTGCTGTAAATTACACACTTTACACTTTTATTATTATATTATTACTGAGACAGAGTCTTGCTCTGTCACCCAGCCTGGAGTGCACTGGCACAATCTTGGCTCACTGCAACCTCTGCCTCCCAGGTTCAAGCAATTCTCCTGCCTCAGCCTCCCAAGTAGCTGGGATTACAGGTGCTGGCCATCAGGCCTGGCTAATTTTGTATTTTTAGTAGAGAGGAGTTTTCACCATATTAGCCAGAATGGTCTCAAACTCCTGAAAAAAAGCAATCCGCATGCCTCGGCCTCCCGATGTGCTGGGATTACAGGTGTGAGCCACCACGCCCAGCCTTTTTTACATTTTTAAAGCAGTCTTTTTCTATGTAGTTCAAACCACATATCATCCTTCTGAAAATGACTCTTAAATCAAGACGTCAAACACCTAACCAATCACCTGAGAAAGCTTAAGAAAGGCAGGCATTTCCAACTCTTGCTGGGGATCTCCATCTGGAAGGCTCCCTGATACCTGAAATTCAATGTAGCTAACACCGAGGTGACTACCAAGCCAGTATCTTCTGTCTCTGTTTTCACTGCATCACCATTTTCCTAGATCCTTCAAAGAAAAGCTGGAGTCCCCTCTGTGCTTCCCTCTTCTTCATCTCAAACGCAATACTTTCCAGCCTCTCAAATTCTCTGTCCTTTCCTTTCCCAGCTGGAGAGTGACAGGAGCCTCCTCCAGGTCCGCCCGCCTCAGCTCCCTCACTGCAGTCTTTCTCATCCCTTCCAGTCTGTCTCCATCTCATGCATTTTCAAACCTGTCATTTTCCTCCTTTACAACCACAAATAAGGCTGGGCATGGTGGCTCACAACTGTATTCCCAGCACCTTCAGAGGCTGAGGTGGGTGGATCACCTGAGGTCAGCAGTTTGAGACCAGCCTGACCAGTGTGGCGAAACCCCATCTCTACAAAAATACAAAAATGAGCCAGGTGTGGTGGCACATGCCTGTAATCCCAGCTACTTGGGAGGTGGAGGCAGGAGAATTGCTTGAACGCAGGAGGTGGAGGTTGCAGTGAGCTGAAATCGTGTCATTGTACTCCAGCCTGAGCAACAAGAGCAAAACTCTATCTCAATTTAAACAACAGCAGCAGCGGGGGGTGGGGGGGGGGACACCACACACACAAATAGGTAAAATGCAAGAATCTTAAAGGCAATAATATCTTTTGACCCTATGTTTTCCACTTTGAAGAAACAGTTCTTATGAAATATTTTTAATGGGTAAATCTTAATTTTCAGAAGTTTCTAACAGCATTATTTATAAAGATAAAAAATGTCAAACCTAAATATTCCACATTAGAGAATACATTTAATAAATGATGCTCCACCCACAGTGTTTTATACATCCATTGTTCTAACACTATTTAGTGGCAAGGAAAAGTGTTCTAAATACAACATTAAGAAGAAAAAAAGCAGGTCCAGGTGCAACAAATCACATCTGTAATCCCAATACTTTGGGAGGCTGAGTGGGAGGACCACTTGAGTCCAGGAGTTCAAGATCAGCCTGGGCAACATAGGGAGACCACATTTCTCAAAAAATTAATTAGCCCGGTGTGGTGGCACATGCACGTAGTCCTGGCTACTCAAGAGGCTAAAGTGGGAGGTTTGCTTGAGCCCAAGCAGTGAAGGCTGCAGTGGGCCATGATTGCGCCACTACACTCCAGCCTGAGTAACAGAGTGAGACCTTGTCAGAAGAGAGAAGAGAGAAGAGAAACGAGAGATGAGAGACGAGAGATGAGAAATGAACAGAGACATGGAGGAGGAGGAAGAGGAACAGAAAAAGAAAGAAGAGGAAGAAGGAGGAGGAAGAAAGAAGAACGTAAGAGTACATAAGAATTTATTTATATTTGATTTAATGTATATACACTGAAAAATGAACTCATGGAAAATAAGCAAAATGTCAACAGTGGTTATTCTTATTGACTAAAATTACAGGAGATTTTTATTTTCTTCTTTTGCTCTTCAGTATAATCCAAATTCTATAAGTATGTATTCCAGCTGTCAAAAGAGTTTTAAAAAATATATTTACTTAGACTGATAATATGAAAGAAAATAAAATATAAAAAATATGTTTTCATATATTTTCCAAATTTTCCTTAATGAACATGCATCACTTTTATAACTAACAAAATGGGAGCAGTTGTTGAAGTTCTAACGCCCATACCCCACCCTCAGGCAAGCTGAACCTTTGTCCTCCAGCTTCCCTCCTGATCACGTGCATACCTCACTTCCTACACTCCTGTCTCCGCCTGAGGAAACACTGCCCATCCACCCAGCACCATTTCAGAACCATCTCCCTTAAGTCTTTTCAGAACGTCAATCAGATCCAAAGCTCTCTACTTGAAACCCCAAAGTATGTCCAAGCCTCCTTAACTGAGGCTTGGACATACTTTGGGGTTTCAAGTAGAGAGTACATAATCTACCCTATGGAATGGCTGTTGGCTTCCCTTAAACCCCTTCTCTGCAGTGAGCTCTGAACATGGGGCCCACCTCCCTGGAGACTGTATTCTGTCACCTCACACAGCATGCACCTTGCACATGTGAGGCTCCTCAGGTGGGAAACATCTGCTGAATTAAACTGTAACTCTTTGAAATTTCAACAGAGCATATTTATTGATGTAATGTAGTTCACAATGGAGGGATTCCTAAAAATAAGAATGCCAGTTTATGGAGAACTCAACCCATCCACTGAGGCTTCAAAAGTGTAAATTCAATGATGATATAGGGTGGGGGGGATGTAGAGTTAAACACAGAAAGGAAAATAGCTCCCATTTCACCTCTCCCTTTCCTTTTCCAAATTCCTAGATTATAGACAGATTCAGAAGTGCTGAATGGGGCACATTTCAATCAGACTTATGTGCTGAAACACTTAGTACCTGTGTGGCCTCGGGCAAGCTCTCTGTCCTCTCTAACCCTTTTTCCCTCATCTATAAACTAGGAGTAAAGAGAACATTATTCACAGTCATTGAGGGGATTTCATCTACGAGGTACTCAGAGTTCGTGTCCATTCTCTTCTCTCAGGCTCCCTGCCTGCGCCACCTCTGCCCTCCCCACATAGGCATGTACACCCTTTAAACCCCCTCTCAGTCCACCCGAGGTTGGAGCTGCTCCTCCGGTCACCCCGATCTCTGAGAATCACAGCATGCTGTGGTACAGCCTCAGAGCCAGCCCCCCAGCCCTCAGATGAAACGCACCGTACTGCAGCCTCAAAGCAGCCTCTCTGGACTCTGCCTACAGAATTCCGGAGCCAGCATCTCCATTGCTCAAGCATAGAACTCTCTGGTTATCACCCAACTCAGATGACCCCTTCTCTAACGGCTACTTCTGAACCCACAGCTTTGCAAAAGCTTAATGCTTCTTCACATACTGGCCTTCTCACCATCTCCTGCTCAGTATCACCACCCAGGTCTTTGTCACCCGAAACCTGCAAAGAATACTAGTCTCAACCAAGGGCAGGTGAGGGCACATCTCTGGCCTTAATTTGTCATCTAAAAAATGAGTAGAACTTAATTATTTCTAACATCCCAGTTGGTCATAGAATGATCTGATGGCTCTGTGGGATGAAATAAGAGAATCAAAACCTTTTTTCCTCTTTTTCTTCTCCTCAACTTTAACTGTGACATTACAATTGTGATCAGTGGGTAAATAAAATTTTCCCTACAAACAGCCAATAACAGGGTATCCTTTTCTAGGAAAGAGTATGAAGAAAAAGGAAGTTAAGGGAAAGGAATAAAGGAGTTTGTATTTGCCAAATGCCTGCTGTGAGCTACACATGGGTGTCTCTGTACATGTGGAATCCCGTGATAACCCTACAAGGAAGACACTACTAGCCCCCATTGAAGGATGAGAAAACAGAGATTCAGAGAGGTTAGGTCACTTGCCCAAAGACAGAACCAAGACAGACTCTGGATTCCAACGCAGGAAGGCCTGGAATTCAAAGCCGACGTCCTTTCTGCTACACTTCCTTGGACACAACTTAAGAAGCTGGTTTCTGTGGACCACTAAGGATGCCTGCAAGCAAGCTGAATCAAGAGCCTCCCTGTGCAGACACAGGGTTTGAAGGATGGTGCGGTGGTATCGGATTATTCATTACAGAGATTAAGTGGCGCCTGATAAATGACATGCAATTCATGGGGATCTTGGGGAGGAAACGTAATTTTATGGAGCACTATATTGGAGCTGCATTTTCTGTAGTGGGCATTTACTGGATATCCATAAAGTACATGTAGAGTCAGGGGCACAGACACAGCACACCACGTGCAGCACATTTCCAAGGTGCTCCTGGTAACACCAGGATGAAAGCTCTGACCAGGGCAACAAACGGACCCTCAACCCCGGCTACAGTTGGACTGTTGTGAGTCCTTGATCAGAAGGTAGAACCTATGCAGAGACCAGAAATATCCTGAGTTCAACCCTAGAAAGGCAGCTCAGTAGACCTCAGTGGACAAGAGACAGCCAGGCCCTGGCCACAAATGCACATTCCCAGACAACAAGTTGGTGGCCTGGAGTAAGTCTCTTCCGGTCAGCTATCCAGCAAAGAGGAGAGCAGGAGAGAGGGGTATTCAAAGACAGATTTCAGCTCTATGATGCTAGGAACAAGGAAGATGAACACGTGGCAAAAATGTAAACATTTCAATGTATCTTCTGTGATCTTTATTTTTCTGAAAACCTACATCATGTTAAATAATTCACCAAGACACCTTCCTTATCCCTATTCTTGATTGAAAACTACAAAATGTGAAAATACCTGCGGCTAATAAAAGAAGCCATATAGCAATTGGACTCTGATTGATGTTTTCGGTATCTGATGGTAACTAATTACCTTCTGTCCACATCATTCCTAATGCTGCTTTAATTTGATTAATTTTTCTTTTCAGCCCTTCCCTAATTTAAAACATGCTCATATGCACATATACACTCCACTATACCTCTGCGGTGTGATTAATGCAGCGCCAGGTTCTTTATACACATTGCTGTATTTCAGCCTTGACCCTGGGAATATTCTCTGAAGAGTACAAGGTCTGTATTTACCAAGAAGGGGTCAAGAATCAGAATTCCCAGGTTGGAAGGGACCTTCCTTCTCATCTAGCCTCAATGCGTTGCAAATATTCACAACCCCTTTTATATCACAGCAAACAGCTGTTCAGTCAAAGCTCAAATTACCCTCTGCCTCTTGAAGTAGCCTGCTCCCTTCTACAGATCTAATGACAGCTAGAAAGCTACTCCCACATTAAATCAAACCCCTGGGATTTCCTTCCTTCACTCTAGTCCTCCCCTTGAAGTCACAGGGGACAAGTTTAGCCTCTCTTCCTTGTTACAATCAGCTAACACCCTGACCTCTTGAAGACAACTCTGATAACTCCATGGACCTCATATTTACCAAGCAGAACCCAAGCTCCTTCATCTGCTCCCCAGTGGACACATTTTGGGATGCACTCACTATCTGCTCTCCTTCAAATGTGCCCCACTGTGTCTGTAACTCTGAAGGATAGTGGAGCCACAACTATTCCAGACTGGTGAGCCAAGGATCTCTAGAAAGAATGATCTCTGCATGTGGAAGCCCAGGCTTCTCAAAACCAGCTCCCTGGACCAGCACAGTTCTCCCAGCTGGACATGCTGATGACAAAGGATTAAATAGCCAGTAGCACCACAGTCCAAGAGAATCAAACTCCTCCTGAGGATGCGAGTTCAAGGCTGAGATCAGGCAGGCTGAGAATGAGCTGTAGGGCTTTAACAGGACTTGACAAATACGCTCACCAGCTGGCCTGGGGCAAAGAAAGCCTTAAGAAAAAAAAATATATAGGGCCGGGCGCGGTGGCTCAAGCCTGTAATCCCAGCACTTTGGGAGGCCGAGGCGGGTGGATCACAAGGTCAAGAGATCGAGACCATCCTGGTAAACTTGGTGAAACCCCGTCTCTACTAAAAATACAAAAAAATTAGCTGGGCATGGTGGCGCGTGCCTGTAATCCCAGCTACTCAGGAGGCTGAGGCAGGAGAATTGCCTGAACCCCGGAGGCGGAGGTTGCGGTGAGCCGAGATCGCGCCATTGCACTCCAGCCTGGGTAACAAGAGCGAAACTCCATCTCAAAAACAAAACAAAACAAAACAAATATATATATACAGCATCCAGTTTGCCAAAGAGGCATCCTTTAGTAATTTTCTGTTTCCTAGATATGCCTGTTCATGGGTACTGCCTTTTCTAAGGCTTTTGCAATTTGCTTTTCTCTACTAGAATGGGTAGGAGATCTATGGAATTTCAATGAAGCAGTGACCACAACATTGCAGGTGTTGATTAACACAGTAGAATGATCTCAGTTCCAGTTCAATCCTAAAAGAAAATGTAGGACAAATGGATGTGGGAAAGAGGACCCAGATGAAGACATTTTCATGAAAGGTCCCCAAAGCAATCTGCATCCACAATGGGACTCTCTTCTTAGCATTCCTGAGAAGCAGTAAAGCATCAGCAGATCAGCCTGGATCGTTCAATTTCACCCCAGAAGGAATGGCAGAGCTGGGAGGGCTATTAGTGAAAAGGCAAGCCTTTCTTTCATTTCCCACATTCAAAACTAAGGCCAAGGCAAGACAACTGGCTTGAGATCCTCAGTATTTTCATCATATGTGACCCCGTCACCTGGTCAGACACCTGCTATAGAAATGTGGTGAAGGAAACATAGAAGCGGTGGTTCTCTGCCACTAGCTTAGCCTAATCTCATGTCAGCAACTATGAGATCCGGGGCTATGAAATAACTTGAGTGGCATCCTGAGCTCTTTCTGAGTTACTGTGGAGTGAACCCGAGGAATTTCACACTTTCTGCTTTTCCTATGGCATGCCACACAGTCATTGACAGCTTATTTCTTTCTAGCATAGATAGAATACTTCCTTTGTCACTTTCCTATCTCCCAACCATTTTTCCTCCCTTAGAAATCTCTTCCTTTCAGCATGGCTTGGCACCCAGTAGATGGTCGGTAAACACAAGCTCCCTTCACCTAGCACCTGCACCCTGCGTCCCTCCTCTATGAGGCCCCTGAGTATCGCTCAACCAACAAGTACCCAGAAAACTAGGCTGATGAGACACATACACCAAAAGAAGAGCTGTCACCATAAAGAGCATTGGCCCATCAACAGCTAAAGTCCACAGAAGTTTCCAGAAGTTTCCTTGAGACTCCCTCTTTAAGTCCCTCTCTATGGCTTTTTGCTTCTCTATTCAAACCTAAACTTTAAAAATTACTTCTTACTCAACTCTGGGCAAATTAAATAAATGAATACAAAGAATTTTTCCCACTTCTATAGACAATGTGAAGAATATGATTCATCTAACAAGTATTTATATTCAGGGCTTATATTTGAGACTAGGCCCTGGTAATCCAAGACTAGTCCCTATCATCAAAAAGCTTAGAGCACAGGCAGAGACAGATAATCCATTCAATCTCTAATTATAATGCAATGTGACAAACCTTATCCCGTGAACAAAGGCACAAAGAAGGGATGAGGGGGAAGGACTGAGGAAAGTCACTGAGACCTGAAGGAAGAGGAGGATCTCAATTCAGTATCTGGGAGGGTATGGAGTGGTTACAGTAAGGGATGAGACAACAAGGCCTCAACACAGGTTGGGTGAGAAGTAGTATGTATGTATGTATGTATGTATTTTTGAGATGGAGTCCTACTCTGTGGCCTGGGCTGGAGAGCAATGGTACAATCTCGGCTCACTGCAACCTCCTCCTCCTGGGTTCAAGTGATTCTCCTGTCTCAGCCTCCTGAGTAGTGGGGATTACAGGCATATGCCACCATGCCCAGCTAATTTTTATATTTTTGGTAGAGAGAGAGTTTTGCCATGTTGGCCAGACTGGAGTCTTGAACTCCTGACCTCAGGTGATCCATCCGTCTCAGCCTCCCAAAGTACTGGGATTACAGGCATGAGCCACCATGCCCAACCCTAGTAGTAGTATTCATTTAAAACAGGCTAGTAGAGTAGATTGAAATTAGGTTCTACAGGACCTTAAATGTCAGACTGAGGAGTGCACGAATCTTTCTAGTGACCAAGATTTCCCCAGCAAAGGAATGATATGATCATAGCTATATCTTATGGAGCATCTCTCTCTGATGGGGAGGTAATAAAATCTCTTAGAAATAAGGTGGTGATGGATTAGTAGAGGGACTCTCAGGTCTGTCCACTGGACCCCATGCACAAGACTAGCACCTGGTCCTGCCCCCATCTCTAACTCATTAAAGAGCGTGCCCTCTCTGCCCTTGAGAAAAGGGGACACAGATAATTTTTGTTTGGTCTTTTTTTTTCTGGTAATAGTTGAGGCTGTGGTTTAAATAGGAAAATCAAGATCTTTTGTGGAAAAGGAAAATAGAGCTGTTTATTAGGGAAGGGTATGAATAGGTATGTGGGCCGTAGCAAGAGACTCCAACCTGGTTTCTTCAAATCTTGTCTCATGCCCTCAAGCCACTCTTCACACTGAGGCTGGAGCAATCATTCTAAAACACAAAGATGATCCTATCTTTCCATAGTTCTTAATGCTCTTTGGAAAAAGTGTAATTTTCTTAATCTGGTTTATAGCTAAGTAGGTGAATGGTGACACCAGATAACCTCAAGAAGAATTGGTTTGGTGGGAGAAGGAAGCTACTATCTGTTGAGGGCCTAGCTATGAGGTGCCCATCACCACCCTATGAAACATACACATCCTGTAGTATTTAGAACCGCCTTGCAAAAGAGATACAATTATCTCCACTGAACAAATGATGATCCTAGGATGGGGACTATAGCTATTTGCCCTGGACCTAGAACTAACGAGGGGCAGAGCTGAGATTTGAACCCAGGTGTGAATCCAAGCCACACTGTCACCATGGACCCAGAGAAGGAAAGCCCATTTGTTCTAAAAGGAATTGGGAGTAGGGAAATGAAACAGGGGTGGTCTTTAGGGAAGATGGACCTTCATGTTTTACACTCAGCTTTTTCCCCACCCGACACATGTTGTGCCATGGTCTTGATTTGACCCCTGCCTTTAACCTTCCAGATTTGGCATTCATCTTAAATACACCCTGATTAATTTTTCATCAAATTTATGGTGATTATTTCCTCAAATACATTTTCTTTCCCATTATCTATCTGGGCTTCTTGTGACACTCCAATTGCAAATACATTACACCACCTGGCATTGTCTCAGAATCACTGAGGATGTGTTCATTCTGTAAAAATAGTTATTCTCTATGTGCTACAGTTTGGATAATTTCTATTGACCTGTCTTCAGATTTACTGACTGAAACCCAAATTTGGCTGATAACCAATATCTGACATTCTATCCCAGTGGTCTGTGGAGGTAAAAGAGTTAAAAGATAGATGCAAATGTTTATTTACTTCATCAATACATTTTAGTCTTATTTCAAGCACTGATTTCATATTCTAAATCACATTACAACGTTCCTTTGACCTGTGCTCAATTCCAAGTATACCAGAAGGACAATCTGAAGTCCTTCTCAGCTTCAACTCTCATAAAATGACCCATTTTGCATGAGATCCAATGCACACTTCCAACATGATTCTGAGTGCTTTAATTCAAACCATTCTATTTAAATATGCAAGTAATATGGACCTACAAGTAAAGCAGTAATAATACCTAAATGCTCTCTAGGAAGGATTTGTATCTCTTTTTAGCTAGTGTCACTTTTTATAAATTTTCTTTTTAACTGACAAGATTTTATGTATTTATAGTGTACAATGTGATGTCCTGATATATGTACACATTGTGGAATGAGTAAATTACGCTAAGTAACACACCTATCACCTCACACACTTATGACTGTTTTGTGGTGAGAACATTTAAAATCTACTCTCTCTGCAATTTTCAAGTATACAATATATTATTATTAACTACAGTCACCAAGATCTCCAGAACTTACTCTTCGAGTCTAACTGAAACTTTGTACCCTTTGACCAACATCTCCCAACCCCTGGTAACCATCAAGCTACTCTGCTTTGATGAGTTTGACTTTTTGAAATTCCACACGAGTGAGATCATGCCCTATTTGTTTTTCTATGCCTAGCTTATTTCATTTAGCCGAATGTTTTCCAGGTTGATCCATGTTGTTGCAAATGAAGGAAATCCTGAATTTCCTTCTTTTTTAAGACTGAATGGTATTACATTGTGTATATGTAGTGCAGGTTTTAATCTGTGCATGCACTGATGGACACTCTATCTTGGCCTTTGTAAATAGTGCCTCAAAGAATGTGGGAGTATGAATATCTCTTTGAGATAGTGATTTCATTGCCTTTAGATATGAAGAAGTAGAATTGTTGAATTATATAATAGTCCTGTTTGAAATTGTTTGACAGACCTCCATACTGTTTTCCTTAATGGCTGTACCAATTTACAACCCCACCAAGAGCAGGAATCCTCACCAACACTTGTCATCTTTTGACTTTTTGATAATAGCCAAGCTAATGTGTCATTTAAAAGGGCTATTTAAGTTCTTAAAACAGTGGGATAGAAAACCTTACAAAACTATGAAAATATGGCATTTGAGAAAGGTCTACAAGGGCCTTATTTATTTTTTTATTAAAAGCAGTTATGTTCAAGCCAAAAGTACTGAACTAGGAGGTGACAGCTTCCTAAGTGGTATTCCTGTTGCATCTCTAGCCAACCTAAATATGCTATCTTCAACAGAGCAGTTAAAATGACTTTGAAAAAAAAAGTCACATCACACCTCTGCCTTAAATCCTCTAGATTTCTTATAGCATGCAAAATAAATGTCAAAGTCCCCACCATTACCCAGGAGTTACCCATGAATTGCCCTTCATGACCTTAGTCTCTGACCTCAGCTGCTCTCCCTCTGCCTCCCTTGCTGATTACATGCCAATCACAGAGGCCTCAGCCAAGCCACTCCTGCCTCAGGGCCTTTGCACTTGCATTCCTTCTGCCTGCGACACTTTCTCCATAAATCTCTGCAAGACAACCTCTCGCCTCTCTCAGGTCTGTTTCATGCATGCCTTCCCTGACTACATTAATTTAAATTACAACTCCTCAACCACAGCCTAGCATTTCCTATTCTCTTCCCCTGCTTTACTGTAATCAACAGCACTTATCGCAATCTGACATGCCGTAATGCTTAAGATATTTATATAATTTTCTGTCCCACACTACTGGAGTGTAAGCTCCTTGAGAGGAGAGACTTTTTGTCTCCTGTTGCAATAAACCATCTGATGAATATGTGAATAAATAATCTCAGTGCCAGACCATTAACTAGTTCTGCCATTAACCAGTAGCCTGACCCTGGGGAAGTCAATGTCTCCGAGTCTCAGTTTTCTCATCTCAGAGTTAACTGTAAAGAACAAATGAATATATATATAATATTATGGAGCTTACTACGGAAATGGAAAAGCTACGTGGTACTGGTGAAAGTGTTTAACAGCCTCTTCATTGCAAGGTAGATTAAAAACATCTTATATAAGAGAAAAAATGGGGACAAAAACTTCAATAGAGTTTACCAACATCTTCACGGCAATTGAAAAGCTTTTGTCATTCAGCTGGTACAGATGTCTGGTCATTTGTTATGTGTCACTGCAGACCTATATATTGGCACCAGGATTAAAGCATACACTGGCTATTTGCTTGGGAAGGCAGCTCTTACTTTCTGTGCGTGGGAAAGTAGAGCCACACACAGACTCTATGCCATTGGGCTTTCCCTACAGTGTGGCCGCCCACTGTGTATGTGTACCGCAGAACTGTCAACATGAGGCCTGGCCAAAGACACACCTGCCAGGCACAAGTTATTCAACCAAGAGCTAGGAACTGGGATAGGGTTCTGGGGCTCATCTGTCCTCAGGTAGCTGTCACTTCCTGCTCGTAGTGTCATCACATTTCCAAAATTACCCAGATGACCCTCCCCAATCCTCCTCACTTAATGTCCTTGCGAGATGAATCAAAACTCTTCCATGCTTCCCAACATGAGTATCACTGCCACCCTGACAAAGGTCATATGCTGATGAAACAGAACCCTGGTGGAAGAAAGGGTAATAAGAATGTCACCAAGCACTGAATCCATATGATGGTGCTGGAAGCTAGATGAACGCAGGCTCCCACTAGAAACAGCTCCATCCTGACCTGACAAGTGGCAGAATTATGGAGATTAGGAAACTGGAAAAGGACCATCACATAAAAAGATGACTGAGATACACAGGACTGTATAGGGGTGAGAATAGACATATGGCAAAAAAAATAAAATTTCTTTTCCTACAAAAGAACAGTGCTGATTCACCCTGAGTAGGCTCAGTTCTGGAAGGCCACATCTGAGGATGTGTTCACTCAGCTTATGCTAAGCATATTTTTGAAAGATCGTTTTGAGTTTGTTCATGGTAATGTCTACCATGATGTATCACTGATTATTTCCGTATTATCATGAATCTTGGAATCCCAGCTGAAATCTGGAAGGATATAGGGTGGGACCTACATCAGAAAGACATCCATCTGCAGGCACCACTGTTACTCCCGAGATCAGTGGGCTCAGCCAGGAGACTTGGTCTTGGTCAACTCTAATTCTTTGTCGAAGTCTGGGACACAGATGACATAGGAAGATGAAGAGTGTTTCTCCTAATGACACCTAGTCGTTATGAACACCTAACAACACAATGATCATGGGCTTCTAAGACTCTGTACATAAGAACTTTGGGAAAGCTCACGGATTCTTGCATCATTGTTCACACTATTTGGGCCTAAGGTGTGCCAAGCTAAACGTCTGTTTCTCCAATGCGGTTCAACCATGTTGCTTCAACTGAATTCTACTTCCTAGGCTTCTGGTGGTAATATTCCCAATTACTCCTGGAAAAATAGAACTAGCACTGTTTGATTTTGATTGCCCACCAGAATAAAAAAAAGACCTCTAGATTGTACTGGACCTAACAACTTTCATTCATGGGAATTATTTTATTTTTATTTACCTTATTCATATATAACATTATTCCAAAAAAAGAGTTAGAGATCACTTAAAAAATACATATATGAGATATGTATGAGATTAAAAAAGAAGTGGGTCAGTAAATATCTCCTCTTCTTGAATCCCCAAAAATGTGACAGTGATAACCATGGGTAGTTTTACCTACACTGCCCGTGAAAACTGGAAATATGGAAACTGCACTCTGCTAAGTGTCTTCTGCTACCCTCAAATTCATTCATGATATTAAACAGAGGCACGAAAAAGCACTCCAGGTGAAATGGACAAGCTGTTAACCTTCCCTGTAGGCGGCATCCCTGAGTAGGCTTTGTAATTTCTTGACTCTTTCTCCATTTCTACCATTTCAACATTTTGAAGGCATTCTACATCTAGAAGCAAGACCTCCTCCAATATAGGCCCTCTCTGGAGCTGCTTGTTTAATCCTGAGCTACTGAGGGTCGGGACTCAAACCTGCACAGCAGCATGTCCCCTGGTCACAAGATCTGGGGAAAGAACAAGAGAGATCACTGTCTCGTGGAGAGAGCTCTGCCTGAGAATCTACCTTCTGCCACCTGACAGTGTGCCTGCTTCTTGCTTTACTCAAATCTGTTGCAGCAATCTGTCTACTGTGGCTCTATTTTCAAGTATTCATCCAGCTGGTTATAAATTTCAATAGTCTGGTTAAATGCCCAAGTGAAAATGGTCCCTCAGTCACATTAAGGAGATTTCTATCACTTGTTAAATGGCTTTTGACTTAAACACCTATCCATACATATGCTTTCACTTGGGAATATACATTTAAAGCCACACTCAGAGACATGGGACAAAATGGTAGATTTGGAAAACCACCATTTATCCTGCTTTCCTCAGCAACTGGATCTCACAGTAACCAAATAGTTGATAAGGAGAAGTCTCTATTTATAGAAATATTGCAGCTCACGAATTTTAAAAATGCTACAATTAAAATAGGTTGCAGCTTCTGAGAAAATAACGAATCGAGGCAATGATCAGTAAGGGGCTGCTAACTTCACCAAAAGAAAAGGTGCCTGCAGATGGCTGGGCACGGTGGCTCACACCTGTAATCCCAGCACTTTGGGAGGCAGGTGGATCACCTGAGGTCAAAGTTCAACATCAGCCTGGCCAACACGGTGAAACCCCTTCTCTATCAAAAATACAAAAATTAGCTGGGTGTGGTGGCACACGCCTGTAGCCCCAGCTACTCAGGAGGCTGAGGCAGAAGAATCACTTGAACCTGGGAAGCAGAGGTTGCAGTGAGCCAAGATCATGCCACTACACTCCAGCCTGGGTGACAGAGTGAGACTCTGTCTCAATAATAATAATAATAATAATGAAGGAACTGGGTATTCAGTGCCTCCTGAATCACACACCACCACTTATGGATGCTGATCAGGCCTCTGACTCTGTTTGTAGAAAATACAAGAAGACAGATGAACATGATCGTTCAGTCCAGATTGAAGGAAACAGTACAGCTGAATTATTTAATTTCTTCAACAAATAAATAGCATGGGAAAGAGAGAGAGAGAGAGAGAGAGAAAGAGGAGTGAACTCACAGATGAAAAGAAACTAAATACTTATATCAACCAATTGCAATGCATAGGCGTCTGGCTCATGATTCACAGAAACGATTTTAAAAAACATTTATGAGGCAACGGGGAAATGGACTCACTGGAGATTTGATGATATTTAAAAAGTATTATTTTAGGTATGATTAAAAAAATCCATCTTATCTTTTAGAGACATATACCAAAATATTCATGGATGAGTTGATAGGGTAGCTGAGATTTGCTTTAAATATACTAGGATAGAGGAGGGGGAATGAGTGGGGATGTAGACAAGGCACATTTAGCCGTAACTGAGACCTGTGGACGCTGAGCGAGCAAGGCTTCAGGATACTAAGCTCTCTGGTTTTACATATTTGAAATATTTCACAATCGCAAAGTAAAAAACAAATACCTTTAAAACTCAACTGAGATCAATGATATTGACAGAAAATCTCCTACAAGATACCTGGTCCATTGCTTGTTTTACATACAACGCAACTAACTTCTGGGTTAAACCAGAGCTACCAGACAAGCACACTAGCACCTGCAGGGATGTGAGGGCCAAATTGCCCCTTGTTGGGAGAGGGTCAGGAACCCAAAGGGAAAAGCAGAGTAACAAACAGCCATGACACTCGCATGCCACTCACTCCAAGGGTGCCATCAGCAGTGCTGCTGAACGCCTTGTAGTACATAGTGTCCTCCTTCTAAGTGCCCTTGAAAGAAATTTCTTTCTGGTTCTAGAATCCAAAATTCTTGTGATTCCCCCAAGCGTGTACATTTTTAGAATCAGTAAGTCAAACTTAAATCCATCACCATTTCACACCCATTAGGACAGCTTTAGTTTTTAAAAATAAATAAATAACAAGGGTTGGCAAGGATGTGGAGAAATTGGAACCCTTGTGCTTCGCTGGTGGGAACGTAAAAGTATAGCCGTTGTGGAAAATGATATGGCAGCTCCTCAAAAAATTAAACATGGAATTACCATATGCTCTAGCAATTCCATCTCTGGGTGTACACCCAAAAGAATGGAAAGCAGGGACTTTAAGAGAGATTTGTACACTCAGGTTCATCGCAGCCTTATCCACAATGGCCAAAAGGTGGAAGCAACTCCAGTACTCATTGACAGGTGAACGGATAAACCAAATGTGGCCTATAGATACAATGGAATAGGAAGGAAATTTTCACACACAGTACAAGATGAACTTTGAAGACATTATGCTAAGTAGAATAAGCCAATTACAAAAGGGTAAATACTGTACGATTCTACCTGTAGGAGGTCCCTAGAACAGTCAAATTTAGAGACACATAAAGTAGAATAGGGGTTCCCAGGGGCTGGGGGAAGGAGGCATAGACAGTGTTTAGTGGATATGGAGCTTCCCTTTGGGAAGATAAAATAACTCTGGAGAAAGATGGTGGTGATGGCTGCTCAATAATGTGAAAGTACTTAACACCCCTGAACCATATGCTTAAAAACAGGTTACAATGATACATTTTATATGATGTATATGTTACCATAATTTTTTAAAAATGAAGTCCATCATGCAACCAACTGATTTTTCTTCATGTTGTTGCTAGGAAACATAGAGCCAAATTTATGATCAAGTTTTATAAATTATGTAAGACTGTGACACATATTCTTTGTTTATTTCATTTCACTTTCTTTTCCTTCAGCCTAATATTTACCCAATTCTAATGCATGTTAGTTGGCTGTGTCTTGCATATATTTTAATGTTCCTTTAATCCATTTTATAACAAGGCCCAAGATGGCTGGGGAGAATGAGAACAAGAAACAGAACATTATGTTTTATGTTACCTGCATTTGATCCTTGATTGCTCCATATTTTTCTTAAAAATGCTAGCTGGGTTAAACTGAATAATGAGTAACATTTTTAGTTTTAGTTGTTCTCCATACCTATGTTTCTCTTCTTAAAAAAGTTAATTAACAGAGAAGCAATAGAAGATAACTGGTTGTTTCTTCTGCACATCCTGTTGAATGTACTTCCTCTGTAGAAATTTAAGAAATGTCCACCACAATTATAAACTAAGTCTCTCTCTCTCTCATTGTCAAAACTTAAAGGAAAAAAGGTCAGTCAAGTGCATGGTCACTGTATATTACTGCAAACAGTGAAAAAAAAAATAGCTACATCTGATCCGCTTTATAGTGGAGGCCAAAAGAGAAATACAATATTTTCTGAGAGCTCTGTATTGACAAGGAAGCAAGCAACCCATCTCACTTGGACTCATGGTGAGAGTGAGCCTGACAGAGAGTTTAATAAGAGGGGCTTCTCCGTACCCAGCCGATATTAGGTGAGTTCTCCACTAATGCTGCATGTTATCCTTCAAAATCCCCGAGTTACCGGACTTGCCCAGAGTTATGAAGGAGAGGTGATGGATCCCATAGAGCCTCACGATGCTGGTGCCAGTCTCCCGGGGCCTTGATCACAGCTCACCCCAAGTGAGGAGAACAAGTGGTCCGCCAGGGGGCACCTGTCCAGCCAGGCCTGTCAACTCCACGCCAAGGGTCTGATGCATCATTTCCTGACACTCTGACCACAGTCCCAGGAGGCAAACAGTCTTCCCATCATGTTACAGAAGAAACTTGTCTAGAGTCAGGAAGGATGACAGGACTTCAGTAACCTCTGGGAACTCTGAATTCTTTACAGACTTCTCCATAACCTTTTCATGGAAGGACAGCTTCACTTTCCGGTTCTTACTTACAACACAGATGGGTAAAGTTGATGGATAAGCAATCTCTATACAAGTGAAGTGTATTATATGAAACACTATCTAATTTACTCTACTCTACAATGGATTCTGACCCATCCTTCAACCTACAGTCCACCTTCCATGCTCTAAACATATGAACCCACCCTTCTCTGTGACTCCATACTTGTTCTTTTCTGGACCAGCCCAGGTCAACGTGGCTGCACCATCCCAGCCAATACTTCCCAAACCAGAAGAGATTTTCAACACAGGGTTTCAAAGTTCTCTTTCTCCTTCTCTATATTATCTGACTTCACTGCACTCAAGAAGAAAATAAAAGTTGAAATCATGCACAAGATACATAAAATAAAATGCATCTTAAACTATACCACCAAGGACCAGTCATTGCCCCCTCAAGATGCTTCAAATTACTCAGGGAGGAAGGCCTATTTTTATCTTCCTGAGTGCTCTACCATTTAAGAAGTCTGCACCAGTTAACAGCTTGCAGTCCTGTCCATCTTGTGAATTTAGATTGTTCGGTTAATTATAAACACATTTCAATGTCATTCTTTCTGGCCTTTTTCCTGGAATGAGTGGCTGCCCCTCCACAGCTCACACAATGGGCTTCAGTAGTTTTCAGTCAAGATTCAGGGAGAAATACGCCACACCGGGACTCAGTTATTTACCAACATCACACTGGATGTGCGCCAGTGAGACACCAGGACACTTCCCTTTGAAGTCTGACATATTGCCGACTGCTTCCTATGATGTTTTCTTGGCTGGCAGACAAGTAACTAGGGCTGATTCAAAACTCACCTCCCATTCAAGTCGCGGGGAAACAATTTCTTGTGATTGGTTCATCTTACATTGCTCTCACTCTCTTCAGAGGGTCTGAAGGTGAGTACCCTACAGAGGGGCACATCTCTGGGCTGCTGCCAGCTGCTGGTCCCAGCTCCAGGATCAGTTCTTCCATAAAGCTGTTCAAGAAAAGGTCCCACAAATGCTCCATTTGGCACCTTGGCTCTCAACAGAGATGTACCACATGACCAACAGCATATTTTCCTGAAGCCTTGGCTTGGTTTTTGCTCCCCCAACTTGTTTGAAGAATCTTCAGAGAATCTGACCCAGGAAACACGTTTTCCAGTGGCTTGAGGTCAGAGAGACACTGCTGTCAGGCTCCCGGGAGTCTATCAAGTCACAACAACCCAAAGAATTTGCAGAAGTACTTGTGCTGTTGCTGCTTGGTATCAATTTCTGAATATTAAGGTTTCTCACTGCAGAATCTTACCTCTCCCCAAATAGCCTGGATGTGAGTTCCTAAATGGCATAGGTTCATAACTTCAGATTCTGCAATCCCATTCCCAAGATTTGGAAGCAACCTATGTGTCCATCAACAGAAGAATGGATAAAGAAAATGTGGTACATGTACACCATGGAGTACACCTCAGCCGTGAAATAGACTGAGATCCTGTCACCTGAAACAGCATTATGTTAAATGAAACAAGACAGGCACAAAAAGGAGGCCATTATGTTAAGTGAAGTAAGCCAGGCACAAAAAAACAAATATCACATGTGCTCTCTTATTTGTGAGATCTAAAAATCCAAACAATCAAACTCATGAAGACAAGAGTAGAATGATGGTTACCAGAGGCTAGGAAGGGTAGTAGGGGTGTGCGAGAAGGTGGGGATGGTTAATGGATATAAAACATAATGGAAAGAATGAATGAGACCTAGTATTTGATAATACAACAGGGTGACTATAGGTAATAATTTCATTGCATATTTAAAAAATAACTACAAATAATTGGATTGTTTGTAACACGAAGGATAAATGCTTGAGGTGATGGATACCCCATTTCCTTGATGTGATTATTACACATTGCATGCCTGTATCAAAACATCTCACATGCCCCATACATATATACACCTACTATGTACCCAAAAAAATTTTAAATTAAAAAATAAATAATGATGGGGTCAAAGAATTTGGAGTTAGCAGAATTTCTTAATGTTTCAGTGTTTTGAAACAAAAGTCAATTCTCAGTAATTGAGAAGAAAGGGTCTTAAAAGGCTACACAGCCCCACTTCCAAACTCATTAGGGATGACCACTCTATCATCTTAATACCTCAAGTGACAGAGCATTCATTACCCTACATACCTGGAAAGTATTAGTACAATATTAAAACTAAGTGTATAATCAGATCAATTCCCTTACTCTTATTGAACTATCATAACTACTCGTATGGATGTGATATTATAAACAATCCAATCCATGGTATTGCAATTTTTTTCATTTGCTCACTTTATTTTGTCTATCCAAGTTCATTATTTTTCCATTTTTACGTAACTCGATGTGTATTTATTATTCTTGGTGCAATATTTAATAATATACGACCTTGCTACAGGGGGACATTATATCCTGGTTGCCTAAAACCTTCCAGGTTTATCCCTCGTTATTTCAATAGAATTGTTCATAGCACCCTCTTCACTCTCTAACATATCCTAGTTTGGGTGACAAATTTATGTTCAAAGATAGTAGTGTTTAAATTTTTTTTTTTTGAGACAGTCTCACTCTATCACCTAGGCTGGAGTGCAGTGGTGCGATCTTGGCTCACTGCAACCTCTGCCTCCCAGGTTCAAGTTATTCTCCAGCCTCAACCTCACAAATAGCTAGGATTACAGGTGGGTCCACCATGCTTGGCTAATTTTTTATATAAAATACATTTTAATTGTACCAAAAATCTTCACAAATTAAGCTTGGAATCCCCTGCCGTCCATTTTCCAGCCTTTTCAATTAGTAAGCTTTGATTCTCTTGTGAAATGACCCATCTTGTTGACTCTAGAGTATTTTTAAGGCAATGAGTAGCTGCTCTGTGCCAGAACCACCTCTGCAGAGGCTGGAGCCTGGCCCTCCGCATGGACCGAGTGGCCCACGGCCAACAGACTGTCACTTTCATTAAGATATTGACAGCCAGACAAAACCTTTCTAAGACAGGCACAGCAAAAGATGTTCTCATACCTGAGAAAGCCTTGGCCATGTTTCTTTAATCTCTGGGTGCCTCAGTTTGGCTATAAAGGAACACAGTAATGCCCACTACACAGGGCGGGCGCTCTAAGGTTCAAAGGGGTGGGAGCTAGAGGGCACTCACCCCCACCATGAACAAAGACAGGAAGTAATTGTGAAATATATGGCTCCACTTTTCCAGCTTGCAAGCAAAGGGCTCCCACTGACTTGAAAGAGAGCATCACACACAGGCAGGAGAAGCCCCCCAGGAGGACCGAGCCTATTACCTTCCTTCTCATTGTCCAAAAGGGGAGGGGAGAGGGAGAGCCACAGAGGAGCCTAAGAATGGCGGGGGCAGAAAAGCAAGACCAGGAGAAAAACTGTTGGACTACAAAAGAAAATCTGCGAAGACTGTAGGCCAGCAACAGTTTTTAAGGAATCATCTATCTATTCTCTGATCCCATGATATGACCCATTCATGCATTTTTCATGCTGGAATCCCTTTATCTCACACTCTAGCTGTCCTTTCTCACATTTCACAATCTAATCTAAAAGCTTCATGGTAGTTCAACGGTCATTTGTAGAGCGGATTAAATTTCAAAGTTCTTATTTAGGTAGCATTCTACAGGTAAGGTATATTCAACTGATTAATCAATAGATAATGACGCTGTGGCCAGAGGCGATGGCTCATGCCTGTAATCCCAGCACTCTGGGAGGCCAAAGTGGGTGGATCACTTGAGGTCAGGAGTTTGAGACCAGTCTGGCCAACATGGAGAAACTAAAAATATATATATATAAAAAAAAAAAAGAGAGAGATGGGAGTGGTGATGCACACCTGTAATCTCAGCTACTTGGGAGGCTGAGGCAGGAGAATGGCTTGAACTGAGGAGGTGAAGGTTGCAGTGAGCTGAGATTGTGCCACTGCACTCTAGCCTGGGCGACAGAGTGAGACACCATCTCAAAAAAAAAAAAAGAAAAAAGAAAAGAAAAAGAAAAAAATGACATTGTAATTGGTGATACTATTTTATCACAAAATATGAAGACTTCCCAGCACTGTTTTGGCAAACTCACAGTCAAGTGAATGTAAGACATTCTCCTGTGCATTAATACGTGCTACTACGGTCAAATGGAAAAGCATGATAGTAGTAGGAGATGTTGCTCCAACCAGTATGCTCCCAGCAAAGGCTGCTTCTCAAGACCCCTTCTAGGAAGGCATGCAAGCACACAAATCGATGTGCTGAATGGGCTTGGCTGGAAATCATGCTTTTGTGCATGGATCCAGCTGAAAGATGCCTCTGAATCTATCAGACCTTCCCAGGGCTCCTTGAACCAGTGCAGAGAGAGTCGGGGAACATCCTGACAAGAACATGGATTCAGGGTCAATTAGAACTGGGCTCAAACTCTAGCTCCACCAACCACCTCCTTGGCCGAGTGGCTCTGGATAAGTCACATGGCCTCACTAGGAAGAGAAGTATGTGAGTCCATCAGCTTTGCAAGGGGCTGGCAGGGTGAAATGCCCAGTGTATTCCAGAGTCAGGCACTGTGCTGAGTTGACCTTTCCAGTGCAGTGATAAACAACCCAGAATAGCAGAAGCCCATCCTCAAAGGTTGCAAAACTCACCACTCCACTCTAGGCCAGGTGGACAAGCCATAGAAAGTGAAAAAGTGAGAATCATTTTGAAGACATTAATATGAAATGCTTGCATATACTTAACCAAAATAGGGCCTTAATTTAAGCATCTGGAAGAGCTAAACTGCATTTCTAAAGTAGGAATTCTTAGATGTCAAATGTATTCTATTTTACAATCCATATAATTCTGCCTCTTACATGTTGTTAACTTATAGAAATTATGCATATGATTCATCTCTTTTAAAACCATACATGCTGGTCATGCACAGCGGGCCTCCCAGGGGCTGCCTCCTGCTCCAAGAGTCTTCGATCCTGAATATGTAAGAGGTAAAAGCCAAGGGTCTGGACTGCAGAGGTCTTAGAGCTCACCCGTCAGCTCTAAGAAAATGGAGGCATCAAAAACTGGAGGCTTAGAGAGGGGAAGTTACTTGTCTAAAGTTAAACAATGAAGGCCTTGGGTAAGGATGTTTAGTAACCCACTATAAATCAAACCCGTCCACCCCCACCCCTGGCTTAAAGAAAAAAAAAAGGCTTGCCATAGAGCCTTATTCCCTGATATTTCCCATTCTGTAGTCAAACAATGTCATCAGCCCATCTGATACTGGGTCTGCCCTTCAAGAAAGAAGTTTTACTCCAATATCACAATAGAGGGAAACCCACTGAAAGGAGTTAGTGTCATTTACTATTTCCCAATGTGACATAAGACCTAGTTTCTCATATGCCTGGGGTTGGCAAATATGAGAGACTGAAAAATAAACAAATAAATCATCAAAAGAACCCTATAAACATTGATTTATGTGACATTTGTTGTCCCATAATAACAGACATCATGCTGGGACAGGAAGGTTAGCAAATCAAACATTTTAACACATGTTTGAGAGTCTGTGAGGCCTTCTTCTACAAAATCAACTTCTCCATTTAAATTTCTGAGCATAATGATTTCTAATCACTGATCAATCTATTTTAAAAGGTGACAGTCTGTACAGAGCATGACTTACCAACACTGAGGTGGAACTGGGACCTGTTTATAACTCTCCAACTGCTAATCCTCACTGATGCCTAATTCCGGTTCCATCTCTGGGAATAAGGGTACAATCTATCTTGAATGCGCTCATTCACAGACCAGGTTGTTCTGAGGCTAATTTCCAGTTCAAGTGCACTTCAAAGCTTCAGAGCAGTTTTGTACCCTCAAAGGAGATGACCATCAAGACCAGAGTACGAGAGAAGATACAGGAGGCATGAAATCAGGGGACCTCCTTTTTTTTAGGATGTGAGTCATCACAGAACCATCTAAAGGTGGAGGGGAAGGAACCAGGCAAGGCACTGAATGTCCAGTTAAAATTCCAGAGGACAGAGGTCATTATTTTCAGTGGGTAACACAGGGATGAACCCCAGAGAATTGCTAGAGAGAAGAGGACGGGAGGTGGGAGGGAGGCCCAAAGGAAGGGGAGGTAAGGAAGGAAAGAAACAGAAAAAAGAAGGCAGGACAGAGACATTCTAAAGGAAGTTTAGGTGACACAAGAAGTGGAGGGAAGGAAACACAGATTAAAAAGGACCTCCTCACCCAATCGATTGGAATTTTAACAGAGAAGTTCTGCCCTGCCACATAATTGTACATTGTAAGTATAGCACTCAAGGACTGGACTTCACTGAAAACGTTTTTAATCAACGTTTTCTCTTAAGGAGCGTGCTTAATTCATGATGGAGAAGAAATAGATCATTCAATTAGATTGATTTTTGTGGAATAACAAGTCAAAACTACTTAAATCCCAGCCTTCAACAAACTGATATATCCATGTGGGAAAAAAAAAATCCTGCTAGCAAAGGAAAACTCAAACCCTAAATTAGCAGGTTAATTTACAATGTGGACATAAGAAATAGCAAATACTCAGTTTGATATTTGGTTGTCAACGTAAGAAAATAAAGCACACTAAATTCTATAGAATAAGCTTTTCCAATCTCAGAAATTACTAGGAACTCAATAGTTTTCTTGGCTGTAACAACTTGTAAATATCTAGAAGAGCCCAGATTTTGAAGCCCTCAGGACACTTGCTAAAACTAAGAAATTTGGCACTTATCTTTGCACACAATTTGGGTTTTCTTTCAGAGTTGATATCTTACCAAATATAGCCATCTGTGTTCCCTCTGGGAAAGGTTCGACTGTTCTGTTGCCATTGACATGATGTTTGGCTAGAAAAAAAAAAGAAAGAAAGAAATGCAAGTTTAAGTGTAAAGTTCTAACACATACTAACACATGTCATTAAATGTGTCAATGAGCCTATTTCTCCTTTGAGTTAAAAATGCACTCAAGCTTACCCTCTGAAGACAGCTTCAATTATTTTGGTTTTAATCTCAGTTGCAGAAGGGCCTAGAGATCATCTAGTTCAGGTATGTCATTTTACAAAAGAGTAGGCCGAGGTCTGAGCTTGCGCAGAGCTGGACAATGGGTGGCAGAGACCCAGCCTAGCCTGAAGGCTCCCGACATCCAGCCACAGTCCCTCTTGTGCCAGGCCATCTCTAGAGAACAAGGAAAGCTCCAACTTCCAGGCTGAACTGGGGTTGGGTCCCCCTGAAGACTCCTAACAATCAGAACACTGATGCACTCAGAATTTAAAGTGAGAGATAAAAAGAACGGGGTACCATTGAGACCAATTTTTCAAGAAATACAATAGCAGAACATGTCATTTCACTACAATACAAGCACTGTTCTCCCAGGCCAAAGACACCAGCCTCCTTAAGGGCCAGACAGATATTCCGGTGCCTCTTACTGCTCCTTATCCCCCCACAGGTCCTCCTAACCAGTCACCCTGCCCTTCCTAGCGGACATTGAGGACTCAGAAGTAACAAGCGACCAGGTTACAGTTTTCCAGCATTAACTTGATCTTACAACCCTCAAAGTGTGATCAAAAGAGAATAGGAGTATTCTCCATCCATGAGTATTTTAATAATACCCTCAGCAAGTTTTAAATATGAGCACTTATATGGAAAATACAAAAAGAAAGGACAGCTAAGACGCTTGACACTGCATCATGGACACAGATGCTTTGATGTAACGGGTCACACAGGACTGGCTGGGCTCAGGCAAAGGGCTCAGCACTGAAGCCAGGCTTGCAGGGGTCTAGGGAAGGATGGCATGGCTCCTGCTGTCAAGGAGAGTACAGTTATCCTGGAGAAATAAAAATTGCAAAAACAAACATTAAAGAAAGCACATAGTTATGTGCTAAGTCCTGGTATGTGGACGGAGGGTCCTGTAGGAGTGCAGGAGATTGAAGCAGGAGCGCCGGGTGGGAAGTCAGATGTGCTGCCTGAAGGCACTGTCACTCCTCGAGTCCAAAAGAGAAGCCAGGTTTGCAAAGGTGAGGGTGAGGAAGCAACTTGAGTGAGGGCCAAGAGGCCTCTTCCTGGGCCAGAGAACAACCTGTCCTGGTGGAGTGGAGGTGCTATTTTGAGAAGCAATGGCAAGTAAATCTCTTAAATAGAGACCAGGTCATGGAAGGTCTTGAGCACCCATCCAAACCCATGGGAACCACAGGCAGCCTCTGCAGTACGCAAGCAAGTCTCTTGGAGCCTGAGGCTTACAGGGCTCACTTTTTCAGGTAACTCCATCAGTTCCCTTCTGGGGCTTCCACTGGTTCTAAAGTCACTGCGGAAGGCCTGGGAAAAGGGAGGAGCTAGCCCAGGGCTCTGAGGGCAAGGTGGTGAGCTCAGTGGCCTTAGACAGATTTTTAGCCACTAACTGGCACAATTCGCAGATGTGTGATGGAAGGTCCCAGGTGACCTTTCAAGTATTCACTGATCTGGTTAGAACCACCGGTTACTGAATTCAAAGAAACATGCTGGGCTTCCGTGTGGAGGGCAAAGATCTGTCCTACGGTCTCGCCTCACAGCCCTGTCAGTGGTTTGGAAAACGTTTGCCTTGACCCATATGACAAGTCAGAAATCTATTTAAACTCTTTAACCCACGAATCCCACTTGCAAGAATTTACCTTAAGAGAAAAAAAATGCAAGAGGAAAAAAAGGTGATACACGTAATATTTATGAAAGTACTACCTATATTAACAAAATCTTAAAATCAATTAAATATCCAAAAGTAGAGAAATTGCTTAGAAAATTACCACTTATGATTCACCAAATGAACAGAATATTACACAACATGTTCTAAATGCAGCCTTGAGAGAGATATAGAAATGTGGGAAAATATTTGGGATAACGGTAAGGAAACACAATCCTATTACATCTTCTACATAGATTATAATGACAACTAATTAAAATATGAATATTTATGGGAAAAGACTGGCAAAAGAACACAAAAATGAAAATAGAAAGATTATACAAGACATTTATTTTTATTAATTTCCTTTGCCATTATTAGATTCTTTTCTTACTGTCTAGGGTGAAAACATCTGAATTCAAAAAATCAAAATTATAGATTTTTATATTTTTCCACAGTAGCTGGTTTCCCAGGACAATCCATCGAGGCCTGTCGATGGCCCAACTGACACCTACATGTTCACAATCCAAAGTGCACCCTATCTGACAACTCCTCTGAACACTGCAAAACTACACGGGATGTCCTTCTACCCCAAACCGGTTTATCTGCCAGCATCCCCCAACTTAGGGAACAGGCCTGCCATGCTCCTGCTTTCTAGCTGTCCTCATCCCTTTCCTTCCCTTCACTCCCCGCATCCAATCTACCACCACGGGTAGTGACTGTCCCATCCCAGACACTTGTAGCATTCCCCGCCCCCACTTCTTCTCTTCACTACCCAAGCCTCCATAGCCCCAGCTGTCCTGACCCCTTTTTCTGGACTCCTACATCTACCTTCTAAGTCTTCTATATCCTTTCTCCAATTCATTCTTCCCAATGTAACCACAATTATATTTCCAAAGGGAAAAAAAACTAATCATTTGACACAAATTCCACGAACCCTCCCCACTTTCATGGTATCCCATGACTCTCAGGCCAGAGTCAAAGCTCTTTGGCATGGCCTGCAAGAACCTGCACGGTCAGGGTACCAGCATCCCTCATTCATCTACTACAGCCACTCTGATCTCTTGGGACCAAGGGCCTTTCCTCTGCAGCACTCACCCGAGTAGCACTTTGGGCTTATGCCATTATTTGGACAGGGACTGCATCTATCAAGCTCCAGACTGCAAACTCAGGAAGGGCAGGGGTCATAGCTCTTTGACTCCCCATTTCCATAATCCTATCTCAGCATATTGACACAGAACTAGCATTTGATGAGTATTTGTTGAAATCACGATGAGGTAAATGGCACTAAAAAGTCTCTCTTCAGCCATTCTGAAAAATAACTTATTCTATACATTAAAAATACATATACACAGTTATGCAGCATTTAACAAAAGGGATATAGTCTGAGAAATATATGTGTTGTTAGGTCATTTTGTCATTGTGCAATCACAGAGTGCACTTACACAAACCTAGACGGTAGAACCTGCTACACATCTGGGCTATGGCTCTGCGATATGGCCTACTGCCCCTAGGCTGTAATCTGCACAGCATGTGACTATACTGAATACTGCAGGCAACTGTAGTACAATGGTAAGAATTTGTGATCTAAATATTTAAAACCCCAGAAAAGGTTCGGTAAAGATATGGTATAAAAGAGTTTTTAAAAAATGGTACACCTGTCTTGGGTACTTAGGACAAATGGAGCTTGCAGGACTGGAAGCTGCTCTGGGTAAGTCAATGAGTGGTGAATGGATGTGAAGGCCTAGGCCACTACCAAACAGTGCTGCAGACTTTATAAATATCACACACTCAGGCTACACTAAATTTATTTTCTTTCTTCAATACTAAATACTAAATACTAAATACTAAATACTAAATACTAAATACTAAATTAATACTTAGCTCCTGTAGCTTTTTACTTTATAAACTTTTAATATAGTTTTCACTTTTTGACTCTTGTAAGCACACTTAGCTTAAAATACAAGCACATTATACAACTATACGAAAATATTTTTATATCATTACTCTGTAAGCTTTTCCTATTTTTAAAATTTTCATTTCTTTTTTCCTTTTTAAATTTTCTGTTAAAAACTAAGACACAAATGCACACAAATCAGAATCGCTAATATCACTGTCTTCCACCCTCCACGCCGTATCCCACTGGAATGTCTTCAGGGGCGATAATACGCTTGGAGTTGTCATTTCCTATGGTAACAGTGTCTTCTTCTGGACACCTCTGGAAGTACCTGCCTCAGGCTATATTACAGTCTTTTACAACTGCAGGAGCACACTCCAAAATAATGACAAAAGGTATAGGATAGCGAATGCATAAGCCAGTGACATAGTGGTTTATGGTCATTATCAAGTATTAGATACTGTACGTTATCAAATGTGCTGGACTTTTACACAACTGGCAGCACCGTAGGTTTGTTTACAACAGTATCACCAGAAATATGTGAATAATGTGTGTGCTATGATGTCATGGTTACAATGTCATTAGGCAATAACAATTTCTCAGTTCCATTATGATCTTATGAGCCCACCATCACATACGTAATCCCTTTGTTGGCCAAAACATTGTTATGTGGTGCATGACTGTTATATATTTTTATGTGTACATGTGTGGGTTCCTTACATACAATGATCATTGAAAATGGCCCCTCAGAAATAGTTCCCCCAGCCAGGTGACCTGGAAACAAGGAAACTCCCCTATTCCACTCCTTAAACCTCCGCCCTTCTTCCCTTTCACATTTACATACTCTCATCTGAGAGGCTGGCAGTGCTGGCCAAGGTGGAGAGACCAGAAATACTCCATGAACTGGAGAAAGTGGAGGAAGTCCACTACTTTTATTCCGGAGCCTGAGGCCTAAAGATAACAGGTTCCGTAAACATGATTTTGCATCTTCTTCTGAAATACAGCTGAGTCTTACATCAGTCCTTTGGACTGCAGGCACAGCACTTGCAAGCACTGAGACAGGACAGAACTGGTGGCTAAGAACAGGGACTCGAGGACAAGACAGCCTGACTCTAACTCTCAACTATCCCACTTCCTACCCATATAATCTTGGCTTAGTCACTCAACCTCTTCATGCCTCTGTGTCCTCATCTGTAAGAATTTCTTCACTGTAAGTCTCCTCATTTGTACTTACCTCATGGGGTATTTTGAGAATTAAATACAAAAAGCACTTCAGTACATAACAAACTCTATATAATTTTTAGGCTGGTATTATCACCTATGTGTGAACTTTACTTTCCAACAGGTCTGAGTCAGGAATGGCAAATACACATTAGTTGCCTCCCCTCCATGACCATGCACATTGCAGACATCACTAATCAACCACAGCCTACCTTTTTGATCCCTGAATGTGACCACAGAATCCTCTCTCAACTCAGCACCCATAGAGTCTTGCATCACCTAGAGGCAGCATGTGCGATGAAATCATTTTGCCATTTCTGGTTTAAATGGATAAAATAAAAATGGCACAGGCAAAGAAGTCATTTTCCTTCTCATTTCTACATGATACACTGCAATAAAACCCCTCTGAAAATCCTCCAAACTACATATTGCTCTAGGGATAAAAGAATAAGGGGAAATCTGAGAGCTACTTTCCATTCTATAATGAGAGAATGGTTAGTTCTTTACAACCAAACAATGACAGCTCTATTCCTAGAAACCAAGATGGAGTTTCTAAAGACATTTTCTCATTGAAACACTTCTAAGGCAAGTATTTGGGGGTCAAAGAACCAAAGATCCTTTAAACCCTTCATATAGGTTCAGTAAGATTTGGGGGGAGGGTAGACTAACCTGGGAACCTAACCACCATTTACAAATTTCTGTTTCAAAATTGATGGCATGTTTTATCAAAGAAACAAATTTATTAAACAGAAAAGTCATTCACTGATTGAGCCCTAACTATTGATTACCAGCAGAGTGTTAAATAGAGACAGAAGAGTCACCAACAGGGACATCTGTTGCCCAGCTATAGCACAGTGGGTGCCTCCCATCTGTTGAGTTGGGCACATGCTCCAGCCCCTTCTCTGCTCCATGGGGCACATGCCAAAGCTACATGTTCTAGGAGGGCAACCTGTGCTGATGGCAGTGACGTGACCTCCACCAATAAGATATGAGCATGAGAAACAGATTTTCATTTATCTCAAGAGCACAGTGCTTGTGGAGCAGCGGTTAATTAGACCAAGACTGTGTCAAAGTCAACTTCCGGATGTGAAAGGGGACCTGGGGAATATGTTCAAAAGCTTAGGAAGATGATACTGACATTGCTTTTTATTTCGTTTTGTGAATGTCTCATGCACTTCAAACTGTATGACTTTCTTACTGCTTGACAATGCAACTACAGTAGTGCAAATTCAGGCACAAACCTGAAGGGGATTTGACAGCGGCTCTGATGGAGGAGGGAGCCACACAGGGGATCTGACAGAGGCAGGAGCCATGCCTCTTAGTCATACACGCCCAAGAGCACTGCAGTTCTGTTGTGTTTGTCCCTCACAGCTCCTACAATGTGGGATATGGCGTTTTAAGGTGCAAGTTAACTCAAGAGTGGGTTATGACCCCAAACGCAGAATACTCTATACGTCAGGAGGGGCCGAGTGGGGATGAACATGGTGTTGGGGTGGTCACCAGGAGGAGCTGCTCCTATCACTGCCAACAACTTCCCCCACTCATCCGATGTCTCAGGAAGTCCCAGTGCTCCTCCCTGACCTGGAAGGCAAGTGACAACTGGCAGCTGGGACCTGTGATGAGGAGCGGCAAGGCAGGGTGGCAATCAGGCAAATGTCCCCAGCTGCTGTGGATACCCAGAAGGCGAGTTTTACTGTCAAAGCTGGAGGAGAAGGGGAAGACAGCTCACTATTCTCCCCCATGGTGACCAGGGACCATATGCAAGTGCGGCTACCCCCCAAAATAAAAGGCATGTGATGGAATAACAGAGGACAATCGGACAACAGTGGAAGGTTGCGGCATTGAAAACAAATCACGTGTCATTCAGGATTTTACTCTCTTGCTCTGACTGCTGACCTCCCTGCAGTCAACACCTGTCCTCCATTATCATCTCTCCACTCCCTTTGCTTCAGATGAAGCAAACCAGAGATGCTCCTCCCCGCTGGTAAAGGAGACAATGCCCAGCTCAGGCATCTCCCACACCTCCCAGCTCTATCTGCAGAAGAGCAAGCCTGAGCTACAAGAGGTCAGAACAGGATGGGCAGAACAGACGAGGCCAAGAGCCCAGCCTGCACAGTAACCGTCTTGGTGAGGCATAAATGCCTCTGGGTACCACTCTGAGGTACCCAGAGGTGGGTCATTTGACTCATGTTTTCAGTATTGGCAAGGATGTTCTCTGCATTGGTAAGTGCTGGGAGTTAGTGTTGTGGGGCAAAGATAAATTTCACAGATCCTGCACTCAATGACCTCCATGTCATCAACAACTTATTAAGAGAAATCCTAAGAGAGGATTTTTAGTCCAAAGAGTGAGGAAATAAGGATGAGAATACGTTTTTAAAAGAATAAAGCATTATGCAAACAGAGGGCATTTTTCCTTCTGATGATATGACTGCTGCATTTCCTCAAGTCTGCTCAGTGCACAAGCCCACAAGTGTGACCACAAGCCTGGGATGGCAAAGCTGAATGCAGATGCTGCAAACACAGGCCCCTTTTTAGTCACTGAAACAATAGCCTGGGGTGAGCCTACTATGCTCCCTATTCCCTGAGGCTGTGGACTGTCTGGGATTGAAGAAAGGCAATCACAGGGATCCCCCCTTAGAGTGTGAGGGGACACCACCAGCCCTAGGAGCCAGCATGGGCATCATCTCCAGGCTCCCCCAAGCAGGCATCCATGATTCTACAAAAGACAGAGGTTGTATCACCACAGAAAAGGGGAGGAATGATGGGAACTGATATGCAGATAAATTTTTAATTATATAGATAAGTACACAATAGTTCAGTCACACAAGAGACACTAGTTTTGATTTGTGCAAATGGCAAAAGTCGCAAAAACAATGCTGAGCACTGATGAGGCTTCAGTGAGACAAGCTTTCTCCTACACTGCTTGTGGAGCATGAAAAGCTACCATCTATTTAGAAAGTAGTCTGACAGAATGTACCAAGAATGCCAAAAGCCAGCCTGGGCAACATAGCAAGACCCCCCCGTCTACAAAAAATAAATAAATTAGCCGGGCATGTGGTGTGCACCTGTGGTCTCAGCTACTAGGGAGGCTGAGCCAAGAGAAACATTTGAGCCCAATAGTTAGAAGCTGCAGTGAGCTATGAGTTTCCCACTACACTCCAGCCTGGGTGACAGAGGAGACCCTGACACAACACAACTACCACAACTAACAAAGAGTGTCGAAAGCATTGCCACCGTTTGACCTAGTCATTTCAATTATAAATAGCTACCGTAGGAGATAATCAGAATTGAGACAGATTTCCAAAGATGTTTACAACAGAACTGTTTATAATATTGAAAAATTGTAAATAAGCGAAATGACCCCACAAGTGAAGAATAAAATTGTGACACAGTTCTAAGACAGAGTATTATATAAAGTTTTTTTTTTTTAAATTTTTATTGCATTATAGGTTTTGGGGTACATGTGCAGAAAGTGCAAGATAGTTGCATAGGTACACACATGGCAGTGTGCTTTGCTGCCTTCCTCCCCTTCACCCACACTTGGCATTTCTCCCCAAGCTATCCCTCCCCAGCCGCCCCCCCCCGCTGTCCCTCCCCCATTCCCCCCACTAGACCCCAGTGTGTAGTAGACCCCCTCCCTGTGTCCATGTGTTCCCATTTTTCCCACCCGCCTATGAGTGAGAATATGCGGTATTTCCTTTTCTGTTCTTGTGTCAGTTTGCTGAGAATGATGTTCTCCAGATTCAACCATGTCCCTACAAAGGACACAAACTCATCATTTTTGATTGCTCCATAATATTCCATGGTGTATATGTGCCACATTTTCCCAGTCCAGTTTATCATCAATGGGCATTTGGGTTGGTTCCAGGTCTTTGCTATCTTGCTCTGTCATCCAGGCTGGAGTACAGTGGTGCAATCTCGGCTCACTACAGCTCCACCTCCTGGATTCAAGTGATTCTCCTGCCTCAGCCCCCTGAGTAACTGGGACTACAGGTGCCCACCACCATGCCTGGCTAATTTTTGTATTTTCAGTAGAGACAGGGTTTAGCCATGATGGTCTTGATCTCCTGAGCTCCTGATCTGCCCGCCTCAGCCTCCCAAAGTGCTGGGATTACAGGCATGAGCCACTTTGCCCAGCCTATATGGTAACTTTTAAAGTATGACCATAAATAATTTCTTCCTGGTATGAGGACATAGTAATAATATAGAGTTGAGTGGAGAAAAAGTAGGATAAAAAAATTATCCTCCTCAATTCAGTAAAGAACAAAGTCAAGAACAATGACAAGAAGGAAGTATGGTAATACTGCAGTCATGGCGGATTCTAAATGCTGATGAAGGGGTGATTCTTCTTTCTTTATACTTTAATGTATTGCCAAATTTTTCTTAAGCAAATATTTCTTTGCTAATGAGTATATTATCAGAGGAAGAAAAAAAAACCCTGAAAGCAACACTTGAAAAAGAGGAAAGTTAGCCCCTATCAGGTGTATTTTGGGAGGTGTAAAACACTAAAAATTTTCTTCTAAGTATCCCTCCTGTTTTCTTTGAGAAGGAAAGAAAAAGAGAAAGCAGCCGACCTCTCTTCCATGGCAATAATCCATGACCAGCTGACTTCCTGCTTCACCATGTGAGGGTACAACAGAGCCCTTTTCTTCCCAGGGTTTTGGGCACCTTAAACCTTCCTGGCTTGCTTCCTCAGAAACTGCCCCAAGTGACGCGCACTCAAGCTGTTCAGGGACTTCCAGAATAAGCCAAACCAGCTGTATTGCTGGTCTTTTACATCCTCTCTGGTGAGGGCCAAATCACTGTCCCTGTCTTGGGGAGGGCTCCTGAAAGAGCTTGTCATCTTCCAGGTAGGTAAGTGTGGGAAGGGCTGATGGACGTTGTTAGAGAGACCTGGTAGCCCATATCTGCACCAGCAAGTCGAGGCCTGGGGAGCTGCATTCCAGCCACATCCCATTACAGTTAGAACACGGTTCCTGAACACTGGTAAGTGCATGGTGCTTACCTCTGGGGATACAGAGATAAGACAACCTGGCCCTCTCTCCAGCCTTCGTCAGCCTGCAACGCCCCAAGCCACTTCTTAGGGCTGCTGATCAGACGCGTCCACACGTGCCTCTGTGTGGATGGCACCGCCCATAGCTCTCAAAGCTTCCTGCGACTTCAGCAAGCACCAGACTAGCCTGAGTTCCCAACACAAGCACTCCATCATCATTAATTCCATTTTTAGAATAAATCCATTTTCACCTTTGTAATACTTTTATTAATTGCCACATTTAACTACCATGTCTAACTTAGGCATCTGTGATAAGCATATAATATTACATTAATTGATGGAAATTTTCCACCTGACTTTTATGAAATCTCACCACCACTATTAACACAAGTAATTCCTAATGACTACCAAAACTAGATAATCTTGAGAATATAAATGACAATGAAAATAAGGTTATTTTAAGGATTAAAATCTGTATTTCAGCCTGACGCCTATGACATCCTTGTGAATAACAACGTTGAAGCAGGTGTACTGAAATGCATGGCTGTCGACCAAGAGGAGTTCCTTTTATACTAAGACATGTGTTTACTATTGATTCTAAAACATAATTAAGATGAATGTTAAACATACCTATAAAGAATCATATGCAAATCACACTCTTTATTCTTTCAAAAAGGTACTGTCCCGGCCAGGCACAGTGGCTCATGCCTGTAATCCCAGCACTTTGGGAGGCCAAGGGGGGCGGATTATTTGAGGTCAGGCAATCAAGATCATCCTGGCCAACATGGTGAAACCCCGTCTCTATTAAAAATAAAAAATAAAAATTTAGTCGGGTGTGGTGGTGTGTCCCTGCAATCCCAGCTACTCTAGAGGATAAGGCAGAATGACTTAAATCAAGGAGGCAGAGGTTGCAGTGAGTTGAGATTGCACCACTGCACTCCAGCCTGGGTGAGAGAATGAGACTCTGTCTCAAAAAATAAAAATAAAAATAAATACTTTTTTTTTTTAAAAGGTACTGTCCTTCAAAGAGTTGTTGGGGCCTCACTTCCTGACCCATACAAGCAGTAAAGTTCCTTCCTTCCTCCCCAGCATCTGCCCATGCTGGTTCTGCCACACGGAATTCATCAGTGTTATAGAGTCCCCAGGCACTGTGGCTGTAATTAAGCATAAGGCCCACCGAGGAGCTTGCTCATCCTATCACCCAAGTCATACTGTCACTCTGGAGTGCAGTGTGAGCCTCTGAAACCGTATTCAATCTGTTTCAACAAGCAGTTCTGCACCACAGCACGAAGACGAGGGGGTGTGTCGTTCTAGAGAGGCTCCACAGTTCACAGCACATCTTTCTTTCTTGTGAACGTGTCAGCAGCCTGAAGCATGTACCACACTGTCGCTTGATGGCACGTCGTATGCCTGGAGGTTGCAGAAGACACTGTCAGCTGTCGGAGAGTAGCTGAGCTGGAGTGGTCCAGTGGCTCTCCCACCCGCATACCCTCCCCTCCCCTCTGACAGTGATAAATGATCAGGCCTAATGATCAGCTGAGCCTGATGGGTCCACACCTCCCCTTCCAATCTGTCCAGACCAACACCAACCTTTCTCCCTTGAACACTGCCATCAGCTTTATAAAGCTGGCCTGCTGCAGAGTAAGATCAGGCCTATTGGCTTTCTTGCTGCTATTTGTTCGTGAAAACAAATTTTGACTTTATTTCTTGATGGAAGCTCCTCATCAAAAATCAAAAATAGAGCATGAACTGTGTTGTTATAAACTTTACAGCAAATTTGTCTTGATTCTCTTTTTACATTAGAGATGAAGGAGATAGCTGAATGTGTGACTTTAAAAAGAAAAGAATCATTGTAGATATAAACATAGATGTCGGTTTTGCTCAGGCCGGCTGGCCTCCATTAAAAACATGAGGCTTCCTATTTACTAAATTATTGTCTATTACAGAGGGTCAGAAGACAAAGACAGAAGATTCTACAGGAAATAAAATAGTGATAAAGAGATAGAAAATTAGGCCGGGCATGGTGGCTCACACCAGTAATCCTAGCACTTTGGGAAGCTGAGGCAGGTGAACTGCCTGAGCTGAAGAGTTCAAGACCACCCTGGGCAACACGGGGAAACCCCATCTCTACTAAAATACAAAAAAACTTAGCTGGGTGTGGTGGCATGCACCTATAATCCCAGCTACTCAGGAGGCTGAGGCAGAAGAATTACTTGAAGTCAGGAGGCAGAGATTGCAATGAGCCGAGATTATGCCACTACACTCCAGCCTGGGTGACAGAGCAAGACTCCAAAAAAAAAAAAAAGATAGAAAATTAAACATGGAACATAAACAAGGTTCATCACAGTTAAGCTTCCATAGCACAGGTTTTGCTCACATACAAAGACAGTCATCACAAGATTACTTGTAAAAATACTGGCCCTAACCTTTTGCATAAAATAATCTATGCTGTGTAACAATCTGCATCCTTATAAAGAATAGGGTAACTATAGTTACAGAGATGGAACTATCTACCAGACACACAGTTAACTGAGGGAAAAATCAAAGTGTAGGAGAATAGTACAGCATTCTATAATTTGTTTCTGAAAGCTTTTGCTACTTTCTGAACTTCTGTGTGATATACTACTTTTTCAGAAATAGAAATAAAAAATATTTTAAACATTCCCTGATTTGCTCCCCTGATGAACACCTGGAAGCCCAGGAGCCTCCTCCCAGGGCTGAGGGCCAGGCTGGGATGCTGGAGTGGCTGGCAGCTGCAGGTAAGCAGCCCCCAAGCTCTGATCAGCCTCATGCTTAAACTGCATCCAGTCCCAGGGCAAATGTCAAAGATGATCCCATTTGCATCATATGGTAGCAAAACTGCAATCCAGCTTTAAAACTCCAAGTAATGGAAGCTCCCTGGAAGGCCTCAAAATAAAGATATCACTCCATTACCTCCCTAAAATTGGGCTTCAGTCACCAGAACAATATGTTAATTGTCTTTTTTCTTTCTTTCTTTCACTCTGTCACCCAGGCTGGAGTGCAGTAGCACAACCTCAGCTCACTGCAACCTCTGCCTCCCGAGTTCAAGCCATTATCCTGCTTCAGTCTCCCCAGTAGCTGGGATTACAGGGAGCCACCACCACACATGGCCAATTTTTATACTTTTAGTAGAGACAGCTTTCGCCATGTTGGCCAGGTTGGTCTCAAACTCCTGACCTCAAGTGATCCACCCACCTTAGCCTCCCAAAGTGCTGAGATTACAGGTGTGAGCCACCACACCTGGCCTTAATTGTCTTCTTTTTAAGGGGAAAGGATTTTAAGAGGATCATCTGTGCAAAATTTTGGATATAAAAAAAGACTATTTATTTTAAAATGAAGTATTTCTGGGTTCACCCCTTTTTGACTTTAGAGGAGAGAGGGGAGATTGAGTCTCGCACAGCAGCAAGTATTCTGCCTTTCTGGAACTTGGTGCTGTTTGAATTATTGCTCCGTCCCTCTTCCTTATCCTTTCTGTTCCTCTCTCCCTTGCAATTTTTCTTCCATAACTGAAGAGTATTTTAAAATCTACTTTAGATGTTCACTGTATGGAATTCTAAAAGAAGTTGGAATGTTTTATATTTCCCTTAAATTATCAAGTTTTTACTACGAAGCTCTCAATTGATTTTCAATAAGTAGGTAGAATTTTGAGAAATTCTGCTCTTACTAGAGATCCAGCACATGTAAATCAGCTACTCTAAAAATTTCTTCTAAGGACCTGTCATTCTGAGATATCAGACTTGGTCCCATGGCTAATTAAGGGAAGTTGGATAACCCAGTGCATATTCATAGTAAGAAACATAATGAACAAAATCTTCAAGTTTGGTTCTACACATGACATAGACAGGCACTTGGTGGTGCTTTTTTACACTTGCCTTTCTCTGAAAGATGGAAGCAAAACAAAACATCTTAACTCCGGGAAGTCAGTACAGATGGGGATGGCTCTTCAAACATGCTGCTGGGTGCCTGACTCCACTAAGGGATGGAGATTAGGGACAGCAGCACAGTCTGCCTGGCTATCTTCCCTGAATACATGCTCAATAAATACTTGTATATTATAGCAATGGACACTTTCTGGATGGATTCTATAATGATTGAATGGAGCATTGCTAAATAAAATGAGAGTTGCATCTGAAAATATCAAACACAGGAGAGACAAAGGAGGCAGCTTTGCACTGACTCACTCCAGAGCCTGCACAGTGTCTCTTAGCGGGAAAGCCACAGCCTCCATAAAGCCATGTGCTGAAGGGGGTCTAAGGCAGGCCAAAAATGTCTGTCAGGTGCTAATTCTGATCAGATGCTTTTGGAAGCACCTGAATAAGACCCTAGAATTCTAGAAATGTAGAAGACAAGTGTGACTTGGCATATCTCAACTATAAAAGGACTTCAGTACAGGTCTTGCAGTAAATCTGATTTTGAGAATTATATCTTGATAGGTCTGCCAGGCTATTAGTGCCAATACTAAATTATAGTAATCTCTATTTTCTGTCACTTTCTCTTCCCAAAAGACTGATAGCTCAAAATGTAAACCACTGTTGAGAAGGTTTCTGGGGAGAACGTAATACAGGCAAACCCCAACTTAAAAATGAGTCACATTTCAAAAGCATGTTTATGAGATGGGTGTCTGAGATTTAGAATCCATTTTCCCATGAACATGCTGTTATAAACTATGGTAAGCTTGCCCACAAGGGCCTCCTCAACCTGTAATGTGTCTCAAATAGAACTCTTTCCAAGGACCCTGAGCACCATTTATGGAATCCTGTTTCAATGAGAAAAGCATTCTAATTTCTACCCTATAACATCAAGAACATATCCTTTCATACTGGTCAAGGTGGTTGTGAGCTAGGATAGGGGGAAAAATACATTTCCCCTCCTTGGTTAAGCTGTTCAGCTACTAACTTAACTATAGACAGAAATCTCCACATTGTGCTACTCATCACTGTGGAAACAGTTTTCCTTCCATGGAGAGGAGGAAACCCCTTGTTACACAACAACCACTGCTCAACTGTAAGGTACAGTCTAAGTTAAGTGGTCTAATTTCATATTAGAATAGGAAGCTGGGTGATTCTGGCTTAGGGTCTCCCATAAAACTGCAATCAAGGTGTTAGCTGGGCTGTGGTCTCATCTGAAGGTTCAGCTGGGGGAGGATTCACTCTGCAGCTCGCTGGTTTGGAAGGGCTCAGTGAACTTGAGAGCAGATCCTCCCCTCCTTCTAAATATATAGCCATAAATTTTGATACTCTTCTCTCAAGAAGTGGAACTTAATGCCTCCCCTCTGAGTGTAGGCTGAACTTAGTGATTCACTGTGACTAAACAGAACACAACAGGAGTGATGAGAGGTTGATTCCATGAGTGGATGAGAGACTGTGACTTCCATCTTTGGGGCTGTCTTGTTCTCCTTAGATGGCTTGCTGTGGAGGAAACCAGCTGCTATATCATAAGGCAGCCCTAAGAAGAGGCCCATGTGGCAGGGAACAGAGGCTTCCAAACAGCCCCATGAAGGAGCCTCAGAAAACGCAATGCAGCTGACACCTTGACTGCAGCCTCGTGAGGAACACTGATCTAACGGCACCCAGCTAAGCCAAGCCCACATTCTTGACCCAAGAAAACTATGGGATAGTAAATGATTATTTTTTAACCCACTAAGTTTTAGAATAATTGATTATACAGTAATATTAAATTAATACAGTAATATATTCCAATAAAAGAAAAATAATGCGATTTTTTTCCAAAAAAAAACTGATAACCTAAGCAAAAAAAAAAAATCAAACCACCTTTTATAAAGCCTATTTCCACAAGAAAAATATATTTCCAGTCTAACTGATTTACAAATCAACCCCTAGATCATGACCCACTTTCTAAGTTGGAGACTATCCTCTACATGATTTATTTTCTCCACAAACTTTGTTCCCTAGTGTGTTGGCATTGCTAAAACAGGCATTTCTGAACCACTAAAGTCTAGGAATAGAGTATAAGATATCAAAGTGGGGCTTTTAGCACTTTTGCAATAATTCTGGCAATTTTTATTCATTTGCATTATCCAGGGGATTGTTACTTGCTTTTCCTGCTGTTTTGTTTGGGGAAGTTTTATCTCCGCCTCATAGGGCTTACAAAAACAATGAAGAAAAATGTTTTTCCAAAATTCCCAGGGAGGCTAAATCTAAATTCATGCCAAAGGCCTAACTGCAATGGGGAGAATATTCTGTGGTTCAGTGAGGTTCTATTTTGTTGATCGGTTGGTCAGTTGAGTTTGGGGGCTCTCTTTCTCTGACTAGATGGAGGTAAAAAGATGGTGGGGTTATTTCTATTCATAATGCTATCTATAATAAAATACAGTTTTTTCCCTTTCTCTAGGAAAATAAAATTCAAATCTAAAAATTAAAATTGTTGCTGATATTAAGCTAGGTTATCTATTAGCCTGGATACTTCATCTATAAGCAGCTTAAGGTTATAGACCTATATTCTAAGCAGTAGAAGAATGGGACATTATGCTCATAGGGCCTCATAAAATCCCAAACATTTCTGCTAAAGGCCATGAGACACTGGAAGACTAATGTTGAAGCTGATTGCTTCAGTTCTTTAGTTCTTGCAGAAATATCACTCACCACACTCTGGTCTCCCTCTCCCTTATTTTAGTTAAGTCCCAGGCAAAAACACATAAGGACAGGGTAAGTCAAGAAAGGAGAAGAAAAAGCCAGTTGAACATATAGCAGTATCTCCTACCCTTCTTGAAAATGATGACAAAAATCATAGGTCACAACTAAGTCTCAACTCAGATACCGCCTACAAGAAATTTTTGTGTAACTGTTCAGGAGATACAAACCACACAGTAGGTTAACGGAAAGTCTAATATAAAGAATATTAACCATTATAAGATAGTAACTATATGATCTAAATGCTCTCTGGTAACCATGGACTGACAAACAGTACCCAAGGAAGACAGACATAAAAGGACTCAGACATCACTGGATGGCTGAGAAGTGTGCTGGCTTACCTAAGCCAGAGCTAATCTGGAGACACTGGGCAGGCAACAACAGCCTCTAGACGGCAGATCATCAGGAACTAGCAGCATAATGTGCTGGGGGTGTCCAGGCGCTGATGGGGACAGGAGGACTTGGAAGCATCTGCAGGGGTGCTGGGCACTGCCAAGGAGAGCAGCAGCATAGGCAGGGGCAGCCCCAGGGCTCTGGTTCCCTGTGGGGAGTGCTACAGAGACATTAACACCAGGCTGAGGGTGTGAGGTCGCAGAGACTGAGTTCCGGAGCCAAGACTGGAGCAGGCTAAACTAAAGGTCCCTCATGCCCACAACAGAAATGGCAGGAGAGACTTCCAGCAATGCCCCTCCCCAAGTGCCCTCTACTGAGAATGCTTAATGTCCTGCTCATATTACCCAAGAAATACCAAGGACATTCCTTTGCTTATCACAGAGCTTATACAGGAAGAAGTATTTGGAGCTGAGAGACAATAAATTAATAACTGACACACCTCAAAAGATACAAATTACCAAAACTAACACAAGAAATATAAAAATCTGAAATAGAAAACTCCAAGCTCATAGATTTTCACTGAGAAATTCTAGTTACATTAAAGCAAGAGATAGTATCAATCCTATGTAAACTCCTTTAAAAAACAGAGGAAGGGGGAAACTTTCCCAGCTCATTTTATAAGACCCACATCACTCTGGTGCCAAAACCAGACAAAGACACAGGAAAATTATAGACAAATCTCCTTTATGAACAGAGTTTAAAATTCTTTAATATTGAATTCAGGAATATATAAAAAGAACAACAACCATGGCCAAGTGGGGTTCATCCAAGGAATTCAAAGTTATTTTAACAAAAACTGAAAAAAATTCAATTAATATCATTTTCCACATTAACTGGCTAAAAAAGAAAAATCTGATCACTTCAACAAACACTACAAAAAAGCATTTGATACAATTCAATACCTACTTGTGTTTAAAAAAAAAATTTTAGTAAACTAGGGAGATAAGCTAATAAAGATTATCTACAAAAAAGCTACAGCTAGCATCATACTTAAAGGTAATAGATTGAATTTCTCAGCCTTAAATTAGGAATGAAGCTAGGATTTACACTCACTTTACTTCTATTTGACATTGTCGTGAAGTCCTAGTCAGCTCAAAAAAGGCAATAAAAAGAAATAAAAATCATACAAAAATGAAAGAAGTAGAAGTTTCTTATATGCAGACAACATGACTATGTAAGTAAAAACTCCTAAGGAGAAAAGCTATTTGCAAAGACTTGGAACCAATCCAAATGCCCATCAAAGATAGACTAGATAAGGAAAATGTGGCACATATACACACCATGGAATACTATGCAGCCATAAAAAAGGATGAGTTCATGTCCTTTGCAAGGACATGGATGAAGCTGGAAACCATCATTCTCAGCAAACTGACACAAGAACAGAAAACCAAACACTTCATGTTCTCATTCATAAGTGGTTGTTGAACAATGAGAACACATGGACACAGGGAGGGGAACATCACACACTGGGGCCTGTCGGGGGTTGGGGGTCTCGGGGAGGGATAGCAGGGGGCTGGGGGGATTAGGGAGGGATAACATTAGGAGAAATACCTAATGTAGAGGACGGGGTAATGGATGCAGCAAACCACCAAGGCACATGTTTACCTATGTAACAAACCTGCACATTCTGCACATGTACCCCAAACTTAAAGTATAATAAAAAATATTTTTTAAGAGCTATTTGTACTAAGTTTATCATGATCACCAAATGTAGGTCAATATGCAAAAATAAACTATATTTCTACATATTAGCAACAAATGAAATGTTATTTCTTTTTAAAAGCAGTACTTTACATAATAGCATCATAACACATGAAATAGGGAGATTTTTAACAAAATGTGTGTAAGGTCTATACCCTGAAAACTATAAAATACTGTTGAGAGAAGTTAAAGGATATCTAAACAAATGGAAAGATACACCATGTTCATGGACTGAAAGACTCTCTAAGATGTCAACTATCTTCCAAATTCATCTGTCGTTCAGCACAAAGCTGACAGAAACCTCAAAGTTTTTGTAGATATTGACGAATTGACTTTAAAGTTTAAATTAAAAATTAAAAATTACTGTAAGTTTACAGTAATCAAGACAGCATGGTATTGGCATAAGTCCTACAAATGAGTCAAACAGAAAAGAGAGAACAGGATTTAATTTTGACAAGGGTGCTGAGATCATTCAATCAGGAAAGGACAGTCTTTTCAGCAAATGGTGCTGCAACAACTTGGTGTCTAAATGGGACAAAATCAACCCCAACTCTTACGTCAAACCTTATACAACAATTAACTTTAAATGGATTGTAGCTATAAATGTCAAAGAGCTCACAACCTGAATATAGTTCCCCCCGCATTGTTTTTCTCCCATTCATGCGAAACGTGTAATTGTGGAAATCAATTAAAAACTAAACACTGTCTCAAAATCTACTTCTGTTTTTGTTGCTGTTTTGACGTCCTAATGAAATAGTCTGAACACAACCTTATGAGAGGAATGTGACTGTTAAATGATAACATTAGGAAGTTTCTTTGGAGTGACGAACAGTTCTATAGATTCCTGATCACATGAATCTACAAAGGTGATAAAATTTCGTAGAACTTACACCAAAAAAGTACGTGCAATAACTGGTGAAATCCAAATAAGATCTGTATTTGAGTTAAGAGTATTATACCAATATGCATTTCCTGGCTTTGACAACACGCTGATTATGTAAGTTATTAACGTTGGGGGAAGCCGGTTCACAGGCACACTAGAACCCTGTATGATTTTTTGTAACTTTTCTGTATCTTCAACTATTTCAAAGAAGTATTTTTTTAATCTTGTGAGAAATCCTAAACATACAAATATTCCCTAGATATATAAAAGGTGAACTTACAAATACTCAAAATTTGTAAAGCAAATTGAAAAGATTTTCCTTCCCAGAGCATAATATTCAAAGTTCTGGAGTAGCAACCTACTCATTTAAATTAAATTCCATGAGTTCATAGTCTAATGTATAATCACTGCAAGATTAAATAACTGATAGTTCATTGTGTTGTACAGTAGAAGTACTACAGAACTACCTCTGAATACAGAAATAGCCAGAGTATAAGTACTTGCTGGCAGGTAACATGATGTTCATCAAATACAGTTAAAGGATCTTCTAGGATTAATTTAAAAACAATAATAGCAAGTAACTATTGCCTGCTGGTAACAGTGTAATCAAAACATTTTGGGAAGAAGTACAAACCAAGAAGTTGTGCCTTGTCATTGCAACAGACGGTCCACCTATTTATTTATTTCTTAGATTCTCAGGCCTCAGTTTGTTGAGGAATGTATTAAATCAAAGTTTCCTCGGGCTATGGAATAATTTTTGGAAGGTGGCCATGTAACTCGGGCACCTGCATAGTATTCTAGCTGCTGCAGTCCTAGTAAGGTTCCTAACATACAACATGGGGCAGAAGCTGGTAGTGGAAGAGGCCGAGGTCAAGAGATCGAGACCATCCTGGTCAATGTGGTGAAACCCCATCTCTACTAAAAATACAAAAATTAGCTGGGCATGGCAGCGCATGCCTGTAGTCCCAGCTACTTGGGAGGCTGAGGCAGGAGAATTGCTTGAACCCAGGAGGTGAAGGTTGTGGTGAGCCAAGATCGCGCCATTGCACTCCAGCCTGGGTAACAAGAGCGAAACTCCGTCTCAAAAAAAAAAAAAAGAAAATCAAGTTCCTCATTAAGTCTCCATTTCCTTTCCTGTGCTTCTTTCCAAATTCCACAAATAGTGGAATATGAAAATTTTTATTCCAGGATACACCCAAGACTGCATAAAAAGGAAACCCTTTAAGACACCCCAGGGATCACTGGCCAAGTTGCAAGCCATACTCAGTCACTGTAGATCATCTGGAGAACAAATGTCAAAAGGGGCTTGACCAGTGGCTGGTCGTACCTTTTCCTGAAGTTCTTACACAGAGGAAAGATTCTGAAACAATCCTCTGTAGTATGATGGCAGGTTCCCATGTCTTTAAAATCTAGTTGAGATAAAAAGTATAGCTACAGTTAAGCTCAAAGTAAGTCCCAGTTGAAAGAAACACTTCATGAAATTGTTCAGAAACAAAGGCAACCCTCTGCCAACGCTGAAAAGCATGAATTTACAAGATCAACAATCAGAATGGCTGATGACAGCTCACACAAAAAGATCTAAGCCTGGTATTTTTACAAAAACCAAAGCAAGATCTTTTTCTCCATACAGAGCTCAAAGACAAATGACATATAGGTTTTACATCTAACATTTCCACTGAAGAAACAATAGCAGCACAGCAGGACCAACCTTATGTTAGTCAGAAGCAGCCTGGTGTGACCTCTCTCACCCCACCCATCACAGCCACCACTACCCAAAATCCCTTCAGGAGGCAACAAAGCCTTTCACCTGCAGTTAAAGGTTTAAATTGTATGCATTTTCAGAAGAACTAACACAGTGAGGATTTTACCCAAAGGTAAAGGTAATTACCATTCAATTAGTTATAGAACAGGGGTTGGCAAAACCATGGCCAGCTACCCATATCCAGCCTGCCTCCTGTTTTTGTACAGCCCATGAGCTAAGAGTGGTTTTCACATATTTTAATGGTTGAACAACAATTAAAAGTTCTCCATGACACATGCAAATTCTATGAGATTCAAATTTGAGTGTCATTAAATAAAGTCTAATGGGAACACAGCCACATTCATTCATTTATATATTGACCATAGTTGCCTTCACTCTATAATGGCAGAGTGGAGTCTTCATGACAGGAACCGTATGGCCTGCAAAGCCTAAAATATTTACCATCTGGCCCTTTATAGAAAATGTTTGCCAGCCCCTGTCCTAGAACAGGGATGAGAAGATGGCAACGTGAGGTTACAGGGAAGTATCTCTTTCATGAAGAGGTAAATACACAATAGGAAAAGGGCCACAAGAGGAAAGGCCAGGAGCAAAGAAGGCCAACCTGGCTCATCTTGCCACTGTGTCCTGTCCAACGTGGTGATGATCAGTAAGAGGCACGTTGGTACGACACAAATGCAGTGTCATGTGGAAAGTGCCACAGTCAGGGGACAAAGGAACTGAGTGTGCAGCTCCCGTGGGTTCCACTCCCCACCAGAACTCCTGCTCTGTACAGGTCAATAACCCCTCTGAGCTGTGCTTTCCTTCTCTGAAAAAAAAAAAAAAAAAATGAATGGAAATCACACCTATCTTATGGAGCTATTGTGAGAATGGTGAGGGGTGAGCCACACAAGAGCACTTGGTCCTCAAATTAGAGTTGAGCCTTGCAAGATGAGTGGGTTTCCACAGGAACACAGGACTCAAAGGTCCAGAGGACTGAATGAATGGTCAGTTCAGGCCCTCATCCAGGATTCCATGAAAGGTGTCACAGTAGCTGAAGCAGAAAAGGCCACCAGGGCCTGGCTCTTGAAGGTCACAGAGAACCATGTGCAGCTTTCTTCTCCATTGCTCTCTCTTTGGTTATTTATTTCCCTCTTCTGTTCCCGACCTTCCTGCAATGACCCACAAAGACACCCTTGAATATTTCTTGGCCCACCGGAAGTACCAAGGATTAAGCTGTGCCCAGAGCTGATTCCCCCAATGGTATCTTCAGGGCATTGACTCCGAGGTAGAAAGGCAGAAACTGGAGTCTGTCTTACCCCACCCTTTCATCATCAGGTCATTCTACCTATTTACCCCTCCCCGAAATGTTTAGGTAAAACCTTTGCGGGGGACCCTAGACCCACAGCTGGTAGCATCTTCCAGCTGCTGAGTGAGAACTAAATGAGATTCCTGGGACTCCAAGTAATTTATAATGAATTCTAATGACTGCCAAGCCCCAGTTGTGATGCTTACTGATGAAGTGCCCCTTGCAGCCAGCTGTCCCTCAGTCACCAATTGTCCACAGGGGCATTCACATTCGCTAAGGGCACAGCCATCTCCAGAGATGAGAGATCAGTAAGGGCTTTGCAGAAGGAGCAGCAGCCCTTCAGCCTTGAGAGAGAGGATTTCATGGTAAATGTTGGGAATGTTTACCAAAAGCAGAAGGCATGAGGAAAGAACAGTTAAGAGCCGGGTCTCAGCCCTGCAATAAAGATCAAAAGGCTACGTATGCAAACTGATTATTCTCATGTTTTATTCAACATCATTTACCTTCTCTCCCTTTGTTCGCCCTTGATTTCTCTCCTTTCACAGGTTAGGTGACAAAATCAGGCTATTTTTCTGTACAATGTGAGTGCTGGATTTGGAGTGGGAAGACCTAGGTATGAATCCTGGTTGCATACAGTTGTCACTTATATGACTGTGTGTCCTTCGACACATCAGTCAACTTTTTTGAATCTAGATCTCTTCATCCACCAAATTTGGGTTGTGCCTGCTCTACCTGTCTGCCAAAGTTGTTATGTAGATCAGGTGAAAACAAATAGGGAAATGGAGGAGGTAAGCGGAAAGCAACCTTAGAGTTGGGATCCTTAGAGTTGTTTTTAATGTGTCTTCATCCTTAAAAATGTCTTGCTAGTTTCTAAAAAAAAAAAAAAACTGATCAGGGAAGTATTAAAAATAATAATGATAACCCTAGAATCTAATGAAAATCAAGCCATTTCATCCCAGTCTGGAAAGAGAAGGATTTTCTGCTATTTTCACTGAGAATAACAGCAGCCAAACCTTTTACATCTAGAAGGAAAGTAGGTATCAAGGTTTACTGTTCCCAGGCAGGAAACTGATTCTTTCTGCTTCTTTGAAAGAGGTTTAGAGTCTGTAAGTGTCTAAGGGGGAGCTTAGAGAGTAAGAGTGGGAATTATTTAAGAGGCTGGCTGTGTAAGAGAGCAGTGAGGGAACTGCCCACCACCATCAACACCAACACCATCAACACAACCACTACCACCATGAACACCACCAAAGCCAACAACACCTCTACCAACACCATCAACAATAACACCACCACTATCAATTCTACCGACATGCCAGCACTATCAACACTAACAGCACCACACCAAGACCATCAACACTACCACCAACAATAACACCAACAAAAATACCACTACCAACACCAACAATATAACCACCAAGACCAACGCCATCAACACCAACACCACCTGTACCAAACAAAACCAACACCACCACTGTCAACACCATCACTACCAATACTGCCACCAGCACCACCATCACCACCAACACCAACACCACAAGCTCAGCTTGCCTCCCTGATACCGCATTGTCCTCTTCAGCTAGCAGAAAAGACACTATGCCTCTATATCTAGGCCTGGGCTTCCAGGGTAGAGTGGAACTTCCTTCTAATAGAATATGGCAACACTAAGGAGAGCCACCTATGTGATTAAGTCACAAGACACCATGACTTCCATCTTGCTAGGAGACTCACTCTTTGGCATGCTTTGCTGAAGCAGTCTGCCATGCTGGAAAGGCCTGTGTGGCAAGAAAAAAGGAGTGTGGCCTCCAGGTGACAGCCAGCAAGGAACCAAGGCCCTCAGCCCAACGGCTCTTCAAAATCTGAATCTCCACCATTATCCATGATGTGATGATCACACACTGCATGCCTGTATCAAAATACCTCATGTAACCCATAAATACCTACTATGTACCCACAAAAATTAAAATACCAATCCATAAACTGAATCCTGCCAACAACCATACAAGTCAGCCTATAAGCAGATCATTCCCCAGTGAGCCTTCAGATGAGCTCGCCATCTTAGCCAACACCTTGAGCATGACCTTGTGAGACATTCTGAAGCAGAGGACCCAGCTGAGCTGTGTCCAGATTCCTGACCCACAGAAATTGTGAGAGAATAGATGTGTGTTGTTTTAAGGTACTAGGTTTATGCTGATGCGTCAGTCAGCAAGACGTAACCAATACACACAGCTTAGTTTATATCCTCGGCCTTAACAGGCTGTATCCTCATCACTCACTTTGGATACTCTTAGCCTTTCTGCAAGTCAAATAAAGGAATATCTGGAACTGGGGTCAGGAACCAGGAAACCTGATGTAGCCGCTGCAGCTTAGAGGATAAACCAGGCAAGTTCCTAAAATCTTTAATCACCTGTCTACTCCCCAGCCTCAAAAAGTTAGGAGGTCAGAGCTAAGCAAAGAGCTCCAGATGGGAGCTGTAGATGGGGTCATGTGCCACATCCTCTCCACACCCCAACTTTGTATTTCACTCACATGTCTATATTTTGAGGAGGTAAAAAGCTTTCTTACATAATCTCCCATTCCCCCACTCACCCAAAATGCACATCAATCATTTTTGTTCTAATTTAAGTTTACTTTGAAACCTTTAGCACTATCTGAAATTATTTACATCTGTTTACTGGTTAAGTTCTAACCCCTCCTCTAACAGTTGGGCCAAGGCATTTAGGGTGTGGAGAAAGGCTTTTCCCATGCAGGTACATGACCCAAGGGTAGAAGTGAGGTCTCTAGAGCACTAACACTGTTGGTGAGACCACCTCTGTGTGACCCCAGGGAGTCCCACCAGGTCAACCTTCATAAGATGTCTGCACCACGACCACTTCTCACCGCCTCCATCATGACCCAGCTAGTTCATCTATTTCCTCCTGAATCCACTCTTGCCCTGTCTCTGGGCTCCTCTCCACCCGCCTATTCTCTTCAGTAACTGTCTTAAATGTAAATACAATCATATCATCCCCAGCTTCCATGTTTCCTGTGGCTGTCCATGACATTTAGGACATGGACATTCTGAAGCAGAGGACCCAGCTGAGCTGTGTCCAGATTCCTGACCCACAGAAATTGTGAGAGAATAGATTTCAGTCTTCACTTTGGCCTGCAGGGGTCCCAGAATCTGTCCCTGATGGGCCTCCAGCCTCATTTCCTCTCCCACTGTTTACTCCTCCTGAGCCATACTGCACACTGTCTTTTGATCATGTCTAGATTCCTACCCCAACAGGGTGTTTGCACTTGCTGGTCTATTGCCTGGAACATTTCTCCTGCAGATATTTCACTTTCTGATTTCACACAGGTTTCTACTCAAACCCTTGCTCTCTAGATAACAGCATGCCCGCTGCTCCCTGCCAGGTGTTCTAATTTAAGTTTACTTTGAAACCTTTAGCACTATCTGAAATTATTTACATCTGTTTACTGGTTAAGTTCTAACCCCTCCTCTCAGCTGCAGGCAACTATTTATTGAGGGCTGTAGACACATCTCTCTCATTCTCACCCATCTCCAGTTTCCAGGACAGTGCCTAGAGTTCAGTAAATATTTGCTGGATTAACTGGATTTCATAGAGAAGCCCAGAGAGGAAGACCAGCATGGAAAGTTATCAATGTTGAAGTCATACTCAAGAGATCAAGTCCAGAAAGTCAGCTAAAAAAGAAGTTCCCAACTTCAAAAATGTGACAATATTTGGAAGTTGCGGAGAAGCAAGTGGAGCATTTTAGTACAGCTCTTAATCCAGTGTCTTCCAAATACATTGAATTTCCTGTCCATTTCTTCAATGCATTCAACTGATGTAAACACAATTTCCAACAGTGTCTGTTGTATACACTAGACAAAAATATATGAAATACATACAATTGTGACAAAAAAAGGAATATGTATTTGGTCTCTGCCTCTGGTTCCTGGTACAGTGCTGCTAAAACCCTTGGTCCTTCTGAGTGATGGAGGTAAGGGGAGTATCTTCTGTTATTCATAACAAACCCCTTTCAATCTTACCTGAGTTTATGCTAATGAGGTGATTCCTGGTGGCTGGGGACTGGCTGCCAGAGGAACCAGCCAGGTCAACAGAGGATTAAAAATTTCAGCCCCACTCCCCATCTCTGAGGAGGGAAGAGAGCAATGATTTAAGCAATCGTGCCTATATAATGAAGCCTCCATAAAAACCCTAAACAATAGATTCAGAGAGCTTCCCAGACGGTAAACACATCAGGGTGCTGTGAGGGAGGGCGGCACCCCAAAGGGCCTGGAAGCTCCATACCCCTTCCCATACCTGACCTATGCACCTCTTCCATTGGGTTGGTCCTGAGCTGTATCCTTTACAATAAACTAGTAAACAGAATGAATAGTTTTCCCGAGTTCTCTGAGCCATTCCAGCAAATTATCAAACCTAAGGAGGGGGTTTTATAAACTATTGAGTTGCTTAACCAACTCAGAGAGAAGTACAGGTGACAACCTGGGGACTTGCAACTGGCATGTGAAGTGGGGAGCCATCTTGAAGGACTGAGCCCCTTAACCTGCAGGGTCTAACTCCAGGTCGTTAATGCCAGAATGGAAGTGAATTATTAGACATCCAGTTGGTATCTGCAAAGAAGTGGAGAATTGCTTGGTGTGGAAAATCTATATAGTTGGTGTCAGAAATGTTTTTTGAGTGTAGAGGAAACAGTTTTTCCACTTAGAACAACTTTAGGGTTGACATTTCTGCAAATAAACACCTTTACCTGGGGAGGGGAGGTGTAGGAAAGCAGGAAGGTGTCTCACCTCAACCCACAAAGTCAGCATCCTCTCATTTTTACACATGAGAAAGCTAGATCAACTGAGGTTTGGAACATAAACCCAGGTCTGTTAAATTCCACAGCCCATGCTCCTAATTAATATGCCCCATCAGCTGGGTAAGAATCAGGCCTGGACCAGAAACCAGGAATGTCAACAAAGAAGCAAGCAAGGCAAGACCTTGCCAGACATCAGGGAGAAAGCATCCATTCCACAAAAATATATACACTATTCCAAGACAAAACCTTGCCAAGACAAAAACCCTTCTGTTCAGAACGACTGAAATACACAGATGCAACACGCATTATAATTATAAATGATCGACTCCGAGAGCTGAAAGTAACCATGGAGATTGCTCAGTCCCGCCCCTTTACTGGAAAGATGAAGAGACCAACCCTTAGAGCCCAGAGTCCCATGATTAGAAAGAGAAGATGAACCCTGTCTTCCTTCTGTCCTTGGTACCTATTCAGTGTGCAGAGCCAAGTATTTTAAGCTCCTTCAAAAAACTGGATAATTTTGCTATATTTACAAAAAAACAGATGGTGATTCTGTCTTATCAGACTACTATAGAGGCAAAAATAATTCAATTATTAAAAGACAATGTTGTCTTCTGGGATGCCATGACATGCGATGGGACACTGACTGACTCACCATAGTCATCAGTGAGCTGGACTCTGCCAAGGGGGAAATGGTGAGAGACAGGGAGTTTTAACTCTTTCTAGTGCTCATGAATCAACGGAGCATCAGAAACTTGCAACCGGGTATGAGTCCTAAGAGTCATGTTCCTCTAGTAAAAATAGAAAACCAACAAGATTACCAAGAAAGAAATGAACAAAAGCCTTAATGAAGGAATCTTGTCATTAGGCTGCAGGTCTGAGTAACAGATTTAGGTCCTGGTGCAGTCCTGTAGTTCTCAAATCACAGGCAACAAGTTATTTTATGCCCCTGCCTCTTTATCCAGTAAAACATTCCAAAGTATCTCAACTTAGTTCCAATCTTTCAACATCACAGCCTACTTAGCAACCTGGGTTACTCTGAATTTCAACCGAAGAAACAAAACCTGAGTTACTAAAATGATCATTCTTGGCACTGAGGTCTATGTAAAGTCAATCTTTGCTCTCAGTCACTAAGGTGAATTTTCATTTTTCTTACATAAAAATGTCTATTGTATCTTCATCACTGCACTTACAACTCTGTGGTAGTTTCTGTGACATAAAATTAGCAATATGGATGACAGCAGTTTTTCCCAATTACTTTCCTGCTTGGAATGTTATTCTGTTTTTTTCTTTTAAATTATTTTTTCAAGTAGAGACAGGGTCTCACTATGTTGCCCGGGCTGGTCTCAAACTCCAGGGCTCAAGTGATCCACCCGCCTTGGCCTCCCAAAGTGCTGAGATTACACAGGTGAGCCACTGTGCCCAGCCTGGAATGCTAATGTTGAACAGCTCAGATTCATTTGATTTTTACTGTCAGAGTATGGTAAACTAAGCGAAATCTATCAGGAAGTGAATACACCCCTGGGTCTCCTGATTTTCACACTCTTAGCTCAAGGACAATGCAGACATTTTAAATGTCATGGATAATTAGGCAGCCTCTTTACAAATAAGATTTCTTGGTCTCATAGAATTACAAAGTTTGCCAGTCTCAGGAATAGACATATTCATTAGGAAGTGATCAAATGTAAAATATTTGTTCTGGAAAAAAGAGGCAGGTGAAGTGGTAGGTAGGATGTAAGCCCAGCAGTGAGGTGACCAGGTTCTTGACCCAGTTCTAATTGATTCCAGTGAAGTCCCTTTATTTTTGTTTCTCAACTTAGGACCCAGAAGACAGACCCTGGCTCCTAAAATCCCCTTCTACCTCAACTGTGGACAGACATATTCAATTGAAACAAAATGTTTTGCAGGTAACTTGAACTTTCAACTAGGCATCCACAGCTTTTCTTCTTTCTAAGACTGATTGTAAGACAGGTCAGGGCTGTCCATAGACCTGCTGCTGGAAAAGGTTCGCCAATAAATAAAACATCAACAAATACCAGACATAAGCTGAGAAGTTTGTGATCAAAAAAGATCTCAAACTTCCCTACTGGTATATATCATGTCACCAAAACATGTAGCAAATACATGCAATTTTTAAGTCAATTCTGATACAGCATATAGAACAGTGACTTCTGTAGACATTAGGGTAAGTACTAAAACATGACCTTTTCCTCTCAAAGAAGAGGTGGGTAATAACATATTCATGAAGCCAGCTCACTGAACTCAAAGAAAATGTATCAATAAAAAGTTATCAAAGCTCAAGAATCTTTTAAAAAGCAATAGACTATAGAATGCTATACCATAAGCATCTTGACTCAACCATATTTTTTATCCTCCACCATATCCATCAGGGTGTTGGCAGTTACATAAGGTTTGTTGAGTTGTTGAGGTGCATAATTTAGAACTATGGGAAATAAACCAATCCTCTACCAATGAATCAGCATCACCTGTCTGTCCTGAATTCTGTGAAGACTGTTCCAAGCCACAGGAGGTATATGCTTGGAATATTTCACCAGTACCAAGTCTTCCAACACCATAATGATACTACTCCATACATCTACCATTTGCAAAGATACAAGAGACTCATCAAAGAGCAGAAAGCACATAATAAACTAAACACATCTTGAGAACCATTTCTCACCCTACGGTCTCTATGGAGAAACAGGAGCTCCATCATGAACCTGCTTCATTTATGAAACTGGGTGAGGTTACAGCCCCCATTGGTAAGTCTCCAGCCAAGACTCTGTACTCAGAGGAAGCTAAATTATTTAGGGCCATTTCCCAGACAAGAAGAATGATACAGGATACTGAAAATACCTTGAAAACACAGCGATCCTGCTGACCAGAAGTTCCACTTGTAACATACTTCTGAGAGTGGTGGCAGGAGCCCTGAGTGGGGACTAGGTTCTGTCCCCAGCCCCCATTCCAGCATTGATTGGCATATGACCTGTGTAAGCCATTTCACTTCACGAGTCTGGTCTGGAATCTGAAAAGGATGGCCTTTGCACAGAAGTCTCTTGGGTCAAATTTCCCGTACCTTTATTCTTCACGTGAATGGGGGAAAAAGAAAGCAGTGTTTGTGGAAAAGCTAAAGTCCTCTGTCACTGAAACAGGAAATGAGCTAATGATACACAACTGTGAGCGTGCATTCTGCCATGGGCACCCACCATGAAGACTGAAGCAAAGGAGCTCCTGCTTGAGTGCATTCACTCAGTCTACGGCCCCAGCCTCCTGGCACCATCCAAAGGCCACCATCCTCACTTCCCCTCAGTCTCCTCTGTCCTAAATCCTTGTAAACTAAGCCCTCTTCTTCTTGGTCCCACCCTGCCTGCGGGGACTGCCCAGACAGAGCTGGCGTATCTGAGGCGGCTTGATTTGAGATGAACAAATGCTTCTGATTTTAAAAAGGACAGATTTGAGAACTTTTCCACAGGCAGGCTCTCCTGAAACTTCAGTTCTCATCCTGAATTTTAAAACCATAATGTGACATTTTAACATATGGCAAAGAGAGATGAATTTGAGATCGTTTCAAACTGCTTAAAAGATCTGCATTAAACACAGATTTCCATTATTACAGATCTAATAAGTCCTATTCTCATCTGGGCTATCAGCAACAGAGTAAGTAATTACCATTCAACTTGGGCCTTTCCAGTCCATTAGCCCAATACTGATGACTCAGGAAAAGCCATACAGGAGAACTAAATGCTGATAGAAGATAAAATGGAATGGAAGAAAATGATGCTGCCGTATCCCATTCTGCTACATCTACTGTAAGGAATCAATCAAAAATAAACAACTTGATGGAGTGATAAAGCCAAAAGTAAATATTAAAAGTAACAAATAGAGTTGTGGCCAGACAAAAGGAGAAGTAAAACGTCTCCCTGGCTTCGCGGGTTTGGAAGACCCTTTGGTCGTCAGTGACAATGCTTACCTATGTACAAGGACTGGATGGAAATGCTACCAAACCTCTTCAAAGTGAAAAGCTTCAGTAAGTCAGGTATTCATTCAACACACTAGCCAGTAAGTAAGGCTCCATGCTAGGGGCCGTCAGTACAAACGTTAATGAGACATTATCCTCTTAATGAGAAATTGAAGATAACCATACCCAAACTGAGGGTATTTTCCACCCAACGTAATTAGTTTTAAGTTCATCAGACTAAAATTTATCTTTAATGTAGACTCTGAGTTATCCATTAGCCAACATTAGTTGATCTTCTGTTGTTACATCCTTGACACTTTGGGGAATGCAAAAATAATGATCATCGTGACTTAATGACAGTGTATGTTCAAGTTGGGGAGATACGACTAATATACTTGAAAAAGGGAACACTGAGCATATATGGTTACATGCTAAATTGTGTAGCTGAGGTTACTGGTTCTAGAAGTCAAAGAAAACAATGGAGGCTGGGCGTGGTGGCTCACGTCTGTAATCCCAGCACTTCGAAGGCTGAGACCAGTAGATCACAAGATCAGGAGTTTAAGACCAGCCTGGCCAACAATTCCAGCTACTTGGGAGGCTGAGGCAGGACAATCATTTGAACCCGGGAGGTGGAGGTTATAGTGAGCCGAGATTGCACCATTGTACTCCAGCCTGGGTGACAGGCTGGGAAGCTTTCAGGGAGAGGATACAGTGTGACTGTCGTGGCATCTCACAAGTGCTGAGTGCTCCAAGATGGTGAAGTGACCGGCATGGCCAGAGTAGAGGAAGCTGAGTGCAGAAAGGTTGTGGGAAAAGGGCTAGGCAGGTCGAGTGGAACCAGACACACAGAGTTTGGGTAGATCACAAAGGACGGATGAGTCAGAGACGGTCGGAGGTGGTAGGAATTGAGTTCAGAAGTGATGGCTGTGTGGGTTAAGTGGGAAAGAGGCAAGATGGGCAAGGAGGCCAGTCTGGGAAATGAGCTCTATTGACAGACACTAGAAGACAGAAGAAAATACCATTTGAAGAGGTGAGGTGAGGAGTTAGTTTTCGATAGAAACTCAGCCTGGAAGGCATCTATGAGGTCAGCTCATGGACTCCTCCAGTTGGATGCCTGAGGGCAGTACTCTGAGCCGGAGGTGACACAGAACAGCAATAGACATGTCTAACCAGCAGTGAAAGACAGAGCAGGAGTGCAGGTGGAGAGAAGACTGCAGACAGAGGCTGGGAAGTCTGCTCCGCAGGGGTGAAAACTGAGACTGGGTATACAGTGAGATCAGGGGAGGAAGGTCAGGGCGTGGGGAGGAACAAAGGACTGCAGGCTGGGGCCTGAGCTCAGAGGGGAAGTGAGCTGGGAAGGGATGGGAGAAGAGGCTGCCAGTGGGTGCAGCAGGAGAACCAGGACAGTGCCACGAGACCCAAGACAGAAGGGTTGCGGGAAGGCGGGTTGTGTGACACCCAACGCGCTGACTTGCTCCAGGGAAGCCTCCTGGGCTTCTCCAGCCCAGGTCCACTCCTAGCCATGCCTTCGCTCACCTGCATGCCATGTGCTCAGCTCACCTTCTCTTTTCTAGCTGTCACCATGCTCCTCTGTGTCCTTCATATCTTCTCTCTCTTTACAAAGTTGGGTGCAGGCTCCCCGCTCCTACCTCTCCACACCCTCACCAAAATATCCAGGAACAAGTACCCAAATCCCTGTTTGGAACGTGCACACAGCTAAGGCTGCTTCTAACCTCCTTCTCCGAAACCTTTCTGAGAACCCCGCGTAGACACGAGTCCCCCTGTCTTGCCTTGTCTTAGAAATCTGCCCAGGCACGTCCACCCGAGTGTGGATTCTGACCTCAGCCAACCAAACCCACAGCACCCTGGGACCACTAGCCCAGGTCCTCAGTCTTCCATGCAGCCCAGGTGTGTCTTTATGCAGCAGACAAAAGCCGTCTGGTGTGAATTAAATGTTAATATAGTCATTTGCAATTGCAAATGCCTAGGAAAGGACAGACTAGGCACACAGATGACTGCAGGAGAAACCAAAAGAGTGACAAGAAAACAGTGACAAAGAAGGGGCTGCAGATTGAGTTAATCAAGGCAGGATTTGGAAGACAACATCTTGAAAAGTTGAGCCTGGCTGCAAGCCCAGAAGAGAGACAAGCGGAAAGATTCCTGGGCATGGGGCCCAAGGAGCGTTCAGCACGCATTTGAGGTGTCAGGGAGATGCCTGGAGAACAGTTGTAGCCTCGATTTATGGGCAATGCCTGAAACCAGCCAGAGGAGGCCGATTCTTTCAGGGTTCAGGATTCAGGGAAAGAAGACTTGGCCCAGTGGGGACCCAAGGTGAGGCTGACACTGACGCATGAGCCCTCTCTTTGGCGTGACAAAGTTAAGCCATGAGGCCAAGTCGTTTCGACTTCTCCGGTCTACAGCCCCAGATTCTTCACCAGAGTGATTCCTTGATTTCACAGCAAGTGGGTGTGATATTGCTGATACCATTTTTCATCTTTTACATGGCAGAGAACAAAGACTGCAGGCAGACACAGAGAGCCTCTGGCTCAGAGGGGCCCTGGCATTTAACTGCCTTCTCACTGAAAATCTAGAGATCACATATTCGAACCAAAAGCACTAAGATTTTAAATAAAACAGTTTGTATTAAGGAAGACTTTGAACAGAAAAAGGGCTCATGAGAGACAGATTGCTGTGAGAAAAAGGTAGCCCTCCAGAAGCGTGCTATTTTAAATGGTCTTTATACATGCTTTCTCTTTCTCTCCGCCTAGAATGTTCTTCCGTCTCCATCCTCTCCCTGCTTCACCTCCTCACTTTGCTCTGATCCGTGTCATGGCTATTTCTGCTCGGTGTTATATTGAGAATGACTGGTCCCATCTGTCCCCTTCTCACATATAACCTCTTCAAGACTCACTTTCATCTTTGTAACACAGCACCTATGCGTGACACATAATTGGTTCTTGGTATGTACAGCCCAACAAGTAAGCCAAGATCCAAGCAAGCGAGGGGTAAGCTACAGGCAACCTGAGTCCCTGCTGCCCTGTGACCCGGCCTCCTTTCCCGCCTCTGGTGAGTCCGCTCTCTCCATCATGTGAGGCTTTGGGCCCTAGATTCTTAGAAGTTCACTGCAGCTTCCAACCCCAATACCAAGTAGAGCCATTTCTTTTGACCCCTTAAACCTGAGTTCTAAGTCCATCTTTTATATTTTAGGTCGAAGATAATATTCCCTCCATTACTGGACTAAGTGGCATATTCCCTGACCTCTGCCCCTCTGCTAATACTTTGCAACCAGCCAGAGTTCCAAGCTACAAACCTGTGTCATCTTTGCCTCTCCTGCCCGGCCCCACTGCCTCCACTGACCACAGCTGGACTCTTCCACTCAGTCTTCAGGGGCAACCCCAGAATGAAGCCCAGCAGCCATGTCGTTCCTACTAGCCCTGACTCTTCTGGCCTTTGCTGCCCCTCCCACCCCATCAGCACCTCCAAGTCCTCCTAAATGGCATTTCTTTGCTGTTCTAGAATCCATGAGCTCCTGTAGCAGCCCAGCATCAACTCCTATGCGGGGTGACACAAGCCACCCCATACCCCCATGCCCAGATCCCACTGCCTTTGTCCCTGTCACTCTCTTTCCAGACACTGGCATGGCAGAATCATGCATCCGTACTCTGCCACCTGCCACTTCTGACCCAGCCACAGTGGAGGCTCCTCCTAGTCCACGTGGAAATCTGGGAGGGAGTATATTAGTTTCTATGTTTTATTGCCATTACTATGATATATGGGATATTACCTGTACACACCCATCTCACAACCTAAGTTCCTCTGTTTCATTGCCTACTTCAGATACTTCTGATTTCAGATACTGTATTCTCTCATCTATTAAGAGACACATAAACAGCTTATAACAATACACAAGGAATGCATTGGCAAATCTAAACAACAGATGTAATACTTTCTGATTTCAAGTAGTTCTTAACAGAATTAGAATGCTATTCTAATGACTGATTCTTTATACAGATTCCACTACCAGCCAAACAAATTGCAAAGACGTTTTAAAGATGATGTTCAGAGTGTTTTCACATGGTTGAGTTGATGATTTCGCTTTTTCCAGTAATATAATCTTTAGGTAATTAACTCGGTGAGTCCATCTCAGTCATTTGCTGTGGATGCCTGTGATATCAAATGTGCAGCAACTTGGTAACTGAGGGAAGAGCAGTGCTGATGAATTAAAGAGTGTGTTTCTTCTCACACTTTACTCAGTGATAACGGTTACTCGGTGTAACCAACAAAGGTGGAAGGCTCTTGTTTTCTCTCACGGAAACTAAAAGGTGAAAATGTGATCAGAATTCCTGCTACAAATCCAAGAAAATGTAGAGACCTATTCATTTCCTTAAAGCTCTCTTTTTTTAAAAAAAACTATAGTTTAATTTGAGATAGAGCTCTTAAAATGCCAGGTCTGTCAATACTTTTTTTCAGGGCTAGGGAGTGCAGAGGAACAAGAACTGACTAAGAGGAATGGCACATAGAAAAGAAAGACCAAGAATTTCTAAAACATATTCAAACTCACTCCTGACCAGTGAGTTTTCTAACCAGGCTACATCTGGCCCAGCTTCTCTTTCTCTACTGTTCAGCGAATATTAAAGGTATAGGGGGAAAGTCAGTTGCAAGTGTTTAGCCTTCCCATCCATATGCCAAAAATAAAAGTAAAAATGAAAACGCTCTTAAAGGACCTACAGCTGGCATGAATCTTCGTAGTGAGAAACTGAATGCTTTCACCCTAGGATAAAGGAGAAGGGGAGGATATCCATTCTCACCACTCCCATGCAACATCATGCTGGGGATCCTAGCTAGCACAATAAGGTAAGAAAAGGAAATAAAATTCATTCATTGATTGCAAAGGAAGAAATAATGCTATGACTCTTCACGGAAGACATGATCATCTACGTCTCAGTCCACTCAGGGTGCTTGGACAGAATCTCACTTGTACAGAATAGATGGTTCATAAACAACAGTATAGTTGTCCCTCAGTTCCCATAAGGGGTTGGTTCCAGAATCCCATAGGTAGCAAAATCTGAGGATGCCCAAGTCCCTGACACAAAATGGCACAGTATATACGTGTAACCTATGCACATTCTTCCATATACTTTAAATCATCTCTAGACAACTTATAATACCGGATACAACGTAAGTGCTTTGCAAATGGTTGATACACTGCATTTTTGTGTTTTTGGTTTTTTAATATTTTTAATCCAAGTTTGGTTAAATCCACTGACCTCAGGTGATCTGCCCGTCTTGTCCTCCCAAAGTACTGGGATTATAGGCATGAGCCACCATACCCAGCCTTTCTTGATATTTTCTATATAGACAATGCTTGTCTCCCTCCAAATTCATATGTAGAAACCTAACCTCCAATGTGATGATATCAGGAAGTGGTGGGGCCTTGGGAGATGATTAATTCATGAGGGTGGAGCCCTTATGTATGTAATTAGTGCCCTTAAAAAAAGGAGCTCAGATCCCGGCAAGGGGTGGGCACAAGATCGGTATCTGAAAACAGAAGTGTGGTTGAATCCCAGCTGAGTCACTTACTAGCTACGTGACATTGGGCCAGTTGCTTCCTTCTCTGAGCTTCATTTTCTTGATCTGTAAAATAGACTACAAGTCATTACCATATAGGGTTATTCCTACTAGATTTAAATGTTAGTGTTTAAATATCAAATCAATACTATTTCTCTTTGAGTACTGATGCAGAACTCAAAGACGTGGAGGGCCAAGAGTCATTTACTTTTCACAATTCTGGAGGCTGGGAAATCCAAAACCAAGGCACCAGCAGATTCAGTGTCTGCTGAGGACCTGCTTTCTGATTCATAGATAGCTGTCTTCTCACTGTGTTCTCATATCACAGACAAGGCAGCTCTCTGAGCTCCTTTTTCTAAGGGCACTAATTACATACATAAGGGCTCCACCCTCATGACTTAATCATCTCCCAAGGCCCCACCACTTCCTGATATCATCACATTGGAGGTTAGGTTTCTACATATGAATTTGGAGGGAGATGAGCATTGTCTATATAGAAAATACCAAGAAAGGCTGAGTATGGTGGCTCATGCCTATATAATCCCAGTACTTTGGGAAGCCAAGACAGGCATATTACCTGAGGTCAGGAGTTCAAGACTAGCTTGGCCAACATGGTGAAACCCTGTCTCTACTAAAAGTACAAAAATTAGCTGGGCATGGTGGCACAGGCCTGTAGTCCCAGCTACTCGGGAGGCTGAGGCAGGAGAATTGCTTGAACCCAGGACGTAGAGGTTGCAGTGAGCCAAGATTGTGCCACTGCACTCTAGCCTTGGTGACAAGAGCAAAACTCCATCTCGAAAAAATTAAAAAAAGAAAGAAAAAGAAAAAAGAAAATACCAAGGAGTGGGCAAAAAATTACTAGAACAAATAAGTGAGTTTAATAGGTCTCAGAATACAAGGTCAACATACAAAACTTACTAAAACAAATTACTATAAAATAAAAAAAAATATTAAAAACAAATATGTACTAATGAATAGTTAGAAATTTTTCAATTTTTAAAGAATCATTTACAATAGCATCAGACAAAATGAAATGCTTGGGAACGACTATGCTTAAGATTCATCTTTTCATTTTCTGAACAATGCTTTTGAATAACATTTTCATTTTTATGAAATGAAATCTATCATTTTCTTTTATGGCTTCTGATTTTGTGTCTTATCTAAGAAGTAAGTGCCTAATGCAAGGTCACAATGATTTTCTGCAATGTTTTCTTCATGAAGTTTGATGGTGTTACGTTTTACATCTAGGTCTATGATCCACTTTGAATTAATTTCATATAGGGTACAAGGTATGTAGTTCTAAAATAAGCGAACAGTAATAAGTAAAAGTGGCAATAACACACAGGAAACTGAGAAATGGGCAAGAATCAGAGCACGTACTCACACAGCCAAGTATCCCTTCCTGTGAGCTTCCCTCAGTTAAGGCAAATATTTTGCTTGCTTTATGAAGGAATGCAGGTTGATAACAATGCTAAGGCATTGGTCAGTGTTCCTATTGTGTAAGTTCTTCAGTTGGCCCGTTAGACTGATAACGGGGTGAGGGAGTACCAAGTACACCCACAGATCTGGAGTCTGCCCCTGTCTCTGCACATCACCACACTGAAGTCCTAGAAGGTTTCCGAAGACCTAGAAGTATTTGAAAGAGAGAGCTGTCTCCTGCCAGCATGAGAGAAGATTATGGGGAAAATCACATAAACACAAAAGGACTTATAACATTCCCCTTATGAGGTTCCACCTCAAGTCCTGCCCATATCTCACAGTCATCAATAACAACTCGATCTTTTTATCCTCGATCTTTTTATCATGAACATCTATACATGCCTTAAAATCAACTGGCCTTAGCTGTGACTAGAAACAGCAAATCAGGTGTATTGCTACATATTTTGCATATTCAAGATGTCCTAGTCTTCCAGATTTTTGATTACCCTAATGAACCCTGCATGGTCACTTCTCGGGAGTGTAGAAGAAAGGATTCCTGCATGGATGGTAGGTTGGGCTGCGTGAGCTCAGAACCCCGCAAGTTGTGGGCATGAGATCGGTATCTGAAAACAGAAGCATGGTCGAATCCCAGCTGAGTCACTTACTAGCTACGTGACATTGGGCCAGTTGCTTCCTTCTCTGAGCTTCATTTTCTTGATCTGTAAAATAGACTACGAGTCATTACCATATAGGGTTTTTCCTACTAGATTTAAATGGTAGTGTTTAAATATAAAATCAATGATATTCCCTCCTCCCTGCTTTCCAAAAACCATATTTATGCACTAGAATTTTTAAAAAAATTATTTATGTGCCAGGCTGCCATACTCTGCATGGAGTGGAAGGAGAAACAGTGGCTGTGCTGGAGATGCCCAGTGACATCTGAGCTGGCCAGGGATGGTACCACACCAGCAATATGGAAGAACTGAATACTATAGGAATCTACAGAGAGAGAGATTATTTATCGGACTGGGGATTCCACACATAACACAAAATTTTAGAACCAAGATTACTAAATAATGAAATAATAGTAGCAGTTATCATATATGTGCCTGATGCTGTTTTAATGATTTTACATGTATTAACACATATGAATGCTCACAATTATCCTACGAGGTAGATACTTTTATTATCCCCATTTTACAGATAGGAAAACTAAGATACAAGGAGCATAGGGACTTGCCCAAGGACACAAAGCTAGTAAGTAGCATAGATGAGATTGCAACCCAAACTGTGTGTTGGGTTCCACAATCCCTACTGCCTCATAAAGATCAGACACAGTCAAGAAGTGCCATGCCCAACTCCTGATAGAGCTTCTCCATTCCTGGCCACCTGTGGGCCCATCTTACATGCCCCATTTTCTTAAATAACATCAGGGTACAGGGTCTTCTAGGGCACTGGCAATATTTTTTCACTTAGGGGGAGGGGTAGCTACATGGGTTTCTATAATTGCTAAGTTTTATGTACTCTTCTGTTTGTGCATCTTACAGTGAGAGAAAATGGATCAGCGTCCACACAGGGACCCAACTCTCCATGCTTTTGACATTGAGGAGGTTCCATGTCCGGCCATCCCTGATATGCACCTAAGACACAGCACAAAGGTTAGGATGTAGGGGAGCAAAAGATGCCAAGCACGCTCCTCCCCTGCCTCCTCTGCAGTCCTTTGAATTTGCATGCTAGAATTACTAGAGCAAAAGCTCAGCTAATCTCCTGGCTGGCGTGATTGTTATTATCATGCAGTGCACACATGCATATTCATCCAGATTTAAAGGGAAGAAATAAGCCTCCCTCATGGTGCTGCTGATAAACAACCCCCCAAAATCTTTTTCCCTATACTCAAACAAACACATTTGAAGCCTTGTCATACTTAAAAGTGATTTGCCCGTAAGTCTTTTACACGTTAATAACATTGTGCATTGAATATTTCATTCCCAAGATCATTATGTGATTGGTTTCCATGTGATTTTTGGTACAACAGAACTGGACAGAGCAATATCGGCTGCCTTTGGACACCAATCTCCATGTTAAAGCTCACACCGCTGACATCAGAACATGCAGAGCTCAGCTGCAGCGGGAGCCTGGCCATGTCACTCAAGTTCACTTGTTTCCAGACAAAACATTTTAATTCCTGGCATGGGAGAGGGCACATGGGGAGGCAGTGTTGGAAAAGAATGGAGAGGAGGGGAGGAGAGGGGAGAATGGAATAGGCATAATTAACCCAGAGCCAAGGTATTTGGCTCTACACTTTGTTCCAGCTCTTGCAAACTGACTTCTCCATGTCATCGCATCTTCTTCTCATAAGTTGGGTGAATACAGCCAGTCGATTTCTCAACCCTAGGAACATACTAGACCCATCCTGGCTCCCGAGCAGAGGGCCTGATTTAATTAGGGGTATGGGGGCATCAGTCCCAGATGATGCTAACATGTTACAGGGTTGAAATTCTGGGGTAAGTCCATGGGCTCTGCTGACAGATGTGGGCCAGGGAGGCCACACGCCTGGAAATGGGCAAAACTATCATCAAACAAGGGTCCAGTGAGATGGTGAAAATATCATCAGGCTATTAAAGTATGATCAAGTGAATGAGTGAGCTTGGGTAATAAAAGGGGCTGGAGGGAAAAATGCAGATCCCCAGCCCACAGAATGCATAGCTGAAGAATAAGACAAAGTCACTTGTCATATAACTCTCCAACATACAAACACACACATGCATACACACACATCCCCAAATGCTCATGCACACACACATATGTGCACACATGCAGTCATGCAAGCACACACACACATAAATGCACATACATACATATGCATGCACACACCCACCCATGCAGTCATGTAAACACATACACATGTAGTCATACAAATGCATACGTGCACACACAAAACATACATGTTCACACGATCATACAAATACACATGCACACACATATGCAAACATACATACATGCATGCCCTATCATACAAATGCATACAAGTGCATGTAGTTATGCAAACGCATACAAACAAAAATGCACATGCATGTACACACCATTATGCCAAAATGCACTCCTGTACATTTCAACCTTTTACAGATAATTTCATTAATAACAGAGTTCATTCTCCCCTGCTACTTGAATAACCAAAAGCTCCAAAACTTCTAAAGAAGCCTGTCACCAACACCATCACTACCACTCACCCACCCACCCACCTCATACCAACTGTGAGACTGTCCTGGCTCTCCGGAGTGAAGCTGGGATCACCCCTGCTCACACACCTTTGACCTTACCAGCCCCGGGTTCATTCATTGCCCGAGGGTCCATCCTGTGCCCACACAGTCTTCGGCACCTTGTGAACTGGACATAGAGGTTTATGCCCAGACTCTAGAATCACTGCCAGGTTCAAATCCCAGCGATTCCATGGACCACTTGGAATCCCAGGCTAGTTTGCTTGGCTTCTCTGTGCCTCGGTTTCCTCCTCAGTAAGAGAAAGGTGATAAGGTAACTGCTCACACAGTTATTTAACATGTCTTAACACTGAGAATGGTGTTCGACACGTCACAAGCATTTATCTAACAGCAAGTATTTCATACTGCCCCTCCCCCTACAATCCCGAGAGGGACTCTGCAATGCCTCCAATTTGCAGATGGGGAAACTGAGGCTCAGATTCCAGCTACAATGTCCATGTGTATACTCTCCCTCTTACAAGACTATATGTCCTGATTTAGGGGTTAGGACATAGACTCAGCCTACAAAGACATCATGGCTTTTTAATTTCATTCAGAAACTGAAGCCACGTGTGCATAGGCTGCCACTCATTTTCTGTCAGGTGACCCAGGTCAGAACACGCTGCTGTCCCCTCTCTCCACCTGCCCTTGTCTTACCCTCTTGCTTGTCTTTAGTCTCCATTTGTCAGGAAACCATTAGAAATCAATAATCTGAAATTCTGTTTGAATGCAGTTCAAAAGTTCTGTTCTGGTCTGAGCTTGGGGTTTTAATTGGAAACCCAGTTTTTTGTTTTGTTTTGTTTTTTAAAAGAAAAGAATAAAAGCACTTAGAGAAAGTAGCTATATTGCTGGAGAGCAGAGTGGTTGTTCTTATTAAGTTTAATGCAAAACACAGGCATTATATTGTAATGATATTAAGTCTAATTAGAAGCCAGCAGCTCAAAACATATAAAGCAAAAAGAAGGGCAGCTGCATTTTTCCAAGAGCTGATCTTCTCAACCTAGGCTGCACGTTAGAATTACCTAGGGAGCCTTTTCAAAATACTGACATCTAGACTTCACCCTCCAAGATCCTGACTTAACTGGTCTAGGATGGAGCCCAGACATCAGTACGTTTTTATAAGTTCCTCGGCTGATTTTTACGTGCAGCCCGGGGTTGAGGATGACTATCCTACAGAGAAAGGAAACTAACGGTTTTTTTTAAATCCCTCTATGTCCTAGGCATTGTATTCTACTTTCAAATATAGTATATTACAAACTGTAAAGATAAAAATTCTATTTGGATTTGGGTGCAAGTATGTAATTCCAAGAGTTTTCCCATTCTCTATCATTGGATTGCTGCTTAAATATTTAATTTTTTCTTTGGCCTATTAGAGAGTCCTAGAGAGGAAGGAAGGGGTCAAAACCAGCACAATGGAAAACTTCTAAAAAGCTCAGGAAGCCAACGAGCGCCATTCATTTGCACCAAACAGCACTAGCCCGGAGAAACCCAGCCAGCAGCCAAGGGGAGGGATCTGGTGCCAGAATACACGACAGCCCCGGGCTGTATGCAGCCATGGAGGGATTTCTCACCTAGGAAGGATTTACAGGAAATTTAATAGGAACACTTTAATCAAGAAATGAGGTCAGGATGGATAAGACTAGGATTACACTAAACTGTGAACGGCAATCGTTCAGGACTGGTGAGAATGATTCCTGCTTTCACCTTAGACTTGCTTTTCTCTTTAGGTGCAGTGGAAAATACTGTTCTGTGATAAAAGGTTAGCTGTGTCAGTATGTGGTTTAAAAAGAAAGGCAGGATTTCTTAAGAGGAGAACAGAAAAGAAAAACTTAAGAGAAGGACCTAAAGAATCAAGTACAAGATAAGACAGGCTAAGAGAATTTCTTCTTACACTTCCAGGGGTGGGCCCAGCATTATTAGTGTCCCTTGTGGGCTCAGAATCTGGAGACAGAAAGGCTGGTTCTAGAGGACACCCAGCAGGTTCAGCTGTGGGCCAGCAGCAGCCAACAACGCCAACTGGGGCCAAGGGCAGACAGGCCACACTGGTCTGTGCCCTGGTCCCAAGGGCTGTTTGTTGCCATATCAGCATCCAATGTCCATCTGGGTAGGGCCCGTGGCCCCCTTGGAGGGTTTCACCCCAGCCACCCTCCCCTTTGATCATGCCTCTGGCTGCCACATTATCCTTCCTTCACTCTTATCGATAAATTGACAGTCCTTTGATCTCGGCCATCATTACCATGCAGTCGAATTCTGTTTCCACCCAATGCCATACTGATTTCACACTTCATGTTCCAACTTTCAGATATGTGCTGGCTTTATCTGATTTTCCAGCGTAGGGCAGAAACAGGAATTTTTCTCTACAAAGGCGCAAGCTGTGATGGCCTCCCAAGGTGAAGAGCAGAATGACCAGCTGATGTCAGTGAGGAACGGCATCCGGGCAGATGAAATGGGCCAAGCACTGGCAGCTGCTTAACAGTGGGCGTGCCAGTCCACACACTGGCCTCATTTCCTTCTCATAGCAGCCCATGAGGTGGGTGCTGTTTATGAAGACAAGATAATGGAAAGTGACCAGCCACCATGAGGTGTCTACTGTAGGTTCTTAGCATACTTTCTCCCAATCCCAGAGCGTGGTCTGAGTTGGTAGGGGCTGCTATAACGAAATGCCACAGACTGAGTGGCTTATGAACAACAAGAGTATTTCTCATGGTTCTGAGGCCGGAAGTAGAGACCTCTGGGTCTCTTTCAGATGGGCACCAAGGCTCTTGGTCCCATTCATGAGGGTTGCATTCTCGTGACAAATCATCTCCCAGAGCCCCACCTCCAAATACTAACCTAGGAATTTGTGGGTTAGGATTTCAACCTAGGAATTTGGAGGGGCGCAAACTTTCAGACAGGCCCCATGATATTCCATGAACACCCCCTTATACCCGACTGTCATGGCTGAGGGAGGGAGGGCTCCAGTGAGTTCCCCCACCTAAGACCTGTGTGGCCTTGGGCAAGCCACTTCACCTCTGTAAGCCTGGGTTTCCCCATCTACAAATGAGAATGGTTTCAGTGCCTCCTTCTTAGGGAATCATGAGCACTAAATGAGATGGTGTATGTAAGGCACATAGCTGCAAATTTCCCCTTTGCCATGGTTTGACAGGCCCTCTGGGTCCCCATGGTAGCCCCCACGGACAGCCACCAGTCCTCCATCACCTGCCCCACTCAGCAGGGGGTGCCCATCAATACCATCAGAACAGGCACCCCCAGAAATCAGAGGCTTTGAATTAAAGGAGAAGCACAGTAAGCACAGTCAGCATTCAATGGAGGCTAAGTGCCCTTGGTGGTAGTGCACAGGTTCTGGTAAGAACCCCGTTCTGGGCTACCAATGGCCAAAATCCCATTTTGTCTTCCCATAGTGCAAGGAGAGACAGAGAGACATCTCTGGAGTCCCTTTTATAAGGGCACCAATCCCATTCATGAAGGGTCTGACCACTCACCAGACCTCCAAAGCCTTGATTCTGCAAGTACCCTAACCAAAATAAAAATAAATAAGAGCCTCGGCTCAGAGCGACAGGAATAACTCCAGCATGTTCTGCTGCTGACTGCTTCCCGGTCTCAGGCCAAACTCCATCACGTTGTTTATTCTTTCAAATCACCTCCCATCAGAAGTCCTATGGCCCTGCTTCAAAGTCCCACAGGCTGTGTCTCACAGAATCTAGGACAGGAGGGAAGCAGGGCCAGCGTCCCGTGGGCACCTGCTGCCAGCCAAGCTCTGAACAGGACCGTGCAGTGCGCTCTCGTGTTCAGACCTCCTGACCGCCCCGTAACAAGTGAGCAAAACCAGTGGTGCATTTCCATTTTAAAGACAAAGTGTCAGAGGCTGGGAGAGATGGGGTCATTTGCCCAGGGCCGATGGCTGTCGGGAGCGGGATGGGATTCACAAAGGCCTATCCACTCCAGAGCTGAACAGGCCTTGGCCCTGTTCCAGTGAGCCACAGTCCTGTTCCATTGCTGCCCAGATGCAGATGCTGAGACCCGAGGAAGGTCAGCCTGGCTTCAGCTCTGCCCACACATGCAGAATCCGGGTCTCCTGCATTCTCTCCGGCAAACCACATTCTCACTTCATCCACCCCTTCTTAACGAAAAGGACTTTCGGTCTCACCATTTGTTGAGATTGTATAAAAGGAGGCTCTCCTAAGAGACCAAAGTGTTTCCCAGAATTGTTTAGAATAACAGCTTTATTTTTTTCATCTTCTTCAAACCAACTGGTTAAAGCTGCATAAAACCTGCCCTACTTAGAGCTTCTGTGAAAGGTAGGGCCTTTGCACGTGGTAAATCAAATTCAGCAGTGCTTGGGGACTCATCACCCAAGCACCTAATGAAGATAATCCATCAGCACCGCAGCAACTTTATTGGGCCATTCCTGCCCAAGGAAATAGCAAAAACAGCCGGCGGGTGGGGGGGAAGCCACCAGGAATTAAATGGGGAAACAGATGATATTTAATTATATAAATATTCTCAGCAATGCTCTGAGGAATGGAATTATTGGCTTGCTGGGCAGCCCCTCATTGAACCAAGCAGCAAAGGAGATTTATACCAGAGAGTTCATGTTTTCATTAGAATTCACACAGACCATATTTAGAAAGTCTGGAAGCTTGAAGATATTGTGTGTTCATAATCTGACGCTATAATATGGAGGCTTTAAAAAGAGAAGGGGAGGCTCTTCCCTTATTCATTTGATATTTACATTTTATTAGTGTTATTATTTGGCATAATTAGAAAGAATTAGCAATGTTAATTAATGCTGCACTAATGCAGTCATAATTACTTCCATTTATTCTAGAACATAAGTGAATTTATAAATTTATTTATTTGGAACTCAATTGACTTCTTGGATTCACGTTTTTTTAAAAATAAAATCTCGACTGGGCACAGTGGCTCACATCTGTAATCCCAGCATTTTGGGAGGCCAAGGTGGGTGGATCATGAGGTCAGGAGTTCAGGACCAGCATACCCATGACAGTGAAACCCTGTCTCTACTAAAAATACAAAATTTAGTCGGCCGTGGTGGCAGGTGCCCGTAATCCCAGCTATTCAGAAGGCTGAGGCAGGAGTATCACTTGAATCTGGGTGGCAGGGGTTGCAGTAAGCCAAGATCACACCACTGCACTTCAATCTGGGTGATAGAGTAAGACTCCATCTCAAAAATAAATAAATAAATAAATAAATAAATCTCCTCTGTAGCAGTGCAGAAGAAAAAGGTTATATACAGTTTTAGCTAAACAGGACTTTCCTGCTAAATTCACGAAATGGAGAAATTAAATCATTTTAAGGATGTGTTATGGATTCATCCTATCTATATTTCTAATCACCTGTTGGGGCTATATGATATCATTTTTAACCCACTTCCACTGTCATGAAGCTGAATTAAGTGGCCCGAGGACATTTTCCAATGGACTTCTTTGCACATCTTCAATTGGCAAAGTGCAAAGAATGAAAAGAAGAAAATCACTTGATCTCAACACCCTGCTAAGAATTATACAGACCACTTTTCTAAAGGGTTTTAAAGATTTCACATTATAAAAGTATCTTCCTGGGGAAAACCAAAGGAAACATATGCATTTTCTTTCAAATGTAACAGTCAAAATTCCAGTAAGAACTAATATTCCAAAATTAGGAATGAATCTCAAAAACACAAAACCTGTAGGAACCACTTAAATGGGTTAGATATTTAGAGGTTGTTTTCTATCGCTGTACCTCTTCGTGACATATGGTCCACCCACCATTTAAATCTAAACAGCATGTTAAGATTTTTGCTGGAAATGAAGATTTTTAAGAGATAATGCCAATCAAATTCTGCCTTACAAGAGCAACCTCCTCCCCTCTCCCCACTGCAATACACAAAAAATTTACTTCACTAGAAATCTTTGTGAAGTGCTTTGACAGAGATGTTATCCTGCAACAAATTTCAATAAATTGAAGAAAATGTGTTTTTTTAACTGTATTCTATATTGAGTAAAATACTGTACTGCTGTACATTTTTCTAAAAGGGAAAAAGCATCACAAGCTCCAGAAATAAGAAGTAAGCTCAAATATCCTGGTTTCCTCTCACTCTCCAACCTCAGCCACTCCCAATTCTGGAGGTACTGCTGATATATTAACAATTCCCGAATGTCTGCCTCCAGCCCTGAGAGCACTCCTCTTGTCCTCTCATGACAGTTACGGCAGACTCAACCCCCTCCCCCAGATCTGCACACACTCTCCACCCCGACCTGGTTCTGTCCCCTCTGTCAATGGATGGCCTCACCCAGGGGCCAAGGCAGGAAATCCACTTGCAGCATTCCCCAATCCCCACATCTGACCATTCACAAATTCCTATGGACAGCATTTCTAGATTCCCCTGAAACCCCCTCACGTCTCACCATTCTCACTACCACTAGCTTGGCCTGTCTGCTGTCATCCATCATCTGGTATCTGGTAATCTGCCTGTAACTCTCTCATCCATCTTCTATGATACTGTGAGAACGATCTTTCTAAAATCTAAATCAGATCATGCCATTTCACCCCTAAAAACCCTCCAATGGCTGTTGGTGAAATGCAAATCAAAATTACAATGAGATACCATTTCACACCCAGTAGGGTGGCTATAATAAAAAATACAGCAGCAAGTGCTGGGGGGGATGTGGAGAAACTGGAGGTGGGACTGTAAAATAGTGCACCTAGAAACTGGACCCCTTCCTGACAACTTACACTAAAATTAACTCCAGATGGATTAAAGACTTAAACATAAGACCTGGCACCATAAAAACCCTAGAAGAAAATCTAGGCAAAACCATTCAGGACATAGGAGTAGGCAAGGACTTCATGACCAAAACACCAAAAGCATTGGCAACAAAAGACAAAATAGACAAATGGGACCTAATCAAACTCCACAGTTTTTGCACGGCAAAAGAAACAGTCACTAGAGTGAATCGGCAACCAACAGATTGGGAAAAAATCTTTGCAGTTTACCCATCTGACAAAGGGCTGATATCCAGAATTTACAAAGAACTCAAACAGATTTACAGGAAAAAAACAAACAAGCCCATTCAAAAATGGGCGAAGGATATGAACAGACACTTTACAAAAGAAGACATACATGAGGCCAACAAACACATGAAAAAATGCTCATCATCACTGGTCATTAGAGAGATGCAAATCAAAACCACATTGAGATACCATCTCACGCCAGTTAGAATGGTGATCATTAAAAAATCTGGAGACAGCAGATGCTGGAGAGGATGCGGAGAAATAGGAACACTCTTACACTGTTGGTGGGAGTGTAAATTAGTTCAACCATTGTGGAAGACAGTGTGGTGATTCCTCAAGGACCTAGAAATAGAAATTCCATTTGACCCAGCAATCCCATTACTGGGTATATATCCAAAGGACTATAAATCGTTCTACTATAAGGACACATGCACACGAATGTTCATTGCAGCACTGTTTACAATAGCAAAGACCTGGAACCAACCCAAATGTCCATCAATGATAGACTGGACTGGGAAAATGTGGCACATATACACCATGGAATATTATGCAGCAATCAAAAATGATGAGTTTTTGTCCTTTGTAAGGAAATGGATGAATCTAGAGAACATCATTCTCAGCAAACTGACACAAGAACAGAAAAGGAAATACCACATATTCTCACTCATAGGCAGGTGAGAAAAATGAGAACACATGGACACAGGGAGGGGGTACTACACACTGGGGTCTATTGGGGGGAATAGTGGAGGGACAGCGGAGGGGAGCTGGGGAGGGATAGCCTGGGGAGAAATGCCAAATGTGGGTGAAGGGGAGGAAGGCAGAAAAACACACTGCCATGTGTGTACCTATGCAACTATCTTGCACGTTCTGCACATGTACCCCAAAACCTAAAATGCAATAAAAATTAAAAAAAAATAGTGCACCTAGTTTAGAAGACAATATGGAAGTTCCTCAGAATGGTAAATGCAGAGTCACCATATGACCCAGCAATTCCATTCCTAGGTATATACCTAAGAGAAAGGAAAACGTGTCTGCACAAAAACCTGTACACAAATGTTCATAGCATCATTATTCACAATAGACAAAAAGTAGAAACAACCCAAATGTCCGTCAACCGATGAATACACAAAATGTGGTGTCTCCATACAATTACGGCTACATCCACAAAATGGAAGATGACCAGTAATCAAAGGGAGTGGGGCACTGATTCAGGCTATAACACAGATGCACCCTGAAAACTTATGCTAGTGAAAGAAGCCAAAAGACCACATATTATGTGATTCCACCTAAAGTATCCAAAATAGACAAATCTATAAACACAGAAAGTATATTGGGGAGCCTATGGCTGAGAGAGTGTTGGGAAGAAGTGTGGAGTATCTGGTGACAGGTATGGGGGCTTTTTTTGAGGTAATGGAAACATTTTTAAATTGACTGTAGTGATGGTTGCACAACTGTGTGACTGCAGTAACATTCACTTGCTGCAGTCTGAATGTTTATATTCTCTCAAAGTCCAGATGTTGACATCTTTCCCCACAACGTGGTAGGAGGTGGAGCCTTAGGGAAGTATTAGTCAGCCATGAGGATGGGGCCCTGATGAATGGGATTAGTGCCCTTATAAAAGAGGCCCCTCCAGCATGTGAGGACACGGTGAGAAGGTGCCATCTATGAACCACAAAGTGGGTCCTCATCAGACACAAAATCTGCTGGCTCCTTGATCTTGGACTTCCCACCTCCAGAACTGTAAGAAATATATCTCTGTTGCTTATAAGCCACCCAGTATATGGCATTTTGTTATAGCAGTCCAATGGAATAAGACACCATTGAATTGCACACATTAAATAAATGAATTGTACAATATGTGAGTTATATGTCAATACAGCTGTTATTAAAAGAAAGGGGATGGAGAGAGAGAAGGGAGGAGATAGAAAGGGAGATGGGAAGAGAGAGAAAAGAAGAGGGTGGGCAGAGAGAGGGGGAAGAGAGACAGAGAGAGAGACCTATCAGAAGGTTGCAAGGGTGTGAACCTTCTTTAGATCCTGATTTGAATAAAGTATAAATGAGGGAAATTTGACTCTGACTCTCATATTTGATATTTAAGAATTACTATTACATATTTTAGAGTGGAAAAAAAACCTATGAGAACTTTCATTGGCCCTTACAAAGTTGGAACCCCTAACATTGCCTACAGACCCTAATAACCCAGCCCCCACTCGAGCCACTTCCCACTATGCCAAGCCCCTCCAGCCATCTCCCACTATCCCCACAAGCCCCTCCAGCCATCTCCCACTATCCCCACAAGCCCCTCCAGCCATCTCCCACTATCCCCCCAAGCCCTTCCAGTCATCTCTCACTATCCCCCCAAGCCCTTCCAGTCATCTCCCACTATCCCCAGAAGCCCTTCTGGCCATCTCTCACCATCCCAAGCCCTCCTCATGCATCCCCATCTCCAGAACTTGCTTCTGCCACAGTGATCTTTTTGAAAATTCTTTGAAAATGTCATGCTATTTTAGTTTCCCAAATTAAGTGAGATATCAACCAGATCAACCAATGATTATATTTGAGAAGACTAAGGCCCTCAAATTAGAGAGTGAGAGAACTGGAGGCAGAGCCCAGGGTTCCTGAATCTCAGTCCAAGTCCATTGCTAGCATCTTCTTTTCACACTTAAACTCAAATACCATACATCAAGGGAGTGATAACTAGATCTTCACTACCATGAATTTCCTTAAAAAATTAGCAACTACGTAAAATGGTTTATTTTCAGGCATACAGGCAGCATGATGTTGGAGGATGACTATTTAAGTAAACTAGAGCCACACAGAATTGGGTTTAAGTTTCAAATCTATGACCGTATTCACCATGCAGCCTTGTGAAAGCCACTCGACATTCTGAGTCTGTCTCCTTCTGGTACCATCGAGATGATGAAGAATAGAGGCCATTTAAATGGAAGCACAGCAAAGTGCCAAGCACATAATAGATCTTCAATAAATGATAGATATTGTTATGGGTTCCCATGTTACTTTACTTACCATGTAAAGTCTGTTTTGATTATAGACTTAATTATGTAAAGAATCTAATTTCTAAAGAATGCAGCTTATCAGTACAGAACCAGAAGGAAGGAAGTACAACTACATGACTGGAAAAATCTATTCCATCACCACTGGTCAACCGAAGTGAAGCAGCATTCACGTTTCTCTGGTGGAGCAGGGGAGGAAGAATATGCTTATCTTGTAGAACTATTTCCCACAGGCCATCCTAGGACCATGTCTCTATGTGTCCATAGGAAAAGAAGAGAGTCATTTCTATGCCATTTCGTTTTATTTACTTTTTTATTTTGAAAAATGTCAAACCTACAGAAGCATTCAAACGATATACCACTGAATACTGATATACTCCTCACCTAGACTCGCCAAGAATTAACATCTCAAATCGTCTCTCTCTCTCTCTCACACACACACACACACGTATACACACATGCTTTCCTTTTACCAAACTATTCAAAAGTGGGCTTAAGACCTTGTAAAATTTCACCCTAAGAACTCCAACACTTCTCTCTCCAGAACGAACAGCGTCTCCCATGCAGCCACACCTTTAAAAAAAGGGAACACGAATTCAATGCCATCATTCAACACACAGTCCATTCTCACATTTCCCCAATTGTCTCAAAAATGTCCTTGATAGCCATTTTGCTTGTGTTGATATGGAGCCCAACCAAGTTTCATTCACTGGAGTTGGCTGTTATTTCTGCTTGGTCTCCCTAATCTGAAACAGTTCCTGCACTTGCCTCTGTACTTCATGACATTCTCCTCGGTGGCATCCAAGCCAGTTTTCCCTGGGACATCAGGTATCTTCCCAACCTATCACATCAGAGCTTCCACCATTAGTGATGCCAAACCTGACCACTTTATTAAGGTCATGACCAATATCTCCATTGCAAAAGCACAGAGAATACTGTACTAACAACAAAAACCTCTCACTCAATAGTTTTCACATCCATCCTGAATCAGTTAATTACATTAAGGTTACAACACAAGTTTCTAATTCTCTAACTGCTTCTGTATTTGTTATCTGGCATTTTCCTACAAAGCAGAGCTCTCCCCTCCCCTCCTCCTGCCCAACTCTCATCACTGTGGATTTATACGGGATTTTTTTAAATGTACTTATAATCCATGATCATTAATATTCTTTTTTGATGTTCCAACCATCCCGAGTTTGACTAGTGAGAGACCCTGCAAGCCAGTGTCCTGGCAAGCCCTCAGGGGTCCTTCCATACTTCCTTGCTTTTGGTGCAACAAAGGATCTGAGGCTTGCCATTTCTCTCACGGTTTCTTCTAGTGGAAAGAGAAATTTAGAAACCAAGATCTGGGCATGAGAGATGCCCATAATGGCTGGGATGGCACCAATTCTAGGCCCTTTAGTTGATACAACTAGAACAGTGAGAGAGAGAGAGAGAGAGAGAGAGAGAGAGAGAGAGTGTTAACCTGAGTTCATACTGATACTTTATTAACATGAGTTCATACTGATACTTTATTTTATTTTTTGAGACAGAGTCTCGTTCTGTCGCCAGGCGCCAGGCTGGAGTGCAGTGGCGCGATCTCCGCTCACTGCAACCTCCGCCTCCCGGCTTCAAGCATTTCTCCTGCCTTGCCTCCCAAGCAGCTGGGACTACAGACGCGCGCCACCACGCCCAGCTAATTTTTTATATTTCACTATGTTGGCCAGGATGGTCTTGATCTCTTGACCTCGTGATCCACCCGCCTCGGCCTCCCAAAGTGCTGGGATTACAGGCGTGAGCCACCGCGCCCGGCCCTGATACTTTATACTCAAATCCAATACCTCACATTCCTCATCTTTATGTCTCCTCCCACAGTGAACATTTTGGTTTCCAACACATCAATTCACTTAGTGGCTCATTTACTCTCTCCTAAATAAACACAAAATAGTTTCAGAATGTCATCAATATTCCTACCAACACAAGCCTACTAAAAAAAGTTCAGTATTTCTTTATCCTTACTGTAGTCATCAGACTATATGTGGTGTGGGTATAACTTTTTAAACCTAGGACTCTTGAAACCTTCCAAGAAAATTTTTTAATGATTCTGTCCATCACAAAATAAGCTTGTTCTCTTAATGTGAATACAAGGTAAAACCTATATATATATGTGTGTGTGTGTGTGTGTGTGTGTGTGTGTGTGTGTGTGTGTGTGTGTTGATATGTGTGTACGTGTGTGTGTGTATAAACTCTATCTATATATATATAGTTCAATATGTGTAATATGTGAACTATAATAATATAGTTTAATAGTTTGAGATGTGTATGTGTGTGTATTTGTGTATATACACACACATTCAATTTTACTGTACCTGTGGTACTTAGAGGTAATGTTAAGCTTCTGTGAATCAGTATTAAAGAACATTTAAAAACTACAGTTCCTTTTTCCATAAAAACAACAAATCACTATTTCCAAGAAAAAAATCAAAATGTTTTTCCATATATATATATGATTTTATTTAACTGATCTTCAAACAATATATTTGATCTATATTTCAACATTATTTCATAAGAAAAAGGTAGAACTGTTTCATTTAAAATGGAATTTATTGTTCCTATAAAACACGAACATGTCCTCGAGGCTTCCATCTTACTGAAACAGATTTGGGGGCTGCCTTGTGGGTGGTCATCCCTGCTGTAACCTTGGTAAAAACTGTAAGTATTATTCACAGCTTCTCTTCTGCAAGGCTCTCAAGTAAGCGTGTCCACCATACAGATTTAGTGACTGCGTATGACCATTTCCCATCCCGCAACAAGATCAGGCCTTAGCCACCCTTGCATTCTACTTTCAACAAATAAAATCTATATTATGTGTTAAGGAGCCCAGATTATTATGTCCTCTTTTCCACTACTATCTACGATGGTACAGATTCCTGAAGCCAAGACCACATTGGTTTCCATTTAAACTTTGACCACGAGGCATGGAATACCGACATGAAAATTGTCAAATTTTGTCAAATACACCATTCTGTTTATTTCTATATGAGATGTTAAACATTTAGATCATTTTTAATTAGTGGTATCAGAGAGACAGACATCCTAAACCCTGGATCCTAAATAAAAGGATTGAAACTGAGAATATGAACTCTGAAAACCAACTGCATGTTCTACTTCCAGAATATTCTTCTAAATCTGTTGCACTGCTTCCTCCTGGAACATATTTAGTAACATAATAACACACACTTCATTTTGAAGAACATGGAACGTGGAAGAGCAGCCAACATACTTTATGGGCGTCTCAGACACTGGAAGACATCCTCACCTGTGCTACCTACCGTTGCTGTCACTTTGGGAAGTGACCAACATCAATATCCCTAACTTTCACCAAAAAAGATGACTAGATGTCTACCTCACCCATTGATCTTATGCCACTGGCAGTCTTAAAATGGAAAAAAAGAAGCTAGAAAGCTGTGCTGAAGAAAGACGCATTCTCCTCCTAGGATAAAGACGACCAAATGTGAGGGAGTAAAAATAGGTCAGGTGGACCAGCAGGGACAAGGAAGAAAGTATGCAGCAAGCACATGAGAAGGAGACAGGATGAGTCATCAGGAGGGAAACCAAGGTGGAAGGCATAAGGGAGAGAACAATTTACTGGAAGAAAGACAGGTGCCTTCTTTCCCCACCTCAGGCCTCATCCACATGCTCGCACCAGACAATGTTCCAGCCATGCCAACATCTCAGTCATCTGCTGTCTATCCTTAATAATAAGCCTCACTCATTTCACTTTTGTAATTCTAATACTAAATATACCATCATAACCATTTCTACGTTACAGCTCAGTAGTCGTAAGTACTTTCACGTCGATGTATGATCAACCTCCAGCACTTTTTCATCGTGCAGAACTGAAACTCTGCATCCTTTAAACAACAGCTCTTCATCCCCTCTTCCTCGACCCCTGGAAATCACCATTCTACTTTCTGTCTATGGATTTGACTACTCTAGGAACCTCAACTAAGTGGAATTACATAGAATTAGTTTCTTTGTGTCTGGCTTGTTTTTCATAGTACGATGTCCTCAAGATTCATCCATGTTGTACCAAGTGACAGAATTTCCTTCCTTTTTAAGGCTGAATACTATTCCGTTGCACAGAGAGACCACATTCTGTCTGCTCATTCACCTGTTGATGGGCACATGGAGTTACTGTGAATACTGCTGCTGTGAACACGAAGTGTGCTTTACTCATTTTTAACAACCTCCTTCAGAATGGGCAGCATTTCCTCTTTCCTCATATGATTTTTGGGAAAAAAATACTTCTGTACTGAGCAAGAGATCCATAGAATCTAAATAAAAATGAAGAGAAATATTTGTTTCACTGATTCCCCAATCCAGCTAGATACCAAGACCTGATTTAACTGAGGCTTCTAAATATCCATCCTGAAATCAGCCTTTCCCTGGGGCTCTCAATCGCCTTCTGATTCAGATCCAGTGACTCATCTTCCTGCCAAGGACACAAGGAATTGGGCAAAAAGAAACTGACACACACTAGCTCTTGGTCTTAAAAATACCCCTTTATTACACATCCCCTCTGAGTCATAAAAACAAACTCCTTCTCTAGTAGATTTTACATTGGAGATATACTTCTGACTCATCCAATTTTATTTATACATATATGTGTCTATGTTTTCACATACACACGTATAGATATTATTGCACAGAGAGTTTTGTCCTCTGCCTATAGTTTTTAAGCTGAAGTCTGATTTGCTGATTTTTCAAGGGGATTTTCCACTGCAAAACACACAAAAATACGTTCACAACTTAACTACGTGTGATAAAGTTGCCTGTGCAGTTAAGGGAGCATGTTTCAGAGTGAAGGTGTGTACACACAGAAATAAGAAACCATTTTAGAAGCACCCCCACTTTTCTCTAGAATAAAACAGACTCACAATAAATTGGCCATCATAAACAGAGGAAATAAGGGTCAGGTGGTGAGACACTGACATTCTGAAACTGTGCTAAACATTCCAAGTCACTTAAAAAGGCCAGGTAACCTTTTAAATGGCTCGGCCTTTACTAAAGGGTGGAGACATGGCCTTCTCATCAAGAGGCACATGCAGAATAAGAATTAAGGTTTACAGGTTCGTCTTCTCAGTCTAAATAATCTCAGCACTGCTTTCCTCCAGTGGTTCTAAATTGTAGCCAAACTTGTGCCCTGACCCAGCCCAAGCACTCAAAGCCTTTCCTTCTGCTAGAATGTTCTCTATTCCCAATCCCTTCCTGTCTAAATCCTATCCACTGACTAAGCCTCCTCCAGAAGTCCTTCTTTTTTCTTTTCTTTTCTTTTTCTTTTGAGACAGAATCTCTCACTCTGTCACCCAGGCTGGAGTGCAGTGGCGTGATCTTGGCTCATTGCACCTCCCCAAGAAGGTGCAGCTCCTGGTGAGCTTGGCTTACCTCCACCTCCCCAGGAAGCCCTTCTTGATATCCTCCACAGGTAGGCTTGGTTCCTCTCTCCCCTAACTGCCTCATTTATGGATCCTAACTAGACAGAGGGTATGTCGTGAATTATCACCACGCCTCATCCCCTCTCATCACGACCCACCGGACACACACATGCATGCACCAGCCTGGGCTCCATAAAATCAACACTGGTGGTGTCCAGGCAGGGGCACGGGGCTGTCCACGCCACACGTTACTGATGTATAAAATGAGAGATCCCTGTCGTGATTCCCACTCCACGGGTTCAAGGGCAGCAGAAACGATGCTGGAAAGGGATGCGACTGGGCAGTGCAGGGAAGAGACATGCAGGAGCTGAACAGAAAAGGCTGTGCTTTTAAATCCTGTGCACTTTTCACACAATGGCTTCAGAACACAGGAGAGAATGGGCTGGCTGTTTTCATATAAGTCAAATTACTGAGTCAGACAGAAAAACAAACTCAGATATCTGTCAATCAAACTAGGCCATAATTGCTATGTGAGGCTGCTTTTTTGTTGTTTGTTTCTGTAGATTTGAGGTCATATATTAACACATTAATTGGCATTTTGGTCATAATTATCATGTACTAAGCTGTTGATTACATGGTTGCATTTTGAAATTTTTAATTGGTTTGTTTCAATTGATAAAAGGTAATTTGTTTGGGGATGATGTTTAGAGTTATGTATTTAATATCAGTGGATAATTAATATAGTGTAGCAATAGTAAACAATGACTATGGTAATTATCATCAAAGTGCACATATTTGTACAAATATGATAGACTGATTTTTCTCTCTCGAGTTGTGTTGGTCTCTGCTCTGAGCCAGTGCACTGAGTCACTTTATTCATAGACGTAATTAGCAATGTCTCTCTCATCCACTTCCCTTAATGTGAAAAGAGCTGAGAAGGTAGGACAAAGGACATCCTAGAAGCCACAAGGCACTGTCCTTTTCCTCTTTGCAGATTACCCACTTAGAACTTCTCTGCATTTTCAGTCAGCTCTTGGCATTCCCGCAGTTTCAACCGAAGCTTTTTATTCAGGTTCCTGGGTCATTAGGGCGCTTCTTCCCCCAACCCTACAGAGCAATTGCAATCCCAGTGTGAGAAAGCCTCTCTTGGTGGTTTAACTAAATGCAGTAGGAAAAAACAGCACTTACCATCAACTACTTGTCAATTGACAGATTAAAAAACAAAAATCAGTGTTTATAAAATCTGCTCCCCAACCAAAAAAAAAAAAAAATCCCTCCTCATGAAAAATAGACACAAACATTATAAGCTCCATTTGAAAAGTTGCTGTGTTACAGACTGAGGCTTCCCTGGTAGCCTGGGACCCTGTCACCATCTCCCACCTGGTCCCAGAAATACACAGAACATCCCAGAGAGGGACAGGGCAAGAGCAGACAGCCACCTGGGGCTCCTGACTTATGGGTGCTGAAGAGGTTCTTCCTGTGCCTCAAATGCCCCTGCCCTGCCCTTCCTGACCTTCCCTCTGCCTCTGCTTCCCCCATTTGGGCACAGGGTAGGAATTCAAAGGCAGCTGTACCACCAGAAGAAAGCAATGACTCTGTTCACTGATGCCATCCCGTCTTCCTCTCTCAGCCTCCCCAGAGCAGAGGAAGGGGTGGGCTGCCCCCTCCCAACATCTAGCTCCCAGAATAAAGCACACAACACAGGCTCACCAGGATGCCCAAAACCGGGACTCACCTCACAAGATCAAAGTAAAATAGATGAGGCATCATGAGTCAATTCCTAGCTTAATTAACTTAAAGACTGGGACAAGGGGATACAACGCCACTGGGCAAATGCAGAGGGAGCTGTAGAAAAGCAAGTAGGGGGTGTAATCTAGAACTCTTTCTTAATTTATATGAAATGGTAGCCAGGCTTGGAGATCAATAGTATCATCTGAAAAGCAAGAAGACAAAACCAAAATATGGTTTGTTTCATCTTAGTCTAAAATGTATTTTTTTAATATTTGCTAAACTTCTATAGAAATGTAAAATAGCTTATTGTCTTGCATATATGGAAATCCTTTTTTGTTGGAAGCCCAATTGATAGAAGGGCATGTCACCAATCTTAAGTGACACAAGCTGCACAAACATAATCTCATTTGGACCTCACAACAGTCCTGGCAAAGGAAGGAAGATGGGTGTTGTCAACCCATTGTAGAGATGTGGAAACTGAGGCTGAATGATCTGCCAGGAGCCACACTCCTAGAATGTGATGGCACCCACCATGGCACTACTGATGGGGATCTCAGAGCGCTGTGGCCTACAGCGCAAAAATAGTGTCCCTACTGCCACAAAGTGGTGCTTCTCAGATATTAGTCATTTCCATACCAATTCTGTGGTTTCTGCCAACTGTGCTTTTATGTATCTCATGGAAACCTCTATATGTATATGCATCTATTTTCCAAAGAGAACGCCATACCACCACCATCAATGGACAGACAGCCTGTGACTGTCCACAGACAGAAGGCAGACACTCAAGAAATAAAGTGAAAACCAAACACTGTAATTAAAACATTAGCCTGCCCAATTTATGGGCCGGGCATGGTGGCTCATGCCTGTAATCCCAGTACTTTGGGAGGCCTAGGTGGGTGGATCACCTGAGGTCAGCAGTTTAACCAGCCTGGCCAATGTGTTGAAACCCCATCTCTACTAAAAATACAAAAAATTGGCCAGGTGCGGTGACAGGTGCCTGTAATTTCAGCTACTTGGGAGGCTGAGGCAGGAGAATCGCTTGAGCTGAGATCGCGCCATTGCACATCAGCCTAGGTGACAGAGCAAGAGTTTGTCTCAAAAAAAAAAAAAATTAACACCAACAAATACACTTGCCACGTCCTCTACACCTCTCCTGGACTCATCAGAGTTTTCCTACCCTCTTCACTTCTGCATGTCTTTACTTCTCAACAAGTTATGATTTTTTTTTTTTTTTTTTTTGAGACAGGGTCTCACTCTGTCACCCAGGCTGGAGTGCAGTGATGCGATCTTGGCTCACTGCAGCCTTGACCTCGTGGGTTCAAGTGATCCTCCTGCTTTGGCCTCCCAATTGATTACTTTTTAATTATAACTAAATTCTTTTTTTTTTTTTTTTGAGATGAAGTGTCACTCTGTTGCCAAGGCTGAAACACAGTGGTGCAATTTCGGTTCACTGCAACCTCTGCTTCCCAGGTTCAAGAGATTCTCCTGCCTCAGCTTCCAGAGTGGCTGGGATTACAGACACGCGCCACCATGACTGGCTAATTTTTGTATTTTTAGTAGAGATGGGTTTTCACCATGTTGGCCAGGCTGGTCTCAAACTCCTGACCTCAAGTGATCCACCCACCTCAGCCTCCAAAGTGCTGGGATTATAGGTGTGAGCCAAGGCACCCCGCCAAAATTTCTATTCCTCGTTTTTAAAAAAAGTTTTCCATTTCTCATTAAAAAAAAAAAAGGAAAAAAAAAAACCTCTTCTGCCTTGACCTAAAAACAAAAACAAGGTTCATTATATGAAGGGATACATTTTAACATACTTCTGAAAGGATCACATTGAAGAAGGTTCATCCCTTCCATCCTTGTGTTTCCAGAAATAGAGTATTATCTGCAACTCTTATCTAAAAAGAGGTCTCTTTTCCAGCTGCAGAGCTGAGTGGAGCCCTTTCTCTCCGCTGCCTCCAAGTGCTCCGTTTCACCAGGCTGGGGTCTGACGTCAGCCCCATGGCTGTGCCCACAGTGGAGTCGCTTTGGACTGTGGCCAAGTGCACAGGTACTGGCAGCAACGCCTCAAACCAGGGGAGACTCACTTCCCTTTCCGGTCCCTCTCAGGTCAGCTTGCCTCTCTCTAAAGTTTTGCATCACAGTCTGAGGAAAATGGCTGCTGTGGTCCAGGGTCTCTGCCCCACTCAGAGTCGAAGGACAGCGAACTCCCTGGAGTGACAGTCCAGAGTAACAGTGTCCTGCTCATCTTGTGTCCCCAGGCCCTGGCATGTTTCGGGGGAGGGTTCCCCAGATGTTGGGCGAATGCAGGCATTTCCCAGGCAGCATGAGCTTCCTGCCTGTCAGCTGATGGCTGAGGGCTCTTCAATTTTAAAGCCTTTCTATGCGGATGGCCATGCCAAGAGCAGTGCCAGAGGTCAAGGGGCGGCAGACTGTCCCCAGGACCGCCCCCGTGGCCCCTGCCTCCTGTTCTCATGCCCCATGTGGTCCCACCTACCCTGTACATGGTTGGTCTGTGTAACCCGTAGAAGTGACAGTGTGTCACTTTCCAGGCAGGGTTATAAAGACACTGTGACTTTCACTCACTCCTGGGCCACTCACCCTGGGGAAAGTCAGCCTTACGCCTCGTTGTGAGGACATGAGGGCAGCCGTGACCAGGCCTACAGGGTAAAGGCCTGGGGCTTCCTGCCAACAGCTGATGACTGATGACTAAGCCGCTGCGGAAGTTGACCCTCTGCACCCATCTACATGCTCCTTAGGCTTGGTGGCCAGCCCCATTGCTGGAGTCAGAGATATATTCCCATCTTACTCCCAGATGGATTGCTGGTTCCTCCAATCCAACACACACACTGAGCATGTCACCTCCCCTGGGCCTGTTCCTTCTCATCTACTCTGCCTCAAACCTGAGGGCCCCTCAGACCCTCTCTCCCACTCGCCCCACAGCCAGGCAGCGCCAGGCCCTGCTGGCATTCTGCTCTCTGTGTCTCTTACATCTGTTACCTGATTTCCACTCACTGCAACTGGCCCTCATCTGCACCTCGGAAGGGCCACTTTGCCTCTGCCAGTGACCTAACAAGGTCCCAGCGGCGTCCCAGCTTTCAGAAAGCATCCAGCACACGTCTGTGAGTAGCTTTCTAAAGAAGAGTGTAAACATGCCAAGACTCTACTTTAAAACTTTCAACGGCTCCCTTTTGCAAGTAGGTTTTGCAAACCTTCCAGCAAGCCCATCCAGGCTAAGATAAAGCTCCTCCTTTCCTTCCAGCCCGAATGCTATGTTCAGCCCCTGCTCCAGCCCAGGGCTCCTAAGGAGGCTCAGACCAACAAGGACCACACCCAGAAAGTCTGATTTCATCATTCTGCAGCAGTATTTTTTTAATAACAACTTCATTGAGATATAATTCACATACCATACAACTGACCCACTTACAGTATACAATCCAATGGTTTTTAGTCTATTCACAAAGTTGTACAACCACCGCCATATTCCATTTTACATTTTCATCACCCACAAAGTACTCCTGTACTACATTCGGCTACTCCCATTTCCTCAAAATCCCCAGCCCTCAGCAGCTGCTCACCTGCTTCCTGTGTCTGTGGATTTCAGGCGGCAGCTCTTTGACTCACAGTTCTCTACTGATATGAGAGCATCCCAGGGAAGAACCTCTGACCAGACCAGACTTCACCCTGCTTTTGCTTACACTTTCACCCTGCTGGGGATGTCTTTATTTCTGTGTTTACAATTCTCCCCACACTACAATGAACACTTCAAATACAACCTCTTCCATTAAACCTCCACTCTCCCTTCTCTTCCTCAGTTTACCCTAACATCACCCAAATAGCTAGGGTGAGAAAACCCAAGGCAAATATAGGTTCTTCCTTTACGACAACACCGTTCTCTGCTGCTCTAGGGTTATGTGGTCACGCTTGTTTTATTCTGGTCCAAACCACACTCTCCTGGACAGCAGGAACCATCTCTACCTCGCCTCTGAATCTGGAGTGACTACGGCGTCTTGCATGTAGTAGGTACTGAAAATATATACTCCAAATACATCAAAATATGGTCCGTTTACAGATTTTCTCCACCGTTACAGATTTCATACTGGAGGACACCCTCCCTTCCTCTCCACCCCAAATCCTTATTTTTTTCCCTTAATAATAGTAATGATGAAACGATATTGAATAAACTTTCAAGTTACAATACCATTATCATTACACACAGACACATTCCCACACGCACACAGACATGGGTGTACATATATCTGTGTGTGTATGTGTATAATTTTTAAATTTTTACCACAGTGAGCCAGGACAGTTATAACAAGCCATGTACAATGATTAATCTACCATCATTCGGGAGGCACCATTCCTTAAACATTTCAAGGAAACCACTTGCCAAGAATAACTGTTATACTGAAGGATTTTCAGAGTGAACAGGCCACATGGTGACATCATCAGAACATATAAACACCGAAAGTACAAGAAGGCCACCCGCCCTGCGGATGGAGGGCTCATAAAGACGCCTCTTCAGAGGATGCCTGCTTGCAGGACCAGGCAGTGTAAAATGAATTATGCAGGCAGCAAGCAGCCTAAAAAATCCAGACGGTAAATTCTTCAGGCTACAACACAGGCTTAATCAATAAGCAAGATGCTGCCTTAAAATGGATTAAACACACTTGAAAATCATATATAGGCATTTCACAGAGGCTTATCTAACCGAAATGTCTTATTTCATCCTTTATCAGTCGGTCTTTCTTTTCTAATGCGAAGCTATTCTTCGTAGGAATTGTTTTATTCCTATTGTTTGTCGTAAGGAAGGAAAAGCTGATCCCCGCACAGAACAGGTACTCCAATCGGACGGTTCTTGCCTCACACTGCACGCCCTGTCCCTGGAGTTTGACTCAGCTCCACCAGTGAAAAATTAGACTTCATTTCAGTATGCTAATAGCAATCTCTCCAAAACAATGTAATCAAGGCCTCATGTGCACCTATAATTTCATCCTTGACATAAGCCTGACAGCTATTTATTGTCTGAAAGGAAAAGCAGGCAGAGGCAGGGGGAGGGGAAAGCAGACTCCTACATGTCCCCCTCCCAGCAAAACAAGCCCAGCAGCTCTATGTGTGAAGGCAGAGTCTTTGCAAAGTCCCAAAAAAATAAAAACGGCAATAATCATGGGGTTTACATATGTCTTGTCTTAAGCAATCAAGGCACAGAGTTAACAGAGAAGCACAGTCAGATGTGCCAATCCCCCAACTGCCCACCTCTGATGAGCCAGCTGTGAGCCGCAATTGTCACATTATAATTTAGGCAAAGGGAAAAAAAAAGGCATCAGAATACACACTGGATCAACATAATTATTCACAGCAGGATGCTGCAGAATTAATTTAGCCAATCAGAATTATACTTGGGGGCTGGGCACATTGCAGAGATCAAGGAGAAAAAGCAGGGGAGAGGGAAGGGGAAGAGGGGGAGCACTGTTTTCAACACCTTACTGGTATTTGGATAATCTGATCTTGAATATATTTTGAATACATGTACATGCGACGTTGTTTCTTTTTCATCTATTTACAAACACCTATACAACACTCACGGTGTGCCAGTCACCCAGTCTAAGCGCTTCACAAATATTCACTCACGTCATCCTCACAGACTCTGAGGTGGGCTCTACTCTTACCCTGGTTTTAGGTACTGAAACTCAGAGAGGTTCAAAAACATGCCAAGGTCACACAGCTAGAAGGTGGCAGAGCCAAACACTGAACCCAGGCAGAGTGGCTCCAGAGGCTATTAACAAGTGTAGTTTAAGAGTTCTCGCTCCTAAACAAAGCAATTAGCAATATGAAGATGGATTTTGACTAATGATGCGCATCAAACCTGGAACATGGCACCAGAATATGTCGCCACTCCTGTGTTCCTTCATCCTGACTTTCCTAAAGATGGCGGCGACCTGGCCCTGCTAAATCCAGTCACTACGCCATAGGGTTGTTCACTTCCCTGTCTGGGTATTGCTATCGCCAGACTTCACAAATGGGAAAAGCAAGTCACCATCCCTGGAACCTCACGGGCTCTGTGATTCACCACAGAACATCCTCAATGGGGATGGCGTCTTGGTCTGCCCCTGTTCTTGACAAGGTCTCCCTACTGAAAAGCAGCAGACAAGAATCTAAAAAATCAATGAGAAAGAAAGAAAAAGCAGACTGTTCCAAGAATAAGAGTAAGAATAAGGTTTGAGGAAGAATTAGAGATCATACTAAAATAACTTTTGCCTGGATTTGTATCTGCAGAGTCAGGTTTGCAATGGCATGAAATGGTGCTCGCCCTTCCCATGGGCACAGGGTAATTAGAAATGAAAGTGGCCCTCTTGCTTGGAATTCTGTCATGAGGGTAGATATCAGAGGAGCCAGAAGGCGTCCTGATTTCCTTGCAAAAGTTGGACTTCAGCTTGCATTTGCTGCTTCTGGTAACGGGGGAAACGACAGGGAGCAACCCAGGGTTTTATGTCTGGCAATAATGTTTGATCTATGCCATTGTCGATGAGAACTGTGATTTAATCCATAAGGATATAGAGCCTCGTGATGAAAGGGGAATAACGACAAATCCTGATTAACAATCGCTGCGACACTAAAGCAGGTTACCATAGTAACGGGGCTGAAATTATACAACAAACTGGGATGCCATACCAGGCAAATTACTCCATGAAGGGACCCTTTTCTGAAAGCATTTGGCTTTCTGTGTTCTCTTAAAATTAAGATGCCAGCATTTTACTTTCAACTGGTATTAGCTTCCCTCTCTTTTTTTCTAAACACTCCCTCTTCACTGGGTCTCGGGTAAAGTGAAGGATAAGTACTTGTGCACAGGAAACGTAGCAAACAATTAAGCGCATTTCAGCTCCTCTATCCCCCTGAAAGAAGAGGACAAACCAAAATGATGGTGCAGGGAATCCTCCTTTCATCTCATTCTTTTGATAAAAATCATGCTTAATTCTTTGATTGAGGGAACTGGGAAGTCAAAGCATACCCCAGTGAAATGTTCTACTTCTCAATCCATATAACAAAGTTCTCTACATTTATGCGGAAATGGAGCAAAATAAAGGGTCAGGGTGGGAATTGGGAAAGGGCAGGTGTTTCCTTTGTTCCAAAGGATGTTTTTTAATTAGAATTTTTGGAAATAAAAACATGGTTTAAAATAATATTATTTTCCAATATTTACTCAAAATAATTTCAAAGCCTAGGCGATACGTAAATCTGCAATGGAAAACATCACTTTCAAACTATTATCACAACTGACTTTGGCAGTGAACCTTTATAAAATAGATCTTATCAAACAGTCTAGGAAAAAATCTATTGCATTTAAGCATCATACTCAATGTCTTCTTTCAATTGCAGAGGAATATAAAGGAATATTAAAAACAAACAGAAATCAGAGTTCTAAGTAACGTCCTGGAGGTAGTAAAGACTGGAAGCAGGGTTAAAGAAATTTAGACACTGCAGATATTTAATATTCCTCCTTCCAGGAGAGGGGGAAAAATCAGAACTTCACCTTTGTCAGAAATGCTACAGCTCTGGAAAGCACATCTCCCTAGAGACTGAGCCATGGCGTTCCGTTTAAATCACTGAAGGGCAGTGCAGCCTAGAGGACAGAACATGGATTTAGAACAAAAGCCCTCAGGAGCCATCTCCATCATTTGCCAGCTGTAAGACCTCAGTCAAGACAGCTAACCTTCTGGGTCTTGGTTTCCTCACCTGGGAAATGGGAATCATAATACCTACCTCATTGGCCTACAGAAGTTTCTGAGATAACTAGGAAAACATTGTACATAAAAATACAAATCATGAAAATTAGGAGGGTATTGATTGTTAAGTAACTGCGAAATCTCATGATCCAGTTATCAACACTGACTGCCTACTACCGGCTAGGCACAATGCAACCACAGTAATCCTAGAACACCATTTTCACCTGGCAAAAAAACCTGCTGCCTAGTTTTGTCTCTAGAAAATTCTTATGGGCACTTTATGCCAGGTCAAAACAAGAAAGTAAACTAAATTTAAAGAAAAAAAAAGCAGGAGTCAAGGAGTGTTCCTTCACTTTGGCCCCATTTACTGGTGTATCTTTCAGAGGTCTGCGACAGCACTGACAGCTTTAAAATGAGGATACAAGTGTTCTCATTGTTCAACACCCACCTATGAGTGAGCACGTGTGGTATTTCATTTTCTGTTCTTGTATCAGTTTGCTGAGAATGATGGTCTCCAGGTTCACAGGGAGGGGAGCACTACACACTGGGATCTGTTGGGGGGAATAGGGGAGGGACAGCGGGGGGTGGGGAGTTGGGGAGAGGTAGCATGGGGAGAAATTCCAGATATAGGTGAAGGGGAGGAAGGCAGCAAATCACACTGCCACGTGTGTACCTATGCAACTATCTTGCATGTTCTTCACATGTACCCCAAAACCTAAAATGCAATAAAACAAAATGAGGATACAAATTAATGTGCACAGCAGAAGTCAGGAGGTTGGGATGTGAATCCATGCACGCCTAGCTCTAAGGCTTCTTTGTGTTCTCTGAGTGTGTTTCTATGTCTCTGCCATAACTATCCCTGCACTTCCATGTGTCTGGATGAAAGTGGGAGGGGAGATGGCTGGGCCTGTGCAGGGGACAATGCATGCCTTGGGCCTTGAAGTGGGTTTTCCTTTCCAGTGCCAGGCCCCTTGGGTTCAACCTCAGCTCATCCTTGATCAGTTGTGTGCTATCACACAACTCATGGAAGCTTCTCCAGGTCTGCTTCCTCACGTATGAGATGGAAAAATGGCAGCTGCACAGGCCTCCCAAAGATGATGTGAGGACTGTAAGGCATGAAAGGCAAGACACACAGAACCAGGCCTGGCACAGGGTAGGCACTCAATAAACGTCCACTCCCACTTCTGTGGGTGCTCAGAACTATGCTGGTGCCCAGTGGATGACAGATGGATTTCCTTTGGTCAATACAGGGTTTGCTGGATTTGAGTGCCTTTGGACAGGACAGGCCCTCCACAACTCACTGCATCTGCCCACCACCTCTTCTTATGTTACAGCATTACCTGCACAGCCCCCAAAAAGGACTTCCGTGGGCCAGCCTTATCTATATTCACCTTCGGGTGTATGGTTCATTTTCTCTGTCTCTCGACCTGATTTTTTTTTTCTTTATTACTGTGAAGTCTCTGTGTATGTCCATTCCTGTGATCATTCTCTTTCCGTCTCTTTTTCATCCTCAGCCACTCTTAGTTTCCATTTTTGGTTATTAGATAGATTTATGATCCTGTTCTTATTTAGAGCAAAGCAGAATATACTTCTCTCTTAAAGAAATTAAGTTTCTTTTTACTCAGTTGAGCTTGACTCATTTTTCCTGTGCACTGATGACTTCTGATAGAAAAAGTGCTCTCTCCATCCCTGCTGCAGAAAAATCCAAATTATAAAATAGAAAAACTGAGAAATTATGTGTATTACCAAACAGTTCATGTAGGGGTTGTATGTTTGTTCATTTGCTTATAATATGAGGCCCTTGATATGCTAAAACGTGCATTTATTACAGACCATCAAATTCCAAATCTGACAGATCAAAGTAAAGCTAAACATTAAGGGCAGATGCTTGAAGTGTGAAAATGGATAAAAAATAAAAACAGGAAATGTTTGTAGAGCTATGCAAATGATGGGGCTCAGAACATGCTACCACAAAATATGGCACCTTGGCATTCAAGAAGACAGCAGAAGCAGGAAGGCTTTCCCTCTCTATGCCCTTTTCCTGCCCTTCTTCCCTGTGGCAGGTCATCAGACCCTCACTGAAGAAGTGTCCTCCCTATACTTGGAGGAAAGGAACATCCTTATCTCTGAACACACAGGGACACAGGCCTTGCTGAGTGCCCCTCAATTTATCACCATCAGCTCACTTCCCCTTTGTCTAATCATACCACACTTCTCCACCTATGTCCACTCTTCATCAAACCTAAGCATAAAATACACAGGTTTCCCTGTTTCTCTAGGTCTTCATTTCAGAAGGCTCCCATATTGCAGAAAACTTACATTAAATAAATGTGTATACTTTTCTCCTGTTCATCTGTTTTTTTTTGTTATAGATGCCTCAGCCATGAACCTAGCGATTGGTAAGGATAGAAATCTTCTCTTCCTTACACAAATAAAATATGGGCACTTTACACACCACGTTCAGGAATACAATCCTTCTCCACTTCTTACACTCAGGACAATACCTGTGCCACGCCAAGACTCCAAAATGCTGTTTTAAAAATAATCACTATGCACAATAGCAAGGATATAGGAATAACTTCAATGTCCATCAACAGATGACTGAATAAGGAAAATGTGGTATGTAGGTACACACACACACCCACACACCCACACAGTGGAATACTACTCAGCCATAAAAAAAGAATGATATCAAGCAATATGAATGGAACTAGAGGCCATTATCTTAAGTGAAATAACTCAGAAACAAAGTAAAATACTGTATGCTCTCACGAATTAGTGGCAGCCAAATAATGTGTACACATGGACATCGAGAGTGGACAGATGTCAGAGACTCGGCAGGGTGGGAGCGATATGAGGGACGAGAAATTACTTAATGGGGGCCGGGCGCAGTGGCTCATGCCTATAATCCCAGCACTTTGTGAGGCCGAGGTAGATGGATCTTGAGGTCAAGAGATCGAGATCATCCTGGTCAACATAGTGAAACCCCGTCTCTACTAAAAATACAAAATTTAGCTGGGCACGGTGGCGCGTGCCTGTAGTCCCAGCTACTCAGGAGGCTGGGGCAGGAGAATTGCTTGAACCCAGGAGGCGGAGGTTGCAGTGAGCCAAGATCACGCCATTGCACTCCAGCCTGGGTAACAAGAGCGAAATTCCATCTCAGGGAAAAAGAAAAGGGAAATTACTTAATGGGTACAATATACACTTGTTTGGGTGATGGCTACACTGAAGCCCTGGCTTCACCACTACACAAGAGATCCATGTAACAAAACTGCACTTGTCCCCCCACCCCAATTTAGTATAAAAAAAAATAAGTAAAAATAAAGATGGTGAGAAGTGGTTTTAAAAAGCTATTTTTAAAACGAATTATTTTAAATTAAGAATATTGTTTTATCATCCAATATTCAAATCAGTTCTTTTATTATTCACAGATTACATGTTCTTAAAATATATTAGCAAATCTGGCCCAATTTACATCATAACATTCTCAGATTCTTTCTGATGAAATATCAACAGTGAGAAATTCACAAAACATAAGAAACTCAAACCTGAGTATTCTTCAGCATTTTCTACTCAAATACAAGGAATTCAAATTGGTCCTTCAAATGGGATAGTAATGAAAGCCTTTAAAATAATAGAATCTTGGATCTCAAAAGAACAGACTGCCCTAATGTAACACCCAACATCGAGTTCTACTCCTCAGGGCCTGGGACTGACAGCACCAAGCCTCTACTTGCACATTTCTGGGGACAAGGAGCTCTGGACCACCTGTTCCTGGTAGCTAGCTCTGCTGTTGTGAGCTGCTGCTGCTGCTGCTGCTGCTATTATCGTTATAGTGAATCCAAATCACTCTCGCTAAATTTTCCAACCTTTGGCCTTAGTTCTGGGCTAGCACAGTTGTACTAAGATAGGTGTGGGGTTTTTGCAAGTGGCTTTTACCCAGATAAAATTATGAAAATCAGTAGTGAGCAACTTCTTTTTCCAAGGATTCGGGAAAAAAAAAATGTGTTTAGTCTTTTATTCCATTCAAAATGCAAATAACTTAATTTCGTCCTATGGGAAAATAGGAAATATTCTTGCAATTCAGATTACCCACTACATTGAATGAAAGAATGTCACTGAAAAGAGTGACATATTTGAGAAGTAGAAACATGAAAGCAGCGTCTAATTTCTTATCCTGGCAAAGGAACAAAGGCTGTATTTTGAAAACGGGCGGGCTCTGTGTACAGCACCGAAGTTGCAGCAAGTTTCTGCCCTGCCTTGGGCCTCCCTTTATTCTTTCTCCCTTCACTGTTACATCCACACCCTGTCCTGAGGCTCCCACATTCTCCCATCTTCAAGCTCTTCTGTAGATAGCACCTTTCACACTTTAGATAGCACCTTTACTGAAACCAGCTCACACCAATGAATTACCTTTGAAAGAGATACCCACTTTAAAATCTTTCACCTCTACCTATACTGCACAGGGACATAACCCAGTCATGCCTCTCAACATTCTCCCATCACTGAACACTGAACAAAGCAATCCAGGAATGGCTTGACCAGTTCCAAGAAGCCACGGCTCTTATTTCATCTATATATGCTTGTGACCCAGTGAAATGAGCACTAAACTGAGTCACACTGCAATCCCTGCTGCCTGTGTATTAATTACCTGCATGCTCTCGAGCATGTTACTAATCCCTGATCTTCAGTTTCCATTTACAAAAAGTATAGACATTGAAGATAATGTCTTTGCTGTCCCTTCTTCACAGTCAAATGAAACAATGTATAAAAACATGCCTCTAAAATTATAAAACTTTCCATTTACTTAAGGGATTCCTATAACTATATAATTAATGTATTAACAATGGTTTGTTAGTTTCTGCACAGGAGGTTACCTGGAAGGGGCAGGGCAGGCACCCATTCAGGCTCTAAGCTCCTTACACTTCCCCAGTCACCACTCCCCCTGCCCATTTTGGGTACAGGGTTCCAAGTAAGAACGCCAATAGGAAATGGGTTCTCCCACTTTAGACAGGGTTGAAAACCACAGCATTTGCTATTTTAGCTGCAACCATCACATGACTGATTCCTACTAAGCTTATGGTCAGTTCTTTCTAATGGGTTAGTTTGTTTGTTATAGAAGGCCTTCTCATTTGATTCTCTTACTTCCCAGTATGCCACAATCTTGGAACGAAACACAGCACAGAATAAGGAAATAAATGCTGATTCCAGGTTTTATATTTGAGGCAGCCTATTCTGCTTGCTCTCAAATAAGGCAGTTAACAACTTCTGAACGTGGAAAGCACCTTTCGGATGACTGCCATGAAAAATGGCAGGTACTAGCATGTTCCTAAATCAAACAAAACCACAAAATTATTCCTGTCCGTGATTATACAAACGGGGAAAACCCACGTTTTAAAATAAACTTTTCAGTTGAGAAATAAAAGTAGAAATGCTATTTTGTAAAGGTGGTGTCACAATAAAGAAGGCTCCAATATGAATTTGCTGAGCAAGCCACCCATCGTCCCAGCAAGGCAGACGAGCTTTGTTTTGTTAAATGTGTGCCCTCTTCAGAACACAAGGATCTCAGGATGGAAGCGCATTTCTGTCTCAGGCCAACGCACATCCCAGATTACTGCAGAACTCGACAGAAATCTATATTTCATCTATCTACATGGTAAAGAGGCAAACAGTCTTTTCAGGCCCATGAGGACAATGAGTAGAGAGAGGGGTTTGACAATTTGCCGTCCACACTGGATAGACAGCAGGGTGGACACTGAGTACAGGGATGTGGAGGAAGAGACAAGTTCTAATTTTAGAAAGACACACCAAGAATGGAGAAGAAGAGGGGCAGACACACAGTCACAAATGAAACCCCCAACGGCAGAACAGGGTGTCCCGCGGGGGACCCGACATCGAACCCCTGACACCCAAGTGGCCTCCTGCCTCACCTCAGGGGCAACTGCAGAAGCTTCCTGGCATCTGATGATGCCACTGCAGAAGCTTCTGGAAGGGTGAAGGCCTGCATCTATCCAGTATTGTTGACGTAAAGGCTCTGGTTCCCACTGTGTCAAAAGAGGTATGCTACAATGTACAGGCCTGCACTTGTCCTCATTTTTAAATTGATAGCACTTTAAAAATCACCAGCCCACAGCTCCCGTCGAGATGTATGAGTTCCATATGGCTACCGATTAACTGCAAATTTTAATCTTGTGGGCTTATGAGGTGGGACTTTATTCTTGTGTGAGAGAGGGGAATGGTGGCTACGAGGAGCTCGGAGGTTGCTGGGCTCAGGGTGAACAAAGAGGCGAAACGCAAACAGGGACCTTCTGAGAGGAAAGGCAACGTTAGGCCTTGAACACCAAACCCTTTCTCCCCAAAAGTCCAATCCTAAAGCTAATGGAGATGGATAAAGACGCCCTCCTTTATGGCTGAGTATATGGCTCCCTTCAGCAATGTGCCTCTCTGTGCCACAGAATTCTACTGCCTGGAGCCCCTGTGCTCAGCATGACTGCAGGCCCTCATCACTTACTCGACTTCTAGGTTACATCCCATGTCATATTTGCTTCGATGGTCTAAAATTTAAAATTGAAAGAACACGATATTCTAGACGTCACACAGCCCTGCCTCACCGCACAGGCAGGCCCCCCTCACCTCACAGGGCCTACTTCTACGAAACAACCACAGTGCAACCACGCAGCCCCCAATTATTGGATTATTTACCTAATAATCTGGCCCCTCGGTTCTGTGATTATTAGATAAAGCATTTGGGAATTCTACCTTCCCACGTGGTTCATTGCGCCTTTGTGAAAAGACTGCATGTTCTGTAAGCCTCTGAAACACTTCGGGAATGTCTCAACAAAATTCTGGAACTGCATCCACCAGTTTGGGTATATGCAAACGTGTGCTGGGCTGAAACACATGAAACTGCTGATATTTGGCTCTCTTTGCTCACAAAAATGTCAGTTTCATAAGGGTCAACCGAAATATATTTAGCATAGGAGCAGGCAAATGCATAGAATGTTGCTGTCATCTTATATTCAGCTGCTGTGCATGTTTTTATTATACTTTAAGTTCTGGGGTACATGTGCAGAACGTGCAGGTTTGTTACACAGGCATACACATGCCAGGGTGGTTTGCTGCATCCATCATCCCATCATCTACATTAGGTATTTCTCCTAATGCTATCCCTCCCCTAGCCCCCCACCCCGACAGACCCCAGTGTATGATGTTCCCCTCCCTGTGTCCATGTGTTCTCATTGCTCGACACCCACTTATGAGTGAGAACACACGGTGTTTGGCTTTCTGTTCTTGTGTCAGTTTGCTGACAATGATGGTTTCCAGCTTTATCCATGTCCCTGCAAGGGAAATGTACTCATCCTTTTTTATGGCTGCATAGTATTCCATGGTGTATATGTGCCACATTTTCTTCATCCAGTCTATCATGACGGGCAGACACTTCCTAAAAGGAGACATTTGTGCAGCCAACAAACCTGAAAAAATGCTCATCATCACTGGTCATTAGAGAAATGCAAATCAAAACCACAATGAGATATCATCTCATGCCAGTTAAAATGGCAATCATTAAAAAGTCAAGAGACAACAGATGCTGGAGAGGATGTGGAGAAATAGGAACACTTTTATAATGTTGGTGGGAGTGTAAATTAGTTCAAACACTGTGGAAGACAGTGTGGCGATTCCTCAAGGACCTAGAAATAGAAATTCCATTTGACCCAGCAATTCCATTACTGGGTATATACCCAAAGGATTATAAATTATTCTGTTATAAAGACACAGGCACACATTTGTTTATTGTGGCACTGTTCACAATAGCAAAGACTTGGAACCAACCCAAATGCCCATCAGTGATAGACTGGATAAAGAAAATGTTGTATATGTTATATTCTTGGGATCATGAACCATATATTTGCCTTACCATAGTATAAATGTAAGTGTCATCATGTATATTAAACACCTAATGTAATACCTGGCACATCAGTCATTATCCAATGTTATGAATTAAAGTCATTAATATTACCTGTTGGTAACATCACTTCCACTGTTTTTCAGCACAATAAAATTAATTCTTCCGCTCTTATATATAATAGAGCTAAAGAGCACTTTAGGAAACTGGCAAAACTCCTTCATGCCAAGTAAACTGTGGGATTTCTTTAGTCCCCTTAGAGATTTAGGTTTCAACGGTAAAAATGCAGAATGACTTTCTCCTCACCGCTCTGTCTCGCTCTAAAATAGGCAACCTCCAGTGTCACTGAGGGCACGACCTGAAAAGTGGGGGACCACGGCAGGTATTGCTGATCTAGGACTTTTTAAAAAGAATAAGAGAATTGTGCATTACAAGAGTGAAATAGAAATGCTGATGACAAAGTGCCAAGTTCTGAAATGACGGTGCCTCTCTCATTGATCTTTGGCTGGTATCATTCCTACTCCGGCTTCCCCTTAGCCTTAAAGTAAAGCTGAGGTCAGATAATACACAAAATGTTAATGTAATTGTGAGATTTATATATCTACATTCCTCTGATGGTTCCCTTAGCAACAGCTCTAACTTTTACAGCCCACCTAGGCTACAGAATACTCTGGGGCAAGAGTTCTTTGCGATTGATTTCTTAGAAAGCCTACACTGCCAGTCAGAACACAGCTTGTAAAACAATGTTTAAACAGAAAATGCAATGGCATGTTTAAACAAAGGATTAAAGATATATTTCAACCAAGTATTTTGTCTGGTCACCCTGTTCTGCCACAGGACAAGACTGCCCCCCAGACATTTTACTAACACCTCTCTAAAGCAGTGAGGCTGTTTCCTGTCACCTCCAGGCTTCTGAGTTCTGACATGGGGCATGCAGTCATACCTGGTCTGCTGTCCACAAAATGACCACAGGCCATGGGCAAACACAGACAAGAGCCTGTGCTGCAGGATGAATCCCTTGGCCAAAGGTTCCTGGAGCAGGAACGCATGCTGGCAGCACCTTGGCATGTGAGACAGACATGGATGTGTCACATGGTCACCATGTTTAGGGGCAACACCAACACAGGGATAAATTGAAACCCCCATTCCGTAACAGCTAGTAAGGCAGGAGAGGCATGTATCTGCAGCCTGTCTACTGCCTCTACATGAGCTCAGCACTGAGAATGTCAAGTGTTGTGCTGTGTTTCCAAATGGTAAACATCCAGAAGTGGCAAGCTTCCTTTTTCCCATTGTCTTATGTGGTAATAGCGACCAAGGTGCTCCTGGAATATTGTGACATTTCCAGTGGAACAAAAGAAAGGTGGAGAGAGTGAGAGAGTGAACACAGGGGACCAGATGGCATAGGAAAGGCATTTTATAATTTGTGATCACAGAAATTCCTTTAAGATAGGATCCACGCCGGGCGCGGTGGCTCACATCTGTAACCCCAGCACTTTGGGAGGCCGAGGTGGGCAGATCACCCGAGGTCAGGAGTTGGGAGACCAGCCTCGCCAACATGGTAATTACAACCCTTTCTCTACTAAAAATACAAAAATTAACTGGGTGTACTGTCAGTTACCTGTAATCCCAGCTACTCAAGAGGCTAAGGCACGAGAATCACTTGAACCCAGGAGACAGAGGTACAGTGAGCCATGATTGCGCCACTGCACTCCAGCCTGGGCAACAGAGCAAGACTCCATCTCAAAAAAAAACAAACCAGGATCCAAAGAGGTAAACTGATGGATGAGGATACATATCCTGTTAAGGTTCAGTCTAGAAGTATCACAGTCCTAACAGTCACTACCATTTCCTGAGTACTTCCCCTGTGCCAGGCCACATGCTTCATACTTTGCATCTGTCTCCTCCTTTAAGCCTAATAACAACCTGTGACACAGGTCTTTTTTCTCCCTGTAGGCATATTAAAGGTCAGGTCTGGACAGGTTCATGCTGGAAGGGCCACACAGCTGGTAGGCAGCAAAGCCCAGATTTAAACCCAGGCGGGAGGAAGCCAGTAGGGACTATCTCTAAAATCTCTCTCCTGGATGTCTAGAGAGGAGCGAACTAAGATCCATTTGTGCCCACGGCCTGCTCCTCATCGCTGAAACACTGAGGCAGAAGCCAAGCAGGGGCTGGCCCTGAACCAAGAACCTTCCTGATGGGAGAGTCCAGGAGCCAGGGCACCCCATGGACCGTCCTCTTTCTAATACATAATATGAGTCTCAAAGAGTGGTCATGAGGATTCAATGAGCCCAAATGTATAGGAGGCAGCTCTGTGTAACTGATGTTCAACTGACAGCAGCCCCCTCTCCCCAGCCACCCTCATCGCCTTCCCCACAGTCCACGGGAAAACATGATTGAAATATATACCTCATCAACAATGGATCCAGGAATGAGAGAACTTCCCAGAGCTCCAAGTCCAATGCAGCTTCGCTTCCCTAAGAGTTGGATGGTTCCAGGCCTTTAAACAGCACTCTAGGCACTCTTGTAGGACTCGGCTCCAAGGCAGGACCCCCTATGGTCTCTATTACAGGTGAAATACAATTTCTACGAGGCCCAGGCCTACTGTAGAACCTTCTGGCCTGCTAGCCCAAGTGGCAGTATACAAATGCCCAAGTCTTGCTCTTCTGCATGATGGGTCCATCCAGATGAAAGTCAAAAGACATATCTTTGTGCATATACTCTGCAACTATTTTAAATAACTATTTTATGATTTTGAGTAAAATGTTTAACGTTTCAGATCCTATCATAGTACTTGGCACACAAGAGGCATTTGGTAACTAGCATTTAGTATCTTATTACTATTATATGTCTCACAGAGGTGCCACTGGGCTTTTAAATATACCAGATGGAGCCCTGATGAACGGGATTAGTCCCCTTATGAGAGCTTGCTTCCTCTCTCTCTGTCCAGCAAGAAGGTGACTGTCTGTAAACCAGGAAGTAGAGCCCTCAATAGACACCAAATCAGCCAGTGCCTTGATCCTGGACTTCCCAGTCTCTAGAACAGTGAGAAAATAAATTTGTTGTTGAATTCACTGAGTCTATGGTATGCTGCTATAGCAGCCAAACTGCTTAAGATCCACGGTAGCCAGACCCCAGGCTTAGGGATAGGAGGCCCCTAAGTAGAGCCAAACATGCTTCAGAGAAGTCAGTGACAAAAAGATCAGAGAGTGGCCAGGGAGAGCTGCAATGGAGCATGAATCTAACATTGTTCATGTCAGATAAGTCATCTGAAAGTCCAAATTTGTTTTGTGAAAGGGGAGAATTCACTTCCTCGGCCAAAATCTCCAGTTTACAGAATGATCAGGACCAATGTCAATTCATTGAAAAGCACGGTTCAGATAAATTAAAAATAGCAATCAACCTTGAAAATTGTATTGGCAAGGTGGGAGTAATTTCACTCTATCTGAACTGTGATAGAAGATAACATGTGTCAGTCTTCCCTGTCTTTCCCTTTATTAATCAATTAGAAAAAAAACTCAATTAAAAAATCATATAAAAGGCTTATAAACATTATTCACTTCTTCTTCAGTCATTTGTTTTCATCTGGTATAACTGGTTTTTCCATTAAAAGAAAATTAAATAAAATATGAGATGTTATTGTAGTGGCTTAAGAGGAGATTTGGGGATTTTACTTCTGAGAAAAGCAATCTCCATTTCCCTCCTGTGTGTTCCTGACATCCCAGCATTGCCTCCCAGCTTGGGAACATGCAGCAACAGAGTCCCCAGTGGCTAGCAGCAGGGTGGACACTGGCGATAGGGAGTGAGAGACAGCAGGATCTCTGAGATCTTCTAACCACAGGGCATAGACAGGTTCCCAGGCATTGAAATTTCTAACAAGCACTGTAGGGGTTTCTGTAGCCCACCAATGTGCGAAGACTAGGATTCCTGACCATTCATTAATGAGCCGTAAATCCAGGATCATTCTTTAAACGGTCAGGTGTACACACCTAGGAACCTGCTAACCTTCGCCATCCCCACTTCATGCTCATGATCTTTGTGAGCGCCATTCCCTGGCATGCACTGCACCCCCCCCCCACGTCGTCTGTCTTCCTGCAAGCTAATTGCTACCTGCCCAAATCCTACATATCCTTGAAAACAGTTAAATGCCATTTCCACTCTTTTGTCTACGTAGCTTTCTTTGATCCTATCAGCCAGAAGTAATTTCTTCCATGGCTCAATTTCCATTTCATTTAGGCTTTATTTGCATCGTCGTTGCCTTCCATATTTTGCACTGTGGATATGAATGTGCACACTTCTCCCAGGTTGGAGGGCAAGCTTCCAGAGAGAAAAATCCACAGCAGATTCACCTTTGCAGCCACAGGACACATGATCAGTGCCCTAACATTGCACAGAGAAGGAAATAAATAAGAAACAAAGGAACAAAGGAACCAGCAAGAATGTGTCCTTTCCGATAACTTTTATAGTTCTGTAGTTTGCAAAAACAAGCTGAGCTTGCTCCACAGACCATTAACATCTCTATATACACACTCAGCCTGCTACTAAAAGCACACTGAGGATTCTTAAAGGCCCTATAAGAAAGGTTTTATATCCCAGCTTTAGCATCTGTGGCATCTAAAACCTGAGAAGGCTATTCCTCGGAGGTGTCATTAGCTTTCTATGTGCCTTCAAAGGCTCAAAGACAATTTGCTGGACTCCTCTAAGAGTGCCAGTTTCTTTCCAGCCACTGCAAAATACATCTTAGCGACCGCCAGAATTGTCATTTGCTTTCCATGCCTTCAAAAGCACTGTGAGAGATAGAGCCCCGTGCTATTACTGGCACTGTTGGTTTCCCTATGTAATTTCAAAAGAGCCCTCTAAAATCACTTTGTATGTGTGGTCTTTGTGTGTGTGCATGGTGACGCCAAGATTATTTTTTCCAGCGAAATGTCTTGTCCACAGAGCCCACACAATTTTTGTCTAATAGCTACCCAAGGAAAGAAGGTCTGAGGGGAAAATACCCAAGCAGCAACAACTCTTATTTCATCCACACCAACAGAAAGAGAACAATGATCACAATGGCCTAAAATCTGAAATAATATTCACATATATGTTAGAACTTAACATGCCTAGAATCCCTCACTGGGGATCAAGACACAGTCAACATTCTCACCGAGTAATGCCATTAGTCAGGGCACAGGGAAGTTAAAGATCACTTTCTCTGAAAAGTTGTTATCCTTTATGATAGAATAACGAATGGTCTCTGATTCACAAAGTTGCTGAGACATGTTCCACACTGTTAATGTACAGTGTTTCTCAATGGAGGTGCTTGGGCATTTGGGGCAGAACCATTCTCTATTGGTGGGGATAAGGGACTGCCCAACACTCTGCTGATACTTAGCATCCTTGATGAAACCAGGAACACTCCCAGTCATTGAGATTACTAGAAATCCCCCTCCAACATCCTACCCGTGTCTCCAGTTATCCAGTTACTCCCAAGGGATGTAGGTACTGCTAGCACATGGATGGGTGGGATAGGTGCACATACAAACACACTTTCATATCCAAGTTGCTTCTACATATTATATGTCACAGGTTCTATAGATATGTATGTATGCATTAATATTTATCATTACAGAAAGAGAGAGACAGAGAGCAGAAATGTGGGGAATGGAACTACTATTTGCTGAATGTCAACTCTACAAGCCAGACACATAAGGCTTGCACAAGAATAAGCAGTTTGGACAAAGATTAAACTTAGCCATTTACAAACACAGAATGTCCTTTTATTTTTCCTAATAACTGATATCTTTGCTTTTTTGAGCCTCCAGTCACTCAAGGATGGAGGAATAAGGAGAGAAAACCTAAACTGGTAATGAACAGCATGCCCACCCGTTCTGATCTGCACAGTCCAGTCCAGCCCATGCATGTTGTGTTCTATCCAAGCATGAGAATCAGGCCTCCTCCTGAGCTGGTCTTCCCCTTCTCTTCCTCAAGGTCCTGCCTGGTGCTCTCAGTTTCCCTGCATGTGAGGCTCCCAGGCAAGAGAACAGGTATCTATCTGCTCAAGGGCGAATCAAGTAAAGCCATTATTCCAATAAATTCTTTCACCTCATCACTTCACATTTATTTTACTTCACTTAACTTTCTGAATAACCCTGAAAGATCTAGACTTTAATTCTCATTTTGCAGGTCAAATACATTTCCAAGTCGGAGAGCCAAAGCTTTTCACCCCAAAGCTCGAGTTTGTTTCTCTGTACGTCCTTGCCTTTATGACACCATGCTACCACCACTACCACTGATAGTCATGTAGAACACTGATCATGTCCGGGGGTGTCCAAGACTGGAAAGAACCTGCAGCAAATTCATTTCAGATCGTCTATTAAAAAATAGACTCTCTGTCAGTCAGAAGCTAGAGGGATCAGGTATCCTGGATGATGGAATCATCGATTAGCTACCACTGCCTCTATCTATGCAAAATAGAACTGGGAAGTATTGAGATACATTCTTCACCCCTCAAGGGGCTTGCAAACTAGTGAGAAAATTAAGAGAGAGAGCATATTACATAGTGTTAAGGCTTAAGTAGGATTGACAGTAAAAGCATGTGCAAGTTTACCAAGGATACTAAATGTCTTCTTAAACTCCTGTGCTGCAAAAACATCAATCGAAAATATAATAACAAGCTTTTGATGATTCATTATACTATGTCCATTGCATCGCAGACATTTAGTAAATATTCATTACACAAACAAATAGATGGGATCATGAAGAGTATCTCTGATGAAGAGTTGAATAGAAATTTTCAGCAAATCTTTCACACTCTCTAAAGGAAAAAGATATGCTACCATAACTGCTATCCATTCTGGAGACTCACCTACATCTGGAATATCACATGGGCGGCATCGCCTTCAAGTAATGCACACACAACAAAGCCAAGCTGAGGGGAGTGTGCTGAGTAGCTTGTTTTCCAGTCTCAGCTACTAGTGAGCCATGCCAGCCTCAGTTGTGATGCCCCAGGAGAATGATACATTAATAGGAGTCACAGAAGTTCAAATATCCTAGAGACAGTCAAAATCAGATACAGCAAATCCAGAAAAATCTGATCATCATTGGAATTTAGACAGATACTTTTTTTTTTTTGAGACAGAGTTTTGCTCTTGCCACTCAAACTGGAGTGTAATGGTGCGATCTTGGCTCACTGCAACCTCCACCTCCCGGTTTCAAGCAATTCTCTTGCCTCAGCCTACTGAGTAGCTAAGATTATAGGTGCCTGCCACCACGCCCAGCTAATTTTTCATAATTTTAGTAGAGACAGAGTTTCACCATGTTGGCCAGGCTTGTCTTGAACTCCTGACCTCGAAAGATCCACCTGCCTGGGCTTCACAAAGTGCTGGGATTACAGGTGTGAGCCATTGCACCCAGCCTAGACAGAAACTTTTTAAAGGTCTCTTGTAAAACATAACAAGACACAGAGATGCACAGGATCCACAGTTCTCCTCTTCAGAAACGCACAACAGTCACAGGCCGGCCACAACTCGCCCCAGTTTGGGGAAAACTGCCCCAGGAGAAAAGACTGCCCTGGAGGCACATCCACGTACACAGAGAAACCATCCCATGTGAAGGCAATAAAAAATCCATTCTTCCTGGAGGTCTGGGAGAAAAAATACTTTAAGTTCCACAACACCATAAAGATAAAAGGATGATGTTTTCATATCTGGATGCCTTTACTTGTACTTATTCAAACTCTTGCATTTTAAAATTACCTATTTCTTCTACTTAACCACAACCATTTGGATTTTGATCAAGTTAGCTAAGGTAACCCAATTCTCTTTTATCCATAAATATAACTGTTGTCTTAATACCAATATCAAATATTCATTGACTGACTGGATATTAAATAGTAAGCTACAGGAAGACTCTCTGGAAAACACTAATGTATCACCCTCCATTCATTTCATCTGGGTGACTTTAGTCCATTGAGACAAAGCTAACCAGTAAGATCTCTGAACCAAATTCAAAAAGTAGGTTATCCAAACAAGGATGGTTACAAACAGTTCGGAATCCATTTCTCCTTGATCCCATTGTACTCCATATAAATTTTATTCCTTTATTCATTTGTTTACAAAACAACCCACACACTATAAGAAGAAGAAACGAAATTAAAATAGTCCCTTCCCATTTATGCCTGAGATTGCAATTTTTTGAATTTTTGCAATCATACCTTGGCAATGACCTTGAGCAGTAGGATATAACTAACTCCCACATGCTTAACGTTCCAATAATGGAACATTCAGCATAAATTAAGAAACTTGAGGAGTAAGGAGGAAAAAAATCTAGGCAATCTCAACAGATACCCTGCAGAGAGAACCAAGTACTTCAGAATTTGCAAGAAGAAGGCCTAAGAATACAAAGCTATGAATTCTAGAGAAATGTCTGGCAGTGTGTTCACCAGAACATCATCTGTAGTTAACTTTACAGCAGGGGTCCCCAACCCCTGGCCTGTCGACCAATCTGTAGCCTGTTAAGAACTGGGCCACACAGCAGGAGGTGAGCGGCAGGCAAGTGAGCATTACTGCCTGAGCTCTGCCTCCTGACAGAGCAGTGGCGGCATTAGATTCACAATAGGAATACAAACCTTTGTGAACTGCACATGCAAGAGATCTAAGCACATATGCATTCCTTACAAAAATCATGGCCAGGCACTGTGGCTCATGCCTGTAATCCCAGCACTTTGGGAGGCTGAGGCAAGCAGATCACCGGAGCTCAGGAGTTCAAGACCAGCCTGGCCAACATGGCAAAATTCCATCTGTACTAAAAAATACAAAAATTAGCCAGGCGTGGTGGCAGATGCCTGTAATCTCAACTACTACGGAACCTGTGGCACAAGAATCACTTGAACCTGGGAGGCAGAGGTTGTGGTAAGCAGATATCATGCCACTGCATTCCAGCCTGGACAGTGAATGACACTGTCTCAAAGGAAAGAAAAATGAAAAAGAAAATCTAACGCCTGATGATCTGAAATGGAACAGCTGCATCCTGAAACCATCACCCCTGCCCGCAGTCTGCAGAAAAACTGTCTTCCATGAAACCAGTCCCTGGTGCCAAAAAGGTTGGGGACTACTGCTCTAGAGGATGGAATTTTGGGGTGATTTTTACTTCCTTTGTATTTGGGGTACTAGTTTACTTCATTCATAGAAAGCTTGTATCATTTAACAGAAACAGTATGGTATTTAAACCAGAAGCGACTAAAACCATCCATTTTGGCCATCATCTTCTTTCCTGTTGTCTGGCTTCAACAACTGTGACCTAAGACATAGCTCCTCTCACTGGGCAGTATTTACTAACGTGTCAGTTACAATGTATTAATTAGAAGAAACTTGAAGGGGACAGTCCTCCAAGAAGAGAATGAAAATAGCACTATTTCCATGGGTTTCCTTGCTTTCCTTCCAAAGATGGAGAAGTACAGAGCCTTGCTTGACAAGTTGGCTGAGTTCTGTAGGAAACTCTGACCTTTGCTGTGTCTTTGATTAATCTCAAATCATAAAAGCTGTGGCCAAGATCTTCTGAAGGAAGTGGTGATTTTGTCATACTGTAAAATGGTCAAAAAGCAATGAGCCTAATAAAGGATGATGTGTTGTAAGGAACAACAGGTATTGGTATCAATTTCCATGATGGAAGTTCCGTTCACCAACAAATGACAGCAGAGGTTAGGATACTGCATCATCTATTATGCAATGCCTTCGTGGACCAATTATATTTTGAACCACCACCACAAACATCTTAGAGGAAAAACTCATGACAGACTTTCAGCTGACTGTGGTACCAACAGAGAACATCTCCGTCATCAACGCTGCTCGGTGGTTTCCACTAGACCTGCAGGATCAGGTTCAAGCTCCTTAGCCTGGTCTGTGAGCCTGGCCCTGAATGTTCTCAGCCTCATCTCTCACCATAGTTCATGTGCTTCTTCCCTCCAGCTGCAGCCAGCAGGTCCAAACTGACTCCCTGTGGCCCTGGTACCAGGTGATTCCTGTGGGGAGCGGTATCCATTTTGAGCATCTAGTAAGCTATCTTGTGACCCTGTTGCCTAAGAGCCCACATTCTCTTTATCTAAATCCTACATTTCCTCTGAGTTGCAAGATCAGCCGGTGGTCTCATTATCATAGTTACCCCCTGACGTTAGCCCTCAGATTTTCCCGCCTTTACTTGTTTATAAGCAGCTGCATTGGGCCTAATAAACGAGACTTGATCAGATTCTTGACTTGTCTCCATTCTTCGCATCTCCTGTCTCTCTCTTAATCCCCACTCCCTCCCTAGGGTCCCCGTTGTTTGTCCCGCAGGCCGGGACAGATTCCCACTACTGAGTATCTCCCTTCTCTCCCCTCTCCTTCTGTGTAGCTAACTACTCCTCCTCCTTCAAGGCTCAAGTCAAGCCTTTGACTACCTGGGCTCACTTGGCTACTAAAATTTTGATCTGTGCCACCATGCCACTCCACGAGAAACTCCCCAAGCCTTTGTCATCTGGATGTCCCAGTAGGCTGGGCTACACACAGAGGAAGTACATAGTACATATTTTTGGAAAAAATGACCTAGCCAGAAAGTTGTCCTCTACTCCCCAAAGGAGGCACCTGGTAGCCTTCACACCCCCTAGAATATTCCAGCAGAATTACCTGACTTATCCTCAAGATCTGCAAGTCTATCACCACACACCTTCCGGAATCACCAATGACAGACACAGAGCAACTAGTGCTTCATCAAGAAGATGGAACAGGTGAATTGCATCAAAGCATTTTAGTTCGAATTTTGTACTTTCTTTCAGTCTTACAATTTAATATATCTATTTAATCATAAAGTGAGTTATCTTCCAAAATAATGTTCACTACCTTTCTAAATAATAAAATATATCTTCCCAGTACATAAACCAATAGCTTTATTTTTATGCTAGAACTGATGTGAAATTACATGTCATGAATTATTCATATCACCCAATTTAATTCAATTATTTTTACTGAATTCATATCTAATCCATAAAAATGTTTAACTCAACAAAAAAATCCTTGAATAATAGATTTCTTGCAAAATTTCAGGAAAAATAAGTGGATATTTGGTTTGAAATGGTAAGTCGTATTATAATTGCAATGATGAAAATAATTTTAGCTATTTAACCATACATCCTGTTCTATTTACTGACTTGTGTCTCATAAACGAAACTTATTTAATATCAAAGTAGAATCATAGGAGAAAGAAGTGAGTCCTAGCTCCAATTATGGCGCCAAAGTCACTTTTAGATTTTCCAAAGGAGTCACATGTATAGCAGGCAGATGCCTCCTCAAATGGGAGCAGATACTCTGCCAATCAAAAGCACAAATTTTGTGCTTACAGAAAAAGGGGTCTGGTTTGCCCAAAAGAAATCACAAAGGGGAAAACCATCATTCTCCTCTCCTTAATGAAAAGCCCTTTGAGGCCCATGACATACCATACTCACTCCTCAGCCTCTCTCTCACCTGCCAATCTTCTTGGAGCTCTCACCATATTTGTCAATGGCTTCACCAATGATCTCCCTGTCCACTTATCCATCCCAAATCCTGGCAGTCTGGGGTGGTCTCAACGTCCCCAAAGAAGGTCTTAAAACCCCCTTGCCTCTGTGTTTCTAGATGTCTTCTGATTCAGTGGTCTTTATCATCACTTCACTTATACCACCCAAGGCTGCAGCTCCACCCAAACCAGAAGCCTCTCTACCTCTGCAATCCTATGGCCAAAGGGCCACTTCCCAACCTCAGCCTCCCAGAACTTCTACTCTCTTCACACCTGCTCCCTCACCTCATTGAAACTTCCACTTGAGGCTGCAGTGAGCTACGATTGCACCACTGCATTCTACCCTGTCTCAAATAAAGAAGAAAAAAAAAAACCACACAGATGGATCAGAATAGAGAGTGCAGAGATAAGGCTGCACACCTACAACCATCTGATCTTCAACAAAACTGACAAAAACAAGCAATGAGGAAAGGACACCCTATTCAATACATGGTGCCGAGATAACTAGCTAGCCATATACAGAAGATTGAAACTGGACTCATTCCTTACACCACATAAAAAAGTCAACTCGAGATGGATTAAAAACTTCAATGTAAAACTCAGAACTATAAAAACTCTGGAAGAGAACCTATACCATTCTGGACGTAGGAATGGGTAAAGATTTCATGAAGAAGATGTCAAAAGCAATTGCAACAAAAGCAAAACTCGACAAATGGGATCTAATTAAACTAAAGAACTTCTGCACAGCAAAAGAAACTATCAACAGAGTAAACAGACAACCTACAGAATGGGAGAAAATTTTTGCAAACTATGCATCTGACAAAGGTCTAATATCTAATAAGAAACTCAAACAAATTTATAAGAAAAAACAACTCCATTAAAAAGTGGACAAATGATATGAACAGATACTTTTCAAAAGACAACATACATGCAGCCAACAATCATTTTAAAAAGCTCAGTGTCACTGATCACTAGGGAAATGCAAATCAAAACCACAATGAGATACTGTCTCACACCAGTCAGAATGGCTACTACTAAAAAGTCAAAACCTAACAGATGCTGGTGAAATTGTGAAGAGTAGGAAACACTTACATACTGTTGGTGGGAATTAGTTCAACTATTGTGGACAGCAATGTGGCAATTCCTCAAAGAGCTAAAAGCAGAACGACTCTTCAACAGAGCAATCCCATTACTGGGTATATACTCAAAGGAATATAAATCATTCTACTATAAAGACACATGCACCCATCTGTTCACTGCAGCGCTATTCACAATAGTAAAGACGTAGAATCAACCTAATGCCCATCAATGACAGAATGGTTAAAGAATATGTGGAACATACACACCACGGAATACGATGCAGTCATAAAAAAAGAACAAGATCATGTCTTTTGAAGAAACATGGATGGAGCAGAAGGCCATTATCCTTAGCAAACTATGCAGGAACAGAAAATCAAACACCACATGTTCTCACTTATAAGTGGGAGCTAAATGATGAGAACACATGGACACAAAGAGGGGAACGAAAGACACTGGGGCCTCCTGGAGGGTAGAGGAGGGAGGAGAGAGAAGAGCAGAAAAAATAACTATTGGGGTACTAGGCTTAGTACCTGCATGAGGAAATAATCTGTACAACAAACCCCCATGACATGACATGAGTTTACCTTTTAAACAAACATGCACCTGGATCCCTGAACCTAAAATAAGAGATAAAAAATAAGTAAGTAAATAAATCCATTGCCTCAGCCCCACTGTACTCGGAATCCACTTACATTCCTAATCAGACCACAAAGCACAATTCTTCATTTAGATCACAGTTAGTTTGCTTGTTTGTTTTAAACAATCCAGGAGAGTCCCTTCTTTTGAATACTTTTATGCCATGGCTTGGGGACAGGTTCCACACTCAGGCTCCTTTCCGCTGATCCTCACAAAGTGTGCTTCTCCAGGCAGGGCAGGTGGGTGCTCCACTGAGCCTGGTGCTTTTCTCTTTGGCTTCTTGCACTGAGCATTTTCCTTCACGAGTTTCAGGAGGCCACCTCAGCCCTTAGGATGCTTCATATGCTTGGCATGTACATTAATTCTCATGGCGAGATTCTTGCCCTCTGCTCGTTTACAGCAGCACCACCAGCATGCTGGGTAGTTCTGCAGACCCTTCCAGCTTTGCCATGGTGACAGATACCTGGTGCCCCTTCCCTGAAGAGCTACAGGACCACTGTCCTTGTAGATCCACAAGCATGCGCATGGCCAAAGGCACAATCCCATGTTTTCTACAAGTCCTAGTAAACATTTATGAAGTGGCTCATGCCTATAGTCCCAGTACTTTGGGATCCCAAGGAAGAAAGATCACTTGAGGCCAGGAGTTTGAGACCAGCCTGGGCAACACAACAAGACCCTGTTTCTACAAAAAAAAAATTAAAAATTAACTAAGTATGGTGGTGTGCACCTGTAGTCACAGCTACTTGGGAGGATCGCCTGAGCCTAGGAGTTTGAAGCTGCAGTAAGCTATGATCACACCACTGCACACCAGCCTGCGCAGAGCAAGAGCCTGTCTTGGAGAGAGAGAGAAAAAACATAACAGGTGCCTCTCCTCTCTCCCTTCATGTTCATTATGTAGGCAAATTAATGAAAAATGGCAATTCTGGCCAAAAGGCTTAACTCACTTTTAAATCATTCTTGCCCAAACTCAACTGTCATTTCCACCACACCTGTCCCACAAAATCCTCACCCTGGATCGCACTAAGCATCTAGTTTTGCACTTCTGTATCAGCCTGCCAAGCACCACAACATGAAGTTGCACAGTTGTTTAGGTGAGTGGGAGCCACGACAAAATCACAATCTCCAGCCTCAGGCAGATGCACGGTCAGTGCCGCCCAGAAGTCCTCCTACAGGCCCCAGCCAGCTCCCTCCTCCCCACGTCATCTATTCCCAGCTGTCTTCACAGTCCTCAAGCTCCCACCCCATCATTTCACTGCTCATTCCTTCCTCACAGAAAAATTGAGAAACCATCAAGAAGATACAGTCTTAATTTTTTGCCTTCCATTGACAAACTTATTGATGTCAAGATCATCCTTACTGCCAGGTTCAAGGGATGAGGGCCTGTCTTATCTGTACCTATTTCAATGGCATTTCTTAAATGACTAGCCTTTATTTTTTCCAAAATGTTTGACTTATATTTAATGCAAATGAAAGATTTTTGCATCTATATTTTACTGGTTCACTTAAAATAAATTGTATAAACTTAATCACAAGCACAGCTGACATAAAATGATTTGGGAACAAACACAGGAGACTCTTGGTAAACATGCAAATCATGGATGTGTACACATGCACAGAGACATAGCCCACTGGCCGAAAGCATGCAGGCTAGCCAGTCCAGCAGCCACAGCGTTCAGAGAATAAGGCTTCCCTATTAACACAGTAAGTCTGCCGGGTCAGATCAGGTAAGAGCTTCCTCCACCACATTTCAGATTCACCATGCTTCGCTTTAACTGTATTATTTGTTTACACAATCATCTCTCCAACCCTTTTGTGCAATGAGAATCCCATATCCTGTTTGGTACAGTCACAAAGTCATTGTTTACAAGCTCAGCAGCGCCTAGACGTGGCTGAGCTACTCTAGCCTGTGCCTAATCAGTCTTTCTGCAGGATGTTCTCTGTGGGCTCTGTTGGACCCACTCTCCAACCTGTTGCATGACCTCTATGGACCACCTATCAATGGGCTCCCTTGAACTCTGGTTTCTGTTGAACTTGACTAATGGGAGACACTTATGGGAGACCGGGCAATTCTTCCCCTGGCCCTCTTTCCACAGTTTGGCAATCGCTGAGTTCCTCTACTGAAGGGCACAATTCCTATAGGGCGACCCTCTCCTACATCATGGTTCAATACTTGTCATTGCCCTTTCTTCTTGCTCCTTTTGGGCCTAGGCCTGGTAAAGCTGTTGTCAGCTCTAGGGCTCCCTGCCAGCTCTTGCTGGTTTCTCTTAACCCTGACCACACCTTTGTAAATAGCGTCTTCCTTTGGCTTTCTCCAATTATCCCTCTTAGGTATATTCCTTCCAGAACCCTGACCAAGGTAGTCCCTTTGCCCACCACTCAGAGAGATAATCCCAGCATTGTTCTCAGTACTCCACTCTAGACCCCATTTATAAGAAATCTTCCCCTCCACCTCAGCTCCTCTCCTTCCCTGAGGCTGCCTTCACTGACAACCTCCTACTCTGCAATAATCATGCACTGCTGTACTCAATCACTCAATGCTTCTTCCTTTTGTCACAGCATTTCTTTGAATGGTTTTCCCTCCCAAGGGCAAGGCTGTACTTTAATCTTCTTGGTAACCCAAGTGCTGATCAGTGAACCAAATACACACAGAAATACCTTGGTCTGGTTGCTTTTCTGTGCTAGAGTCACTCCACACTTCATCATCAGCCTGCTGCAAGCCACTCCCAAGTCTGGGACTTAATCACCAGCAGAGAGTGCATCCATATGGTCTGTGTTACCTCCTCTAGATGCTAAGGAATGTGACTCCAAAAAGACTTAAATGGCAGGATCCGACAATATTCTGTCACCCTCTCCTTCATCAAAAGTCTTCTGTCTTTGACAAAGACTCATTCATATTTTATTATAAAGATATGCATTTTATGGACATATTATATAGCAATATTAAAACATACCTGAAATACCATCCAGGTTAATGGATCTCCACAGAGTTAATGGCTTTAATTCACTATCGTATGTTTAGAGAGTTCTTGTGTAGACACAAGCTGTGAACTATGAGAAGGCAGAACAAAAGTCTATGCAGATACACAGAAGGCTAAAAGGCGTACCCCAGATCTGCCCTGCTCACAGGGGATTCCAGGTCCTAAGAGGAAGGGGTCCCTCCTCCAGATCTCCAGAACTTACCTTCATGAAGGCTGAGATCATCTGGAGGGTGCCAGACCAGCCCAGGCTGGACCAGGAAAGCCAAGAAATTGTCACCTTCCCATATTCCATATACCCATGTGCCTCTTCCCGATGTCCTGTTCCCGAAGAGCCCCTGTATCCTGGAAGTTCTAGCACAAGCCCAGAGACCAATTCTGCCTTGGGTGGGGGCTGGGGTAGCTGAGAAAAGAGTGCCACTTTGGAAGTAACAGAGAAGCTGGTTTTGAGGGATGTGTAGAAGTCCGCCAGCGGTGGAAGATGAAGCCTGGCAACCTCTGAGAAGAGAACAGGAGGTGCCAAGGCCAGGGGCAGAGAGCACACAGCACACTGGGGAAGAGCAAAATGCTGGAGGCCACGGTGTGGGCAGGGTGGGGTGGTGGGAGATGAGGACACCAGGATGGCTTGGGATGAGGTTCTGAAGAACGTTGGGTACGAGGGTCAAGTTTGGGCTCTATGGTTGGGGAAACGGAGAGCCCCTGACAGTCTCTAAACGGGAGAGACAGATCAGGCCTCTAGCATTTCCTCCGGGAGCAGACACAGAGGTGCAGACACATCTTCTGTGCTTATTTATGTCATAAGGCCTTTGCACATAGTTGGAGCCATGATTTACATAGCTGCGCTTCCCCGTAGCACTTCCCACGGTTCACTGCATGCAGCTAACACTCGGCCGATGTTTGTGGAATAAATGAATAAAAGAGTCATTATTATCAAGTCTCTCCTACAATCAAGGATGTACCCCAGTGACTGATTATAGCTGCCAAGGCTATATGGGCAATGAAGTAAAAACATTACTCCAGCACAGGGAAGAGGAATCGGAAAAACCCCGGCGAACACTCCAGCTCTGCCAGCCAGCATGAGCCCAAGGGGAGAGTGAACACCCAGTATCAACAAACACCTTTGATGTGGCGTCCGCGTCTTTCCTGCCTGATGAAAATTAAACCTCTAGGAGTGATCAACGGCTTCTTGTGTTTTTGTTTATGTTCTGCCTTCGGCACCTCCTGATCAAGATGGAATGTGACATTTGCGTTCATTTGGGCAAGGACGTAGGGACCCAGGGATTTTCCTCACAGTAATCAGAGACTCATTCATGACTGAAAATGAGGGTAAATTTAGGGTTTCTCTGAGAATATTTCCTAACTGGTTCATTAAAGGAAACAGAGTCCAAGTTATTAAAAATTAAAATATTTTAATACTAGCAAGTAACATTCACAGCTATCATCAAAAAGAGCCTGAAATGTATTTGCTTGATCTTACAGCAAACAGGCAAGTCCATGTATTGTTTTCACTGTCATCAGTACCATCAAATTACAGACTATCCATATATATATATACACACACACATATAGAAAAGGTACTTTGATTTTTTTTCTTTTTTTTTTTTTTTTTTGAGGCAGAGTTTCACTCTTGTTACCCAGGCTGGAGTGCAATGGCGCGATCTCGCCTCACCGCAACCTCCGCCTCCTGGGTTCAGGCAATTCTCCTGCCTCAGCCTCCTGAGTAGCTGGGATTACAGGCATGCACCACCATGCCCAGCTAATTTTTTGTATTTTTAGTAGAGATGGGGTTTCACCATGTTGACCAGGATGATCTCGATCTCTTGACCTCATGATCCACCCGCCTCGGCCTCCCAAAGTGCTGGGATTACAGGTGTGAGCCAACGCGCCCGGCCACTTTATTTGATTATTAAAAGACATGATCCCAACAGCTAAGATTCATTCTAATACCCCACACAGAAACTTACATGTATACCAAGCCAGAATTTTTCTCTGCTCCCAAAAGAAGAGCCCTGAGCTCACACTTCCATGGAGACAAGACCAGCCAAGTTCCTCTTTTTATGCACACTGCAGCTGGCAAGAGAGGTGGGCCAGGGCACCTGGCAGACCTAGTCCAGGGAAGAGCTGTGGATTTTTGAGGCTGTCTTTGTTGACCCTTCTAGGAACCCTCTCTTTGCGATTCTTCTCCCAAAGTGCCCAGTGCTCTGCTCCAACCTCTCTCTTCCCCCATCCCATGTTCCATCCTCTGTGACTGTCTCTTCCCTCAAAAACCAACCTAGGAATTCAACAAAGTAGGTGTGCCTACTTAAAATGATTCTAGGAATCTGAGAGAGGCATCTGCGTTTTAGGACAGGACTCCTAGAAAGCACAAGGCCAAGAAACATGAGGTGGGATTTCGGGGGGCATCCTACTGCAGGGCCGCTCTGGGTAGGTGCATTCCAGCTCCCCTCACATTATTCCACACAGTAAACCAACCATTTCACCTGTGTCTGAGCCTCTGCTCCAATACAGCCCAAATAAAACTTCATCTTTGGCAAAGTCTACGATGCCCAGTGTCATGTTAGCAGACCCTGTCCATGCTAATGTGCCATACTCAGCATCTATCAATCTCATGTCATCATATGACATCCAAGTGATTTGTCTGCTTATCTATCCACCAGTCAGCCTACAACAATCTGTAGAAGCCTCAAGGGTAGGGACCACTTCTTTGTTCTCTGTACCCCAGAGCATAGCGTGGCATTCAACACACAGGAGGTGTTCATGGATTGCTTATCAAATGAATTACTTTTTACCCAGTATGTGAAAAGAATGAACTATGTGATGTGTTAATGCTGTAGTCCAGGGGTGTCCAATCTTGTGGCGTCCCTGGGCCACGTTTGAAGAAGAATTGTCTTGGGCCACACATAAAATACACAAACAACAGCTCATGAGCCTAAAATTAAAAAAAAAAACAACTCATCGTTTTAAGAAAGTTTATGAATATGTATTGGGCTGCACTCAAAGCCATCCTGGGCTGTGTGTGGCCCATGGGTTGCTCAAGCTTGCTATACTCTAACTTGAGTTTTAGTGTCACTTGGTTGCAGGGATGGCTCTTCCCTCCGACATGAAGCTTGAAGCTGTGCACCACGAGGGTAGAGGGCCAGGCGACCATTTCAGCAGCTCAAAGTCAGGCAGTGGTACCAGCCACAAACTCGCACCTCTGTCCCCTGGAGCCACCATGGGTGAATAAGGTGGGAGGTGAAGGGGATGGCAACTATCCTGGCCCTACGGCCCCCACCACAGGTTGATTTTATTCAAAAATTAATGTCTTCATTTTTTAAAAATGGATACTGCTGACATTTTTGTGTATTTTCTATTTAATAATTAATTCATTGAAGAGTTATTGCGTGTGGACTGTGTTCTGTTCTAACTGTTCTAAATGCTGGGGATACAGCAGTGACTCAGATGACGTCCTTGCCCTGCGGGACCAGTACACCTTCCTCAAATTCATCACGCAGATATGTGGGCCCTCTTTAATCATGAATGGAAATCTCTTGTCTGCCCAGACTAGACAAACACAGCTCATGGCATCAATCTTGTAGAAAGCTCCGCTGGTTCTGACCACTCTCTCCATCAAATCCTGTCTGAGAGTCAGTCACTGCATTGTTCCCTAGGGCTGTGGCAACAAATTACCACAAATCTGGGGCTTAGACACAGAAATTGAATCTCTCATAGTTCTGGAGGCCAGAAGTCCAAAAATCAAGGTGCTGGCAGGGCCCTGCTCCCTCTGAAGGCGCTAGGGGAGAATCTGGGCTTGCTTCCTCCAGCTTCTAGTGGCCCAGGCAATCCTTGCCACTCCTGGCTGTGGCCACATCACTCCCAGTTCTGCCTAAGTCTTCAACGGTCTCTTCGCTGTGTGGCTGGTCTCTCTTCCATTCCACAAAATCTAGCCCCCCTCATGACTGGCAGTCTCTCTTCTAGTGTTCTATGAATATACTTTTCTTCACAAATATTTAACTTCAAATTGATTGTGCTGTCACATGCGAGACAGGGATATAACTTTACATTTTCGGCATACCCAACCCCATTTATGAAATTATCCTTTCACCTACCCAACCCCATTTATGAAATTATCCCTTCACCTCTGATGAGGCAAAGTCATTCTCATCTTACAATAAACATTAATGTTAACTTGGGGCTCTTGTTTTGCTCGAGAAATCCATTGGCTTATTCCATTACTAAAACTATACTGTTTAATAACTAATTTTATAGTATGTTTTAATCTCTGGTAAATAAGTCCCTATTATTGCTACTGTTTTTCCCCCAAATATATCTTGAGTGTTTTCATGCATTTAAACATTCCAGTTGAACTTCATCAACATTTTAGCAAATCATTCAAAAAGTTTTCATTCGGATTCCTGCTGGAATGACATTGCATTTACATGTAAGATCCTGAGAAAACTGCCATCCTTACAACATTGAGTCTTTCATTAATTTAAGGCTTCCTTTCTTCCCTTCAGTAAACTTGTGTGGTTTCTTTCCCTTGGTCCTGCACATTTCTTTAATTCAATTCCTGACCTGTCACTTCAATTATCCACTTGCCACCATCCTCAACTACATAAGACCTCACTTCTTCCATAGAGCCTTCTAGCAAAATCCCAACCATTGCTCAATCTAAGTGCATCTTCAATATCCATACACTTGGAATGAGATATCACTTCACACCCACTAGCATGGATGTAATTTAAGAAAAAGAACAATAACAAGTGTTGGCAAGGATGTAGAGAAATTGGAATGTTCATACCTTACTGGTGTCGATGTCAAATGATGCAGCTATTATAAAAATCAGTTTGGACATTCTTGCAAAAGTTAAACATAGGTTGCCCTATGGCCCCAAAATTCCACTCTGAGGTCTAGCTCCAGATAATTGAAAACATATATTCACACAAAAACTTTTCCACCTATGTTCACAGCAGCATTATTCAAGATAGCCAAATAGTAAAAATGACCCAATGTCCACCAACTGATGATGGATAAATGAAATATCAAAATACAGTATGTCAATAAAATGGATTATTATTCAGCCATAAAAAGGAATGAAATACTGATACATGCGACAACATAGACGAACCTTGAAAACATCATGCTAAACAAAAGAAGCCAGATGCCAGTGACCAGGACCGCCTATGACATGATTCTGTTTATATGAAAGGTCCAAAATAGACAAATCAATAAACAGAAAAGTGAACTAGTAACTGCCAAGGGCTGGGGGGAAAGGAGAATGAGGAGCGAGTGCTAAAGGCTATGGAGTTTCTTTCGGGGATAAGAAAAATGTTCTGTAATTAGACAGTCGTGACGGCCACACAATTTTGTGAATATATTAAAAAGCACTGAATTGCATACTATAAAATGGAGAAACCTACGGTATGTCAATTATATCTCAATAAACAATAAAGTAATCCTTTTTTAAAAAAAAAATGCATGCACCTGGGCTGCTTAGGGCTTCAAGGAAGAATCTCCTGAACTCACAGATTGGTGTTACTATAAATTCACAGCCTTCCACCTTTAACTGGGTACTCACATATCCAGTCAACAAGCCTCCCACATTTCCCAGTCTGCTCTGTCTCATTCTCTTTCTTCTTAACGGCCAGTACACATTTTATTACCTACTTTACTTAAATCTCCAAGACCACTACTTCTCACTGTCAACAACAGCATCATTCCAAGAAGAAAACTTCTCCAACGTCCCATCACCAGGCCTATGGATGTCACTTCTGCACAATCCCCTCCTCCTACCCTCCCATTACAGGGAAGAGATGTTCCCCCTCCTCTTTCAGGCTAATCCCTGGGCCCTTTATCCCGGTCTGCCATAGATCCTCCCTTCTCCCCTCTTCTAGATCTCCAAAATCAACCTTTTGCTCAGCATTTAAATACACACAAGTTTCTCCAACCTCAAAAAAAAAAAAAAAAAAAAGACCTATCTTCATGAAAGCCATGCCTCCCCAGCCCAGCCCAGGCTCCACCCTCTGCTTCCTCTCCAAGGGGCAGCCTACAAGTGCCATCTCCTGCCTCCACCTTCTCTCTTCCAGCACCCAACAACTATTTAGTGAGTACCTATAGAGTGAAGACACAGTTCTCTACTCTGAGGATAGAATAGTGAACAAGACTGACAAGCCCTATGCTCTTGAAGGATACCTGTGAAGTGATGGGGGTGCAGACGGAGAATACACAAGCAGCCAACACAGGGGACCACTGCAGGGGTGACACTGTTATGAACTGGCAGGGGTAAGGACCCATGTTAGATGGGGTGGTCAGGAATGACCTCCCCCATGGAAGAGACAACTAAGCTGAGACCCTTTGAGTCAAAGGCGGCAGCCATAAAAGTTCAAGGGTGGTCATGGAGTACTATGCAGCCATAAAAAAGGATGACTTCATGTCCTTTGCAGGGATATGGATGAAGCTGGAAACCATCATTCTCAGCAAACTAACACAGGAGGAGAAAAACAAACACGGCATGTTTTCACTCATAAGTGGGAGATGAATGAGAACACATGGGCACAGAGAAGGGAACACCTGTTGGGGGGTAGGGAGGGATAGCATTAGGAGCAATACCTAGTGTAGATGGCAGGGTGATGGATGCAGCAAACCACCACGGCACATGTATAACTGTATAATAAATCTCCATGTTCTACACATGTACCCCAGAACTTAAAGCATGATATTAAAAAAAAAGTTCACGCATGAGAACTCTTCAGACTGGGAATGGCTGGAGCAATGGGCCTTGAGGCCACCATGAACTTGGCAAGTTTGAAGGAGATAAAAACTTCTCCAACGCCACCCCACCCCACCCCCTAAGGGTCAGAAACCATGGCTATCATGTTCCCATAGCTCTCTGTGTTTTTCTCTGTCATGGAATTTATATCACTACATTGGAGTTGCATATTTAATTGAATGTTTTCCCTAATGCACTTTAAGTTTACAAGACAGGGAGTTGGTTCTCAAGAAATATCTTCTCATGAGTATTCTAGGTAGTCACAGCATCTGAAAATAATGGTTCTTGCCATTTCCCAGTATTTGTAATTCTTATTTCTTTATATTGTTTAATGGCACTAGCAACAATTTCCAAAACCAGGTTGAAGAACTGTGATGTGGCAGGCTGGCCACAACTTTAGTAAGAATGTTAATAGCTTTTCCTAGAAATTATCTATTATGCAAGAGAAGTAGGCTTCCATCTCATTTACAGCTTTTATTTCTTTTATTTTTAAGAAAAAGTAGATGTTGAATCAAATCAAATGCCTTTTGCATATCCATCAAGATGGTCACACAGTTTCTTCTCTAATGAATTCACAGGCTGTATTACAATACTAGCTTTCCTGAGAATGATTCTTTTGTTTCTGGAATAAACCCTACTTGATTGTAATGAGTTGTTCTTTTAAAATAAGGAGGCAGCTCAGGACTATGGATAGAAGCTGGGACTTGGGTGTTAGAGCCAACTACAAAATTAGAGAACAAAGACATTATCTGTTAGGATTAACAAATGGAATTAAGAAGTGAGTCTTAAAAAGAAAAATAAAGAAGACAAACTTCTGGTAAATCTGACCAAGAGCAGCCACAAAAAAACCCAACATTAGGAATAAGCAGCTATGACCTCGGCTTCCTCAAGGACCAGCTGGGTCCCCTCTTGACTGTCAGCATCCTCCTCCGTTAATGACAGAACATGAGCCTCACAGGGCGGTTGTGTGACCATCTCATAGCACGTAGCACAGTATCAACTACCCAAGCAAACCTAAAGAAGTTCTCTAAAAACTGTGATGTTCAATCTGCTAATATTTCCTTTAGGCTTTTATTTTGACTGCCCTTGTCATGTGATACTAGCCTAATAACATGAACGAGGACATTTCAATTCCCTCTGTGTTCTGAAAGATCTTAAAATACCTAGGCATTCTCTGTTCATATATTTTGCCTTTAAAACCTCTTGGAAATAGGCCGGGTGTGGTGGCTCATGCCTGTAATCCCAGCACTTTGGGAGGCCAAGGTGGGTGGATCATGAGGTCAAAAGATCGACCAACATGTTGAAACCCTGTCTTTACTAAATATACAAAAATTAGCTTGGCATGTAGCATGTGCCTGTAGTCCTAGCTACTGAGTAGTCTCAGCTACTCAGGAGGCTGAGGCAGGAGAATCGCTTGAACCCAGGAGGCAGAGGTTGCAGTGAGCAGAGATCGCGCCACTACACTCTAGCCTGCTGACAGAGCAATACTCTTATCTCAGAGAAAAAAATAAAAAACCCTCTTGGAAGTAAATGTGTTAACACTATGTAAGAAAAAAAATCGTCAGAAAAACCTGTCTGATAGTCCCTCCCTATGATAATTCCCTTACTGCAGGAGTGGTGAGGGGAAGAGATAGATAAATCATAAATGGAGTTAACCTGGGAATCTATTTTATCTGCCTCGAGAACCTAGCATCCTATTGTTTTAGCTTTTACAAACAAGACAAGAATAAGTGGCCCCAAGAGGGAGGAAATACAGTGGAAATACATCGCAATGAGGGAAGGGGCAAGGGTGGAGGTTTGATTGAATGGAATGATTCATGTTCACAGGCCACGTAAGCTCTCTGGAGGCCTGAACTTGTCATCCGGCACCCTGTTCAACATCATTCTCCACACATTCATGTACCACCATCACATGGCCATGTAGTGGCTACCAAGAAATGACCAAAGCCAGGTCCAAATGACCAAAGTGTATCCATCCTGTCCCTGGATACACAAAAACCCTGTTGTCCTGATGGGAGACTAAGATGCTACACTTGGTCAAATCAAGAACACAGAAAGTTCTCAGACTTGACCTCTAACTAGGTCAGTGATGGTTCCACACTTGTCAGACAGAACTTAGATTAAAATGTGACTTTTCTTTTTGCATGCCACTCCACAATAAAGAAGTAGCTAGACTGGAGATGGTTCAGAGAAAGTCCATGTAACTGAACTATGTCCTGTGTGATTGGTGGAATACAGAGGGTCATTTTTCAAACATGGGAAAGGCTGTCACGTGTCGGAATTAGATTTTGTGCTGTGTGACCCCAAGAGGTAAAAGGGTGATCCACAGATGAAAATAATGGGAAGAAATCGCAGTACCGCAACTCAATAGAATAACTTACCAAAGACAGCACAGGGTCAGCCAGCCTGGGAGAAAGCGAGATCTCTACTGTGAAAATCAAGACACTTGACACAGATCCTGCCACGGAGATGGAGGATCAGAGAAGTGATTTTCCAGGTAATATTTAACTTCTCCTCCAAACATGAGAGCCTGTGAAAAAGTACAGGAAACGACTAGAGAAAATCTTCAAAGGCACTCACCAGGCAGTGACACAAATAGGAAGTGGTGGTCTTGTTTGCACTATTTCTCTGAATTTAAGCCATGGACCCCACTTCCAACCAGCAGTGAGGCTGACTCAGTGCAACCTCCTTAGCCCCAGATATCCTCCTTATGCATCTGAGTAACAAAATGGGAGGGAGGCTGGAGAACAAGTCACAAATCTGCATAATCCACTTATCCAGATTTGTGGCTTGAAATCTTGAAAATATCATCCAGAAATAAAGAATGGAGCAAAATAAAACCAACATAGAAAACCTGCTTTGGTTATGACATGTACAAAACATCCACTGAAACAGGCCAAACCTTTCTTGTTTCAAACCCAGCTTCACAAAGTTATTAACTAAATAAATACGAAGGTATGAGTGTGGACAAAGAATCCCAATGTGAGCCTCATGGAAGGTTGTGCCGTAACACAAGGCAGGGGCTCCATGAATATCTGTGGTGGGGGGCATGAACTGTGTGGCTGCAATCAGAGAGGCCTCCCATCTGAGAGCCAGGGACAGAATGAAATCTGAGATCTGGGGAACAAGAGATGATACAGCCTACTAACGGTGAATTTGGTAATTATAACAAATCTTTACCTATGCAGAAACCAAAAGCTGTGGCAACTGATCTTTCACAGACTAGCGGCATTAAAACCCAGAGCTAAGCAAAGCCACAGACTGGTTTTGGACGTGTGAGTGGTATCTCTTGATCGCTATCCTGGACAGTTCAACAGACCATAAAAAAAAAAGATGTCTACTATACACTGGGGACTGTTGGGGGAAATGGGGGAGGGACAGCGGGGGGGGCTGGGGGGGATAGCCTGGGGATGAATACCAAGTGTGGGTGAGGGGGAGGAAGGCAGCAAAACACACTGCCATGTGTGTACCTATGCAACTATCTTGCACGTTCTGCACATGTACCCCAAAACCTATAATGCAATAAAAATTTAAAAAAAAAAAAAAAACAAAAAAAAAAACTAAAAAAAAAAAAAAAAAAAAAAAAAAAAAAAAAAAGATGTCAAATAAACATCATGAAACAAATGACTTCACCTCCTCATTAAAATGTTTCATCATATAAACTGAAGTACTATTACAGATGAAGTTTCTTCAAAAACAATATAAAATACTTTCAAAATATTTAAATTCAAATGCTTAAAATGCATCATAAGAAAAAACACTGGATATAACGGTGCACGCCTATAATTCCAGCACTTTGGGAGGCTGAGGCAGGTGGATCACTTGAATTCAGAAGTTTGAGACCAGCCTGGGAAACATGGTAAAACCCTGTCTCTACCAAAAATATAAATAATTAGCTGAGTGTGGTAGGTATTTGCCTGTTATCCCAGCTAATTGGGAGGCTTAGGTAGGAGGATCATTTCAGCCCAGGAGATGGAGGTTGCAATGAGCCAAGATCGCACCTCTGCACTCCAGCCTGGGTGACAGAATGAGACCCCATCTCAAAAAAAAAAAAAGAAGAGAAAGGATTTGTGCTCTTTAGCATCTTAATACTCCAAACATTGACTTAAATCACATTAAAATGAAGCACGAGGGAGAAAAGGGTTAAAACAGATTTAGCATACAATGTCAAATATGGTTCCTGTGCCAAAGTGCTTATTTTAAAGGCAGGCACTATATGCATTTTATCTCCTGGACTTAATTTGTGTTTTGCTATGCTCAACAATTTTAATGCCAAGAGGAAGAAACTAAGTGAGAAAGGGAGTGTGCTGGCCTGAACCTAGAGAGTTGATCTAATTGAACTGAAAAACTTAAAACCCTTCTCCATCTGTTCAGTACACCTGCTGATGGAGCACTAGCCCAGGTAGGGAGGAAATCCATCAGAGACCAGTTATAAATAGATTTTATTTCATCTGCTGAGAGCTTGGCAGCCGAGGTGGGAGGGAGGTGAAAGGAGTGGAGAGACAGAGAACTTAAAAAAAAAAAAAAAAAAAAGCAACTCCCAACAACTCATTTGACAACCAACCACCAGTCATTAATTTGTTTAAAACGTGCCAGGCATTTCTGATAAGCACTGGAGACTTGCAAAGATCCATCACACCCTCTCGTGAGGATCATCCAGAATCTGATGGAAAACGTTCTCGCCAATCACTCACAGGACAGAGTTTCTATGTGCAAACTTCCTCGTGGCGTTTATGACATGTATCAAGAGTAAAGAGGGCACAAATAACATGATAGTGCCTTAACTTTCTAAGAATGGGGTTGATGGAAACTCTAAATGTACCAAATGTAAATCAGAAAAAAAAAAAAAGTATTTGTGAAGAAGAGAAACCAGCAATTCTAATCCACAGACTATCACAAGGACTTTAACTGGCAGGTGGCATTCAGGTTCTTCCTTCTAGGTACAAGTCAGTGGGAATCACTCCTCTTCACATCCCATCCACTGCTAGGGTGGCACACCCCACCCCACCGCCTAGCAGGGGCTCAATAAACGGGAGTTAATGTGAATGAATCAATAGCCAGGGAAATCATGAAAGGATTTTGCCCTGCGAGTGAAATGGAACCAATGGGTATCTCAAGACAGGCCTGATGTGAATGTTTGCAACAGAGACTTAAGAACAAATGTCAAAGATTTTATATCCAAATAGGACCACTGAGAATGGAAGGGTAGAGGAGAAAAGAATGTGTATGTCTCTCACTTGCAGAAGTCTGGGCTTAGGGAGGCCTTCCTGATACCCTTTAGGAACATTACGGATATTATTGAGAAGACAATGACCCCTATATTCTGTCACCACCAAGGACAACAAGAGAATTGGAAGTGATTGGTGGCAAGGGACAGCTGGGTTAAATATGAGGAAGAATTTCCTGACAGCAAAGTTTATTAAACACTGAAAAGGCAAACTAAAGGAGATTAGGGATGCTCTCTCCGGAAGTCTTTAAAAAACTAGAATCGCTTAGCAACTATCCGGGGGTAATTTAGGTACACTTCTGTCCGCTCTTCTGGCCCTTTTCAGTGATCTAATTCATCCCCTGGCCCAGACAAGACACACTCACCACGGTAAACTGCTGCCATACTTTGTTCCATAATGAGCTCTCAGAAGGAGAATAAGCATTAAGAAAATGGCAAAAGCTCTCTTGGAAGTAAAACTCATTTTTCTTTATTTAAACAGCTTGTTGGGTTTTTGTGGTTTTCTTTTGCCTCTTTTTCTTTTTTTTTTAAACGCTTACATCCAGAAATAGCTAAACAAAACTCATCTACACTGACCTGTTATTGCAAAGCATTAGGAGGAATCCAGGTGGAAGATGAAGTGGGAATGTTCCGAGTCAAGAGATGCACAGAATGCCTCATCATGTACCTCTTCGTTAGGCACTGAGTACCATGGGGTCTGCTGCCCAGAGATTGTAGTGTCTGCTTCTCGGGAGGTCAAAAAAGGAGATTCTCATCAGTTTGGTTACAAGGAGGCAAACTAAATGACCTCTAAGACACTAAAACTCTAGAGTGTTTATTGTTGAGAGCTCTATACTGTGTTAAATTAAAAAAAAATACTCATGAAAATCTCATATCCTGAAAGATCCAGGTTCTCTAGAATGTGTGAATTTGATTCTCCCTCTGAGTTGCAGAGGGACAGGAGGCTGAGGAAAAGCAGGATCCTTTCTCCTGTCCTAAGATTAGTCACTGCACTTGCCATATTTACAGGTCTGTGTCTTTTACCACTGTACCATCAACTGGGTGACGGCAGGGGTTGCCTGTGTTCTATCCACCATATGGCCTCATCACTCAGCCCAGAGGGACTCAGAGACTGAATGAATAATGAACTGATTGCTGCATGGATGGATGGATGGATGGATGGATGAGTAGATGGGTGGATGGAGGGGTGGGTAGGTGAATGGATGGATGGATGGATGGATGGTGGGTGGATGGACAGATGGGGTGGGTGGGTGGATTAATGAATGGGGTAGGTAGGTGGATGGCTGAATAGATGGGGTGGGTGGTGGATGGATGAGGTGGGTGAATGGATGGATGTTGTGGGTGGGCAGGTTAGAGGCTGCATGGGTGAATGCAGGGGGTGGGGGCGTGGGTGGCTGGCTGGTGGACAGAAGGACTGACCTAAGGACACAATCCCAAGGTATATGGAATAGCAAGTAGCAACTTGCCATTCTCCTGGTGGCCCCATCACAGAGTGAACACATGTGAAATCATGGGAAGCACAACAAATCTGGAAGCGGAGGACTTGATCTGAGCCCCAGCAATGCTACTAACAAGGCCAGGCACTCCACTTCTCTGGGCCTCTATTTCCTCACCTGAAACATGTGGTGTGTCTGCCAGTCTCTCTTACAGAGTTGCACTGACTTAAACAACAGAGAAAACAGTTTGTAATTAAACAAACAAGTCATTATTTTCACACACTCTTTAAAAGTTTTCCTTAAAACTTTTACACAGTGGAGGAATGGTGCAGAGATGGTGACTGGAGCCAAATGCTGATTCCAGGGAAGAATTCAGTAACAATCTCCTTCAGTAAGGAGAAACAAAAAAATATCAAAACTAGCCAATGAAAGGACACTTCACTGGTTCCTATATGCTGAAGGCAGGCTCACTCCCTGCAGTAAATGGCAAGCGAGTACAATAAAGCCAACTGGAATTTACTGAGCAAAGCACATGGACACTGCCCTTAAGAAAGGCAAGTCTGTGAGATCCAGGCCCCGGGGCTTGACTTCCACAGTTGGGTTTGCAAGCCCACTCTTCCATCAGCTGTTAATTTCTGCCTAGAACCTCACCTATGACTGCGGCAAACCATCAGCAGACACACAGTGGTGCCGAACGTTTGAACAACGCAGGAGGGTTCCTATAGGATTGTGAAGAGAGTATCCTCTCCCATTCCAATTTTTAAACAGATGTGTAACTACTCAAGCGGTTTCATATACATGGTGACTAGCAGGGAAAAGGGGAGGGCTGCCTGAAACACTCCACAGCCACCCTGTCCTCCTGGTTTCTGTATCTTCTGTGTGTTCTTTTGTTTTGCAAAGTGATTTGGGAGATTAGGTGGGTTTTGTTTAGGCAGGACAGCATGAGCAAAGTCGGTGAATAAGTGCTACTTGATTGCACAACAAAAGATACACAAGAAGCCTTAGCCACAACTCAATCCACTTGCCCCAACAGTGTGCATTTCTCAATTAAGTTATTTTGTTAGCAAGACTACTGGTTAGGGGAAGGAGAAAGTGCTTATTGCACCGAGATTATTCACTGTATAGAAATCACTATAATCAGATCAACAGAACATTCTTTCTAAGGGCCCTAGAACTCTTATTTGGTAAAGTTGCACGTGATTGGAATGTGCCCATATTATCAGTGTGCTGTAGAGCAGTCCCTGCAAATAACAGAGTAAAACTCCACAACTGTCTTTAATTCAATGATTGCTGCCTGGGAACTAAGAATCTGCCTGAGATTTCAAGTTGACCAAAAGTCCACATGAAAAATAAACTTTATTCTCAAGATGTTAATTAAGGAGATAAATTTCTGATGCATTCTAAGAAATCAGTCCCAATAGCCCTCTCTGCCACGATGGAAAGCATGGATTATAAGCATGGATTAACACTAAAATCTCTTTTGAAAATGAAAAATAAAAGCATTCCAATTTTTCAAATATATTCATTTCCAAAGTTGCCATAGGAAAATGAAAAAAGAAAAGATTGAGAAGGTATTTTCCATCAGCCTAACAAAGGATTAGTTAATAAAAAGGCTATAAATTAGAAAGAATAAAACAACTCCAAAGAATATGAATAGAGAATGCAGAAAAGGAAAATAAATCGCCAGTATAAAAAGATGTTCAATCTAAGTAATCAGCTATACCAATAAAAATAACAGCAAAATATTTCTTGCCCATGAGATTGACAAAAATTTTAAAGTCTGGTACTACCAACTGTTGGTGAAGACGTAGTAAGACAAGAACTTTGACACCCTAGTGCAGGAATATCATTGGGTACTGTAAACCAAAAATAAAATTCTAACCCCTCCCCCAACCATCTGAATGGAACTCTTCTCTTGGTTAAGGGCATTCCAAAGTTAACCTGAAAAACCAGTTCATGTGGCTATGATATGAAGGAGGGTAGGACATGCCTCATTATTCCTTCTCCCTTTTGGAATTCAGGAAAGCAGACCAGCATTATTATCAACATAGATCTTAAGTCTGATGAGAAACTTACAATCTATTCTCTCTGAAGCCTGCTATAAGGAGGCTTCATCTGCATGATAAAATCTTGATCTTTACAGCTCCTTATCCCAACCCAGACATTCCTTCTTATTGAGGATAATTCTTTCAACCAACTGCCAACCAAAACTTTTAAATCTACCTGTGACTTAGAAGTCGCTGCTTCAACCAGTGTACATCTTACCAAAAGGTATAAGGCCAAGCTGTATCCCAACCACCTTGGGTATATGTCAGGACCTCCTGAGGCTGTGTCACAGCTGCATCCTTAACCTTGGCAAAATAAACTTTCTAAATTGATTGAGATCTGTCTCAGATACTTTTAGGTTCACAGTACATATATTTGAGAGAATGGTGTGGCATTACTGAGTAAAGGTGAAATATTCAGAAACTGGGCCCCATTTCTAAGTCCTCTCCCAGAGATACCAAGTTGTGTAGGAGGGTCATGACAGCATGGGTAGCACAAGGCAGATCTCTAAATGCCCATCCACAGAAGAATGGCTAAGCTAAAATGAGACACTTTACAGCCTTATACCTGCATTAGCAATAGAGATAACTCTCAGAAATATCTAATTTCATTTGCAAAAGGATAGCCACAGTATAAAATATTTTATAAGTTTTTAAACATGCAAAATATATTGTTTATGGCTACATGTATATGCAATAATTCCAAAAATTTGCATGAAAATATTCTACACCAATTTTAGAAGTGGGAAAATAAGGCTTTAATTATATCCTTAATTTAAAAAAAAATATTTCAGGCAAATAAATATGGCATTTGTCACTTCTGGGTAATGGGTATATGTGTATTCAATTTTATTAAATATTTTGCTACATGTTTGAAGGTCATCCATATTTAAAAAATTTTAAAGCATTTTAAATATATACATATATAACACCATCTATTGACATGCACAGCTGAAAAGCATACAGAATTAGGTACATTATCGCTATCCATCACCCTCATATGTCTGGAGTAACTAAACTAGATAATTATCTCCCATGTTTGTGATTCCTATCAGCTAAATTGCTTTCAGGCACATTATCTCATTTAATATTCTTAACAACCCTTTGATATAGGTATTATGACAGCCACTTCACTTACAGGAAAAGTCAAACTTTAGAATTTTGGAGATTTTCCCAAGATCATTCAGTTAGTAAGTGATACAAAACCGGGATCTCACACTGTCATTGCTACAGCACACATAACCGGTAAGAACTCTGACAACATATTTTTCCAAAGTTATATGCATCATCTTTAAGATCTGTTTTACCCATCTGAAGCTACAGGTTTGAATTTGCAAATGAAATAGAATATCACTGAAAATTTTAAAGCCTCCAGTCAAATCTGTTTCTTCTGACTATTTTTAATATACCAATCTCTTCTAAAAATAAGTTGCAAAAGTCTGATAAAACCTGGCATGTTGGTAACAAAAAAATGGAAGTCTTACCCAGGTAGGGTATTGTACTCTCCTCTTAAAAGTAAATTTTCTAAATGAACAAAGTAGAAACTATAATTTCATCTCTCATACTTTTTTATTCAATGTGCTAGTGGTTAAACACATATTAATCTCTGGGTAGCCAGTGATTAAAGAAGGTTCAGTCCCTAATTTGAGAATGTGACTATCATTAAACAAGTTATCAAACATAAGTAGCTAAACAACATAAGCTCAATTTAAGGAATACACAGCTCAGACACTGTCCAGGTTACTGCGCCAAGTACAAAACTAACAATAAAATCACAATATTGACTACGGGTAGCCTGAATTTCACCCCCACTCAGCAATAATAAGGTACCCTTCTACTCCCCCACCTCACAGAAATGAGAGAGTGCCTCCTTTGCCCTGCTAGCACAGTGTCAGAGAAGGTTTGATAACACAGAAGGCTTAAATAAAATCTAGTCTCATAATACCTAACATGCATGGATATAATCAAAAATCATTTATCATACCAAGAACCAAGAAAATCTCAATTTAAATGAGAAAAGACAGTCAAGAGAAGGATCTGAAAGTAGTCATTATAAAAATGTTTCAACAAGCAATTACAAATGGGCAGGAAACAAATTTTAAAAACAGAAAGTCTCAGTCAAGACATAGCAGATAAAATAGAATAACTGAAATTAAAACTCACCAGGTGCGCTAAACAACAGAATGGCAATGACAGAGGAAAGAATCTCTGAATCTGAAGGTAAGAACAACAGAAATTACCCAATCTGAACAGTAAAGAGAAAACAGACTTAAAAAATAATCAGTATCAAGCACTGGGAGAACTGTAACAAAGGTTTAACATTCACATCCTCCAAGTCTTGGAAGGAAAGGAGAAAGAGGGCATACCTAGGAAAGTGCTCAAAGAAATAATTCCTGAAAACTTCCCAATTTACAAAAGACATAAACATACATATTCAAAAAGATGAATGATCCCCAAGCAGGATAAACCCAGAGAAATCCACAAAAAGGTACAACATAATCACGTTCCTTGAAAACTAAGGACAGGGAAAGATTCTGAAAGTAGTGAAAAAAAGGACATCTTAGCTAAAGGGCAAAACAATTCAAATGACAGCAGATTTCTCACCAGAAACGACAACGGCAAAGGAAGAGGGTACAACTGAAGTTACCCTGAAAAAAAGGAACTGTCAACCCAGAATTCCACTTCTGAAGATATGCCCAAAAAGAGCTGGAAATAGGAAAACAGAAGCTCAAAGAGATATCTGTACACTCATGTTCATAACACCATCATTCACAATAGGCAAAAGGTGGAAGCAACCCAAGTGTCCATTGGCAGATGAAGAGAGAAAGAAAATGTGGTCTGTCCATACAATGGAGTATTATTCAGCCTTACAAAGGAAGGAAATTCTGACACATGCTAAAACACATATGAATCCTGAGGACATTACACTAAGTGAAAGAAGCCAGTCACAAAAGGACAAATACTATATGATTCCACTTATATGAGGCACCTGAACTAGTCAAATTCAGAGATAGCAAACAGAATCATGGCCGCCATGATCCTGTTCCAGGGCTGGGGGAAGGGAGGAATAGGGAGTTACTGTTAACAGGTACAGAGTTTTGGTTTTGGAAGATTAAAAGATTTTTGTGGCTAGATGACAGTAATGGTAGCATAACAATGTGAATGTACCTGATACCACTTAAAAATGGTTAAGATGGTAAAATATATGTTATGCATATTTTATCACAATTTTTAAAAATTAAAGATCTATCACTGATTATTTACTACATACCAGACACTATGCTAAGAGCTTTGCATGTATTTCCTTATTTCTCCTCCCAAAATCGTTTGAGGGAAACACCATGATCCCTGTTCTACAGATGAAGAAACTTGGTTTACATAAGTTGGCCAAAGTCCCACAACTAAATTGAGTCGAAATTCAAACTCAGGTTGGGGATATGCTGAGGCACATTTTCTCTAACCCATGATGGTAAAGGACTGTTTGTTTCAAAGGCAGCTTTCCCATAAATACAGCTAAGGTGAAACGCTTCTGGGTCTTTGAGAACAATTTGATATTTTCAGATAAGGTACAATAACTTAGAAGGGCTAATGGGAAAAGAGATATAAATGACATTGATAAACAAGGATAAAAGAATGGCATCATTCCAGAGGTACTAATCCTTCAATATTTTACACAAAACCTCCAGATCCACACATAAGGGATATTCTAATTGTATAGGACTGAGAGATTCCGAAATGTAAGAGGAGAAAATGCCCATCTCCTCTATATGATAACATGGAATACAGAACACACACAGGTAACTTTCTTCACTTTCTGCTTACTTTTATTTAGAGAAACAAAATAACCTGATCACAGCTCATGGCCAAACTTTTAAGTCAAGCCTTGCAGAGTTGTTGCTATTATTCAAAACCTGTTGAGTTTCAGAATAAACTCCTAACTCCAGTACTCTCAGAACCTTTTCTTTCACTTGATCTAAATTTCTACTTACTCATCCTTCCCTATTTCACCATGTTCTCTAAGAACACTTCTGATCACATCTCCTGTCCCCCTAGACTCCAAGGTCAGATACTGGAACATTGCCCTCCCTGGCCACAGACCTTTGACTTTCTCCAAGACCTGCTATTCCAAGTCTGTATGCACCCCAGGACCTCCTGGGGTGGCCCATACAAGCCCAGTGGGGACTTGGTACCTTCCTGCAGCAGATCAAAGCACAGGGCTTGGGCAGCCAAGTGGGGGCTAAATTCCAGCCCCTCACTGCCTTGGACACAAACTGTACACAATGATCCTGACTCTGCCTCTCCCTCTCCTGGGCCTCAAAACATCCCTTGAGACAGACCCAGAAAAACGTTGTTCAACATGAACTGGCCTCAGCAACCCATTTACATCCCCCCATGCAGCCCCCCCCGCAATAACACTTTATGCCTTCTCGACACCTGTGGTTGCTGATATTACAGTCTAACCCAGGACCCCATGTCCACCCTCACTCCCTCAGGGTCCCCTTGCACTGCAGCTACAACAGGACTGAAGATGCTTGCTGGGTGTCACCCTCAGCTCTGCACAACTGCCCTTACCACCTTCTCTGTCTCAATCCCTCTGCCTTTGTCCTGCCCTCAAAAGAAAACTCTAAACCCACTGGACACTCCACTGGCCTGCTTCATGCTCAGGCCACACCACCAAGTCCTAAGGTACAGTATGGGATCATTTGGGAAAATGAGGGCAGGGGGAATACAAGACAACAGAGGGCTGGCCAAAGAGAACAGATGCCCAAGGCCACCCCATGCCAGGCAGGTCGCCAATGGCCACCTCAACAGAGCCTAACATGGTCACAAATAATGTGGCCCTCTGCTCCACCCCTTTAAACCCATAACCAGCAACAGAAAAACAAGATAAAGCACAGTACTTTTTGCTTTTCATCCACGAGGGAAAAAACTCTTAGTCACATACGACTCAAGAAGATAATACTCTGGGGTTCACCATTCGGTTTATTTCTTCCATAAATACTTATTAAGTGCCATTGTGTACCAGTCCCTGTGCCCAGCATGGCTACCTGGATTACAGGGAATAACAGGCGAAGGTATTTAGTAACCTGAAAAGATAGCTACATTCATCAGTTATTACTCTCCTCTCCTCCACCCAACTACCCAACTACATGAGGAATTCCTATGGGCAGCGATTCTATCTTTTGCCTGGCACAGAGCAAGTCCTCTAGGAGTATCTGCTGAACGACCTCAGCAGTGTTTACCCGCAGCTGAGACACTTCTCATCTCCATTCCATGGGCCACCCGCTCTGCCTCACACCTGGGGCCACCAAAGCAGCCTACAAGCACAACTCCTCAAATCACATGACTTCCATCTACTTTTGAAAGATGAACCTATGCCTTATTTTTATATCAGAGAACAACCGCATGGAATAAAGTTAAAGCCACTGAGTTAAATGTGGGTTCATTCTCTCTCTCTCTCTCTCACACACACACACACACACACACACACACACACACACACACACAGACGCGTGCGTGCGCCACTAGAATACAGAAAGTGAACTGATGGGTCCATTTAAAATATACCGCCCCCTAGCAAACCTTCTTTCAAAGGGCCATGCTGGCTTCAGGATGTGGGATGGGCCTCCTCTTTCTCCTGTCTCACAACGGAAAACAAAGGAAAGGAAAAAATCCCACATAAATGGGCCACTGTTGTTTACGCTGCAGCCACATCTTCGAAGGTTCAATTACACCTGCTTTGACATATTTAAGATCTAGCACGTGAGCAGGGGCTCAATCTTCGTTTCTTCCTCCTTGAATTTGAATTGCTTATTTTACATGTCAGAAGACCTGAACAACTCCAGTTTTGGGGCTAATAAAATGGAACAACCAAAACGGTCATAAAACAAGATTCTTACAGCTACATGTACTACAACTAATCTCCTGATATTTTATAATCATGTTCTTTAATATGCGTATTGTGCAAGAAAAGTGAACATACTTTATCTGCTGAAATAAATCTCATTGTAGTACTGCCTTTTTCTATGCAGGCTTTTGGACTTTATTTTAAATCTATTCCTTCTTCCATCCCCATTACCCAAAATAACTTTATCAATAAAATATTAGCATATTTAAGTGAGTGCTCGATAAACATTTGTTGAATAAATGAATAAATGAGTGAGTAATTATAAAATACTGGACTAACACTCCCTGAGAAGTTTGCATTAATTTGTAGAATAATGTGCTTGTATGTTCAGGTACATACATCAAAATGGAATTTAATAATAGGCATCAAATAGCAGTTAAATATTAATGCATTTTTGCCTTAATAATTCTACTTCAAAATATTATACAATTCAAATGACAATAAATATGTGCTAAGATAGAGTTCATTTACAATCAAACCACTAGTATTTATACACTTTAAAATAAGATTTGAAATATTAATATGGAAATAGTTAATAACCTAAATGTCAACGTGTTTGTAGTACAAAAGGTCTAAAAGGACAGAAGCATGCATTATGTTACAACTAAATTCATTTTTAAAAAAATGCAATCAACGCAACTTGTTAATCACATTTTTTAAAAAAAAGCTTGTACAAAGACACGTCTATTATACCCGGTTTACAAGGAACATCTTCATAGGAGATTTTTTTTTTAATATTTTAAGCTATGTAATGAGTAGGCCAGAGAGAATCTATTGGTAAGAAACTTTAGTGACTATAACAGCTAATATTTATCAGATTTTAAATTTAACACACACTATAAAATGTAGGATTACCAGCATCGAAAAATTTAATAGTTCTAATGTATATTCTGACGTATTTGTCTTTTAATTCACCTACTTTTGATCATACTGTTAGAAAATAATTGGACATGAAATAGTTTGGATGTAAGTTTGTTCTGAGTTCGCTGCAAACAAGAAATCAGCTAGCAGAAACTATTTTGACTTCAGGAAATAAATGGCCTTAAATAAATTAAATAAGTTATATATTTAGCAAACTTAAATGGCAATAAGGTATGTTAAATGTTTAAGAAGCAAATTGAAGTAAATATAAATCGGCAATAAGACGGTCAGTATTAAAATGAAGCTCAAATTAAACTTATTTGCTGAACTTTCTTTTTGTTCATATATTGTTGTTTTTAGTAGAGGCATGAATGATCCTGTAATCAATTCAAAAAGGAAGACTGTAGTCAGGCAAACATTCCCTTCCCGTGCCTATCAGCATGTCTTTCATGTCTTGGCGTCCATTTTAGGAGTATCAGCGAGGTAGTGTATAAAGGAGCTTATTAAACAAAGGTTGTCATTTTGGCAACACACATAAACGTTTAGTGATTCCATTTTACTGAAAATCAAAATGTTGATTAATTAAAAAGTTGAAGAACATACTTAAGCTTAACTGTTCAAACACCTCTGTTAGATTTCATATATTTTTCAATCATATTTGTATATTAAATGCCATTTTCAAGTTGCTGATTTGTCACTATAATTTTATAAAAAACCATCTGAAACAATTGATCATTTAAGGTGCGCAGTAATAGAAAGCTATAGACAGGTTTTTATTGTTGAAGGATTAACAAATCAATGATTATATACTCAAAACAAAAGCACAGATCCAGGGGCAGTCTTTTATACTGCCCAAAATGATGAGTACTTATGTGAATATATACAGTTTTCCTGTATTCTTTCAGCATATAAAATAAAAAGAAAATATATGATTATAGGAAGTCATAACCTAATCCCTACAACTCAAATTCTCTTTAAAAACAGAATACTTACAACGAGGGTGGTCCACAGAAACACATGCCTTACAGTTAACCTCTCCTACAATAACGCTGATTTTTAAGAAGAGAACTATCACAATCCAACCATAACCAGGCCTAATAGGAAGGATTTATTGCTCAGAAATTAGATATAAAGTATCTATCTAAGTAAAACACCAGGTAGTATTAAAAAGAAAATCGATAAACTTTCTAGATTTTCCTTTCACTTAAAACATTTGAAATAACCAGGATATAGTAATCGTTTGATTATAAAATCTCATCAACTGAAAATAAGGAATTTTTCTCCAAGTATTGCAAACATAGCTCACCACTTCTTCCCAAAAAGATTTAAATTTCTATTCTCTACCATTCCCAGCCATTTCTGCCAACATCATAAAAATCACCTTTCATCATTTCCTTCTCACAATGAGAATTCACTAATCGCATACATCTCTTAGACATAGACACCTCCCCACCCACCTCCCAAAAATGGTTCAGAGCAAAGACACACAAAAAAAATAATGACCAAGCTCACATTTCTTGTTTGCCCTTCAAGCGAAGTCTGGTGTCTTCAGCTTGCCTTTCTGGTCTTCAGTGTTGTCACTAATTGCTGGGGGATGTAGTTTAGGACAGCATGAAGCAGCAGAAATAAAAGCTGTTGCTTTAAGAAAACGTTTTCTTAAACACATGGATAAAACAACTTTTACTCTGACTTCCTGGCTGGGTTGCATAAAATCTTAGAAAGTCTCCTTGAAAAGTTAATGTCTACAAATGTCTAAAAATAAAATAAAATCTAAAAACTTACGTTCTGAACACACTCCGAAGGATGTCTTTCTGATTTGATTTGAAAGCAGGTTTGTATTGATGAACAAACTTTATTTTGTAGAAAATTAATATTCTCTCTAATTAGAAATTTGCCTTGCCATCTTCTATATTAATCCTGTCTCTCATGGTATAATCATACATGCAAAAAATCAAATATAGTATTTCCCAAATGCATGGACACTGTGGAAGCTTCGTTTTGAAAAAGGCTTTTATTTCCCTTAATACTGGTGACTAAACGTCATTGTATGTACCAACACTTTCAAATAGCCCAAGAGACTTAAAAAGCCTTCTAAGTTTGAAAACCAAAAAGTTCTGAGTTTTTCTGTACCCCAGGACGGTTTTCTTTCCTGAAGCTCAAGCCGAGAAAGCAGACAAAAGAAGCTGATTTGACTGAGCTGTGCCAAGTCTTGCCTTTTTTTCTTTCCTCAGCTCTCCCTCTGCCTCTCTCTCTCCCTCTTTCTCTCTCTCACTCTTTTGCTCCCAGTATGGCAACCTTCCGAGCAGTCTTGGCGGAGGTCCAGGCTGTGCCAGTCTGTCTGAATTCTTGTCTCCAAAAGATGTCCTTTGCGGATCAATTAATACATTTGAAAACAGGAAACCGTGGTACGATACCCAGATCCTGGCACCAACAGCATCGACTTCTGCCAAATCACCTTACAGATTTCATGGTATCCTACCTTTCATAATCATTACTAACATGTTCTCAGAGCAATAATGGAGTACTAGAAGCCATTCACTGCTCAGCATAAGGAATCTGTTCCCTAGAAATGTCCATATGCGACATATGCACAACCTGCAATAAATCAAATTTCTCCTGTGAGAAGAGATGTATGTAACTTTAATAAGCACCACACACTGTATTTCTTTTTATAAGACTTGCTTTTCCTTGTCCTGCTGCAAAGACTCATGGGAGAATAGAAACGGAGGCATGCAGATTAAAATTAAAACTGTATGCCCAAAAATGTCATGCTTTATCCCTATAGAGAATGAATATGTTTTTGATTGATCTGTAACTTTATTTTTAAGGAGGCTCTAATACAAACTGTACCTATTCAAAATTTTACTAGGGATGTAGGGAGGAGAAGAGTTCTTTTGAAAAAAGAAATATCAATAAAAAGGAAAATAAAACATCTAGGGTACATTTACTAAGAATAAGTATCTTTTCATATTTTGACACCTCAAGGTCCAATATTGTTTACTAAATTCATATTAATACAATAAGCCTAAACAAGTACTGTTTGTTTTTATTTTTAGTATAAACACCTTTTGAAGCAAAATAGCCAATCTGTACTTCACACACTTACCTGGTTTAAGAAATCATTTTTACCTATGATGCTTGAACATAGAAAATAGCCACACTCTAGAATCACCATTGTTTCATAGAAAGAACCAAGAATAGTGACTTCTAGTCCTTGGTTATGTCACTTTCTAATTTAGATAACTTGAGGTCTCAAATTGCTAATCTATCTAATCCTCAGTTTGCTCATCTACCAAATACAAAAATCAGTGACTTCCTACTCTCTCTGTGCTCCCAAACTATTATGTTTATGCACATAGTATACCTTCAACCTAATTGCAAGGTAATTAGTTAAGTATATGTGCTCTGCCAACCATATGTGTCATCCTCACAGTAGAATCATATGTCACTACTTATCTAAGAAAACTGAAAATCTTGCATACAGCCTTCCATATACAGGTGTTCAACAAATTTATTAGGTAAGTAAGTTATGAGAAAGGATCATATGAATAGCACTCTGAAGTTCTATTAATACGACAATGAAAAACATAACTACATATTACTAAACATAAAGTTGATAGATCAAAGAAATGCTACAGAGATATCATAAGGGTTGAATTAAACCACTGACAAAAGTGTCCCATGCTGTCCTTTCAAATAGGAATCTTAAAATTTGAACAGAATAACAGTGAATTTATAAATTGAAATCAATAACCAGTTTATAGCCAAAGGCTAAAGAGAATCTTGAAAGCAGCATGAGAGAAGTGACTCATCATGTGCAAGGAATCCTCAATAAGATAAACAGCTGATTTCTCACTGAAAACCATGGAGACCACAAAGCAGTGGGATAACATAGTCAAAGAGCTGAAAGGAAAATAACTGTCAACCAAGAATTCTATGTCAGCAAAACAATTCTTTGAAAATGAAAGAGACACTAAGACATTCCAGATAGACACAGGGTTCATCAGTAGCACACCTGCTCTACAAGAAATAATAAAGGGGCCAGGTGCGGTGGCTCAAGCCTGTAATCCCAGCACTTTGGGAGGCCGAGGTGGGTGGATCACGAGGTCAACAGATCGAGACCATCCTGGTCAACGTGGTGAAACCCGGTCTCTACTAAAAATTCAAAAAATTAGCTGGGCACGGTGGCACGTGCCTGTAATCCCAGCTACTCAGGAGGCTGAGGCAGGAGAATTGCCTGAACCCAGGAGGCGGAGGTTGCGGTGAGCCGAGATGGCGCCATTGCACTCCAGCCTGGGTAAGAAGAGCGAAACTCTGTCTCAAAAAAAAAAAAAAGAAAGAAATAATAAAGAAACTTTCCCACCAAGCTGAAATGAAAAGGCACTAAATCAAAGCAATGTGAAGAAATATATAGGAGTAGGTATAAAAGTACTGTGGAAGTGAATATTTTACAAATAGTATAAGTGTATTTTAAAATATGTAATATAGTTTAAATTTTTTATTATTAAACATTTCTAAAATATTTTAAATGGGATAAATGTACTCTTTTTTCTACCTGATTTAAATGACAAAAGCATAAAACAAAGATACATAGAATATAGCCAAATAGCATAAATAAATCCTACCTCATCAGTAATTATATTAAACTTAAATGAATTAAACACTCCAATTAAAAGACATCAATTGGCAGAATGGATTAACATTTAAAAACATAATTCAACCATGTGCTGTCTACGAAAGACACACTTTAAACCCAAAAACACAAGTTGAAAGTAAAATGATTGAAAACATATATACAATGCAAACAGAAACCAAAGGAGAGGTGGAATGGTTATACTAATAGGCAAAACAGACTTGAAGACAACACGTTACTAGAGATAAAAAAGGGCATTTTATAATAACAGGGTTAATTCGTCAAGAAGAGACAACCAATATAAACATATATAAGAATAGAGCCCCAAAATACACAAAGCAAAAACTAAAATAATTGAAGGGAGAAACAGGTAATTCAACAATAATAGTTGGAGACTTTAATATCTTTCATTCCACAACTGCTAGAACAACTAGACAAAAGATCAGCAAGGAAATAGAAGACTTGACCAACAACACTATAGGTCAACTAGTCCCAACAGACATCTACTGAACAGTCTACCCAACAACAGCAGAATGTACATTATTCTCAAGGACACATGCAACATCCCCCAGCAGACAGTATGTTAGGCTATAAAACAAACCTCAATCAATCTAAAATGATTAAGTCAAAGTGTGTTTTCCAACCATAATGGAATAGAAGTAGAATTCAATACAGGAAAAAAAAAGGAAAATATCACAAATATATGGAAATTAAACAATACACCTAAATAACTAATGAAGAAATAGTAGACTAGAGTAGAAATAAATGAATTAGAGAAAAGGAAAACAAATAAAGAAAATCAGGACAGACACTGCAAGAATACTACAGACACTTTAAAACCTCACACCTGTTAGAATGCTATTATGAAAAAGATCAACAAAAAAAAGTCTTGGCAAGAATGTGGAGAAAAGGGAACCATTCTATACCACTGACAGGAATATGAATTAATACAGCCATTATGGAAAACAGTATGGAGGTTCCTCGAAAATTAAAAATACAACTACCAGCCAGGCACAGAGACTCAGGCCTTTAATCCCAGAACTTTGGGAGGCCAAGGTTGGCAATTGTCTGAGGTCAGGGGTTCGAGACCAGCCTAACCAAAATGCAAAACCCTGTCTCTACTAAAAATACAAAAAATTAGCCAGGCATGGTGGTGTGTGCCTTTAATCCCAGCTACTTGGGAGGCTGAGGCAGCAGAATCGCTTGAATCCAGGAGGTAGAGGATGCAGTAAGCCGAGATCATGCCGTTGCACTCCAGTCTGGGTGATGAGCAAAACCGCATTCAGAAAAAAAAATGCAACTACCATATGATTCAGCAATCTCACTTCTGAGTATATACCCAAAGAAAATGAAATCAGTATACTGAAGACATATCTGTACTCCCATGTTCACTGCAGCATTATTCATAATCACCAAGACATGAAATCAGCCTAAGTGTCCATCAACAGATAAATGAATAAAGAAAATATATATGGTATATGGAATACTATTTTGGCCTTTAAAAATAAAATTCTGCAATATGTGACATGACAAAAAATAGTATGTGAGACAATGCATATAATTAGCTTGGTTTAGCTATTCTACAATGTATACATATTTCAAAATATCATATTGCACACCATATTTTCTCCATTTTTAAAAATAATGAACTTAAGTAAAAATTTAAAACACTACAGACCAATATCCCTTATGAATATAGATACAAAAATTCTGAACAAAATACTAGCAAACTGAACACAGTAACATACAAAAAGGATAAGCCATGAACATGTGCAATTTATCCCAGTAATACAAGACCAGTTCAACATATAAAATGCAATCAACATAAAATACTGTATTAAAAGAACAATGTACAGAACCCACATCATCTATACAAACACAGAGAAGCATTGATAAAAAATGCACACACAAATGCCCATAGGAGCACTGTTCATAATAACCCAAAATGAAAATAATCCCCATGTTCACCAGCTGATGAATAGATACAATGTTGTCTGGCCATACACTGGAATATTACTCAGCAATGCAAAGGAATGAACCACCGACATGCACTACAGCATGGATGGGTCTTTGAAAAACATTATGCTAAATGAAAAAGCCGGACACAAAAGTCTGCATATAGTATGATTCTATATATATGAAAGATTCAGAAGAAGCTAATCCATAGACACAGAACATAGCTTACTGGTTGCCAGGACCTGGGCAGAGGGAAGAGCAGGAAGTGACTGCCAATGAGTATGGGGTTCCTTTTCGGAATAAACTAAACATTTTCATGGTTTAATGGTGACGTCCGCATGACAAAGTGAACGTGCGAAAAACCACTAGATTGTACAGAATGACAAATTTCATGGGATGTGAATTGTATCAGCTTTTTTTTTTGAGACGGAGTTTCACTCTTGTTACCCAGGCTGGAGTGCAATGGCGCCATCTCGGCTCACCGCAACCTCTGCCTTCTGGGTTCAGGCAATTCTCCTGCCTCAGCCTCCCGAGTAGCTGGGATTACAGGCACGCACCACCATGGCCAGCTAATTTTCTGTATTTTTAGTAGAGACTGGGTTTCACCATGTTGACCAGGAAGGTCTCGATCTGTTGACCTCGTGATCCACCCACCTCGGCCTCCCAAAGTGCTGGGATTACAGGCTTGAGCCACTGCGCCCGGCCTATATCAGCTTTTTTTTTTAAGTTGCAGCACATCTCTCCAGTATTTATGGTTGTTACAACCCAAGGTAAACTCACAAGAATCCTTTATAGCTTCTTACATAGAAGCTATACTATACATTAGCTAAACCCTTATTCACCTGAATCTGCTTCAGGAATCTGCCCAGCTAATTCTAGTGCCTGACTCTGTTTTAACTTCCGGGTTCCGAACTAGTCAACTCCAGCATCCCTGGTTCCAGCCAAACACTGCTCCATTCTGCCAGCTCTCTTGGTTTGGCACTCACAGAGCTTCTGCTCTCCTGGACTGCTAGGCCCTCCTGGAGGTGCCCAGTCATTTTTGTCTTCCAACTCTCTCTGCCAGGCCCCAGGGAATTCAAAATTTTAACAGCTAGGCCCCTCTGAATGTTAAGTCTCTGCCTCTGCTTCCCAGGACTCACTTTGCTCTCCTGGTGCACTACGAATCACAGAAAGCACACAGAGCCCTTTTCAGTACTAACCCAAGATCTGACTCATCCCTTTCATGCCGCTGTGGTTTGGATATGGTTTGCTTGTCCCCATCAAGTTTTATGTTGAAATTTGATACCCAGTGTGATGGTGTTGGGAGGTGGGGCCTAGTGGGAGGTGTTTGGGTCATGGGGGCGTATGCCACATAAGTGTCTTGGTGCCATTCTCAAGGGATCAAGTGAGTTCTCACTCTCATGAAACTGATCTAGGGGAATTGATGAGTTCCTGGAGAGTAGGCTGTTATAAATCCAGGATGCCCCTTGGCTTTGGTCCTTCCTCGCAGGTGCTCGCTTTTCTTTTATGCAGCATAAAGGCCCTCACCAAAGGCCAGCAGATGCTACTGCCATATTTCTTATACAGTCTGCAGAACTGTGAATGAAAAAAGACTTCTTTCCTGTATATATTATCCAGCCTCAAGTATTCCTTTATAGCAGCACAAAATGGACTAAGACAAATACCTACGTCTCTTCTACCTGTTGTGGTTTCCCCTCCTAGCCATGTGTTTAGACAGGAGGCTGCTCTCTATCTATACCCATATCAGACACTGATCATGGGAATGTGCAATGGCAAATTCACAAATATGGGGCATTTTCCCTACAATTTGTACTCTTTACCTGATTTACTGGTGGCCTCCAGATCTTTAGATTCAGGCTCAAAGAGGAGGTCCAAATGAACACAGAAAGGGAAATATAAAAGGAGTTGATTCTTAGAAGTTTTTTTTTTAATTACTGTTTATATTTCAGTTTTACAACATGACATTATAGGATACATATAGATGGTAAAATGGTTACTACAGTGAAGCAGATTAACATATCCACCATCTCACAGGGTTACTGTGTGTGTGTATGTGTATAACAAAGGCAGCTAAGATTTACTTATTTAACAAAAATCCCTAATACGCTTTTATTAACTTTAGTCCTCATGTCGTACATTAGATATCTCATTTGTCCTACATGTCTGCTATTTTTTTAATCTTTTGATCTATATCTCCCCAATTCCTCTACCCACCCACAGCTCATGAAAACCACTGCTTTATTCTCTCTCAGTGTATTAATATTTGAGATATTTTCAAAAATATTTCATATAAGTGAGATTCTATTTCTTTTTCTGTGTCTGTCTTATTTCACTTAGCATAACATCCCTCAGGTCTGTCCATGCTGTGGCAAATGGCAAGATCCTCTTACTTAAGGCTAATATTACATTGTATACATATACCACATGGTCCTTATTCCTCCCTTGATGGATTTTTTTTTTTTAAATTTGAAGTCTCACTCTGTTGTCCAGGCTGGAGCACAGTGGTACAATCAGCTCAGCCTTCCAGGTTCAAACGATTCTCCTGCCTCAGCCTCCAGAGTAGCTGGGAAAACAGGCATGCAGCCACCACAACCAGCTAATTTTTATATGTTTAGTAGAGATGGGTTTCACCATATTGACCGGGCTGGTCTTGAACTCCTGACCTCAAGTGATTTGCCCGCTTTAGCCTCCCAGAGTGCTGGGATTACAGGTGTGAGCCACCATGCCTGGCCAATTGCTCCCTTGATAGACATAGAAGTTCTTTCCACATCTTGGCTACTGGACATCTTTACAAGGGAATGATTTCATCTCCTTTCAGTATATTCCCAGAAAAGGAATTACTGGGTCATATGGTAGTCCTAGTTTTAACTTCTTTAGGAACTTTCATCCTATTTTCCATTATGGCTATACTAAACTACATTCCCACCAACAGTAAACTAGGGTTCCCATAGTTGGTGGTTACAAACGGTAGCACAGGTAAGTCTTTCTACAGACTTAACACAAGTCTCTTAAGAGTAGCAAAAGAAACAGAAAGTCAAAATGAACAGACTTCCTCTACACCTGGGGTTTCTCAAACTTCCTTCCAGGGAGCCCCAAAGCCCTCCAGATGCTTCAGGGCTTTCACAAAGGACAAAGAAATGATAAACAGATGAGGTTCTAGATCACCCCTTCATTAACTGAAGTATTTGCCATTAAAAGTAACGGCAGGCTGGGCGCAGGCGCTCATGCCTGTAATCCCAGCATTTTGGGAGGCCAAGGCATGTGGATCACGAGGTCAGGAGTTTGAGACCAGCCTGAACAACATGGTGAAACCCTGTCTCTACTAAAAATAGCAAAATTAGCCAGGCGTAGTAGTGGTGGTGCATGCCTGTAATCCCAGCTACTCAGCAGGCTGAGGCAGAAAAATCACTTGAACCCCGGAGGCGGAGGTTGCAGTGAGCAAAGACTGCGTGACTGCACTTCAGCCTGGGTGACACAGTGAGACTCCATCTCAAAAAAAAAAGTAATGGCAAAAACTGCAATTACTTTTGCACCCACCTAATACTTCCATTTCTGTGATTTATATGTATGAGGTTTACCTGAAATTTTGTCTGTCAAAAGTCTACTGCATTTGCAGAACCAATAAATTAAAAATATCTCTCTTAAAAAAAAATTTTAAATCCTTTGCTTTAAGCCAATCTCAGAAAATACTCCCTAATGAAATAACCTAAAAAGAAACCTCAAGGGTGTGGCTGTCTCAGAATATTTACAATGTGAGCTAATGTTGTCATCTGAGATTGAAGACCCGGACAGGCAGCCACTCCCCCAGCCGTATCAGGAACAGATCTACCTAGCCCACAGGACGGAAAATGGAAGACAACTGAGTTATGAACCACTTCCCTACTTTCTTTCCCTCTAGAAATTTAGATCCTTAGAGCTACAATCTGAAACTCCAAAGAGCACAGATCTGGTCTCTCCTCCCAGCTATTCATTATGTGTCAGACACATCCATTCACTTGAACAATTGTCTCAAGCATTCTCTGAACAATCACTGCTTGCCAGGCATGAGCCAAGGGATATGGAGCCCCTGCCATCAGGACAGATGGAGAGACATGTAAACAAACAATTATAAATACAGGCCATGTGGCCAGGTGCGGTGGTTCACAGCTGTAATCTCAGCACTTTGGGAAGCTGAGGCAGGCGGATCACGAGGTCAGGAGTTCGAGACCAGCCTGGCCAATATGGTGAAAGCTCATCTCTGCTAAAGATACAAAAAATTAGCTGGACATGGTGGCGTGCCCGGCTACTTGGGAGGCTGAGGCAGGTGAATTCCTTGAACCCAGAGGTGGAGGATGCAGCGAGCCAAGATCCTACCACTGCACTCCAGCCTGGGGAACAGGGCAAGACTCCATCTCAAACATCTCAAAAATACATACATACATACATACATACATACATACAGGCTATGCATGAGCTGTGGTAGAAGTACGGACATGCTTTCCCAGGAACACAGGAAGGAAACAACCTGTTCATGAGTCTTCCACCAACAAATACATGTCATTTCACTTAAAGAAATTTTAAAAGTATACTCATTTTACAGGTATCCGTTGTGTTAATAGTATGTTGAAATTAGTAAGGCAAGGCTTTGTGAAATACAGAGGCACATCAGGAAGGCCCCAACCCTAAAGACGCTTAAAGTCTAGTAGGAAGGTAAGACACTTTGCAAACACAACAATGCTTCTGATTATTGAAACATCTCCCAAAATCATGTCTTCCATGTTGCCTCCCTAGTGCCATAAAAGATAAATGTCCTTTCCACAAAGCTCCAGTGTGGAATTCTGAGGGTCCTCCTTCTTAAGACCAATCCAAATTATATCCATTTTCTCTCTCCTCTCCCTGTCCCACCTCTCCTCTCCTGTCCCTCCCCTCCTTCTTTCTCCACCAGTACATACTCAGGACTTGCATTCACTGATTTATTAAGTCACTATTTACTGAGTACCTGCTATGTGCAAAATATGAGGTTAGAAGCCACAATGGACATAAAAATGAAATAAATGAAAGGTGAAATCATGTATTAATAACCACCACCACAATAATAAGCACTTTAATACTCTTTAACTCATTCACTCCTCACCTAAGTTTTGAAGAAAAACAGGTATTACTTTATGGATGAGGAAACTGACATCCAAAATTATGTGACTTGTCCAGACCCTCAGATTCATATCTAGGGTACAAAAAAAATTAAAGCAACCATCCCAGGTTCCATTATTTAATGAATTCGCAAAGCTGGAATTAACACAGGTGCTCTCATACATCCAACTTCCTACTTAACAGTGCTTCTTGAATGGCTAACTGGAACCTCAAACTCATCTTGGCCAAACTAGAACTCCGGATTTTTCTCAAAAAACTTCATTCCTTTCTCAAGCTTCCATTAAATGGTAGCACCAAATACATAACTGATCAACTCAAAAACCCAAGAGTCATCCTCAATTCATGCCTCATTACCCATTAGAATGGCTATTAGGATAAAGACAGACAATACCAAGTGTTGGCAAGGATGTGCAGAACGAATCCTCATACATTGCTGGTAGGAATACAAAATGGTAAACAGTTTGGCAGTTTCTTAAAAAGTTACACTGATCATAGGAACCAGTCATTTCCACTCTAACGTCTATCCATGAGAAATGAAAACATGTGGCCACAAAAAGACCTGTACATTCACAAAAAAAAAACTCCTAATACCTCAACACTGGAAACAATCCAAACACCCACCAGCATGGTCTATATGTTGCCAATAAGCAATAAGAAGAAACAATTACTAATAAGTGCAACAACATGGAAGAACCACAGAAACATTATGCTAGGTGGAAAAGTCCAGACAGAAGAGACTACATGTTGGATGATTCCTTTTCTATGACATTTCTTTTTGAAAACAGAACTATAGAGACAGAAAGCATATCAACTGTTAGCTGGAGGCAGGAGAGCAAACTGAGGGCAAAGAGGCAGGAAAGAACTTTTGCGGGTGATGACAACTGGACAGCATTAATGGATTCACAACTGTATAAACTTGTTAAAAAGCAAACTTCACTACTTTAGAAGAGGTGAATTTTGTGGCACATGGATGATACCTCAATATGAACCCACAACAGTTAGAAAATATTAAGGCATCTACGATACTGTAGCGGGCCTTCAAGGGACTATTGAGATGATTAAGACACTGTCCCCACCTAAAGGAGCTTGGGCTCATCTTATAGTTACAGAAGCAGGACAGATCTATGGAAATTATTAGATATCATGTGACAAGAAATGATTGCCAAAAACATAGAACAGGTACTTTCTTGAACACAAGGAAGTTTGGAGGAAGAAGAGAGGCATAAAGCCAGGCACTGGGGAGGCCTTACAGATGATGCTCATCTCAAATGGGGTCAGGAAAATGAGTGGAAATCAGAAAAGTGCAACAAGGTGGGCATTCTTAAGAAAAAACCCAAAGGCAGGCATGCTCAGGGTATGGCAGTGATCAGCCGGCTGTCTGGCCAAAACAGAGGCCCAGGGAGGGCAGAAAGAGTACCAGGCCAGCTAAGAGCTGCCAGAGGCCTGAAGCACTCATCCCTCACAGACTTTCCTCAAACTTCAGACATTTGGGCACTGCGCTCATGATTTTTACCATATTTAAAACTACAGTACAATTTATGTATAATTTACTTGATATGTTTTAAACTCATTTTTTACCTAGATTAATGTTTAAAGGAAATTCTATATTAAACATAAAGGGAAAACTGGCATCATTTGCAAAAATTAAAAAAAAATTTTTTTAAAGGATGTTACCGAATTTGCAAAGCCTATAGCTGCCTCTAAAAAGAGAGGATAATGAGTATTGAAGAAAGTTTAAAAACATTCTAAAATTCTAAAACAGCAAATTCTAGAAGGATAGGGACAATAAATATTACTAATTTTATTTAGCACTTACTATAGCCACTGTTCTGAACAGTTCTCCATTTATGTCATTTAATCTTCATAATAACAATACCTACCTCATCAGGGTAATCATCAGCCCCATTTTTCAGCCTAGGAAATTAAGGCACAGAGACTTAAACTAGCTTCACCAAGGTCATGCAATTTGTCCAAGGTCATAGAGGAATAAAATTTCAGGGTTGAGACTAAACCCAAGAAGAGCTAGGACCACCACCATCCCTAGGAGGCCAGAAGTCAGAACTTGGAAGTCCAGACAAGCTGCAGGGAGAAGTCAGAAGGTAATCCATAACCAGCATCCAGAGTAGCAGGGTCGCTGAAACACCAGCCCTGACTGGACTCCCAGTGGCACCCAACAGCCTCTTACAATCTGACACTGCCCAGGTCCTCACACATTTCACTTCCAAAATGTAATATTGATACAAAGACCTCAATTTTATTTGTAAATGGATTTCAGGTCTTTCAAGAGCACAAAATTTAGCTGTACCTTCGCCTAAATCCCCTCTTTGAAATTCAAAGTACTCACATAGCAGTGGGATCTAATTCTCAGAGAAAGTATTTTAAAATTAAAATTAAGCAATACATTTAAATGCTATTTCAAAGTTTCTGACAGGTCTGAAACATCGTGAATACAGACACCATTAATCCACAGACATCAAAATTGTGTTATTACCTTAAATCTTCAAAAATCATTGTTTGGGGAAAAAAACAGGATAGCAGATAAAACTGTCAGAATAAGAAAAAAGAAAACCTCTTTGAAGAAAATTTCCTTTGCATAGTTTAAAAGACTCAAAAACTTAAAAACAAAAATAACTGATCTGGAACTGCCCAATTTGATACTTAACTCAGGCTTTGTTAAATAAGCAAAAAAAAAAAAAAAAAAAAAAAAAAAATAGACATAGTAGGTTTCTGATTCACCCTTGAAAAAAATGTGATTTCTTATTTCCCCAGAGGAAAGCTTTAAGTGCATCAATAGATTTCTCTGGATATCAAATATTTCTCCATCATTGTGAGTAAATTATATTTGGATCAAAATCAGACGGATTAAATTTCTCTTAAGATACCCAAGGGATTTCTAAAACACAGGGAAATGTGTCACATATCTAAAAACAGTATTTTATCCTAATACCTCCATGGAAACATCTCTCAATTAGAATATTAGCCAGAAAACAAATCTAAAGTGAGTTTTAGATTTGACTAAATTCAAAGTAACTTGTTAAAACTAGATCGTCATTTGCTGATGTTAGATCAAATTCATCATCTTTTGGGCCCTTTAAAAATCTCTGGAAATACAGCTTTACACTTTCATTTTTAACCTAGAAAAAAGGTATCTGAATGAGTGATAAGTTGGAAGAGAGTCACAATTTTATTTAAATGCTATGTATGCAACGAAAAATTTAAGTATGGTTACCTGCTTCCAAATTCTTGATAAATGCACCCCAGCCAGTGCCATCAGATTGGAGGCTTAATTATTCTCGTCTGTGTTATTTTTGGCTTCCTGACTAGACTATAAATTCCTTAAAAGCTGAGATTATTAACTATTCTCATCATCCATTAGCACCGTGCTGAGCATATCTAGTCACTCAGTAAATATTGACTGAATTCCTACTCCGTTCATGGCACTTTGATCGGTACTCCAGAAATAAGGTGATGGAGTGAACACAGTCTCACCTTCACAGGAGGAGCGGGTGGAATAAAACGCAGCCATATGATGGGCAAAGGAGGTCATAGCACACTGGAATGGAGACCAGGAAGAGGGACCCCTCCAGCCCCGTCACCACCTCCTCTCGCCTATTCGGTTCGACATGCAGTTTGCTCCAAGATTACCAATGCAATCCCAGGTCAGTGTCTAGAAAGTCCCATCTTTGCTTGAGAAAATAACTTGATAGGATTTGGCAGTAAAAAATGAGACCTTTAGTGCACGGATGTTAGTGAGAACCCACGCCAAATAGAAGTGTTCCATCTGTTTTGTAGGAGAAAATATGATGTCCATTTTCTTAGGAAGGCGAAAGGAAGGAGGGCTGGGAAGGAAGGTAGGCAGCTTTGCCCTCAAGCAGGAAGCAGCTGTGAATGAACTGTCTTGGCAGCAGGAGTAACAAGGGTTAGAGGGCCCCTTTCCGTGATGTGTACATCCCCCATCACTCCTTCCCTAGTCTTCAGGTAAGTCTAGGACATTCTCGCCTGTGTTACAGGTCAGGTTTTGTGGGGTTTTGTTTTGTGTTGGGTTGGGTTTTTGGGGTTGTATTTTAGCAGCAGGGTTTTGCACTATCACCCAGGCTGGTGCAGTGGCACCATCACAACTCACTCAGTCTTGACCTCCTGAGCTCAAGTAATCTTCCTGCCTTAGCCTCCTAAGTAGCTGGGACTACAGGAGCACACCACCACACCCAAGAAATTTTTTTATATTTTTTGTACAATTGGGGGGTCTCACTTTGTTATGCAGGCTGGTCTCAAACTCTGGGCTTCAAGCAATCCTCTTGCCTCAACCTTCACAAAGTGCTGGGATATAGGCATGAGCCACCAAAGCTACGGGTAAGGTTTTGATAGAAAAGGAGAAAGGAGCCGGCAGAGGGGGCATAGCTCAGTGGTAGAACATTTGATTGCAGATCAAGAGATCCCTGGTTCAAATTCGGGTACCCCCTCAGTTTCCTATACATTGGCAGAAGTTCAAGACCAGCCTGGCCAATAAGGCAAAACCCCATCTCTACTAAAAATACAAAAATTAGCCCAGCATGGTGGCAGGCACCTATAATCCCAGCTACTTGGGAGGCTAAGGCAGGAGAATTGCTGGAACCCAGGAGGTAGAGGTTGCAGTGAGCCAAGATCACATCACTGTACTCCAGCCTGGGCAACAAAGTAAAACTCTGTCTCAAAAAAGAAAAAAAAAGGAAAAGAAAGAAAAGGAGTCAATTCACTGTGAAAGAGAGATAGTATCTGGGGATCCCCACACGCTGAGGCAGAAGTGACTGGGAGAACACAAATGCCCTAGCCACGCACACACTCCAGAATTTAGAGAAACGTGAAAAAGAGATTCGCACTCCCATGAGAAGGAACTCGGGGCTAAGTCAAGGAGCAGGAGGCCCCAAATGGCAAGTGGGTTGTAGAAGTCAGCTATAGGATGCCAGGTTGAGACCACCAAAGGGGCACCAGGAGCCTCAGAGCAGGCCCCTCCACATGGAATCGTCCACTCCCTGTCTGCCTAGTTCTTTTATGACACCTCCTCATCAACCCCTTCCTACTATGGCTGTGCACAGCCCTCCAACTGGACCTTGTGTGCGGCCCAGACAGGCCTGCACCTGTCCGTGCTGTCTTAGCCTCCAACCGCGCCCTGCCCCACCTCTATTTCAATCCATGTTGTGACAGCCTGGCCGGACATCTCCCCAGCATCCAACCTCAGCCTCACTGGTTCCCTTTTGCGAATTCCCTGTCAAGACCCACAGTTTATCTGGACTACGCCTTGCTCAACAGCCTTTTGCAGTATGGAAGACCCCGCAGGTGGTAATTAGGGGAGACTAGTCTTTAGAAGAAAAAGCTGTAAACAAATTTCACACTTAAGATGCAGCTGCAAGGCCAGGCATCGTGGCTCGCACCTATAATCTCAGCACTTTGGGAGGCTGAGGCAGAAGGACTGCTTGAGCCCAGGAGCTTAAGACTAGCCCGGGCAACATAGCAAGACCTCATCTCTACTAGAAATTAAAAAATAATAAATGAATAGCCAGGCATGGTGATGCAAGCCTGCAGTCCCAGCTACTCAGGAGGCTGAGGTGAGAGGACTGCTTGATCCCCAGAGTTCAAGGCTGCATGAAGCTGGAATTGCATTACTGCACTCCAGCCCGGGCCACAGAGTGAGACCTTCTCTAAAAAAACAGAACGACATAAAAAGTGACAGCTGCAGGCTGGTACAGAACTGACAGTCACAAAGAACAAGGCCCAAGTGCAGTCCCTGTGGAAAGAACCTCAGCTCCTTGAGAAAACCGCAGCGTTGTTCTGCTTCCAAACTGCCCGAGTTTCAACTACACTTTCCAATATTCAGATAGAGAAACAGGCTTGGACTCTAAGAAATTTCAGAAGAAAAGAAAGATTAAAAAAAAAAAGTCTGCAAGAAGCCATCTCATTGAAATGAAATAATAATAAGGGGGGATAAAGTCAGTTCCAAGGCAGGGATATGGATTCACAGTTGCCAAAGTAACTTCCCCTAGATTGAGAAAGAGAAATCGTAACTGTATTAGCAACCAGGCTGCTAGGCCTCCATCTGCTTTCTCTGCCTTTGCCTCAGGGGGAAAAAGAACAGAGATAAAGGGGGAAAAAGCAAGGGAGACCATGCAAGAAATATGCATGGCTTAGAGTTTCAAGTCATCAGCCTCCAAGGAGAGGAGATTAACTCTGACAGCGAGCGAGCAAGTGCTAAGCCTAACACAAGAAAGCACTTAAAATCACGGCAGGTCAGGAGGAAAAGAGAACCGCCCTGAACCTGGCTTTCAATCACTTTCCCTAAGTAAGTGAATTTGTGACCAGAGAAGTTAAGTAAATTGCTCAAAGCTGCGCAGCAAATTAATACCAAGCCAAAACCCAGAATTCCTGAGCCCACCCTCAGTGATCCTTCCCTGAGGCCACAGTGGCTTCTCACCTTGGCTTTGATGAGAGAACAAACCCAGCTCAAGGGGAAACACTTTGTGGGTTATGGGTATGGCTGGGTAGCCAAAAGCCCTGTAATGCTTAGCACCCAGGCACCAAACATAAAGGGCTAGAAAAGGCTTTCCCTAACTTGTGCAGGGAGGGACACTGCAGGGAAGGAAAGACATCCACACCTTCATGATGAGACACTTAAGAACAGTCAGGTTTAACAAGGAAGCTCTTCATTTCTACCAGGAGCTCACATCACGGCTTCTAGTGAGGAAGGCAGTCATCTGTGATGTCCCTGTAATTACAGAGCTTTATTTTTCTAGAACAAACATGGTTGGGTGTGATGGCTCACACCTGTAAGCCCAGCACTTTGGGAGGCCTAAGCAGGTGGATTGCTTGAGCCCAAGAGTTCGAGACGAGCCTGGGCAACACAGCGAGACCCTACCTCTACAAAAAGTAAAAACTTAGCCAGGCATGGTGGCATGTGCCTGCTAGTCCCAGCTACTTGGGAGGCTGAGGTGGGAGGATCACATAAGCCCAGGAGGTCGAGGAGCAGTGAGCCAAGACTGCCACTGCACTCCAGCCTGGGCCACTGAGACCCTGTCTAAAAAGAAAAAATATAGTACCGAATCATGTTGAGCCAGGTGCTCTCACCCAGTTCTTGAAACCTATGAGCCTGGGGGAAGGCTACACTCTGCGGGACGGGGAAGTGGTCTCCAGAATCGCACAGGCTGTATCCTGCCAGTGGCAGGGTCTCAGGACACGGCAGTGAACACAGGAACATCCAGCACACCTGCGGCCCTAACATGGCTTCTAAATGTGGCTCATGTGAAAAGCTATCAAGGAACCACTGGCTACAAATGTGACCCTCATTTATTTTCCATTCAAGACAAACCTATTTAAGGATAAGGAAGGCATCTATATTAGTTCAGCTGCAAGTGAAAAAATTCCAATTTGGACTGGCTTAAGGAAAAAGAGGCAAAGAGAGAAACAGGGAGATGGAGTGGTTGTTTTCAGTCAAAGAATCCAAGGAAACACTGGAGAGTGAAGCCATGGGAAGGGCAGAAGCGTGGTTAGAGCTCAGGAACTTGGAGGCAGTGGGACCACCTGCCATTTCTGCCTCCTCCCATGGTCCTCAGCCTCTCCTGCTAAAAGCAGACCTTCTCCAGGTGCAGCACCATGGTGGCTGCCAGGCCTAGAGCTTCACAGTTTACAGCTCTCATCTCTGGAGAATGGGCACACACGCTCCAGGAAGGAGGTGCTGTCCAGACAGGGTCAGATGACCCACCCCAGGGGTCACTGGTGCCTGGGGACAGAGTCCCAGTGGCCAGTCCAATGCCACAGGGGTCATGTGAAGGGGGCTGGGCTGAGGATCTCTAGTGAGCCTACAGGCCCCACCTTCGTCACACCGGGCACCAGGTATGAATGCGAACATACACCCACATCAACCGTCCATATACACCTCTCACATTTCAGCTTCTAGCCTGGTCTCCAACAAGGGTATTACACTCAATAGCAAACTGGCTGAGGAGGGAAGGAGGGGGAGGGTAAGGATGGAGGAAGAAGATGGAGAGAAAGAAGAGAAAAGGAAGTTTCCAAACTGTAGAGACATCTTCACAGTACTCACCTCTCCCTGTCCAAAACACCTGTTACAGTGTACTCACTGGAAAACAGTGACTCAATTTTCCCAATTTGGCTTTATAGCAGTTCTAAATCAAACATTTATTTTTTGTGTTTAATTTCCTATGCTACTGCTCTTCAAAGAAATTGGTTAGGCTTAAATCCCAAAACCTTCAAGGAATTAAGCACAAAAGTGAAAATATTAGTGAATATTTTCACTAATATTAGGGTAAGATGCTATGAGATACATCTTGATACATATAAATACTGTACCAACAACACAGAGAATTAGAGAGAGCTAACACATGACTGGGGATGAGTAAACGGGACCAATGAACACCAAGAATCTCTTCCTTAAAGGACAATAAGAAATTGCCAGGTCCAGATTCCATGTGGCACTGAGGGCTTCCAGAAGAAAAGGACTGTAAGAAACTTATTAACAGATAAGTTTTCAGAAGCCTCAGAAAGCAAGTGAGCAAGAGAGGGAGGGAGGGAGGAGTGAAGGAGGGAGAGAGGAGTGAGGGAGGGAGGGAGGAAAAAGATGAGAAAAACCACCATGAATCAAAACACAAAAGGGGTCCAGTCCTGGTGGCTCACAGCTGCAGTCCCAACACTCAGGGAGACTGAGGAGGGAGGATCACTTGAGCTTAGGAGTTGGAGATCAGCCTGGACAACACAGTGGGACCCTGTCTCTATAAAAAACAAAATGGACACAGGAAATCAAAAAAAGAATCCACGTATAAAATTACAAACAGTGCAAAATTTAGATTTATTTTCTTCAACATCTTCCGATATCTTCCCCCTTTAGAATCTAACACACTTTTTAGTCTCTCCCATCTTTAAAAAGCCCTACCCCTTTTCAACCTGACTGTTGCCCTATTTCCAGCCAAGCTGTTGAAAGAGAAGCCGGGATGTGCAGGTCCCCACGCTTTCCCGCCTGGCCATGGTGCCTGGCTCCTGCCCTCCCTCTCTCCGTCCATCACTGTCGGCAAAAGTTTTTGTTGCCAAATGCAATGGCCGTGGCCAACCATCCATTTCTCACAAATGTTCTCACTTCTCTTGGTTTCCTGAGCACTCTTTTTGCTTTTCTAACTACTTTTTCCATATGAAATTAGAGGCTACTTATCTTCTGCTCCAGGGTACATGTGCAGGATGTGCAGGTTTGTTACAAAGGTAAACATGTGCCATGGTGGTTTGCTGCACCTATCAACCCATCACCTAAGCCCAGCAGGCACAGCTGTTTTTCCTAATGCTCTCCCTCCCCAAAACTGGCCCCAGTGTGTGCTGTTCCCCATCCCTGCCCTCTGCTCTTCAATGTTGAGATCCCACAACACCCATCCCTACCTTCCCTTCTCCTAATGCTACCCACTCTGTCGGAGCTAGGTAGAGACACTATGGAAAGGCAGGAGACTAGGAAAGTGGAACCCAGAGCTGGGAGGCACTCCAGAGCCAGCCACTGCAGCCACCACTGTGTGTGTATAAGGGAACCTTCCAGCCTCTGCTTGAACTCTTTATTCTGCTGACAGGGAGCTCATTGCCCAACAAAGCAATTCCCTTGTAATAAATTAGATAGGCAATCAGGAACAACACTGCCTGCAGGAAGTGGTGAGAATGGAAATTGTGTAAACACATACCCATGTTGGCCAGCAAGGGTCATTTTGACAGAGTCTTTTCCCAAGAGGCTATAATCTTTTTCCAAAAGATTACAGGACTATGGTTTAAGTAATAATCAACCTCGTCCCTGCTTCATAGGTGGACCCAGCGGCCAATCCTCCTGAAAGGAAGGCCGAAGCTTAGGTGGAGTTCAAGGCTGTGTGTGCCTGCAGCTTACCTGCCTGCCTGCCTGCCACACACTGCAGCTCTTGCAGGGAGTATGGTGATGTAACATAGCCACTCTTACAAAACGGGGCCACAGCGTGACAGTACACTGTCTCCTAAGTGTCCCTACTGGACACATCACACTGCAAAACAGCTGTGTGCATCTTGCAGGAGCCAGGTACCTTTCTAGGCTCTTTCCCTGTTATCTCATCTATTCCCAGAAATAGCCACTGTCTGCGTGTGTTTTACAAATCAGAAAACTGAGGCAAATTTTTCCAAGGTCAGGCAGCCAGCAAGCACATGACACGTGGCTCTGATTCACAGTCCAAATGTGAAGTCCCCGTGCTTTCCACAAAACCAACGTGTCCTTTACTAGAAAACACATTTCTGAATGTGCCTATTTATACTGAGGTGGCAGACAGCGACGTATGGTCACGGAAGGTCCTGTGGAGAGAGGTAATAAGCAAGCATTCATTTCCCAGCATCACACTCCATGGCATAAATGAGTTTCCATATCTTGGTATTAGGAAAAGAGAGGAAAGTGGTACCCTTGGGAGAAAAATATGAATGATGCTAACAGAATGCGGCAAACCCAATAAACCCAGAGACTAATATCACTCTGCGATCTCTGTAGCACTTATGCCGGGACTCAGAACCACCTTACGAGAGTTCTTCGTGGAACTTGTTATATCATAAAATCATCTCTTGACGCTAGAACATAAAACAATGTCTTTTTAATGTAAACACAACCTTGGGGAAACTGCAGATAACTGTGATCTCTTTAGGATATTTTCTTCTGTCATACTGGGAGCCATTTCCTTCACTCACCAATATTTTTACATGTTTGTAGAAAGACTTCTCTTCCATAAATATTAAACATGAATTGTAATGCAGAAGCTAAAAACTCACATCTCCTCTAATAACTGCTTGGAAAGTCAGCCATTGGACATACACACACAGTCAATCAAATTTCTAAAGACGAATGGTTTGTGCTAGAAGGTAAGGTTAAAACATAGCTTCCATTTACTGAGATTCATTAATATTAATACCTATTGGCCTGAACTATACTAAAAGAGTTTTATTGAACAGGCAACTTCCAAATACAATACTACAGAGTATAAGCTCAATCATTCTTTAGTTCATTTAACTAATGGTTATCATGTAACAGACATGCCTAGGTGTGGGAAGGATCCACATAAGTAAATAAGCCCTCATTAACCTTGCAAGGCACTTGTAGAGAAAACAGAGAAATACATTAAAGTTAATGATGATTATAAACTTAAACAATAAAAAGACAATATATGAAGTCTTCAAATAATATGACTGCATACAAAACGGGTAGTAAAGAAAATAAATGCTGGCAATTCCTAAGCAAGGAGGGTTGAATAGGTTGGCAGTAATGGGTAAAAGGAAGTTTGGCAAAGAGAAAAATGAAGTGGGGGTGGGGGGGCGTGGTGGCTCATGCCTGTAATCCCAGCACTTCGGGAGGCCAAGGCAGGCAGATCACTTGAGATCAGGAGTTCAAGACCAGCCTGGCCTACATGGTGAAACCCCATTTTACAAAAAAATACAAAAATTAGCCAGGCATGCTGGTGGGTGCCTGTAACTCCAGCTGCTCAGGAGGCTGAGGCAGAAGAATTGCTTGAACCCAGGAGGAGGAGGTTGTAGTGAAGAGACATTGCACTACTGCACTCCAGCCTCACCAGCAGAGCAGAACTCTGCCTCAAAAAAAAAAAAAAGAAAAAAGAAAAGGTGTATTCTCAATAAAGGCATGCTCTGGAGAGAAGAAATCAAGCAGGCTAGAATAATCAAATGTGGATATAGATATGCAGGACATAGTATCTCCATCAATTAATAATCAAAAAACACAATGGTTTACTTTTCAGTGATCAAAAAACATTCACTTATTTACTAATTTAAGGACTCAGGTCATACTTTATCTATCCCACTCTTTTCAGCCAAAGTAACAAACCTTTCAAAGCTAAACACTTTTAAACTCCCTTAGAAAAAAACAAAATGGAAATACATAACTAAAAAGTGAAGAACTGTCACATATAGAAAGCAACACTCCCCTAGATCCCTTAGAGATCACTGAAGTCATATATCTTTCCATCATAAGGAAACACAGCAATACAACTATAGGAAGACTCAGGGAATCAAGGTAGGAAAGAAGGTTGAGGCCAAGAAGTAAGTGCCATCAAAGTAATTTGTTCAAGGTAACTGACAGTCAAGCTACAGAATTAAAAAGAGTTATCAGAGCAACGTGTCAGAACTACCCAAAATACTACTGTTGATAGAAATACAGACACAGTAGACTAGGAAGGACCTTTGGAAGACAGCTAGATCTACATCCATCCATCCTTCCTGCTTTCTTCTGAGGCTGGCTTCAGCCAATGGCTCAAGCTCTAGGTCTTAGCCAATTAGAAATGCATATGTGGAGTAAATTAAGAATTTGTAACCACTGTAGGATATCAAGAGATAGGAAGAACTTGGACAAAAAGAGAGAAAAAAAGGACAATTCAAAAGAAAAAGTTGGCGAAACTACAGTAAGATTCAGGAAACCTGTAAAATTTCAGATAATAAATATTTTAGGTTTTGAGGATCTGGTCACTATCACAACTGCTAGATTCTGGTGTTACACTGAGAAAGCACAGACAATACATAAACCAATAAGCATGCCTGTGTTCCAATAAAACTTTATTTACAAAAACAGGTGGTAGAAAACCCTTTCTTGATAAAACACTGAGGGAGTTAGGAATAGAGGGGAACTACAATAACTCAATAAATACCATCTGCAGAAAAAGCTTACAGCTAACATCATATGTGATAGTTTAATGAAAGACTGAATGCTTTTCCCCTGACATAGATAAAAAGTAAGCATGACTACTTTTAATGCTTTTTTTTAAAGACCAGGAAAATGTCTACAGATCACCCCTCTTATTTAACATAATACTGTAAGTTCTAGCTACTGAAATAAGGCAAGAAAAAGAAATAAAAGGCACACAGATCAAAACTCCACCTCTAGATGACACAGTTATGTATGTAGAAAATCTTTAAAAGTCTATGAGAAAACTTCTAATAAGTGAGTTCAGCAAGGTTGAAAGACTACTTCAAAGCTAAGTAGTAGCTTTGAAGACTAAGATCAACATCCCCAAATCAATTACATTTCCATATATTATCAATGAACAGGTGGAAATCAAAATTAAAGATACAATACTAGCCCGACGCGGTGGCTCACACCTGCAATCCCAGCACTTAGGGAGGCCAAGGTGGATGGATCACAAGGTCAGGAGCTGGAGACCAGCCTGGTTAATATGGTGAAACCCTGTCTCTACTAAAAATACAAAAATTAGCCTGGTGTGGTGGCAGACGCCTGTGGTCCCAGCTGCTTGGGAGGCAGAGGCAGGAGAATCACTTGAACCCGGGAGGCGGACGTTGCAATGAGCCAAGATTGCACCACTGCACTCCAGCCTGGGCAACACAGTGAGACTCTGTCTCAAAAAAACAAAGCAAAACAAAAAGTTCCAATATCATTTACAACCACTCCAAAGAAAATGAAAAGCTTAGGTATGAATATAGCAAACATGCACAAGATCTATACACTGAAAATTACAAAATCCTGATGAAAGATATTGAAGGAAACGTAAATGGAAAGACATGCTGTGCTTGTGGATTGAAAGATTCAGCATAATAAAGACATCAATTCTCCCTAAATCCAATTCCTATCAAAATCCTAGCAAGGTTTTCCTGTTGACACAGACAAGTTTACTCTGACATTTATATGGAAAGGGACAGGGCTTAGAACTACTAAAATAATCTTGAAAAGGAAGAATATGGTGAGAGGGATGACTCCACCTAATATTAAGGCCTGCTATATAACCATCATACCCAAGACAGTATGGCAATGGCATAGAAAGAGACCCATAGATCAATGGGAGGGAGTAAAGACCCAGAAACAGATCTGTGCAAATATGGCCAACTAATTTTTGACAAAAGTACAGAAACAAATCAATGGAGGAAAGATTTCAACAAATTATGCTGTAGTAACTAAATATCCATGGGCAAAAAAAAAAATTATGGAAAAGGCACTCTCGTGTGCACAGCCTTTCAGCTCCTACTCCGTGGCCTCAGAATGGACCCTGAGCCTGTAACAACTCACCAACAAATGAAGAGCCCTCATCACCTTTGCAGGTTTATGCCTTGTGTGGGAATCTCTCTCCCTGCTACAAACTCATGTGTGCGCTTTTGTTCTCCTTAAGGTGTGTGTCATAAGGCACCTGACCAACCTCACTGCTCTATCTGTTCCCCACCCGGAAACAGGGTCCTTTAGTTGCAGTACAAGAGGTGTGCTCGTAGGCAGACCACCCTGTATAGGTAACAGGAGGGAGCCCCCCGGCCACAGGGGACCCGCACATACTACTAAAACCGATCTTGCTCTGTCTCTTCTCTGTGTGAGTAACTGTTCTTCCCTCTAGTGCCTGACTGCATTGTGTTTTCCTCGGAGCCTCTGGTACCAAAATAGAGCAGGCACAAGTGTCTGCATCATATTCTTGATGGTTGGCATAATGATGGTTTTTGCTATCCTCCACGGGGTGCCAGCCTTCCCTTGGGATTGATCACCGGTACACGGTGTTCTGTTTGACACAAATGAACCTCAAATTAAATGTCGACCTCAACCTAAAACAAAAATTATCTCAAAATGGATCACGGACTTAAACATAAAATGTAAAACCATAAAACTTTTAAGAAAATACAAAGCATAGGAGAAAATCTCTGGGATCAAGGCAAGGCAAAGAGTTATTAGACTAGACATGGAAACACGATCCATGAAAGGAAAAATTAGGAAGCTGGAACTCATCAAAATTAAAAGCTGTTATTCTGTACAAATCTTTTTAAGAAAATTAAAAGACAAGCTACAGCCTAGAAGAAAATATTTACAAACCACACATCTAACATAGAAATAGTAATCAGAATATATAAAAGACTCAACTAATAGAAAAAAAAAATCCCATTAGAAATGTTTAACATCTACCAAAGACATTTAACCAAAGAGGATATATGAATGACAAATAAACACATTAAAAGATCTTTGACATCATTATACACTAAGAAATAAAAATCATGATGAGATATCACCACATAGCTATTGGAATTGCTAAATTAAAACAAAGTGACACTACCACCAAATGTTAGAGAGGATGCAGAGAAATCAGATCCTTCTAGGTTGCTGGTGGGAATATAAAACTGTGAAGAACTCTAGAAAACAGTTTGGCAGTTTTTTATAAAACTAAACATGCAATTATCACATGTAAGTGCCCAGCAACTACACTGCAGGGCACTTACTCCAGATAAAGGAAAACTTATGTTCATGCAAAAACCTAGACATGAATGTTCATAGCAGCTTCATTCATAACAGCCAAAAACTGGAAACAATCTGGATATCCTTTAGTGTGTGAATGGTTAAACAAATTATAGTACATCGACACCATGGAATAATACTCGGTAATGAAAAAGAACAAAGTTCTGGTACATAAACCAACTGCAGTGAATCTCAGGGAATTGTGCTGACTGAAACAAGCCAATCCCAAGACATTACATGCTGTATAATATCATTTATGTAACATCCTTGAAATGACGAAATAACAGCAATGGAGAACCGAAGTGACCACCAGGGGTTGCAGATGTGCAGGGGGTGAGGAAGAAGGTGAATGTGGCTATAAAAAGGCAGCGCAAGGGATCTCTGGTGGCAGAACTGTTCTGTATATTGACTCTGTCATTGTCAATATCCTGGTTGTAATGATGTACTATAGTTTTCCAAGATGTTACCACTAAGGAAACCAGGTAAAGAGTACAACAGATCCACAGAGTACAACAGTTTGTATTACTTCTAATAACTGCATGTAAATCTAAAATCATCTCAAAATTAAAAATTAATTGAAAAAATAGGCAGCAGGTCACATTTGGCCTGCAGGCTGTCATTTACCAACCCCTGATTTACAGAAAGGTGCTGAAATTTTATAATCCATTTCATCAACTGTGACTGGGTGACTCTGGGTGCAAACTGAGTAAGTTTCCAGAACAAACAATACCATAACCCAGCTGCCACACTGTATTTAAACACTAATCCAAATGCACTGGCAAAGATCAAAGGCCCACAAGTCATTTATGCTCCCTGGATAGAAATGTAGGCATCAGCTACCTAATCTCTTATTTTCCCCCAAAGTATTCATCACCACAGAATCTACGTTCTTTCCATTTTCCATTCTGATCCAACACTCCTTAGGATGGCTTTGAAAGCATTACATAACCTGGCACCAACTTTATATCCCTCAGCAAGAGTGAATAAGGAGGTACCCATAAGCACTCATCATACATATACCATGTGCTATGATTAGCAAACATATCAATATTACAACTGTTAAAGAGGGTATGATTTTGTCATGTTTCATTTTAACAAACTATGATGTATATATACCATGGAATATTATGCAGCCATTAAAAAGAACACATTAGCTTTCAGCAAACTAAGAACCTGATAAAGAACACTGCTTTGGTTTAGATGTGTTCCCTCCGAAATTCAGGTGTTGAAATTTAATTCCAGTGTGATGGTACTAAGAGGTGGGTCTCTTAAGCGGTAGTTAGGTCATGAGGGCTTATCCTTCACAGATGAGATTAAAGCCCTTATAAAGGAGGCTTCACTGAGCATTCAGCTAGCTTGCTTTTCTGCCCTTCTGTCATGTGAGAACAGTTCTTCTCCAATACAGAGGAACCATCTTTAAAGCAGAGAGCAGCCTTCACCAGACAAATGAACTTGCCTACATCTTGACAGTGATCATGGACTTGCCAGCCTCCAGAGCTGTGAGAAAATACATTTCTGTTCTTTATAAATTACCCAGTCTGTGGTATTCTGTTATCACAACAGGAATGGACTAGGACAAACATTTATTTTTTTAAAATCCAGAGCTAACATCATACTTACAAGTAGAAATTAGATGCTTTCCCATTAAGTTCTGGAACAAGGCAAAGATATTCACTATTACTACTCCTATTCAACATCATACTAGAAGCCCTAGCTAACAGTGGAAATAAAAAGTGTATAGATTGGGAAGGAAGAAATAAAACTATGTTCATTCACAGATGACATGACTGTCTAATGCAGAAAATCCAGAAAACATCCTGGAACTAATAAGCAATTATGGTAAGATTGCAGGCTACAAGATTAACATACAAGAGTCAATTATTGCCTTCCTGTATACCAGCAACAAACAACTGGAATTTGAAATCACAAACACAAGACCATTTATATCAGCATCAAAAAAATAAAATACTTTGGTATTAATTTAATAAAATATGTGCAAGATCCACATGAACAAAACTATAAAACTCTGAAGAAATAAATCTAAATAAATGGATAGATATTCCATGAGAACAAATAGGTAGACTCAATATTTTCAAAATGTCAGTTCTTCCCAACTTGATCTGTAGATTCAATGCAATCCTATCATCCCAATCAAAATCCCAGCAAGTTGTGAATATTAACAAACTGATTCTAATCTTTATATGAAAAGGCAGAAAAAACAGAACAGCTAACTCAATATTAAAGGAGAAGAACAAAATCAGAGAACCCAACTTCAACAACAAGCAAAAGACAACACATATTTGTCTTTTCTGACCAATGAATCGGAATAAAGAGCCCAGAAATAGACCCACATAAATATGGTCAAGTGATCTTTAACAAACGAACAAAGGCAATATGATGAAGAAAAGACAGTCATTTCAACCAATGGTGTTGACCAACTAGACAGCCACAGGCAAAAATAAATAAATCTAGACACAGACCTTACAACCATCACAAAAATCAACTAGAAATGGATCACACAGCTAAATGCAAAATGCAAAGCTATACAAATCCTAGAACACAGAAGAAAATCTAGGTGACCTTGAGTTTGGCAATAACTTTTTAGATACACAAAAGGCACAATCCATGAAAGAAATAATTCATAAGCTGGACTTTATTTAAATTAAAAACTTCTCCTCTGCCAAAGATACTGTCAAGAAGATGAGAAGACAGGCCACATAGGCTGGGAAATAATAATTGCAAAAGACATATCTGATAAAGGACTGATATCCAAAATATACAAAGAGCTCTTAAAACTCAACAATAGGCCACACATGGTAGCTCACACCTGTAATCTCAGCACTTTGGGAGGCTGAGACGAATGGATCACCTGAGGTCAGGAGTTAAGAGATCAGCCTGGCCAACATGGCAAAAACCCATCTCTACTAAAAATACAAAAATCAGTCGGGCGTGGTGGCACATGCTTGGAGGCACAAGAATCACTTGAGCCTGGGAGGCAGAGGTTTCGGTGAGCCAACATTGCACCACTGTACTCCAGCCTGGGCAACAGAGTAAGACTGTGCCTCAAAAAAAACAAAAGAAAACAACAACAACAACAACAACAACAAAACAGTAAGAAAACAATGCAACTGAAAATGGGCAAAAGATTTAAAAAGAGACATATCACCAAAGAAAATATAATATGGCAAATAAACACAGAAAAGATCTTCATCAGCATACGTCATTTTGGAATTGTAAATTAAGACAATGAGATCCCACAAAATGTCTGTGGAACAGCTAAAATCCAAAGCACTGATAACAACTGCTGGTAAAAACGTGGAGCAACCGGAACCCTCATTTATTGCTGGTGGCAATGCAAAATGGTACAGCCACTGTGGAAGACAATTTGGCAGTTTCTTATAGAACTACATATACGATACCATCCAGAAATCACATTTTGCGGTATTTACCCAAATGAGTTGAAAACTTACAACCACACAAAAACTTGAATAAAAATGTTGATAGAGGCTTTATTCATAATTGCCAAAACAATTATAGATCCCCATGGAAGTGATGCACGTATTTATTCAATAGGTGAATGGATAAACTGTGGCAGATCCATGCAATGGAATATTGTTCCATAAGAAAAAGAAATTGGCTATCGACTCAGGAAAAGATGGAGGATCCTTACACCATATTGCTAAGTGAAAGACGCCAATCTGAAAAGGCTACATATTGTATAATTCCAAATAAATGACATTCTGGAAAAAGCAAAAGATATGACAACAATAAAGAAGTTCAGAGGTTGCAAGGGGTTCTTGGAAAGGGGGTGATGGACAAATAGGTAAAGCACAGAGGATTTTTAGGGCAGGGAAGGTATTCTGTTCTGATACTGCAATAGTAGATACATGTCATCATACATCTGTCAAAACCCACAGACTGCACAGTAGCAAAAGTGAACTCTAATGTAAACTACAGATTTCATTAGTAATGTATCCATATTGGCTCATCAATTATAACTAAAGCAAGATGTTAATAACAGGGGAGGGAGGAGCATGTATCAGAACCCTGTACTTTCCACTCAATTTTTCTGTAAACCTAAAACTGCTCCAAAAAAAAGTCATTTAATTTAGAGATTTAAACAACATATTAAAGATATACCAGCTGGCCAGGCACAGTGGTTCATGCCTGTAATCCCAAGCACTTTGGGAGGCTGAGGCAGGTGGATCACCTTAGGTCAGAAGTTCAAGACCAACCTGGCCAACATGGTGAAACCCTGTTTCTACTAAAAATACAAAAAATTAGCTGGGCGTGATGGTGGGTGCCTGTAATTCCACCCACCACCCAATTCTAATCAGGGGGCTGAGGCAGAAGAACTGCTTGAACCCAGGAGACAGAGGTTGCAGTGAGCCGAGACTGTGCCATTGCACTCCAGTCTGGCCAACAGAGCAAGACTCTGTTTCAAAAGAATTATTATACATGTTTATAATTATAATTATTATATTAATAGTTATGTTATTACTATTATACATTTAATTGAAATTTTGGCCGTAAAGGCCCTGAAGCCAGCAGGAGGTATCTCAGCACAGGCTGGGTAGGAGTAGGCACTGTCAAGCAGGAGAAGCAGTGGCTCCTACAGCCTCGGGGAGGAGAAACCAGAGACTGGTAGCAAGGCTACTCTGTTCCTTCCTAATTACTGTAAAACATCTAAAGAAAACAATAGAGTCCTCATTTTTAAAACTGTATTGATTTTGTTTCTCAACCATCTGGCAACACCCAGGGCAAATGTATACATAAAATGAAGCCCAGGGCCAGACACCGTGGCTCATGCCTGCAATCCCAGCACTTTCGGAGGCCGAGGCGGGCAGATCACAAGGTCATGAGATCAAGACCATCTTGGCCAACACAGTGAAACCCTGTCTCTACTAAAAATACAGAAAAATTAGCTGGGCGTGGTTGCATGCATCTGTGGTCCCAACTACTCAGGAGGCTGAGGCGGAAGAATCGCTTGCACCCAGGAGACGGAGGTTGCAGTGAGCCAAGATTGTGCCACTGAACTCCAGCCTGGTGACAGAGCAAGACTCCATCTCAAAAAAAAAAAATGAAGCCCAGACTTCAGCTCTTTCATAAATCTCCATTTTCTGAAAAAATAACTGCCAGGTTTTTAATAAACATCAATAGTTCAGGCTTGAGTTCCATCATTACACTAATAGAAATCCTATGATTCATATCTTACACCTGGAAATTCATACCCAAATTCACAGAGCTTAAGTCAGGTGTGTGTTTCCCTAAAACTACTGCAGCAAACAGCTACATAATCCCACTCATCCAAGGTCTAACTTGCCGCAGAAAATAATTCTTGCCTTCTATTCTGCACACTAAAATAAATCCAGAGCTTTTTAGTATAAGCATAAGCCTGAAGAAGAAAGAAAAATTGTTTTAAGTTATCTGGAATGGGCTCCTCAAAACCCCTCTTCCATTCAGAGGACTGGTCACCAGGTGAGGTTTCTCTTGGTGTCAGGCTGTTTTGCAGCAACCTGCCTGGGGCTGGTTAGAGACAGACTACCTGAGTACCCTCTGTTATCAGGCCCACCTGCGCACCCTGGGGCTCTGAGAAGCACTCCTTCATGGATGCACACATCTCAGGGTGCGAGGAATGCTGAATGGTAAGCCAGACACTCCAGGGGCCAGCAGAAGTCCCTGCAGAGGGCTCACTGCTAGATGAGGTGGCTGTTTATAACCTGCCTCCCAGGAAGAGGTAAGGCAATGGAGTTTTGAGCAATGCAATGCTTTCTCGGGGGTCCTGTGTGACAGCTGGCTATTTGATTCTGCAAACTCTTACATAGTTTTTTTTTTTTTTTTTTATCTGCTAAAGACAGTGCATTCAAGATTTTTTACTTCAGTTCTCATTTTCTCCAGCTGGAAAGCGATGAATTCCCTCAAAGTATTTCATTTTCATGACTCTTCCCTTTTGGGTACAATCTGTTAAAACATCACGTCTTTTTATCAGGCCAAAGGATAATTTGTGGCCTCATCTAAACAATGCTTTTTAATTTTGCACATGGCTTTTGACCTATACAAAGTATAAAATACCTAACAAAAACTGTAATTTTTTGAATCAAATGAAAAATATGAAAACTTTTCAAAGGAAAATTCAATACTAATATTATTAGTTTCCTACAGTAACGTCTTCGAAAGAATTCATTTTATATACACATACTCTGGGAAGACATCTGATGTTCCTACATTTTATGCTTCTTTTTTTTCAATGTAATTATGATATAATCGTCTAAATATATGGTTGCCATATTTCTTCCACTTTCATTATTACCAGTCTTTGTTGTATTATAATGCAAATTTAATACACTTGTTCAACAGGTTAGTGGATCAGAATATACCCTGCTGAGAAACACTATAGATGCACTTGTATGAAAGGATACAAAATTCCTACAGAAATACAAGAAACCATGCTTTTTTTTTTTTTTTAACATTGGGCAATAGCCTATGTTCCCTTTCATAAGAGGCCAAGCTTACAGGAACGGTACCGGCTGACCCAAAGGACATGCAGGTGTCTAGTGAAGGAGAAATCAAGCATTTGGCATCATGAGTCAAAGTCATCAAGCATCTCGCCGAACAGGAAGAGCGTTTTGATAGGATATCCAGGAGAAAGCAGCTGGAATCAGAGAGCTCTGAACATGCCAGTAGGCTCTATGACCAGGGTAGGAGTTCCGAAAACATAGCAAGGAAAATGTCTACCACTGAGCACCAAATATAGGAAAGGGATTCTACCTTCATCTCCCCAAGGAGAGACACTGGAATGAAAGCACAAAACAGAGCCCCAAAGCCCTAGTTCCAGCTCCAATGCTAAGAGCAATCCAAGCTGAAACAGCCCCAATGGGCAGTGCAGAAGTAGAAAAAGCTGAGTTTAGCCTTGAGAGACCCAAGATGTTTTCAACAAGGCTTCGAGAAAAAAATAAAACATCTTGTGTCTCAGTCCGTCAGGCTGCTGTAACAATATACCATAACCAGCAGTTGATCAACCATAGCAACTTCTTTCTCACAGATCTGAAGTCCAAGATCAAAGTGCTGGCAGGTCTGGTGTCTGGAGAGCACCCAAATTCTGGTTCACGGACAGTACCTTCTCAAAGCATCCTCATATGGCCAAAGAGACTAGCTAGTTCCCTGGGGTCTCTTTCATAAGGGCACTAATCCCATTTATGTGGGTTCCACCCTCATGACTAATCCCATCACTTGGAGGTGAGGATTTCAACATGAATTTGGTAGGGGCACATATGCATTCAGACCATAACAACCTGTAAGGAAGGCGCTCAGAGCAGGAGCCAGCCTCAGGGTGGAAGTGGAGATCTGGAACGCTGAGGCCAGCAGCAAACTACAGAAAGTGTCCAGCACTGAAAAGTGTCATTGGACAGGTCAGAGTCTCTGCTGTTCCCTAAGCAGTGAGAGAATGAAATTCTAATTTTAGGTAGATGTTGATAATGATGCTCTGGACAGCTCAGGCAGGAGTGAGTAAAGACAGATCAGAAACCAATGAAGGCAAGAAGTTCTCAGGACTCATGGAAGGAAGGACATCTGGAACGCAGAGGTAAGGCTCAAAGATGACCCTGAAAGAGGCTTCTGGGATGTGAGAGGAGAGCAGTGCCACTGACAGAAGTTGGGAAATTAAAATATGCAGTCAATCTTTTGAAAGCAAAACAGTAAGTTTGGTTTTAGAGCTGAGTTCAGGGTTACGGCAGGACCTACGCATCTCCTAAGTATTTGGAAACAAAGGCGGAAATTTCACAAGGTAAAATGTACATTTCAGATGAAGGAGGTTGGAAGTGTGAGAGAAGCAAAACAAAGCCATGGCCAGACTCTTACCCGTCTGATCTCTTACCTCTTTTAGCTTAAAATGTGGTAAGGAGACAGGCACCGGTGGAAGTGGTGGAATTACTACCTTATGACAACCCAGTGGCTCACTGGAAATCTGACACAGCTAACGTAATCCACTCCTATCAACATATATTTCCATTTGGCAATGGGGCAGCTCTGTTAACTTCTCAGTATTGTGACTGTCACATGAAAAGACCACATTTCTAGTCTTTGTTCTCAGGTATTAACCATATATTTCCCAATATCCATAAACCATGATTGACTGCCTAGTGTGGGCAGCACTCTTGGTGAAGTGCTGTGAGCTCACCATGTGGGGAGGTAAGATAGATTATGCAAGTTCTGGGAAATGAAACATGTAAATAGCAATGCAAGATGCCATAGAAAGGATGCATAAAGTAGTACATGGCTATTTGCCCAGTAAAGAAGAAAGGGATCACTTAGGTTGGAGAGAAAAGGGATAGGTTTCCAGGAGAAATGAAATTAGAGCAGGGCAAATTTCAAGGATACTTCCTTGAAGAAAAGGATATATGGACAACACAGGTCTTTCCTAAGCAGATATTTAATAGACATTTAATGAATGAATAAGTAGAACAATCAATATTATGGGTATGGTCATGTGAGCAATGCAGAGGCAGAATAATGAAACACATTAGGCAGGATGTGGGTTCTAGAGGGAAACAGTGGAGAAGAGACTAGAAAAGTAGGTAAGGATCACACTGAGGGATGTATGGAATACCCTCATCCCTGGGACTTCAGGGAAACACTAAACATTCTGGAACAGGCTGTAAAATCAAAGAGCTATGGGCAGGACGCAAAGAAGAGAAATAACAGTTCTGTATCCTACAATTTAGAAATTAATCACACATTGGGGACAACTTTTCTAAAAGGAGAACTGTTTTCGATCATTTTCTTTTAGAAATAGATGTACATCACTCAAAATAAAATACACATAATGCCTTCTACATAATAGTGGAAGGAATTTGTCCCCAAAGATCTGTTCTTTGTATAAATGATGCCACCACAATTGATGCTTCAATAAAAATGAATATTTATGAAATGTAAAATGACTTGGATTAACTTATTCCAATTTCACTCTCTAAATTTAGATTTTTAAATCATGCCAAAATGTAGATTTTGATTACAAAAGCAAGTTGGAGAAAAAAAGATGTACTTGACAAGAAAAAGAGAGCAAAATTAAAAAAAAAAAAAAAACTTGAAATAAGTATGACAAAAGATGACAGAAAGGTGGTCAATTATACTAAAAACAGCAAGACAGATCATCTTCAAAGCAGAGTTATTTAATTCACAAATACAGTCACATTACAAGAAGCAAAAGTTACAAAAAAGCATGAAGTAAAACGTCTATGTCTTCCATCCATCCTCATCTCACTACATAGCCCTCTCCCCAGCTATTAGTTTCTTAGCTATCCTTTCAAAATTTCTCTATACATACACATCATATTCCCTCCTGTTCACAGAAACGTTAGCATACTATCCATTTGCACTGTTCAGACCTTGCTTTTTCCACTTAACACAACATCTTGGCAATTCCTCCATACCCATTCATACAGATGTTGCACATTCTTTTACAGCTGCATATCCATTGTGACAATGAACCATAATTTATTTAACTAGCCCCTATTGATAGGCATCTGGGTTGTTTCCAGTCTTGTGCTATTGCAAACAAAGCTGCGGTGAATAACCTGGTACAGTCATCATTAGCATGCGTGGAAGTTACATCCTCAGGATAAATTCCCAGAAATTGAATTTCTGGGTCAAAGGTATATGCATTTAAATTTTTGATAGATACAACCAAATTGGCTTCCATAAGAGTTGAGTCAATTTATACTCTTGCCAGCAATGTACAGGAGTGCCTTTTTCCTTAAGAATTTACCAACACAGTGTATCATCAAAGTTCTGGATTTTTGCCAGTCTGAAAAATGAAAAATGGCATTTGCCTTCTCATTATGAGTGAAGTTGAGCATCTTTTTATATGCTTAAGAGCAAATTGTACTTCCTTTTCTGTAAATGGTCTGCTCATAACCTTTGTCTTTCTAATGGATAGTTTTTCTTATTAATTTCTAGAAGCTTCTTATATAACTAAAAAGATTGCTCCTTCACCTATGAATTGCAACTATTTACCATAATTTGTCTTATGGCTTTGCTTATGGTGATTTTTGCAATGCAGAAGATTTTTACTGTCATATGATCTAATTTATTAGTCTTTTATGTTTTCTGATTTTCAAGTCATGGTTAAGAAAGGCTTTCCTCACACCCAGATTATAAAAACATTCTATTCTCATACTTTGTTTCATCTTACAATTATGTAAATGGAAAAAGATCATAGGAGTTAAGGCCAGAAACTCTATAGCCAAACTGACTAGGTTCGTATCCCAGCCCCACTACTTATTAGCAATGTACGTTGGATGAACTGCTAACATCTATGGGCCTCAGTTTCCACATCCATAAGCAGTGATAATAATAGTTACCACCACTTCTTTGGGTTACTTGAGGATTAAAAGTAAATTACTACAGTCCCTGGCATATGACACTTAACAAGTGTAAGCTATTATCATCATATATCTGGAATTTATTCCATCAAACATTAAAATTTATCCTGGTATAGGGTGTAGAGATCCAACCTTTTTTTCCATATGGCTACCCAGTTGTCTCAACATCATTTATTAAATATGTCACCTTTTCCCCACTGATTTGAGTTAATCACCTTTATCAAATGCTACATTCCCATATGTATTTGAGAACTTCTGATCCTTTTTCCTCTTTTGTACATTTCGAATTGCCTTACCTTGTCTTACTACATTGGCTGTATCTACAATACAATGTAAAATAATATAAACTAATAACCCATCAGTCAAAGTAGGCCAATTCATGTTATAATCCAATTTAGGTAGTCTGGGAGAAATTAAACATAAAAAGTTTAAAGGTTTGAATCTTACCTTCTTACGAAGTATACATCAACAACTAGATAGCGCTTAATTAAAAGGTGCAAATTTCCTTAAGAATACAAAAAAGGTAGGATTTCTTTTTAAAGGTGGATTAAAACTAAGATAACAACAAAAAAATCTAACAGTGCACACCTGATACAAGGTACTAGGCTGAGCTCTGTCTTTGTCTGAATATCAATGGAAATCTCAGTATTTCTTCATTAAATTCAGCCTAAAGTGGGCCTTTGGGCTGAAATAAGTGAGTTAAGGAAATAGCAATTTATTCCTATGCTGGAATTATCTGCTCTTTTCAAATATTCAGTAGATACTCTTGGTGAAACTGGACATAATGCTTTGGGAGGAGTTAACTCTCGGGCAACTTTATTTCTTCTATAAAAATCAAGCTGCTTAGATTTTCTACCTCTTCTAGGGTCAGTCTGGATCAATTACATTTCCTAAAAATCATTTTCATCAAAGTTTTAAAATTTATTTTCAAAGAGTTCAATAGTCTCCTATTCTTTAAATTCTGTTTTCATGATTTCCTTTTCTCAGGTCTTATTTTCTATATTTGTGCTTTCTTCCTTTTATTCTTGAGACTAGCTCATTGTTTATAAATATTATTGGTGTAGTTCAATTTTTTTTTCAAAGAGCCACCTTTTGGATTAATACATTGTCCTACTGCTTTTTCTATTTCTATTTAAAATTCTTAGAAGAGGATACCTTCTGATGGGGTTCTACATCCGTTTTTAACATCTGTTAGTGCCCCCCAAAAAAGCACTATAACAAATACGATGAACACTAAGAACGTAAACGCAAGAAAGCCAAGATTGAATCGAATTTGCCCAAGTTATTTTAAATGACAGCTCCAAATCCCAAACACCTGATCCCATTTATACTATGTAAGAAGGTAAGATTCAATCCCAAACACAGATTAGCAATGTTTCCAATATGTAAAAACAAGTTCCACATAAAATAAAAGTTGGGCTTTGTGTTAGTCTGTTCTCACACTGCTATAAAGAACTACCTGAGACAGGGTAATTCCTAAAGAAAAGAGATTTAATTGGCTCACGGTTTCACAAGCTGTACAAGAAGCATGGCTGGGGAAGCCTCAGGAAACTTACAATCACGACACAAGGGAAAGCTGGCACATCTTCATTCGTTGGAGCAAGAGAGAAAGCAAAGAGAGAAGCTACACACTTTTAAACAATCAGATCTCGTGAGAACTCATTCACTCTCATGAGAACAGCAAGGGCAAAGTCCACCCCCCATGTTTCAATCACCTCCCACCAGGCCCCTCCTCCAACACGTGGGAATTATAATTCGAAATGAGACTTAGGTGAGGACACAGAGCCAAACTATATTGGGCTTTTACAATAATTATAGTAGTTCATTGGAAACAAGATCAGTTCTGACCGTAAGGAACTCACAACTTAACAAAATGGAAGGCACTCTGAGGTTTTAATTATAAGCCTTCCACCTGCAGCCTATTTTCAACAATACAATACCAATACAGTTCAACAAGTATGAATTCCCCTTGTCCCTCAGTCCCAAGTTCTCAGAGTACTGGTTGGTGGTCAGGCACTGAAGCAGAATGAGACCACCTCCACATATAGGGAAAACACATTGCCAGGTACCCTGCCAGCCAGCCAGCGCTGCCCAGATGCCCCCTACCCTGAACAGAGCAGGCTGGAAATGAGGCAGTTCAGGGCAGGTTCTGTTTTCACCACTCACCCAAGTAGGCCTGTTCATGTTTTGATCCGTTTTAGGTAGCCTGGGAAAAATTAAACATTGAAAAAGTTTGAAGGTTTGACTCTTTCATTCTTGCAACGTGGAAATCTATTAGTAGGCCACAGTTTGTAAAAGGGTGGAATTTTCCTTAAGTATATAAAAATGGTAGGATGAATGCTAAGATGATAACACTTAAAATCACAAGGATTTGATAACAGTACACACCTGGTACTCGGCTGATCTAAAGGCACTAAGGAGACAGGCCTTCTTAAATCAAAGGCAATGCTTTTGTCACGCAACTTTTGAGAGTCAGGGTACAAATAATGGAGGTAATATAGAGAAAGGAGGAGTTGAGAAGCAGGATGAAAGGTGCAGTAGAGGTGAATTTAACATTCAAAACAATACTACTAACTCCTTAAGTTTCAAGTTTATTGCCACTGAAACTCAATGAAGAAATAACACTGCCCATTTCTGAAGCCAGTCAGGGCTTTCAGCAACCTGTCAAGGCTCGGGAGTGGAGACTGGAATGTCCACAATCTAAATTTTAAACACTTTTTGTGGAAAAAACTTACAACAGATGAACAATAAGAACATACACATTGTAGGCTTGGCCCTACACCAAAAAAAAAGCAGTTTACTGGCCCAGATACAGAGATGTGTCGGTGTACCGAAAACACTCACAGCTATATGAAGACAGCAGAGTCTGGAAAGGAACCAGGTCCTGAGGTTTTGCAGTTAAAATTATGGTGGGGATATGAAAAAAACTCATTTCGGAAATATTTGCTAATCTTTTACCCCAAATCTCATTTACATATTAGGAAACGGATTGGGAAGCCTTTAGTTAAAGCCAAAGTACGTTTTGGTCAATCTTGACCTTGAACCAGTTTGGAAATCTGAACAAGAGTTTTTGGATTCTTTGGTTTTTTGGTGTCCGGGAGGGCACTGCAAAGGCACAGTAGTGTGTGAACGTGAAGTACAGCAGTCTGAGGAAGTTTAGCACTTGAAAAGTGTCGCCTTTAAGCACACACTTAAAAATACCTGCCTGTAACAGAAAATGTTTTTATGATTTAGATAATCTGGTTATATTTTACATATCTATAAGTATACATATTTAATAATCTAGATTTGTTTCAAAACTCAATCTCAGAATTTGAATAAAAAATAAACTCCTACGGCTGAGTTGGAGGTGAAATGATGGGGAAACCAGGGAATAGAAACTGCCAATTCGATTAATAATAAACAAGTCACACAATTTCTAAACTACCTCTAATCCAAAAAACCTCTACCTTTTCTAATCTCATACTGATTATTCTACGAGATGACAAACTCTCAACAGGACCTCCTCCTATCCTCAACAATTCTTGAAGGAAAAGAAAAACAAACTTCCTAGGAAAATTTTTAAACGCTGAATTTCTCTGGCATCGAGCCATGTGTAGCAGATTAAACATCACTTAATCCTCCAACAGCTCTAAGGCAGTGGTTTACAATCTACGGCCTACATTAGAATCACCTGGAGGACTAGTTTTGGCGCTTGTTGGGCTCCACCCCCAGAGTCTCTGATTCAGTAATGGGGCGAGGCCATCCCGAGTGATGATGCTGCGGCGGGTGGGGGGCACTTTGAGAAGCGCTGCACTAAGGTAATACTAACTTATGGCCCTCGTGCTGGGAACCCCGTGCTATATGCAGCAGACACTGAAAGGTTTTTAAAACTTTACAGTTTACCATTTTACAGTTTACCATTACATGGCATCGAATCATGTGAATATTTTTCTAAAACTTCACCCTTATTGTATTTTCCCAAAGTATCGGAGAATGACTAGAAAGTTTTCCAAGTTTGAGGAGCACCGCTTTAAGCTGACCCAGCGCACAGCAGCCCTTGCCCCATGGGGACAGCCGGGCCGACCGGGCACAAGGGAGGTCTGGGGGTGACTCTTGCAGCCAGAACACCGGCCTGAGACGCAGTTCCACATTTAAGGTTTTCATCGTCTCGTCTCTTCCCGGCGCTTCCCGGGACAACACTCGCACCAGCCCCGCTGCAGGTGTCCTGTCCCGGCAGCCAGCGCACAAAAGACAGGAAAGGGGGTCTCAGAACAGCGCCGCGGGAGCCAGCGAGCAAAGGCTGACGACAACGGCGCCTTTCCTGCCCAAAACGTGGGACCGCCAGGATATCTGCACGCCAGGTGAGACGGACGCACAGGACTCCTTCAAAGTGCCCGGTTTAGTTCCAGAAGATGTGACACCAAACACAAAAGAACATCAGTGGAGCCCAGTCTCACCCCTGCCCCGGCCGGCGCCCCTTCGCGCCTGCGCAGACCCGCTACCCGCCCGAGGCCCGCCCGCGGCTTCCTTCCGGGCAGCGAGTTGGGGGAGACTGAAGGGGGGGCGCGGCCCCCGGGCACAGGCACGCATGCGCAGTGTCGCCGCCCGCGCCCTCGGCCTGGCCGGTGCTTACCCGCTACTGGGGTCGGCTCCTTCCGGCCCGGCAAGGCCTCCTGGGGGCTGACGATCTTCGATGCCGAGTCGCCCATCCTCGGGACTGGAAAGAGGCTACGGAGGAGTTGGCGAGCCCTCGGGGTGGCCGAGAGCATGGGAGAGCACCGGCCGAGGGGCGGTCGCGGGGGGCGGCGCGGCCGAGAGCGGAGCCGCTGCCTGAACTGCCGAAAGGGGGGGTCCGCGGCTGGAAACTGGGCGGCTGGGGCGCGGGCGGGCCCGGGACGCTGCTGACGGGGCCGGCGGCCTCCGGGAATCGAGGTTGCCCAAGGCCGGAGTCTTACCGGCTGTCACCGAGGGCGTGTTCCTTCCCTGCAGGGGGGTGTGGCCCGGCGAGGTCCTCTGGTTCTCCACTCGGGACGAAGTTCTGGGGCAGAGAACAAGTGCCCTCCTGCCGCACTAAGTACGTGAAGCGGCAGAGGCCAAAAAACAGCACCGATCCCCTGGGGATAGGGTTTGATTTTAAAGTTCTTGCCGTGTCGCCCCGACTTCGCAGTTCAGCAGTCCCCAGTTCGACAGAAGTGGACCTGCCTTGCAGCCAGCTAGACTGTCCGTTTTTATTGGCGACATTGTCATGACGGTCATCAGAAGGGTTCTTATTCGTCCAAAGTGAAAACTAAGCACAGTTCTCAAAAGCAGGAAATAGGGGAGATGAATTCAATATTATGTATTTACAGATATATTTACTTCAGGCCCATTTTGCAGTATGCACAATACGGGAGCAAGGCACCAACAGCATGATTAAGGAAGTGTAGGTGAACTTCATGGTGCTGTTGGATCATTCTTGTTTCTGAAATCAAAGGCGATGACATTCCTTCCTGTGATAAATTCTCAAACTGAAAGTAAAGTGGTTAGAGCCAGGTGATTGACTCGGGAGTTATCCGTGTGAGATTTTGGGTTAACACAGGTGTTCTGGTCATCTCAGATAAGGAAAGGAACTTCAGGTTAGCACCCACAGAAAGAAGGCTTTGACCCAGCTTCCTGCATGGGTTTAGTTACCACTTTGTTTTCATATGGTCTGGACTGTAATGTAAGGAGGGCAGGAGAATTAGTGGTGCTGTAGTGTAAATACAGTGTGTTGCCAGGCAGGCATACAACACTTAAAACAGTCTAGCATTGATTTTGTAATTTATCTTTTTCCTGGGCAAAATCATGCCCAAACTGTTTGTTACTGCTATGAAGTTACACCAAGTAGATTCCACTGTCCTTTCATGAAGACACCCCCCTGGAGTCCCTTCTAGGCTCGTGAAGGCCTGGTCACTGTTAAGGGTCTGAAAAAATAGTCATTCTGTCAAAGTATTTTGTGTTTTTCACTTACTACGTTTTGATACATATTGATTTGTTTTTTTCTGTGTTTTGTGGTTGATTGTGTGGAGTTTCACATGCTAGAAACACTCTGCAACTAAGAAGTGAAGAATGTTTCGTGTGAAGAAATACTTGGCATGATGGCTCATGCCTATCATCCCAACACTTTGGGAGGCTGAGGCAGGAGGATTGCCTGAGGCCAAGAGTTTGAGACGCCGTCTTTACCAAAAAAAAAATGTTTTTAAGTAACTGGGCATCGTGGTGTGGTGGCCCACACCTGTGGTCCCAACTACTTGGGAGACTGAGGCAGGAGGAACACTGGAGCCTGAGAGGTAGAGGCTGCAGTGAGCTATGATCACACCACCGTGCTCCAGCCTGGGCAACAGAGCAAGATCCTGTCTCAAGAAAAGTGAGAGTATTTATTTAATTTTGATGTTAGATGAAAAAGTACAACAGAACTAACTGTGTGTGAATATATATGTAGTATATGTGAAAATTCATATACTCCCAGTTGCACACCCACCGAAGAACAACTGGAAAAAAAATGCAATTTTTTTGTTGTTCAGGGTAGTGTGATTCTGCTGATTTTCATTCTTTAAACTTCTTTAAGTGTTCTGTATTGTTACAGTGTTCTCAGGTGTTCCAATGGCTGTTACTTTTATAATTATAAACGAATAAGCATTTTTAAAAGAACAGATATATCTTATTTCAAAAACAAGGGTTTTTCATCTCATTTACCAGAATAGTTGCAAGAAAAGTTACATTGAGTTTCTTTGGATTTTTGAGGAAATAATTGAACATTTCTGTCTTCAATTATGCCATTTTCACCACTAGGACTTCCTTTTCTTCAGGCATTCCATCTAATCCAGCAGTCCCCAACCTTTTTGGCACCAGGGATGAGTTTCATGGAAGACAGTTTTTCCACAGATGGGGAAGGGGAAGTGGGGGATGGTTTCAGGATGAAGCTGTTCCACCTCAGATCATCAGGGATTAGTTAGCTTCTCCTGACCTTGTGATCCACCCGCCTCGGCCTCCCAAAGTGCTGGGATTACAGGCATGAGCCACTGTGCCTGGCCTAGTTAGCTTCTCATAAGGTGTGTACAGCCTAGATCCCTCACATGCACAGTTCAAAATAGGGTTTATCCTCCAATGAGAATCTAATACTGCTGCTGATCTGACACCCACATCTAACTTGGGAAGGTGGGAGATGAGGTTCTCTTGCAGAATGACTGGATCCAACTAATACTTGGATGCTTGGCAGTTCTAATAATAAGACAAGAATGTACTTTGAACAATAGTGTCACAGTCTACTCCTGTGGCCCCTCAAATATCCATGGATACCCTTCTGACACATAGGATACACCCTATTTGCAGAGAGAAAAACCCAAAGTTCCAAGCAGTTACTGCATCCAGCTCAGCGTCCATGATCTAAAGATGTACAGTCCTTTACAAGTCTGGATATAACTCCTCATCCCCTTTGCCTTCCCCACACAGCCAGTATGCAGTGGTGAAGTAGGACACAAACACCAATTTGGAAAAAGAGGATAAAATAGCAGTTCTTTGTCTAAGCAAATTTGAAGAGATTAGACTGCAAAGGTAGTGAAGTAAATTCTTGGTTAGACCCCAGTTCTGTTTTCCAGGAGGAACTCTCTTCTTTGTTGCATCTAAAGATACTGTCTTTACCCACTGGGAGGTTCTTACCTGTGATCCATGATGGGTATGCTGCATGAAAGACTACACATCCAGTTTCTTACTGGTGCACTTTTGTGGGACTGTGGGTTACTTTAGTAGGGTCAGATAGACACAGGCATTGGCAAGCTAGGCTTATAGCTTCTTTGTCAATTCAGTTTTTAAAGATACTGAATGGATTTCATATACATTTGTTTCTTGTATAGTACCTTTCACAAATAACCACCGATATAGATATCAATTAGTCATATTTCTCATGCCTAACTACTCTTCATGTTTATTTACTAGACTCTGTCTCATGTCTCCCGTATCTACTAACTTAATGGCTATATGCTTACAGCCTGCAAAAACGGCAGGCATGGCTAGGAAGGCAGTACCTTAATGTGATCTCTGTTGCTTGTCTGGCTTCCATTGTCCAGAAGAGAACACTTTGCTGATGGCCTTTGAGAAGGGCCTTGGGTCACAGTTTTATCTTCTGCTATCGGAAGTGTAATAGCTCTTGGCTTCATCAAAACTAGAAGATCTGAGTCACCACTCAGTCCATTTGTTTTGCAGACTATAGGCAGAGAACTCCAATCTTAGCATAGCTTTATTTCCTTCCAGCTCTGTTAACAAAATGACTAGTTTTTACCTGAGTTCATCTTTATTGAAGTACTTTGCTAAAGAGACAGGAAGAAGTCAATACTCTATCACTGACCCAGAGATTCTCTCCCAACCATTTTCCCTGCTACTGCAGTTTGAAAGAGCAAGTAGTCTGCCTGCTAAGATATTGAGTTGACAATTTTATCAGATGTTTTATGGCAGAAAAAAAAAAGGAGGAGGTGGTCATCAGCTTTCCCCTTATAATCCCTGTGCGGCCAGTCAGGTAAATTAATACTACATAATTTAGGTTAATTTCATGGTATCTACAGAAAATCTGGAGCTAATGTTAGTTTAGCAACATTGCAGATACAAAATCTATATGCAAAACTCAATTGTATTTTTATGAGACAAAAAATGTAAATCATAATTTTTAAAATACTACTTATTAGCATCAAAAATGTTTAAAATTTGTATCTGACTAAAGATGTGTTAGGCCTGCACATCAAAACACAAAACATTGCTAAGAGAAATGTTAAAAGACATAAAAAAAAATGTGGAGCTATATCATGTTCATGGATCCAAAGCCTCTCAGTATTGTTAAATGCCAGATCTCTTCAAAATGATCTATAGATTAAACACAATCTCAATGAAAATACAAAAAATTAGCTGGGGATGGTGGTACGCGCCTGTAGTCCCAGCTACTCAGGAGGCTGAGGCAGGAGAATTGGCTGAACCCAGGAGGCGGAGGTTGCCGTGAGGCGAGATCGCGCCATTGCACTCCAGCCTGGGTAACAAGAGCAAAACTCCGTCTCAAAAAAGAAAAAAAAAAAAAAACAGATTGCCCAGCCTCAACCTGGAGTTTCTGATCCAGTAGTTTGAGTTATCCCTGAAACTTTGCGTATTCTGACAAATTCTCGGGTGATGCTGACAGTGCTGGTCCAGGCAGCTAACTTTGAGATTCATTGTTCTGGTGGAACCCACACCCGATATTCTGGCCCTCAGTTAACATGCCTCTAGAGCCCAGAATCTGTGATTGTTCTCAACTGTCTTCACCTGTTCCAGGTTGCACACTGAATCCAATCCTAAAACTTAGCTCAGTGTTAATTATTCAAAGCTATCATTGCTGAATATTAAGAAATTTGGAACATAACCAGAAACCATGGGAAGAGCTAGGAAATACAGGATATTCAATAGCACCTGATAGATTCTGTTGGACCCTTGAAATCTGGATGCTAGAACCTAAATAATTTAAAACTTCTCTTTGCAATAATCTGTGATTTTCAGAAATTACAACTAAAACTTTAAATAACATTTTTTAAAATCTATGTGACATTAAATTAAGCTCTGATTTTTTTTTTTTTTAGACATTCCTCTTCATAGACCAAGCATGTTATTGAATCAGATCAAAAGCTGTGAGGAGAGCAAAGCAGAGAAAGTAACAGCCCAGTGGCTGAAAATGGAAAATGAAAACCTCCACAGGGGAATCATAACATTTTGAGTGGCAGCAGTGCCCAGCAGTCAACACACACAGGTGGTGACAAGTAAGAGTATTTGGAAACCAAAAAACATCAAAGGTGCTGTAGGAGAATGTACAGAAAAACTTTCAAGTGCATAAGTTGATGACGATGATGATGCAGAAATGTAGAGGCTATACAACATGTCTTTGCATACTTAGTACCATTAACAATTTGACAATTTAGCACAAGATGTATATAAAATACATCTCCAAGAGAATGCGTTCTTAATCAAACTTCAAAACTGACCCATCAAAGTCAATAGTGCAAAGCACCAAATACCTGTGGATGATGTACTCCTGGGAACTAAAACTGAAACAGTTTTGGAGGTTGGAAAGTTGCTGTACTGTGCCAGTGTCCATCCTTATACATGTACATAGGCAATGATAGCTTGAGTCAGCTGCAGGGCAGGGGGCTCAATGAGAGAGAGCTTTGTAAAGACAGCTCTTCACTTCAGCTCATCAGTTTTGGTAACAGGCAAGTTTGTTTCCCATTATTATAATTTGATCATTCTTCTGATGAATTCAATACCCGTTCTTAACTCTTTTATTTCTGTACATGGAGCTAATGTTTACCTTGGAAATTTTGAAAAATACATGTAAGAAAGAAATAAAATGTATTTTGAAAATAAAGCCCAAGGCCTTTGGAGGTGTCCAGTGAGAGACAGCTCTGTACTTCCTTCATGGATGCCTGGTGAGCTTGCCTCAGCTGTCACCAGTGTCCCTGCACTGCCCCCCTCAGAGCATCTGGCACTGCTGACTCCATGCTGCTGACACTCCCCAGGGTTCAGGGTCCCCCTGCTTTAATCAGACGCCCCCACAGGTAGCCTGATGTATTTTCTCTCTCAGCCTTGCCCCACCTGAAGAATTCAGGATCAGAACCCCCAAACTGGGTTAGAGAATAATTTAGGGACAGGGTTGGATACTGTAAAGTCTGGCATAGAGGCTGTAAGACTGGCATAGAGTAAGTACTTACTTAATAAACTCCTTTTTCACTCCCTTGCCTACTACTAATGACTCCTCAGTGCCCCAACCAATCCACTTTCAGCACTTCCCTTCCCTGCTGTTAGGTGAGTACCCTACCTGCCTAGGAAGATGGGGCAGCCCTTGACAACCTTCCTTGCCCTTGTCAGAGAGGGTGTCTCTTTCTCTGTCTTCCTCTGCCCCAGGCCAGATTAGACTCCCCCAACAAATGACTTCCTATCACCATGTATCTTTCCTTCAGAGCTCTCATCAGAAACATCACTGGGGATAATACTAGCACCAACCTCACAGGTTTTTTCTTTTCATCTTTTTCTTGGTGAGAATTAAGTAAGTTAACATGGGGAAGGTGCCTAGAATAGTGCCAGACACATAGGAAGCCCTCGGTACATGTTAGCTAGGATTATAATACACAATCATTCGTGTGATTGTTTGAAATCCATTTCCTCTTCTGGACAGTGAGCTCCATGCGGGAAAGAATTGTATCCCTATTTTACTTATGATATCCCAGTAGTAAGCATTCATTCAATGCTGGCTGAGAGAATGCATGAATCATTAAAGGCCCTAAGTCTTTCTCATCCGTTCTCCAGGATGTCTAGTGGCCTTTATGCAAGTAGGATTCTTAGTCTCTTATTTTGTTATCTAAGTGCTCTCTGGTTAGTATATGAATTAAACTCCTTCATACATACACATAAACTCAGACATACGTCACAGAGACTTCCCCCCTCCATCCCCACAAAGGACGCAGGTAGAATTCAGTTTTATACTGATATTTGTCAATATTATCTTCTCTAACTACTTACTTAAAATATATGGCCATGAAATACAGTAATCCAAGTGAATACACTTAACATACTATCCAATAACAGCTGTGATGATGATGATTGTCTTTATTATAAAGACATGACAAGCCAAGAGCACTGGACTGCCATTGTAGGACATGAGAAACATTTGTTGAGTAAATGAACAAATGGCCAGGTGAATGAGTATTCAAGAGGTGGCCTGAATTGTAATCTAGTTTTGGATTAACCAGTTCTGTGACCTTTGACACGTTATTTTCCAACTCTTCGTTTTCCTCTTCTGTGAAGTTGAGGGGGCAGCAAGGAAAAATCAAAAATTCTCTAAATTCATTGATTCACCAACTTTTTTGTTTTATTGATTGATTGATTGATTGATTGATTGAGACAGAGTCTTACTACATTGCCCAGGCTGGTCTCAGACTCCAGACCTCAAGCAACCCTCCTGCCTTGGCCTCCCAAAGTGCTGAGATGACAGGTATGGGCCACTGTGCCTGGCGTGAATCACCAGCTTTTTAAGCTGAGAGGGCATTTGGCAGATCTGTCAGTTAATAGGTTGTTCATCAAACTCACCCATAGTCTAAAGGTGTGTTGCAAAGTCATCCAGCTTGGATAAATTAGACTGATTCTTAATACAGAAAACAATACCTCTGGGCAGAAAGTAGACTCTCAGGAAGCTGGGTTGAATGAATGAAGCAGGGAATGGTATGGGATTATCTCACTTAAACTGCTTTATGTTAATTTGTTTAAAGCTTAATTATCAGATAACTTATTTATTTCACTAATTTTGTCAATGATAATTCAATTTACTACCTGTACGAAAATAATCTGTTAATCCTACCTTTCTTGGGGACATGTTTGCCCCAGAGTACATATGCAGTATATTTTTTTTCTTCAACATGTTACTTTAAAAAATGCAGTTATTTTAGGCTCTTATTAAGTGCGCATGTGCGTACATGCGTGTGCAAGCACTTGTGTGTGTGTGTGTGTGTGTGTGTGTGTAAAAGAGAGATAACGAGAATAGAAAAAGCCTGAAAGAATGTATCCAGGCTGTTAACAGCAGTTATCTCTAAATGGTAGAAATATAGATAATTTTCACCTTTTTCTTCATTCTTTTATAATAAGCAATTTTCAATTCAATAAAAAGAAATAAAGTTTCATAATTCATTTATGAAATAGTCTGAACTCAGGACATATAAGCCAGTTAATTAAATTTTTTGCTTTCTAATTTTAAAAATAATATTCTATGAGAACACATTAAGTATAAAGAAGAAAACATCAATGACCTTCTATTGCATCAATGACCTTCTATTGCAGTAGATCAGATCTTCCTTCCCACCCCTTCCAGATGGATGGAGGACTGCCTGAGCGTCCTGCTCATTTCCAGTGATGAAAAGCACTGTCCAGTTTGGTCTGTACTTAGGCTTCACTCAGGTCTACTTTCATACTCACTCCCTTCCCCACTCCCAGCCCAGCATGGATCCAGGTTCCCTCCCAAAAGACACAAATTGGGAGGAGATCTACTTTTCATACTCCCTGGGATCAAGCTCTTTTAGGATTGGGGCCTGGGAAGGGGGATGGAAGAAATGGAACAGGCCTTTCTTTACCTAACCCACCAGTGTGCTTCTGCCCTGGGGGTTGCTCCGTTGGCTTCTCAGGTTCAGAGTCACTGGCGTGGGAGTCGTCCATGTGGAGTGTGTCCCTAGCAGACTCTGAACACTCAAGCGAGTCTCCCCATGCAAGTCACCTTGACATGGGAGCTCCACTACCAGGAAACCTCCTCCAGAAATTCTCCGGCTTCTGCTCCAGAGGCACAGTCCACAGTGTCTGGCCGCTCAGAACCCTTGCCCCAGGAAGCCTAAGCTCATGAGCATTATGGAGGCAAGTTCAACTGAGCTAAGCTACGGTAGCTTCCAGTCCTTTAGTTCCAGGGGCGCTTATACCTACTCACCTTGCCAAGCAGTGGGACCACTCCTTCCTCTCCATTCTCCCTTTCCCTGCTAAGAAAAGAACAGAGCAGACCTACAGGGTACAGGGTTTCAGACCTGGGGAAAAATGCTGATTACTCATCTTGCAGACCTACCCCATCTGTGGATGATTCTAGTCCCTTTAGCTTTGGAGGAATGGGCAGACCATTTGACATCCCAGTGCCTTCCCCCCGCCCACCCCCACCATCAGCCTTTTACTTATACACACTGGGGAGCTTTGACCACTTTTTAATAAACTCTGAGCAGTTAGACCCCAACTGTTTGAAGATCTCTTTTGACTTGGGGTACCCAATGTCTCTTTGCCCTAAACTTTGAGTCTTTTTTGCCAGCTTTGGGGAAAAAGGTGAGTTTCCCTCAACATAGTTACGTAAATAGCATATTCAGATTCATGGGCAACAGAAAGAAAGCAAATAACCCACCTAAGCATGGTGACTCATGCCTGTAATCTTATGATTTGGAATGCTGAGCTGGGAGGATTGCTTGAGGCCAGGAATTCAAGACCAGCCGGGGCAACATAGCAAGATTTCACCTCTACAAAAAATAAAGTTGGCCAGGCATGGTGGTGCACACCTGTAGTTCCAGCTACTCAGGAGGCTGAGGTGGGAGGATTGCTTGAGCCCAGAAGTTTGAGGCTGCAGTGAGCCATGATTGTGACACTGTATGCCAGCCTAGGCAACAAAGCAAAACCCTTGTCTCAAAAAAAAAAAAAAAAAAACCCCAAAATGTCAACAGTGGTTATCTAATGACATTGAAAGTAATTTTTATTTTTTCCATTACTTTTTTTCTTTCAAATTTTTTCTTTTTTTAAAATTATTATTTTTATATAATAGTTGTATATATTTTGGGAGTACTTGTGATATTTTGATGCTTGTATACATTTGTAATAATCAAGTCAGGGTAACTGGTCTATCTATTACCTCAGACATTTTTCTTTACGTCAGAAATGTTAAAATTATTCTCTTCTATTTTAAAATGTATTCTAAGATTTTCTGCAGTGGACATATATCACTTTTATAATCAGAAAATAAACAATATTTTTTGAGACAGAGTCTTCGTCTGTTGCCCAGACTGAACTGCATTGATCCAATTTCAGCTTATTGCAATCTCTGCCTCCAGGACTCACGTGATCCTCCCACCTCAGCCCCCCGAGTAGCTGAGACTACAACTGTGCACCATCATGCCCAGATAATTTTATTTTTTGTAGATATGGGGTCTTATTATGTTACCCAGGCTGTTCTCAAACGCCTGGGCTTAAGCAGTCCTACCCCTTCAGCCTCCTAAAGTGCTGGAATCACAGGCATCAGCCACAGTGCCCAGCTGTAAACAGTATAATTTAACAAAAAATAATTCGTATAAACATGAGCTGTAGATTGGTAAAATGAAAAAATAATTAGGCTATTTTAACCTGTAGAACTTTTAAATTTTAGTCTCAAATACTGGGTTACCCCATTAAGCTAGATTTTGTCTCCTTTAATTTATTCATGCCTTGAAAAGAAAGATAAAATGTCTGCTTTATCAACGAAAACTTTCCTTTTGCACCTTCAGAAGAAATTAGGGCTTTTAGAAGTTAATTATCCAATTTTAGTTATATGTTGAAAAGAGGGTTGGTACTCTATTTATTGAGTTTCTTTTATTAAATTCTCACTAGCAAAAAAAAATATTTTTAATTGCTAGCCAGTAATTATGAAATGTGTTATGCCCTCCACATTGTGGAGGAAGTTTTTCTGCATTCTATTATAGTGACTTCAACTTGTTGATTTTTTTTTTTTTTTTTTTTTGAGATGGATTCTGGCTCTGTAGCTCAGGCTGGACCTCAGTGGCATGCTCCCATTTCACTGCAACCTCCACCTCCCGGGTTCAAGCAATTCTCCTGCCCACTAACTCCACACCGAGTAGCAGAGACTATAGGCACGTGCCACCACGCCAGGCTAATTTTTGTATTTTTTATAGCGATGGGGTTTCATTATTTTGGTCAAGCTGGTCTCGAACTCCTGACCTCAAATCATCTGCCTGTGTTAGCATCCCAAAGTGCTGGGCTTACTGTCATGAGCCACCATACCCAGCCAACTTCAACCTTTAAACTTTATTCGGAAGTTTAAATTTGATCTGATACTTAATATTTCTAAAGGCCTCTTTACTATATATTTTTTAAAGCATGCACTACAGCTTGACCTGATTTTTTAATTGTCTAAAAAGCATAACAAGGTTTGCTATCTCAATGTTAACAGAATTCAAAGTCAGGATCTCTAAATCATGGCTCTATCTTTGAGCTAAGGGTACCCACCCCTAGTATATGTGTCAAATAAGTGAGTGCAAATATTAACTAGTTTTATATTTCACTCTTTACATTCCAAAATAATAAATAAACATAGGCATTTTCCAAAAATTTCTCCCAGTCTGGAGCATCTGGATTCAAAAAACAAGAGAAGCACTTGTACATATCCTGCCTGTGGGGTACATCCTCCACTTCTTTTTCTACATTGATTTATTTTTAAATCTAATCTGATAATTTCAACTCTAGTTTTCATTTGGAGATGCCATATAAAATACATTTTGATTCATAAACATTATAGCTGTTGAGGTTTGCCTTGTTTTATTTCATCTTTTACTTGTTCTGCCTGCAGATAATATGCAGAAATTTTCTAGGTCACAATTATTTTTTCATCAGCACTTCTCCTTGAAATGGTAACCAGTGCCAGTGCACACAAAGAGGAAAGAAATTCATCTTTACTTCCAGGCTACCGTACAGTTTTCCATGCTTAGTAAGCTGTGCTTCGTGTCACATATGCTTCCTTAAGCCTCTCATAAAGTTTAATTTAACTCAATAAATATTTGTGTAATTTAATTGAATTTCAGTAATTATTCTGTAATCTTAAAGCATGTAGATACTGGAAGGTAGAAGGATAATACACCGTTTAGTGTTTGCCCTTTGAAGGTTGCCAAACCTCTACAAGCCCATTGCTGAAGTCAGGTGATACTGAGAAATGGGTTTTGTTAGTTATGTGGGGCTCACTAGAGAACCGTTTAGTTCCTTTGGTCCCGGATTTCCAAGCCGAAAACCTAAATTGGAAATAAATTCATTTCCTTAAGCCATCTGGTGGCTTTTACTTGTAACTACAACATCAACTAGTGGCCAAAGAATTACCATATATGCCCAATACACATGGGTTCTGCCATTTTCTCACGGTATCTCCTACAAGATGTGTTATGTTGAGACGATACCCAAGTAATGTATAGATATTAGAAATCCAAGAGAAATCGTTATGGTTCTAACCTCAGGGCTACCTTAATATCAAGAGCAGCAAAGTAAAGGCTGTGGATGATAAGGTAAGAAAAATCACATTAATTTATTATAATTATATAATTCAATCATTGTTGAACACCCTTTAACATGCCAGGCAGTGTACCTAGATTTACGGGCTATAAAAATTAATATGCAAGAGCTCATGTTCTCAGGAAATACAGGCAAAATGATAATATAACAGGGTACGTATTTTAGTAGACCTGTCAAGGTAGAGATGGGGAAACCCTTGATCTTTACCCCAGATTGAAAATCAGAGAATGGCCACTAGTGCCTATTGAGGTTTGCAACATACCCAAAAATAAAATCAAAATTCTTTTTTGGAATTAGCTCACATGATGATGCAGCTGTAAGTGTGGTATGTAAGTGGGTACCGGTATCCTACCTTCTGCAAAGCCAGGAATATTCATATCTTTGTGTAATGCATAATCCTCAAGGTCATGTTACTTTGAGTTGGATCACAACTGGGGAACTGTGGACCTCAAGGTCAGTAGATAAGCTCCCAGGTGCCTATCTAACTTAGCCAAATGCCACCTCCAGCCTGGCTCTTTGCTGAAGTAGGACAGCAAAGAGGATAACAAGCCTGCTTGCCTGGCTTCACAAGTGCCCATTTGGCATCTACCAGCATCCCAAATAACAAAGTGTTAGTGGACAAAGAGAAGGAAGAGTACATTCTGTCTTGGAAGGGTAGAGAAGGCTCCTGAGCGGCGGTGATGTTTGAGCTGAAGGTGAAGCATGGACAGGAATTCACAAGATAGGTGTCGGCAAGGGCATTCCATTTAATGCAGACACATGCAGGTGAAAAGTATAAATAAAGCAAGCCTGATTTGGAGACCTGTGGGGAATTCAGCGTGTCCAGAAAAGATGTTGTGAATGCCAAGTGGTGGAAGCTACAGCTGAGAAGGTGGGCAAGAGCCCACTCAGGTTGGGATGGGCATGGAATGCCCGGGGGATGGGCCTTTTGCCCTGCTGATAGTAGGGCCACTGAAGGATTTTAAACAGGGCAATGATGTAAAATCAGTTACATTTTAGGGGAACCATCCTGGAAGCAAGATTAATATCAGGGCTGGGTGTGGTGGCTCATGCCTGCAATCCCAACACTTTGGGAGGCATAGGAGGGCAGATCTTTTAAGGTCAGGAGTTTGAGACACCAGCCCAACCAACATGGTTAAACCTTGTCTCTACTAAAAATACAAAAAAAAAAATTACCTGGACATGATGGAGCATGACTGTGATCCCAGCTACTAGGGAGGCTGAGGCATGAGAAATGTTTAAACCCGGAAGGCACAGGTTGCAGTGAGCTGAGTTTGCACCACTGCCCTCAAGCCTGGGCAACAGAGCGAGACTCCATCAAAAAAAAAAAAAAAAAAAAAAAGATGTTACCAGGTTGAAAGGATGGACAACAAGAACTAGAAGATCAGTTAGGTGGCTGGTAATATATTCCAGACAAAACATTGCAAAGATTTACAGATGAAACCAGTGACAATAAAGATGGAGAGTGGGTGTGAGATTGAGAACTATTGAGCAGGTATGTTACACAGGTCACTGTGACTTGGATATGAGAGCTTAGGCATACAGAGGAGTTTAGGATAATTCACAGGTTTCTGGCTCATAAAGCTGGGGCAGGTGTCTCTGAGATTCGCTGAGTGTCTCACTGAGATCACAGAGGAGAAAAAGCAGCTAGGAAGCAGCAAACATAATGAATTTGGTTTTGAAAGTATTCACGTTTGGGTTTTTATGGGGTGGGATTGATGTTCCATAGGCAGCAGCATGTTCAGGTCTGAAATACAGTTGGGAGGTCAGGGCAGAAGATATAAATCTGGAATCCGTCAGCATCAATACTATGCCAGAGGAAAAGATCATTCCTGACCAAGCTGTTATGATATCCACACTTGGAAGCTATATGTTAAACATCAAATGGATAAATATGCATTCTCTTATACACCCAAGAATATACAGATAACCTGACAGGAGGGCCAGGAAGAAGACTGCCTAGCGTTTTCTGCAGAGCCTGGAAATGAGGTTGGAGTGGGGTGAGTGGAGGCCCAGAGAGGGTGAGCATCTGGTGTCATGAAGATGTTATGGATAGTTATACATCTTTTCAGAGTGTGTGTCTAGCTGCGTTGATTTCTTATAACTGAAGTCATAGTGCTGTGTCATCCTTGTCCAGGGCTAGCTGTCACTCCTTATCTTCAGCCTTGATTGGAGAACAGAGCCCTGGACTTGACCAGCTCAATGGGATGGAAAGTAAAGAGGGATCAGGGTGCTCACAGGTGTGAAACTGTGAACAATGTGATCTCGGATGGGGTGGAAATTCCAATCACAGTCACCCTGGGGAAATACCAACATCATTCATCTAGCGGAACGTTAAATTAAAAGGCTACCTAATTCTTTAGAGGAGGGGATTGTTTCCCCTTACGTTAATAAGTCAATTTTCCCCCTCTTGTTTCCTATGATATTTTAGAAGAAATTCATTCCAGTTAATATGAAAATGAGAAGCCAGAAATTATGAAAGATGCGTATGGAAGCAGCTCTAATGATTCACTGAGTCTGTCCTTTACTCTGGGTATCAATAATACACGTATTTTTCTGTGATTTAAATGCTCAGTATCCATCTGCTCTTGGAACCAATCTGAACATCCTAGCATTATAAAGTATGCACTAATGGAAAGATACTGAGCTCATTTATTAATATTAAAAGGTCCATGTCACTTTCATGAAGTCAGTAAGGACTGTCCTAAAGCACAGTATGACGTCCACACAAGAAGAATATTTGAATGAACTTTACCCTTGTAGGAAAAAAAAAATCTCAGCCCAACCAGAAGCCAGCTGTGGTTCATTTTTCCTTATTGAGATGTCCAAAAGTAAAAAATAAAAAGATATTCCTATTTCACCTCATTTCTGCTCAAACATTTATTATTGTCTTTACCTAAGTCTAGGTAGTAGGATAAAAAATAGGGATTTATCAAGTGAAACTGAGCACTTTCTATAAAATGTTTTGACATCTAATGAGGTAAGCATTTGTTTGTTAACATTCTTTTTCAAAATTATTTTGGTCCGTCTTCCCTGTTCATTATTGTTGATAGATTTTTGAGTGAGTTTGTCAATTTCCCCCCAAAATCCTTTAGGGTTTTGATCGGAGTCATCTTATAGCTATGTCGTAAGCTGGAGAAAACGGACATCTTATAGTCTTCCTATCAGTGAATGTGATATGTCTCTCTGCTTGTTCAAGCCTTTTTTTCCCCCACCTCCGTGAATTGTAGCAGTTTGTTTATGTACGTCTGCATGTTTCTTAAATTCATTCTTTGTTATTTTACCACAGCTTGCTGTTCTTACAATGTGTCCAAAAGTACAAGCCAGAGTGTCATATTTATCAAGGACACTCAAAAAATGCAAACCGTTACAATATGGTATTTTGAGAAATCACATAAAACAGGAAAATGTAGTCATCATCCTTTGTTTTGAAGAAATGGCTCATCTTATAAATTATATTTTGGTTGCTTTATGGAAATACCTACCAAATCACAGTGTGACTGTAGCAAATGTGGTTTTTGGAAGGGCACAGCCTGTTAGATCAATCTAATTTTCTCAAGAGCAGGATAGCAGACTTTTAGATAAAGGCAAAGAATTATAGGTGAAATATCTGAGTTTCAGCAAGTCTTTATTCTAATGAATATGATTCTGCCACAAAGAATGGAGTCAACATAGTCTAGTGCTGGCTGCATTGTTGATGGAGAAGTTGCACTTGAAAAGAGGCTTTCTTTTCAACTCTGTGTTTATTTTTATTAAATTAAAAGAAAACCAGCCTTTATGGCAAACACACATCTTACAGGAGAACTCAAATAGCTTTTTTTTTTCTATAGTTGTTGTTGGTCATAGCAAAAAGAAGTTTGATTCTGTCTTTTAGCGTGGAAAACATTTCCCCAAATTCCCAACCTACAATCATAGATATTACACATAACAATATTGCTTGAGAACAAAGAGGGAGCCATGATTGTATCACTTCTTGATCCTCTGAATTCTGCTATTCTTATTCCTACCTGTTTATTTAGCATTTTATTAACACAGGCAACCAACGCCCAAAGAAGCAATGAGGAAAGAAACGGAGGCAGAGAAGGTTATTAACGGATAAGCATAAAGACCCTCACAACATACTAATCCTCCCTCTGGTTTTAAAAGGTTTGAAGATATAACCATTGTAGAAAGGAGCAGAAACTGATGAGATGTAGAACAACTGGAATTCTCATACATTGTTGGGGATGCAAAATAATGCAACTGCTTTGGAAAACAGTTTGCAGTTATCTTATAAAATTAAATACACATTTATCATACCACCCAACAATTTCACTCGTGGGTTTTTACCCAAGATTGGCTGTATTAGTTGTGTGCCCGGTATACAATGAAAATGAAGGGCCCCTTGTTTAACAACTACTAAGAATTTCAAGACGGTAATATTAAACCAAACACAGGGTGTTTCTGAGTTGAGCCCTGTGTGTAATGCACACATTACACACTCAAGTCAGTTCTAGATCTATCCAACAGAAATTAAGACATATACCCATACAAAGCTATTTTTTCACAACAGAACTTCACCCCGTTGCCCAGACTGGGAAGCACTGGTGCGATCATGGCTCACTGCAGACTCAATCTCCCTGGGCTCATGTGATCCTCCCACCTCATCCTCCTGAGTAACTGGGACAACAGGCACACACCACAATAACTTGCTAATTTTTGTATTTTTTATAGAGATGGGCCTTTACCATGTTTCTCAGGCTGATCTCAAACTCCTGGGCTCAAGCAATACTCCCACCTGGGCCTCCCAAACTGCTGGGGTTATAGGCATGAGCCACTATGCCCAGCAATACAATGATTTTTATGTGAATGTATGATACAGTCTCAATGTTTGTTTTCCCCCAAAATTCATGTATTGAAATCCTAACCCTAAAGATGGTGGTATTAGGTGGTACATCTTCTTAGAGGTACCTGAGTAATCCTAGGCAGCATGTTGGTAGATATGTGAGCATTAAAGTCTGTTCTGATGAGATCTGTATTAGTTAGTTTTCGTGCTGCTGATAAAGGCATTTGCAAGACTGGGAAGAAAAAGAGGTTTAATGGACTCACAGTTCCACATGGATAGGGAGCATCACAATCATTGTGGAAGGTGAAAGGCTCTTCTTACATGGCAGTGGTAGGAGGTAGGGGCTTTGGGAGGTGATTACATCATGAGTATAGGATTGTCACGAATAGAACTCTTGGAAGAAGAGGCCCCAGACAGATCCATCACCTTCTCTGCCACAGGAAGTTACAGTCAGAAGACAGCTATCTATGAGAAAGTAGGTTTTCACCAGACACCATCTGCTGGCACCTTGATCCCAGACTTTCCAGCCTCTAGAATTGTGAGAAATAAATTTCTGTTGTTTATACGCAACTCAGTCTATGGTATTTTGTTATATCAGCAGGAACAGACTGAGACAGAAATTGGTACTGAGAAATGCGGTACTGTTGTAACAAATTCCTAGAAATCTAGAAGTAGCTTTGGAACTGGGGATTGGGTAGAGGCAGGAGAGTTTTTAGGTACATACTGGAAAAAGTCCACATTGCCATGAGGAGAACTTTAAATGTGATTCTGGTGAAGGTTTGGAAGATGAGAGGTGTAGGGAGAGCCTCAGTCTTCTTAGAGGTACCTGAGTAATCCTAGGCAGCATGTTGGTAGAAATGTGGACACTAAAGTCTGTTCTGATGAGATCTGTATTAGTTTTCATGCTGCTGATAAAGGCATTTGCAAGACTGGGAAGAAGAAGAGGTTTAATGGACTCACAGTTCACATGGATAGGGAGGCCTCACAATCATGGCAGAAGGTAAAAGGCACTTCTTACATGGCAGTGACCAGAAAGAGAATCATGACAGAAGGTAAAAGGCACTTCTTACATGGTGGTGGCAAGAGATAGAATGAGAGCCAAGTGAAATGGTTTCCCCTTATTAAACCATTAGATCTCATAAGACTTATTCACTACCACAAGAACAGTATGGGAGAAACAGCCACCATGATTCAATTATCTCCCACCAGTCTCTCTCACAATGCATGGGAATTATGGGAGTACAACTCAAGATGAGATGTGGGTGGAGACACAGAGCCAAACCATATCAAGGTCTCATATGGAAATGAAGAACATGTTACTGGAAACTGGAGGAAAAGCAATCTTTGTTATAAAGAGGCAAAGAATTTGGTGGAATTGTCCTAGTATTTTGTGGAAGGTGGAACTTGTGAGCAATAAAATTGGATATTTGGCTGATGAAATTTCTTTTCGGGATGGAGGTGGTGATGGAAATGTTCTATATCTTTACTGTGATGGTGATTACATGGGTTTACACATTTTTCAAAACCTAAATGTATAATACAACTTTCAAGCTGAAGATCACCTTAAAAGGAAAGAAAAACTTACTAAGCCAGCAAAAGTAAAGACATGGAGAGGGAAAAAACGAATGGTAAATATCAAAGAAGGTATGAAGTCATGTACATCATGTGATCTAACTCTTTTATTTAAATTTGGTTCTTTTAATAGCTTTAGAACTACACATGATTTCTAGTTACATGGATAAATCACATAATGGTGAAGTCTGGGATTTTAGTGAACTCATCACCCAAGTAGTGTCTGTTATACCCAATGGGTAGTTTTCATTCCTCATCTGCCCTTCCACCCTTCCCTCTTCTGAGTCTCCAGTGTCCACTATGCCCACTGTCTGGCTCCCAAGTCACTGGGAACACAAGCACACACCATCATGTCCAGTAATTTTTAAATTTTTTGTAGAGATAGTGTCTACCTGTATTGCCCGGGCTGGTCTTGAACCTGGGCTCAAGCAGTCCTCCAACCTTGGCCTCCCAAACTGCTGGGATTATAGGCCTGAGCCACTGTGCCTGGTGTGCCTACTTTTTAACAAGATTATTTGTTTTATTCTTTCTGATCTGAGTTCCTTGTAGATTCTGGATACTAGTCCTTTGTTGGATGCATAGTTTGCAAATATTTTCTCCAATTGTGTAGGTTGTCTATTTGTTCTGATTATTTCTTTTGGCTGTGCAGAAATTTTTTAGTTCATTTGGTCCCATTTGTTTATTTTTGTTTTCATTGCACTTGCTTTTGGGGTCTTTGTCATAAATTCTTTGTCAGCCAATGTCCAGAAGAGCTTTTCTCCTAGGTTTTCTTCTAAAATTTTTAAATAATTTCTTAAAGTTTTAGTTCATCTTGAGTTGATTTTTTTTATATAATGAGAGACAGGATTCCATTTTTTTTGCTTCTACATATGGCTATCCAATTTTCTCAGCACCATTTATTGAATAGTGTCTTCTTCCCAGTTTTTTTGTTTTGTTTTGTTTTGTATGCTTTGTCAAAGATCACTTGGTTGTGAGTGTTTGACTTTATTTCTGGTTCTGTATTCTGTTCTATTGGTCTATATATCCACTTTTATACCAGTACCATGCTCTTTTGGTTACTATAGCCTTAGAGTATAGTTTACAGTTGGGTAATGTGATGCCTCCAGAGTTGTTCTCTTTGCTTAGGGTTGCTTTGGCTATTTTGGCATTTTCTTAGTTCCATATGAATTTTAGCATTTTTTTTTTCTAATTCTGTGAGGAATGACATTGATAGTTTGATAGATATTGCATTGAATCTGTAGACTGCTTTGGGTAGCATAGTCATTTTTGCAATATTGATTCTTCCAATCCATGAACATGTGATTTCTTTCAGCAGTGTTTTGTAGTTCTTCTTGTAGAAATCCTTCACCTCACCAGGTGAGGTGGCTCATGCCTGTCAAATCCCAGTCTTTGGGAGACTGAGGAGTTCTAGATCAGAGCCTAGGAGTTCTAGATCAGACTGGGAAACATGGCAAAACCCTGTCTCTACAAAAAAATACAAAAATTAGCCAGGGGTTGTGGTGCACACCTATAGTCCCAACTACTCAGGTGGCTCAGGTGGGAGCATAGCTTGAGCCCAGGAGGCGGAGGTTGCAGTCAGCTGAGATCATGCCATTGTACTTCAGCCTGATAACAGAGCCAGACACTGTCTCAAAAGGAAAGAAAGGAAGGAAGAAAAATAAAATCCTTCACCTCCTTGGTTAAATATATTCTTGAGTATGTTATTTTATTTTTGCAGCTATTGTAAAAGGGATTGAGTTCTTGATTTGGTTATCAGCTTGGTGGTTTTGGTATATAGTAGTACTACTGATTTGATTTATATTGACTTTGTAACCCGACGGTTTACTGAATTTCTTTATCAAATGTGGAAGTCTTTTGGAAGAGCCTTGAGGGTTTTCTAAGATTGTGTCATTGGCAAGCAGAGACACTTTGACTTCCCCTTTTCCAATTTGGATGCCCTTTATTTCTTTCTCTTGCCTGATTGCTCTGGCTAGGACTTCCCTTACGGAATTTCTAGGTAAAATGTTGAAGATGCTGCTTGGTTTCTCATAACTGCTTATAGTATAATGAAATAAGAGAGAAACTATCTAAGCGTGGATTTTTTTAATCAAAAGGAAAGCAAAACATTAAATTTTGGAAAATTCTCAGCCTATTCATATTGAAAGGAATAAGAAAGCATGTTCAGGAGGGAGCAAGAGTGTAACCAACTGACTGATGAGGAGATTAGTATTAGATCTGGCATTCCAAAGGAAGCCAGGTACTATTTGTCAAGACAATGGATGATTGACCCAAAAGGTATTTTGGAGATTATTGGGGCTGCCCCTCTCATCACAGGCCCAGAACATAAGTGTCTGGAGTTCAGAACAGTTTCAAGGCTCTGGTCCCTGCGTACCACACAGCATTCCTTGGCTGCCCCATGTGTGGCTCCAGCGGGCCCAAGTGTGGCTTAGGCTGTGGTAGCTGTCCCTCTAGAAAGTACAGACAGGAAACCATGGCAGCATCAGAAAGGCAGCATATCCACCAGAACACAGAGTGCATGAGGCATGGGTCATGGCTATTTTCACCTAGATTTAGAAAGAAAAAGGCATTCAGAGTATTGAACACCCAACCCAGGCCACCATCAGGGTGGGCCATTTCAGAGAGTCCCCACTAAGGCAATGTTCTATGGGGGGGCATCCCTGTGACTGGTAGAGTTACTGGCATACACTTCCAGCCCAAGAGAACCACAGACAGGAGGCTCCAACTCATGACAGCTGTGGTTGGAGCTGTGCCCAGCAAAGCCATGGGGACAGGGCCTCCAAGAAGCTTGGTGGCCCAACCCTTGCCCAGCAAAGCTCCAGAGATGGAACCCTCCAACCCAGTGGGCCTAGAGGGCAGAAACTTGAGTCAATGAAGGTTGTTTCTGAGTCTTAAGGTTTTGAACTTACTCGGAACATGTTAGCCCTTCTTTTCTATTTCTCCCTTTTGGAATGAGAACGTCTATCCTGTGCCTGTCCCACTGTCGTATTTTGGAAGCACATAATATGTTTGCTTTCATGGGTTCACAGCTGCAGAGTAACTTCCCTGTAAATGAATTATACCTTGAGTCCTACCTATATCTGATTTAGAAGATGTTTAAATGAGACTCTGGACTTTAGACTTTTCAGTTGATGCTGGAATGAGTTAAGACTTTGGAGGCTACTAGGGTGAATATATTGTGCATGTGAGAAGGACATGAATTTTGGTGGGCTGGGGATGGAATGCTATGGTCTATGGCTCCATGAGTAATGCAGATATACATTGTGTCTGCATTACTTGTTTTGTCTCTCCAAAATTCATATGTTGACATCCTAACCATCCAGGTGATGATATTAGGAAATGGGAGCTTTGGAGAGGTGAGTAGGTCATGAGGGCAGAACTCTCATGAGTGATATCAGTGCCCTTGTGAAATAGATCCGAGGGGCCTCTCTCAGTCTTCCCATCTTGTGAGGACACAGTGAGAAGGCACTATCTATGAATCAGAAGGTGGTCCCTTACCGGACAGCAAATCTGCCAGCTCCTTGATCTTGACTTTCCAGTCTCCAGAACTGTGGGAAATAAACATCTGTTGTTAATAAGTCACCCAGTCTCTGGTATTTGAGCAGCCCAAATAAACTGAGACACACTGAGTAATACACATTTGCATTCCTCAGAGAACTGAAAACTAGAAGCAACCCAAATATTCATCATCTGATAAATATGTTACATTCATAAAATGAACTACTACTTAGCAATAAAAAGGAACAAAATATTAAATCATACAGCATGGATGAGTCTCAAACCCTTCCATTAAATAAGTGGGACACAAAGACTCAATACTGTATCATTCCAATCATATGATCTTCTAGAAACAGCACAACTTTAAGTAACAGAAAGCATGTCAGTGGTTGCCTTGAGCCAGGGGTTAGGGAAAGGGTTTGGCCAGATCGGGGCAGGAGAAAACATTTTTGAGTAATAAAAATGCTCAAAATCTTGGGGGAATGTTATTGTATGTGAATTATACTTCAATGAACCTAGAGAAAAATTAAATAGAAACAGAAAACTAAGTTGGCATATATAAAGTATAAGTCACATTAATCCAAAGCACCTAAAAATATGCATTAAGTATTATGTTGTCTGACATTTAAATGGCTGTGAATTGGATTATTTTTCCAGTCAGCACACATTTTTATCATTGTCGTCTCCTCACTTCATTGCAACTACAGTCAGCATCAATGTTGAGAACTTTCTCTCTTAGGGGTTATGGGATTTGGCTCTGATACAGCATCATCTCCGAGTTGCTCAGAATCCAGGCTCCTTCTGTTGCAAGAAACAGGTCCCAATTCAGACCCAAGAGAAGGTTCTAGAATCTCACCCAAAAAAGAATTCAGGGCAAGTCCATAGTGCAAAGCAAAAGCAAGTTTATTAGAAAAGTAAAGTAATAAAAGAATGGCTACTCCATAGACAGAGCGGCCCCGAGGGGTGCTGGTTGCCCATCTTGATGGTTATTTCTTGATAATATGCTGAACAAAGGGTGGATTATTTATGCTTCCCCTTTGTAGACCATAGAGAGTCAATTCTTGATGTTGCCATAGCATTTGTAAACTGTCATGACGTTGGCGGGACTGTAGTAGCAATGAGGACAACCAGAGTTCACTCTCATCGCCATCTTGGTTTTGGTGGGTTTTGGACAGCTTCTTTGCTACAACCTGATTTATTAGCAAGGTGTTTATGACTTGTATTTTATGCCAATCTTCTATCTCATCCTGTGACTTGGAATGCCTTAACCATCTGGAAATGTAGCCCAGTAGGTCTCAGCCTCATTTTACCCAGTTTCTATTCAAGATGGAGTTGCTGTGGTTCAAATGTGTCTGACACTTCTGCACCTGCCTAGGCTGCCTTCTCTCCTGACATGTCCATAGCAGCAGATTCAGCTTCTCCCTGCTTCCTGTCTGTGGTATCCTGAGTGTCTTGGAACTTGAGACCCAGAAACTTGGGATTAGGAAGCTGCATAAGTGTCCTCCCCAGAAATTCCAAGTACCATTATCCAACTTCAGTGGCATGGGGGAGGGGAAGAGGGTACTTCCAGGAAAGGCCCTGTCTGCATTCTTGGAATCAGAGAATCTAGAGATGATGAAAAATGAGTGATTCTGTTCTGGAGCTTAGATAGGAACAGGGACTGAGGCAAGGGAGGCTTCAGACAGAGAGGGCCGCCCAGCCATCCCAAGCCCAAGTGAGAGGCAATCTGAGCCCTAGAATTGTCACATTTGCTTGCCCCTCTCCCTGACAGCAAGTGTCTGGGCTCCAGGCCACCGAAGGTGCAACAACTCACAGCCTCCATACAGGCAGTAGGTGGATACTGTCTCTCCCCACCTATCTCCATCCATCCCAGTAGGCTTAAGTCAGGAGTAACTTCGTGTTTTTCTGATGATCATCAAAGTGTAGCTTTAGAAATAATGGCCAATCTCCTGAATTAAAATAAAGGGCATTCCTGTTCACTTGCAGATGTTTAACTTCCTTCAAGAGAGTTTTACTTTCAAATGTCTGGAATGAATAATTTTTAGCTAAATTCCTTCAACCTAAAGAGTAATCAACAATTCTAAATGATTCTTCCTGGTTCCAACTGGATAAGGAGGTACTAAAATGTGTGTATGGTGTAGGGAAGCAGAGAGGGAGATAAGGCTGGAATACAAACTTGATAAACACCGTGACTTCTCAAAAATGGCACAATTTCCTGTCCACTGGGCAAAAAGACTGCTCAATGCAGTATTTCTGCTGCATGTGCCAAGGCCAGGTTCAAATGTGGGACCAGAGTTCACCAAGACTGTCAGAACAAAGTAGAAGGCAAGAAACCCCAAGCAGTTCATTTTACTGGTGCAAACACAGGCCCAAGAGTGAGGAAGGAGACCAGGCTTTGCCATCTCCACCTCTGTGCTCTTTTCACCACATGGCATTGTTACCAGAAATGAGTCCTGTTTCAGACCCCCAGAAAGGGTTCTCAGATCTCACACAAGAAATAATTTGGGGCAAGTCCATAAAGTAAAGTGAAACCAAGTTTATTACAGTCACAAAGAAACAAGAGAATGGCTACTCCATAGGCAGAGAACAGCTGCATGGGCTGCTCCATTGAGCAAACTTATGGTTATTCCTTGATTATATGCTAAACAAGGGGTGGTTTATTCATGAGTTTTCTGGGACTAGGGCAGGGATTTCTTGGAACTGAGAGTTCTTCCCCCTTTCAGATCATAGCAGGGTAATTTCCAGGTATTGTCATGGCATTTGTAAACTACCATGGCACTGGTGGGAGTGTCTTTTAACAGCTGGTGCATTATAATTAATGTATAAAGAGCAGTGAGACGACCAGAGGTCACTTTTGTCACCATCTTGGTTTTGGTGGGTTTGGGCCAGCTTCTTTATCGCATCCTGTTTTACCAGCAGGGTCTTTATGATCTGTATCTCATCCTGTGACTAAGAATGGCTAACCTCCCAGGAATGTAGCCCAGCAAGTCTCAGCCTTATATTACCCAGCCCCTATTCAAGATGGAGTCGCTCTTGTTCAAATGCCTCTGACAGCATGATGGATTCCACTAGTACTGCTGGGCTCAGAAAACAGTATCCCAAAATGAAGGCCTTAGAAGCAGTCTCAGGAGCAAAAGCTTTTCTGACTTTGTCCTTCTCTCCTGTCTCTCAGTCCCACTCACCCAAAGGCTAGCCACAGAAACTAGAATCATTCCTCCCCAAGGCAAGTCTCAGAAATTAGAAACTCTTTTCCCCAAAGCCAGCTGTAAAACCTAAAAATATTACTCTGCCTTTCCCTCTGCCCTTCTGCGTAAAAACTGGCCATAAAGAAATGATCTGACCTACACTGTTTGACTGTAGGTCATAAGGACCCTATTGCAGAAAGGGACCTGCCCCATATCCAGAAGGAAGGAGTACAGCACAGAGAGGCCAGGAAGAATCTAGACAGACACAGCTGTCCATACGTTATTGAACCTGAGAATAAAAATAGACAATCTCCACTCTACATCTGGGTCTTCAGTCTGAAGGCTTAGTGTATACACATTAAGTAAATTTGGGTGCCTTTTCTCCAGTTAATCTGCCTTCTACATGCTGATTCTTCAGTGAACCTTCCAAGAGTCCAAGGGAACTTTCCCAATGGCCCCTGCAATCCATACTTAAGGAACTGAAGGCACTGTAGATAACTGTCTCGGTTCCCTGTTAACAGCTCAAAACTGTTCTCCAAAAGGTTATATGGGAGTTCCCAGAGCCTCAGAATGTGGCCTTCTTTGGCAATAGGGTTCTTGCAGACATAATTAGTCAAGAGGAGGTCACACTGGAGCAGGGTGGGTCTTTTTACCAGTGTGACTGGTAACCTGGGAGGACGATGTGAGGACATGGTAGGGAGAAGGCCACATGAGGAGGGAGGCAGAGACTGGAGTTGTGAAGCTGCGAGCCAACGAGTGCCAAGGATTGCTGGTCACCCCTGAAGTAGGATAGCGGCAAGAAGATTTCTACCAGACTCTAAGCTTCTGGAAGACACAGGCAGTGCCTGGCTCATTTTTCCCTTACAGTGTCTGTCTCATGGAGTGAGGGAACAGAGGAAGCCAGCCCTTTCTTTAGTCCTAAGAGCCCCAGAGGAAGTGAAGCTCTTTCTTTAGTCACTGACAGAGCAGGAGCATTGCCATTTTGGACAAGCACCACTGTTCTAAAGTTCACCTTGATTAAAAACCACCTAAATCCAGCCAGGCGTGGTGGCTCATGGCTGTAATCCCAGCACTTTGGGAGGCCGAGGCGGGTGGATCACGAGGTCAAGAGATCGAGACCATCCTGGTCAACATGGTGAAATTCCATCTCTACTAAAAATACAAAAAATTAGCTGGGCATGGTGGCGCGTGCCTGTAATCCCAGCTACTCAGGAGGCTGAGGCAGGAGAATTGCTTGAACCCAGGAGGCGGAGGTTGCAGTGAGCCGAGATCACACCATTGCACTCCAGCCTGGGTAACGAGTGAAACTCCGTCTCAAAAAAAAAAAAAAAAACACCTAAATTCAAAGATCATCAGCCTAACGGCTAAGATCAACATGACCATAAACCACAAATAACATCTTCAACCAGAAACATCTCAAACTGCTCCCCAATCAGAGACATGTTAGTCCCAAAATAATCTCTCCTCTGACAAGAGACATTCCAACCCCATCATAAAATTCTCCCCAGCACAGAAATATTCCAAGCTTGTGATAAGCCCCCTCACCATAAAGCCAATATGTATTCTTACTCTGTAAGAGAAAGCACTCCTGACTGAAATTGGCCAGAAGCCCCTCTCAGGTTTATTTCTCCAAAATAAACCTGTCTTTGACTGATGAGCCACCTTTTGCGTTTCTTTCCTCTTTCTTTAACTCTTATAGTCACAGAGGCCCCAGAGCTGTCCCCTATCCCTGTGTTGGCTGGGCAACTTCTCTGACACATAAAAGGATAGTGGGAAATGGGGCCAATACTCTGGAGAAATAAGGGCTCTTTTGCTCCTCATCCTGTCTGCATGGGATTCTTGAAGCCTGCTTGGGACCTTCACTGGGGCCTGTGTTGCTGTTGACAGCCTTGAAATTTCTCAGCCCTACTCTTCTGTATGGGAATCCTGTGAGCAAACCTCTACCCTTTCTGTGCCACAGAGTATTAGAGGGAGTTGCTTGTGCTTCTCTCATCTCCTGAGACTGAGAATCCAGGCAGAGGAGGGTCTCATTTATTTATCTGTCTCACTCACTTATTTTCAAACCCCCAGTACCCAGTGTCTGGCACATAACAGGATTCTGTGAAAGTGCTAAACTGAACGAACCTGGCTCTTTTTCTTTCTTTTTTCTTTTTTGAGGCAGAGTCTTGCTCTGTTGCCCAGGCTGCAGTTCAGTGGTGTGATCTCAGCTCACTGCAACCTCCACATCCCAGGCTCAAGTGCTCCTGCCTTAGCCTCCTGAGTAGCTGGGATTACAGGTGTGTGCCACCACACCTGGCTAATTTTTACATTTTTAGTAGAGACAGGGTTTCACTATGTTGGCCAGGTTGGTCTCGAATTCCTGACCTCAGATGATCTACCGTCTCAGCCTCCCAAAATGCTGAAATTACAGTTATGAGCCACCACACCAGATGATCTGGCTATTTCAAAGTTTAGCTACAGGTTCCAGAGAAAAAAATTACTGACTCTATCAAAGAGGTTCAAGAAAATTCCTGAATAATCCTTAGCATTCCATTTCCTAGCCAGAGCAACATAGTGCCTCAAAGAAGATGCTGTGTGTACATTTTGTATTTTATAGGCATGCAGTTCTAATAGAGAGGCTGGAAAGCTTGCCCTACTCATTTCTTCACAGTTTATTATGCGGAAAAACATAAGCCTTCTGTTTTCCTGGGTTGTTAACTTGGCACCTCATTTTGTATAGAGAACTTGCATTAAAAGACACTACTTCTGTGAGTTAATCAGCCATTTAAAGAACAAAACTACTTGACAGGATGAGGAACTCTCAGAGCTCATCCTCTATGAAGAATGACTTTATAGGCCAGGGGTGGGGAGAGATTTATGACCTGGGTGCCCAATCACTGAATCCTCAAAAGCATCTAATAAAGTTGGTCTAAGACCCACTCCAGAGACGATGGAAAGACGACTTAAAAAGGTTAAGTAATGAATCCAAAGTCATGGAGCCCAATGGCTCTGATTCGAAAAAGGAGATTTTTTTCCCCTAAGTTATTTATTTATGTATTTCAACCTGTAAACATTGTATATGTTTATTGTGTACATGATATTCCGACATATGTAAACATTGTGGAATGGCTAAATCAAATTGCTTAACATATGCATTGCCTCACATACTTCTGTTTTTGTAGGAAGACCTTCCAAAAGCCAGGGATTTTTATTTATTTATTTATTTATTTATTTATTTATTTATTTATTTATTTAGATGAGGTCTCCAGCCAGCCCAAGATGGAGTACAGTGACACAGTCATGGCTCACTGTAGCCTCAACCTCCCAGGCTCAAATTAGTCCTGCCACCTGAGCCTCCCGAGTAGCTGGGACCACAGGTGCGCCACCACACCTAGCTAAGTTTATTTTATTTTTCAAATTTTTATTTATTTATTTAAGACAGAATCTCGCTCTGTTGCCCAGGCTAAAGTACAGTGGCATGATCTCGGCTCACTGCAGCCTCTGCCTCCTGGGTTCAAGCGATTCTCCTGCCTCAGCCTCCCAAGTAGCTGGGATTACAGGCACCCATCACCACCTGCAGCTAAGTTTTTGTATTTTTAGTAGAGATGAGGTTTCACTATTTTGGCCAGGCTGGTCTCAAACTCCTGACCTCAAGTGATCTGCCCACTTCAGCCTCCCAAATTGCAGGGATTGCAGGCATGAGCCACCGTGCCTGGCCTAATTTAATTAATTAATTTATTTTTTTGGGAAAGATGGGGGATCTCTCTATGTTATATACTTGGCTGGTCTTGAACTCCTGGGCTCAAGCAATTTTCCCTTCTCAGTCTCCCAAAGTGCTAAGATTACAGGCATGAACCACTGCACCGGGCCTGGTTGGGTATTTATTGTAGAGTTGTACACAGTCAACTGGCTGACTGGGATCCATATCCTAAGAGAACCTTTTTCTTACAAACGGTACTTTTTTTCATGACATTTGAAATATGTGTTTGTTGTAGAAAAACTAGAAATTGCTGACAAACAAAAATAATGCTTAATTCACACATAATTCTACCACCTAGAGATAAATACTGTTAATATTTGGGGTGAACATTCATTCAGATCTCACTGTGTTTTTATCTGTTTTTCACACAAATACGATCACATTATACATGCAATGTTATAACATGGTTTATTAACTAAGCAATATCATGAACATCTCTATATCAACAAATGTACAGTGCAATTTTCATCAAATGATGCACAGTAGTCCATTAAAAAAACACATTTAACCAATCCTGTACTGCTGAACCTTTGTTTCAAAATCATCTTTGCTCTTAGAAAGCATACTATGACAAGGTTACCCAGGAGAAATATGTTCAGAGAGAAGAGGACAAGCAGCGACAGAGTGGCCCCAAAGACAAGGACAGGCCCCTTGGGATTAAATGAAGCCCAAAGGACAAATCGAAAGTAGAACAGTGATTGTCAGGGGCTGGGGAGAGGCAGAAATGAGGATTGCTGCTCCATGGGTATGGAGTTTCAGGCCTGCAAAATGCAGATATTCCAGAGCGCCACTGTGCAACATGGTGCACAAATTATAGTTACCAATACCGTACTGTATACTTAAAAGCTTGCTGAGAGTACATCTCATGTGATGTGTTTCTCATCACAATAAAATGTATATAATCACTAAAAAAAAAAAGATGGCTGGGCACCGTGGCTCACGCCTGTAATCCCAGCACTTTGGGAGGCTGAGGCTGGTGGGTCACAAGGTCAAGAGATTGAGACCATCCTGACCAACATGGTGAAACACTGTTTCTACTAAAAATATAAAAATTAGCCTGACATGACAGTGTGCACCTGTAATCCCAGCTACTGAAGAGGCTGAGGCAGGAGAATCACTTGAACCAGGGAGGCAGAGGTTGCCTTGAGCTGAGATCGCACCACTGCACTCCAGCTTGGGCTCCATCTGGAGCAAGACTCCATCTCAAAGAATAAAACTAAAAATGGCAACCAGAGAAGGAGAACTAACACCAGAAAGGAGGGGTGTCAACAGAAGTCTGTAGAAGAGAGAATTTCACAAAGGGGACAGAACACTGAACACTGCAGTATTTGCTACCATGCTAATAAATGGTCATCCATGGAGTCAGTTGGATGTTCTACAAAATCCATAAATGCAACGTCACAAAATTGTCTCCCAAAGGCCTTGGATTTTCCTACCACAAAATGCGGCCAATAGAGTGGCAGGCAGGAGGTCACCTCTGGAGCCTGAAGCTGCTTTCTGGAAACAAGTCATTATCGACTCCTTCGTCCATGTTGGCACATGTTAAAGAGCTTAAGTGCTGTGCGTCACCTTCAGTCTGGTGTTAGAGATAGGGTTTGCGTCAATGACAAAGACCATGTCCTGCCCAGAGCATACACAACTGTAATGTCACGCACACACAAGTTGGCCAAAACCTTCTCTGCTCTGGCTACATTTCTTTCTTCAGGGAAGTTTTTACTTCTCCTCTGACATATTTAATGTTATTCGCTAAAAACAATTTATTGATTCAGTTACATCACCTACAAATATTAGAAAATATAATTTTAAAAGTTTCTTCAAAATGTGCACATGGACAAACCTGGCATTACCCACTGTGAACTTAGGCCTCTTAAGATTTACCTGCATCTTTAACAATATCACTGATTCTACGTAAGAATGCATGTGCCTATGTAAGGGTATATCCTGTTCCATATCAGGTGATACTTTCTGGACTTCTCAGGTGGGGCTCAAGATGGTGACTGCAAATGTTATTTGGCTAGGGTAACCAATTTAGCCCCAGGTTTGCCCAGGAGTTGCCTGGTTTTAGCACTGAATGTCCCTCATCCTGGGAAACCCCTCTGTCCTGGACAAACCAGGAAGTAGGATGGTCTGTCAGTCGCCACGCACTTGGCACCAGTCCGTTGAGGTCGCTGTCTCTCGCCAACTCTATCTGGAGGCCTTATTTTTGTTCTAGAGTTCATAATTCATTGATTGTGAATGAGTCTCTACCTCTGAAGAAATTATATGCAGTTTGTTAACAGTTACTATTGAGCCAGGTACAGTGGTTTGTGCCTATAATCCTAGCACTTTGGGAGGCCAAGGCAGGAGAGTCACTTGAGCCCAGGAGTTTGAGACCAGCCTGAGTCTGGACAACAATAGCAAGACCCTGTCTCTACAAAAATGCAAAATTAGCCGAACATGGTGGTACATACCTGTAGGCCCAGCTACTCAGGAGGCTGAGGCAAGAGGATCACTTGAGCCCAGGAGTTCAGGCTGCAGTGAGCTATTTTTGTGCCTAGAGGACAGAGCAAAACCCTGTTCATAAAAAATAATGCAAAAATAGTACTTATAACAAATTTTAAATATATATATATATATATCAAGTTATAAAGAATGGCATAATCCCTTAGAGTTTTGATATTAACCACCATATAACTGATGTAGCTCTGAATAGGAGTGACTGGGAGATGTTCTTCTTCTCAGCCCAATCCAGGTTATCTTCTTACATCACATAGGATTGGCGTCATAGCTGGTCCCTCTTCATTCATCCATTCACTGTGTAAATTGAATGCTTACTATGTGCCTGGCTATGTGCTGGGCACTAGCAATATAGCAGAAAACAAGAGACACATTGTACCCTTGTAGAATATGCTGGTGGAATAGACTGATATTAATCAAGTAATCTCACAAACAAATATGTAATTTCTAATTGAGGTAGGTGCAATGCAAGAGAAGTCCAGAGTACAATGACAGGGTACAGCAGGAGGTGTTCATTAGATATAGTCAGAGGTAGCTTCTCCAAAGAGGAAACATATAAGCTGGCCAAAAAGGATAAGTCACAATACAAATTAAAACTGTCAAAATACAAATTAATAACAACTTAACTCCAACCAGATTCAAAAGTTAAAGAGTCAGGCATGGCAAGATGTGGTACAGAGGGCACACTTGTCTACTGCTGGTGGGAGTTTGTGTCTGTTGCTACTTTGTGTCTCTGAGTGCCACATCCTCTTTCCCTACTCTGCATTGCCAGGGTTTGGACTCGGCAAACTGCATTTCCCAGGATACCCTGCCTGCTGGTTTCCTGTGAGTTTCTGTAGTGAAAGGCGCTTGTGGACATTAGAAGGCAGAAGAGGGAAGATTACTGCTGCTGGCTCTGACTCTTGATGGTAGTTACTGATGACACTGGCAATGGAAGGGGGCAGCTGGAAGCCAGCAGCCTGAGCAGACAGCACCTCTTTCAGCAGTCCCTGCCCAGACTGAGGCAGTACCTCTTCCATGGATCCGGAATCAACTGCAGCAAGCACAAGCTTGGGGACTGAGCTCAAGGGCACTAACACCTTCTGATTTCCAAGGATCACAGCTTCTTCCTTTTGGATCCTCCATTCCCATTTCCTTCCTTTTACTCTTCCAGCCTTCTTAAAATCTTTGTTTATTTTTATGTTTTGTATGCATTTATTTATTTATTTTTGAGACAGAGTCTTGCTCTATTGTCTAGACTGCAGTGCAGTCATGCGATCTTGGCTCACTGCAACTTCTGCCTCCCAGGATCAAGTAATTCTCATGCCTCAGCCTCCCAAGTAGCTGCGAATACAGGCATGCACCAGCACACCTGGATAATTTTTGTATTTTTAGTAGAGATGGGTTTTCACCATGTTGGCCAGGCTGGTCTCGAACTCCTGACCTCAAGTGATCCCCCTACCTCAGCCTCCCAAAGTAATGAGATTACAGATGTGAGCCACCACACCCAGCCAAGATCTTTGAAACCAATTTATTCTACTAAAGTCCCTCTGTTTGAAATACCTAGAGTGGTTTTAGTTTCCCTAACTAGACCCTTAGTGTTTCAACCATTTTTTTCTTTTCACAATTTTTAATCCTGAAAAAAATTTAAACATACATTTTCCACCAATGTTTTGTTACATTTGTGCTCTGTCTCTTCTCTCTCTCTCCTTTCTCTCTTTAGCTCTTTCTTCACATATTCCCTGTTTTGCTGAGCCATTTGAAAATAAACTGTATCCAGGCAAGTCCATCTAAATTACTCTCAAAGGAGTAAGAATTAAAAAAAAAATTAAAAAAGAGTATGCATAAAAAAGGCATGTTCATACTAACTCTGATACCATTCACATTATTTGAATTAACAATAATCCCATGGTATTACCCAATATTCATTCTGTATTCAAACTTCTCCAATTGTTCCAAATAGGTCTTTTACAGTTTTTTTCCTTATCCAAGATTCATGTATTGTGTCAGGTTATGTCAGCTCAATCAGTTATGAATACAATCTGGCATTATCTTATGAAATTCCCGCTCATATGCACCAGGAAATGTCCATAGTAACATTGTAGGCAATGTCCATAGAAAATGTCCACAGTAACATTGTTCTTGAGAGAAAAAACTTCGGAAGTGCGGGGAGGAAATGGAAAGAGTCAAGGATGCCTTCTCTGGGTCTGGCTTGGCTTCTCTGAATGGACAGAGGTGCTTTGTGCTTTTGTTGCCCACCCTACAGTGGTCCACTAGCTTTCTGCTTTCCTAATGCTCCTGGATGCTGTCTGCACCTGCTCAAAATTCTCTCTACCTGCTTTCTGCCTCAAAAACATTAAGAGCATTTTTATTGCTGAGTGATTTCTGACTCTGCCTTTCACAAAACCACGAAATGTAGGAAATGCTGTGGAGGTAATTCCCCTCCAACACCAAAGGACTCTATTACTGGTCCTCATTCTGCACAATCTCTGAGTGTCCTCGGATGGTGTAATGGCTTTTAATTCCAAGTGCTGCCTGAAAGACTCTGCCATCATACAGAAGTCATTTTTCCTATAATTATGCCCCGTCTCCTACTATGAAACTTCCCTCACTCCCTATCCCTAGTCCTTTCCCTTGCTGCAGTGAGAGTTAAAAGCAGCCACCTGCTGCTCCGTGGGGTTTAACTACTTTCCTTTCTGCCTTCTTACATATGTGGGTTACATGAGCAGTGGTGGGATATTTGCTCAGTAGTTAGTTCTGTCTGCTTGCCTACAGTATCATGCATATGAATGGCTTGAGCCATCTACTGCTGAATACCCTGGCTTATCCTGTATCACCTCTGTGAATTATTTTGCTCTTCAGGTTGATGAAGCCTGAAGGATGGGAGGGTGAGGAATAACATAATGATGAATGCCTTATGAGAAATTGCTTAAGGAAATTATACCAGAGGCAAGCTTTCCGCATGACATCTCAGCCATTGTCTGAGGTGATCACACTGTCATTCCTGAAGCAGTTCTCCATTATCTTGCTTACATTATGTACAGCATATCTGATGGTAGTTCTAATGAAGTCAGAGGCTAGAAACTATGTCAACTGCCCTGAAACTGACTCTTACAACCAAAAGAATAAACAAAGCTATACAATGTGGTAGATTGTTTGACATAATCCTTGATGGGCACTAATGCTTTCTTAAGAAGTTACATGAAAATCTTGGTCAAGTGTCTTCAAGTATTTTACAGTCTTATCCTAAAAGTCTTTCCAGACTACCATAGACTTCTTTTAATGATGCAAAGTGCTTCTAGTCTCTTCCCAAATCTTTGAAGTAAATCCTTCTGGACATGGAAGAAGTACAAATGGAATCTTCTAGCATTTCTATACCCACCACATGTGATAGCATAGAGACGGTCTCCAAAAGTGATAGCCTCTTGCTGAATAAATTCTTCCATTAGCATAGGGAGAAAAAGAGCCAAGGATCACTGTTATTTATTGCGTGTGATGTGTTCTTTTCAGTTTCCTGAATCACATTTTGCTATTGGGACACCTGTTTCCTCAAGCTAAATCCAAGTAGGGGTGATGAGTGACCACATTCATAGTAATATTATTTTTGCCTCTTTCTCTTACCCTCTATTATAAAATTTCAAATGCCTTTCAAAACATCTTCAGCTATTTCTCGGAATTGCCAGAAGATGCCTCATATATGCTCATGAATGAGTTCTCCCTGCTGTGGTGTGAATGTTTATATTCCTCCAAAATGTAGATGTTGAAATCCTAACCTGAAAGGTGATGATAGTAGGAAGTGGAGTCTTTGGGACGTTGCTAGTTCATTAGGGTAGAGTCCTCATGAAGGATTAATGCCCTTATGAGAAAGACTCCAGGGCTGGGCATGGTCTCATGCCTGTAATCCCAGCACTTTGGGAGGCTGAGGTGGGTGGATCACCTGAGGTCAGGAGTTCAAGACCAACCTGGCCAACATGGTGAGACCCCATTTCTACTAAAACTACAAAAATTAGCTGGGTGTGGTGGTGGGCACCTGTAGTCCCAGCTACTCAGGAGGCTGAGGCAGAACCTGGGAGGCAGAAGTGAGCCAAGATCATGCCACTGTATTCCAGCCTGAGTGACAGAGCAAGACTCTGTCTCAAAAAAAAAAAAAAAGAGAGACTCCAGAGAGACCTCTTCCCACATCTGCCATGTGAGGTTACCATGAGAAAACAGCCATCTCTAATAAAGCAGGTCCTCACTAGACACCAAATCTACTGATGCCTTGATCTTCGACTTCCCAGCCTCCAGAACTGTGAGAAAGAAATGTCTGTTGTTTATAAGCCAACCAGTATTTGGTATTTTTTAATAGCAGCCTGAATAGACTAAGACAATGTGTATATATGCTTGCCAGGGGCTGGCTAGGGGAGTCAGGGTGGGGTGGAGGGAGGATGGGATACTGGAAAACACCAGTAAATGTTACTGGGTAGCATTCAAATACTGTAACATTTGGTTACTAGTAAGTTTACTAGCAAGTTTTTTTAATGGGTACAGAGTTTCCATTTTGCAAGATGAAAAGAGTTCTGGAGATGATGGTAGTGATGGTTGCACAACAATGTGAAGATACTTAAAGTCACAGAACACTTAAAAATGGTTTAAGTGGTACATTTTAGGTCATGTATATTTAACTACAATACAAAATATTTGAATAGAATAATCAAATGTGTGTAACAAGGTTAGACCAAAAAAAAAAAAAAGATCTCTGGGCCTCTGGGTGTGTCTGCTTCACAGGACTGACCCAATTTAGGCTCAAGTTAAATCTCCAACAGCACCTGCATTCAAGTTATTCAAGGTGGGACTAGCCATCACTGCAGTGATAATGGGCTATTTTATGGAAGCCACACTTTCTCCTACCAGTATTTCCATGTGGGGATTCCTTCCCAACATTTCTCAGAAAATTTATATTTCTCTTAATCCCAAGAAAAATCAATCAAGAAGGCAAGAAAATGGGAAAATATGATTCTCCTGTGAGAATTAATGCTTCACAATCATTGGATGGTGGCATCACAACCATCAGACAGTGCTATCAGTTTGAAGGAATCCATTGACACTAAGCGAAAAGCAACAGCAGGAAATGCTAACAAATGGAGCCCAGAACAAGGTGGGCACACAGGAGATGGGTGGCCGCAGCATCGTCAGTCTTGCATACGGCTGCCCTGGCATAAGTGAGTGTTCATGGGGCCAGTCTGCTGCTAACAGGAAATCATTGCTGCAAATAGAATAAATAGTACTAAGTTTTATGCACAGAAAACATTATTATGAGTCCTGCAAATGATATTTCAAGAGATAACAAGTTTTGAAAGCAAAATAGATACTTAAGTTGATCCTGCCTGATGCTAAGATCAGGGTAAGATATCCTTGCTATAAACTTACTCCTTCCTAGTAAACTTACTAGTAACAAAATGTTACCATTTGTATTTGAATACTACCCAGTAACATTTACTGGTGTTTTCCAGTATTTGAATATTTTCCATAGACTATAGTATCTTATAATATTTTACCAGAAAAAAATGCAAAGAGAGTATGACATGAATGCTGTCATAGAATACTTCCATATAAAAATAGAAATTGACCTAAAAGCTGTCAGCATAAGCAATATTGATTTCAGTAGCAAAATCAAAGTCAGGAAAATAAAACAAAATATTTTTATCATTAAAAAAAGGAAATGAGGCTGGGTATGGTGGCTCACACCTGTAATGCCAGCACTTCGGAAGGCTGAGGCAGGTGTTCGAGACCAGCCTGGCCAACATGGTAAAACTCGGTCTCTACTAAAAATACAAAATTTAGCTGGGCGCAGTGGGACACGCCTATAATCCCAGCTACTTGGGAGGCTGAGGCATGAGAATCGCTTGAACCCAGGAGGCAGAAGTTGCAGTGCCAAGATCATGTCACTGCACTCTAGCCTCGGCGATGGAATGAGTGTCCATCTGAAAAATTAAAAAATAAAAAAGGAAATGAGCTTAAACAGAGCAGCATGAACCCTAAGATCCAACTTGAAGCTGCTTTTGGATGCACTTTTCACAATACAACCCATGTCAACACAAAGTGAAAGTAATTTTCTACATCTAAAATGTTTGTCATGAAACAGAAATCCCAACTATTGGACAGGGCAGTGAATGTTCAGTATTCTCTAAAGTTTACATTGGAGAATGGCAACTTTTAAATACTGAATATTGGTCATGTCTTTCCATTTCTAAAATCATTTTCATTTGACATTTATTTGATGCTAATTGTCCCTTCTCTTATAGTATTTCCTACTATCAAATGCTTATACCAGGTAAACAACATCTTTACCTGTTATTTAAATGTGTAATATTTTCATGATGTATCAGTTAATATAAACTAAACATATATTACATAGCATAGACCTCTCTATATGAAAAACCTTTGTATGACTCCATTGCAAGTAGGTTCACAATTTATTATTATAGTAAGTCATTATTTTTAAATTCATAAATAAAGTATTGTAAAAGTTAAAGAATAAGTTATGATATAAAGAATTCCTGGGGATTGCCAGGGATTCCAATTGTTCATTCTTCAATCCTGAATATTGATATCTATGACGAATTTCAAAATGCTATTTCCCATTTATTAATAACAGCACATCCTGGAGCTTGCATAAAAGTCTAACTCAGTTCAGGTGAACTTCATTTGCCTATGGGTAAATAGGTAGACTGTCATCTTACTACACAATGCATATCTAAGGGTTTCCCTGAATTGAGAAATTACTTGCTGGAAACTCAACTTTGCAGAAAATTCTTTTGAGTGGTCAGATATTCATACTACTAAGTAATTTTACAAAATAATTAGTCAGACATTATATTTCAATATTTGAGATGTCAAAGATGATAAAATTTTCTGATGAGTTTTTTCTGAATAGTTCAAGAAGTTTTATTGCTGGACTTCCTCCATTAGGAAATGGCCTCATAGATAACAACGTGGAATCTTCTAGGAGAAAATGCATTATTTGTGACAGATAAAGTTCATAGTTTAAGAAATAATCTTGTTCAACTTCTAAACACATTTGCTTATGAAAATTAAAATAAAAACTTATTTGGCCCTGCAGATGAGTACACTTCGATTTGTATCAGTCTAGGGGTGCTACTGGGGCAATATTTATCAATGTTTACTGCACTTTGTCATGACTTTATTTCCCTGCTCTTGCTAGCAATAACTTGAGAAAAGTGATTAAATGTTCTATAATAAATATAACATCTATAATAAATAATACTTGTCCATGTGCTATTATACAGATTTATTGCCACATCTCTGATTAGGGCAAAACTCCTATAATGGGTAAAATATTGTCTTAGTTCTGATTCCCTGGGAAGCAGAGCCTGAGGCAAGGATTGAGTCTTGATGCTTCACTTGGCAGATGTAGTACCAGAGCAGTGAGAATGAAAGAGGAAGAAAACGAGTCCAAGAAGGAATGGAAGCATTGAAAGCTGTTGCGTACTACAGCACTGGCCGGGCCTCACAACAAGCTGTGATGACACCCATGGAGCCACACATGTCTAGATAAGCTGTACAGAGAAACTGTGGATTGGAACCATCTATAGGAGGAAGCGAGAAGCAGGAATTTCTTTACCCAGCTCCTTCCCATCTCCTAATTCTATTTGCCAAAGTTTGCCCCATGGAGACATTCCTCGTTTGCATCATGTGGCTGCTTGGACTGCTGCTCTAGAAATGCGGTCCCATGCCCTCCTGTGGCATCTCACACAAGTCCTTAAGGAAGGGGAAAGGCCAGAAGCTTGGGGATAGAAACTGGTTTGTCTGGCTGTGCAGCAGCCCCACTGACTAATGATCTCCTGGCAGTAGAGCTGCGCAGTCCCGAGGAGAGGAGGAAGGCCAGAGCAGCAGCCACCACAGAACAGGCATCATCAGAATCTAGAAGACATGTGAGATGTGCTGACTCCAAGGATCTCGCGTCAGAGTGTCAAAGATGGTTTTGGGAGGCAGGTGTCAAAATGCATGTGTCTAAGCCCTAATTTCCACTACCTTGGAATGGGACTGTATTTGGAGTCCCATTTGGAGAGAGGACCTTTAAAAAGTTAAAGTAAAATGAAGTCATTAGAGTGGACCCTAAATCAATATTTCTGGGTCATTATGAGAAGACACAGATTAGGACTCAGACACACACACAGGGAGGAGCATGTGGGAAGGAAGAAGACAGCTGTAGATAAGGCAAAGAGAGAGAAATCAACCCTGCCAACAGCCTGATCTTGGACTTCCAGCCTCCAGAATTATAAGAAAATGGATAGCTGTTGTTTAAACCAACTAAGCTGTTACCCTGTTAATGGCAGCCCTCAATGACTAATAAACAGGGATAAATCAGAAAACAAGCAAACCAAGTCCTGTGCTGACTCCTTTTCAGGTTTTTCACTCATTCACATTCCCTTGAGGTCAATTTCTAGAGCAGCCAAATTATTAGCTCTCTGAATCCACCAGAATGAATGGGACTTCTTAATTTTTTTCATCAAAGTAAGAGTCTACAAAAAACGTGAGATGTTTTGCTAGTAGAATACAGCAATATAGTCAAATGGGCATGATATATTTCAATGAATAATTTATGTATTGCACTGTATTAGCTCTACAGTGCTTTTACTACCACTTTCTAGGACACAGCAACCATTATTAATATATTAACATGCTGATTATGGAGATAGTGAAGCAACTTCAATCAAGTCATTAAAAGAAATTTAAAAATAATAGAAGTTACAATGTGTTCTACAAAAACAAACAAACAAACTAGAATATGCAGAATCTACAGTGATGCAAAGAGAAAAATTAGGAAAGTGAAATGCCAAACATTTACATGGCTGTGATGAATGTCAACTTTATACGATGATTGGTTTATTCAGTTCAGTTGCTGCTTCAGGGATTGAAAAAAATCATGTGAATAGAACAAAATATATCTAAAAATGATAAAAAATGAGAGACCAAGGGAAGTTACTGTGCGGTGAACAAGAAAATAGCCAACAAAAGCACTGTTTTATTTATGCATTTTATCAGTGGATTTACTAGTGCCCTACAAATGCTCTTTAATTAGACTCATTTACATGATAGTAAGATAAATAAGTATTGTTCTATGCTGCTTTATGTTATTTCTTCTGCCCTTTCTCTGCCCATTAGCTGTCTCTTTTTCATCTGGAAAGTCCTGGGCTTTTTCTCATGCTTCATGTTTTACCTTCTCTTAATTGCATTTTATTGTTTCTCCATTTGGACAACCTATTCTGAATCATATCAGCATTCATTTGAGTGCCCTTGTAGGAGGCATGGAGTTAGTGGAGAAGGGAAAGAGAAACGAAGCAAGCCCCTGTCCTCAAAGTATTTACTATCTAGACGGAACAAGCACTTAGAGGTTAGGGCCAAGTCTATTTAGTTTGCTTTCAGTTCCTGCTTACAGAGTCCTGGTGCCAGGTATAAAATGTGAAGTCATTTGGCCCCTCCACTCAGCGCCTTTTCCCCATGCCCCCACCATGTCAAGCAAAATGAATAAGTAAATTGTGTAATTTTAATACAAGGGGAAGTTATAAACAAATAAGAAAAGAATTTACAACTACACTCAACAACACAGATGAATCTCACACACACAATGTTGAACAAAAGACACCAGACATTAAGGGGTACATACTGCATAAGTCAGGCTTAATACACAGAGTGTACAAAAGCAGGCAGGACTAAGCCTCTTGATAGAAGTCAGGAAAGTGGCTACTCTGGGAGTGGGGTAGGGGGAACAGTGCCTGGTTAGGAGCATGAGCTGAGAGGGCCTAAGGCGCTAGTGACATTTTCGTTCTTCCTCTGAATGCTGGTTTAAACAGGTATGTTCAGCGTGTGAAAATGCATTGAACTGTACACTCATAATACATGTATCTCTATGTATAATATACTTCAACACAGAGTTTGTAAAAACGTGATCAAAAGGTGCCCACCAAAGCAAAGTTTGTCTAATACTGATAATAACCGAGCTCCCAGTTTTTCAGAGTTTTCGTAGAAACAGCTAAAAATAATACTTTTTCATGACCAGTCTTGAAGGGAGACATTATTTTGTTCAAAATGCTTACCAGGGTCTCCATAGCTAGGTTCCCTTGACATCCGGGCTGAAAAAGGAATCTGCAATGTATTTGATTTGGTTTTATATCCTGCGCCACTCCTAACGATAGGCTAAAAGGCACAGGAAATTAGGCTCAAATAACGAAAACAGTTGAGCCCGTTTTTAAAGGCAGCAAAGGGTATGTGGTATGTGGCTAACCAGAACTCCAAGTTGGGTGCCAGCTGAATGACGTAAATGTGTTTTTAAATTATTTCTATGCGATAGTGAAGAAAAATGCAGATTAAATTACACACCCATCTTGTAGTCTAGCACTCATAAAGCAAGAGAGATCTAATGGATGTACCTTCAGGTGGGAAATGAACAACTTGCAAACACAGAGGAGACTATGAAACACCTTGTGTAACACATCTACACAAAAGAAATATACATGGAATCAATTGTGGCAAATTAGCTTCTGTAAGAAAAACATCTCCTTAAGGAGCAACACAACTGAAAGGGAAATCAATGGAATTTTACAAAATAGAAGAGTGTGTTCTATAGTTTAAGATCTATATTTAATTGGTCAGATTGGAAGTGTTCGCACTTTCCTTTCACATATACCCAGAGCATGTAGTATTTTAAAACAATTCCACAGGTCCAAATTGCAAAAACACAATAATAATAATGTTGTATTATATCAACCAAAGCTAAGCTTCTTAAAACCAGATTAGATACATGCTAAATCATGACATGACAGATACAGAATGAATCCATAGTGTTGAATCAGACCAGGTTTCAATCCCTGATTTCAAACCAGGACTTAGGAAAATGGTTCAGAATATAAAATTATGGAAAACATTACAGTACATCAAAGCAAAGCAAGTTTAATTAGGCTTAGTTTGATAATTGCCGAAAACAAAGAACTTGCCTCACAGCAGGATTGGTGTAAAATCCAGCAGTAAGTCCAGTGGATTCAAATTAAAACCACACTATCTACCATGCCACATGAATTCTTTTATCTGAAGGCTCCAGAGAACAAAGAATTACAATTCAGCTCAGAATTACAGAGGGTCGGTCTTTTTTTTTCATCAGGGTTTGCTTTGGCTAAAACCTGACTCTGTGTGTTTCATTTCTTTATTTTTAAAATATGACATATAAGGACCTTAAGGTAAAAGCCAAGAGACTAACCAATACCAGCAAAAGCCAGCAGATTGGTGTATTTCTTCAGAATATTTACCTCCAAAGGATCCATTTCCACTTTTCCCCATAAAGGAGTCATAGGGGAACAAAATTCATAGTCTTGCAGCCAGATTCTCCTCGGAAGTACTGATTTTCTAGATTGGAAATGTAGAAACAGACCTCTCTGGAGAATGATACAATCCCCCCAAATTTAAATAGATTAGGAACATCCTGAGATTAATTGGGGCAGAGTGTTATTGCTATGCTAATTTTTCAAAGTAGAAAACTAAGGAAATCAAGAAGCCAGAAAGAAAGAGATGAAGAGAGAATGTTATCAGACCTTACTCCCACCAACCCCCAACCCTATGCCCCTCTCCCCAACCCACCACTGCCGCCCACACCCACCCCGCCTTGTCCAGACCCTCATCATACATCACCGAGAATACTGCCAAGTTCCGCTCTCTGCTTCCTGACTTTGGGCTCCTCCAGCCACCTACTTTCAACACTCTTGCCTGAACTATAGTTCTGAAAAGTAAATATGATCCTGTCATCTGCCCACTTATGAAATGTCACTGAAATTTTTAAAATTCAATACTAATATGAAAAACATTGAATCTCACTAATAATAAAATGCTAATTAAAGCAGCAATTAAATATTTTTGCTTATCTAATGGACACAAACGTCAAACAAAAAAAATGATCAGTGCTGGCAAGGGGGTTATGGAAGAGGCACGTTTATAAATACCTCTAGTGAAAGCACCAATTAGAATAGGCTTCTTGAAAATCAGTTTGACCATATAATATTATGAGCATTCAAAAGACTATTATATGCTTTGACCCTACTTCTAAGAATTTATCCTAAAAAGTAATCAAAGATATGAACAAAGACTTATGTAGAAGAATAATCACGGCCGGTTAAAATTGCTATCATTAGATTCTGCTAAGGATGGCAATTTTAACCTGCCATGATTCATTAAGAAAATGTGGCCATAAGGCCACCCTTGGACAGACAGGGCATCCTAGGGCAGGACTCCGAGGACAAGAAATTCAACAGCTAGCACTGGCTGTGCATACATTCATTCACTGGTCTCCAGGGCAAGAGAAAAGATGAAGCCGAGGGTTAAGGTCAGAGTTAGGAGTAGATGAGAAGGAGCAAGTTACCCTGATTTGTTGCTGACACTGCATTAAAAAATATATTGACTTTTAAATTATACATACACATAATAAAGAACTGAAGTAATCCAGAAAATACAAAATAAAGCTAAAAATTAGAATTTATCCTGAAGACCACCACATAAAGTATTTTTTTTTTTTTTGAAACAGGTTCTGGCTCTTTCACCCAGGCTGGAGTGCAGTGGCACAATCTCAGCTCACTGCAATCTCCACCTCCTGTGCTCAAGCAATCCTCTCAACTCACCTTTCCAGGCTTCTAGATAGCTGGGACTACAAGTGTGTGCCACCATATCTGGCTAACTTTTGTATTTTTTTGTAGAGCCGGGGGTTTGCCATTTTGCCCAGGCTGGTCTCAAACTCTTGGGCTTAAGGGATCCTCCCTCCTTGACCTCCCAAAGTGTTGAGATTGCAGGCATGAGCCACCATGCTCAGTGAAATAAATTATTATTAATATTAAAGTACACCTCATTCCAGGCAGCTCTCCATGCATATATAGACTAGCTGGAGAAATACCTTTATAAAAATAGGATTATAATATGACTTCTATTTTTATTAAAAAGTATTACATTTAATTTTACTTTAACAGAAGGAATAGCAAATAAAGTGAAACTAAAGAAATTGTTGAAATCTAGATAAATTTTTTTTTTACCACCAGAAGTAATATTTTATAAAATAATCCTCCAAGGTTAAAGTAAAAAGAAGTTGGTGTCATTTAGTTTAAGATATGTACATGCTTTAATTTTAGACATATCAATACTGTCTATAATTAAAGATAAGGAACTAGCACTTCTATATTTCCTTTTACCTTCTCATTTTTGCAAGCTCTATTATTCTTTTAACTGGAAGTATATATAATATTGACATTCTGCTCTATTATCATAATTCTTACAATTGTTTGGTCTTAGTTCTGTGTTTAAATTTACTGTTTAGAGAAGCATATGTATGTGGTAAGGCTTTTTTAAGAAGCAAGGGAATGCTAAAAACAAGAGTCAAGAGAGTCAGGTTTTCCATTTGAGGATGTAAGGTAATGAGGACAAGAAAGACAGATATATCACTCCAAATGTACTGGGTGGAATGTTCACAATTGTTCACGTGTTAATTTCCAATCTGTTTTTATACACACATTTATAAAACTGGAATCATGTCATATTTGAAGTTTGGTAACTATTGATACCTTCAAAGTGCTGAGATAAAAACTGTCAACTTGGAACTATATACCCAGCAAAACTATCTTTCAAGAAGGGGAGTATCATAAAGACACTTTCAAATAAACAAAAATGTGATACTTTCTAGCAGCAGTCCTCTATTAAAGAGACTTCTAAAAAATAAATTTTAAGAATAAGGAAAATGACTAGCAGGAAAGTCTGAGATGAAAGAAATAAAGGAAAAGAAATTGATGTACACAGAAGTGAATCTAAACCAATAATTTCTATTAAAAATGAGCAAACACTTCCCGACTTATCTATCAGGGCAGGTATGACCTTGCTATCTATTCCAGATAAGGGCAATATTAAAAGAAAATTATATTGCTATAAAATCCCAATGCCATTTTTTGCAGAAGTAGAAAAATTAATTGTAAAATCACATGGAATCTCGAATGACCTCGAATGACCAAAATCAGTTTGAAAAAGAGCAAAATCAAAGACCTAACTCTTCCTGATTCCAAAATAAAGCTACCGTAATCAAAATAATATGTTACTGGCATAAAAACAGGCATATAGAACAAAGGAACAGAATCAAAAGACCTGAAATAAACCCTCGTGTGTATGGTTAAACAATTTTTGACAAGGGTGCCAAGACCACGCAGTGGGAAAAGAATAGTTTCTTCAAAAAATGGCATTGGGAACCCTGGATATCCACATGCAACAGAATGCAGTTAGACCCTTGTCTTATACCATATACAAAAATTAACTCAAAAATAGATTAAAATTAAGATCTAAAACTATAAAACTTCTAGAAGTAAACATGAGAGAATAAAGAAAATAAAACATAAAGGAAAATCTTCATGACATTGGATCCAGCAATGATTTCTTGAATATGACACCAAAAACACAGGCAACAAAAGCAAGAATAGGCAAACAGGACTACCCCAAACTTAAAAACATCTACACATCAAAGGAAACAAACAACAGAATTTCTTTCTATATACAGAATGGGAGAAAATATTTTCAAATCATGTATCTAATAAGGGATTAATATCCAGAATATATAAAGAACTCCTACAACTGAACAACAAATAAATAATCCTTTTTAAACATAGGCAAAGGATTTGAATAGATATTTCTTCAAAGACATACAAATGGCCAATCAGTAAGTGAAAAGATGTTCAACATCACTAATCACTAGAGAAATGCAAATTAAAACCATAATGAGATATCATCTCATATCCATCAGGATGGCCACTATAAATAAAACAAAAAAGAAAAGAATGAGTGTTGGTAAGGATGTGGAGAAATTGGAACACTCTTGCACTGTTGGTGAGAATGTAAAATGGTGTAGCCACTGTGAAAAACAATATGGAGGCTCCTCAAAAAATTAAAAATAGAATTACCACATGATCCAGCAATCCCATTACTGGGTGCAAAGCCAAAGTAACTGAAAGTAGGATCTCAAAGAAGAATTTGCACACCTGTGTTTATTGCAGCATTCGTCAAAATAGCCAAAAGGTGGAAGCAACCCAAATATCCATTGGCAGATGAATGAATAAAACAAAATGTCTATCCATACAACAGAATATTATTCCATCTTTAAAAAGAAAGAAATCCTGACACATGCTACAACATGGATGAACCCTAGGACATTATGCTAAGTGAAACAAACCAGTTACAAAAAGACAAAAAAGACTGTAGGATTCCACTTATATATGAAGTATCTAAAGTAGTAGAATTCATAGAAACAGAAAATAGGATGGTTGTTTTCCAGAGACTAAGAGGAGGACAAAATGGGATTTGTTGTTCAATGGATAGAGAGTTTCAGTTTTGCAAGATGAAAAAGTGCTGGAGATCATTGCACAAAAATATGAATATACTTCATACTACTGAACTGTGCACTTAAAACTAAAATTTTGTGGTTTTTTACAAAGAAAAATTAAAAAAAATAATTATAGGCCAAGCTCTTTCATGAATACAGCGGCAGACATCACCCCCAAAAATATTACCAAGCTAAATTCAGTTTACAAAAAAGATCACATACCGTGAGCAACCTTGGCTTCTTCCATATAAAGACACTGAACATAGAAAATCTAAAAACATAATCCCTACATTACAAAATTAAAGGGAAAAGAACTCATAATCACCTCGTAGATGGAAAAACAGAATTTGATAAAATGTAACCCTCATTAATCTGCTTATTACCTCTCTAACTCCATCTCCTGCTACTCTTTCCCTGATTTCTTCAGTTCCAGGCATGCTGGTCTCCTTGCTATTTCTTAAACAAGCCATGCACACTCTCAGCTCCATCTCTGCCCCTGCTATCCCTCTGTCTGGAATGCTTTCCTGACACATATGTGCTTTCCTGGCTTCTTCAAGCATTTGCTCTAATAGTGCCTTCTCAAGACCTTCCCTTGCCACCCTATTTGAAACTGCATCCCCCAGCCCCAGCACTTTGATCCCCTTTCCTTGCTTCAGTTTTCTCCGTAGCATTTATCACCTGTTTATAGTACACTATATTTATTTATTGTGTTCTCTATTTATTTATTGTGTTCTCACTATAGTACACTATATTTATTTATTGTGTTCTCCTCCACTACGCTGCAAGCTCCATGAGGGTAGGACTTTTTGTCTGTTTTGTTTGGAGAGGACTCCCTGGTGCTTTGACAGATGCACTAGATAAGTACTCAATAAATAAGTGTTGTATGAATGCATAAAAGATAAATTCTTTTGGAAGAACAGGAACAGAACAGACTTGCTTTTCTGGGTGAAGGATATCATTACCAAAATCCTTCAGCAAACATCATGGCTAATGATGAAATGTTAAATACTTTCTCTTGAAACTTATGAATAAGTTAAAAATGCCCAATATCCTTGCTTCTATTAAATGTTGCACTAAGGAGTTCTAGCCACTATAAGCAAATGAAGGAGAAAATGGGATTAGAAGAAAAAATTTCTGTTTAGTCAGAGATATGATTATTCATATACAAGATGCTTCAAAGTTATAGATTATTTGAATAAATTATTAGAATTAAGAAGGTAGAATAAAAGATGAATGTAAAAATCATCCTATTTTTATGTATCAAAATAGGCATCTATGAAGTCGTCAAAAGACAAAAAGGCATCTATGAAATCATCAAAAGACAGGCAACAACTTTATAAAGAAAATTGTTCAGCTAAATATGGAGACATACCACGTTTATGATTAGGGAGACTTACTATTGCTAATTGACACATATATTTAATGCAATTCCAATCAGAATCCCAATGGTGCTTTTTGATATATTTGATAATCCAGTTCTAAAATTTATATGGAAGAGCAGAGTCCCAAAAATAATCGAGACACTTTTGAAGATGTGTAAGATGCTGAGCTAGCCCAAACAATATTGTCACCAAGGACAACGCTAGAGTAATTAAAACAGTGTGGCCCTGGTATTGGTATAGAGAATTTAAAAATGAAATAGAAAAAATATTAGCAACAAAACTTAACATAGAGTATGTGGATTCTTTTTTTGTTTGTTTGTTTTTGAGACTGAATCTCTCTTTGTTGCCCAGGCTGGAGTGCAGTGGTACGATCTTGGCTCACTGCAACCTCCACCTCCCAGGTTCAAATAATTCTCTTGCCTGAGCCTCCCAAGTAGCTGGTACTGCAGGTGCATGCTGCCACGCCCAGCTAATTTTCGGTATTTTTTTAGTAGAGACAGGGTTTCACCATGTTTCCCAGGATGGTCACAAACTCCTGAGCTCAGGCAATCCGCCCACCTCAGCCTCCCAAAGTGCTGGGATTATAGGCGTGAGCCACCACACCTGGCAGATTCTTAAAATACAATAGCAGTAGCATGGTGAATCAACTGGGTATGGAAAAATATATAATTGAACCCTCATCTCACATACTATATTCAACATTCAATTCCTGATGATTTTATTTTTATTTTTTACTTTTCTTTGGAGACACAGCCTCACTTTTTCACCCAGGCTGGAGTGCAGTGGTGCAATCTTGGCTTACTGCAACCTCCACCTCCCAGGTTCAAATGATTCTCCTGCGATCATACATGGCTAATTTTTGTATTTTTAGTAGAGATAAGATTTCACCATGTTGCCCAGGCTGGTCTCGCGCATGGTGTAAGGCGCCTGTAATCTGAGCTACTCAGGAGGCTGAGGTACAAAAATTGCTCGGACCCAGGAGGTGAAGGTTGCAATGAGCGAAGATGGCACCACTGCACTCCAGCCTGGGTGACAGGGCAAGACACTGTCTCAAAAAATAAATAACTGGTAGTAATACATTATTTTTGTTTGTTTTTTTTATTTTTTAATGTTCTTAATTTCACTGGGTATTCTGGGAGGATGATCTTATGGTCCAGTTTCACTTGGTCTTCTTTCCCTGGACATCCTCCATATGCCCAGTATTAACATTCTGATGCAGGGTGACACATCTCTAGAACCTGCTAAAACCGATTAGTGTTTTTAACTCAAAAAACTCTGTTACCGACAAATATAGGCACATTTTTCTATCACATATTGTCAGGTGGAGACCAAAATGGAATGAGTTGAGAAAAGAAATATATGTGTTTACTTAAGTCTGTTCTTAACAATAAAGTGGGCTTCTGGAGCTGGAAAGTAGTAAAGGTTGCCTTTGGAGCTCCCTGAAGAGGCCACACTGTCCAATTCATCATAGCTCTTAAGGATCATTACTTAAAGTCCTCTGTTGATCTGGCGCAATCCTAAGTGTCCTTGTTTTATAAGCATCCGGAGTTAAGATATTTTGAATTTACCAATTAGTGTTCATTGAGCACCTACTATGTGCTTAACTCTGTACCCAGTGCTACAGGAGAGGCTCTGTACTCAGTGCTGTGAGGGACTAATGAAAAGCATTTGACAGTCTCTGACCTTCCAGAATCTACCAGTTGGGGAGATAAGATGTATTCGTCCAAAACAGTGTATAACAGTTCGAAACAGGAGATAAATGCTCCACTCCGGGCTCAGACTGTGTCTAAAGGTTTGATTAGACTGATTAAATCCAGAGGGCCCTGAGAGGTCACTTTGTCCAACTTCCCACACTGAAGCACTCATCATAAATGCCTGTTTGTTGAGCAGCCATTGCCTGTCATTAACTGATAACTGCAACTGACACTTTAAAAATGGGAAATTATTGGGCTCTTTGTGCGTAAAAGGTTTTTGAACTACCTATTAAGCCAACCAGTTTTCCCTCAGAAGCATATAAAACTGTCATTTTGAGTCACACTGAGCCACTGGCATCGATTGCTACCCCAGTGCAGGGGGACAGAAGTTAGCTTTTGTTGAGCAAGAGGTTGGATGCACCCAGCCCCACTACCCTTCTAGTTTCCCTGAAATATGTCATGTACTTGTCTTCCATGAATCAAAGTTAATATTTTTAAACATATATTTGAGTGTATGTGGCAATCTGGTGTATAAGAAAGTATGGAACCAGCCCTGGGTTCAGAACCCAGCTCTGCATTTTCCAGCTCTGAGACCTTGTTCCTCAGGTTTCTTATGTGCAAAATGGAGCTAAGAAGACCTGGAGGTTGTCCTGGGGGTTCACTTAGTGTGTAGAGAGAGCACAAGGCACTGAGCAGTACTTGGTAACTATTAGTGCTCTGGCCTTTTTTTTTTTTTTTTTTTGGTTTGGTTTGTTTTTAAAGACAGGGTCTTGCTCTGTCTCCCAGTCTGAAGTGCAGTGGTGCAATCATAATCATAACTCACTGCAGCCTTGAACTCTTGGGCTCAAGCAATCCTCCTGCCTCAGCCTCCCGACTAGCTAGGACTATAGGCATGCACCACCATGCCCAGCTAATTTATTGCCCCTGCTGGTCTTGAATGCCCAGATTCAGGCAAGCCTCTCAACGTGGCCTTCAAAGCACTGGGATTCCAGGCATGAGCCACTGCACCCGGCTTCTTCCCTTCCTTATGTGAGCAATTTTCCATATCTGTGGCCCTAAGGGGGCCCACACATTTTAGGATTCATTCATTCGGTATTCATTCCAGGATTTCATTCATTAAGTATTTCTAAAACCTTTGATGAATACATGACATTGTAGCAATATAGAGGGGAGAGAGAATGATGAGATTAATGAGGGCTATGAAGGATGTAAAAAACTGGAGCTGAATCTTAACAAATATTCAGTCTTTGGATAGGCTGCAAAGAAAGGAGAGAACAAGGTTGAGCTGGGGCCTCTGAGCAAAGCTGAGGAGTGGGAATGAATGTGCCACTCCCAAGTGTATTAGTCTGTTTTCATGCTGCTGATAAAGTCATACACAAGACTGAGTAATTTAGAAAGAAAAAGAGGTTTAATGGACTCACAGTTCTACATGGTTGGGGAGGCCTCACCATCATGGTGGAAGGAGGAAAGCACATCTTACATGGTGGCAGGCAAGAGAGAATGAGAGCCAAGTGAAAGGGGAAACCCCTTATGAAACCATCAGATCTTGTGAGACTTATTCACTACCACGAGAACAATATGGGGGAAACCATCCCCATGATTCAGTCATCTCCCACTGGGTCCTTCCCACAACATGTGGAAATTATGGGAGCTACAATTCAAGATGAGATTTGGGTGGGGACACAGCCAAACCAGATCACATGATTCAAGGAGACAGACAACCTGACTCTAGCAAGAACGTGTGTGGCAGATGCACCTGACAGCAGTAACTGAAGCACACCCGGAGAATGACCCTGTGGTCTAAGAAGAGTGGATGTTCTGAGTTCCCAGTTAAAGAATCTGAGAGTGGCCAACCTGGAGATTCACTCTCTCTATAAAGGGCATCAGAACCCCTAGTCCATCCCTTCAATCAATGCAGGGGATAGAGGCCTTTTTGGGGTATTAAATGGAGGTTGCTAGGTAAGGGGTGCTGAATGAAAATTGCTACATAAACTGTATGCTTTCTATAAGCAGTAGCAGTTCTCCTGTCCAGCCTGCCACACTGAACAGCCTCTGTGTAAGTCCTCAATAAATCTCATGTCTCATACTGGCTCCAGGTCTCATCTTTGGCCTCTTGGACATGATACCATCCCTATCAGAGTCAATAGGGGTTGACAGAAGCAAGGCAAAGGAATAACCATTTTTGAGAATGTGCTATGTGCCAAGCACCTTTGTGTGCTCATTTAGGCAAATTATTGCACACTGTCCTCCTAACAAGTCTGTGAAGTGGATGTATGTATCCATTCCACAGTTATTTGTTGAGGGACTATAACTTTATTTGCAAGAAGTTAGAAGAAGTTAAACTTGCTAGAGGCCATGCAGTCAATAAGTGGTAGAATGAGAATCCATACCCAGAGCTGCCTGCACCAAGCTTATGGTTCTTCCAGCTACAAGTTGCCGAGTCCATACAAGGAATAATGTATAGATAATTAGAGTGTATATTAGGGTTCTCTGGAGAGATAGAACCAACAGAACCAATAGGAGATACATATATCTAAAGAGAGAGAAAAAAAGAGATATTATGAGGTATTGGCTCACATGATTATGGAGGCTAAGAAGTTCCATGATCTGCCTTCTGCAGCTGGAGACCCAGCAAAATCAGTGGTGTAGTTTGAAGGCCTCCGGAGAGCCAAAAACCTAATGCTGTAGACTCCAGTCCAAGACTGAAGGCCCGAGAACTCGGAACACCAAAGGCAAGAAGAGATGAGTGTCCCGGCTCATGCGGTCTGACAGAGAATGAACTTAACCTTCCTCATCTTTTTTGTTCCAAGCCTTCAACAGACCAGATGATGTTCATGTACACTGGGGAGGGCCAATGGCTTTCCTCAGTCTACCAATATAAAGGCTGACCTGTTTCAGAAACACCCTCACAGACACACCCAGAAAGAATTTTAACCAGATGTTTGGGCATCCCATGGCCCAGAAAATTAACCATCACAGGGTATATATTACAGTGGACTAGAAAGCCAGATAGATGAATACATAATTTTTGCTGCAAACAGAAGTAATTGAATGTCCAGGTAAATGGTAGGTGGTTATTCCAGTGCCCTCTTAATTGAATTATAAGTACACTAGCCAAACATGTACAAGTACCTCATGGATCGATTATTATAAAAATGGTAAGATATCGTTTCCATTCGTCCAGATTGAAGGTGACATGGTAACTGAATGCCCAGTCCTATACTGCATCCTGTATTGGCAGAAAGAGAAATGTTTTGTGAAACACATTAACGGGTTGACTGACGAAATTGGAATAGGATGGTAAATTCAATTAAAAATATTTTATCAATGTGAAATTTGCTGAACTTGATAACTATGTTATGGTAAAATAAGAGAACATCCCTATTCTTAGGAAATAAACACTGAAATATTAATGGATAAGGGCTGCACTGAATGCTACTCATTCTCAAATTGTTCAGAAAAATTTTATGAATAAATGTATACATATATACAGAGGGAGAGAGAGTATTCCTAAACTTTCAGCTTCTCTACAAATTTTCAGTTATTTCCAAATAAAAAGTTTCATAAAGAATGATATGATATTTATGGCCACTTTTATTTTTAAGATTTGGGAATTGGTGCATTGGTCAAATATTGAAGGTCTAAAGATAAATTACTTTTTGAAATAAAAATCTAGTATAATACATTGTTCTTCTTTAAAAAAAAAAATGTGTCCAGGATGCAGGAAGAAAGAGGAATTTAATGAGCACCCAGTGCGTTCTAGGCCCTTTACAAAATGTTCTCACTTAATCCTCAAAACAAGCCTTCAAAGTGGACTTACTCCCCATTTATGAAATCATGAAACTAGGTTCAAAGAACTCAAAGTTTCTAAGGTAAATGGTGGAAACTGCATTTGAATCCAGGTGTATTTAACATTCATAATGTCAAATAGAATGCTTATCACTAAATATTTATAAGGTATGAGAGTTTCACAGTCATCTGATTATTCATATGTAAAGTGAAAATGCATTTGTATAAAACATATTATCTTTGATATTGAACAAATGCTGGACAATAGCCACCTTTTCCCTAGATTATGCTAAAGTCATAGTTAGGATTATTTGCCATTGTCTTACACGTGTCCCTTCTGAAGCTTTGATGAATGAGGTGAATCACAAACTAAAGAAGCTGAATCACAAACCAAGGGAGTAGATGCTGTAGCAGAAGCTCCCAGCAGGAATCTCACCTGACTTCAATGGCTCCCCCCACCCATTAGATCCCAACCATCACCCTGCATCACACACACGTGCATGTGCACACATATACAACACCCTACATGTGTGCTGCACTTAGTCCCTTACTCCCTATATTAGTCAGGGATCTCCAGAGAAACAGAACCAATACAATATCTATAGATCTATAGAAAAATTTATTATGAGGGCTTGGCTCACACAATCACGGAAGCTGAAAAGTCCCTGATTTGCCATCTGCAAGCTGGAGGCCTAAGAAAGCCAGTGGTGTCCTTCCAGTCCAAGCCCAAAGGCTGAGAACCAGGGAGCTGACAGTGTAAGTCCCAGTCTGAGTCTGAAAAGCCCCAAACCAGGAGTGCTGGTAACTGGGGTAGGCGAAGACAGATGTCCCAGCTCCAGAAGAGAATGTGATTTCCTCGTTCCTCTGCCTTTTTGTTCTATTTCAGCCCACAATGGACTGGATGTTGCCCACCCATGTTGATGAGGGTGGGTCTTCTTTACTTCATCTACTGATTAAAATGATAAAATCTCTTTCAGAAGCACCCTCAACAGACATGCCCAGAAACAATGTGTTACCAGCTATCTGGGCATCCCTTGGCCTGGTCAACTTGACACATAGAAATCAACCATCACACACCCTACCCAACCAAACCTATACACTCCCAACTAGAAATACCGTCCTTCCCACCCCATCAGCACCTGTTATAAAGGACCACGGGGGCTCAGGCCACAGTGACTCAGGACTACCCAATGCCCCATCTCCACTGGTAGTTTCACTCAACAGTGTACTTCATTGATTCAATTTCCTTTGTTGCTGTCTCCACTGTGATTCCAAACAGACTTAACCGATGTTAAACCAGGCTAAGAGTGTGTTTGGAGGGAAGGTAGAATAGAATTAAATGTAAGAAGTGTCAATTATCACAGACTTGAGTTCATCCTTCCCCTGCCATGGTGGCATTTGAAATTTTTCTATTATTCATTTAGATTCCAATCTCTGAGCTTCCCTCTTCTTTCTTCCAGCTTCTAAGTCAAAAAGATTTTTCTCAGCAAAATAACCCTTCAGTTACCACCAGGGACAGACTGGTATGTGGGTTACAACAGATGTACAAGACAAGCTTTACAGGCATCTTCAAGGGTTCAGTGTGAAGACAAAATTTACCTAATGCAGCATTTCCTCTCAAGTGCAATTTATTATCCCTTAGATGTTGAACCCCTTATAAATATTAGATTTCTCGTTTTCACAAACCCTGTGTGTTATTTTACCCTTGGTTCAGGTCGGGCTTTGAAATTAGATTGACTCGTTTCATTTCTGCCCGTCAATTCCCTTTCTTTACTTCCAATTCTAATTTTTTTCCCTTTGCCTTGAAATTCAATGTATCTTCTAACACTTTGAAAAACAATGTCAATTAGAATTTGGCACTTTTGTGGGAGCTGTTTGTTCCAAAGTGCCTTTCAGCCCATCCACATTCATGAAGTGCCTCCTGGTAAACCGGCATCCTAGGAAAACTGATGGTGACTATAGAGTCACCCTGTGAGTGTGCTCTGCGTGTGACAGTATCTCTCATATCATGAGGCCTTCGCTGTAACTAAGTGAAGAAACCCAGTGGCTTCTAAAGTTATGAAGTCCAATGATCAGAGAATATTAGAGGTCAAAGCTGTCATCTGTGTCAGTTGAGTCTACGGAGGCAGGACCAAGGAAAGGAGTCGTGATCACAGAAGAGGATGATGGAGTCTTGACCCACGGAGGACGCCAGGTCGTATCACAGTAGCATGGCCAAACAGGTTGACACAGTCAGGGCCTCCTGTGGTAAGAGTTAGAAACCCCAGCGCCTTACCCATGGATGTCAGAGAGCAGGGGGAGATGCAGGAAGGCACCATGGGTGAGAAAAGCACACCAGACGGTAGATGAAGCAAATGCTGGAAATGTGCACATGGCCTCCACTGCTTCTGTTCTCTTTATGATGACTTGGAAGGTGTGGAATTCAGAGGCCCTCAGCCCGATCCCCGTGCTGAACGAGGACCCCCAACATGAAGCTCCTGGTGAGGCAGTCAGTGACTTCCCCAACTGAAATTAATCACTGGCTCCCAATACTCTGGCAGCACTTTGTTGCCTTATTTACAGCCCTTGAAATAATGGATGTGGAAGTGCTTTGTAAACTGAAAAGCACTGTACAAATGTCAGATGTTGGGAGTTTGGCAGGGGAGCAATAGATAATGCATCTCTTCCATTCCTGAGTCAGAGAGCGATTGAGAGTGAGGCACCGGAGCTAGCCAGACCCAGAGCGACAGTCAGGCTGATGATGGATAGCAGCCGACTCGGATCAAGGCCCTCTCAACTCTCCCACACTTTGCTCAGAATTCAACGGATCCATCCAGACAAGGCCAATTGCATGCACACTGGAGATAGGCTGAGGAAGGAGCCCAAGCCCCTGGGGGTCCTGGAGGGGTGGGGGTGGGGGTTTAGCAAAGCGAATCCAGAAAGACAGAGAGAGGGAAACAGGAAGGAGGAGCACAGAGGGCTTCCTGTGCTTCATGCTGTAGACATGGTGGGCTTGGGCTGATGCTGAAGACATACAGAGAAATGAGGCCTCAGGGAGCTTATCATCTAGTAGAAACTGTTAATAGTCTAAATGGGATAGCCATAGAAGCATTAGGAAGGGCGAAATTCATCCCACCTGGGTGAGCTGGGGAAGGTTTCAAAGAGTGGCTGAGAAATGAATTGGGTTTTGGAGTATGTGTAAAAGCTCTCCTGATGGAGAAGAGAAGGGAAAGGAAGCCACAGGACAAACACGGGAAAGCTCACATCCTTGTTGGAATGAAATAGACACGAATAAATGAACACACAAAGACATGTGAGAATACAAAAATATATACCATCCAATCTGAGTTTTCTACACACCAAGATCGAAGGTTGAATTCAGATTAATATCCAAGCTTTCGGGGCCTGGCATGGGGGCTCATGCCTGTAATTCTAGCACTTTGGGAGGCTGAGGCAAGAGGATTGCTTGAGGCCAGGAGTTGGAGGCTGTAGTGAGCTATGATCAAGCCACTACACTCCAACCTGGGTGACAGAGCAAGACTCTATCTCAGAAAAAAGAAAAAGCCATGATTTTTATCTTAAGAAAAAACAAACAGTTTTGTTTTCTAATCCTACTTACCAGATTTCATGAGACTTTTGGAATATGCTTTACTGCACAACACAATCAGCAATAGAAAATAAGAGGAGATACTGTTCCTACTTGTGTTTCTTGGAACATTAGACATTTGCATAATAAACAGTAACACTTATTAAAATCTCCTTTCATCTCCTTTCTGCCCTATTTACTTCCCTCACAGTCCAAATCTGATCAGAATCTCCCTCCTTAGCCCCCTCCAAAACAAATACAACCTTCCTCAGGTAGCGGAGGGTAACGCCTCCACTGTAATCACTGTGTCCTAACTTAGATATTCGCAACACAGCTGAGATATGTGACACAGATGAGCTATGCAGATGAGAACATGAATTCCCATTCGTTATGTAGAGAATTTATTGTTTATTCAAAAATAAAAACCGCATCCAAACATATTTTCCCCAGCTCCCATACACTGAAAAGCAAAACGCTTGGGCTGCATTCCTCCAAGTTTAAGTTTTTAGAATCCTCTTACATGCATTTGTCAGAATTATATTTTTGAGCATCTTCCTTGGTCCTAGGGAATGGAATTACATCCATCTGTTATCTGAACTTTATCAAATAAGCTTTCCCAAAATCTAAGGACTGTCCTTGCCTATAAACTCTAAGATGTCATTTTCTCTAACTTCCCATCACACCCACTTCACCAGCCACTTTCCCCAATTCTTGGGGAGCTCCAGGACATGTGCCCTTCCCACCTGGCCTTGCTCAACCGCTCTTGGACTATCTTTTCAACCTCATGACTCAGCAGGCTTCACACCAGCGCCCCCAGCAAACAAACGCCAATTGGAACTCTTGACCAGATATTTCTAAATGTCAGCTTGTCCTCACCCTCCACGCAGCTGTTGCTTCTGTTCCCAGGAGCCCATTATTCCACATGGTTATGACTCAGAACACTGAATTGCTTAAGAAAAAGGAAGTATCTGTAAGAAAATGACAGGGAATTGATATATCTAACATAGCAAACGATAACATTAAAAGAAAATCAAGACCCTCCATTGATAAGTGGATAAACAATTCCCCCAAATTAACCAGAAATGATTAACAAACTCAGATGAAATGTTCACCCTTCCAAGTAATCAAAGCAATATAAGTGGAAACAATGATAAAATTTGATAACAGATATTGGAAAGATAATAAACCGTGCTGTCAAGCCTTAGGAAGTCAGATATTGTCGCACACTTCTGGTAAAGTGGAATAATCTTTGATGAAAGCAATTTCAGTGTCTATGCTTTCAATTTTAAGATTCTATCATAAGGATAAAATAAAAATCTATGCACAAGGATACTCACCATTACTTGTATTAGCAAAAAAAAGTGATAGCCTTAACATCTATTTTTAGACAAATGGTTGAATAAATTCTTATTGATTATGCTAATAAAGATTTTAATGCATAAGAAAATATATATGTATGCATGTGTCAGAATTATGGAAATATAGTAGACTGGCAGAGAAAAAATGAAAGGGAATACACCAACATTAACAATGATTTGAGTTTAAATGATGAAACTATGGGTGATATTTTTTCTTACCTTAAGTTTCTTATGTTATTCAAATTTTCTCTAATAAGAATGTGCTTTGTCTATAGTAAGGTGGAGACATTTTTTAAAGGTATTTGAATTGGAAATCAAAAGTCCTGGTTTCTAGTTCAAGTTTAAAAGAATTATAAAGCTTTGTATAATTCATGTCTTGTCTCTGAGCCTAATTTTTCTATTCCAAAAGTGTGGTGGCTTTGTAATGTGTCAATTTGACAAGAGGGAACTGGTTCCTAAAATTCCTTTCCTTGTAAATTCCCAGATGGGACAGGTCTCGGAGATTGGAAGGGTGGAGGTAAAGCTGCAGCCATGTGGTTCTCGTGCTCAGCGGGCAGGTGCAGGGGACTAAGCAGTTTCCACACATTATCACTCACCTGCTGGCTCAGTTGGATTCCATGAGACAGCAATCAGTCCTCAAGCTGCTCCCCCTTCTCTCACATCCCCATTCAGCTTCTATAGGTCCTGAACCAAGTGTGTGTTTACCTCTGTGATCAAGGGTGCCAGCTCCTCCCACAGGACACCCACACCATCAAGGCCAAGGGCAATAAGAACTGACAGGCTTAATCCATCCTTACGGACTCCAAGTCGTGCCTCTGTTCCATCTTGTGTTGACTCTCCCCTGCTTTACATTTATCTTTCTTGTCTATCCTGCAGCATTCAAACCCCAGGATCAAGCACTAAGAAAACAGCCATGGAGAGACTTTTCCAATCACCCCCACAACTGCATAAGGTCAAATCCCTATAGTAAATAATAAACACGTGCATACCTAGTGACCATGCTTCTCCAATTGAACCGTGACTGATGTAAGAAAGACATGGGATTTATTTATTCAAGTGCACGTTTCCATCCAGCCCTGAATGGGGATTTATTTATTAAAGTGTAAGTTTTCTTTCAACCCTAAACTAGAGCATTTTAAAGTAAACTCAAAGTCTCTCTACATCCATAATCAATAGAAAATCTAGAGACTCATTCCCTCTACACAAAATTAACAACTCTGCTTGTTGGACAATGCAGGGGGAGGCACCAAGCACACCGGGGTGTCACCCCTCCTCCAGAGATCCCATGAAAAAGATGGCAAAAGAATTTGAAAGGCACAAACCCACAAGAGCCAAGAGAATGGCGGGAGAGCTAACAGGAGGCAAAGAGTTTTAATGAACTGCTGGAAGACGTAGAGCAGAGGGAAGAATGATGAAAAATAAAGGAAAAAGAAGGAAAGTCAGCCTGGAATATAAACAAAGGGGCTGCAGGACCTGAAGAAAACTCTAGACTCTGAGATAGCAGGTGACACGGGGCACAGGTGTGAGCAGTGGTGCTGAGGAGTAATTGAAGACCCGCATATGAAGCTTATAGACAGCCCAACCCCAGCTCCTCCCTACCACAGGGCCAGATCTGCCTAACCGGAAACTTCTCCCAGTCAACAACTGAGGACAGTTGTTTTCTCTTTCACTTCTTTTTTATTGTGGTAAAATACACATAATATAAAATTTATATTCTTAACTCTTTTTTGTATTAAAATATTTTATATTATTCATTCAAACGTCATTTTATACAATGAATGCATACACCGCTGGGGGAGCATCTGATTGATGCGTGGAAGGGAGGGGATGTCTGCAGCTATGAGCGGGGAGGCCTCGGGGAGGCCCCAGGTGCTTCCTCTTGGCTGACCACTGTGTGTTCGTTCCCAGAGGAAGAGCTGGACGCAGTCAGCCCTGGATGGCACAGTAGAGAGAGGCACCTGCAGACATGGTGGCCAAGGCCTCTGTAAGGGCTTCCCCAGGAGATGTGACCTTTCCAGGCCTTGCAGCTGAGTGTGCTCACCCTTAATGAGCCCCTGAGTCCTGGTCCTTGGTGGACAGTGGCTATGGCATGTGTGTGTGTATATGGACATCTGTGCTGCCCCGTCTCTGGAATCCGCCCGTGCCCTGTCCTGCCTGCACACACCCACGCCTAGGAGGAGGAACAGTTTCAGGTCCTCCCACTCCTGCTGCTGCAACTACGCCAGCCTCTCCTGTTCTACCTCCTCGCTCTCCCAGTTGGTTCATGCCAGCTGCTGCTCCTCATTGACAAACTTCGAAGGTAAGGGAGGGTTTTTCGTGAATGGGTCTGGGGTATATGGGTCATTCTTTGTCTGTTTCTTGAAGCAGCCATTGGTGAGAGCCTCGGAATGGATTGCTTTCTTTGAAAGATCCTCCAAATGAATCTGTTGAAGCTGCTGCTGTTCTGCAAAGGGGTCATTCTGGAATGGGTCACCTTCGGAGGGGTCAGCTCCTTTAAATGGGTCAGATTTGAAGGGGTCTTCTGTCTGGAAAGGATCTGGATGCAACTCTTGAGTGTTGTTGCTAAATAACAAGTCTATTTTCGAAAGGATCATCCGTGGCTCCAAAACCACCCCCCTCTGCCAGAGGGAGGCCTTCGCTCAGGTCAGCCAGGTCGGTTAGGCTGGCATTGTGGGCGCCGTCAAGCACTGGTCATACTGCTCCAGCTCCAGTGGGCCTCCTGGCAGCTTTCGTGCAGTTGGGAAAGTTTGCTCCTTGCCTGGTTGATTTCGTCTTGCATTGACTTCAGGGACTCGATGATGGTTTCCAGCTGGACTCACTCAGCCTGCAGCATGCTCTGCTCCAGCTGGGTTTCCTCGTGCTGCAATCGGTTCAGCTCCGACTTGGCTCAGTTCAGATTGTCTTCCTGGGACTTTAAGTCAGATTCCTGAGGCTGGATTTGCGTTTTCAGTGATGAGATCATCTGAGTCTCATCCTGGCTCTCCTGCCAGACATCGCTCAGCATGTCTCAGAGCTTGGCCTTCTGCTAGTCCGTCTCGTCCAGGCAGTCTTGAGCGTCTTGTTTCTGAGCCTCGAGCTTTTGCAAACTGCTTGTTTCCCAGTCTAGGTCATTTTGTAATTCCTGTATCTCGCAGGTTTTCTGATTGCCTCTTCCTTTTCTCTAATGTCTTGCTCTAGTGAATATTTCTCTCTTTGTAACTGGGTGATCTCTTGACTGATGTCATCAAGCTCCTTCACACCAGTAAACTCCCTGGAGCCAAGAGAGACCGAACTGTCTGAGCCGGGAGTGCCTCTCTCCAAGGGTGGAACCATGTCCAGTGAGAGGACTTGAGGGGGGTTGATGTCTTTACTGACTTTCTGCTGAATGAAATGCATAGCTAAGCAAATTGGTCTTTGCTTAACTTCTTCACTTGCCTCGTATTGGCTAGGGCCCATATGTGTGCTGGAAGGTTCTGGGTGAGGCCCAAATGCATGAAGATCTCCTTCACCTCCTGGCCACTCACACAGCCATCCAGATCCAGGTCGGTCTTCAGGAATATCTTGTCAAATCGCATCGTGTCTGCCACCAGCACCACCCAGTTCACTGTCGGCTGTGTTTGCTTGAGGCTGTGTTTGGGGACAGGCTCCCTGTGCTGCTGAGGCTGTTGATACTGTCATGGGATGGTGTGGAGTGCAGGCTGTCTTTTGGTGGGGGACTGGCAGACAGGACAGGGATGGCACCAGGGAACACAGTCTTGTTTCTCTTGGAGGGTGGATGAGGGACGGGGGCAGGGCAGAGGGCACGGGCTTCTTCTCAAGGGCTTGGTACACCAAGTGCATGGCCACAGCAAACTCTTCTTGGTCCAAGTGCCCATCCCGATCGAAGTTACTGAGGTCCCAGACCCGGCACAGGACATCAAGAGGCAGCTTTGAGTTCATGAGAACCGGCTTGAGTTTGTCTCCAAAGAGCAAACGGTTGATGGGCAAGAAGCTTTCAAATATCCATCAAATTTGGCCTTTTCTTCCACCCTCACAGCCCAGAGGGCCTCTGCAGAGGGCGGCGTGACCGTCAGAGAGCTGCTGGTGTCATGGAATTTAGGCAGCGGCAGGCTCAAATTCAGATTGTGCAAGGTAACTCCATGGCCACTCTGTGCACAGGCTGCCAGTCTCAGTGAAACCCTGTTTATCCAAGAACCCTTTACTTTCTGGGTCGGCCAAGTCCCATATCTTCCCAAGGGTAATGTCCGAGAGGCCAGACTTCTTTAGAGAAAATGCAGCTTCCCTCGCCTCCACCCTCCCTGTGTATGCTGGATCGACCTGCTTATAATAAGATTCATACACCGAATTTCCAGTGGGAATCTGCTGGGAGAGGGGATGAGGAGTGCCGCCATCTTCCTGTGGACTTGGGCCTCTTAACCATTTTTAGAGTTGTAGTTGTATAGTTGTACAACTACTGTAACAGTTCAGTTGTATAGTTTACTGTTTTGGGGTTTTCCATTGTTGTTTCTGAAACAGGGCCTTACTCTGTCTCCCAGTGCAGTGGGACAATCATAGCTCGTTGTAGCCTCCACCTCCCAGCTAAAGCAACCCTCCCACCTCAGCATCCCAAGTAGCTGGGACTCCACGTGTGCATCACCACACCTAATTTTTTTTTTAAGAGATGGGATCTCGCTATGTTGCCCAAGCTGGTCTCAAACTCCTGGCCTCAGGCAATCTCCCCTCCTCAGCCTCCCAAAGTGCTGAGATTGCAGGCATGAGTCACTGTGTCTGACCCCAGTTCAGTGTTTTTAGATATATTCATAATGGTATTTTGCAGGGGTGTCTTTCTGTATGTTATTTATTTTTTATTTATATGTATATTTTTTATTGCATTTTAGGTTTTAGGGTACATGTGAAGAACATGCAAGATTGTTGCATAGGTACATACATGGCAATGTGGTTTTCTGCCTTCCTCCACATCACCAATATCTGGCATTTCTCCCCATGCTATCTCTCCCCAACTCCCCCCGATGCTGTCCCTCCCCTATTCCCCCCAACAGACCCCAGTGTGTAGTGCTCCCCTCCCTGTGTCCATGTGTTCTCATTGTTCAACACTCACCTATGAGTGAGAACGTATGGTATTTGATTTTCTGTTCTTGTGTCAGTTTGCTGAGAATGATGGTTTCCAGGTTCATTCATGCCCCTACAAAGGACACTAACTCATCGTTTTTGATGGCTACATAGTATTCCATGGTGTATATGTGCCACGTTTTCCCTGTCCAGTCTATCATCGATGGGCATTTGGGTTGGTTCCAAGTCTTTGCTATTGTAAACAGTGCTGCAATGAACATTTGTGTGCATGTGTCCTTATAATAGAACAATTTATAATCATTTGGATATATACCCAGTAATGGGATTGCTGGTTCCCCCCACAGACCCAAGATCAAATGAGATGGGGTCTCTCTGTCACCAAGGTTGAAGTGCAGTGGCAGAATTATAGCTCACTGCAGCCTCACACTCCTGGACTCAAGTGATCCTCCCATCTCAGCCTCCCAAGTACCTGGACTACAAATGCATGCCACCACATCCAGATAATACATTCATGTTGTTGTTGCAACTGTCACCACCATCCATTTCCTTAACTCTTTTAGTCTTGTAAAACCAAAACTCAATATCCATTAAACAATAACTTCCTATTTTCCCCCTTCTTCCAGCCCCTGGCATACTACTTTCTGCCTCTGTGATTCTGACCTCTCTAAATATCTCATCTAAGTGGAATCATACAGTATTTGTCTTTTTGTAACTGGCTCCTTTCACTGAGCATCATGTTCTTAAGGTTTATCCATGTTGTGGCCTATTACAGAAGTGTATTCCTTTGTAAGGCTGAATAATATTTTATTGAATAATAATAATATTACAGAAGTATATTCCTTTGTAAGCTGAATAATAATATTGTAGAGATCACACTTTGCTTATTCATTCATCCATCAATGGACAGTTGGGTTGCTTTGACATTTTAACTATTGTGAACAATGCTGTTATTAACATGGGTATCCAACCATCTCTTCAAGACCCTGCTTTCAATTATTTTGGGTATATACCCAGTGGTGGAATGGCATGTGGATCATATGGCAATTCTATGTTTAACTTTTTGAGGAGCCGCCATGCTGGTTTTCATGGTAGCTGCACCATTTTATATTTCCACCAAGAGTCCACAAGCATTCCAGTTTCTCTATATCCTTGCTAACACTTATTTTTTTTTATAGTACCCATCATAATGGAGGGAGATGTTCTTAATTTTTTTAAAAAAGACAGAAAGTGAAGAATTTTTTTTTTAAAAAAAGTTATTCTCAACTTTAAAAGCCATCTGGGGAAAAGTAGAGGACCTAATAATGAGTATCACCAGCAACAAGGCTTCCATCCAATTTCATGTAGAGGTGCCCCAGTATAACAGCCTGCTCCCCACCTGTCCCATTAAGAAGCCTGATAGTCAACAATCCAGGTTCTAGACACAGAGCTCTCAATTTAGCCTCTTTATTACTTTGGTTTTTAAGCATGAACAATGTACCTAATATTTGCAATGTAAAATTTAAACATCAAGTAGTAACCCCTTCCCCCAAAAAAGAGCAAAGATAATTCAGAATACAGATTACTGAAAACACAAGCAAAACAAAATCTGTAAAACCAAGAATTATATTCCGTGAATAAATGAGCCATATAGGAATAAGAAAGAGCTCTTAGAATTAAAAAATGTGGCTATATAATTCCAGAAATTTGAAGAATGCAATGGAAGGATTAAAAGATAAATTTGAAAGTGTCTCTTAGTGTATTAAAAAAAAGATTTTAAAAATATGAGAGAAATTTTAAGAGCAAGGGAGCAATCCATGAAGTCCAACATCAGATTAGCAAGGATTTTGGAAAGAGATGCAAAGAGTAAGAAACTAGCAAGGAAATAATATAAGAGAATATACCAAAGTTGAAGAAGGACACAAGTTATTAGATTAAACAGAGATTCCTCTAAGTAAAGGCTCAAAGGATGAAAAAACACTCCTATCTAGACATGGCATTGGGAAATTTCAGAATACCAAGGATAAAGAGATAGTAAATGTTTGCAGAAAAAAGGAAAGAAAAAAAAGAAAAACAGGTTTCTTCCTAAAAGAGAACAGAAGTAAGCTTGGCATCAGACTTACTGGCATCAGTGAAATGGGGATGTAAGGGAGCAAGCTCTAAAGAAAAATTATTTCAAACTTAGAATTCTACATCCAGGATGAAGGTAAAATGGACCCTTCAAAGTAGGCAAGGAGTCCAAAGTTTACCTCTCATAATCCCTTTCTTAGGGAGCTACTTGAAGTTAGAGCCAGGATAAAATAAGAGTATAAAACAAGAAATAAGTCATGGAGGGCCAGGCGCGGTGGCTCAAGCCTGTAATCCCAGCACTTTGGGAGGCCGAGGAGGGTGGATCACGAGGTCAAGAGATCGAGACCATCCTGGTCAACATAGTGAAACCCCGTCTCTACTAAAAAATACAAAAAATTAGCTGGGCACGGTGGCGCGTGCCTGTAATCCCAGCTACTCAGGAGGCTGAGGCAGGAGAATTGCCTGAACCCAGGAGGCGGAGGTTGCGGTGAGCCGAGATCGCGCCATTGCACTCCAGCCTGGGTAACAAGAGTGAAACTCGGTCTCAAAAAAATAAAAAATAAAAAAATAAGTCATGGATTCAGGAGACCAACCAAATCCAACCTTGGAGAGCAGTGAGTAGAGATCTAGATTAGAACAGAAAGACAGAGGGTTCTGGGAATTAACAGCAATAAGAAAGTATGATTAAAAGTCAGAAAATTTGAGGCTTCTATAAAGTCAAGTACTGGCATATTAAAAAATATATATTTGAACTAAATGTTTGGCACAATTTACATTGAAACGCAAAGTAGTGATAACATTAGAACCACAGAGAATAAACCCTAGTGTAGTACTGTGCACATCAGTAAACAACATTTACATGCTTATAGTAATATAACACCTCCTCTTTTTTTTTTTTTTTTTTTTTTGAGATGGAGTCACTCTGTCACCCAGGCTGGAGTGCAGTGGCACAATCTCAGCTCACTGCAGCCTCTGTCTCCCAGGTTCAAGCAATTCTCGCCTCCAGAGTAGCTGGGACTACAGGCACATGCCACCATGCCTAGCTGACAGTGGTATTTTTAGTAGAGACAGGGTTTCACCATATTGGCCAGGCTGGTCTCAAACTCCTGACTTCAGGTGATCCACCTGCCTTGGTCTCCCAAAGTGCTGGGATTACAGGTGTGAGCCACCATGCCTGGACTAATGCTTGCTTATTACTCATAAAATCAACATATAGAGAGATCCCAAGCAAATCTATGATGGTTACAGAATGCAATAAAGCAGCTATTAACCTTGCAGTGGCAGGAAGTGGGGCGAGGTAGAAGGAAGGATGTGAGCAGAAGTTTCCTTGCCTTCAGAGTGAAGTCAGGATATGGTGGACGGTATAAGACATGAAGTGTAAGGATGCTGCACAAGTGTCCGAGGGAAGAAGAAACCAAGCACCGTGATAGAACTCTGTATGAATGATCCAGTCTTCCTCCATCATGGAAAGAAACTGATACTGATCCATCAAGAAGCAGGGATAGAAGCTTGTTTATACAGTCATTTATTTTAGAGACTATAAAAGTGACTAACCGAAGGAACCAAAGTAGGGATGCTTGGCGAAAACATCGTTATCTTTGGGGAGTGAGGTTGCTTCGATTGAAGGACTGCCCAAGAGTGAGGGTGACAGAAGAACCAGGATTAGGAGACTGAGAAAAGAGGACAATTCGGATCCAGCAATATTATGAGAGCTGGATATGGAAGTGAATTTTTCACTATGTAAGCCAATAAAGTCTGCTTTTAAGTTCGGTTTCTAGAACTTGCCATTAAAAATGCCCAATACATGCCAACTACCCCTCCCCTTCTACCCCCCACCTCACCTCCAGTTAAGGTCTTTGCCTTTCCATCTCTATAAACTTGCATCGTCAGATGCCTTGTGTATATATTTACATAAGAAGTTCAAAGTTCCTAGCTACGTGAGTTCACAGTAGAATTATCATCTAATTGATAAGTCCAAGTTTATCTAGCAATTCTGTAAAGAAGTCCAGGTGCAGCGACTTGTGCCTGTAACCGCAATGCCTTGGGAGGCCAAGGTGGGAGGATTGCTTGAGCCCAGAAGTTTGAGAGCAGCCTGAGCAACATAGTGGAGACCCTGTCTTTAAAACAAAAAAAAATTTTTTTTGAGACAGAGTTTCGCTCTTGTTACCCAGGCTGGAGTACAATGGTGCGATCTCGGCTCACCACAACCTCCGCCTCCTGGGTTCAGGCAATTCTCCTGCCTCAACCTCCTGAGTAGCTGGGACTACAGGCACGCGCCACCATGCCCAGCTAATTTTTTGTATTTTTAGTAGAGACGGGGTTTCACTATGTTCACCAGGATGGTCTCGATCTCTTGACCTCGTGATCCACCCACCTTGGCCTCCCAAAGTGCTGGGATTACAAACAACAATTTTTTTTATTAGCTGGGCATGGTGGCACATCCCTGTAGTTCCAGCTACCCTGAAGGCTGAGACAGGAGGCTCAATTGAGGCCAGGAATTGGAGGCTGCAGCAAGCACTGCATTCTAGCCTGGAAGACAGAACATGACCCTGTTTCTGAACAAGAATAAAAATCAAGAATAATTTTTTTTAAGATAGAATCTCTCTTTGCTACACTGGCTGAAGTGCAGTGGTGCACTCTCAGCTCACTGCAACCTCCGCTTCCTGGGCTCAAGCAATTCTCCTGCTTCAGCCTCCTGAGTAGCTGGGATAACAGGCACCCACCACACCTGGCTCTGTGTGTGTGTGTGTGTGTGTGTGTGTGTGTGTGTGTGTGTTTAGTAGAGATGGGGTTTCACCATGTTGGCCAGGCTGGTCTCAAACTCTTGACATCAAGTGATCCACCCACTTTGGCTTCCCAAAGTCCTGTGATTACAGGTGTAAAAAAATTTGTAAAGTAAGGAGGAGGCCGAGGTGGGAGGATGGCTTGAGCCCAGGAGTTTAAGACCAGCCTAAGCAACATGACAAAACCCTGTTTCTACAAGAAAGATAAAATTAGTCAGGCATGGTGGCACGTGCCTATAATCCCAGCTACTCAGAGGTTGAGGTGAAAGAATCACCTGAGCCCAGGAGGTTGACGCTGCAGTAAGCCATGATCAAGCCACTGTACTCCAGCTTTGGGCATCGGAGTGTGACCCTGTCTCAAAAAAAAAAAAAAAAAAAGGGAAAAGAAGTAAGGAGACTGATGATTTAAAGAGACCAGATTGTGTGCCTCAGTTGAGTTTCTGGGTTTGAGGCCTCTCTGGTCGCCACTCCAAGAGTATTCTTGGATTGAGCCCTGAAATTCTGCTGGTTGAACAAAAGGCATGGCTGTCTTCTTCCATTTTTAGAATCATAGAGTCCTGGAATAGCAGAAATGACAGGGTTTTAGAGATCACCTGGTGTAACACCCCCATTTTTACACATGAGAAATTGGGTCCCTGGGAGCTTCTGTGGTTTGCTCAGAGGACACTCTGAGGGTGAGTGGCAGAGCCAAGACTGGAAGCTGAGTTTCTCCAGGCTCGCAGTCCCTGGCTCCTTGTGTTGAGTCTTTGGGGAGGAGGAAGAAAGATGATAGCAAAATGATAGGGTCAGAACTGCAGAGTCAAATGAGAAGCACAAACAGGGATACAAAGGTTTCTTGAATGACAGTGACTGACTCCTGGGTCTCCCCAGGGGCCTCCCTGCCCAGGGCTTTCTCTGAATGTGGCCAGTGCTGGGGAATTCTGAGGCCCCTCTGATGCTAAGACCCTGGATCTGGGAGACTAAGACATGTGGACTGGCAAGTCCTTCCTGTGTCTTCTAGGTGTGCAGAGGTGTGCCAGGACACCTCCCAGCTGGCATCATTGAGGCCGGCAGCATCTTGACATGTGGGTCAGGGTTCTCTGGGTCATACTGTCGTGCTTTGAACTCTTTTCTGTTGGAGAAACATTTTATTATTCTTTCAAACCTAATCAATAGTATGGTATAGTCTTGTTTAAATGTTAGATAATCATATTGAAGAAACACCTAAAGGAAAAGAGAATTGCCCTTAGCCTCACAAACTTCACCCAATAACTGAATTCCTTTTTGCTTTTTCTCTTCTGGCCCTTGTCCGTGTGCACACATAATTTTGCTTGGTTGTAATCAGAAGAAACAAACAATTTTGTATTAAAGCAATAAGGTTTTAAGGATATATACATATACAAAGCAAATGGTTGTAAAGCAAAATTTATGCAGGTTTATAGGGGAAAAATGCATTTTAAAGGGGAAAGTATGGAATAATAGAACATCTTAGAGTCATCCATTTGGGATTGTGCTTAGAAGACCTTCATAACATTTCTTCTCTTTTTTATGTTGTTCCTTAACCAAGTCCTGGTGAAATAAATGTGTATTTTCAGCTTATATTTGTACCATTTGATTTTTAAAACCATGGTACTTCATGAGAAAAAAATCATAGATCTTGGTGCTGGAAGGAATCTTAGAGACATGACTTTCACCCCAGTGAGAGGCCAATTGTCCACAGCATTTGGGGTTATGTAAGCAAAGCCTAATTTTCATATCCCTCTATCTTGCCACGCAAATGCAGTCAACCTCAAGTAATACGTGAACAAATATGGATCTATTATTTACTATGCATCTAATGCTGGGCATGATTGGGTTCACAACATGGTAGACCCTTTGCCCACAAGGTCCTTACAAACTCCTTGAAAAATGGAGGCAAAAGTACATTAAACTGTCAGTGAATTGAGCCTATGCAATATATATTTAATTATCTGTTTTCTATCTATATTTTCCTAATACTTTGAGAAACATTTGCTTCTCCCAATTCTGGAGGCTGGGAAGTCCAAGATCAAGGTGCCAGCAGATCCAGTGCCTGGTGAGGGTTGCTTCCTGGCTTCATCTTCTCTCTGTGTCTTCATAGAGCAGAGGCAACAAGTGAGCTCTGGTTAGGTCATCTCTTTATAAGGACATCAGTCCCATCGTGGAGGTTCTACCTTATGACCTCCTTCACACCCAGTTACCTCCCAGAGGCCCCATCTTCAAACACCACCACATTGGAAATTAGGGCTTCAACATGTGAGTTTGGGAGGGAACGTTCAGTCTGAACCACCCTCCTGCAGCCCACTGTGGCTGACTGCCATTTTCTATTGCAGTCATGCTGGGGCTGCATCCTAGCTACTAGGTTTCTTGCTATCTCTCCAGTTCTAGACTTTAAGCAAACTGGTCTTTCTCATTGCTGTACCTCCAAAAGCATAAGGCAGATTGTACTATGTGAAAAGAGGGGTGGTCTTTGTACCTCTTATAACTCTTCCACATGGACACACTAATGAGAAGGCTAATGGATACATAAATACTCTGGCTTCCCTGAAATGTAGGCACTGATGGCACCTGCCCCTATAATTGTGTATTCAGGATAATTCATAAAAAGCAATCTACTTTCCCTAGTTTTAACAGAAAGGGATTTAAAACAAGGAATCAATCACATGAATGGCTCATGGTATCAAAGACAGACTCTACAATGAGGATATTAGTCTGCTCTCACACGGCTTATTCAAACAAACCTGAGACTGGGTAATTTATAAAGGAAAGAGGTTTAATTGACTCACAGTTCGGCAGGGCTGGGAGGCCTCAAGAAACTTACAAACATGTTGGAAGGCGAAGGAAACACATCCTTCTTCACATGATGGCAGGAAGGAGAAGCAGAAGTGAAGCTAGGGGGAAGCCCCTTATAAAACCATCTGCTCTTGTGAGAACTTATTCTCATAAGAGCAACATGCAGGTAACTGCCCCCATGATTAAATTACCTCCCCCCAGGTCTCTCCCATGACACAGGGGGATTATGGGAACTACGACTCAACATGAGATTTGGGTGGGGACACAGCCGAACCGTATCACTAAGCTACCAGAAGCAACTTCCAAAGTCACGGCACAGAACTGTACCACCAAGTTTCCTGCCACGGTCAGGAAATTCCTGGTCAAATCAGGGAAGTACCACTGCAACCAGTGAAACCAAAGCCACACCACATTGCTGCAATTCAGTCCCCTAATTCGGCTCCAAATTCAAGTATCCCCCTAGTGCAGCTGGTTGATACTATCTACATCACAGCCAGAGATGTAGCTGCAAGGGAGTTAGGGAGTGTCATTCTTAGCTTCCCAGACTCCAGAATAATAGCACTCTAGAGGAACAGAGTTTGAAGTAAAGGCTAAGGGATCCCAGCCACACTATCTTCCACATTGACAGAGAGGAAAATATGGTTTGGAAATTTCTCCCCTTCAAATCTCATGTCATGATTTGATTTCTACTATTGGAGGTGGGACCTCATGGGAGGTGTTGGGGTCATGGGGGCAGATGCTTCATGTACATCTTACTTCCAGCCTCGGGGAAATGAGTGAGTTCTCACTCTGTTAGATCACATGAGAGCCAGTTGTTTAACAGAGTGTAACACGTCCCCCACCCCCCTCCTGTGCTCTCTCTCGCCACGTGACATGCTGGCTCCCTTTGCCTTCTGCGATGAGTAAAAGCTTCCCAAGGTCCTCACCAGAGGCCAAGCAGATGCCTGCAGCCTGCAGAACTATGATTCAAAAATAAACCATTTTTCTTTATAAATCACCCAGCCTCTGGTATTCCTTTATAATAGTGCAAAACAGACTAACACTGATGGAAATGCACCAGAATTAAGGAGTGGCCTTGTGTGCTTCCCGTCTACTCATTATAGTTACAGCAATTAATCATCTAGGTCAACAAACATTTATTGAACCTCTACTATCAGGAACTGCGCTGAGGGCTGAGAACATCAAGATGACTCCCACACTCATGCTGCCTCTAAGGAGCTCACAGTTTAATGGGAAAAATGACTTGATGAACCAGTGGTTACAACACAGAGAAAGGTTTCTAGTGGAAATTTGCACAAAGCGCTCAGGGACCCCAGATGAAGCACACACTCTGGGTTCCTCCCCTCTGAGAGGATCAACCAAGTGTCTACTGCTTCTTTTGATGTCCCTGGTTTTCCCCAAGTGTTTCCTCTGAATGAACTCTGCTGTCAGAGTAAAGGCAGTCAGAGTTACAGATCCCTCGAAAGCTGGCTGAGCTGCCTCAGGTCTGTTTTGTCGTCATTGTTTTCACAAAGCACTGAAATGACTTTCCTCAAGCAAAACAGCTTTCAGTACTTATTAATACAGTTTGTTCATACATGCACTTACGTGTGTGTTTATTTAGTTCTGCTCATATCTGTGTGCAAGCATCACTTGCGTATATATCCAGACTATCCTTTGGGTACATCTGTCCCCATGAAGGTTTGTGGGGTCACATGTATTTGCGAGGGGCTGTCATTCCACACAGGAGTGTTTGTGTGCATGGTCTTTCAGCTAGCTTGTTGTTTGTAACAAGGCATGAATAGATGAAAGTTTGAGGAAGGTCAAATAAGAATAAATAAATTCAAGGAGGCATCAACAAAGAGAGGAAAATATATGTGTGCAGGCACCATATGTAAGTGGTTCTCACAGTGAATGGTGAAGGTGGCCTTAAGAGCATCTTGTTTTCTTTCCAGAGCTATCTTAGAAGTTCTCTTCTATTATTTCCATGTAAAGAGACCCTTGAGTACAAGATTAGTCCCCAAACAGCACCCAGCCCCCTGCTCATCTCCTCCCCTCTATACTGTCTGTTCCTGGAGAACAGAAATGGATCTTTTTCATCTCTGGAGCCACAGTGTACAATGTCCACCACAAAAGTGGTGCTCAAGAAAGAAACCAGGAGGGAGGCAGAGAGGGAGGGAGAAAACAAGGAAGCGGGGAGGGAGGCAGGGAGCGGGGGAGGGAGGCAGGGAGGAAAGTGCAGGTAGAAGAGAGGAGGAGAGCAGCCCTATTCATCATGAGTAGACAATTAGCCCGTGGTAGTAGAACCGAGCTAACAAACTGCTGGACAAGATAGATTAGCAGTAACCCACAGGAGGAAAGGGTGACCCCCTCCCCGACCCACCTCATATCTTGGTCCAAGTCAGTGCTCCCCTGCCCATCTGTGGACTCTTGGGCCTCAAGGATGGAGGGAGGTCCTTGAGTTGACCTCCATGAAGTGCATTTATCTACACAGATGTCTGGGCTGCCGTGGCTTGGGTGAAGTTCAAGCTGTGGGCTGTGAGCCCGGGTCTTTTGTTGAGGTCATCCTTCTCTGAATGACCTTGAGTAAATCACTTAAGCTCTCCAGGCCTCACCAGCAAGTGTCCTTATCTATTAAATGATATACTGTGTAAGCTCTAAGATTTCTTCTTGCCCCAGAAGGGGCAAGGGTATCCTGTGATACCCTGCAATGCCAGCCAACTTCTGCCTCCCCTGCCATCCCGGGGCCTCTGGACTCTGTTTGTAGCAAAGGCCTTGGGAATGCAGCCCTTCCCCTCCAGCCACTGCCTCCTCCCTGGACAATTACCAGTTCTCACAATTACAGGCCTATTTGAGGAAAACAGCACTACCTCCTGACAAGCAGACAGGATCAGAAAACAAGGTAACAGTACTAAAGTGCAGGCAAGCACCAAATCTCAGGCCAGATGCAGAGGTCAGCATCGGAGGTTGCTCCAGCAAGACTTACACAATCTAATTAACTCCACCCAGTCCCAGGCCCAGTCCTTTCTCAGTCAAGCATGCTCTGGGGCTACACAGATGCCAGCAAATCCTCCCTCACTTCCCTTGGCTACTCTGGAAGTCCTCTCCTCAACAGCCCATTTTCTCTTCTCTCTCCTACTTTTCCCAACGAGTCCCCAGTTTCTCCACATCCTTTTTAATAAGAGAGCATGAGCATGAAGTCCTGTCTTCAGGGAGGTGAAGAGATTTCTTGAATTTGTCCACTGCACAGACACATTAGCTGCCAGTGATTAAAGACAGCACAAAATCCACTCTCATCTTCAACTTTCCAGGGCATGGGAGAATAGAACAGAGGAGGCTGGCTGCTTCCTCTGAGACTGGAAGGGAGAAGGTGGGTACAGATGAAGATATTTGCCCTGGGGAGGGGAGAGGGCAGGAAGTCAACTAATATTAATGTTCAAAGCACTTAGGAGGGTTCTGAGAAGGGTCCTGAGGATTAATGCAACCCATCCCTCTCCTAAAGGACTTTCCTGTCTAGTGAGGGAGGCTGGCACATGAGCTATAAATGGTAATTTGCATAAAGCATCCTGGAAAAAAACTGCCTAATGCAGCATGCTGAGGGAGTTCCAAGAATGGAGTCATTGATTCTGTCTGGGAAAGAATCAAGGTTGGCATCCAGGAGGAAGTAGAACTTGAAGACTTTTAGAGGTTTCTGTCTTAGTGACTAGCAATAATAATAACAGGCTACACCTTTGCTGCACCTTGCGGTTTACAAAGCGCCTTTGCGGCCTTCGTTCCATTTGATTCCATTTGTTTGCAGGTTTCCATGCACTTCCACGACCATTGAGCCTACCATGCAGCAGGCACAGCTATGGCTCCTAAGATGAAAATGCATAGTCTTGACTCTCCAGGGTTTCAGAAGGGAAGCAAACGAACAGTAACAACAAGGCAAAGTGTGAGTTCTGAAGGGAAGCATCAAGTTATTGTGGTGGCAAAAGGGAGTGTGGAGCTTAACCCAGGCTTGAGCGTGGAGAGGAAGTTTGGAGACAGAATTAGGAGTAGAATGCTGTAGTGGATGCCAGGGATGAGCAGGATGCATGGCTGACCAGAAGGACAAGATGGAAAAGAACATTCTGGAACAACATAAGAAAAGGCAGCAACTGAGCATCGTTAGATGAGTCTAAGGAGGAGATGGGGACAGAAGAGCTAAAGATACAAGCAGACCGGGCACAGTGGCTCACACCTGTAATGCCAATACTTTGGGAGACTGAGGTAGGCAAGTTCATTGAGCCCAGGAGTTTGAGACCAGCTTGGTTGACGTATAAAAACCCCATCTCTATAAAAAAATAAAAAAAATTAGCTGGGCGTGGTAACCCATGCCTGTAGTCCCAGTGACTTGGGAGGCCAAGGTGGAAGAATCACCTAAGTCTAGGAGGCTGAGGCTGCAGTGAACCAAGACCATGCCACTGCACTCCAATGTGGGTGACCGAGTGAGACCCTATCTCAAAAAATAATAATAATAAAAATAAGAATAAAAAAGATCCAAGCAGATGCAAGATCACCCCCAGGGCAATTGTGGGGCACAAAGGGCAGTAGAGGCAACATCAGAATTACTTGAAGAGCTTCTTCAAAATACACACATCCTGGTCGGCATGGTGGCACACACCTGTAATCCCAGCACTTCAGGAGGCTGAGGTGAGAGGATCGCTTGAGACCCAGAGTCCGAGACCAACCTGGGCAACACAGCAAGATGCTGTCTCTACAAAAAATTTAAAAATTACCAAGGCATGGTGGTGCATGTCTGCAGTGCCAGCTACTTGGGGAGCTGAGGTGGGAGGACTGCTTGAGCCTAGGAGTTTGAGGTTGCAGTGAGCCGTGATTGCACCATTGTGTTCCAGCCCAGGCCACAGAACCAGAACCCAAGAACTTGCCTTTAAAAAAAAAAAAATTCCACACCCCATCTCCCCCATCCCCAGATCCTGGGACTCCTGGGAGGTGGCTACCTGCAGTGGTCTCACAAACTCCTTTTGAAAATAAGAAACAAAACTAAGCAGGCTTCCCCATGCACTTCTGATTTCTAAGCCATCCCCTTCATCCCCTGGGTTAAGATGACTGTAGAAATGCATTTCACCATCTCCCTATCACTCCCTAAATCAACAAGAGGGTTCTCTTCCTGTCTCCTGGCCTCCTGGTTAGAATGAACCATGCTGGGCCCAGGGCTACCCACTTGTAGCCTGAAATTTTGGGATTCATGCTCTGTTTTGCATCTCTCTACAGCAGCACCATTAACCAGGCCTCTGTGGAATGACCTCTGTTGACTCTGTGTATTAGTCTGTTTTCACATTGCTGATAAAGACATTTCTGACACAGGACAATTTACAGATAAAAGAGTTTTAATGGACTCACAGTTCCATGTGGCTGGGGAGGCCTCACAATCATGGTGGAAGGTGAAAGGCACTACTTACATGGCAGCAGACAAGAGAAGAGAGCTTGTGCAGGAAACGCCCCTTTATAAAACCATCAGCTCACATGAGATTTATTTACTGTTATGAGAATAGCATGGGAAAAACTCACCCCCATGAATCAATTACCTCCTCTCAGTCTGTCCCACAATACATGGGAACTGGGGGAGGTAAAATTCAAGATGAGATTTGGGTGGGAATATAGCCAAACCATATCACTCTGCTAGACCCTCTGGCTCTGACCCCTAGCCTGTCTAGATTTCTGATAGCCTCCCAAGCTCTGTCTGTAGCCTCATATATCAGGCTCTGTATTGACTCAACAGCTTGGGTTAGAATTAGGGTTACAGTTAGGGTCAGCTTAGTCTCATCCCTGGTCCTATCAATGCTATCAATTGCATCACTTGTCCCAAGATGGCTGATTGAAGCTTCCCAGGTTCCACAGTGACTGCAGGATGACTGGCAGTCTTTTCAGTGGAAGAGGGAGGGACTTCTTTCCAAACACAAGAAGGAGAATATACTAAGGCACAAAAAAACATAACAAGTCTTAAAAGAATATGGGACTTGAGAAACTGCAAAAACACAATGTGGCTGCAGCATGTGGCAGGTACCAAGGGGCAGGGAGGATGATGCTGGGAAGCCAGGCTAGAGTGAGCCCTAGGAAGGCCTTATTTACAGAAGACCTGCCTGTGGAATTTAAAACACTCCCATATGTGATCATTTGTGGGGGTCCTCAGTCAGCTTTCTAATCTCTGAATTATTGGGCTTCTGCATTCTTAGGAAGTTTCTCAATGGTAAAGGTGTCATTTAAAATTAAGTTGGGTCCCAGTAAATAAGATAGTGATCATCTAGTGACACTAGGGAGAGTAGAGAGAGGTTGAACTTGAGATTTTTATGAAAGAAGCAAAATTAGGAGGCTGTTGTGAATGATCAGGGGGCATATACTAGCCAAGGATACTTCTGATTACCAGAACATTCAATACAAACTGGCATAAGCAATAAAGGAAGCTGGTTTGCTCACATAATAGGAGAGTGCAGCAGTAAAGTGGGCTTCAGATGTGCTTCACTGAGATGGACCCTGGGCCCTGACTCTTTCTCTGTGATCCACTGGGCTCTGCCTCCCTCAGTGATGGGCTGTGTCCTCTTGCTGGGTTTCTTCATGGTAGTAAAAGAGACTGAGCTTGTCCCAACCTCATATTTGTGCGCCACCTTCTTCAAAACAAAAAAGAAATTTTCCTTTCTCCAACCATCACACAAAAGTCATCCATTCACTCTATTTGGACCAGTCAGAACGAATCTCAGGCCCAGAATCAATCTCAGGGCCACACAATGATGTGGTCAACCTCTAAGCTAATTTAAGGCGAGAGAGAGAGAACCATTAAAGAATGTGTTCAAGGGCCTTGGACTAATCAGGGTCCACCATGTGGGCTACAGCTGGAGTAAATACCTGGGGATGCAGGTGGGAGAGGAGTAATTCCACGAATTAAAATCTGGGTGCTGTGAGCGATAGGAGAGGGAAGGAATGGACAGTGGGTAAGAAGCCAACCCTTGTCCATGCTAGAGGGTGAGGAAGGAGAAACTAGGGACTTTCTGGCTCCAAGACTGTGGATGTTAAACAACCTTAACAAAACCCGGAGATACAGAAGAAGCAAGTTTGGAGGTAGGCGGAGAGGGGAGGGAGAAAAATAAATTTATTATTGAATTTTCAGTGACTAAAAGACATGTAAGTGGAGATGTTTGATGACCAATTCTGGATCTTTCCAGGAACCCCACACCAGGGAAACCACCACTAAGTGATCCCATTGTTTATCCCAACACTGTGCCGAGTCTCTTTAGAGTTTTGAAAAACTCCAGTTATTGATTAGCCATTAGTGATTCCCTCCGTCCCTGCATAAGTATTTCCTCTTCTTCAGATCAACAGCCTCCAAATAACTGGAAATGGGGCTGAGCAGGTGCAGATCAGAAGAAAAACATTCCTCTTAATGTGAAAAATTAATTTGTGGCTCTAATTGCTTCAAACTCCAAAGGAAAAAAGGAAAATCTCCATTCTCCCAGCATTCAAAATAGAACACAGTCTTTATCTGAATAAAGAAAATAATCTGTCAAGGGAAAAATCAGAACTTATGCTGCTTGAATGTCAATCTTACAACACTGTAAAGGAAAAGCAGGTTTAATTACAGTCAAATCTACAGAGAATCATTGTTGAATGGTGTGCACAGGAGCCTAAAGGTCTAAGATTTCAGACTTGACAAGACACTTCAACAAAGACTGGTAGAAACAGCCAAGTGTCACAAGGTGGGGTGCGGGGAGACTTGACTCTGGACTGGAGTTCTGTCAATGGAATAGAGAGGACCGAAGCCAAAATGTTCTCAAGTTGCCTTTTGAATCTATCAAATCATCACAGAAAATTAAGTCTAGACTTTCCTCCCTGAAATAACTATTTTATTTTCTAGAACACAGCCTTAATGGTTGTTCTATATCCCCGTGAAAAACACACAAAGAAATGGCCTGGAATTTTCCAATTTACCAATGTCAAAACAGAGGCTAAGAGAAAGGGCCCATCTGAAGTGATCCAGAAAACCAGTGGTGACTCTGAACTTGAGGAACTAGAGCAATATTGTGTCCCAGAAGCCAGGCCCCAGAGCCATAAACTAAAAATAAAAGGCAGTTGGTGCTCACTCCACAGAACATAAGCCTATCCTTACCCAGCTTTCCTATGCCCTCCCCTCCTGTTTTCCACAAAAGAGAATTTGCAGAGAAAAGTAACCTCTGTCCTCTTAGCAAAGCAATTTATCTGCACCAGGGTCTGTAAACACTGGAGGGAGCATCTGGACAACTTGAAAGAATATATTTTTTACTAAGCTTGAAGGGAAGTACCTCACGGGGCACCTGCAAGCCTGCAGACAGATGCAGGTGCCCTCTGGTCCTGCACCCAGGCCACTCTGCCCGGGCAGTGCAAATGGCCTCTCCCCAGCTCCCATCACTAGCCTAATCATGACTAGCCTAACACCCAGCCTGGAGAGTAGTGGCGTGATGTCGGCTCACTGCAACCTCCACCTCCCAGTTTCAAGCAATTCTCCTACCTCAGCCTCCTGAGTAGCTGGGATTACAGGCACCCATCATCATGCCCTGCTAATATTTTTATTTTTAGTAGAGACGGGGTTTCACCATCTTGGCCAGGCTGATCTTGAACTCCTGACCTCATGATCCATCCACCTTGGCCTCCCAAAGTACTGGAATTACAAGTGTGAGTAATTTTTTGGCAGTGGCACCCCACCAAAAAAATACGTTTCTATGCCTTCTCTCTTGTTTTCTTGTCCTTCTCCTTTTATTTAGAGAAAACCCACTGGAGGATCTCAGTTCTTAGTACTGTTTATGTCTCCCCACCCCTGTGTTATGTCTCCTGAGATCTTTAGGAGCACTGGGAAAGCACTGGAGAGACCAAAAAGAATAAGAGAACCTAGAAACATGTCAAGGCAGTAAACTGCAGCGATTATCAACTCAGAAACAAGAGCTGAGTCACATGTAGCACATGCAGACAGGAGGACTCCATGCTAGGAATGTCTTCCCTTAGGACAATGTTCAGGGGCCAGAATGGTGCCTACAGAAATCAGAAGCTTCCAGCTGCTTCACAGATCAGTCTTTGGGAACCCCTGGAGAGGCTCCCTAACTCAAGGCAATATGAAGATAACAGAAACATTGGTTGCCAGTCAATAACTGTGCGCCATAGAATGACAATTATACATGCTTCATTATGCAGTTAATATGGACATAATCCTACAAGCAATAAGAAGTATGCATAGGCTTCTGATATTAACTTCCAGTCTCCCGGCATTAAGGAGCTGGTGAAGCCCCTTAGTCAGATGTGATGAGGAGTTGCCTTTGTCTCCTCCCATAGGATTCATTTTCTTCCCACGTTATCCAGCCTCTGCAATCTCTGTGTCCCAGGCTGTTCTTGTTCCATGCCAGTCTGTGCCAGAATGGTTACTTCCTGATATCAGTGTCATTATTATAAATTGCAGAAAATACCTGCGTCTTGCCCTGGATTTTAGAAAGTGGCTGCGTCTGCTGTGGTTATAGAAGAGTGCCTACTTTCCTTCCAGTGCTCTCCGCCGAATGCCCAGTTGTCAATAATTCACCATTTCAGGGCTGGCTTTTTCTTCTACATGATGACTGTGGCTTTCTGTCTCTCTCGGAGTACCTCTGCTTGCAAACTCCGTGTTCCCCAAAATTCCTAAAAGAAGATTGGGAACATATCATCTCTCTTCTTTGGATAGGAATAGCAATTTGCAAACCCAAATGAAAATTGTTTCTCTTCCCCAACACAGCAAAAACATTGGTGGCTTGCTGCCTCTGACACGTCTTGCCTGCCTGCAGCCCTAGGCTTGATTTTCTGACCCTTTGGTACCCTCTGTTGTGTTAGAACGTACTTGGCAAATGTGCCCTGATCACGGTTCATCTTGTGTCATGCCTGACTCTGGAATAACAGTGTAATTGCATCAAAGACTCAATTGAAACCATGTAAGTTTCAAGGATACAGGATCCTAGGTAATCAATCATAGTTTTGCCGTAACATATCTTTTACTTTCTAGGAGTTGGCAGAGGGTTGGTTACTGTAGGCAGAATCTATAATTAGCGATCAAATATATTTAGATGACAGAATCTATCCCAGTAGAATATTTTACCCCGACTTCCTTTAGATCTAGATACAATATCTAGATATGAGGAACCCGACTACAATCCTATATGGAGTGTTTGGATCCTGGAGCTATGAAACGGCATTGCTATCACACTGTATATGATGGTCCTATCTGCAAACTTGAAACAGTTGTCTCTATGAATCAGTAATTAGTATTTGTTCTCAGCTAAAACATTTTGAAATGTATTTCCAGGTAGAAACAACTGAAGTGTTCATTTCATTAGACAATTTTTGGATGAACAGATAAACAGAATGTGGTAGACACATACCGTGAAACATAATTCAACCTTAAAAAAGAAGGAAATTCTCAGCCATGCTATAACACGGAGGAACCTTAAGCCAGTCACAGAAGGACAAATACTGTATGATTCCACCTACATGAGATACTTAGAGTAGTCTAAGTATCTAAATTTATACATAGAGAAAGTAGGCCAGGCATAGTGGCTCAACGTCTGTAATCCTAGCACTTTGGGAGGCTGAGGTGGGCAGATTGCTTGAGTTCAGGAGTTCAAGACCAGCCTGGGCAACATAGTAAAACCCCATCTCTACAAAAACACAAAAAAATTATCCAGGCATGGTGGCATGTCCCTGTGGTCCCAGATACTGAGGCTGAGGTAGGAGGATTGCTTGAGCTTGGGAGGTAGAGGTTGCAATGAGCTGATATCCTGCCACTGCACTCCAGCCTGGGAGCCAGAGCAAGACCCCATCTCAAAAAAAATTTTTTTTTTAAAGAAAGAAAGTAGAATGATGGTTGCCAAGGGCTGGGCACAGTGGCTCACACCTGTAATTCCAGCACTTTGGGAGGCCAAGGCGGGTGGATCACATGAGGTCAGGAGTTCTAGACCAACCTGGCCAACATAATGAAACCCCATCTCTACTAAAAAATTTTAAAAATTAGCCAGGTGTGGTGGTGAATGCCTGTAATCCCAGCTACTCGGGAGGCTGAGGCAGGAGAATATCTTGAGTCTGGGAGGCAGAAATTGCAATGAACCAAAATCACGCCACTAAACTCCAGCCTGCGTGACAGAGCAAGACTCCATCTCAAAAAAAAAAAAAAAAAAAAAAAAAAAAAAAAAAAAGAATGGTGGGTTGTGGGGAAGGGAAGGACAGAAAATGAGTTATTGTTAAGAAATACCAAGATTCAGTTTGGGTAAATGAAAAAGTTCTGGAGATGATGGGGTGACAGTCACACAACCACATGAATGTACTTAGTGCCACTGAACTGTATGCTTAGAAATGGTTAAAATAGTGGGTTTTAAGTTATATGTATTTACCACGTGTTTTGTTGTTGTTGTTGTTGTTTTTTGAGACGGAGTTTCGCTTTTGTTACCCAGTCTGGAGTGCAATGGTGTGATCTTGGCTCACCGCAACCTCCACCTCCTGGATTCAGGCAATTCTCCTGCCTCAGCCTCCTGAGTAGCTGGGATTACAGGCACACGCCACTGTGCCCAGCTAATTTTTTTGTATTTTTAGTAGAGACGGGGTTTCACAATGTTGACCAAGATGGTCTCGATCTCTTGACCTCGTGATCCACCTGCCTCGGCCTCCCAAAGTGCTGGGATTACAGGCGTGAGCCACCGCGCCCGGCCACCATGATTTTTTAAACATGATATAAAGAATTCATTTCCAAGTGAGGATTTTTAATATTTCCTAAATATCTGACTCTGTGATTGAAATGGTTTCCAAATGACACAAATTAGTTCTCCTGTGATCTTAACAATATATACAGAATACCAAGAATCTCACACCCATGAGAATATGGTGGCATCCAACTGCAGAGATTTCGAAGTCCAGAGCAACAAACCACTCCGGCCTTTTTCTTGGTTTTCTGGACAACCTGCCTAAAAGGCTTTTCTGTTCTTCAAAATCCAAAAAGTTATGTCTTGTAGTTCAAATGCTGTTCATACATAATTTCTAATCCTGGCCAGTTCAAGATTAGCCTGTCCAAAATGGTGAAACCTGTCTCTACTAAAAGTACAAAAATTAGCCGGGTGTGGTAGTGGGCACCTGTAATCCCAGTTACTCGGAGGGCTGAGGCAGGAGAATCACTTGATCCCAGGAGGCAGAGGTTGCAGTGAGCCGAGGTCACACCATTGCACTCCAGCCTAGGCAACAGTGCAAGACTGCATCTCAAAAAAAAAAAAAAAAAATAGAAAGAAAGAAAAAGAAAAAAAAGAAAGCAAAGAGTCTCTGAAACAATGCTTCTCATCTTAGCTACTCACCTAACTGGGTAATGCCATCACATTGCCACTATAAAATGAAAATAGGTCATAAATGAAATCCTAATGAAAATAAGTCCTTCTACTCACAGGGGATGCAGACAGGCTAAAAAGGCAAATGCATGGCAAATATTCTCCACGACAAATCACAGTGAACACTCTGCTTTGCATTGTTGCTGCAGCTAATGACCCCAGAAGTGGTGGTGTTCACCACTGCACCTCCCCGGCCTCCTCCACCTGGGGCCTCCTCATCCTGTCTGCAGCTGTCCTGCCTGGATATGCCCTGGCCACTGAACTAAATTGGAGGAAGGAAATGTGTATCATCAGGAACCCACTATTCGAAGATACAAAATATATATATGCATATATTTCCATTTTTTTAACTTTTAAATTCAGGGGTACATGTGCAGGTTTGTTACATAGGTAAACTTGTGTCATGGGGGTTCACTGTATAGATGATTTTGTCACCCAGGTATTAAGCCTGGTACTCATTAGTTGTTTTTCCTGATCCTCTCCTTCCTCCCCCTCCCTCCTCCCTCCCCACTCCTCCTCCTCCCCCTCCCTCCCCCTCTTCCCCCCTCCTCCCTCCCCCTCCTCCCCCTTCGCTCCTCCCTCCTCCTCCCTCCCCCCTTGCTCCTCCCTCCTCCCTCCTTTCCCCTTCCTTCCCTCCTTTCCCCTCCCTCCTTCCCTCCTCCCTCCTTCCTCCCTCCTTCCTCCCACTCCCTCCCTCCTCCCTTCCTTCTCCTTCCTCCCTCCCTCCTCCCTCCTCCTCCCTCCCCCCTTGCTCTTCCCTCCTCCCTCGCTCCTCCCTCCCCCTCCCTCCTTTCCTCTTCCTTCCCTCCTTTCTCCCTCCCTCCTCCCTCCTCCATCCCCCCTCCCCCTCCCTCCTCCCTCCCCCTCCTCCCCCTTGCTCCTTCCTCCCCCCTCCCCCCTCCCTCTTTCCTACCTCCTATAGGCCCCAGTACATGTTGTTTCTATGTTCATTTTCAAAGAGAGATCTCAAAAGGCCTCACATCACCTGTTCTGTGATAACTGTTGACAATATCAGCTTCAAATAAGGTAAATATTCCTCACCACATAGAAGCTGAAATGAAAATAAGTCATAAATGAAATCCTAATGAAAAGAAGTCCTTAAAACAATCCTTCTTTTCTTTCTTCAGGAACTTTGCAGATGACTCTGCGTTTGATTCCTTTTCTCATGTCTGACACTGTTTCTGGGACTGTTATGTGGCCCCCCCAAAAAAGTAAAAAAAAAAACAGGGGAAGATGGGCTTTAAAGCCAGAGAGAGAGAGATCCCATTCCTGGCCCTCTCATGTGCCAAGCACTCAGCTCTGGCTCTCTGGAGGCCCCCAGCTGTCTATCTGAAGATGATAACACAGGCATCCATGCTGCAAGATTGCAGCAAGAATTAGAAATTATGTATGAACAGCATTTGAAGCAGTGTGCAATAAATTACACCAGTGATAGTGATGTCTGCATCACAAACACATATCGGCGTATGTCACACACCAATCAATACGTTTACACCACTCAGTGCAACCACACCTCCCCCACCATTCCCCAGGAAAAGGTGTTCTGCTCAGAGTCCTGGGAAGCAGCACACCCAAGGTGGCCCAGACTCTTTCTCCTTAAACTATTGCCTGTTTTATCAGTGTGGAAAAGTGGGCAAATAGCACCATCGCAGTAAGAGTCTCCTCATCCATAAATGTTGTATCAGGCCAGGCGAGGTGGCTCACACCTGTAATCCCAGCACTTTGGGAGACTGAGGCAAGGGGATCGCTTGAGCTCAGAAGTTCAAGACCAGCCTGGGCAACGTGGCAAAATCCCGCCGCTACTAAAAATACAAAAAATTAGCTGGGTGTGGTGGTACATGCCTGTAGCCCCTGCTATTCAGGAGGCTGAGGTGGGAGAATAGCTTGAGCTGGGAGGCTGAGATTGCAGTGAACTGAGATTACACCAGTGCACTCCAGTCTGTGCAACAGAGACCCTGTCTCAAAAAATAAAACAATAAAATAAATGGATACTGCATCAGGCCTCAATGCTCGAGACCTAAATCTGACTTATATCTGTTTTGGCCAAATTCCACGCTGACCCTCTAGAGACAGCGCCCAAGCCACAGGACTGCTTGGTATTTTCTCCTCACAGCCATGGTTCCTTGCTAATGTGGTTCTCTTTCTTTTCCCCATCTCCTGCTATTGTTCTCTTTCCTTTCATATAGACTATATTACCAGAAATATGACATTAAAGATTAAGTACAGAGTTCAGCCTGTAATCTCAGCACTTTGGAGGCCAAGGCGGGTGGATCACTTGAGGCCAGGAGTTTTAGATGAGCCTGGCCAACATGGAAAAACCCCATCTCTACTAAAAATACAAAACTTAGCCGGTCATGGTGGTGTATGCCTGCAGTCCCAGCAACTCAGGAGGCTGAGGCATGAGAATTGCTTAAACCCAGGAGGCAGAGTTTGCAGTGAGCTGAGATCATTCCATTGCACTCCAGCCTAGGTGACAGAGTGAGACTCCACTAAAAAAAAAAAGTCATTCTTTGTCATAGGAAATTACTATATATATTCAGAGGAGAATAACAAATACAGCATGTCATGTCTTCCAGAACCTTCCAGAACTCAGTATCCTCATCCTTTAGCATTGGTGCTACCACCAAAGGATGTGAATGTATGCTGAGCATAGACACGTAAGTCAACTCATCTTTCCGCCTCACCTTGCCCTATCTCAGGGAGCCTTCTCTCAGGGTCCTTGCTGAGCACTAATGGCAAGTGACCTCATCCCTTCAACCACAACTGGTTGGATCAAGGATGACTACCTGATCCAAGCTGGGCCGATCAGATTCTCTCTTCTAAGAAGTGATCTTTATTCAACCCTAGGTAATACAGAGAACACCACGAAGACATTCCTCGAGAAGAGCAACCCCAAGGCACATAATCGTTAGATTTCCCAGGGTTGAAACGAAGGAGAAAATACTAAGGGCAGCCAGAGAGAAAGGTCAAGTTACCCACAAAGGGAAGCCTATCAGACTTACAGCAGATCTCTCAGCAGAAACCCTACAAGCCAGAAGAGAGTGGGGGCCGATATTTAACATCCTTAAAGAACAGAACTTTCAGCCCAGAATTTCATATCCTGCCAAACTAAGCTTCACAATTGAAGGAAAAATAAAATCTTTTATGAACAAGCAAGTACTCAGAGATTTTATTACTACCAGGCCTGCTTTACAAAAACTTCTGAAAGAAGCATTACACACAGAAAGGAACAACCAGTATTAGCCTTTCTAAAAATATACCAAAAAGTAAAGAGCATCAACATAAAGAAGAATTTACATCAACGAATGGATAAAATAGCCAGTTAACATCAAATGGTAGTAACCCTAAATTTAAATCGACTAAATCCCCCAATCAAAAGATACAGCCAAAACCTAACGGTATACTACATCCAGACCCATTTTATATCCAAAGATACACAAAGACTCAAAACAAAGGGTTGGAGAAAGATTTACCAACCAAATAGAGAGCAAAAATAAATAAATAAACAAGCTAATAAACAAAAAGCAGGAGTTGCAATTCATGCATTTGATAAAACAGATTTCAAAGCAACGAAGATACAGTGGTAAAAGGATCAATGCAATAATAAGAGCTAAGGATCCTAACACCCAGATACATAGGACCCATAAAGAGATTTAGACTCAACGAGACAGAAAATTAATAAGGATATCCAGAACTTGAACTCAGATCCGGAACAAGTAAACTTAATAAGTATTTATAGAGATCTCCATTTTAAATACACAAAATATACATTCTCCACTTTAAATACACAAAATATTGATCGGCCATTATTAATACCCATTCATAGAATAAAGCAATATTCCTGTTCTCTCTCCCTCTTTTTCTTCCTCTTTCTTCCTCTCCTTCTCTCCTTTATTTCAATAAAAAAAAGAAGTGATCTTTGAAATACAGGAGTTCTAGCTAGCCTCCTGAGAATACTTAAGCTGGAAATTGATCGAGATTGGGAAGACTGCATCAGGTCTACATGGAAGTAGAACTGAGAAATGGAGTCTGTAGAAAGCAAAAATAAAGCAGATACCCAGAGAGAAACAGATGAGAATATGCATTGGTGAGAGAGAGAGAGAGAGAGGAGAGAGGAGAGAGGAGAGAGAGAGAGGGGGGAGAGAGAGAGAGAGAGAGAGAGAGAGAGAGAGAGAGAGAGAGAGAAAGAGAGAGGAGGGAGGAAGGGAGGGAGGGAGGGAGGGAGGAGAGAGAAAGCCTTCCTGTCCAAGGGCTTTCTAATTGCTGGTTCCAGCCATTCCTAAGACCCAGGAATGTATTCTGTCCTTGAGTTCTTTGAGAGACAGTTGTATCCTTCTGATGGCTTTCTCTCTCTCTCTCTCTTTTTTTGAGCAGGAGTCTCACTCTGTCACCCAGGCTGGAGTGCAGTGGCACAATCTCAACTCACTGCAACCTCCACCTCCCGGGTTCAAGCAATTCTCCTGCCTCAGCCTCCCCAGTAGCAGGGTTTACAGGCAACTGTCACCACGCCCAGCTAATTTTTATATTTTTAGTAGAGATGGAGTTTCACCATGTTGGCCAGGTTGGTCTCAAACTCCTGACCTCAGGCAATCCGCCCACCCCATCCTCCCAAAGTGCTGGGATTACAGGCATGAGCCACAATGCCCGGCCTTCTCTTTTCTCTTAGACTAACTTGAATGGATTCTGTTCCTTGAAAGCAAAGAGTCTCTGAAACAATGCTTCTCATCTTAGCTGCTCACCCAATTGGGTGATACCATCAGTGCTGCCACCAGCAGTCACAGTGGAACCCATTTCCCTTGAATGCAGGTCGTTGGGAGCCAGCTCCCCTTGGACAACAGAGCCAAATGCCAAAGCACATCTTACTAGCTGGTAGCAGCGTTTGTTAGCCAAATGACGTGCTAGCAAATGTCTAACAACCAGCTCACCTGGAGAAAAATACTCCCAGTTTGACACATTTGCCAGTTTCCATGGTGTAAATAGCCCCACCATTGCCACTTCCGATGTTCTGTTGCTGAACGACAGACTTTGGAAAAGATACTCACAGTGGACTCTTAGAAGTCAGGAGAAGCCTACATTTTCTGATTTATAAATACACCCTGACTCCCTTTTATGACTTAGCTCTTGTCATCTCACTCTTGGGTTAATGGTTTCGAGTATCATCAGCTCTATGTCTTTTATTCTGAACCAGTTTAAATCTGTTTTGGAGAAGGCATAGTAAAATCATTTTTAAAATACAGCCTCATTCTTCTCTGAGAACCATAGTTTTATGCCCTCTCAGACACTAAGAAAATAATAATAATAACAATACTGAACACTCATATAGCAATTCACAGCATCTGAATTAACTCCATGGCATGCTATGGTGGCAAGAACATACGCTTTGCCATCACACTGACCCGCTTTGAATCCTGTGTAAAGGATGCAGTTAGATTTCTTTTCACATGTAACGGCTGATTTGTTCCAAGTATTCACCCAGCCTCAGTGTTGGTCTTGGGCATGACAGCCAACATCAGAAAACACTCCCAAACAAAGGCCACAACTTTCTCAAGGGATCAGTTGCTCCTTTTGGAAAGGCAGAGCTGACTCTTTAGCTGAGGCTGGAGGCAGAGCATACCTGAGTCCAGCTTTAAGAAACCTTACACACTCCATTTCAGAGACCAGAAAGAAAGCTGGACCCCAAATGCTGCACTTCTTATATTCTCTTTAAGCTGAGTTTTTGTCCTCTGGTTCTGCTTGTAAGATACAAATGAGACAAGAATTCCCTGGGAATCATCTCCCTCTGTAGACTGCCAGAGGTGCACTTCATCCTAGCAACTGCAGAGGAACAAATGCCCTTTGCTGGTGTGCCATGGGGGTGTCTTGATGGTTCTCCTGTTAGATTTCAGTTTCAGCTCAAACCATTTCCAGTTTTACCTTTCCGGTGATTTGATAACAAACCCTGGAGCATGAACCAACTTAACCAATCATCCCTTCAAGTCTCCTTACTCTTGACTATCCCCTACCCCTGGTTTGTAAGAAACCCAAATGTCCCAGGCCCCATTAGTCTTTGGGTCTTTGAGAACCAAGGAGGTAACTTTCCCAAGAGTAAATGGCTCCCCAAACCCTGCCTGGAGAGCTTTCAAGTCAAGACAAAGACTTTATCTTAGAGCTCCTTCAGTAGGGTCTTGGACAACAGTTTTCAAAATCCTTAGCAACACATTTCTTACGTGGAATCACACATCAAAGTCCTGACAGATTTTTAAAAGTAGAGCTGTTCCATTATGGCCTTTTAAGTCTTTTTATTTTTCAGATCTCAAAAAAATTAGAAATTTAAACTGGTTGAATTGCAGTGAGGGCCCCAAACGACTCCTGCAGACCTGAGCCCTGGTCCCTGGCTTATTGAAAAGGCCTTAACACATGGCGGGGAAACCCTAGGGCTCCTCGGGCTCAGGTTGAAAACCACTGCACTAGGAGGTTCTTTCTCTGCCTGTGTGCAGAATTAGGAGCATCCAAAGTGGGTTAACAGCTGGAGGCGAGGAAACCAGTTAGGAAATCAACTACAGTTGATCCAATGAGTGCTAAAAAGACTCAAACTACCTACAGGTCTTTTTAGGGGGAGACATTCCAGAGACAGAGTAAATAGGACTGGACAACTGATTGGATGTGAGAGTCATAAGAGACGACAAAGATGCCTCTGATTTTTCAACCTTGTGTGACTGCGAAAATTATGATAGGAACTCAGTAGAAATGGCACTCAGAAAGAGAAGGAAATAATCCATTTGGTTTGGGGCGTGCCATATGTTTTGTCTGGACTAGTTTAGCTTCTCTCTTTTAAACATCCTGGGAGCCCTTCTATCCTAGATTAAGAAGGTGACCTGTCCACAAGTTCCCACAGGAACCTAGGAGGGGCCCCATCACGCTTCCTGGGCAGACACGCATAAGACACATAGTACAAAAATATATGCCAGTTGCAAGGGAATAGGATTCCAGGCTATGAGGTCTATTTACCCCAGAGTCATGGCCAAATGGTCAGGATCAGGCTTCTAAATAAAAACGTGTTCTCTCTCCAGGCTCAGCCCTTCTGAGGACATGGGCTGGCAGCGTTGCTCTCAGCCAGAATGCTGTCAGATCAGATAGTTGACAAATGTTTGCTCAGGGCCTGCTATGTTGGGGTTAGCCTAGAGAGGTGAGATTACTGGCTATCCTCAGGATTCAACCAGCCTAAGCACACGATGGGGTCATCCAGACCACTGCTTATTCTCCAGAGTTAGTTCATTCATTTATCTCACAGTGATCCACAAATAGTGACTTCATGCAGTTATGACCAGGGATGCTCTGTGCTCCGTGACCCAGGCTGGATGCACTTGGCTGTCACAGTTAGAAAGCTGTCACAGAAAGATCTTCCAGTGCCAATCTCCTTTCTCCCTCTGTTTGCCACTGGATCACCAGAGAAGGCAGATGGTGCCCTGCAAACACATCCAGAAACCAGGCAAATGTGACTCATGTTGATAATGGAAATCCAGCACTGGACACACCATCACATGAGACTAACCGTTGCAATGAGATCCCGCAGGGAGGAGGGAGAGGCAGACTTCACGTCAACTCAAGGAAGATCATCCCTGATGGTTAAGAGCACAGCCTGCAGAGTCAATCTGCCTGGGTTTGAGTTCTTCCTTTCTCCACCAGTTGCCAGCTGTGAACCCTCTCTGTGCCTTAATTTCTACGTCTTTTAAAAGGGAATAATGATTAATACCTCCTAAGCTGGATGTAAGCATAAAGAAAGATAAGCCACGTAGAGATTTCGGCACAGCAGTGGCCACATACCCAATACATGGTGATCATTCTTAAGTCCCGTTTCGCATAGGAGTGGGTTGTGCCAGGGGTAGGAGGTGCTCTAAGATGTGGTTTTTCCACTCTGCATTTGGACACCTTTGTCAATAAATAATGCAGAGAGATTTCAGTGTGGGTGGGGAGCTGACTCTCTTTTGCTTACTCTGAAGTCACTTTCACAGCTGAGACTGAAATATGGAGTCCAGACACATCCTTTCTTCGTGGGCGCCTGCGTCACCCCATGTTCACGGTGCCAGCATTCACAAGACACCTACTCTGCTCAAAGCATCGTGCACTGTGTCAACAGTGGGGGAATTTTAACCCCAAAGACCAAGCAAGCTTGTATACAGCCAGCCACTGTGGCCATGGCTCTAAAGACCACAGGAGAATGACACAGACCAGGCTACGTGCACTGGTCAAACTAGGACTTGTTTTCTATTTCTGTCTTTGGGATTATCTAAGGGATTGGCAGGTCTGTAAATCGCTCCAAGCTGCTTGACCACGCAGACACCAGACCTGCTACCAAAAACACCCTGCCAAGCATGAGGCTGTTTATCAAAACAAGGTCTTCAAAAATCTTTTCTCTCAATTTCCACTCTATTTCCTAATCAAGAAATAGACAATCCCAGGAGAAAAATCAGCTCGCATTTCTCTTCTCTCTGTCTCTCAGCCTCTGTCTCACTCTGCCTCCTTCTCTCCCTCCTTTCTTTCCCTCTCTCCCCACCCCCTCTAGCTTTTATCATTTTAAGCTGTATGCATGCCATTCTTCAGGGGATTAAAGTCAAATTTAGTCTTCTGCAATTGTTATTACCTACCCCTTGGCTTATGAGATGCATTTGCCTGCATTTGTAATGCATCAATAACTTCCACTCTCCTCCATTTGTAAACAATGCATTATATTAAATAGCCTGTGTCCAGCCTTGTATTGAAACAGACAATAAATTAGGACTTCCAGTTCTTGGTTTTTACTGATTCCTAAACCTGCCAGTTACATGCCTGTCTGCCCCACTGAACATTCTCTCTAAAGCTGAGAATGCACAAAGCCCTTGTTCACCGTTCCTCCTGTCTCCATCACTGCTGCCGGCTGTCAGTTTCACACCACCAAGCAGATTGTAATTGGCAGGATGAGGTGCAGAAATAGGGAATGGTTTGAATACGTGGTTCTCACTATACACACATGCACACACACACAAAATCCAAAATTTCTCTCTCTCTCTCTCTCTCACACACAGACACACACATCTTTTCTGGCTTACAACGTTCTGCAAATTTAGGGGCTTGATTTGTGAAGCTTCTAATCAGAATCCACAAGGGCTGCCCTCATTTTCTAGCCCATGGATTGAAAGCAAATAGAGAAGGGAAACACAATGCAATCAACACCCAGTCCTGTTCTAATGCAGCCAGGCCTTCCCGATCCTGGACGGATGTTGCTTTGAAAATGTGCCCTGCTGGGAGCAAGCCCTTATGTTTTGTCAGGAGGCTTCCCTGGGATCTAATATCTGCAAGCTTCTTGAGAACCATAATCTCCTGTCCAGCCTTTAGTGAGGTCCTGGGGCAAAGAGCAAAAAATCTGGAAAGAGGAATCTAGCTCAAAGAATCTTGCATCGTTTGTATAGATCTTTCCCTTCAGAGCAATAAAAACTCATCATCAATCTTTCCATACCGTGTGTTCCAACATCTACCAATCTTCCGCAAACTCAAACCTAGATGAATTGGATCATTTAAACCAGGGTTTCTCAATCTGGGCATTAGTGGTGTTTTAAACCAGATAATTTAATTCTTCGTCACAGGGGGCTGTCCTGTGCACGGTGGGATGTTCAGCAGCATCCCTGGCCTCTACTTACCTAGATACCAGTAGTAGCTCCCCCAGAGTGTGACAATCAAAAATATCTCCAGACATTGCCAACTGGTCCCTGCAGTGCAAAATCGCCCTGGTTGAGAACCGCAGTAACCGTTATATGTAGTCTTGATGTCTGCCCATTGCGACAGGATTTCAGACCTAATAAGGCCCAGAGGGTTTCTCTAGTCCTGTGGTTCTCAGGATGTAGTCCCTGGACCAGCAGCATTAGCATCACCTAGGAACTTACTGGAAATGCATCGAGCCCCACCCTAGACACATGTAGTCAGAAATTCCAGGGAGGGAGCCCAACAGTCGGTGTTTTAATGAGCATCCTAGGTAATTCCCATGCAAGCTAAAGTTCAAGAACTGCTTCACTCCTCATTGTCACAAATAGAGAAATCAAGACCCGGAGAGGTAAAGAGATGTCCCCGAAGTCACAGAGCTGCCTTTTCTTCTTTTTTAAATGCAGAGTCTTGCTCCGTTACCCAGTGACATGATCTCAGCTCACTGCAATCTCAGCCTCCTGAGTAACTGGGATTATAGGCACGTGCCACCACACTCAGCTAATTTTTATATTTCTTTTAGTAGAGACAAGATTTCACCATATTGGTCAGGCTGCTCTTGAACTCCTGACCTCAAGCGATCCACCCGTCTCAGCCTCCCAAAGGGCTGGGCTTACAAGTGTGAACCACCATGCTCAGCCTCCCAAAGTCACAGGGCTACTTTGAAAGGCAGACCATCTACCACCTGAAGCAAAGCACTTACCACTAAATCACTCTCCTGTGCACCAGCCTGGGCCATCTTTCTGTATCAGGCTTCAGCCCTCTTGCCACTTTTCTGAATTGCACCATTGTTTGTGCTTGTTTTCCCGATCTTTTACCCTTTGTGAGATACTGCCCACTAACCAGGCTGAGATTGAGTTTACAATCTCTGTTTATATTTTCTTCCTGCTAGCAGCAGAGTGAGTGCCTGGCAGTGCGTATGGCAGTGAACACAGGTCTGCATGGCGGCTTTGTGGGTGATATCTGTTTGTGTTTCTATATGTGTGCCTCTACGGCTATGGCTACATGCATGCATCTAAGCATGTGTGTGCATGTATTAGTTTTCTTGGGCTGCCATAAGAAAGTGCCCCAGACTTGGTGGCTTAAACAACAGAAATGTATTGTCTTCCAGTTCTGGAGGCTGGAGGTCTGAGAGTAAAGGATTGGGAAGCTTGGTTTCTTCTGAGGACCTCTTGTTGACGCCTCATCCACAGTCAGCCCTCAGTGCTGTGCCCCTGGCATCTCTTCCTCTTCCCATAAGGTCACAGTCACATTGGAAGGGTCCACCTTAATGGTCTCATTTTAACTTAATCAGCTCTTTAAAGCCCTTGTCACCAAATACAGTCACAGTCCTGGGTGTTGGGAATTCAACATACAAATTCTAGGAGGACACAGCTGAGCACATGGCAGTGCACAGAAAGGGGACATGAAAGGCAGAGGCCACTGTCACTGAGCGGCCAAGCTCCCCTCTCAGGCCCACATCCCCAAATTCAGGATCAGTAACCTGTGACCGCCTCTGGTAGCTTGTCCCTTCATTTGAGGGCCAGTGGCAGGCATGCGTCTTGTAAGGCAGATTTCAGGCAGGCAGAAACTGACATGTTCCTTCTTTCAGATCAAATGACTATAAAAGTCATCTCTTGGGGCTCCCTGGAAAACATACATGTTAATTCAGGGTCAGCAGATGGACTACTTTTGACTAACATTCAACAGACTTTGTGATTTTTTTTTTTTACCCCCTACAGTTGTCAGAATTAAAAATAGTAATTTTCACATCAGGTAGGCAGAGCCTCTGACCCCTAGTCTTGTTTGAATATTACTAGTTTAAAAACTCACAGTAAAATAAATAGACTTTCTAATTCAGAAGCAGCTCTGAACTAACAGCTGATTCCTATCCTGATTTGAGTCCCACGTGGTTGCATTTGGGTCACTGCAGAAATTGTGTATTGAGAAGGCATGCAAATGTACAATGGAGCTTGGGTAAGAAACCTGGAGTCCTGACTTCAACCCACACGGTTATGTTCAGCCAGGTTTTATCTGTTTTAAATGACACAACAGGATCTTCCTTGACAGATGCCTTGGGGTCAGGGCAGGCCACTCCTCGGCCTTGGGTTCTGGGAGCAACTTTGAAAGCTAGGACACAGGCAGTAGGAGATCACCAGGCTACCCTTCCTCACCCAGCACTTGAGGTTTCTGCGAGCTCCTAGAAATGGGAGGACTTCAGTCCCCGATAAGGATTAGTCCACAGATACATGGGGAGAGGGCAGTATACAGCCCCAGGTCAAACAGGTCTGACTAGGAAACCTAAATAGCAGATTGGAACACATGAAACTGCCTTTTTAAAAGTCAAAATGGCCAGGTGCAGTGGTTCATGCCTGTAATCTCAGCACTTTGGTAGGCTGAGGCAGGAGGATCATCTGAGGAAAGGAGTTTGAGACCAGCCTGACCAACGTGGCAAAACCCCATCTCTACTAAAAATACAAAAATTGGGTGTGGTGATGTGTGCCTGTAATCTCAGCTACTTGGGAGGCTGAGGCAGGAAAATTGCTTGAACCCAGGAGGTAGAGGTTGCAGTGAGCCAAGATCACACCATTGCACTCCAGCCTGAGCAACAGAATGAGTCTCCATCTCAAATAGTAATAATAATAATAAATAAAATAATAAATAAAGTCAAAATGAGTAGAATGTTGGCAAGTTCATGTGGTTCAACTCATAACATACATGGGTCTCCCCACAGCTGTATTAGGAACCCTCCAATGCCCCCCACTCTTAGAGGACTCAATGTACTGCTGGAGAGAGAACAGGAAGCAGGAGACAGCTTCAAAGAGCCCATAATCTAATTCAAGAGTCAGAAAATCAGACCAGGCACCGTGGCTCACACCTGTAATCCCAACATTTTAGGAGGCCAAAGCAAGAGGATCACTTGAAGCCAGGAGTTCAAGACCAGCCTGGGCAAAATACTAAGACCCTGTCTCTATAACAAATAAAAATGTTTGACAGGCATGGTGGCGCACACCTGTAGTGCCAGCTAGTTGGGAGGCTGAGGCAGGAGGAACACTTGGAGGAGTTCGAGGCTGCAGTGAACTACGATCGCACCACCACACTCCAGCATGGGTGACGGAGTAAGACCCTGTCTCTCAAAAAGAAAAAAAAGATTCAGAAAATTAGAAGTTTGTTCTTGTGTTATTCCTCTGTCAGAAAAATCGGAACTTAGATCTGCAGTTCTCCAGTCTTTACACGGAAGATTGCTTATCACCAGAAATAAGTGTATCTGTGAGCTGGTGGATGTCCACAAGCTGTTTGCTACCAGTTCATGACAAGAAAGTATAGAAATTGAAAATAATCATTGAAAAACACTTACAACAATTTGACATCATAATTTTATCTCTGTTTAACAGTAAAAAGTAGAGTTTGAGTTCTGTATATCTGGGTTATTTCATTTTTCTTTTCTTTTTTTTTAAGATGAAGTTTCACTCTTCTCACCCAGGCTGGAGTACAGTGGCACCATCTTGGCTCACTGCAACCTCTGCCTCCCGGGTTTAAGCGATTTTCATGATTCAGCCTCCCGAGTAGCTGGGATTACAGGCACATGCCACCACGACCGGCTAATTTTTTGTATTTTTAGTAGAGACAGGATTTCACCATGTTGGCCAGACAGGTCTCGAACTCCCAACCGACCTCAAGTCCCGCCTTGGCCTCCCAAAGTGCTGGGATTACAGTCATAAGCCACCCTGCCCTATGCCTATTTCACTTTCTAATTATTCAATGTTACTTTATTTTAAAAATTATCAGTCCACTGAGGATTGGAAATATTTTTTAAAGACCTTTCACCACAGATACTTGAGAAGTACTAATCTGCAGGAAGGTAGATATCAGCTTAATATAAATAACAAGAACTATTGTCATGATGTTTATTACGTACATGTCCCATTATAAAGTCTTGCAACATACACTCATTGACTTCACACAGCAACCTTCAAGTAAGAACTATTATTACTCCAATTTCACAGATGAGGAAACTGAGTCACGGAGAGGGGAAATTACTTTCCCAGTATTGCATGACCAATCAGTCATAGGGCTGAGATGGGAATTCAGGCAGTTTGGCTCTTGAGTCCATGATGGTAACCTCTGCCATGAAATATATGAGATAACTTAATTGTGGCAAAATATAAAAGAAATCAAGGAATGATTAACACCAGAACTTGGGAAGGGAGTTTGGTGGGAGGAAGGAAGGCAGGGGATGTAACAGGAGGTGTGCGTGCCAGGAGTCAAAGGTCTGGTTACACCCTGTGCCCTAACCTGGTGAGGAATATGTACAGGTGTTTATTCTATAATACTATCATCCTCCAATGGTACACACGCATTTTACTCACTCTTTGACGTGTATGATACATTTCACAGTTGTAAAATGTTTTAGGAGTTACTGGAGCTGTCAAACAATGGCAGCCATGGTCTCTGGAGAGGATGAGCGCCCCCTCATGGAGAGGACAAAAACATCCATTCTCCTCCATCAGGCACTGGGTAGTTGGGAAGCAGAAGGACCTCAAAGTTTGCTTCTTTTTTTTTTTCTTTTTTGAGACAGAGTCTTGCTCTGTCACCAGGTTGGAGTGCAGTGACGCAATCTCAGCTCACTGCAACCGCCTCCCAGTTTCAAGCGATTCTCCTGCCTCAGCCTCCCGAGTAGCTGGGACTACAGGAGTGCACCCCCATGCCCAGTTAATTTTTGTATTTTTAGTAGAGACGGGGTTTTACCATGTTGGCCAGGATGGCCTGGATCTCTTGAGCTCATGATCCACCCACTTCGTCCTCCTAAAGTGCTGGAATTACAGGCTTGAGCCACTGCGCCCGGCCCACATTTACTTCTAGTCAGACTCTAAGCTTCTTCCTAAAGTCACATTCCAGAATTCACAGGAAGGAAGAAGCCCACATTACCTAGACTTTGTGGCCACGCCTTTATAGAGTGATGAAGAATTAACATTTAAGGTTGACAGAAGTGCCCCACTTGAGAAAATATACAAGAGCACAGGTTACAGTGACAGAGGGTACTGAGGGAGTCCTTGGTATATTTTGACAGCTTTCACTGTATGTGATTGGGACATTAATACTGATGCAGATAAAATGGGGGCCACTCCAGGAAACAGGTGATACTGCTTGCCTCGGAGGAGACTGCGGTAAAGTGCATCTTTGTGCTACACAAGAACTCTTTTTTTTCCTTTCCTTTTTGAAACTTGGTCTTGCTCTGTCACCCAGGCTGGAGTGCAGTAGTGCATTCACAGCTCACTGCAGCTTCAACCTCCCTGGCTTATGCAATCCTCCCACCTCAGCCTCCCAAGTAGCTGGGACCACAGGCCACCACACCAGGCTAATTTTTAAATTTGTTGTAAAGACATAGTCTCACTATGTTGCCCAGGCTGGTCTCAAACTTGGCTTAAGCAATCCTCCTGACTCAGCCTCCAAAAGTACTGGAATTATAGGCATGAGCCACCATGCCTGGCCTAAGAACTCCTCTTGCTGTGTAGACAGCTGGTGTTGCCATGGAAAGTCTGGGTGTGAAAGGTTCAAACCATTTTGGTGTATGTTGACAACAGCCATGTGACATGAAGACCTAGACCCCTTATCACCACAGAAGCCAGGATGATGTGCAAGACACTTCAACAAGCATGTTCCTGAGAGGCCACAGATCCTGGGGTCCCACATTGAACCAGTTGAATCAGAATCTCTTGAGAGTCGAGCCTAGAAATCTGCATTTCTACAAATTACATCTCCTACTCTGTGCTTCTGATTGAGGTATTCTGGGACCACGGTAAGACAACAGGGTAAACTAGGAACAAAGATTTGTAATCCCACAAACCTAGATTGAATCTGGTTTCTGCGCTTACTGGTTGCGTGGTCTTCAAGAAGTTATTTGACTTCACTGAGCGCTCGTAGTCCCATCTGTAAAACTGGGTGATATTACTTACCTCTCAGAGTTACTGGGAAGATTTAATTACAGATTGTATATAAAGTATAAGTACTTGGCTATAATAAGCACTCAAAATCTTTCATGAGGTTTATTTACTGTCATTTATGACAATCCACAATATTCAAGGCAACGTGGGGAAGAAGCAGAGGGACGAATACCAAAAAGGACAAACAGCCTCCTGCCTTCACGGAAATTCTCTCTAGTGGGGCTGCTTTTAAAGATTTCCTATGCCCGTCATGGTGGCTCATACCTATAATCCCAAACTTCTGGGAGACAAGGTGGAGGATCACTTGAGCCCAGGAATTCAAAACCAACCTGGGCAACATAGCAAGACCCAATCTCTCCAAGAAATGAAAAATGAACTGAGCATGGTGGTGCGTACCTGCAATCCCAGCTACTCAAAAGTTTGAGGTGGGAGGATTGCTTGAGCCCAGGAGTTTGAGGCTGCAGTGAGCTACGCTTGTGCCACTGCAGCCTGGGTGACAGACCAAGATCTTGTGTAAAAAGCTAATAATAATAATAATAATAAAACTTTCTTAGAAAGCTACCAGGAAAATAAATTCTCAGCTTTTTTCTAGGGTTATCAAGGCATTACCAGCCTGAGTTAAAGCCACTTTAAAACCTTGATCTTATTTGGGAGACACCTTTAGAGGTTGGAGGTGGGTGGGAAATCTACTGAGACCGTGTATAAGCCGGAAAAAAAAAAACTTCTTTAAGCCAGACTGGGGACCATGAGGGACATTAAACTGTCAATTGACCAGAAGTTTACCAGCCTATGCCCTCTTTATCCTACTGAGCCCTTTGTGCCAACGGATTTAATGCTAGAAAGCACTACAGTCTTAGGGAATGTGCAACAGTACTATTGGCCTCTGTTTATCAAACTCCCCTTTATTGGACAGTGGCTCCCAGGACCCTGTTCCCATCTATCTGCCCAGAAAGAAGGGAGCAGGGAAATCACATCAGTCTCCTCTGATGCACTCAGACCACGCTCTTGCAAAGCCCAACCCCTCTAAAGGGAAAATGAGCCCCAAGTGAAAGCACATCTGATTTTTCAAGGCTCTGTGAGCTAAGCCTTTGTAAGTAATACTGCTAATTCTCTGTGCCAATGAAGAAATATCAGTAGCAGCTTTATTTCAAAATGATCATTAATTCAGAAATTGCTATCTGGGGGCTCTAAGACTGCACAATTCTTCAAAGAAATTACTCTATTCAAACTGACCCAGAGAAAGCTAAAAAGTTGTACACCAGCCCTAATCTGAACTCTTCCCACAGCTGAGTTCATTCTAGAGCTAAGCAGCAATCCTGGGACTGATGGAAAGCCATCCAAAGCTGGTCCTCCTTCTCTCTGATTTGAACCTGGTTGGGGTGATACACAGGGTTTAAATTCAAAAGACCTCTTGGTGAAGTTAAAGACTGCATCGAAGCCTACTTGTACATGAGAGCTAGTGAGTACGTTGAAGTAAGAACTTTGTCACCTTTGCTAATTGTGTCAAGAATAAATTTAAATCAAGGTTTTTTATGGGGGAACAATAGTTGGATAATCCATCATCAGATAAGTGGCAACTGATCGCTGGGAAAGAGTTACGATGCTTACCTTGGCAAGATGGATGTCAATGGATCCTCTGGGTAGAAATTTAAAATATTGATGCCAAGTCCTACCCCCAGACCAATTACATCAGAATTCCTGGGGATAGGACCCAAACATCAGTTTTTTTTAAAAAAAATTCCCAAGTGGTTCTAATGGGCAGCTTGGCCTGAGAACGTAGCCTTAGTTAGCAGAGTTTACTTACCTGAAGCAGTAATGCTGCTTTTAAAGCAGTTTGACTTTTTCCCTTGAGCACCAGGAGAATCATGTTGATTAATTAACATTTCCAAACAACGGCAATGAATTAACTGCTGCTAATGCTCAGGCCATGGAATTAGACACGACTCCTGTACATCCGACTTATCTCCCCAGATAGAAGCTTGAACATGGGTTTCTGAGAACGAGGGCTTAGCAAACAACAATCGGAGAGAGATTGACCTTAGCTGAGCAAGCACCATGTAGGGAGCAAAAAGACAAAATTACAAGCTCATTTCCACATTCACTCAGATATTTATCAAGTGTGCCAGGAACAGGCTAGGAGCTGGAGGTTCTGAGATGATGTGAATATGACCAAGGCAGGAACTGAAGGTCTAATGGGGAGAAGGAAATGTAGACAAAACTTTCCAGCCGTGCAATATGTGATCAAGCTACACAGTAAATACTTCCTTCCAGGGGGAAAGCACAGTGGCCTCGAGGTGACAGGGGAGGCTTCCTGGAGGAGGAGATGTATGAGCTGATTCTAGCAGGGTGAGTAGAAATCTGCCAGATCAATGGGGACTAATGCACAGGCAAAGGGAGAGAAGAGCTTGAGTAGTTCTTGAAACAGCATGCGTAATGGATGACATTGGAAAGGCAGGCAGGAGATTGATTATAAATTATAATTATAATTATAATTATATTGATTATTGTGTCAGTGAAAGACTTTTACCTTAACCTTAAAGGCAGATCAGTTGAATCCTGGAGTTCCAGACCAGACTGGGCAACAAGGTGAAACCTCATCTCTACAAAAAATACAATATGTTAGCCGGGTATGGTGGTACACACCTATAGTCATAGCTACTCAGGAGGCTGGGGTAGGAGGATCACCAAGCCCAGGAGGTTGAGGCTTCAGCGAGCCATGATTGTGTCACTGCATACCAGCCTGGGTGACAGAGTGAGACCCTGTCTCCAAAAATAGAAATAAAGCAGGTAAGTGACATGATCAGATTCACATTTGGAATGACCACTCTTGTAGTTTAGAGAGCCTTGCTACTCAGGGTATGGTGCTTAGACCAACATCATCAGTATCGCCCAGGAGCTTCTTGGAAATCCTAAAAACCTCAAGCCCTATTTCAAACATACTAAATCAGAATCTATCTTATAATAAGCTCCCCAGATGATTTATGTGCACATTAAAGTTTGAGACACACAGTTAAGAAAGGATAAATTTTCATGAGAAAGAGGTGAAACTTTAGGAAGACCATGAAGGAGACCATGGCAATAATTTGTTAAAACATTTCTTTAAACAGTTCTTTAGCAATTACATATGGATGAGGACTCCATGTCCTCCAAAGTATCCCACTGACAAGTGAAACATTCAAGCAGTAATTTTACAGATAAGCTGAATTTTCTTCTTAAATTACCTCAATTTTCACCAGATTAGCAAGAATCCCATAGACATGGCCATAGCAGGACAACCACATGTCATGTGTACTGAACTATGCAATATCTATTGCAGAATTTCAGATAGAGATTCAACAGAAGGAAGAGGAGGTCTCTTTGTCTAGTTTTAATGATGGGTACAAGCAATGAGGCCATAGCCTTTCCTACTGTTATCCCAAAGTCCATGAGTGCTGTGGGCACTGCCTTGATAACAGGGACCCAAAGACTAATACTGAAGTCAAGTGTGAACTTTACAATTGCTGATGGTGTGTTCTCAGAGACAGAGAAGGATGCAGAGAACTGAAAAGAGACTTGGAAGAGGCTATGTGTCTTGGGGAAGTCTTTAGCGAAGAAAATCCCCTCTCTCTAATCCTGGGCAATAGTAATGATGGGACCGAGCTGATTCTCTTTTTCATTAGAAAATAGCCCTCTCCCAGAAGTGACTCTCGAGGAATTTGAAAGAGGGAGTGTGGTCTTCTCGGTAAGAAGTAGGGGGTTTAAAAGGACAAACGAGCAATTAGTCTATAAATAAGCACACACACACACCTCATCCCTAACAATCAGCATGCTATTGAACAGGGTGTACAAATTGGACTTGGGTTAAATTAAATCTATTTTAAGCTCATTCTGGGACTTCGCTATTTAAAGAAATCCTTTGTAAAGTGGATAATCACTCACTAATGACGGTTTTGTTAAATCTGGAGTTCTACAAAGCAGAAGTTCCCAAACTGTGCTGGGAAGATCACCCCACAGATACATGGCAGAATACAACTTCTCTGTGTGCCAGAGAACCAATCTCTCTTAGGGAACCCAACCTCAACAAGAAATAGGGTCCTGCTATGGAAAATGCATAGGTGACAGAGAAAAGAACACATAACACGGTAACTAGAAAAAATCTGGGACTCAAGGGTGAAGTGGAGCAATGGGGGCTGGTAGGGAGACAGCAGATGAGTTCATGGGCAGCAAATGACATAGACAGAAGAGAGAGTGAATGACCACAGAGGATAGGGAGGCTGTACTTGAATTATTACTAAAACCTTCTCTTGTTTTCTTGTGACAGCATCTCTTACCAATACTAAATCCTTCTTGACCGTAACCTCAGGATTTCTAATGCTGATACCCAGAATGTTTCAAAATATTCTTAATCCAGTTATCTTTTTGGCATCTGTGAGTTCTTAACTAACTAGAGAAACATTTTGGTTGGGTGCGGTGTAATATACAAGTGATCTTGCATATCTTGACTCAGCGCCAAAAGGGGACAGTCTTCTTGCTGGCCTCCTTAGATTGCTAAGGTCAGTCTATCTCTGATTCTTGTTTGCTAAGCCCTCATTCTCAGAAACCCACATTCAAACTTCTATCTGGGGAGATGAGACAGAAAAGAGAGAGTTTAAATAGAAAACTGAAAAATGGGGAAAGTTTGGTAATTGGGAAAGGGAGGTAGGAAATGGCAGTTAAAGCCAGAGGCACAGCTACATAAGACCCTCTCTTTAAATTAGCAAGCACAAGTCACGAGCTCTCCAATAAAAAGACCTATCTAGCCATAAGCCTGGCATGGGACTCCAAGAAAGGACCCAGGGTGAGGAGTTGAGGAACAAGCAGTTCCACTTCCCAATAGTGATCTAGGATCACCGCATCCTCCTTAGCCACTCACACCGTCCATAACACAGGACTGCCTCTTCCTACATCCCAAGACTGAATGAGAAGGAAACTCTTCATTCGTTCAATAAATATGTATTGAGTCCCGAATAATATTGGGGCAGGAGGTTTGAGAATTACTCCTTTGCCTTCATAAAAAGTTTGCATGGAGTGGGAAGATTAGGAGAAAGGCTAAGAAATAGTTCCTCAGGTCAAAGAAAAGCAGGTCTCAATTTAAGTAAGTTGGATGTTAGAAGATAATTTATTTGGGCTGGGTGCAGTGGCTCATGCCTTTAATTCCAGCACTTTAAGAGGCCGAGGCAGGTGGATCACTTGAGGTCAGAAGTTCAAGACCAGCCTGGCCAATATGGTAAAACCCTATCTCTACTAAAATTACAAAAATTAGCTCAGTGTGATGGTGCACGCCTGTAATCCCAACCACCCAGGAGGCTGAGGCAGGAGAATCACTTGAACCCGGGAGGCAGAGGTTGCAGTGAGCCAATATCATGCCACTGCACTCCAACCTGGCCGATGGAGTGAGACTCAGTCTCAAAAAAAAAAAAAAAAAGAAAAAATATTTAGTCCCAGGGCTATTAAACATTGAAATAGGCTCCTTCTAAGGTCATAGAGATAGAGACATTTCCAAAGAAGCTTTCCTGAGAGATGTGTGATTTGGAGGACAGGATAAACACCTGGCAGCTTCCTCACAGGTGGAGGTGAACCACACCAGAGTCCTTTTTTCTGAGACTGTCATATGCACACCCTCCTGCTGCATCTTCCCCTCTTCCCCTCTACCAGGTCCTGTGGAAGACAGAGGCTGGGAGGTCTCAGAAAGGTGGGAGGTACAGAAGCACTGGCCCAGAAAAATCAAAAGAGAAATCAAGGGATGAAAAACTCCAATAGACAGACCAGTGAAAGGGTCAGAAAGGGGTTAACTAGAGTCAAAAGAAGCTCCATTTAGATTTCAACCAAGATCAGTCCCAGCTATTTCTCAAAAGCTTTTAAGACAGCACGTAACTTAGCAACTGACCTATGTTTGTTTTCTGTTTCTGTTTTTACCCATGTCAGTTTCTCAGCAGTTACTATCAGCAACAACAACAAAAAATGCTTAGAATTGTGCATTTACTGAGAGATGGGAAGCAAGAAATAAAAATTATGGGCTAGGCCATTTGGCAAGGTTGTGTCAAGACAGGACAGCAAAAAAGATAAGCCAAACATCCAGCCCTTGGGATTCTCAGAAGAAAAACTAACACCTAAGAGCCCATAAATTCTCTTAGGAGGGCACATCCCAGAAGAAGGCCCTGGTGGGACATTTCCTTGATATGCTTTAGGAAAGAAGCACTTGAAGGTTTTACTTCTCACTTACCTAAAAATCAGCACCAAACTAGGCAACTTGTCTACACAGACCTGTTGGTTGTATTCCACATCTCCCAGGCAAGCCCTTACTCCAGACCAAAGAGACTAGGAGAGAATTCAGGCTCTTTTATAGCTGACTTGAACCCCAGCCCTCCATCCTCACCAGACTCAGCTCTCCCCTTAGTGAAGAATGTTTTGAAAGGCCGTAGCCTATGAGCTCTCCCAGCTGTCAGGGATGAGTTTTCATTGAAATGGTAGAAATAGCCACACTACCTGAAAATCACACACATGCACATATGCATGCACACGTGCGCATACACACACGCACAAGCAGGCACGCGCATTCACACACCCCTTGACCTCTCTTTGCTGTGCCGCAAAGTCAGACAGCAAGCAGTTCGCTGTGGCTCTTGCAGGGACAGCTCCCTGTCTCCTTAGTAGCTAGGTGGCATTCATGTGCATATCAGCACCACGCTGGCGGACAGCTCTCAGCAGATCCATCCCTGGCGCTTTTCCCAGAGATTTGCCCAAAACTCTGGGTCGGTCATGGGAGGGAAGCAAACTTCCTAGCTGTCCCCTCAGCCACTCCTTCCACTATGCCTTGAGACAGACCAAAGACGTTCTGTGACTCTTAAGGAGGGCTCTCACGCTTCCCCGAGGATAGCCACGTATCTTTCAGACGCTTTGAGGCAGGTGGTTATTTGCACTGGTTTAGACCTCAGTGATGCCATGAGGAATTCCAGGTATTTCTATCTTTCCGCTGTGCCATCATTTGCTAATTGATTTTTGTCATCTAAGTCTCAACATAGCTGACCCTGCTCCAGATGCCACGTCCATATTCAGGAAAGACAGACAGATGGGAGAAGGGAAGTCATTCCAGCAACATCTATCCATTTATTAGTCTATGAGATGCCCAGAGAGTTCCAAGAGGGCCTTAGTGGTCAGTACCATCAGATGACCACTTCTAGCCACAAAGGAGGCAGGGAGAGGGAATATTTAGGTTTCCAGGTTTTGTAGTTAAAAGAGAGAGAAGGGGTTCATGTAATCACCTAATGCATCTATCACCAACAAAAAACATCACTGCTGTGAGGCTACTTTCTCACCTGTAAAATGCAGTCATTCTAGCATTTATTTTGTAGGGATGGTGTGAAGCTACACAGCATGGTTGTCGTAGATGCAGGACACACAGGTACAGAGATCACAGGATAAGCACTGAGAAGTCCATAGACACCGCAGGAGAATAGCAAACAAAACTTTGGGTTACCATGTGGTGCTAACATCTGTAAAGAACCTTTCAGGCTACAGCAAGGCACATCAATATAAGTATCATAGGAAGTGTGAGTCCTTTCTATGGGCAGGAAGGAAGGAAGGAAGCAAGCAGGAAGCAGATCTGGGAAGGGCACCTTAGTGAAAAGGAGTCAGGATCTTGCTTACCCACTAGGTGATATAAAGCCTCCAAGTGAAATCCAGAGCCAATATTTTGGGGGACAGACCATTAGAGGAGGATGTTGGTGGGGGTAGCTGCAATGCAGGGGGCAGTGATCAACCCTCACTGAGAAATCCAGGCATGGCCCATCCACCTGCATCTCACAGCAAGAGAAAATGGCAGTCTTTTTTTGCAGACATCCAGCCCCACTGCCCTTCCTCATGGTGACATGCATAGCCACAGTGCCCTTTCCTGGGCAAAAAGTACTCTTTGCTGAGAACCGTTTCTGAACAGCCTCTTTGTAGGTATACCAAACAAAATGAAGCTTCTTTATTCAGTTGACAGATTGAATTCACATCAACTTTCTGCCAGGCACTGTGTGAGACACAGAGAAACCTGGAAGAACAGATACTGAGAGAAGAGATAACTTTTGTGAAGTACCAACTTTCCATCAAGCCCAGTGCTAGGAGCTTTGGGTCCATCACCCCATTTGAATTTCAGAGATTACTATCACAAAGCGAAAAGCAATAAATTGCCCTGAGAAATGCAGATGATAATGAGGATAGTGATGATCACGACAGCTAACAGATCCTGAGTGTTTACTGTACACCAGCTACTGTCCTAAGTGTTTTGTATGATCACCTCCTTGAGCTAATGTACTACAGAAAGGTCTCTTAATGTTTCCCACTCCCTTTCTCAGTTTCCCCCAATCATCCCAGCTTCCTCTCCCTTGGTTTCCCTCCAGGACCTCTGAGCCTGTCTTTGTTCTCAGTCCATAAAGTGATTCTGGGAAAGAGAAGAGGTTAATAGAACTCCCCATAAGCTGAGAGCCCCCCAGGATGATGTGGGTTTGTGCCTTGGCCCAAAAAGATTTGTCCAAGGAGAAGAGCCGAGAAGAGCGGTTCCCCCAGAGAATGGAGAACGGATGCATTAAGGAAGAGGCAACCTCAGGAAGTCATCCATCACCCGTGACATCTAAAATGGAGGTGGAAAGAATCAGAGGACAGCGACAGACAGAAAACAGCCCCCTGATGAATGCCCAGAAAAATGAAACTGGATGAGCTCTTTTGAGTCTTCCACCCACAGACTCCGAGCCCCTCCCAGGAGCCGGATGGTGAGCTCAGCCTGGCTCAGGGCGGGGACTCCAAGTTTTAAGCCCAATTAGACTCTCTGTTTGCTACTTGACCCTTGCTCTCTTAAGTAGTATCTATACAACTCCAAATCATCTTATCAGTCAAATTCAAAAATTCAGCCAGTCATTTACCTAGAGGTCTGGGCTCCAAATATTTGGACCAGTTTGAAAGGATGCTTTTATTGGATTGATTAAATTGACCAGATGGTTTTTTCCTTCATTTTGGCATGGCCTCAGGTCCATATCTGGTTACAGCATTTGAGCCTGAGGGTAGGGATGAATGAGGAGTGAATATGCATCTTTTAAACACAGGGTTCTGCGTATTGCACTTTGCTTTAATAAATTAAAGTAAGCCTGCTAGGTTGCTGTGAACCACATCTATGGAAAAAGACTCCTCCCTGTTGGTGAGCCTTCTTTAGTAACAACTACAATTTTTTTTTTTTTTTTGAGACAGAATCTCGCTGTGTCACCAAGGCTGGAGTATAATGGTGCGATCTCAGCTCACTGCAACTTCCGCCTCCCGGGTTCCAACAATTCTGCCTCAGCCTCTTGAGTAGCTGAGATTACAAGCATGCACCACCATACCTGGCCACGTTGGCCAGACTGGTCCCAAACTCAGGTGATCCACCTGCTTTAGCTTCCCAAAGTGCTGGGATTATAGGCATGAGCCACCGCACCCAGCCAGTAACAACTACAATTTATAAGTACTTTACAGTTTATAAGGCCCTTCCACTTATCTATTCTGCTAAAGCAGAACAATTTCTAAAATATATGCAAGAGGATTGTGGGACAAAACAGATTTTTCCAAGACTAGTGAGGGACTGTTGGTATAGGTTACAACTGGAACAATGTGCTGACCATAGCCAGCAACCTCTAATACAGCCCCCAAATGTCCCTACCTCCTGGTATTCACACCCTTGTGTAATTCTCTCCCCTTGAGTGTGGGCTAGGTTTATTGACTCACTTCTAAAGAACAGAAAATGGCAGAAGTGATGGTGTGTCACTTCCAAGAGTCAGTTATAAAAAGACCATAGCTGGGTAGAGTGGTTCATGCCTATAATCCCAATATTTTGGGAGGCTGAGATGGGAGGATCGCTTAAGGCCAGAGGTTCACAACTAGGCCAGGGCAATATAATGAGAACCCAATCTCTGCAAAAATAAATAAATAAATAAATAAAAATTAGCTGGGCACAGTGGTATGAGCCTGTAATCCCAGCTACTTGGGAGGCTAGGGCAGGAAGAACCCTAGAGCCCAGGAAATTGAGGCTGCAATGAGCTGTGATCACACAACTGCACTCCAGCCTGGCTGACAGAGTGCAATCCTGTTTCTAAAAATAAGTAGTTTTAAAATTGAAGAATTAAAAAAAGGACTATTGGCTGAGCAGTGGTTTGCTCCTATAATTTCAGCAGGGAGGCTGAAATGGGAGGACTGTTTGAAGCCAGGAATTTGAGACCAGCCTGGTAACATAGCAAGACCCCAGCTCAAAAAAAGGACTATTGTTTCCTTCTGGGGTTCACTCTTGCTCTCTCTAAAGCAAGGCAGCCACCACGTCATGAGGCAGCCCTGTGGAGAGGCTCATGTGGCAACAGCATGAGTCTTGCTGACAGCCAGGACAGTGAGCAGAAAAGCAGACGCACCTACTTTGGGCCATGAGCCCCTTGCCAACACTGTGACCCCCTGACCACAGCCTCATGAGGGACCTTGAGCCAGAGTCACCAACTAAGCGGCCCCCGGCTACCTGACCCACTTATAAACTGTGAGACAATAAATGTTAGTTGTTTTGAGCTGCTGTATTCTGGGTAATTTGTGATGCAGCAATAGATAGCTAATATCCTAATTTTCACATGTATCAACCCCCAGCTGTGATCAACTATTAGATCTTTCCCACATTCACTTAGATGTTAGCACACATATTCGTTCAGTTCAACAGACACACACATGTAGGTATTTCATATACATTAAGATGCTAAACACAGCACTCAAATATAAAATGTTATTTAAATATACACAAAGGCTCTAAGATGGCATCTTACCCCAGGCTCCTGAGAAAGTGGAGCTTGAAGCAAACCTTTCTTTGTAAAGATGGAGTTGCACTATGTTGCCCAGGCTGGTCCTGAACGCTTGGCTCCAAGCTATCCTCCCTCCTCAGCCTCCCAAAGCACTGGGATTACAGGCCCAAGCCACCATGCCTGGACTGAAGCAAATCTTGTACCAACTCATTGCTATGATTCATCCCCACAACCACAGGAGTGAGGTGGGGGAAGGCAAGTGAGACAGGGAAGGACAGAAATAAATACAAAGTTGTGTGTTACTGAGGTGGCTACAGGGTCACAAAAAAACACAGCCAGTTGCTTTATCACACTAGAAGTCTCAGAAAGACCATACTATGGTCTAAATGCTTGTGTCCCACCAAAAACGTATGTGTTGATATCTTAAGCCCCAAGGTGATGGTGTGGAGAGGCCTTTTGAAAGATGATGAGGACATTAGGGAGGGGCCCTCAAAATGGGACTTGTGTCCTTATGAGATACCCCAGAAAGCTCATTGGCCCCTTCTGCCATGTGAGAACACAGTGACAGGACAACCATCTGTGAACCAGGAAGCAGGCTGTCACAGATGCTGGATCTGCCAGAGCCTTGATCCTGGATTCTGGCCTCAGAACTAAGAAATACATTTCCATTGTTTATGAGCCACCCAGACTATGGCATTTTGTTACAGCAGCCAAACCAACGAGACAGTCCACATGCAGCCTCGGCACCCTGCACAGCCCAAGAGGGCCAGACAAAGTGAGTCATGCATTTCCTGGCTCTTTGCTGTCTCCTGTCCCTTCTTGGTCAAAGTTCACCCAATGGGATGTTAAAATTCCCTACACTTCCCGGTCACATTCCCCACCACCTCCAGGCAGCCATTGGGGAAACCAAGTCTTGTTCCCCATGGCATGCGGTCAGTTCATCCAGCTCAGAGCTGTCATGGCTACCACCACAGCAGATGTCACAGAGATCTCGCCAAGGTCTGGTCCTCGCTGGGGAGGCTGAGACAGATGGCAGTGCTAGGAGGCAAGGCGACAGAGAAAGCAGCTGGGGTTCTCTGCTGATCAGACAGCCAAGAACCAGAGGGAAGGTGAGGCTAAGCAGGTCGGGGCAGAATAGAAACTAGATCTGGGGAAGATGTACCCACAGACGAATCCCTACTCACTGGGGTGCATGGTTATATTTGAATTGTGCATGGGTATATACATTCAGTGTGACACGCATTGGCTCAGGCTTTCTTATTTGTCCCTGAGCACAGGGCTGAGCCCCACTGCACAGAGGTTTAGGAGACGGGTTCTGCAGCTCTCAGCAGCCTCGTCTCATGGAACCTCCCTCCTCTCTCTGGGGAGTTCTACCTTCCTGGAAACTTAATATTGCTAATTCCATTGTCTGATTTCATATCATGATGTCACCAAGAAAACAGGAAGATGGGAGTTGACTCAGGATGCAGATACAACTTAGACCCGAGCCATGCCTCCTGGGGTCTGGCACTGGGATTGCCCTCAGAGTTCCCCAGATGGAGGCAAGAGGCCAGGCCTCTGTATTCCTCTATCAGCCAGTTACTGTCAAGCCACCCCCTGAGAGGGATAAAAGGGCTCAGACTTGGAGGAAGCAGTTCTCCATTGCTAAGAGCAAATCCCAGCTCTGAGCCACTCACAGCCAATATTCCCAGGAGCCCAAGGGTGTGTGTGTCAGGCTCACAAAGGGAATCTGGTGGAATGCCACAGTACCTACTGCAGCCGGCCACCATCTTGGCTAAACTTCCTATGTTAGGAATCACAACTTCAGGCCAGGCATGGTGGCTCATGCCTGTAACCCCAGAACCTTGGGAGGCTGAGGTGGGCAGATCACGAGGTCAGGAGTTCACGACCAGCCTGGCCAACATAATGAAATCCCATCTCTACTAAAAATACAAAAAAAAGTAACTGGGTGTGCGGGCAAGCACCTGTAATCCCAGCTACTTGGGAGGCTGAGGCAGGAGAATCACTTGAACCTGGGAGGCGGAGGTTGCAGTGAGCTGAGATCACGCCAGTGTACTTCAGCTGGGATGACAGAGCAAGACTCTGTCTTAAGGGAAAAAAAAAAGAATGACAACTTCATCTATGATTTACCTCTAAAGTTGAACACACTGATTAAGCCTAGACTTTTCCCCAGGGTCAAAGTCTTCCAATAGGGCATCACAGAAGACTCCCGAGAAGTGCTTCAAATGAGCACATGAGGTTTCCCTCTGAGCTCAGATAACCTCAAGTTCGAAAAATATTTTTCTTTACAAATAATCTGAAATACAGGTTGGACTTCCATAGCCACTATTCCTAGATTTGGTTGTACCTCCCAGAGCAAAGGGGCAAACCCAGTGATTTGCCCCAGGCCAGGAGCACACCACTCCTCTTCTTTCCCTAAATCTGAGGACACTAGTAAAATAAAACAAAATAACCTTACTCCTGGGTCAGAAAATCTCACAAAATCGCCCAAATGTGCCCAATCTCCTCTCATCACTCTCCTTCATCTACCTTTTTTTTTTAAGTAGGCAGGGTCTCACTCTGTTGCCCAGGCTGGAATGCAGTGGCACAATCACAGCTCAACCTACTGAGCTCAGGTGATCCTCCCACCTCAGCCTCCAGAGTAGCTGGAACTACAGGCATGTACCATTGCACACTGCTAATTTTTTAACATTTTGTAGAAACAGAGTCTCACTATATTGCCTAGGTTGGTCTCAAATTTCTGCCCTTAAGTTATTCTCCTGCCTCTGCCTCTCAAAGCACTGGGATTACGGATGTGAGCCACCATGCCAGGCCCCCTCACCTACCCTTTATCCTTGCTTCTGCAGTCCATGCTGGAACAAAGACTCATGAAACCGCAAACCTGCATGCTCACCAGGCCTCCAGGAGTCTCCTGTTCCCCTAAATCAGAACTTCTCGAAGTGCAATCTGAGGGCATTAGGGTCTGACATGGGAGGAAACAGATTCCCTATCCTGGATTTTGGCAGAGCAGCTGTTTTGGTTTTTGTCTTGTTTTGTTGTTAATCTGTTTCATATACTGGCCTGTACCTCGAATGTTTACCAGAGAAAAGTCAAGAAAATACATTTGAGAGCTGTTCCTCTTGTTCAATATTCAGGTGATCAGCATCCACATCACATCGACCTCTGCTTCAGTAACTGGGCTTCCTTTCTCTGAGCACAAGCTCATCTCTCTGATACTTGCTAATCACCCATTTTAACCCATGTAGTCAGTGCATAGCCTCGGCAGTGTCTAGCCATATAGCATGTTTTTTTTTCATTGCATTCCTTTTAGTTTCTTTCTAGCATGGCAAGCAGCATTTGCTCACCATTGACATTTATGCCATAGTCTTCATTTCAAACAAACACATTTCAGATCATCAAGTGAAGGAATTTAAAGAAAACGATTAAGTAAATAATACAGCAGGCTCATGCAGTTATAGCAAAAAACATGCAGGTGGTACAGAGATGAATGCCACCCTCGGTGGAGCAGTTACCTCCTGCTGGGCGTTCCATCTGTGGTCCATCATCCAAGGACAAACTGTGACAGTTCTCTACCTTGTCGTGCATAAGAACCAGAGACTCTAGTTCAACATGTTGGAGGCAGGGACAAGGAATCTGCATTCTTAAAAGGTGCCTCTGGTTATTCTGATAGCTGATTATCCCCTTCCCAGAATATCAGCTCTCCAAGTCCACCAGACCAAGAGCTGCTTAAATGCAAAGATCATGCCTTCCTCATACTTAGCTGTAGACTTTATACCTGGCAGCTGTATTAGTCTGCTTTCACGCTGCCGATAAAGACATACCTGAGACTGGGTAATTTATAAAGAAAAAGAGGTTTAATGGACTTACAGTTCCAGGGGCTGGGGAGGCCTTGCAATCATGGCAGAAGGTAAAAGGCACATCTTACATGGCAGCAGGCAAAAGAGAATGAGAACCAAGCAAAAGGGGTTTTCCCTTATAAAACCATTAGATCTCGTGAGATTTATTCACTACCGTGAGAACTATATGGGGGAAACTGCCCCCATGATTCAGCCCCCACTGGGTCCTTCCCACAACATGTGGGAATTATGGGAGCTACAACTCATGATGAGATTTGGGTAGGGACACAGCCAAACTGTATCAGCAGCTCTCACATAAATATTTGTGAAATACAGTCAGGCAGGTAAGACAGAAATTACATGAATTGCAAATGTCAAGCTGGGAAAGGTCCAACAGTTTACAAACAGAAAGTGAAACTCAAAGAGATTAAATTCCCTGGGTATGGCTCTTGGCTGGCAAAACGCAGAGCTGGAACTGAGGCTAAATATCTGACCTCCATTCTGGCCAGCATTCTTTCCATTAGGGTCCTAGACCACTGCCTCTTGAGTCAGTGATCCTCCCAGGCTGGAGATGGAGTTGACAGGACCTTAGAAGATCATGGGCGCATATTCAGTTAGCTTGGTTTGCTCTATTCCATGGAATAATTTTAGCCCTAAACCTTGCATAAGTATAAGGGAGATAAAGTGAGGCCGCCTAGAGAGGTCTGCATAGCTGAAGGAAAAAGAACAAGCAAATCTATCCAAACGGGTCAGTAGCAAAGTCAAAAAAGCATGCACCAGACATTGAACACACCCTGGAATGAAATGAATGCAATGCCTTAGTAACGTAAAGGAGCTGTAACCTCCCCAACTTAGAGAATGTGAGGACCCGTATAGCCACCTTTTTCCCCACCAATATTCTGACTGTTACTGCTGTAACTGCAGGACCTCATTAAACACATCCCCAAGAAACAGCATAGTGTAGTAGTGAACATGCAGGCTCTAGAGCCAGATGCCTGGGTTCAAATCCTGACCCTGCTTCTCACTTTCTCAATAATCTTAGTCAATTTTTGTTGAGACAGGGTCATGCCCTGTCACCCAGGCTGAAGTGCAGTGGTGCAATCTCAGCTCACTGCAACCTATGCTTCCCAGGTTCCAGCGATTCTTATGCCTCAACCTCCTGAGTAGTTGGGATTACAGGCATGCACCACCACACCCAGCTAATGTTTGTATGTTTAGTAGAGATGGGATTTCATTATGTTGGCCAGGTTAGTCTCGAACTCTTGACCTCAAGTGATCCACCTGCCTTGACCTCGCAAAGGTTGAGATTACAGGACTGAGCCACCATACCAGGCCAATCTTAGTCAGTTTACTTAGCATTCTCTCTACCTCCATTCTCTCAAGTGTAAAAGTGGGTAAATAGGAGTTCCTATTCCATAAAGTCATCCCTACATCAAGGATCAGAACAGTGCCACACATAGTAGGCATCTGGTCAGTGTTAGCAACTATAATCAATCAATCAATAATCATCAATCAAGCACCTATGTTAGGCACCATGAGAGATACAGAGCTGCCCTAAAGGTACGTGCAGTCTGAAAAAAATAACTGTAATACAAAGGGAGACAGTAAGCATCCCGAGGTTGTGCACATAAACAGTTATCATGTAGGAGCACCTACCTTGAGGTAGATAGTCTAGTCATTCCCATTTGACAAACAATAGAGCTAAGGCATAGAGGGGTTACTTTACTTGCCCATAATCACTCAGATAGTGAGTAGCACAGCCAGGCTTTGCAGACAGACTTCTCTTACTGCAAAGCCTGTCCTCTTAACCATAATACAGGATACACATTGCCTGATAACATGCTGTATGGTAGGCACAGCTGTGACATGTTCTAAATAAACTCCATCAATAGACCAACACTCCTCAGTGTTGACCGCACCAAATCCAATAAATCTCCACTGTATGTGCAAAACAGTTACTAATTCAATTACTTACTTAATTAGCTAGCAGATATACTAATGCATTAAAAAGTCCATAATACCTAATTATACCTATTAATACCAGCCTAATATTATTACCATTAGGCTGAGATTGGCACAATGCATTCCCTGGTACCTAGAATAATGCCTGGTACATAGTATAGCATGCAGTCAATAAATATCTGTTGACTACATAAACTTACTCCTGGTTTATGCTCAGTTTTATGTTCAAATGTCTTTAACATTTTATTATTCTAGTTAGTATTTTGTGTGTAATTAGATGCCAGACCTTATAAGGACTACAAGCTTCCTAATAATAAAATAACATCTGCTCTTTCCTAATTCTTTCATCAGTTGATGAAAAACCAAGAATCACAAAAAAAGTTGATCTCTTGTGCAAGTCTACTAGGAGCCTAAGAAAACACCTAGCTCAGGCAAGGCATGAGACACAGACCCCTGGATGGGGCAGGGCCAGGGCCAGAGAGAAGGCTGATGGACTCTGAAAAGAACAAAACTTCCACAGCAAAGAACATTTCAGCAGCCTAATTAAGAAAAGTGGACCAGAATTAGAGATGGAGCCATCTGCCAAAAGATAAATTAGAACAGGTATGAAACCACTGACCCACTTTTCGTATGCTATGATCTTTAGTAAACACAGCCACAGTGCAACTCATGTTCCTATCAGCTTGTACGGCAGGAGAAGAAACCATAATAACAAACCGTGCTCTAAAATACATTCTGGTCTTTTCTACTTTGCAAGGAAGTATCTAGTCCCTGCACAACATGAACAATCAGAGTCCTGGCAGGAAATGGATGGCAGTGCAAGCCAGGTCAAAGAGGGGAGATAGCAAGAGACTATTCACAGAGGCGAGAGCAAGACTAGAAGAAACTAGCAAGGGATGGTGTAGTGCCCCAGGGCTGGCAACGTGGAGGACGCATTACCACCCCAGGATCCAAAGGCACAAGAGATGGTCTTGGTGTCCAGAACCTGGAGAAAGTAGCTGTATGGGGAGGGCCTCCTAATAGGAGCTGTGACCTTTGGTTCTTTGGCATCGGGTACAGCAAAACAGCAAGGATAAGTCAGAGGAATAAACACCCCGCCACGCCTCCTGTGGGCAACCAGAGGGCCAGGGTGACCCAGAAGCACAAAGCAGGGTGAAAGATGGAGCACGGTTTAGGGTTGGGGCAGTTGTAGATGTGACAGGGGTCTTGGCATTCACACAGCTCCCAGGTGTGTTCTCACCTTCTCCATTCTACTTTCTCCTTGTAGGAACCACATCAAGTAGGGACCCCATGATCTCTGTCTTCTAGTTGGGTTTAGCCAATGGCAAAGATGAGAATGGCAGTGTTGATTTTTCTGTGGTCTCTAGCTGCCAGTGCTCCTCCATGGAGGGAGGCTGACTACATAACTCTCTATTCAAGTCTCAGGAAGCTCTCTCTCCCTTAGTCCCTTCCGAGTATCACAGAATGTCTTTTACAAGTTGTGTTAGTCCACTTCACACTGCTTTAAAGAACTTCCCTGAGTGATATGGTTTGGCTGGGTCCCCACCCAAATCTCATCTTGAATTCCCATGTGTTGTGGGAGGGACCGAGTAGGAGGTAATTGAATCACATGGGGCAGGTCTTTCTTGTACTGTTCTCATGATAGTGAATATGTTTCATGAGCTGATGGTTTTATAAACAGGAGTTCTCCTGCACAAGCTCTCTCTCTTTGCCTGCAGCCATCCACGTAAGATGTGACTTGCTCCTCTTTGCCTTCTACCTGAATTGTGAGGCCTCCTCAGTCATGTGGAACTGTCAGTTTATTAAACCTCTTTCTTTTGTAAACTGCCCAGTCTTGGGTATGTCTTTATCAGCAGTGTAAAAATGGACTAATACACGGAGACTGGATAGTTTATAAACAAAAGAGGTTGAATTGACTCCCCAGCCAGTTCCACATGGCTGGGGAGGCCTCAGGAAACTTACAATCTTAATGGAAGGGGAAGCAGGCACCTTCTTCACAAGGCAGTAGGAGGAGAGAGCAAGCAGAGGAAACCACCTCTTATAAAATCATCAGATCTTAGCCAAGTGCAGTGGCTCATGCCTGTAATCCTAATGTTTTGGGAGGCCAGCGCAGGCAGATCATGAGGTCAAGAGATCAAGACCAACCTGGTCAACATAGTGAAACCCCATCTCTACAAAAGATATAAAAATCAGCTGGGTGTGGTGGCATGTGCCTGTAGTCCCAGCTACTTGGGAGGCTGAGGCAAAAGAATCACTTGAACCTAGGAGGCGGAGGTTGCAGTGAACCAAAATCACACCACTGCACTCCAACCTGGTGACAGAACGAGACTCCGTTTAAAAAAAAAAAATTAGGTCTTGTGAGAACCCACTCACTATCATGAGAAGAGCATGGGAGAAACCGCCCCCATGATCCAATCACCTCCCACCAGGTTCCCCCCACAATAAGTGGGGATTGCCATTTGGATTACAATTCAACATGAGATTTGGATGGGGACACAGCCAAACCCTATCACAGGGTGATATTTTTCTGCAATAGTATATTTCAATTTTTATACATCTTTCATTTTCAATGAAAGTTAGTGAGAAGCTAGAATTTATTTACCATAATTCCATTTTTACATTTTACAAACCCTGCTGAAAGACATACTTTCCAGTACCTAAATGACACCTAGGAAGGAGGACAGTCCACAGTAATACATGTTCATGACATTATACACATGGGGAAAGATGTGAGCCAGAGAGGAGCTTCCTTTCCCCAAAAAAAGGAACTCTGCCATGGGCTGGCCCCTCACTTAAAGCATAAGTAAATATTACCCAGTACAAACAGTAAAGGCAAACTGGTCAACTAACTTAACTTTTCAGTAAATACAGATGGAGGGAATGTTAGTCTGAACAGGGTTGAAATCTTATTGTTCTTTCCCACCATACAAAAGAAAACTTCCATGGCTCCCAATTGCACATTGAATGAAACAAAGTCTTAAGCATAAACTCAAAAGCCCTTTGAGTTCTGACTCCAACCTGCTCTTTCTTCTTGCTTTGCTCTCCAAATGAATATCCCAAATCCCAGCTACCTGGACCACTACAACACTGTTCCCTGTCGGTATCCTGGGCTTTACCTCTCTGTGGTCAGGTAGTCTCCCCATCTTAAATTACGCTTTTATCTTTAGCTGTCAAATTCCTACTTGACATCCAAAGGCTTGTACAAAAATTTTTACAGCAGCTCAATGTTTAATAGTCACAAGCTGGAAGCCACCCCAATGTTTATCAGTTGATGAATGGATACATCATGGTATACCCATACAGTGGAATTCTGCTCAGCAACAAAAACACACTTTTGTTACATATAACATGAATGAATACACAATAACATGAATGAAATCCAAAATCATGATGAGTGAAATAAGTCAGATAAAAAAGAGTATAGACTGTATAATTCTTTTTTTATAAGTTCGGGGGTACATGTGCAGAACGTGCAGGTTTGTTGCACAGTTATACACGTGCCATGGTGGTTTGCTGCATCCATCACCCCATCATCTATATTAGGTATTTCTCCTAATCCTGCCCCACCCAGCCCCCAACCCCCCAACAGGCCCTGGTGTATGATGTTCCCCTCCTTGTGTCCATGTGTTCTCATTGTTCAACTCCCACTTATGAATGAGAACATGCGGTGTTTGGTTTTCTGTTCTTGTGTAGATTGTATAATTCTGTGTACCTACAACTCTAAAACACATCAGCTAATTTTTGATGGCAGAAAGGAGCTCAGTTGTTGCTGGAGATATCTGTAGAGAAAAGGATGGACTTCCGAGGGACTCAAAGACTGTTTTGGGAGGAGATGAAAATGTATGTTATTCTAGTTGTGATATTTCAGTGGTGTACATGTATTTCAAAATTCACAAAATCAAATACTTTAAATATATATCACTTATTGTTCACCAATTATACCCCAATAAAGTTACAAAAAATCATAAACAAAGTTAAGCCACAATCTGCAAAAACCACTGCAGCAGGCCAATAAAGGGTATTATCTACAAGATAATGAGGGCCCTAACAAATCAACTAAAAATACAAGTGAAGCAATGGAAAATGGGCGCAGAGCACATACATGCTCAAATAAAATTGTTCTGCCTCAACGAAATGTAAAGATTCACCTTATTCACTGAGGGCTTTGAAGGAAAAACAACATCTGTGAGGATCGCCAGTGAGAATGTGGTCCTTCAGGTGGGAAGAGCATTCCTCACAGAGCATCCTAACTGCACTTCCATCATTCTAACCAGACCTCCATCATCCTAACCTGACCCTCAGCATCCTAATCCCACCCCCAGCATCCTAATCACACCTCCATCATTCTAATCACATCCCCAGCATCCTAATCACTTTCCCAGCATCCTGATGACACTCCCAGCATTCTGACCACACCCCCAGCATCCTGACCACACCCCCAGCATCCTGACCACACCCCTAGCATCCTGACCACACCCCCAGCATCCTGATTACAACCCCAGCATCCTAATCACAACCCCAGCATCCTAACCACAGCCCCAGCATCCTAATCACACCCCCAGCATCCTACCACACCCCAGCATCCAGACCATACCCCCAGTATCCTAATCACATCCCCAGCATCCTACCACACCCTCAGCATCCAGACCATACCCCCATCATCCTAATCATACCCCAGCATCCTAATCACACCCTCAGTATCCTACCACACCCAGCATTCTAATCTCACCTCCAGATCCTGGCCACACCCTCAGCCCTTCTAACTCATCCCTCCAGGCTCAGCATCCTGGGAGCTACCTGGTCTGTCAGATACCCAAATTCCATAGGTGAAACACAAGCCCCACCCTACATGTACCTATGTCCTTGAACTGTATTTTTTCAGTCCAATCATTTACAAACTTTACAATTTGTTTGTTTGTATTTGTTTTGTTTTGTTTTGTTTTTGAGACGAGATCTTGGTCTGTCACCCAGGCTGGAGTGCGGTGGTGCAATCTTCCGACTCCTGGGTTCAAGTGATCCTCTGGCCTCAGCCTCCCAAATAGCTGGAACTACAGGAGTGCACACCAGGCCCGGCTAATTTTTAAATTTCTTGTAGAGGCAGAGTCTTGCTCTGTGGCCCAGCCTCATCTGGAACTCCTAGGCTCAAGCAATCCACCTGCCTCAGCATCCGAAACTGCTGGGATTACAGGCATTAGCCACAACACCCAGCCTCATTTACAGTTATGTTACTAAAACCCAATGCGGAGAGGAAATTCTTATAATCCTCAGGCCAGGATAGACCTCCAAGGAGGTTTGGACCACAGGCTACATTGTTATGGTGAAGGCATACCTATCTCCTCCCTGTGGAAACACAGACTCCTTGAGGCCACAGGAGCATCTGTTCCTGCCTAGTCCCTCAGAACAAAGCACATGACTTCCTGCCCTGCATCCAGAAGCATATCTTGAGTTTTATTATTATTATTTGTTTTTGCTTTGTTGTTGTTGTTTTCTTTTGTTTCTGAGACAGGGTCTCCCTCTGTCACCCAGGCTGGAGTGCAGCAGTGCGATCGCAGCTCACTGCAGCCTAGAACTCCTGGGCTCAAGCGATCCTCCTGCCTCAGCCTCCCAAGTAGCTGGAACCACATGTGAGCACCACCACACCCAGCTAATTTGTTTCACTTATTATCTTTTTTTTTTTTTTTTTTTTTAGCAACAGGGTTTTGCTATGTTACCCAGGCTGGCCTTGAACTCCTGGCCTCAAATGATCCTCCCACCTCTGCCTTCCAAAGTACTGGGATTAGAGGTCTGAGCCAGCCCTCTGGCTCAAACATTTTTCTTATTCAGGTTTCACAAGAACGCTGATCTGGTATTATGGTTAATATTACCATTATTACCCTTATTTGGAATTTGACGACTGCAAAGGCTTGCAGCTGAGTGATTGTCCCCATGGTTGTCCCGTTCATCAGAAAGGGGACCTGAGCCTCCCGCCTTCTGCCTCCACGTGCAGCATTTTTTCTCAGAGCCCCAACCACTTTCGGAAACCAGAGCTGCAGACAAGTGCCGCTTTGTGGAGGGAGCTGAGGTGAGGTGAGCCGGGGTGGGCGCAGCCAGATGCAGAGGTGCAGGGTTCCTTCTCCCTCTCCTGTCCCCCTCTGCCAGACAGTTTCACTAGGCCTGCTCACAGTGTACTGAAACTGACAGGGTCCCAGGAGAACCAGAGCAGAGCTGAGAGGAGGCAGGGACAGGAGGCAGAGTCTGCCTGGAAAATCCCAGGTGGCCCTGGAAAGAATAAGGGGAGAAACAGGAACATCTATAGGAAAAGGGCTATTTTGTGCACATTTTGTGTCTCCTACGCTTTCCACCTTTTCTCCCTTTAAGCCTTTATTAAAGGAAAAAAAATAAACAGATAAATAGTTCATTTATTAATTATTAACAAACAGTGGCACTAATGAATAGCATCATTAAAGGGCATTTTGTGAATATTAATGTGTAGTTATATTCTGAGTAAGGTCTCCGTTCTCCCCTTGGCCAGCGAAGGTCTTTCCTATCCTTGTTCAAAAGTCACCTATCTTAATTACACCCCCCACTGCCGCCAATTAAAATTTCCGCAGTCAAAACCCTGATCCAGTATTCCTGGAGTCCTTATCACATAGGACACTATTAACACATGATTTTGACGTTTATTTTCATTGTCTGTCTCTGTAAACTAGAGCACACGCTTTATAAAGGAATTTTGTGTTTTGCACACTGATATGAACAAGTGTCTGATAATCCCACAATGAGGGCAATAAATATTTGTGGAAAAAATAAAATAGGCCATGCCTGGTGGCTCACACCTGTAATCCCAGAACTTTAGGAGGCTAAGGCAGGTGAATCACTTGAGGTCAGAAGTTCAAGACCGCCCTGGACAACATGGTGACACCCTGTCTCTATTAAAAATACAAAAAATTAGCTGAGTGTGGTGGCATGCACCTGTAATCCCAGCTACTTGGGAGGCTGAGGCAGGAGAATTGCTTTAACTTGAGAAGTAGAGAGTACAGTGAGCCAAGATTGCACCACTGCATTTCAGCCTGGGTGACAGAGCGACACTCTGTCTCAAAAAAAAAGAAAAGAAAAGAATACTACAAGTGAGAGTAAGAGGGGTTCCTGACATATGCCACCACCCACTACCTGCATGATTCCTTCTTTCTGTTATCAAGGGCTTGCGAGAGAGGTGAAGGAAAGCTCGCCTCAGTCATGAGCTCTGTCCTTCCCTCTGAGCAGGTTCTGGACGTCTCCACCGCAGAGTTCCTGGCTGCTACCTGGGTGCACTGGCACCCCAAAGCCTTGGGCAGTATCATCCCAGGCAGGCACAGTCAGTTTCAGAGTGCAAACGGCCCAGTGCTCTTGTTTTTACAGGACCCTGGGAGACAGAGTGGACTTCCCAAGGGTACACAATGAGTTCCTGGGTCCCACTCTCCCTCTCCACACTTTGTCAGTCGGTGGCCAATGGCCTGGCCCTTGGCAAATGCTGGAAGGTGGCAGCTTTCTTGAGGCCTGGCAGCCTCTACTGCCTGTGTTCTCTTCTCTCACCCCAGTGCTGTCTTTCCTCTTTAAGCCTTCCCAGAGCCATGATTTCCTCAGTGATTCATCAGTGATTGCATTTGTCCAAGCAGACAAAACCCCATCTGACTGCAGACTGCAGGGGAGGAGATGTTGGCATAGAATTTCAGTCCTCAGGGAGCTAAGTAGAAAGATATTTTGCAGAGGAGGGTCATCTTGTCCAAACTCTAATATGTGCTTTTTCTAAAGAGTTTTCAACTTTTTAAACCCACAGGACAGAGCAGAGTCCAAAGCCAGCGAGAGGAAATGACTGGCCCAGGATCTCTCTGTGAGTCAGGGCTGTAGGAATCCAGGTTTTCCGATTTCCAGCTCTCCATCTTCATATTTTCTCTTCCCGCAGTTGTCAACATATCTCAAGCAGGGAAGAGCTGCATAAATGAGGAAATTTTCAGCAGATTTTCCTTGAATCTTCCCAACTCGAAGTAAGCCTGACATATGGATGGCTTATTCTCATTCCTACCTCGAACCTCATCGTCAGAGGCTGCCAGGGTGAACTTGGAGCAAAAGATAAAAAACCTAGTGCTTAAAACAGACCAGATCCTTTTGTGGTTCATAAGCATGATGATTGGGTTTCAGGCTCTTGTGTAAGATGTGCCTCGCTCAAACATTGTTATGACATCTGCACATTACCCATCTGATGGGAAGGAAAAGAAAAAAGGCCAGGCACAGCAGCTCCTGCCTGCAATCCCAGCATTTTTAGAGGGCATGGCAGGAGGATCACTTGAGCCCAGGAGTTTAAGACCACCTGGGCAATACAGCAAGACCCCATCCCTACAAAAAAAAAGTTAACTGGGTGTGGTACATACACCTGTAGGGGAGGATCACTTGAGCCCAGGAGGTTGAGGGTACAGTGGGTTATGTTTGTGCTACTGACCTGCAGCCTGGGCAACAAAGCTAGACACTGTCTCAAAAAAAACAGGCCACAGTGATTTCTAATTTTTGAGCATCTAATATGTGCCAAGCATTTCCAAGTATCCATCCTCTGGCATAATCTACACAACAATCCTGCAACATCAGCTCAGGGAGGTTAAGTAGCTTACCAGCTACCACAAAGCCAGGAAGGACCAAAGCTGGCATTTACACTGAGCACAGCATGACACCAGAGCCCATGCTTTTGCTCCTTGAAATCTTAGCTGCAGTGGGCAACGTCAAAATGGAGAAAAAGACCTTCAGGGAGATGGCCCTGTTGTCTCTCAAGGCTGCCAACTGCAAAGGAGCCTCTTCCATCCTACATTTCCAGAGTAGGTCTTCCACAGCTCCCATTGCCATGGCATCAGGGGCTCTTACTACCATTTGAAAACCCAGAAGAGGAAAATAAGAGGGTCCAGCTCTTTGATTCAAGAGCTGACCAGTTCAGAGGCCAAGCATGGTGGCTCACACCTGTAATCCCAGCACTTTGGAAGGTCAAGGTGGGCAGATCTCCTGAGGTCAGGGGTTCAAGACCAGCCTGTCCAACCTGATGAAACCTTGTCTCCACTAAAAATACAAAAGTTGGCCAGGCACAGTGGCTCACACCTGTAATTCTAGCACTTTGGAGGCCGAGGCGGGTGGATCATGAGGTAGGAGATCAAGACCATCATGGCTAACACAGTGAAATCCTGTCTCTACTAGAAACATAAAAAGTTAGCCATGTATGGTGGCACCTGCTTTGGTCCCAACTGCTCGGGAGGCTAAGGCAGGAGAATCAATTGAACCCAGGAGGCAGAGATTGTGCCACTGCACTCCAGCCTGGGTGACAGAGCAAGACTCTGTCTCAAAAAAAAAAAAATTAGCCAGGCATAGTGGCTGGCACCTGTAATCCCAGCTATTCAGGAGGCTGAGGCAGGAGAATTACTTGAGCCCATGAGGCAGAGGTTGCAGTGAGCCGAGATCATGCCACTGAACTCCATCCTGGATGATAGAGGAAAACTCAGTCCAAAAGAAAAAAAAAAAAAGAGCTGACAAGTTCTTTTAAAAGATCAATTCAATCTGGTCCTTGAATTGAGATTAGAAATTAGAGACAGATGGTGGCACTTGCAGGCCTTGGAGTTATTCAGCTTCTTTCTCTAAGAAATTCTGTTCACTTTTCAGACATGATCTCATTCTCCTTTCCAGGATCATAGCGGAAGAGCAGAGAGGGATAGGGACTGTTCTCTGCAGGGTCAAATGAGGAGTGAGGCTCATGTCCCCACCCCTGTGGCAGAGCCTGCTTCCTCTTCTCTCTTCTCCTGCCTGCCATGAAAGCTAAGGCTATCACACCAGTGGCACTGTTACAGGTAAGTTGGAATTTACATGAGGGTCATGGTTTGTCTCATCAAGTTTAAAAGATCAAGAAACAGGGTCAGGTGTGATAGCTCATGCCTGTAATCCCAGCACTTTGGGAGGCCGAAGAGGGCAGATCACTTGAAGTCAGGAGTTTGAGACTAGCCTGGCCAACATAATGAAACCTGATCTCTACTAAAAATACAAAAATTAGCCAAGTGTAGTGGTGGCACCTGTAGTTCTAGCTACTTGGGAGAATGAGGTGAGAGAATTGCTTGCGCCTAGGAGGCACAGGTTGCAGTGAACTGGGATTGTTCCACTGCCCTCCAGCCTGGGTGACAGGGTAGGACCTTGTCTTAAAAAAAAAAATCAAGAAATAAATAAGCTTCTATGTCTGTAGACTATTAGAGCTGAGAAGGACATCCCTGTTCCAAGTTTATCCTCCCAGCAGCCACCTGGCATCTTCCAGAGGAAAAAACAGGAGCCCAGAAAGAGGAAGCAAACGGAAGGGAAGGAGTTCCTACTGAAAATAGCCTCTAGGCCTCACAGCCACCTTTCCTGCTCCAGTGAGGAACATTTTCCACGGCCGCTAGAAGATGGTCAGCATATGTTTTGTTCACCATTCTGTCATTTGATTTGCTCCATGCTATGATCTGTGTCCCCCCAAAACTCCTGTTGAAATCATAACCCCCAAGGTGTTGGTATTAGTAGGTAAAGTCTTTGGGAGGTGATTAGGTCATGAGGGTGCAGTCTTTAGAGAGAGAATAGTGTCCTTATAAAGGAAACTGCAGAGAGCTCATTCACCCCTTTTACCGTGTAAGGATACAGCAAGAAGGTACCATCCATGAGCCAGAAAGTGAGCCCTCACCAGATACCAAATCTGTCTTGAGCTTGGACTTCTCAGCATCCAGAACTGTGAGAAATAAATTTCTGCTGTTTATCAGCCACCCTGGTTATAGTCTGTTCCTCAGTTTCCCATCTACTACATCCCCATTTGTTACAGCAACCCAAATGGACTAAGACACTCTATGATCCTACTTGCCCTTTCATAGTGCAATAGCACAGTGAAAAGAAAATGCCCTTTGGAATCAGACAGACTTGAGTTTAAAGCTCAGTTCTCCTTGCAATGCATAGCTGTGTGATTTTAGCAAGTTACTTAATATTTTCTCAAACTCAAGGCTGAGAACAATCTGGACAGGCCCGTTTTAAATCCAACACTCTCTGGTTCTCTGTCCTAGATTACTTAAAATAAGGTACTGGAGGACTCCAACTCATAGCTTTATGTGTTCATATTCTAGTACTTGTGTTTCAAATGTTTTTAACATTCAGCATTGAATTCCATATCTCAAATTTACCACGTTTTTATACTTAGAAACTATGGTTTATATCACGTTGACCAGTTCTCAATACAGAAGGATCTGTTGGGAGTTCTGAAACAGACACACGTACAAATTTCCAGCTTGGCCAGACAACTCGAAGATGAAGGGAGAAGAGACAGCTCTTGCTTTTGGAGCACACTCTTTGGTAACCGGCTTCCCATTTTGTAGGTGAGGCCGAAGATGTCAAACACTGTTTTTAGGCATCTGTGAATCAGCACTCCCAGCTCTCAGCCCAAACTTCAGAGGAAAATTCACTTGAAATTTCCAATAGTTCCAGTCTTCGGCAGCATATAAATTAAAAAGAAAGAAATAGCCTAGGGGTGCAATTCTAGAACATCCTAGCACAATCGGTACATTCAAAAATTGAGCACATTCAACACTATTGATTTATTTATTTGTATTTAATTAGTTATCTTTTGCTTGTTTGAGACACTCCTTTTCTCTCGCTGAGGCTGGAGTGCAGTGGCACGATCTTGGCTCACTGCAACCTCCACCTCCTGGGTTCAAGCAATTCTCCTGCCTGAGCCTCCCGTGTAGCTGAGATTACAGGTATGTGCCACCACTCTCAGCTAAGTTTTATTTTTTTAGTAGAGACAGGGTTTCACCATGTTGGACAGGCTGGTTTCAAATGCCTGACCTCAGGTGATCCATCCGCCTTGGCCTCCCAAAGTCCTGGGATTATAGGCATGAGCCACCACATCTGGCCTAGACACTATTTAATAAGAATTCATCCAGTACTTTATTCATATATTTAGACTAAACTTGCTACGTATCTGTCTTGTCAGAATCACTCTCAAACTCATAGGGCTTGGAGAGCTAAGTAACATTCTAAGAATTCAGGAGCTCTAAGTTTTCACACTTAAATCCTTCAGTACCCAACAGACCTAAGTTTAAGTCCCTGAGCAGGCTGGGCGTGGTGGCTCATGTCTGTAATCCCAGCCCTTTGGGAGGCCAAGGCAGGTGCATCACCTGAGTTCAGGAGTTCGCGACCAGCTTGGCCAACATGGTGAAACCCTATCTCTACAAAAAAAGAAGTACAAAAATTAGCCAGGCTTGGTGGTGCGTGCCTGTAATCCCAGCCACTTGGGAGGCTGAGGCAAGAGAACTGTTTGAACCCAGGAGGGAGAGGTTGCAGTGAGCCAAGATTGCACCACTACGCTCCAGCCTAACAGAGCAAGACTGTATCTCAAAAAAGTTTTTTTCAAAAGATAAAATTCTTAAGCAAAGGTTGTAGAGATCTGGGGAGAAATGGGACTAATGGATTTGGGGTTTGGAGATGGGGGTGGTGAAAATGTTCTAAAATTGATTGTGGTGATGGTTGTACAAATTGGTGAATATACTAAAAATGATTGAAGTGCATACTTTCGTTGGGTGAATCATGAAATGTGAATTATATGGCACTAAAGCTATTAGAAGGCTGAGCAAGTGTAGCAAAGTACCCGGTGCTGACTTACAGTAGATGCTAAATTAATGGAATCTGTTATTGTCAGAGTAACTGTGGTAATAATAACGTTGACCATAATGGCAGTGAAATTATTCCAATATCCTCCATAAAGTTTCTTAATCTGGCATACCCCCAAATCTCCTTTCTTCTCTAGATTATTATCTAGACAAGATATGTAAATAATTTCGTATGGTTATCTATTATTTCATTTGAAAGTTTGAAAAATGAATGATGTCTCTCTTTTTGTGATTGCTCTTCTGTCATTGTCCAGAACATTAAGTTCACATCTTCTGTTCCACTAGTTTCATTGTTAAAAGTAACTTTGTTTTTGTTTATATCATCTTTCAAATATACTGTGGACTCCCCTGACCCTCAAGGACAGGGACAGTATCTCTCCCACAAAAACTTGCACTTGGGAAGTGCTCCATATTATTTCTGTGCTGTATTTTATTATTAGATCTGTTGGAAATATAAAATTTATCTCCTTATAGCCTTTCTTGTTCCTCAGTTTCCCCACCTGTCCTTTTTTTCTGGTTTCTAGTTGTGTATCAATCATCTTTCTACAGATGTGAAGAATCAAGCAGTCTCTAAACATGGCTTCCTCCATTGTCTGTTACCCCTTTGAAGCAGGCAGTATCCCAAAGTCAAAAGGAGGAAATTATTGCTCCAGCTGAGAGGTCATCAGTTAGAAAGCCTTGCCTAGGAGGGTAAACATGATATCCTCTCAAAATGCTCCTCGCAGGACTAATAAATGTGACCCCAAGGAACCCTTTCTGCACAGGATCTTGGGCTCCAAAACTGGCTTCCAAGGAGTTTTGAGTCCTTCTATTAGGTTGGTACAAAAAATAATTGCTTTTAATGGCAAAAACCACAATTACTTTTTGCACCAATCTAATACTTGCCAAAGATCTTCTTCCCTTGTAGGACCTTTGTTCAATGTAACTACAGGCATCCTTCCTACCAAAGCAAAGAAAACAACACAAATCAAGCAGTTAAGTTATAAAATGAGGCTTGGCACCTACAGGAAACAGAACAATGATTAAGAAGGAATCTGAACATGTAATAAAATAGAACCCACAAACTGGCAGACTATGTCCTCAACCTACTGCCACCAAATGTCATCTGACACATGTGACTAAGAATGGCAGGAGTGAGCTTCCAAAATGCTGTTGGTTGAAGAAGCTCCACAGATTACTTTGGGGTACTACTTATGGGGTTCAATAGCAGGTCAAGTTTGCTTTGTATCTCTAACAAATGACCTAGACCTGTCTCCTGATGAGCAACTGAGTGTATCAGAATGCTTTTAGCTGCAAGTAACAGAAACCCTTGTTCAATCAATAAAGAACTTTATTATCTCACAGAACAGGAAGGCCAGTAGAAATGCAGGTTTCAGAATTGATTGATTTTGGTGGCTTGGCAGTGTCACCAAGGACTCAGGTTATTTTCATCTCTCTTCCCTGTCATCTTCAGAGTTGGCTTTAATAATACACTGGCAGGAATAATTCTTAGCATCTCATCCAGACCCTTCGTCATCTTCTCGGAGCAGAAAAGCCTTTCCCTGAGACCTTTCCCCAGTCAAAACCACTCTGGCGTTGAGGGTGAGGTCAGCTCTCCACAGGCACATGGTTACATGTGGAATGGAGGATACATGAACAAGATTGGGGTTCTGTTAAACAAATGTTGGGTAGAATAGAGTGATCATTGCAGAAATCATGCTAGGATACACAGAATAACTATTGAGGGGTTAAATGCCTGTTGGAACATGTAGGCAGGAATTGTGTTGTCCTCAGACTGAGTAATGATATGGCTTACCCTCCCTTCGAGACAACACAAAGCAGTCTGTCCTAAGCATGCTAAAGGAAAGTCAATTCATCCCAAAGCTGTGGCAGCAATGAGTGGAAGTGACATGAAGAGAGCTGGGGGATGGGTGGAATCACATGACAATTACTCATGTCGACCCACAAGCTTCTGCAAGGTCCTGAGCTGTCTCCCTGCCCATGGGGAATGGCGAGGAAGGGATGTGTCACTGGCTGTTTCCAGCAACACTGTGACTACCTGATAAGCCAAGTGTGAGTGTCCCTGGCTTATTAAGTTAATGGAAGAAGTAAAGTTTTTTTCTAGATGCAGAATGGACCCAAGCTGAGTTCACAGGCAATAGCCAGCTCAAAGCAAGATGACCAGTTTCCCTTGGAAGTGGCCTGACATTACTATCTGCACACTCTGTGATGGGCATGCTTTGACACTTTTCTAGCCCATGGTGATTAAAAGACAGAAATGCCTATTCCCTCCCATCAAAGACTTTGTAGGAACTATTATTATTCATTGTAATGGATTACCTAACAGTTAACAAAACAACTTCCCATAAATGATCCCATTCATATTCATATAGCTTAGGTATTTATTGATATCCATCCCTTTATAATTGAGGAAACTAACACTCAAGGAAGTTAAATAACCCACTCAAGATTACACAGTTGGTGACTAACTCGAACTATACCCAGGATGGCTTTTCATAGAGGTTGAACATCAACTTGTCTTTATTGCACAATTTGTGGCATCCCTGAGGCCCTGAAGAGTTGTAGAGGCTATCTTCCACCTTGATCTGAAATTGAGCTTGACATACTGACTAACAGGAACATCCTATTGAGCTAAGGCACCACATCTCTAAATGAGTCCTATCCAGAGGTCCATGTGCTGCCTGGAAAATGGAAAAGAAACTAGAATTCTATTCCCTGCCAATTATACTTCAGTCCCTCCATGCTTTCCCTTCAATCCAGGGCTATACAGCCAGCTCTCACATGGAAATCAGAAGGCCAGGGGTCCATGGAAAGAAAGTTACTTAGACCTAAGGGAATGAGATCAGTTATGAGAAGAAGGAAGAGATGCGACAGAATTATATCCCCCTTCTTATAGGAGTGCCTCAGGCTGCTGGAAAAAGAAAAGGGAGCCTTAAAACCCAAAGGACAGACAAAAGGGAAATGACTCCGAGCCTGGAGGAAAACCCAGAGGAACCTGAGTTACACCCCTGGGTGCTGAGCCTTTCTTAAGACCCTAAGTTTCAATCATCAGCACAGCCTGCCAAAGACATTGAATCGAACATTCAGAACTTCCCAGTCTAAGCAGCAGCAGGCAGAGGTCCCAGCTCCATCTCCGGGGGAACCCTCCAGGCGCTGTCTTCGGTGCTGAAGTGGCATAGCCTGATGCCTGCAACACACCAAGGCAGCAAGAACCTTTCCAGGATGCTCCACACTCTGCCTCTGAGTTAGCTTCAAGGTCATAGCAATCCCTAACCCTGGAATTCAGCTGCTTAAGAGGCAGAATTAGGACAAAGCATCTAAATCTTCACTTCTGGTTTTACTCCCACCTCTGACATCAGCTTCTTGAAGGAGGAGAAAAATTACTTTTGAAGCTTCAAGAATTGTACCCGCCAAAGTACCAGGTGAGATACTTTGCCAATAACATTCCCAAAATCTACTTATCTACTCCCATTTGCCCTCTCCTTGGATCTTCCTTTCCCTGTCTCAAATACTGCTCTCTTATCCTGGGCCTCATCCACAACCCACTTCCAACATCTTCTTGGAAGAGGATCTGGGATACATCTTTTATAAACCAGGAGTGAATTTAAATCAGTGTGGGCCTCCATTTAAAACCTTACACTCAGCCTGGTGCAATGGTTCATGCCTGTAATTCCAGCACTTTGGGAGATCGAGGTGGGAGGATCACTTGAACTCAGGAATTCAAGACCAGCCTGGACAACATGGCAAAACCCCATCTCTACAAAAAAAAAAAAAAAATAGCCAGGCTTGGTGGTACACACTTGTGGTCCTAGCTACTCAGGAGGATGAGATGGAAGAATCGCTTGAGCCCAGGAGTTTGAGGCTGCAGTGAGCTATGATTGTGCCACACCACTCTAGCCTGGGGGACAGAGCAAAACCCTGCCCTAGAAAATATAAAGGAAAAAAATGAAAACCCTTATATGCCATGGAATGAAAGACTACTGTCCTTAGGAAATGTATTTTGAAGGCAATAAAGAGGGATATTTCTCAAGGCTTATAATGGCACACCCATGGGCAGCTTCCTATTGTCCTTACATATTCCAGTGCTCATTACTATCATCATTGCACAATTTAAAGGGTTTTGGTATTATAGGGGTAAGAACACATTTAATTTACTGTCAACCAAGAATATTTAGTTATTCAAGTGAAACTCAAGATTGACCAAGACAGAAGCTCTGTTCTCAAGGCATTCCCAACTTAGTTGGGAGAATGAGTGGTGGATTGCAAACTGATAACTTACATACCAAGACATAAGCCAAGATTCCTAGGAGTCCAGTGACTTACCTAGAGGACCTTGGCATAGATCTTGAGAAGAAATTTATTAGATTAGCGAAAGGGGAAACAAAAAAGGTACAAGTTTTAAGGTTAGAAGACCTAGGTTCCAATCCGAACTCTGCCAACTAGAATGTGATCTTAGGGCAGTCATTTTTAACTTCTTTTTCTTTATTTGTAAAATGAGAAGAAGAAAAATTCCAGAGTTACCAAGTTGCCGTACAGATGAATTGAGGTGATTTAAAAAATACTTTATAAACTTCAAGGCACCATTTTTTTAAGTTAACCATTTCTAATTGTTCAAGTGACAGTGCCCAAGCTTGTATGTAAGTGCAATGAAGGCAGGGCCAGTTCCCCCTAACTAGTTATAGCACCTGGCATAGCATCATGTTCCCAGAGACATGTGTCAAGAGCCTTTTGATTGCAAAAGAGCTCTGACTTGGGGAAGAAAAAGTACAATGTTTGTCCTCAGTGGCCAGTTCGGCCCAAGCCACCCCTGGGGTGTGGGGTGGAGAGGTACAATGGAAAAAAGGCAGCTTTCACAGGAGGAGTTGGCCTACAACATTAGCTCCAGATGGAATTTCAGCTGGAAGCATACAGAAGCAGCTGAGCTCAAAGAAATGACTGAGGTTTTCTGGACCTCCTCTCTGGCTGGTGGATGAGATGCATCAGAGAGAAACAGAGGACAGGTGGTGCAGGCAGAAGGTAAGGAGAATGGATGAGTAGAAGCAAAAGAGAGGTCACAATGGAGGGTCACATTCAAAATCTTTTGCTGGGGTGGAAATTTTTAAGGAATACAACTGTCACTGTGTATCTCTCCATCCTCATGAAGAGATACTTTTTAGAAATAAGATAAACCACAGATTATTAAAGTTGGATGAGACCTTTAAAATGATCTAATCCAACATCTTCATTTCTCAAATAAGATTAGGGCCAAGAGAGGTGAAGTTCAAAGCCAAAAAAAAAAAAATGAGTTCCTCATGAAACAGAATAAGGAGTCAAATCTTCTGATCCACAGATCAGTTTGTTTCTCGTTACTCAATAATTGAAAGAAGGCAAAGTTTGAGATGCTGTAATAAATAAATACAACACTGTAGAGACCTAATAAATAAATAAGGGTTTTTCCCCATGTTAATGTAACAGTCACAATGTCAGTGGCCTATTGGTTTGAATTCTCCAGGAAATAGACTAGTTAGGAGACTTGCATGCTAGAGCTTTCCTGGAAAGCTAGAGCTTTCCTGAGTACTCCCTGGAGTGACATCTGGGCAGAGAGATTGTTGCAGTTGCACCAGAAGCTTCAGCCAATGCCACATGGGGCTCTGATGTCCCTTTAGAGTTGTCCAATACTGAGGCATGGAGGCCAGGACCTTTAACTTAGCACTGTCCAATCATTGGATGTGGGATGCTTCTCAGGGAGGGATTGGAAATTCTGGTGAGACAGCTCTCTTTGGCCAAGAGCAATTCCTAAAGAAGAATTCAAATGCAACCCACCAGCACCTAATGCTCCCAGAAGCTGGGAGAATGAGTGCTTCAGGAGAGTCATTTGTCCTCAGTGGCCTGTTCTGCCCAAGCCACCCATGGGGTGTGGGGTGGAGAGGTACAATGGAAAAATGGCAGCTAAAGGGGAAGACCTGGGAAGCCCTACCACAGTATCCACTACAGTAGTCCAGGTTTTCAGTGGGAAGTAGGACAGCAGCTTTGCTCCACATGGAGATTCAGGGATCTATTCGCTGCTCAACCATCCCTTAAGAATCATCATTATCTACATGTCCAAAGCTGGTCATCATCATGTCTAGGTTTATGCCATGGGAAAAAGAAATACAGCATGATAGAAACACACTACTCTCTTAATAAACAGACCTGAAAGTGGTTCAGATTCAATTGACAAGAACTCAGTCACATGACCACACTTAATAGCAAAGTAAGCTGGGAACTGTAGTCTTGCTAGACAGCATTGGTCCAGCAATGATTCTGCTATTATCAGAGAACATATTAAGAAAGAAGGCCCTAAAGTGCCATTTATTTTTTACTGAATATGTGCTTAAAATGATCTCTTGCTGTTTTAATCCCTCTTTTTGGAGGTAGGTAACACATGCTCCTTGAGCTTCTTCTACCCTATTATTCTTCCTGAAGCCAAATTTGCTCCAGAGGTAATCACTACCTCCAGTGGTCAAGCCAGACTGTTCTCTGGAAAGGGGTCTTTCTCAACTTCCCTTGGAGTGACCCAGAAAACTATCAAAGAGCCCTTTAGGGACTATCACTCTATTCTAGAAAAAGCCCAGGTTCTAGATTTCTCCAGGAAAATCTGCAGGGTGCAATGACTTCAAGTCTGTACCCCTCCCTCTGTGAATGCCATCCCAGGGTGAGCTGCAGAGACTGGCTTAGGATGCCTTGCCTACGACATAATTTATAAATGTTCTGTATGTCTCTCCTCCAAATCTGTCTGATCATAAGCAGCATCTCCCTCAATACCCAATATGACCTGATCCCACTTATTTTATATTAGAACCCTGTAACCTAAGTGCTGTTGAAGAAAGAATAGAAGTTTTCAAGATCCAGGGGGGCCTTCTGAGTCTTTTGTCTAAAATCCTAGAACTGTTTTGATAGTTCTCGTTCTCTGCAACTCAACAAAACCCTCTGAGATTATAATGTGGCAGCATTTTTCATTCTTTCTGTTTATAATCCTATGGTCATACTAAACCCCGGAAGGCATCCTTCTCGTGGATCTCCAATCTGGAGAATGAGGAATGAGGACCTGCATTCGAGATATTTCTAGCAGTCATTCAGGGGGCACCACTGGAGTCAGAAATGTCTATCTATGACCATGTGACCAGTCTACCGTGCCCAGGACTCTAATCACAAATTAGGAATAATCGGGCCAATTCTTTTTTTTCTTTTTTGAGTTGGAGTTTCGCTCTTTTGCCCAGGCTGGAGTACAGTGGCACAGTCTTGGCTTACTGCAACCTCTGCCTCCTGGGTTCAAGTGATTCTCCTGCCTCAGCCTCCTGAGTAGCTGGGATTACAGGCGCATGCCACCATACCCAGTTAATTTTGTATTTTTACAAAAAAAAAAAAAAAAAGAGATGGGGTTTCCCCATGTTGGCCAGGCTGGTCTCAAACTCCTGACCTCAGGTGATCTGCCCGCCTCAGCCTCCCAAAGGGCTGGGATTACAGGCATGAGCCACCGCACCTGGCCTATTGGTCCTATTCTTATTGTGAGCACCAATGAGATCAATCCTTCCTGAAAGGGTCCTTAGAGTTTTAGGTGAGTACAGCTCTACACATGAAGAAATTGTTCTAGTTATCAGCATCCTCACTTTGGTTGAGTCCATTTTGGCAACTTACAAAGCATGTTTACATCCATTAACTCAGTGGTTTCAAAAAAAAAAAAAAAAAGATGCAGGCAGCTACCCCAGGGGATATGCAGAAAACCATCCATGGAAGTGCGGGAAAGAAAATAGCAGAGGCTCCTTATAATCTAAAATATCATAAAGTTAGCTTTGTTAATATTCGATATGTGGGTTGACATATCGAATATTAATACCCAAAAAGTCATATTGATCACATTGAGGAGGTTTTTGTCCATGTGTCAGTAGCCCAGGTGTCACTTCCAGAAAATACATTATCCTGAGGGAAGAGCAAGAGTTCCACAACATGAAGGGTAAATGAAGTTGCAGATTATACAAACGAGTTTTAATTAAACTCACCCCCCACAAAGTGGATCCTTGGCTTAGAAAGATTCCTGCAAAGAAATCCCTAATGAAAGTGAATAGCAGTAACACAAGCAACCAGAACAGGTGGAGCTGACAGGTCTACTCCTGGTTAGAGCTCTTTGCAACCACATGGCAAGATTACAGTGATGACTTACTCAGATCCAATATGAAGTTCGCCAAAATTTTTTTTAAATTATCACCATGGTTAAAAATGTGATTTAACATCTACTGTTATTAATCGTGGACCTTACCCTAAGTGTATATTAAGACTTGAGATATTTGGCTAATGGTATAAGTGCATTATATAATTTACAAGTACATAAATATACATACACTGGGGGTACACAGTAAGATTTTTACTAATGGGGATCATAAAAAGATTTAGAGAGCATTGTCATAAGTCATCTAAGCAATTCTTTTTCTAATTTTTATTTTAAGTTCTGGGGTACAGGTGCAGGATATACAGGTTATAATCACACCATGAGTCATATTATTTTGCAGATGAGAAAACTGAAACTCAGGGTGGCAAAAATGCCCAGAGTCCATCAGCTGTAGGATTTATGTGGAAGCAAAGACTGGCCAATGGAACTGGTACCCCAAAAGCTGAGTGAGCAATCCAGGGAGACATCTGTAGAAATTAAAACGCAAACTCCTCTCCCAAAACTAATGGGTCCTAGGCTCTCTCCTGTTCTGTTCCAAACAGATTACGCCAGGAAAGACAGCACCACAAAGAATAGCTCATCCCATCATCCCTGAATGATGTCGCTATGAACCCTAGAAGCCTGCAGAAATGTCACCCTTTAAAAGACAAGCAGGCATTTGCCCTAGGATGCTTTAAAGACCCTGTCATCATCACCATCAACAAACACTTACAAATGTCGCCTTACTATGTAGGTCTGGAGCAGGAAGAGAGATCACAATCCCGGGAGATTCAATCTGACTGCAGAAAAGGGCTCTGATCTGGGCAAAAGCCAAGGTTTCTCACATTCATCCCTTTGGGGCTCACAATGTTTAAATGTAAATTTCCCCCCACCACTAATACCCACGGGGTGGAACTAGTCATGGGAAGAATGGAAACCCATTTCCCTCTGCAGCAATCCGCTGCAAAAGCTCAGAAATGTGCTGTGCTCAGCATTTCTGTGCTGATGCAGCATCCATGGTAGAAAAGGCAGGGGCAGCCGCAGCGCCGCAGCAGCAGTTGCTCTAGGGGGTGGAAATCAGATTGCACCATTCCTACCTCATTTGGCAGCAGAAGCACCGAGTCACAAGGAGGATGAGGTTCTAGCCCAGAAGCAGCTGGGCTATGTCATTCTAAAGGTGGTGAGTAAACTGGCTATTCACTGGGGCATCAGGTTTTCGTGCTGCTTCCCTGAGTGCAGAATCTGGGTCTAGAAGGGCGTGTGTGTGTGTGTGTGTGTGTGTGTGTGTGTGTGTCATGGTACACATGTATGGCACTTCACTGAGCAGCAATACTGGCAAAGCTGTGAGTGCAATAACTAAATAGATCATAGTGTTTTCAAGCTGGAAGGGGTCAGAAATCAGGTATGCAAGCCCCTTGTTTCACAGAAGAGGATTCTGAGGTTCAGAGAGGTAAAGCTGTGAGACTACAAAGCCTGTAAGTGACCAGCTCTAGAACCCAGTGCTCTGATTCCCTGTACAGGATTCTTCCTATTGCTTTACATGGGTAAGAGGTGACTGCCTCTGTGCCGAGTGACCTGTATCCCAGGGCATGAGACTGAAACCTGCAGTTGCAGCATGAGTGTCACTGAGACATGCCCCAGTGTTTCCAGTAAACATAGGAAGCCATTTCTGAGTAACGGCAACCTGGGGCACCGCGGCAAAACAGCAGCATGTGTTTGCTATAAATTGCTCCAGTCCTAATGGCTGCCTCCTCCCCGGAGGTTATTCTCTGGGTCACGTTGCAAACACAGTGTATATGGCACCAGCAAGCCTTCCCAGCAGAGTCAAGTGGGCTGTTGATAGGGCTGGAGAGTGTGTTTCATCATTGATATCCTCCTTTTCTTGCAACAAATATATTTGCTGAATGCCATCCATGTGTCAGGCTGTGTGCAAACCACTGTCACGTTCTCTATGTCATTTAATGCTCGCCACGGCTTTGTGAGGTATTACTATGCATACCTGGCCAGAAAGCAGTCTGAACCTAGGTAAGGTGAAACACTGAAGCTATTTGACCTTAATTTAATTAAACTCACCCCCCTAAAAAATTCCTAGTTTCCCTAGGAATTCTGGTTTTAAAAGAGTTACCATTGCTCCTAAACGGGAAGGGGACGTTCTTTCCTTAACAAAAAGCAATTATCTGCAACAATTTGGATCAAATGTACAGACAGAGAAGGGAAAATGACACTGAACATTCGAGACTTCGGCTCTCAGTTAGCAACTGCATGAACTTTTGAGGTTTCCTCTGGTTTTTCTCCCATTTCTCTAGGTTCTGTTTCAAGTTAAGATTGCACAATGTGTTCAGGAATCTTGGCTTCTTAAACGGCTCTACACCTAACTGTGTGATCTTGAATAAGTCACTCTACTTATTTGGATCTCAGTCTTCTCATTGATAACCTGATGGCTAAGAGAAGATGATACCCATTCTCCCTTCAAGCACTGAAGTGTGTCTGTAGACATTCACTCATTCACTCACTCAAGCATTATCTTGAGTTTCCAAGACATGCTAGATATGGCTCCGGTGGTAGAAGGAATTTTAGAAATAACCTCCTCCGGTCCCACACCTTTCAGCCTTGGAGAGGTCATTTGCCAACAGTTAGAGTTCCAGTCAAGCCTGATCAAAATGCCCAGATGCATTCCAGGAACTCATCATTAGTTCAAATTATTCAGAGTTGGGAGAAAATGTGCTATGTCCCTCTGCTGGCTTCAAATGATTTGAATTTTCTTTCCACTTGCTATTTCTTATATTAACATTTATTCAGTGTGTTGTCAGTAAAACACAGTGCCAGGCACCACGTTTAGCAGTTTTGGTGCATTACATCATTTAAACCTGACAAGGATCCTATTTGGTACATGATACAATTAGCCCCGATTTACAGATGAAGAAACTGGCAACTTGACCAAAGTTGCACAGTTGAAAAAAAAAAAAAGGCAGTGGGGATAGAATTTCTGTTTGGGACTATAAAAATGTTCTGGAATGGATCGTGGTGGTGGTTGCATCACATGTGAGTATATTTAAGGCCACTGAATTATACAACTTAAAAAGGTTAGGATGGCAAGTGTTATGTATATTTTACCATGCCAAAAAAATGTAGTGGGGGAACTTCAGCCCAGATTAGCACCCAACTCCAAAGTCACGTATCCTACCCCTAACCACTCCTCGGCCAGTGCTACCAGGCAGGACTCAGAACTCAGAAATAGAGTAGGTGCCTCTACAAAACCAGCAGCTGAAGGGATGTGTTTCCTCTCCAAAGGAGGGCTTAGGAAATTTTTCCTTTGTCCATTCTTTCTGTTTTCTTTAGTTTCTTAGCCACAAAATTGTGGCCCACATATCAGGAAAGTCCCCCTTGCACTGAAGGTAGCTTATTCTGAATGATCACCAGATTCCCAAATCTGGAAGAGTCCGAACTCACTTCCACCTTTCTTTCTGCGTGCCTATAAGCCCAAGCTCGGTCTACAAACTCAATTCCACTTCAAACAAATCTAGATGCCAGGTAGCTATTTTGCACAAGGTCCTGGCTTATATGTTTTGGGGGAGCAGAGATGAGAAAGATATTGTTTCTAACTCAAAGACTTTATAATCTAGTCTAAAAGGCGAAATAAACAAGTAACTGCAGAAGGAGAAAAGTCACTCAAGGGAATTGCAGAGCACCTAGGCTGGAAGAGAGGAAGGCTGCAGAGAGGAAGAAAACACCTGGCTAGCCCCCTGCAAAGGGAACACAGAGGCAGTGAAAAGGCCCTCAGAGGAGACACAACGATCAGCTGAGTGGGGAAGATACTTGCCGTGGAGGATGTTTCTCCTCATCAGTAAATGAGCTGTGGCCTTTTTCAGGTGGTATTAGGATCAGAATCTCACCACCCTTTCCCTTTTTTCCTTCTTATCTTTCCATTTTTCCGTCTTTTTTTTTTAGGCTTATCCTGTTTTTCTTTTTCAACTTCTTTTGTTGAACACTTAAATCTTCAAGCTTTGGTTTTTCTTCTTTACTAATATAAGTATTTTAAGACTGTCAGTTCTCCTCTGAGTATTACTGTAACTCCATGACACAAAGTTTTAAAATGTAGTAATTAATTAATCAAGAATTTACGATATGATTTCTTTTGGATTAATGAGTTATTTAGAAATGCCTTTCCCTCCACCCAGATTTATGGGGAGAAGCATGTGATTTGGGGGGTTAATTATCTCTAACTAATATTGTAGTCAAATAACACAGTTTGTATGATATCACATCATAGCATTTGTTGAGATGTCTTTGTGGGTTAGAACATAATCAAGTTTTATAAATGTCCCATATATGCTCAAAAAATGTGATTTTTCTAATTGTTGGGAAGTAAGTTTTTAAATGTATCTGTTAGAGTAAGTTTGATAGTTGTATAGTTCCAATATTTTATATCTTCCAAATTTTTTAATCAATTACCAAGAAAGGTGCATTAAAAGCTCTTGCTATATTTCTAATTTGTCATTTTCCCCCCAAAGTTGCTTCTAATTTTTTTTTTTGCTTTTCTATTTTGGAGCTATGTTTCTAGGGGCATACAAGTTTAGAGTCATTCTCCTAAGTGGTTGTTCATTTTCCATTGTTTATTATATACAGCCTATCTTTGTCACCAATAATGTTTATTGTCTTCCAATCTATTTTATCTAATATTAGCAAACTATATCAGCTTTCTTTTGATTAGTGTTTACTTATTACTTTTCCATGATTTTTCTTTCATGTTTTTGATGCATCTCTTGTAAACAGCATATAGCTAGATTTTCTTTCTAAGCCAGCTGTACTTATTTCCTCTAAGCTCTACTAGGCAATTAAAAGGATACTCTAATATCTTGTCTAAAATTTCTAGGAGGCTTTCAGTGTTCTTATTGCCAGAAATGAAGGGTTTTGAACCCTATTTTTCAAAAGTTTAATAAGGATATTTTTTCACATTATCTCCTTTAAGATATTAAAAACTGGGCCAGGCATGGTGGCTCACGCCTGTAATCCTAGCACTTTGGGAGGCTGAGACAGGTGGATCACGAGGTCAAGAGATCGAGACCATCCTGGTCAATAAGGTGAAACCCCGTCTCTACTAAAAATACAAAAATTAGTTGGGCATGGCGGTGTGTACCTCTAGTCCCAGCTACTCGGGAGGCTGAGAGAGGAGAATTGCTTGAACCCAGAAGGCGGAGGTTGCGGTGAGCCGAGATCATGCCATTGCACTCCAGCCTGGGTAACAAGAGTGAAACTCTGTCTCCAAAAAAAAAAAAGATATTAAAAACGACCTTTCTCTCATTCCTCCTGTATTGTTCCATCACATCAAACAAGTTCTTAATTTCATCTTGTCTCCCCTAGACATCTCCAAAGAATTTCACATCCATATCTAAATTCTTCTCTTTTTCTTCTTGTAACGGTTCATGCTAATACATTGTACCAGCAGTGGAATGACGATAAAGTGGGTACTATAGGGTGTACTACCTTGAAAACAGATATTAACTTTAAGGATCAGGTCCCCCAAAAGAAAGAGAGATTCTTAGACCTTTGGAAAACATGATGACTATCAGCCTTTTCTGCTAAACTATCACTTAGAAAACATTAGGGAACTTCTCTGGTTTTATCAAGAGTGAAGCCAATTATACTAACAGCCTTTCCTTGCCAGTGGCTGCCTTTTTCTTTTCCTTCTTTCTTTTTTTTTAGGTAAAAAAAAAATGTCTTCAGCTAATATTCAGTGAGCACGTACTACAACGCGGCATTGTGTTAGGTATTTTCATGCACTGTGTCATTATACCCTGACAATGACTCCACCACAGGTGTAACTGTTATCTCTCTACAAGGGGAGCTCCAAACATCTGGGTTTCTAGCAGGGCAGGGCTAAAGCTCAGTGAAAAAGCAAAGCAACAGACTCTTCAAGTTCCCTCAACATAAAACTCTGCTTCTGCTCATCCTTGCCTTCCTCTGGCTTCCAGTGAGGTTGTGCAGTGCTTTTGTCTTTGATTTCTAGCTACCTAATCAATAACTCTGCGGCCTCAGGCTAGGAAGATACTTCACTTCTCTAGGCCTCAGTTTCCTCATCCGCCAGCTCTAAGATTCTCTCTGGTCTTGGACCACTCCACACGCAATGGAGTCAAGACTGCCAATCAGCTGGAAGAGGCAACATACTCCACTCCTGTTCAAGCTCCATTTCTGTAGGAGTTTCTGAAACCCTGCCTTGGAATTTTAAAATTTGCTCCTGGAATTCCGGAGGGAGCGATAGCAATGCCTCCCCTTTCCTCAGGTGCTGTTGTGACAATGGTTGTTCAGTCACATGGTGGGTCAGCAACGGGATGGATATAAAATCATCTTTCCCCGGGCTTCCCTTCGGCTCAGGCTGGGGCCAGCTATGGACGACACAGGCTGGAGGATGGCATGGGCATGACAGTTCACTGCTGGCCCCTGCCTGCTCTTCTGGGGTTGGGAACCAGTGACAGGAAATGCAGTCCTCAGGGCTCACCTCAGTCCATCTTCTTATTTTTTATTTATTTAGTTAGTTTTGAAACAGAGTCTGGCTCCGTAGCCCAGGTTGGAGTGCAGTGGTGCAATCTTGGCTCACTGCAACCACTACCTCCTGTACTTAAGCAATTCTCCCTGCCTCAGCCTCCTGAGTAGCTCACCTTGGTCCGTGTTTTAGAGAAGAAGCAGGAAAGTGGAGAAGCACAAAACTGGCATTCACTGGGTGTTCTCTCAGTAAACAGCAGCCCTATGGTGTTGGCACTATCATTGTTCCCGTACTACATAAGGAAAACTGGCCCAAAGTCACCGAGGAAGTAGGGCCTGGAGCTGGGATGTGGACTCTAATCTCTCTTGGCTGTGAGACCCATTCTTGTTCTCTCACGGGGTGTCCCCTCTATAGCAGAAGGGGCCAAGAAGCCATGCAGAACCAGCACCGTTTCAGCAGTGCCCAGAAGGCATCCTTTGTCTCCCCCAAACATCCATGGCTCACCTGCTTAGGGGTTCTCAAAATGTTCATTGATGGTCCGGCCTTTTTCAAATTCCCTTAAGAGAATGAACATAGTGAGGTGCCAGTTGCTGAGTCGAGATCTTGCCCTACAAGCACATTGGCTGAGGAATCCGGAGGGAGCCTCATGAAGCGGAGCAGAAAACAGAACAAAGAGGGAGGTGGAGCACGGAGTGGGCAGAAAGAGCCCCTCTATCCTCCATGTACCTGGGAGGGAAGAAGTTAGCCTCAAAGGGGAAGATCCACCTGCCTAGGCTAACTGCATGTGGCAAACCTAGAACTAAAATCGAGGCCTCCTGCCTCCTAGGCTGACAGCCCATACCACATAGCATTTTGCCAGCATGCTGGTTCCTTTATTGGACAGGGAACTCTCTTGCTAATCTTGTAGTTGTAGACAAATGACTAGTAAGGAATTTGTAATGAACGCCATCTTTTTCTGTCCTCTGGCAGCTCCATCATTTCCAAAAAATATTAAACAGAGAAGCAAATCCCATGAAAATGAAATTCCCATCATTTAAGGAAATTTCTTCCTGCCTTCTCTATCTATTGTTTTCTGTCGTTTCCTATCAACTCAGGGTATCTGCCCAGGCCCCAAAAGCTAGGGAACATCTTTGCCAAGCAGAGGGTCTTGCCTTAGCAGCCCAGCTTTAGGGGAGACTGTAAATGGGATCATCCAGAAATACACTCACCCTGATTTACAGCCTGCCACCCCAAGAATTTCCCAGGGCACTCTGCCCCCAAATGGGCTGCTAAGTCCTCAATTTCCCAACCTCCCTCCTCCATCCCACCCCAGGTGGCCAAACGCTGTGACTGTTAGGATGCTGTTTAAATGCAGAATGCTATTATCACTATATATCATTCCGATCAGCTTTCTAGGTCGTACCGAGGATGTCAGAATGATGCAAGCCAACATTTGTATTATTTAGGATACAGTATACTAAGTTTATGTTGATTACTCTGAGTATCATCTTTGAAAGATAACTAGCATTAAAGTGTTGATAATGTTCCACTTTTGCAATCATATTTGCATAGTGTACAACAGAGTTTAGCAGGAAAAAAATGATCTTAAGTGGTGTTTTTCATCTGCTCTGTCAGCCTGCTTATTTCAACTTGGTACATGAGGCAGGACAAACGCTTAGCATTTTTTATAATAGCTTTACATTACATAATGTTATTCTTGTTCCTTCTGGGAAGCCTGCAGCATGCAGTTGTAATGGAAAAAGGAGAGTCTTTGGGGTCACTTATATCTGGATTCCAATACCAGCTTCTGCACTTGAGAAAGTCACCTCTTTGTAACATGGGGTTAGTGTGGCCATGAGATTGTAGATATGTAAGAAAAACATCTAACTAGTACTGTGGCTGGCATGGAGCTGCCATGCAGTGGCCCTTTGTCTTACATACAGTGTTTTTAAATGCCTAGTTACTGCATTTTGAAATTAAACATTGAAAGTAAGCCAACATTCCCCACACTGTACTTTCAGCTGACGACACTCTCGCCTCCCAGCAGAGTTATATATGCAGATAATCTGTTTGATGCTGCTGAACACAGGAGGGACACTGATTTTATTTTATGAACAATAGTTAAATGTCTCCTGAGTGTCGGCTACTGGGAAATAAATATTCTAGATTTCATCTATTCATTCATTCATTACAAACAAGCTATCCTCCAAACGACCCCCTCGGTCTTCCTTTTTCTTTTTTCCTTCTCCATTTTTTGTTACAATCCCCCAGCCCTACCACAGTCTTTTTGCCCAATTAGATGCTATTTTTCATTTTCATCTTGTCACCACCTAATGTCCAAATTTATTTAAATCATCCTCAGATACAAACCTACAAGATCTGAATCACATTTGAGGGTTTTTCCCCCCTTCTAACTTGTCAGCTGCCTCATTTGTGATTGACAAGATTTCCATTTCAGTCATTGCTACTAATTCTGCTTCAAATCTGTATATTTAATGAATACACCAATCGGCACTTCATTATTAGTCAAGGCCATTTTGCCAAGTGTAATGCACTGATTTTATAAGGTATAGTACATGGTAGCTGCCTCTTCATGAAATTCAAAGAAAGCCTTGTCCAGTTTGCATTAAAACAATATCTGGCATCCGAATACGAGCCCTCCATCCTCTCCATGGTCTCATGCGTTATGCATATGAACATTGTTTTCACGCTCCCATCAGACTCAAACACAAGCAAGGCTTTTCTCCTTGTAAAGGTTTGTTGAACTGTCTATCTCTGCACAAAGACGAAAAGAAAAACATATAGTTTGCCTGCACCAAAACACAGTCCAAGTTCTCTAACGCAAACACAATCTGACACATGCTAAAAATTGCCTGAAGCACTGGTGAGTTATAGTTCACCTCCCTGGGGCAGATAATTCATTAGGAAATAACCTCATGCCCTGTGCAGCAATTGGACAAAAATATTTACTTGTGACAATATCAGATGATAAGGGTAACAGGGTTCCTTTTGGAACAAGGAGGGGAGAGGGAACCCCTGCAGTAGAGGCCCATCATAAGCTTTGCAAATGAATCATTAGCCTTCATCTCTGCAATCTAGGTTAGGATGGGTGCTAAAGGGGAGGGCTTTTAAATCCACTACCGGACTCAGGTTGAATCTGCTTAGGTGAAAACCCAGAAAGCATTCAGTTATACTGTGCTGGGCATGCCGAGGAAATAGAAAAATGCTTTCACCTGATAGAAAGACCTTTTTCTGACCCAGAGGGTAATCAAAAATAAAGATGGCTATACTTTCAGATGAATACCACTTAAATGTATACACACACACACACACACACACACACACACACACCCTACTTTTTTCTAAGCTTTCCACGTTCAACTTTTCAAGCCCTGAACGCAGTGTCTGCCAGATTGATTTTAAAAGGGAGCCAATACCTTCCAGACTCAGAAACATGTGGATTCTGTTGAAAAACAGTAGAATCATACACTGTTCATGCTGAAAGGGACTTTAGAAATCATTGACTCATGATGAAGAAGAAGATAGAAAACAGGGAAAGTGATTCACTTGCCCAAGGTCATACACGTGTCCGACACCACAGCTTATTTTTCTTCTGGGTTTTTAAAAAAGATTTTTTTTTTGTGCAATGTGAATAATTTATTAAATAATGCAGAAACAAAACAAGTTGGCGTGGTAACTGGGACCTGATAGATTGAATTTGTGTCACAGACTTTTGTCACAGACTCAGACAGTGAAAGAACAGTTTCCCATAGCTCTATTTTGCACTGGGGGAGTGCTTCCTCAAAACCCCCATCCTAGCTTTAACGTGATTATTTTCTAGATGCATTGTGGCACTTAATTCACTGGGTCAAAGGCTCTGACACTTTTGTGTGGCTCTTGCCCTATGCCTCCAGGACCACAGGAGGTTGGCTGGGTGTGTTTTCCTAAATACCTCCTGAAATACTGCTAACACTAGAGACATATAAATGGAAAAAACTCAAATTTCAAAATTCAACCCAAGCTAAATACTAAAGGAACTCACTGGGGTCTGCTATTTCTTTTATTCGCCAAAATCTTTAGGAAGCTTTTCATGTTCAAATACATGAGGAAGAAATATATACAGGCAAAAAATGAAGAGACCTAGGTTTTGTTCTTAACTTTACCCCTGAATTTGCTGCAAACCACCCACATGGTCTCTAGAAGCTCTTTTCCATCTCTCTGGGCCCTGCTTTACTCTTTCATACAAAGTAAGGAGGGCACCAAATGATCTCCAGGGTTCCATCATTAGTTATGCCTTGAAATAATACCTCCAGAATTGTTTTTTTAAAAGACACAGTAACTGCAGAGCTCTCTGTAGCTATTTCCAAAGATGTGAACTGACATTCAAGGACCACAGAAACACTTTGGTACCTGCTAACTCTATATAAAGCTTTCAAATGAGGGAGGTTCACTATTGAAACAATTTTCCAAAACAATGTTGACTGACTTTGTACTAAAAGCTTATGTATCTAACCATCTAACCACTGTTTTCTCCTCATTTCACTTTCCAGATTGATTTGTGAGGGTTTTTTTTTTTTTCTCTTTCTCTCTCCCTTATTTTTAAAACATTTGTTAAGGCCTGAAGAGACTGCATGGTGGTATGCACAGATAAGTAAGAATAAGCCCATCTCTTATCTAGACTGAGCATTTCACTAGGAACAGAGTTTTGTATTCCGTTTCTCCAGCCACCACCACTGAAAGGTTATAGAATATTCTATTTTAGGACACCTTTAAAGACGAGAAGCGCGTTTAAAAGTACTGCAGAATGTTATTTTGATTTCTGCCACAGAATGAATCACTCCTCCTGAATGCAAACACCAGCAAAGAATCCGTTAGAGGATCCGCCATCATATTAAAAATTAAATCCGGCTGCATTTCATAATGGGCTTTCCTTTTTAAAGCACGGTTTCATCTTCTCACCATGGAAATTGCACTCTGATGGCTGTTCTTTATGGTTAACGCAGGCATCGGCTGAGGTCAGAACCCTGCTTCTCTGAACAGGGAACCACAAATGTCACTGACACATGGTATGCTTGGCAAATAATATATTTCTTCCCTGTGTCTTCAGTTTCTCAAACGTCATGCTGGTGGTAAGCTAAAGAGAGTTTATTTCTCGGGTCTTCCTTCCTTCCTTTGGTGGGATCAGCAGGAGGCATGCAATATACAATGAATTCAAAAGTGCATCTCTTGATTTTTGTTGTTGTCTTTATTTTAACCTCCAAGAAGTGAGAGATTTAACTCAGTCTTCACCTCAGGCTAAGCTAATACTTAGGTCATGTCTGAGCTCTCTGGGGAACCCTCGCTTTATACCATCGGAGGGGCAATGGTGTCTTTTCACGTGGAGCAGCACAGCTGTCTGGCCATATGGGCCCCAAACAGCCCAGTCAATTGGATTTGGGGAGGTTTTACAATATAATTTCTTAACGTGTTAGTATTTGGGGTGAATTTGATCAGGAGAATAGACAACTCTTAAGCCCAAGGGTTTAGGTTTTAAGAAGCCATCACAAATGTCTCAGCATCCGATCAGACTGGTTAAAAACAGATATGAAATCCGGGACTGGGGGAGGGGAAAGGACTCCTGACCCCCTGGTTGGAGCAAGCCCCAGGGGTATGCTCTAACTATTAATTCAGCATCAGCTGCTTTCTTCTTCTTCTTCTTTTTTCCTTTTCTTTTCTTTTTTAACCCCGGGGATCATCATTTAAGGCGTTCCCACTCAGGCCTGCAGAGCCTGTTACAAAACCATCTCTCTCCTCCCCTCCCCCCATGCCGCAAGATGAGCGGCAAGTACCCTGCATTGCAGCAACCGCGAGGAGTGACTGCCAGAACCGTCCTCATCTAAACAAAACCAGGCCTTTAAGAAAAACTACGGAAAAGGGAGCAGCGGCGTGTCCTACTGTCCTTCAGCCCTGGCCACCTCGGGTCACAGACCCATCCCTCCATATACAAGGGGTTCCGAAACTATCTGCGGAAGGAATTCCTAGTGAATTCGTCCTGAAGCTAAAAACCCTTATCAAAATGGTGGGGGTCTTGAACCAAGCCACTGCCAGTGTAGTTTTTCCCCCAGAAAAGTATTTGAGTTTGAGGGGAACATTATCAGAATGGTAAGTTTTCCCGGAAAGACAGCCCCAGTGATGGTTTTTCCAATCAGGTATGGTCTTCAGAAATTAAACATCAATTTCAGGCAATGGTTTATTTCTTCTTTTTCTTCTTTTTCCTTCTTCTCCTCCTCCCGTTCCTCCTCCTCTTCCTCTTTTTCCCTTCTCTCTGTCTGTTTAAACCAAAGCTTTCCTCTTCTTGGAAATTTACAAAACTGCTTCTGTTCTAAGCTTCTGGTGGTGCATTGTTGGAAGCAAAAGGCCAGTGCTGAAAGGGTTTGAGATCGCCATTCTACTTCTATTGGGACAAACACCCAATAATTGACAAGAGCCGAAATGGCCTCGAAGTGAGAAGGGCCGTTTCTCGGTCACTCTTCGTGCTGCCATTCCCGCTGGATGCTGGATGGGCGCCTCTGCCGCGACCCTTGCGGGCTGTGCGGCTTCAGGAGGGCTGCTTTTAGCTGCTAGGGCTTGTTCCATCTCTTGTTACCCTGATTCCAGCAGTGCCCAAGAAACACTTAGATTCCCTTTCTCTCTCTCTCTCTCTCTCTCTCTCTCTCTCTCTCTCTCTCTCTCTCTCTCTCTGTCTCTCTCTCTCTCTCTCTCTCTCTCTGTCTCTCTCTGTCTCTCTCTGTCTCTGTCTCAAGTCATCAAAGAAGAAAAGCCGGAGTAGGGGAAGCAGATGGGCCCTGCGTGTGCGCGAACCGCGCGGGTCAGGGCTGCCGCTTGCGGCTGCGGCACTGACCCCTTGGAAAGTCCGAAGGTTTCTCATTGCAGACGCTGGGTTATGGTTGGGGGGCTGGGGCGGGGCGTCCTCTTTGGTTTGGCTGTTGTGGGAGGATTCACTCTAGTCCTTCCTCAAGGCCAAGCTCACCCTGTGCTCCCGGAAAGACACAAATACCGCCACGGACACCACAACAAAAGGCGCCTCCCAGAAGTGGGTCTGATGTCCACGGGACGGGTGGGCCCGACGTGGAGCGCACTTCTGCGCCTCTAATCTCAGGCGTCCATCTGGCCCCGGCGCGTGGAAGGGCTCCGGGAGGGGCGGGGCGCGCGTGCATCCCAGCCGCGGGCACGCGCGCCCGCTCTCCTTCACGTTCACCTTGACTGCGGGGGGGCGGGGGGATGGAATGATCGCCCCACTCCCCCCCACTCCTCCCCCACCCCCCGCCACTGTCCTGCCCAGACGCCCGCTGGGGCGGGGTGGGGGAGGCGGCACCGGCGCTCGGGTAGCGGCAGCAGCCCGGCAGCCGCGAGCTCTCCGCAGTGATGTCAAACGCATCCGCCGCAGCCCCCGGCAGCCCTCGCCCGCGCCGCGGCCCGCGGAAACCGCAGCCCGGAGCCTCCCGCCAGGGCCGAGAAGCGGAGGGCGCGCGGGTCCCCGGAGACCCCCAATCCGTCTGCCTAAGTGGGAGAGACCGGGAGTGGACGCCCAGCGATGCCGGGACCCCCGGGGCGGAGGAACGGGAAGAGGCGTTGGAAGGGGGCGGTGGAGTCAGGTGTCGATTTGGCACCCGCAGCCGCAGAGGGGACACTGCCCCTGACTGCTGCTGCCCAGGGGGCCTTCAGGGAGCGTGGGGCGCCGACCACTGCAGATGCGGCGAGCGTGGGCTCAGGCAGGCGCCCCCTTCTCCCGGGATAGAAACTGATAAACGGAAGCGCGTGTGAGTGTGGGGGTGCGAATCGCCACCTCCGGCCTTGGCTTTCCCGCTCTTCCGAGCGCTCCCACTTCTCACTTTCCCCAAATCCGCATTTTCCTTGGCTCAGCTCTCCCGGAGCACGAAGGAGAGGGAGGTACCCGGGGGCAGTGAGAATGACGTGTGCTGGTGCAGAGAGGGTGGGGGGCTGCGGGCCTGGCTCTGTGGACCGGCTCCTAATCCTCTTGTTTTCGGAACCGTCAGCAGATGTGGCTTCTTTTACCTGAATAATCCGTTAAAGGAATAATAATTTTTAAAACGGAGTCGATCTCACCCAAAGAGGACGGCGCACAAGATTAGGGCTTGGTAAGGCTAAATTAAAAGGCTCCCAATTCTCTATGTCCCTCTCTGCCTTCCCCTCTACCCCTCCCCCTCCCTCCTCCATCCTCCCCTCCCCTCCCCCTTCTTCCTCATCCCCTGCAATCCGCGCTCGACGCGAGTTCACGCGAAGGGCTGGATTTCCAGGCGGCTCCGCAACTCGCGCGGCGCGGTGTTATTATTCATCCGAGGGTGCTGCCTCCGCAACCTTTGCCTCCTGCGCCGCTCTCCTTCCCCAGGCCGCCGCCGCCAGCAGTGCAGTCCCTCTGGCACGCATGCTCTGGTTCACCAAGGGGAGACTGAATTTTTTTTTATCATGCTCATCATCATCATCATCACCTTCCTTATCATGGTTATCATTTCCTCCTGCCAGGTGGAAAGACCACCAGCGCCGGCTCGCCGCCTGCGCCTTCCCCAGCGAAGGCAGCAAGCAGTTCGGGCTCGGCCAGGCGGCCACCCCAAGAATGCTTCCACCACCTCCAGCATCCCCCACTCATTCATCTGCTTCTGTATTATCTCGATCCCTTTCATTTCTGTAGATCCACTGCCTTTGGTTGGGTTGGCTGAATCGCTGGGGATTTCGGCCAGTCTCGTAAAAAGGAGAACAAAAAGCTGAAGACCTTGTGTGGCTGCCGGGACAAAGCACCTTGGGCTCAGCGAGAAGGGATGCGCAGGAGCGCTGGCCCCGGAACACGCGTGGCCGCTGCGGAAGGGCGTCCGCTCAGGCGTGCAGACCGCTGAGGGTATTCGGATTGAATTGTATTTGTCCTTGTGTCTTGCTTTCACAGTGTCGACGTAGGTGAGGGGTCGGGGTTTTTGGATTCTCTTTTTTTCTTGGGAGGGGTAGCTGAATTGTGGGAGACCCAAGCGGACTTGACTTGGCTTTCCTGCTACCCTGCCTCGCCTTCCCAAGACGAGGGGGTTGGGAAGGGGACAGGGGACTCTAGGCTTAGAAAAGGGAAGGAGTCCCCTGCTGCCTGGAGGGCTAAAAGAGTAGAAGGTCAAGGTGGAGATGAGTGGAGATGGGCCAGTCCGAGGAGCCCTTTGGAGAAGGGGTCTCCCCAACCCTCGGGTCCACAGGATGAGTTTTGCTGGGAATGAGAATGTGGGTGTCTGTTGATAGGAGCGCTGAGAAATTGATGAGAAATTGACATGTCCGTGCACCGGCCTGAGGCAGCGACAGGATTTGTGTGTAAACAGAGTGGAGAGGTAGAGGAGGTCATGGAGGGGGTGGCTTAAAATAATGTCTTATTGTCCCTTTGGCTTTGGGGACTCGTCCTCTGTCTCACCCCCTTTTCTTTTTTTTGACCCGGGGATCCAGCCGCATTATACACGAGTGACCTTTTAGATCTACGTCCACCCTTTACCTGGTAAAGCCCGTTGACAGCTGGGGGTGGGGTGGGGAGAGTGTAGGGGTGCTCTCTCCCTCTCTCCCTCCCTCCGCCTCTCCTCCCTCGCTCCCCCTTGCACTCCTCTCGCTTCCTCCCTCCCACCTCCCTCGCTCCCGCCCTCCCTGCTGCATTTTGCATGAGCTATCTAGGTCATTAGCATTTTAGCGTATGCAAGACTTGACAAAGCTGATGAGGGGCCAGATGGGCCTCGCTCTTATGGGCTTTTTTCTTTCTCTCTCTCTCTCTCTCTCTCTCTCTCTCTCTCTCTCTCTCTCTCTCTCTCTCTCTCTCTCTCTCTCTCCCTGTCTCTCTCTCTCTCTCTCTTTCCCCCCTTCACCACTTGGGACCTGAACGAGAGCACTGCAGCGGGCGAGTTCCGGAAGGCTGAATCCCCGGGTCCCGGCCCCGGACGGCGGCTGCTCGCGCCTGCGGCACGCCCGGCCCGGCTGCGCCTACACTCAACCATCGAGGTAAAGGCGGCGGCCGCGCGCCCTGCCCCGGCTGCCGCTGCGGAGCCCCCGCTGCCTTCCTCGTCCCTCGCCCTCTTCTTCCGTCTCCTAGCCCCCTTCAGTTTCTTGGGCAAAGCGGATGGCAACATGGGTGGGTGGGTGGGTTTACTGCGCTGGGGCGAGGTGGGGTCGGTGTTGTTTTTTCATTGTCTGGAGCTGCAGGGGAGGCGAGGCGCGGGGAGAGGGGCGAAGGGAGCCGGGGTAATTAACACGGGGGAGGCACCCCTCCGTCTCCCACTTCCACCCACACCCCCATCCCTCCACCCCCTCCGCTTTGCAGGAAAAAGCCTGGATGCGAAAGGATGGGGGAGAACAAAGAGCCTTTGGAAGACGTCGCTGTTATCTCATTGTCTGTGTGATTGGGGGAGCTGCGGCGGGGAGGATGCTGTGGTCCCTTCCTCCGGTGCTCCCCCACCCCCATCCCTCTCCCTGCTGTCAGTGCGCACTTACACGCGCCGCTTTTTATTTCTTTTTCCTGGTTTTCTTATTCCATCTTCTACCCAGCCCCGCTTCCTTTCTTTCACCTTTCCTTCCTTCGTTCGTCCTTTCCTTCCTCAGGAGAAAGGCCTCTCTCTCCGTGTTCACAGCGGACCTTGATTTAAATGTCCATACAATTAAGGCACGCGGTGAATGCCAAGAATGGGGCTGGCTGAGCACCTTGGGTCCGCGAGGGCCCGCCAAGGAAGGAGCCACCGACGGAGCCGGGCGCCCTCCGCAGACCTCCGCGCAGCGGCTGCGGGCGCGAGGGGAGGGGTCTCGAGCTCTCTCCGGCTGCGGGTCCCGAGCCCGTGGGGTGGGAGGTGTGCAGCCTGTGACAGACAGGGGCTTAAAGATGCAAACAGACTCAAGGAGAGAAACAGAAGCTGATTCTGTGACAGAAGCAGATCTGTGCAGCACAGATGCGGTGTGCGTGGGGTGGGGGTCGCCTGGGAGCGCATTGCGGAGTGCTTGTGTGTGCATATTTTTCTCTGGGCTTAGGGCTCATTGTATGTGGGTCGACACCTTTCTCAGTGGCTGTGTTTTTGTTCTGAGCTTAGTTTTTTGGTTTGCCCTTAAAAAATAATAATAATAATTTGGCATCCAGAGACTGGCAGACTGCCCCAGGGCCTGGACTGCGGATATATTGTGTTCTGCTTGAGGTTTGGGGAGGAGGGCAGGCGGTTGGAAGGGAGAAGGGAAGCTGTTTGTCACCCTTTGCTGTAGAGCTGAGAGCACCTGACAAGCTTAAGGAAGTCGTTGGGCTAGGTGGACAAGAAGGAGCCAGCTCCCCGCAGGTTCACAAGCTCCATCTGAGCTGAAATTCTGGCCTTAGCTCTAAGGAGCACCTCACACCTTCCCTGTAGCTGTTATCGCAGTTTCAGGCAGAGATCCAGGAGCTGCAGAGGAAGGGAGAGGCACAATAACCTACACGGACCCCAGGGAAGCATGTGTTCCTTTAAAAATGTGAACAGAAGGAAACACAGAATGTGTGCAAGTGGGGGTCTGAGGAAAGACTGTTTTGAAAGAGGCTGTCAGGGAATGGAAAGGGTTAAGCCTCCCTCATCCTGAAGAACCTGCTTCCCAAATCAGGCCTTCCTCCCATCACTAGACCCTGAGCAGCAGCTGGTTCTAGAGACCCCCCTCTGTACTGCGCTGCCACAATCTCATCCCATTTCCAGCTCTGTATTAACCACCAAGCTGCAGCGGATGGGGCAAGACCTAAGCTCATTAATTTCCAGGTGGAGGAAATGGAGGAGGGGCAGGTCCCTGCAGCAGAGGGAGGAGCAGAGAAAAGAGGCCAAGAGCTGGATCCTTCTGCCCAGGAAGCCTGCTGCATCCCTTCCCCCGAGCATGGCAGAGGCCTGGCTTTGCAAGGCCAAGGCCATAAGGGATGCTTAGGAGATTAATTTGATTCCTGACACAGCAATCAAGGCCTGAGAGTCTCCACTGAAGCTTACTGAGGACTTCTTTCCTCTCCAAAGCCTCAGTCTAGCCGCTTAAATAAATTAGCATTCAGTGATGCCTTGAACCAGGGCCCCTCCCTAGCCTCAGTTCCCCCAAATATTTATTGAGTACCTACTATGTGCAATCCTTGTGTAATTATTATCTCTTAGGCTCTTCATTTGGCCTCCTAAGGGAGTGTTTGGAATCAGGCAGAGGTTAAGTGTGTTGCACCCCACCTAGATACTTCCAGAACCTTCTCTGGGTCTGCAGAATGTGCCACAACCTGCTTGCCCCTGCAGAGAGAAACCTGCAGTGCACATCCTGCAGACTGCAGGTGCTGGGCTACCTCTGGAGTCCCAGAAGGCAAGCTTGGCCACAGGACAGAAAGGAGAACGGCTTCTCACCCCTACACCTTAACAAGCCTTGTCTAGTCACCACTGCCTTTAAAATATACCTCTCTTGAAACTAGTAGCTTCCTAAGTCCTGGGGTTCCTGCCGCCCTTTCTGGACAGGTTCAGGAAGAAGAAAGCAGTCAATATTGGGCCTCTTTGGGGTGTAAAGCCCCTTGCTCTGCCCTCTCTGCTCACTGTGAAGGCTGCTGGATGCTTCTTTTAAGCATGGTTTAAGCCTCTGATTACCAAACTCTTTGCCCCACAAATGTCCACATTGGGAGCCTCTTTTCAGTAATTGCTTCTGCATAATACCTTCAGAGGTTGCTGTACCCTTCACTGATGTGCCCTCTGGTCAAATCTCTAGATGCCTCCCCACGTAATGCCCCTTTCAGATGCTTTAAGCTGAGAGCTTAAACTGCAGGTACCATGGCCGCCGCCTGCCAGGTTTCTGCTTCGGATAATCTAGGATGGGAGGGGCATATTTTTTACTTCATTACTTATATAAACTCTTGCTCCAGAAAGCGTTCACGTGTGTGGGCATGTTCTGGGTCTGCTAGGTCTGTGTGCATGGGTATGGGTATTTGCCTGTGTCCACCGGGTGGGTGTCATTACAAAATGCATGTCTATGTAGGGCTTTAATGGCTGAAAATGGCAAAGAGATGAATGGACAACTTGGCCCCATGTGTAATTTCGAGGCCCCTTCTGTGCTCAAACAAGGTGGCCCCGTGAAGTTCAGCCCTTTCCTTCTATGTTTGGGGCCTATTTATGCCACCAGTCATTTTACAAGAAACTGAAAATGTCTCCTCTTTGAGGGCATTTAACTCTTTAGCATCTTCTTCTCTTCCCTATTTGAGCCCCTCTAACTACAGTCTATGGCTTCCATGAAAGGGGAATTATATGGTTAGGAAAAGTAGGACAGGGTAGAGACAGTTTGCTGACTGAATGTGCAAAGAAGGCCCTGATGGGTTTATACGCGCCACTGCCATCACAGTCCTGCGAGCTAACATGATTCTTGTGGTAACTGTACCAGATATATTCAGATTTAGAAATGTATCAAAGGAAAAATTGGTAATATTCTTCTTTCCCACCATTGACAGCCCAGATCTCCGCTTAAGCGGAAAAGAGATTGACCTTCTAACAGAGGCAAAGGTAAACTCCTGTAAGTTACTTCTGTTACCAAAGGGAGGGGGCGGCTTTTGTGAATGTATGAGGAGCTTCTGCCAGAGAAATATTCGGGGGAGGGGTGTGCCCATGTGCACATATACATACATACATTTCCCCACATCACCATATCCAGTGCTAGCATTTAGAGGAAGGCATGTAGCCACCAAAAGTCCATCCACCTATGCTGCTTCCACAGGGAAATCATTTTCCCTTTCCTCCTCTTGAACTTACATAATACCCCCTCCCATTCCAACCTGAGAATGGAGCCTTTTGGGGGCAGCTGCAAAGCGTTCTCCCTGGGACAGATGGAGCCGCCCTTTCCTCATCTACTCTGTGGGTGGTTTCAGGGCCCATGAGTCAACACAAGGCGTTGTGCTGGGGGTATGTGTGCTGGAGGCTGGGCTGGCTGATTCACAGTGACAAGGATGTCAATAGTAAGGAGAATGAGAGTGATGGTACCTAATAAAGAACTTCTTCCTCCATGTCCCATCTACAATTCTTTCACTGGGTGTTCTGCCAAGTCTTTCTCAATCTCATTTCAGCTTCTTTTAAGAAAATGTTTTTAATACTTAATTGTATCACACATGTAGAAATTGAAGGAAAAAGGACTTCAAACAGAATTTATACGAGGCAATGTGTGCTGGTGTTTGCCTTATAGAGCTGTTCAGAAGGCCTGGAATGATCTCCAGCACCAAATTTAGATGGCCTCAAAAAAAAAAATAAATAAATAAAATAAAATAAAATCAGACCTTATTGAGGGCAAGGAATGTTCCAGGTCAGAAATAAAAGTGTCAGCAACTCTCAGTAGGTTCATCATTTCTTATCCTTCTCCCTTTTGTCTTAAAATAGAAACGCTACCCAGACCTGAGGGCTTGGGTCAGGGACTCCGAGGCCCAAAAAACAAACTTCCAGAATCACTAAAGGCTTTCTCTCTCAAAATTACCGTGGGAGCGTTCCTTTGAAATTCAAATCCAACCTATTTGTTGCTTAAGCACACACAAAATACTGAGGCCTGGGGTCCAGGAGGCTGTAGTTTGGCTGCAAGTGCGTGTTGCAACTTCGTGTGAGGTTCTTAGGGCGGTTCTGCGGCTACTTGCTGCCCCGCGAAGGTGGGTGCGGGCTCCATTTCGGCCCCCGCCAGCCGGGACCGCGCCCAGGGCCTCCCAGTGACTCGCTTCCCTGCACGCACGAGGCATTCTCGTCTCTTTCCGAATGCACCCGAGACTTCTCCATGGAGCAAGGCGAAGATGAGCAGGCGCTGGTTCCCCTTTTCTTTTTCGCTTCCATTTCCCAGTCTTGATATATATTTTTTTCCTTTCTCTCCCGAATCTTGCAGACCTGGAACTCCTGAGATTCGGGTCCTCCTGCGGTTCCCAAAGCTTTGGGCCCAAAAAAGGTGTGGGTAGACGCGGGTCAGTCTCAAGTTCATTCTAGGATGCGCTACAATCCCAAGTTTTAAGGCGATGGGGAGGTGAAGAGGTCAGGGCGCCCCCAGCTCTGGGCGACAAAAGCCAGGGGCTGTCCCTGTATAGGTCACATTTTTCCTTTTCCACGCACATCAATTTCACTCTAGCGCCAAATGGACTCTCGACGGTCAACGTTAGAGATTATTATGGAGTCGGGGGCTGGAACTGGGGCGAATCAAGACGAGGGTACATCTTGAGCTTCCAAAGGTGGCCGAGCCACACCGAAGGGCTAGGCAGGAGGTCGCGCCCTCCCCTGGCCACCGGCAGCACTCCGGAGCCGGAGGCCTGGGCCTAAACCCCGCGCCCTCCCCGCCGCGCAGCCGGCCCGTCTGTGCGCCTGGCGCCCGCAGACCCACTCACCTTGTCCTCCTCCCGGTCTCTCTCCGCTCCACTTCAGGACCTGCGGCCTCGAGGACCCCATCCTGCACCCCGGAAAGCCTCAGAACTTGCAAGAAAGAGGGGCTGGCAGGCGCAGCCTGGGAAGGCGTACGGAGAAGGGGGAGGTGGGGAGAGGACCTCACGGTGAAATCGCTTGGGGGTTGGGTTTTATTTGTTGGAGTAGGGGGTCCGTCCCAGTGCATCCTCCTGGACTTCCCATTAGGACGTCCCTCCCAAACCCCCAGTCTCGTCTCCCGGATACCCCCAGGTACCCGGCCTGGGAGCGGGCATCTTCCCCCAGGTCCCAGCGACGTGTCCTTCGCATCCCCAAACACCCTCCTCCCCCACCCCCGCAACCCTCTCCACAGAAGCCAAAAACCACAACAAAAATCTTCAATCCACAAAGAAAAAGACCCATTCCTCCTTCCGCCTTAGTCAGCGTTAGTTCCAGACCCGACGCCGGAGGGGACGGAGCCGCTCGAAGTCGGTTGGAAGGAAGGCGCAGAAGGCTCTTTCTGTCTTCAAGAATCTCCTTGCAAATGCAACCGTTGCTGCCATTAGGACGCGGTCTCTGTTTTCAAAAGAACTCAACGCCTTCTGTTTCCTCATCTGTTGGGCCCATCAGTGTACAGGTAGTGTTGCAAGGTTTCTCTGGGTCAACAAGCCTTGCCCTGAAATAACCTTCAGAGCCCTGGCCTCAAGGTCACGGGCCGGGTGGTCTCTACAGGCCACACAGGTCAGGACCAGGATGTGCCTGACTGAGGCTGTGCCACTGAGACCTTCGGACATGCAGAAAGTGCCCTGAGCTGCACAAGGGGCTTCCATCAGCCCCCTCCCACTCCACACAGATTGATGTGGCAATATTTATTCCCATTTAATTGAGACACTGGTTTAATTTCAGATTGCTTCGGCTTAAGGCCCAATGGGGTTTTCTGCAGCTCTTTTCCCCAGTGCCTCTACAGAAATTAATTGCTGTTAATATCCAATTTTGGCTTTATTATTCGTTAGCAAATTATGTATCCCATAGCCCAGGCCCCTCGCTGCTCTCAGCCTCTGCTGGAATCAGCTCACACTATGCCCGGCTTCTGCTTCTCTGCCTTCCCCTCTATTCAGACTCTCCTCCCAGGATGATTTACCCACCCGGCAGGCATTTTGCTTATGTCCCAGCACTAGCTGAGCTAGGGGAGGTGTCTTTAAGACATATTCCCCCTTTGGAGGGAAATGTCTTCTTTGCAGTGGAAATAAATAATTTCCATTTAAAAAAGAATCTAAACTTCTCCACTCCCCCTTCCCTATCCCCAGGCTTGCTTTCTCTAGAGCCATTTTTGGAGAGCAGTTTTCCATCAAAAGCAAGCAAGATGCCTCAGTCTCAGGGCTCTCCTCCCCACCTCCCTAGGAGCCCCTCCCAGACTGCCTTAAAGCCACCACGTGTATATAACGGGATAGACTCAAACAGGGTGCTTCAAGGGTGTCATTTCACATTTCAAAGAGGGAAACTTGATAAAGCAATTTGGGAAAAGCACCATTTTCAGAGATGAGGAGGGCAGCTCTCCGCTTCTCCCTGACAGAGGCCCTGGAAAGCATTCCAGCCTTGTACTGCTCGGCCCTGCTGAATGGAGCTGATGCAATTGGGGCAAGAGCCTTTTTTAAAGTGTTCTTTTGCATCAGTTTTTTTGTGCCTTGAGTTCACTTATAGAAGCAAACACTTCCCATCATTGGTGCTCTGGAAACATGTAAGTGAGAATCCTAACGACAGCGGAAGGCCCTTCTTTGTCTGCTTCCTCTCCTTCCCCCCATTTGGAAATAATGCCTCCCATGCCATAATATGCCATCACACTTATCTCTGGCAGTTCCGTAACAACCTGCGCAGTGTCAGCCTCAGAACCAAATGGAGAGAAAACAAAATGTCAGAGTGGCTGGCTTGGGCTGCGGCCCCTTCAGATGAAGCCCGAGGTGGTGGGGGAAAGGGGTTGGTTCCTCTCCACATAGAAATCCTATGGTCAGATTTGTAGTAGGTGGGAGGTAAGTGGTGACTGTTGTAGAAGCTGGGACATTAAGAAGGTGCCTTACACAGAAGGCTCAATAAATACCACCCATCTTGGATGTAATGAAATTAGCAGCAGCTGTCCTGCTTTTTCCTGTCAAAAGCTACAATTAGGCATGAAGGCATCTTGGACAAAGGCTAGGTAGAGTGGCATCCTGGGAAAGGAAGGAGCTTAACAATGTTTCTGGTTCATCTTCTATCCTCACCCCTGCCTAGCTTGTCCAGATACATGGAGTTTTCTTTTCTTTTTATCTTTTTTTTTTTTTTTTTTTTGAGATGAAATCTGGCTATGTCGCCCAGGCTGGAATGCAGTGGCATGATCTCAGCTCACTGTAACCTCCACCTCCCAGGTTCAAGAGATTCTTCTGACTCAGCCTCCCAAAGAGCTGGGATTACAGGCATACGCCACCATGCCTGGCTAATTTTTTGTATTTTTAGTAGAGACGGGGTTTGACCGTGTTGGCCAGGCTGGTCTCGAACTCCTGACCTCAGGTGATCCGCCCGCATTGGACTCCCACAGGGCTGGGATTACAGGCGTGGGACACCCCACCCGGCCAAGTTTTATTTTCAAAACAGTTCAAGCATAGTAATAGCTCACATAGCATGCTCAGTTCCAGACAGTATTTCTGGGAAAACAAGAGGAAAAAGCTCTATTTTCGAACCCTTCCATCGTCCTTTGAGAGCACTTTAACTTTCAAAGATTCTCATATTCAAATGTCTCTTGTCACCTCTCCAGTGCACATCTCAACCAAGGCCTTTCCCACTGGGGTATGCCCTCTAGACAAAACTAATAACAACAACGACGACTATGATAATCAACTTTATTTCCTTCTACTCTCCTTCCCGCAACCCCTTGAAAATACCTATATTCTCAATGCTCAAGAGGTGTTAAGAGAAACACAGAGAAGTTAAACCATTTCATACTAACACAGGAGTCACTTGAACAAGACTCTTAACTTCCCCAGAGATGTTTCACATTTTAGAAGAGATGTTGGCTGGGCACGGTGGCTCATGACTGTAATCCTAGCATTTTAGGAGGCCAAGAAGGGAGGATCGCTTGAGCCCAGGAGTTTGAGGACAGCCTGGGCAACATGGCAAGACTCTATCTCTACAAAAATGTCAAAAAATTAGCCAGGTATGATGGGGCACACCTGTATCCCCAGCTACTTGGGAGGCTGAGTGTGGGAGGATTGCTGGAGCCCCAGAAGCTAAGGCTGCAGTGAGCTGTGTTCATGCCACTGCACGCCAGCCTGGGAGACAGAGTGAGACTCTGTCTCAAAAAAAAAAGAGAAAGAAAGAAGAAGTTTCTTGTAAAGGTACCCAAAGGCAGTAAGGCAGAATCACCTCAGCGCTGCCATGTTTTGCTTGACGATAGCATCATCGTCCCTTCGTTTCAGACGCACTAGTGTTCAGCCTTCCAAACATAACGTAACAGGAAGACACATGTAAAGAACCCTAATGAATCCTCATGGCTTGCTCTGCCCTCTGCCCCCTCTGTTAGACCAACTGATAGGAGCACCCCAAGCGGTTGGCAGGGACACCTGTGATGTTGGCATGACAGGTAGTTATCAGTCTAGGTCCAGGCTACCATATCTTTGCAAATTTGAAACCATCCCTTTGCATAGTTGTGAGTTCTGATTTTACTATTTCCATGAATTTATTTATTTATTTTTGAGACAGAGTCTAGCTCTGTCACCCAGGCTGGAATGCAGTGGTGCCATCTTGACTCACTGCAAACTCTGCCTCCCAGGTTCAAGCAATTCTCCTGCCTCAGCCTCCAAAGTAGTTGGAATTACAGGTGCACATCACCATGCCCAATTAATTTTTGTATTTTTTAGTAGAGATGGGGTTTTGCCATGTTGGCCAGGCTGATCTCAAACTCCTGACCTGAAGTGATCCACCTGTGTCAGCCTCCCAGAGGGCTGGGATAACAGGCATAAGCCACCATGCCTAGCCTCCATGAATTATATTTAACTAATTATTTGATTAAATACCAGACTACGTGACACAGTAAGCCCACTTCACCCTGCTAACCCAAGGTATTCTCAAAGCGGCTCCACACAAAGCTGGAACTTGGGACCAGACACTTCCCTGGGTTGGTTTTAGTCACTCTCCCATCCTCATCCAGCTCCTTTCCTGGCTTAACTGGAACTCATCTCCTGGCAGCCCCAACTCTCCAAGCACCCTGTCCCATGTCCCATTCTCAGTGCATGTAAGCCTCCTGCAATGGCAAAGCCGGCACCTGGGTGCAAGTTCTCTTGGGGCAGGAAGTGATCTGTTAGGACTTTTAGGGAGAGGGGGGAGAGTGAAAGCCTTCCCAGCCTCCTCCCAGCCTCTTAGAAAACTTTGCCTTTGAAAATGTCAACTGTTGCTCCCTTCTTTCCAGCCTTTCACTCCTACCTCTGCATCTTGCCGCCTTCACGTGGACAGTCAATCAACAGCAGCTGTATAGTGTGAGGGTTGCTGCTAGTCCAGACTGAGCTGCTGCTTTTTTTTTTTTTTTTTTTTTTTTGAGATGGAGTCTTGCTCTGTCACCCAGGCTAGAGTACAGGGGAATGATCTTGGCTCACTGCGACCTCCGCCTCCCAGGTTCAAGCAATTCTCCTGCCTCAACCTCCTGAGTAGCTGGGATTACAGATGTGTGCCACCACACATGGCTAATTTTTGTATTTTTAGTAGAGATTGGGTTTCACCATGTTGGCCGGGCTGGTCTCAAACCCCTGACCTCAGGTGATCTACCCCACCTTAGCCTCCCAAAGTGCTGGGATTACAGGTGTGAGCCACCGCACCCAGTCCGGACTGCGTTTCTATTGTACTAAATCTGTCCTATCCATTCCCGAATCCCTCATCACTCATCACACTATTGACCAAAACCTAGCCAAGACAGTATGTGGGGGCAGCTAGGAAAATTATTTAATGTGATCTCAGGGCCTCTTAGAAGCCTAGAAAACCTTGGTGCCTTCCGTTTTTTCTTTTTGAGGCTTCCAGTATATTAAGAAATGCCAAACCAGAGCTATCAAAATGGCTGTATGAATAGCATCTTCCAAAAATATTACGAAAAGTACTGCCAGTGAGAGCCTTTGTGACTCTAACACCCTGCGCGATCCCATGAAAAGACCCTGTATGTTAAGGCCTCAGCCACCAGGGAGAGCGAAGCCCGCTATGACCACCAGCTTTAGTATCACATTAACTCTGCTTGGTCCACAGCACTACCACTAGGCTGTGTAACTGTGCATAGGTTCCTAAACCTCTCTGAGCACTCTCTGTAAAAAGGGATATAATGATGGTATCTACTTCAAAGGGTTATTGCTGGGAAGAAATGAGATTGCGCATGTTAAAATATTCAGCACATCATGTAGAGCTATTCACTAGAAATATAATGCAAGCCATTGTGGCATCTAAAATTTTCATGTTTAAAAGTAAAAAACAAACATGTGACATTAATTTTAATCATGTGTTCTATGTAACCCAATACATTTAACCAAAAATGGCATGGTGGGGTTCACCTGTGGTCCCAGCTACTCAGGAGGCTGAAGTGGAAGCATCACTTGAGCCCAGGAGTTTGAGGATGCAGTGAGCTACGACCACACCACTGCACTCCAGCCTAGGTGACAGAGCCAGACCCCGTCTCAAAACATATATGCATATTAATGAAAAGTTTAACATTCTTCTATTCATGCTAAATCTTCAAAATCTGATGCCTATTTTATACTTCCAATGCATCTCAATTCAGATGCTAAATTTTCATCAGAAATACTTGCTTCTCATTTACATTTCATAAGATTTATACAATAGTTTAAAAACTATATTCACATACCCATTTAGTTCCAAACTTTCTTAAATATTTTCTAACTGAATAGAGTATCTTTTTAAATTTAAATTAAAAAATTCAGCTCTTTAGTTGCACTAAGCATATTTCTTTCTTTTTTCTTTTTCTTTTCTTTTTTTGTTTTGTTTTTTTGAGATGTAATCTTACTCTATCACCCAGACTGGAGTGCAGTGGCATGATCTCAGCTCACTGCAACCTCCATCTCCTGGGTTCAAGTGCTTCTCATGCCTCAGCCTCCCAAGTAGTTGGAATTACAGGCTTGCGCCACTGTGTCTGGCTAATTTTTGTATTTTTAGTAGAGATGGGGTTTCGCCATATCGGCCAGGCTGGCTCAAACTCCTGACCTCCAGTGATCTGCCCACTTCGGCCTCCCATAGTGCTGGGATTACAGGCATGAGCCACCATGCCTGGGCCTGAGCATATATCAAGTAATCAATAGCCACAAGGTTAGTATCTGCCACAGTGCAGGTGGAGCATACGATCTGGCACATAGTAAGTGTTCAGTAAATGCTCACTGCCATTACCTTGAGGGCCCCATCCCTCCTAGGCACAAGAAGCAACTCCTTCTCTTTCTTCAGACCCCAAATCTGAGGCCAGGCCTGTGATTCCTTCTGTGCATGGCCCGTGAAATCATGAGTCCAGGCTCAACATGTTCAGGCCCTCTTTGGAATAGGTCTTAGTTCATTCTGGGTACTATAGCAAAAGACCACAAACTGGGGTGCTTATCAACAACAGAGCGCTGGCCTCATGCTTGTAATCCCAGGACTTTGGGAAGCTGATATGGGAGGTTCACTTGAACCCAGGAGTTTGAGACCAGCCTGGGCAACATGGAGCGATCCCATCACTACCAAAAAAATAAAATTAAAAAATTAGCCAGGTGTGGTGGTGCATGCTGATGATCCCAGTTACTCAGGAGGCTGAGGTGGGAGGACTGCCTAACCCCAGGAGGTCGAGGCTGCAGTGAGCCATGATTATGCCACTGCCCTTTAGCCTGGGCCACAGAGTGAGACCCCTGTCTCAAAAATAAAATAAAATAACAGAAATAAATTTCTAATAACTCTGGAAGCTGGGAAGTCCAAGATCACAAGATCATTGTGCCGGCAGATTTGGTGTCTGATAGGGCCCACTCCCTTTTCATAGATGGCACCTTCTCACTGTCCTCACATGGCAGAAGGGGCAAAAGAGCTCTCTGGGGCCTTTTTTTTTTTGGAGAAAGGAGTCTCACTCTGTTGCCCAGGGTGGAGTGCAGTGGCAGGATCTTGGCTCACTGCAGCCTCCTGGGTTCAAGCAATTTTCCTGCCTCAGCCTCGTGAGTAGCTGAGACTACAGGCACGTGCCACCATACCCGGCAATTTTTTTGTATTTTTAGTAGAGACAGTGTTTCACCATGTTAGCCAGGATGGTCTCTATCTCCTGACCCCATAATTCACCCACCTTTGCCTCCCAAAGTGCTAGGATTACAGGTGTGGGCCACCTCATCTGGGGCCTATTTTATTAAGGCACTAGTCCTATTCATCAGGGCTCCATCTTCAGGACATCATCACCCCTCAAAGGCTCCCCCTCCTCACACCATCACCTCAAGGAGTTAGGATTTCAACATATGAATGGTGGGGGACACAAACATTCAGACCATAGCAAGGTACAATTTTATTTATTTTTTGAGACAGGGTCTCTCTCTGTTGCTCAGGCTGGCGTACAGCGTCACAATCACAGCTGATTGCAACCTTGTGCTCCTTGGCTCACAGAATCCTCCTGCCTCAGCATCCTAAGTAGCTGGGGCTGCAGGCATGCACCATCACCCCTGGTCAATTTTTTCTAGAGAGGGGATATTATTTTCTTGCCCAGGCTGGTCTCAAATCCCTGGGCTCATCTGATCCTCCTTCCTGGACCCCCCAAAGTGCTGGGATTACAGGCATGAGCCATCACACCCATCCAGGGTAAAATTTCAGTCACTAAAGGGACCATTTTCCAGGAACATCTTCCTGACCTTCCCCTGTGGGATTCTAGGAAGTCTTTCAGGGTCTCCAGGATTGTCTTGCCATTCATGTGTGTGTAAGGAGTAGGGATAACAAGGCTTCGTGGAGGGTTATTCTTCAAAACAATAACCCAGAACATCTGTGCAGAAGAAATAATAAGACTAACATGGTCACATGAGTGACTGAGAGCTGTTCCTATTCACAAGCCAAATGGGGAGAAAATAGACATGGGTGTGTTACCGGTTCCTAAATTTAATTCCGTGCTAATTTCTCATTCCATTAATAACCAGTCTTCTCATCCTCCCCTGTATTCATGTTTTTCAACCACTCTTTATTGAGATTGTGCTGCCTTTCAATCACCAGTGTCAGCTAGGAGGAATTTATGGATAAATAAGACAAACCCTTCCTGTCCTCAGCAGTCACACAGTCCAAGAGAAGACAGATGCATTAGCAACTAGGAGAAAGCAAACATGAGCAGTTTCACAGTCGAAATGCCGGAGAGTTCAAATGAAAGAGACGTGTTGCCAATGAGAGGTCTGGGGAATCTTCAAGAGGCAGGTAGGATCTGGGGTGAAGGGAGCACCCTAGGTGGTAAGATTACCATCCACTCAATCCCAGATACGAAGAAGGTTTGCAGAATTAGGCATAGGAACAATGACAATACAGCAGAAGGAAAGTTTGGGACTAGGTTGAAGGTGGAATTGCTGGATCATCCAGTGATTCTTTTTTTCTTTTTCTTTTTTTGAGATGGAGTTTCACTCTGTCACCCAGGCAGGAGTGCAGTGATGCAATCTCAACTCACTGCAACCTCTGCCTTCCGAGTTCAAGCGATTCTCCTGCCTCAGCCTCCTGAGTGGGCAAGATTACAGGAGCCCACTACAATGCCCAGTCAGTTTTTGTATTTTTAGTAGAGATGGGGTTTCCCCATGTCAGCCAGGCTGGTCTCAAACACCTGACCTCAAGTGATCCACTAGCCTCGGCCTCCCAAAGTTCTGGGATTACAGGTGTGAGCCACCATGCCCTGTAACTCAATTTTTAATTTTTCGAAGACCAACCATATTGTTTTCCACAGTAGCAACACCATTCCATATTCCCACCAATAGTGTACAAGTGTTCCAGTTTCTCCGTATCCTTGCCAACCCCTGTTATTGTGTATGTGCTGTGTGTGTGTGTTTGTGTGTGTGTGTGTGTGAGTGTGTTTATGGTAGCCTTCCTTAAAGGGTGTAGATGGTATCTTATTGTGGTTTGACTTTTTTTTTTTTTTGAGATGGAGTTTCGCTCTTGTTACCCAGGCTGGAGTGCAATGGCGCTATCTCGGCTCACCGCAACCTCCGCCTCCTGGGTTCAGGCAATTCTCCTGCCTCAGCCTCCTGAGTAGCTGGGATTACAGGCACACGCCACCATGCCCAGCTAATTTTTTGTATTTTTTGTAGAGACGGGGTTTCACCATGTTGACCAGGATGGTCTCGATCTGTTGACCTCGTGATCCACCCGCCACAGCCTCCCAAAGTGCTGGGATTACAGGCGTGAGCCACCGCGCCCGGCTTGTGGTTTGACTTTCATTTCCCTAGTGATTAGTGATGCCGAGCATCTTTTCACGTGCTTCTTGGCCATTTGTGTATCTTCTCTGAAACAATGTCCAAGTCCTTTGCCCAGGTTTTAATTGGGTTGTTTTCTTGTTTTGTTGTTGCTGCTGTTGCTGCTACTATTGTCATGACAATCATTACTTTGGCAAATTCCAAGGCAGTTTTTGTGTGTGCTTTTTTTGAAACAAGGTCTCTCTCTGTCACCCAGGCTGGAGTGCATTGGCACAATCATGGTTTACTACAGCCTCGACCTCCTGGGCTCAAGTGATCCTCCCACCTCAGCCTCTGTAGTAGCTGAGACTACAGGGGCACGCCACCATGCCTGACTAATTTTATTTTATTTTTTATGTTTAGTAGAGACATGGTCTTGCTACGTTCCCCAGGCTGCTCTGGAACTCCTGGGTTCAAGCAATCCTCCTGCCTTGGCCTCCCAAAGTCCTGGGATTGTAGGTAAGAGCCACCACACCCAGGCTCCAGTACAGTTTTGAGAAATGGGGTAGAGTCAGCAGTCCATTATCCACTGAACAAAGTCTTGCTCTCCTAAGTCCTGCATGGGTGGTGCCCTGGTCACCTGCATGCCCCGTGATGGTCATGTGCCTCCCACCACCTGGTTTATTTGCTTAAATCCTCAAACCTCCCTCCTTGGTTGGGTTGCTGAAACTCTTCCTACATCTTGCCTGCCTCGAATTCCTGAGAGCTACATTTAACCTCCAGGAGGTTCCCATTCCAAATCTGATGACGCACTGCAAACAAAGTACTTCACGTCCCTGACCCTGACCTGTAGCATATTATTCAGAACTCTTATGGTTTCAAGTGACAGAAACCTAGTCTGAACCAGCTGAAATACTCAGGGGTATTTAGTATCTCATGGAACTCAGTGCCCCACTGATTCTGGATCTAATTCTCCACTGGATCCAGATTCACTAATTCTGGATCTAATTCTCCCGTGTGGGCCAGGCATTGAATTACTGGCACCCACCCCCCGACCCTACTTTCTGTTTTTCATGATCTCGTCTCGTCTAATAAAGGTTCCAGATATAAAAGTCTCTGAGACAAGAACCTTAATCCAATTAAACCCTGCCAAAGCAACCAAACTCGGGAAAGACAAAGAGGTGAAGAGGTTAACAGCAGATAGAACCTCCACTGACAAGCTAAATTAGCCTTGCCCACCTCGGGAGAGGGTGAAAGGTGGATGGTGGAGACTGCTGCTAGTGATTAACATTTGCTCAAAATTCTAAGGAGCTGATTATTTTTTCCAAGTTAAATTTTAACCCGTGAAAAGAGGAACAGTAACTATGGGAAGAGGAACGTGAAGAAGAAAATAGAAAGACCGGCCTGCTGGGTGGATGTCTTCTTCCCAAAGTAGTTGAGACCAGGAATGCTGAGGCACAATTTTCCATTCATCCTTCAACATCTCGGTTCAACAGGGCCACTGAGCTCCAGGTGAGCGTGGAAAGATGGAGGAGCTGCCAAACCTGACCTTGGAGGCCCAGGTCAGGAGCCCGATGGAGGCCTTCCAGTTTTACACCCTTTGTGAATTTGTCTGTGACGTGTGTTTGTTCTGATGTCATGAGTAGCTTACACTAAAAAAGGCATTGTCAAAAAAGAAAGAAAGTTGGTGTGATATAAAAAGATAGGCAAGAGATGACATGTAATAACTTGAAAGTCAGCTGATACTTAGGGCTGGATGGGAAAATTTAGGACCCTTTGTTAACTTGTTGAAATTCATACTTGGGAATTTTCAATAAACATCAAAAGTTCTTTGTAAAAAAAAAAAAAGGTACCGTCTTTACCCAGTGTTTTACGTATGTTGGTGCATTGGGAGGACATTCTTGGTGCAAAGAATCATCTGAACTTTTCTTGCTATCCTTTAGTAGAGGCTGTATTTACCACAATGAAGAGTAGAAAGATTATGATATGAATGTGTTTTGGGGGGTGTGTGACACTGTTAGTAGGATGTCAGTGTGGAGAGAAATTCAGTCCCCCCACAGGTGGTGAGCCCCAATATCAAGGGGCAGGACATCAGCCGGCACCACATTAAGGCACTAATCTTGACATCTGGGAAGAAGCGAAGAAGAATGTGACATGCCTCTTACCTTTTAGGGACTTAAAATAGAGGAAAGAGAAGACTTGTATAAATGGCTAAAAATATACTGAGGAGTATAACTAATAACTAATGCAGAGTGTGCTGGTAAAAGGTTGTGTGGGTTCAGGAATGTCAAAAGTTGCAGCTGCTGTGAAAGTCAAGATGGTGGCTCCTCGAAAAATTAAACATAGAATTACCGTATGACTCAGCAACTCTACTTCTAGGTATTTACTTAAAACAATTGAAAGCAGAGACTCAGACAGATAATTGCACACCCATGTTTATAGCAGCATTATTCACAATCACCAAAAGGTTGAAGTAACCCAAGTGTCCATTGGCTGATGAATGAATGAGCAAAATGTGCTATGTATCAACAATGGAATATTATTCAACCTTAAAAGGAAATCCGTTCTGGTCGGTGTTACAACATGGATGAACCTTGAGTAGAAGAAGAAAACAGAAAGACCAGTCCGGTGGGTGGATGTCTTCTTCCCAAAGTAGCTGGGACCAGGAACACCAAGAAACAATTCCCCATTCATCCTTCAACATCTCCATTCAACAGGGCCACTGAGCTCCAGGTGAGTGTGGAAGGATGTTGGAGCCGCAACACTTGACCTTGGGGACCCAGGTCAGGAGCCTTCTGGAGACCTTCCAGTTTTATGCCCTTTGTGAATTTGTCTGTGGGGTAAACTATGTGAAGTCAACTAAGCCAATCACACACACGAAATTAATACTGTATGATTCCACTTATATGAGGCACCTAGTCAAATTCAGAGACAGAAAAATGGGGGTTGTCAGGGGTGGGGAGGATGGAAGAGTGGGAAGTTACTGTTAGTAGGAACAGAGTTTCAGTTTTGCAGAAGGGTTCTAGGAATGAATGGGGTAACGATGGCACAACACTGTGAATGTACTTAATGCCCCTGAACCACATACTTAAAAAATGATTAAGATGGTAAATTTCATGTGTGTTTCACCACAGTTTTTTTTCAAGGTCATGTAGTTTCAGATGAGACTTTATAGAAAAGATGGCATTGAGCTGCCTGAAAGAATAGATGAATTTCAGTGTATAAAGAAGAGGAAGAAGGACGTTAGAGACCAGCGGAAGGACGTAAAAGGATCAAAGGCAGTGAAGTATCCATGGGTACGCACAGTGAGTGGTTTAAGTTTCCTGGAACAAAGGGTTCGAGAAGGAAAACAAGGTCAGACAGCCATTGAAACCCAGACAATGGCGAGCCTTGAAGGCTAGACTAAGGAGTTTGGATTTTATTCTCTAAGTCAGCACATCCACTGTTTCCATAGTGTTCCACAGGACACTAGGTCTGTGAGATGCTCTGAAAAAAAGGTGCGGAAGAAGCCATCGACGAACAGGTTTGAGAAAAGCTGCACAGCCCTATGACCAATTTACCGTGCAAATTAGCTCACATTGGTAAGTCGTGACATAAAGAAACCTGCCTCATTTTGCTTCAGTTAGTGTTGCCTAACCTTGTTGGATTATGCTGCCCTGGGATTCTCAAGACACCTATTAACATCCTCCAAAAGCATTCCACATGTTTAGAGAAACATCTCCCTAGGAAAGGGAACTCTTCGAGCTTTTTAGCAGAGGCATTTACGTGGTCAGAGTCTCCTTTAGGAAGGCTAATCAGATGGCAGATTGATGCATGGATTCAACAGGATAGAGACAAGTGACTAGAACTGTGGATATGTCATTAAGGATGGACGCACCGAAGAGACATTTCAAGCACCGAGAAGATACCCTCTTACTGAGATCAAAGACTGGCAATCAGCACAACCCTCTGCCTTCCCCAGATTTTGACTCACCCTACCCTGAAGCACACAGGATCCTCCATGGCTTCGCCCGGCCTCCATGTCTCTCAGCCCCAAGAGGCACATGAAGGGGTGTTGGAGTGACTGGTACCAGCTCATAGAAACTACTTGGGAGTTTTGCAAGAACCATTAGAAGTCTGCCATGGTGGGGCCACCTATACCATGGAAATCAGCCAATGCTACAAATGAGAGCTTTTGTTTTGTGGGGGGTCCCTTTACCAGCACACCACTGAGCAGGTGCCAAGTTGCAATTAAATGTGCAAGGACTGTATTAGGGAAAGCACTTGTGTGAGGAAAAAATGGGAAGGGAGGTAAGATAGGCTGGCATGGCGTGTCAGAAAGCAAACCAAGGGAGGGAAGAGAGAAAAGGAGAGAGGGAAAGGACATGGAGTGCATGTGTCCCAGGCTGCATGTCCTCTAAGGAAGGGTCAGCGAGTCCTCCAGCCAAAGTCACCCACCTGTGGATGTCTTCCAGGAACTGACCTTAGACCCCGGCAGCGCTCAGCCGCTCACAGGGAGCTCGTGCAGGAAGTGCAGCCCAGGGCACACAGAGCAATGGATTTGTGTGCGCAGCAGCCTGGGCCCTTGGTTTGTTTATGCTTCCCCGTGATGGTGGCCCATGAGATGCATGCTCATCACCACCATGGCCCACTCCCGGGCCCACACAGATCTATTTCTCCACCCAGGAAAGTTCAGAAAGTAGCTGCCTCAAGGTTCCCAGGGGCCTTTCTTCCTGAGCAGATAAACCACAGCCCTTGGAACGGCCGGGGATTATGAAGCATCCTAACCACACCTCCACCCTGCATTGAAATTCCCCTCACCCTCAGCTATCAGGTCAGCAGGTGTCCGAGGCTTACCTGATGGGATGACCCTCATTCCTAAAGGATTTACATCAGAATCATACCCTGCTCAGTCTGGAGTGGCTACACCTGTGTGTTCACAGTTACGGAGGGGGCGGGTGAGGGAGTAGCAGGAGACACCTGAGCCCAGCCCCTGGGTGGTTCTGCCCACGTTCCTCCCCACCTCCGCTAGGAAAAAGCAGGCCTGCCTCCTGCTGCTGATTAGATCAGTAACGCCTGCCAATAGGATGATTTCTCTTTTGACCTGCGGATCCTTGTGAACGAGGTATCCTGGCAGCAGCTACAGCTTGCAGTTCAACACGACCCTTACTGGTGTCTCCTGGCCACAGTGTGTCCTCTTCTGGGATCGGGACCTCCAACCCTGCAGAGCCCAGAGTCACCGAGCAGGAAGCCCCAGATCCCCCAGTGGGCCTTAGAGAGTACTGGTGAGTGAAGTCACTTCTTTTTTTTTGGAAAAAAAAAAAAAGGAATGAAGGAGAGGAAGAAAGAGGAAGAGGAAGAGGCAGAGAGAACGGGAGTGTTACTTTATTCTAAAAATGGGTATTGAAAACCTCTTTTATGCCAATAATTGTGCTTAGTAATGGCCAACCAATATTTCATTGAAACCTATGAGTAGGTGTGATGTGGTACTGATAAAAGTGTATATTCTGTGTATTTAAAGTGGAGAGTTCTGTAAATGTTTATTAAGTTTACTTGTTCCGGATCTGAGTTCAAATCCTGGATATCCTTATTAATTTTCTGTCTCGTTGATCTAATATTGATGTTAAAGTCTCCCACTATTATTGTGTAGGAGTCTAAGTCTCTTTATAGGTCTTATGTATCTGGGTGTTCCTGTATTGGGGGTGTATATATTTAGGATCGTTAGCTCTTCTTGTTGCATTGATCCTTTTACCATTATATCTTTGTTGCTTTAAATGGTAAAATCTATTTTACCATTATATATTTGTTGCTTTAAAATCTATTTTATCAGAGGTGAGAATTGCAACTCCTGCTTTTTATTTATTTATTTATTTTTGCTCTCCATTTGGTTGGTAAATCTTTCTCCATCCCTTTGTTTTGAGTCTTTGTGTATCCTTGCATGTGAGATGGGTCTGGATGCAGCATACCGATGGGTTTTGGCTGTATCTTTTGATTAGGAGATTTAGTCGATTTAAATTTAGAATTACTGCCATTTGATGCTAGCTGGCTGTTTTGCCCATTAGTTGATGTAAATTCTTCATTATGTTGATGCTCTTTACTTTTTGGTATATTTTTGGAAAGGCTAATACTGGTTGTTCCTTTCTGTGTGTAATGCTTCTTTCAGAAGCTCTTGTAAAGCAGGCCTGGTGGTAATGAAATCTCTGAGTACTTGCTTGTTCATAAAAGATTTTATTTTTCCTTCACTTGTGAAGCTTAGTTTGGCTGGATATGAAATTCTGGGTTGAAAGTTCTTTTCTTTAAGGATGTTGAATATTGGCCCCCACTCTCTTCTGGCTTGTAGGGTTTCTGCTGAGAGATCTGCTGTGAGTCTGATAGGCTTCCCTTTGTGGGTAACCTGACCTTTCTCTCTGGCTGCCCTCATTTCAACCCTGGTGAATCTAACAATTATGTGCCTTGGGGTTGCTCTTCTTCAGGAATATCTTTGTGGTGTTCTCTGTATTACCTGGAGTTGAATATTGTCCTGCCTTGCTAGGTTGGGAAAGTTTTCCTGAATAATATCCTGAAGAGTATTTTCCAGCTTGGATTCATTCTCTCTGTCACATTCAGGTACACCTATCAAATGTAGATTAGGTCTTTCACATAGTCCCATATTTCTTGGAGACTTTGCTCATTCCTTTTTATCCTTTTTTCTCTATTCTTGTCTTCTCGCTTTATTTCATTAAGTTGGACTTCGACCTCTGATATCCTTTCTTCTGCTTGATCAATTCGGCTGTTAAAACTTGTGCATACTTTGCGAAGTTCTCGTGTTGCATTTTTCAACTCTGTTAATTCACTTATATTCCTCTCTATATTATCTGTTCTCGTTAGCATTTCTTCAAACCTTTTTTCAAAGTTCTAAGTTTCTTTGCATTGGGTTAGAACAAGTTCTTTTAACTCCCAGAAGTTTCTTAGCATCCAGCTTCTGAAGCCTACTTCTGTTAATGGAACAGTCTTTCTCCATCAGGCCTTGTTCCGTTGCTGATGAGGAACTGTAATCCCCTGTAGAGGGAGAGGCATTTTGATTTTGGGTATTCTCAAAGTGAAGTCACTTCTGCTTCTACCCCTTGGTTTCCAGACTTGTGGGTCTTTCCTTTTGGGAACACAATGCCATATACAAGTCTCTGCACACTGAAGGATGGCACCCCATCCTTGCGGGGGGTTTCCTCTGAGCTGTTACTTCAGTTGCTCCTTGAAAAGGCCACACTAGCATTCTATGCAGCCAGCTGCCTCAGGGGGGTGCAGTGTGTGGTGCAATGAGTGAACCCCAGGGTCGTGGGCTGTGAGGTGTGTCTCTTAGCTTTTGTGCTGTATGGGACTCACACCTATGGGTCAGGTATTCTTTAAGCCCCCAGATGGTAGTCCTGGTTGAGATGCTATGAGCAGGAAACACAGAGCCATTCTCAGAGTATCTATACCTGTAAAGACGAACCATTGGCCCTTTCAGGTCAGAGTCCTTGGAGAACAGTGCTGTAGCAGGAGCAGCTCTGCTGCTGACCTTCAGAGGCACAGTGGCTAGATGGTAAGCCAGAGCCACACTGTTGACCTCATACATAGCCTCCATTTCCACTCCTCAGCCATCTGTTCATGTTCCTGTCATGCCAGTGCTGGGTGGACACTGACAGCCAGTATCACTGGCCAAATCATCTTGTCTAATTGATTGTCCAGAGACTCTGCCATGACGGATGTGTCCTGGTGGACATGAGAATGTGCAACAGAATTCTTCATACTATGTGCCCATTCTCAAGTGCACATCCACACACCTCAACTCCAGACCACCTTAGTCACTATCCAGGATTTGCACAAATTCTTATCTTGGGCCACTTTCCACCCCCCAGCCCCCAACATAAAGTGTTGATGACCAAGTGCACTGTTCATAGCCCTGTCTGTGGGAAGAACTTCTCTATCCACTGAGTTTCAGGGCCACCCTGAATGTGACTGTCATCTGTTTTTAGTCTGCTCTCCATATCCAGCCAACCCATTTGCAAAGCAAGCTTGGGGGTTTCCTCCCTTTCAGCTGGTCATACAGGATCTCTCATACAGTCAGAGATGATGTGATGAGTGACAAGGGGGTCTGCACGACTCACTCATGTAGCTTACTCATGCCCTCTGGGCCTGCTGCGCCCCAGCTGAGGATAGACCATGTCCATGGTATGATGGATTGCAGCTGTCAGACTTACGGTTTTGCAGCAGGACCCAGCCTACCATGGGCAGTACCGAATGCATGATCACTGAGTAACTCATGGACAACCCAGTAATATGCTGAAAGCTGATTCTCAAAGCTTGTATCAATCTCAGAGGATGAGGGCAAGGTCTCACTCCAAAGTCCCAGGGGCCTCCATTGCAATTCCCCCAATGTACCTGCTGTAAGCTTTATATTGTGCCTTTTCTCACTACTGACACCTCCACCACCATAGGATCTGCCAGAATTCATGGCCCAAGCAGCAAGGCACTTGCACCTCAATCTGGACTTGCTGAAGCACCCTTTTCTACTCAGAGCCCCCACTTGAAGCTGGTCACCTTCAGTGTCCCTCGATATATGGGCCAAAGCAGTATTCCTAGGTGCAGAATGCAGGATTCCTTCAATGGGGTAGAAGATGCATGATTCACAATGTTTTTTTGTTTGTTTGTTTGTTTGTTTGTTTTACTTTGGAGGTCCCTGACTGCTGGACTCCTAAAAACTTCACTGAAGGTGCAGTGGCTCATGCCTGTAATCCCAGCACTTTGGGAGGCTGAGGCTGCTGGATCACAAGGTCAGGAGATGGAGACCATCCTGGCCAACATGGTGAACTCCCATCTCTACTAAAATACAAAAACATCAGCCAGGTGTGATGGCGTGCATCTGTAATCCCAGCTACTTGGGACGCTGAGGCAGGGGAATTGCTTAAAACCGGGAGGCAGAGGTTTCAGTGAGCCAAGATGGTGTCACTGCTCTCCAGCCTGGTGGCACACCGAGACTCAGCTGAAAACAAAAACCCTCACTGAAGTGGCCAATCCCTGACTCTTCACAGGGCTTAACCCCAACTGGAGTGGGGGGCATGCGTCTTTCTCAAGCCTCCAGCATATCAGCCACCTCTTCCTCATTCTGACCAATCAGCAGGTTGGCACCCATGCAATGATATAATCTAGATCGCTTCAGACTATATGATGACCAAGAGCAGAAGAGTTCATGTAGACCTAAGACAAAACTGTGAATGAATATTATTGCCCATCTCAGAATACAAACTGTTTCTGATCCTCTTTTCCAATTAGAATGGAAAAGAATGCATTCACCAAACCAATGGCCACCTATGAAGCTTTGCTAATCCATCCTAACAATCATGCTATGATCAATACAGTCATTGAAATCACGGCTACTACTTGGCAAAAGTCCACAGTGGTCTACGGTCATTCTGCAACATCCAACCAGCTTCTACAAAGACCAGACTGGAAAGTAACCTGGGCCACCACTGTTACATCCTTAGGTTTTTAATGATGGTATGAATATTCCCCTCCCCAACCCCTGCCAAAATATCACAACCCTCACGCTCTCACTGCCTTCAGAGCACCAGCGTCTAAATTATTCATAGAGGATGACATAGTCTATTTTGGGGTAACTCCTATCACACTTCGTGGTGACTGTTTCCATTTTTAAAATAGCCTCAAGTATGACTATTAATCAGGATATCATTAAAAATAATATGTCAGGGTGACATTCATTTCCATTCCACAAATAATGTCACCAGCACTAAATTCCTGAACAATGGGACATTTACCAGGAGGGACAGGGTTGTGTCTTTTTTGTTTCCTTTCTCTCTCTCTCTCTTTCTTTCTTTCTCTTTATCTTTCTTTCTTTCTTTCTTCTTTCTCTCCTTCCTTCCCTCCTGCCTTCCCTCCCTCACTCACTCACTCTCTCTTTTTTTCTTTCGAGACAGGGTCTCATTCTGTCACCCAGGCTGGAGTGTAGTGGTATCATCATAGGTCACTGCAGCCTGGAACTCCTGGGTTCAAGCGATTCTCCCACCTTGGCCTCTTGAGCAACTGGGACCACAGGCATATACCACCACACCTGGCTAATTGTTTGATTTTTTTGTAGAAATAGGCTCTCACCATGTTGCCCTGGCTGGTCTTGGACTCTTGGGCTCAAGCGATCCTCCAGCCTTGGCCTCCCAAAGTGCTGGGATTACAGGCATGAACCACCCTGCCCAGTCTGCTTTTCTAACACAGAGCAACCAGAACGGGTCTGACACTTCCTAGAAGCTCAGCAAACATTACAGAGTTCATTTTAAATTCATCTGGGACCTGGTTGTAGATGCATGAGGCTCTTATTTGTGATGTCAACTCCAAGGTCAGAAATGCTCCCAAAACTTCTTCATGTGTCTTAGAAACCCAATATATATATAAGCCACACTGGGTTTCTAAGCCACATGAAGAAGTGTGTGTGTATATATATATATATATGCATATGTATATACGTGTATATATATATACATATATACATGTATATGTGTATATATACACACATATATACATATAGATATACATATATACATATAGATACACATATATACATATAGATATACATACATACACACACACACATATATGTGTGTGTGTGTATGTATGTATATCTATCTGGGCCAGGCACAGTGGCTCAACATCCTATAATCCCAACACTTTGGGAGGCCAAAGCAGGAGAATCACTTGAACCCAGCAGTTCGAGGCTGCAGTGTGCTATGATTGCACCACTGCACTCCAGCACTCCAGCACTCCAGCCTAGGTGACAGAGCTGAGACACTGTCTTTAATATATATGTGGGGTGTGTGTGTGCGTGTGTGTGTGTGTGCGTGTACATCCATCAATTTTACCATATTAAAAAGTCCAAATGTATACATATTTACATACACACACACACACATACACATATACATTATATAAATCTTTATTGTCTCATTTGTTAGGCTTATACACTTCATAAGTTCATTATTCAATGTGTGAAAAGGTGCAAAGTTTTCATTTGTTTAAAATCTGCCTCTATTGAAGGTCAAGAGCTGCCCCCTTTTGAGTCGGGTAAAAGTCAATGTGATCCATTTCCACTTTTCTCTAGCACTAACAGTCTAGGCTTATTTGATTTCTTAAATTAGATTTTTGAGATAATTGCAGACCTCAAATCTGTCCCACGTGCCCTTCGCCCAGTCTCTCACTAATGGTAGCATTTTGCATAACTATAGTACCCAAAGTCACAACTGGGAAATAGACGTTGATGCAATCCACTGACCTTTTTCACATTCCACTAGTTTTACATCAGATTTTCACTTTGTGTGTGTGTATGTGTTTAGTTCTGCGTAGTTGTATTGCACGGATGGGTAACACTACAACCACAGTCAAGCTGGGGAAGTTTCCTGACCACCGGGGTCCCTAGTGCTTCACTTTTACAGTCAGAGCCCTCTCCCTTCCTCACCACCTCCCTAACCCTGGCAGCCACTAGTCTATCATATTCTCCATCTCTATAATTTGGGTGTTTTGTTTTGTCTGGAGACAAGCTCTTTCTCTGTCACCTGGCTCTGGAATGCAGTGACACAATCACGCTCATCGCAGCCTCAACCTCAAGTGAGGTTGCAAGTGATCCTCTCACTCAGCCTCCCAAGTAGCTGGGACTACAAGTGCGCATGACCTTGCCCAGCTAATTTTCTTATTTTTTTGTAGATACAAGGTTTCTTTCTTCTTTCTTTTTTTTCTTGAGTCAGAGTCTCACTCTGTCACCCAGGCTGGAGTGCAATGGCATGATCTCAGCTCACTGCACCCTCCACCTTCTGCGTTCAAGCAATTCTCGGGTCTCAGCCTCCTGAACAGCTGGGAATACAGGCATGCACCACCATGCCCAGCTAATTTTTGTATGTTTAGTAGACATGGGGTTTCACCATGTTGGCCAGGCTGGTCTTGAACTCCCGACCTCAGGTAATCCACCGATCTAAGCCTCCCAAAATGTTGGATTACAGGCGTGAGCTACCGCATACATCCTAGAGATGGGGTTTCACCATGTTGGCCAGGCTGGTCTCAAACTTCTGGATTCAAGCGATCCGCATGCCTTGACCTCCCAAAGTGCTGAAATTACAGACATGAGCCACTGCACCTGGCACTTTTGTTTATAGAATGTTATATAAGTGGAATCACACCACATGTAAGCTTTTGAAATTTGCTTTTCTCACCCCACATAATTCCCTTGGGATCATCCCCAGTGCCTGCATGCATCTATAGCCACATTTTTTTCTTGCTGAATAGTACACCGTAGCATGGCTGTAGCAGTTTGTGTAAACATTCACCTGCCGAAGGACATTTTGGTTGCTTCCAGTCTGGGGGTAGGTCTATTTCATTTTATTTTATTTTATTTTATTTTATTTTATTTTATTTTGAGATGGAGTCTTGCTCTGTCATCTAGGCTGGAGTGCAGTGGCGCAATCTCAGCTCATGGCAAACTCTGCCTCCCAGTTTCAAGCAGTTCTCCTGCCCCAGCCTCCCAAGTAGCTGGGATCACAGGCACCCGCCACCACGAACGGCTAATTGTTTTGTGTTTTTAGTATAAATAGGGTTTTACCATGTTGGCCAGTCTGGTTTTGACTCCTGACCTCAAGTGATCTGCCCGCCTCCGCCTCCCAAAGTGCTGGGAATTCAGGCATGAGCCACTGTGCCCAGCCAGGTCTATTTAATTTTCTAAAATAAAATCATTAGGCAGATCATCCATCAGCTTTACCATATTTAAAAGTCCAAGTGCTTTCAGTTTCCTTCCAAATCCCCATCCTTGCCTTTTCCTTTCACTCTTAAAGTCCCCTGCTCAAGTCCTAAGCCTATTTTTCTGAGGTTTATTGACCAAAATTCCATAAAATTCAGACTCAAAAATGCAATACTTTTGCCAGATGTAGTGGCACACACCTGTAGTCTCAGTCATAATTCCAGCCCTTTGGGAGGCTGAGGCGGGAGGATAGGGGTTCAAGACCAAACTGGACAACATAGCAAGAACCAGTCTCTACAAGACATTTAAAACTTAGCCAGTCATGGTGGCATGCACCTGTAGTCCCAGTTACTTAGGAGGCTGAAGTGGGAGGATTGCTTGAGCCAGGGACGAGGCTGCAGTGAGCTATGATCACATCACTGCACTCCAGCCTGGGTGACAGAACAAGACCCTGTTTCTTTCTTAAAAAGCAATACTTTTTTATTTTTATTTTTGAGATGGAGTTTCGCTCTTGTAGCCCAGGCTGGAGTGCAATGGTGTGATCTCGGCTCACCGCAACCTCCACCTCCCAGGTTCAAGCGATTCTCCTGCCTCAGTCTCCCAAGTAGCTGGGATTACAGGCATGTATCACCACACCTGGCTAATTTTTGTATTTTTAGTAAAGATGGGGGTTTCTTCAGGCTAGTCTTGAACTCTTGACCTCAGATGATCCTCCTACCTCGGCCTCCCAAAGTCCTGGGATTACAGGCTTAAGCCACCGCACCCGGCCAAAATGCAACACTTTTTTATGATAGTATAATAATGTTTTCTTTTGTGTTTCTAGTGCTTCTCTTGATTTGACCCAACATACGGTCAACTTTTTTGGCTACCTCAAGCTGATGAGCTCAGAAAACAGTCTAATATTCCACACAGACATATGTGTAGCCCTGGGAGCTGTAAGTATAGTCTGGACTATTTTTGTCAATGTTCCATCTTGGCCAGGCACCTATACTTCCCAGCTACTCAAGGGGCTGAGGCAGGAGAACCACTTGAGTCCAAGAGTTCATTTAAGGCTGCAGTGAGCTATGATCATGTCACTGCACTCCAGCCTGGGTGACACAGTGAGACCCTGTCTCTAAAAAAATAAAAATTCCATCTTTCATTTACCTGGACTGAAAGCCAGCTACCACTTCTCTGTATCTCAGAGGGTCTGGCAAGAGCTTCATGTATCTTATGCCTTTGTTTGTATCTCTACTACCTGTCAAGTCCTTTGTTATCTGCAAATGTAGGGACTGTACTACGCGATCTCCTTCCCTACTTTCACATAAAGGACCAGGGTTTCAGGCCATCTTTTCTCAATTTCTTGGTCCTGTGTCCATTGCAAATGAGAGTCTTATCTATGACTGCTCTCTGTTCATCAGAAGGAAAGGATTCATTTGACTTTCGAAAACCCTGAACCAGCTCTCTAAGTGCTAGGAAACCAGGGTTGTTCCCACCATAGACTGAGGAGGAAAGAGACCAGTGAGCCATGCTAGTGGTCCCCACGCCTGCCAGCACCTCTTACCCGGGCATATTAGAGCTGAGGAAGCCCCAGGACATGAGTATCTTTAGAAAAACTCAGGGACTCAAATAAATGCTGGTAAACGTAGATACTGGAATACTAGGCAGTCATCAGAAAGACTGGGGCAGCTGTTTATGCACCGAAAGGAAAAAAGTCTCGAGATCCAGTGTGATATGAATGAAGCTGGTGTAAATCAGTATGCTTCCATTTGTAGAGGGGGAAATAATACATATTTGCCTCTGCTTATAGATGCACAAAAGCCCCAGGATGAGGGTCTCATCCCAAAGGTCTTGTCAATTATTCCAGAGATTTTATGCCACTGAGAGAGTTCTAGGAGACTGGGAGACAGGAGTCAGAGAACAACTTTTCCTACTTACCTTTTTAAATTTGTTGAATGTTAAACCAGGTACATGGATTACCTGTGTCAAAAATCAGATTAGGTCCTTTTGTAGGTCATGAGCGAGATGATGCGGTTGCTGTGCTCAAGTGTGAGATGTGCTTCCCTCAAACCTTGTTACAACGTTGACACATTACCCGTCTGACATGAAGAAAAGGGGGACGAGCCGGGCATGGTGGCTCTCAGCTGTAATCTCAGGTCTTTGGGAGGCCAAGGTGGGTAGATCACCTGAGGTCAGGAACTTGAGACCAACCTGGCCAACATGATGCGACCCTGTCTCTACTAAAAATGCAAAAATTAGCCAAGTGTGGTGACATGGGCCTGTAATCCCAGCTACTCAGGAGGCTGAGGAAGGAAAGTCACTTGTACCTGGGAGGCAGAGGTTGCAGTGAGCTGAGATTGCACCACTGCGCACCAGCCTGGGTGACACAGCAAGAACCTGACTCAAAAAAATGCTGATACTAACCCCCTTCAGAGGTAAGCACTCTCTTCTCTTCTCTGGCCTCTTCTTAGGCTTCACGTAGACAGAATGCAGTGTGTGCTCTTTCGTGTCTGGCTCCGGTATGCAGCCCTGCGCGTGAGAGAGTGATTCATGTTCCTGCATTCCGCGACGGTTCGTGCTGTTTTTGCTGAGTAGTCTTCCGTTGTATGAAATCCACATTTATTTATTCATTCTTCTGTTGATGGGCGTTTGGGTTATTTGCCATTTGGGGCTATTATGCATGAAGCTATATGAACATTCTTATAGCTGCCTGTCAGACATAGGCACTCATTTATCTCGGGTACTCTTGTGTCTTCTTAATGGCATTCTTCAGTTGTGCAATTAACTCCTCCATGTTTATCTTCCCTGAGGGATTACAAGCTCCATGATGGTAGGGCAGGATCTGCCCCTGATCACTGGAGCATCCCCGAAATAAAAAGGCAGATTCTCCATTGCCCTTCACCTTTATCCTGTATTCTAGCTGGGGAGGAGAGGCTGGTGCCTGCAAAAATGGCAGCTGTCTTCTGATAACAAGAGCAAAAGCAAAAGAAAGGCAGAGCGGAAGCTGTGAGGACTCTTGGTCTTTGATGATGTCCTAGAGTCGTGGACACCAGCCCTGGACAGCCTACCTTCAGATTAGTCTGCAGGAAAAGAGAGAAAAAATAGAAATAGGTGCACCGAGTAGAGCGGAGAGGAAGGATGGAGAAGGTCCCGATGGGAATCGGTGTGAGTCCCAGTTCATTCCTGAGGCCTGGCTGCACCCTGCTCCTTCTCTCTGTACTTAAACATTACGTGATTTCCACCACTTCACCTGAGGATCTAAGTCAGTCCTTCAGCACTGCATTATCACTGATATCCATAATTTTGTCAATAACTCATCAAGAAAAGGTTTTAAATATGCTTAATTGCCTCTAATTTGTAAGAAATAAGTAAGGCATCATAGTGTGGTGACAATCCCCTGGGCTGCAGGGTCGGACAAAATTGGATTCAAGTCCCCTCTCAGGCACTCGCTCACCCAGTGTGTAATTTTGGCCAAGTTATGTAAGTTCTCTAGGCTTTCATTTTTCTCACTGGCTAAATGGTGAGAATAATACCAGCTTTTCAGGGTTCTTAAGGGCTAGATGCAATAAGGTATGTAAAAGGCTGGCAGATCATTAGTATTCAGCAATTATAGGAATTATTTTAAAAGGTGAAGTATATATTCATATATATATATATATACATATATATAAAAGATTTACCTGGAAAGTGATTTTTCTATTTAATGGGATTATCTTTATTTAGAGAGAGAGAGAGAGAATTCCCTTATTTCCCAGCGAGCCCATATGGTAGACTATCAATGTACACCAGTCCCTACTTGGAGTACTGCAAACATTATTTTTAAGTATCAATAAACCGCCAGCAAAAAAAATTATGTGTTAGCTAAATGACATCCTCAAAGTAAGATTTCTGAAATTTATAGGCACTGTGAATGCTGTGAAAAGGGATTGGCAGGCTCTGAGCCTCACTCACCAGAGCTTAGGGACAAATAGGATGTCACAGAACACCAGATGACTCTACAGACCACACGCCTCCTGCATTCGTTGAGGCCCCAGAGGCTTCCTGCAATCTCTGGGCTAGAAAGCCACATGCTCAGGTCTGCTCTTCATCATGATGGCCCTAACTTTAAATACAAGACAGTACTTTATAATCAAACATGTCCAGATGGACGGCTCTCCCAAAGCCAAATCTATACCCAGGATGCAGATTTCTAGAGGAAAATGCAGCCAAGCCAGATACAGAAAACAATTTAGGGAACAAAAAGTCGCCACCACTAGAAAGCCGCGGTTCTCTCTGCTGTTCCGAATGGAGTGACACATACGGCGGGTGAGGACAGGCGCCGGGTGTCGGGGAGGACCTAGAGCTGGATACCAAAGCCCGGGAAATGGGCAAGAGGCATGCATGCAGAAGACAGAAGCAACAGTGGGGAGGGCAGACATACCCCTTACTAGTCCTCATTAAAGTGTGAGTGCCCAGGCTTGCACACCCCTGAGGCCCCACTACGTGCACAGTTTTGCCCTGTGGGCCACCGTTACCTGTGTGAGGCACAACACCTCGAGAAGATGGACCACGGAGGATGCTCACTCTCCCGGAAGCCACTGCGGCTCCAGCTTCTCCCAGCATGGCAGACCAGGACCACAACTGGTTACATTGCTCCCAAGTGGCCAGGCCCATGGGAATTGCCTTGTGCCAACCAGACTTGTAGGAGACTTCTTGGCCCAGATGCCTGTTGACTGCTCTTTTCTTTCTTTCTTTCTTTCTTTTAGACAGTCTCACTCTGTCGTCCAGGCTGGAGTGCAGTGGTGCCATCATAGCTCACTGCAGCCCTGACCTCCTGGATTCAAGCCATCCTCCTGCCGCAGCCTCCCAAGTAGCTGGGACTACAAGTAGGCACCACCATACCCAGCCAATTTTTTTTTCTCTTTTTTGTAGAGACGAGATCTCGTTAAGTTACCCAGACTGGTCTTGAACTCCTGGGCTCAAACAGCCTTCCCACCTTGGCCCCCAAAAGTGCTAGGCTATCAGGTGTGGGCCACTGCAGCTGGCCTGGACTGACCTTTCATTAGAAGAAGGGACCTTTGGTCAGGTGCAGTGGCTCACGCCTATAATCCCAGCACTTTGGGAGGCCAAGGCAGGCACATCACAAGGTCAAGAGATGAAGACCATCCTGACCAACATGATGAAACCCTGTCTCTACTAAAGATACAAAGATTAGCTGGGCGTGGTGTCACGTGCCTGTAGTCCTGGCTACTTGGGAGGCTGAGGCAGGAGAATTGCTTGAACCCAGGAGGAGGAGGTTGCAGTGAGCCGAGATTGCGCCACTGCACTCCAGCCTGGTGACAGTGAGACTCTGTCCCCGCCCCTCAAAAAACAAAGCCTGGATGTAGTGGCTAATGCCTGTAATCCCAGCACTTTGGGAGGCTGAGGCAGGTGGATGACCTGAGGTCAGGAATTCGAGACCAGCCTGGCCAACATGGAGAAACCCCATCTCTACTAAAAATACAAAAATAGCTGGGTATGGTGACACATGCGTGTAATCCAAGCTACTCAGGAGGCTGAGGCAGGAGAATCACTTGAACCCGGGAGGCAGAGGTTGCAGTGAGCAGTGCCAACATTCTGAACCCTTGGCCTGGGCTAAAATCAAATCTATGTGTCTCTTATAACATGCCCAGTGGTTATGACCACCCCAAGACTAAGCACACACACCCCAGAACAAAACCAAGCCAAGCATTCCAGCAGCCCCACTTCAGCCTACTACCCACGCACACTCTCCATCCACTTTTTTTCTTTAAAAATTAACTTTTGAGATTTTTTTTTTCTTATTTTTTAGAGATGGGCTTCGCTGTGTTGCCCAGGCTGGAGTGCAGTGGCTTGATCATAGCTCACTACAGCTTCAAACCCCTGGGCTCAAGCGATCCTCCTTCCTCAGCCTCCTAAATCACTGGGACCACAGGTATGCACCATGACACCTAGCTAGTTTGTAAATAGTTTATCGAGATGGGATCCCACTATGTTGCCCAGGCTGGTCTCAAACTCCTGGTCTCAAGTGATCCTCCTGCCTCAGCCTCCCAAAGTGCTGGGATTTCTGGCATGAGCCATCACACTCAGCATTTTGAGATCTTATTTATTTATTTATTTATTTGTTTGTTTATTCATTATTTTTGAGACATAGTCTCTCTCTGTCACCCAGGTTGGATGGCGTGCAGTGGCATGATGGCATGATCTCGGCTCACTGCAACCTCTATCTCCTGGGTTCAAGCAATTCTCTTGTCTCAGCCTCCCAAGTTGCTGGACTGCAGGTGCATACCACCACACCTAGCTAATGTTTTTTGTTTTTTGGGTTTTTTTGTATTTTTAGTAGAGATAGGGTTTCATTGCATTGGTCAGGCTGGTCTCAAACTCCTGACTCAGGTCATCCACCTGCCTCAGCAGATATCAAGCATTGTCAAATGCACCCGTGGCTCACATTAAGTACAATTGTTTTTGCTGCAAAAATTAGAAGGATTTTTATAATTTGGCTTTTGAAATTATTTAGCTCTGCAGAATGCATTTAATTCGGCTATGACTTCTCTGAAGTCAGATAGGCATATAGCAGAATTCTTGTGAAGTGAGGAAAGCAAACCTACAAAAAGCTTTTAACTATGCATGTCATGAACTTAGATGAACACTAAATTTAATCGATCATAAAACATATGCAAATATACACCGTATATACATTTGTTCATTTAATTCAAATATTCACATAGTTCAAGCATATGTTTATTTCAATTTTCTTTTTTTCCATTTTAGAGTCATATGTTCTTTCCAGATATTTTTGTAGGCTCCTTAAAAACTCATAGGCTTCAGGGCAATGCAACCATAGATCCTAACAAAGTGACGCTGCTCATATTCCTAAAAGAGGACCAAGGATAGAGAAAGATTTCAAAATAGAGCAATGAGTGAAACAAACAATGAAGTGAAGGGACAACCCACAGAACGGGAGAAAATATTTGCAGACTACCCATCGGACAAGGGATTAATAACAGCATATATAAGGAGCTCAAACAACTCTATAGAAAAAACATCTAACAATCTGATTTTAAAATGGGCAAAAACCTGAACAGTCACTTCTCAAACAAAGACATTCAAACAGCAAACAGGTGTATAAAAAGATGATCGACATCACTGAGTATCAGAGAAATGCAAATCAAAACCACAATGGGATATCAGCTCATCTTAGTTAAAATAGCTTTTATCCAAAAGTCAGACAATAACATGCCTGGCACGGTGGCTCATGCCTGTAATCTCAGCACTTTGGGAGGCCGAGGTAGGTGGATCATCTGAGGTTGGGAGTTCGAGACCAACCTGGCCAACATGGTGAAACCCCATCTCTACTAAAAATACAAAAAATTAGCTGGGTACGGAGGTGTATGCCTGTAATCCCAGCTACTCAGGAGGTTGAGGCAGGAGAATCACTTGAACGTGGGAGGCAGAGGTAGCAGCAAGCAGAGATCATGCCACTGCACTCCAGCCTGCGTGATAGAGACTCCATCTCAAATAAATGAATAAATAAAAGGCAATAACAAATGCTGGCAGGGATGTGGAGAAAACAGAATCCTTGTACCCTGTTGATGGGAATGTAAATTAGTACAACCCCTATGAAGAACAGTTGGAGGCTCCTCGAAAAACTAAAAGTAGAACTACCATATGATCCAGCAATCCCACGGCTGGGTATGTACCCAGAAGTATATCAAAGAGATATCTGCAGTCCCATGTTTACTGAGACATTATTTCACAATAGCCAAGATTTGGAAGCAACCCAAGTGTTCATCCACAGACAAATGGATGAAGAAAATGTGGGGCTTATAAATAATGGAGTACTATTCAGCCATGAAAAAGAATGTGATCCTGTCATTTGCAACAACGTGGATGGAGCTGGAGATTATTATGGTAGGTAAAATAAGTAAGGCACAGAAAGACAAACTTCATATTTTCTCACTTATTTGTGGAAATGAAAATTAAAATAATTGAACTCATGGAAATAGAGAGTAGAATGATGGCTACTAGAGGCTGGGAAGGGTAGTGGGGGATGGGGAGAAGTGAGGGTGGTAAATCGGTACAAAAGTCGCTGGAAAGAATTCTAAGACCTAGTATTTGGTAGCGCAACAGGGTAACTATAGTCAAAAATAATTTAACTATGCATTTAAAAATAACTAAAAGAGTGTAATTGGAGAGTTTGGAACACAAAGGATGAATGCTTGCGGTGACTGAATACCCCATTTACCCTAATGTGATTATTAAGCATTGCATGCTTGTATCAAACCATCTTGTTTAACCTGTAAATATATGCACCTGCTATGTACCCACAGAAATGAAAACTTAGGCCAGGTGCGGTGGCTGACACCTGTAATCCCAGCACTTTGGGAGGCTGAGGAGGGCAGATCATGAGGTCAGGAGTTTGAGAGCAGGCTAACATGGTGAAACCTCTACTAAAGATACAAAAATTAGGCAGGCATGGTGGCGGGCACCTGCAATCCTAGCTACTCAGAAGGCTGAGGCAGGAGAATCCCTTAAACCCAGGAGGCAGAGGTTGCAGTGAGCCGAGATCTCGCCATTGCACTCCAGCCTGGGCCACAGAGCAAGACTCCATGTCAAAAATAAATAAATAAGAAATGAAAAATTAAATGCAGCATGAGCCCTTCCACTCTGATAAACTTGAAACTGCCTCCGGCCTGCCTCTCCTCCTGCTGCCCTCTTCCCTAAGTTTGTAACACTGACTACCTGAAGTCAGAGGTATCCCAGCAGAAACAAGAGAAAGAAAGGCACCTTGCTTCTCAGGGGTTGGCGTCACACAACGGCCTGCTTTCTGATTTGGGTCCAGAGAGCATGTGGGCCAACCCACACATTGGCATATGGACTCGTTCTTGCCCAATGGGTCTGCTGAGATGGACATACTAGTCAATTTGCCTGGACACATGCCAGCAGGGGTCTGATGGTGACAGTAGTGGAGGCACAGGCCACCTGAAAAGCCCTGCCTCTGGGCCCCAGACCCTTCTCTCTTCCCAGCCTTGCCTTTGTACATCCAAGGAAGCTCATTTTCCTCTCCTGTTCTTGTGAGGCCAAGTCATCTTCATGCAAAAGGCATCTTAGCACAGGAGACTGAAGGAAGGAACCCACCCCGCTTCCAGCCATCTGGGATTAGCAGGCGTAAGCAGCAGCTCCAGCTATACTGTGGCAGGATTTGTCAAACTATCTCCAAATGTCAAGTGGAGGAATGAATTACAGCTCATCGATACATGTGTTTTCTTCAAAGAGGCATTCTTGGAAGAGGACACGGTCACTGCCTGCCCTAGTTCTTCTCTTCTCACTCATTTCTTTTCCAATCCCCTTTATTCCTTCTTTTGGATTTTTCTTTAGAAGCCTCAGATGCCCTTCTCTTCCAGGGATGCCTCTCTGCGTCTCACACCCAACGTAGCATTGGCTTTAGCCCCCGTAACACTGGAATCAAGCATCTTCGGCTTCTTCTTAGGCCTTCACTCCAGTTCTGTTTCTCTACAAAAAATTTCCCTCATTATTCTCTGACTTTATCAACAATGCATTTACTTCTTGTTTATTTCAGAGGCAAGGTCTTGCTCTGTCACCCTGGCTGGAGAGCAGTGGAGAAATCGGAGTTCACTGCAGCCTCAAACTTTTGGGCTCAAGCAATCCTCAGTCTCCCGGTAGCTAGAACTATAGGCACGCACTCCATGCCCAGCTGATTTTTTTATTATCGTTATTTTTCGTAGAGATCAGGTCTTCCTTTGTTTCCCAGACTGGCCTCGAAGTCTGGGCTTCAAGTGATGCTCCCACCTCAGCCTTCACAAGTAATGGGATTACAGGTGTGAACCACCACACTTAGCCCATTTTCTTCCTAGTGCAGTTTTTTTGTCATTGTTGTTTTTGGGGTTTGTTTGTTTGTTTGAGACAGAGTCTCACTCTGTCACCCAGGGTGGAGTGCAATGGCACAATCTCAGCTCACTGCAATCTCTGCCTCCTGGGTTCACGTGATTCTCCTGCCTCAGCCTCCCAGGTAGCTGGGATTACAGGCACCAGCCACAACGCCCAGCTAATTTTTATATTTTTAGTAGAGAGGTTTCACCGTTGGCCAGGCTGGTCTCGTAAAAAAAAAAAAAAAAAAAAAAAAAAGGTAAATATTTGTATTTACCTGAATGACTTGCTATTTATATCTAATGACAATGTGGCACAATAACACGTGTCACTATTGCAGATGTCATTACCAAGCCCTGCATGTACATGGCCAGTCTTCACAGCTCAAGCAGCAGGGCTGCCTACTGACAACTTAAAATGTCCTGGAGGAGCTTTGCTGATCAACACCCGAACTCCTGTCCCCAGGATTTTTTTTTTTCTGAGACTGGATCTTACTCTCTCACCCAGGCTGGAGTCCATGGCAAAACCATAGCTCACTGCAGCCTTGAACGCCTGAGCTCAAAGGATCTGTCCCCCTCAGCTGAGATCACAGGCGAGTACCGCCACTCCCAGCTAATGTTTTTATTTTTATTTTTTGTAAAGACAGAGGTATCCCTATGTTTCCCAGGCTGGAGTTCAAACCTCAAATCGAACCTCCCATCTCGGCTTCCTAAAGCACTGGGATTACAGGCATGGGCCACCGTGCCTGGTTTCTCCTTCATGATTTTTTGAAAATAATTAAAACAATCACAGATCACATTTGCTGGGCACTACTACATTCCATGATAAGTCTCTCCATTCCTTATCTGCTTGTCAGAAAAGCCTGTGACACAGGTGCTAGCCTCATCCCCATTTTGCAGATGAAGAAAGTGAGGTGGAGAGCAGTGAGGTCACTTGCTCATGATCATGCAGCCGCTGAGTGGCAAAGCGAGGCAGGGCAACCTCCTCTCTGATCAGGAAAGGTGGTGGTGGTCTTCAACACACATCGCAGCAGAGAGGTGTGGATTGTCGGCAAAACGGCAGGTTTTAATGAAGTGTCAGCTTAGGCTAATGACAGGTAGAAGCCAATACATTTTTCTCGCCAACCAGATGTAAGCTTCTCTGGGGGTGGGGATCTTCACACGCCTCTTGTATCCAACACTGCATAAGAGTTTCTGCTGTTCTGAAAATAATACCAAATTCAGTTGACGCTCCTAACCCAATCACACAGAAATAGCTCCCTCCTTCACCCACCCACCCACAGCCCACTAATCACCTATCTTGGGTCAATTCTACTACAGAAATGGTTTTCCAGTCCATCCCATCGCCAGGGGCCTGGGTCAGGTCCTGGTCTTCTCTGCGTGGTTTAGGGCAGCACCCCTCTTTCCTGCCTAGGAAACTTTGAGGAATTTTCCAAAACCCAAGTCTTCCGTGACCCCGCCACACAGCAGTAGTCTCTCTGTCTCAGGAGGGTTTATTCCACTGTGCTATCATTATCTACAAATGGTCTTCAGTGAGACTCAGTTCTTCCAGCAAAGGTGCTATGTCTTTTTTATACCTTTTCTACCCTTCTGTCTACCACAGAATCTGAAATACAACAAATTTCAGTAGGTGTTTGCTAAATTAATGATCTCCAAAGATCTTTATAAAAATATTAAGTAAAAATTATATATTTGTAAAAGCAAAATGTAAAATATTCAAACAATATAGAAATTTCAAAATAAAGAAAAATCTTCCTTCCTCCCCACTGCCAGTTCCCCACTCAAAGATTATCTGCATGTATGTTTTTTAATTTACAAAAAAAAAAATACTTAGAATTACTCTGTACACATATCTATAGCTTGCTTTCGTTGTATGTAATGTATCTGGGAGATACTCAACCATGGAGTTTGTCCACTCATTTCTGTAACCCGTGCTGGAGTCCAACAGCACGAGCATAGCTCACTGCAGCTTCCCTCTCCCGGGCTCAAGTAATCCTCCCACCTCATTCTCCTGAGTGGCTGGGAATACAAGCATGGACCACTACTTCTGTTATTTATTTATTTATTTATGTATTTATTTATTTATTTATTTATTTTAGAAATAGGGTCGGCCGGGCGCGGTGGCTCACGCCTATAATCCCAGCACTTTGGGAGGCCAAGGCAGGTGGATCACGAGGTCAAGAGATTGAGACCATCCTGGTCAACAAGGTGAAACCCTGTCTCTACTAAAAATACAAAAATTAGCTGGGCATGGTGGCGCGTGCCTGTAGTCCCAGCTACTCAGGAGGCTGAGGCAGGAGAATTGCTTGAACCCAGGAGGCGGAGGTTGCGGTGAGCCGAGATCGTGCCATTGCACTCCAGTCTGGGTAACAACAGTGAAACTCCGTCTCAAAAAAAAAAAAAGAGAAATAGGGTCTCACTATGTTGCCCAAGCTGGTCTTAGACTCCTGGCCTCAAGTGATTCCCCCCCTCCTCAGCCTCCCAAAGTGCTGTGATAACAGGCATGAGCCGCTGTCATGCATGGCCTCATCTCACTCTTTTTAGCAGCTGCATAGTATTCCACTGTACGTACATTTACTCAACCAGTTCCTGTGTTGATGGCCATTTAGGTAATTTTCAGTGATTTGCTATAGCAATGTTTCAATGAATGTATATTGAAGTCTTTTCAGATTGTTTGTTAATTGACAAATAATTGTACATATTTATGGGGTGCATAGTGACATTTTGATACATATAGTGATCAGATGAGGGTAATTAGCATGTCCATTATTTCAAATATTTATCATTCTCTTCTTTAGGGAACATCAATATTCCCCTTCTAGCTATTTGAAACTATACAATGATTATTAAGTTTTTTTAACTATTAGGTTCAGAGGTATACGTGCAGGTTTGTTTTTGAGGTAAACTTATGTCACAGGGGTTTGTTTTACAGATTATTTTGTCACCCAGGTACTTGGGATAATATTATTGTCTATTGTCATCTTATAGTGGTGAGGTCTTCTTTTTAAGTTTTTTAAAGTGATCGTTTAATGTCAAATAATTTGTTAATGATTTTCTAAACTCATTTACACAATTCAAAATTCAAATGTCTAAGAGCACAAGGCCAAAAGTCTCCCCTTCTTTGTCTGTAATCCCCATCACATCCCTCCTGGACAGACCCCAACCACCCTTTTCCCCTCCATGGGGTCAATTTATGTCACTTGTTTCTTACCTATCTCTACATTGGCACTTTTAAGTGAATGTCCAAGGGCTGAATTCCTGGTACTCAAATTGTTGAGTCAAATAATATGTGTGTGGGTTTTTTTTCAAATTGATATTTCATACTTGTTCTTCAAAAAGGTTGTACAGAGGTAATTAGTAAATATTAATTTAGTAATAAGGAATTAGTAAATAGTAATTTATGTTTCAACTAGTAGCAAACAATATTTATTTGTCTACACACTCACCAACACTGGCTATTTTCAAACTCACAGATATTTGCCAATATGGTAAATGATGAATGGTTTGGCTCTGCTTCCCCATCCAAATCTCATGTTGAATTATAATCCTCAATGTTGGGGGAATGACCTGGTGGAGGTGATTGGCTCATGGGGACATATTTCTCCTCTGCTATTCTCATGATAATGAGTGGATTCTCACCAGATCTGGTTGTTTAAAAGTGTGGAGCTCGTCCCTCTTTACTCTCCTCCTGGCCATGTGAAGATGTGCCTGCTTCCCCTTCACCTTCCACCATGATTGTAAGTTTCCTGAGGCCTCTCCAGCCATGCTTCCTGTACAACCTGCAGAACCATGAGCCACTTCAACTTCTTTTTCTCATAAATTACCCAGTCTCCGGTAGTTCTTTACAGCTATGTGAGAATGAACTAATACAGGTGATAAGGAACACCTTATTGCTTTAATCTACAATTCTGCATTTTAAGTATGAAGGTAACCAACTTTTCATATGCTTGTTGCTGTCTGGATTTTTTTTTTCTGTGTTCTGCCTATCCAGGCCCTTTGTTCATTTTTCTTTTGGCTTATTTATATTTTTCATATTGATTTGTAAATTTTTCTAACATAACATCTGCAAATGTTTTTCCTGAGAATACATTTATTATTAAAGCCACATAATTCAAAATTTAAATCTTCTGGTCATGAGTATCACTTTGTCTTCCCAGTCAGATGATCAATTCTTTGAAAACAGGGACCCAGAACCTAGTCTAGTCTTAAGTTGCATAGTAAACACTGGTTGATCAGACTTGTCCTTCCTCCTGGGCACCTGCCACAGAATGCCATCCTCTGGGGAAGAGTTGTATCTTCCGTAGTTACAGAAGAAGATGAGATTTGCCTTCCTGGGTCAGACCCTCCATCGATCCAGTCTTGCTTTCTATATGACAGCAGCAACAAGAAACATGTTGAAGAGAATCCAATTACCCTCTTTGACATCCACTTCAAAAGGTTAGGAATTTATCGTACATATCGCCGTTTGAGATCTATCTTCCATCAATTCCTCTAAACCTTCTTGAACTTACTTACATTTCAGCATATAGTCCCACTGAGGGCACTAGAGGTAATGAGTTCTTTTGTTTATAATGCAATATGTCAATCTCTGAGTCAGCAGGACAATATTATATGTAAGCATATAGAATTCTTCCCAATTCACTTTTAACACCTATGAATAATAAGTTTAAGATATTAACACAATGTTTTCTTTATTCCAAAACATTTTTCATACTTTCCTTTGAGCATTTTTATTGTATATTACTATGTATTTTTAAAAGAGCAAAAAATATAAATATACAGTTTAATGAGTAATTTTAAAGAGAGCAGCTATGTACTCATACTGGGTCAAGGAAGGTCCTTGCCAAGGTTCCAAAACCCCTTAAGTGTCCCCTTCCCAGAGAGGGTGAGTAAACACTATTCTGACTTTTTAGATAATCACCTTCTTTGTATTTCTTTATCTTTTACCATCTATGGATACCTCCCTAAATTCTATGTTTTTGTTTCAGCTCTTTATTTTCAGGTGTTTGAACTTTACATAAATGACTTAATACTATCTGTATTTTTGGTGTCATGTTTATCCCTCAGCATTAAGTTATTAGGATTCATCCACATTTGCTGAGAATGGTTTTAGTTCATTTTTTTTCTCAACAGACTTCCATGATATTGCCATACTACAATTTAATTACACATTCTACTAATGTTGGACATTTGGGTCATTTCCATTTCAGAGTTGTTGCAATCAATGCTGCTATTGTCATAAATGTATCCTGCTACACATGTGTACAAGTTTCCCTAGGGTATATATTCAGGAATAAAATTGCTGAGTCATAGAGATACTATCTTCAACTACTAAATATTGGCAAATGTCTTTCCAAAGTGGTTATGCTAATTTTCATTCCCATCAACATCACTTGAGAGTTTCCACTGCTCCACACCCTTCTTTTTTTCAGTACAGAGAGTCCTGTACCATCGTATCTTATTGAGATACGATTCACATATTACACAGTTCACACTTTCAACCTATACAAACCAGTAGTTATTAGTATATTCACAAAGTGCACTTCTAGGACAACAATTAATTTTAGAACATTTTAATTACCACCAAAAACGAAGCACAAAAATTATGCCCTTTAGACACCACTGCTCAAAAACCTACCTCATCCCACTGATCCAGTCATAGGCAACGACTACCTTCTGTCTCTACAGAGGTGCCTGTTCTGGTCATTTCATATAAATAAAATCATACAATATGTGCTCTTTTGTAACTGTTTTTTTTTTTTCACTTAGCACAATGTTTTCAAGATTCATGCATGTTGCAGTATGCATCAACACAGACATTCCCCAACTTAAAATGGCTCAACAATTTTTTGACTTTATGGTGGTACAAATACAACACACATTCAGTAGGAGGTGTGCTTCAAGGACACATCCAACCATTCTGGTTTTCCCTTTCACTGTAGTATTCAATACATTACATGATATAATCGGCACTTTATTATAAAATAGGCTTTGTGTTAGCTGATTTTGCCCAACTGTAGCTAATGTAAGTATTCGGAACACGTTTAAGGTAGTCGAGACTGAGCTATGTTGTTTGGTAGATTAGGTGTAGTCAATGCATTTTTGACTTACAATGGTTTGTTGGGATGTAACCTCAGTGTGAGTTGAGGAGCATCAGTGCTTCACTTTGTTGCCAAATATCTCATTCTACGGACATATCCCATTTTATTTGTCCATCAGTTGGTGGATAGACATTGGAGTTTTCCCCCTTTTGGACTTTTATGAAGATGCTGCTAGGAATGTTCATGTACAAGTTTTTGTGTGGACATGTTCCTTTTCTCTTGAGGATCTACCTAGGAGTGGAATTGTTGGATAATGTGGTAACTCTGTGTTTAACAAGAACTGCCAGACTATTTTTCAATGCAGCTGCACCATTTTGCATTCTCACCAGCAGAGTATCATGGTTTCGATTTCTCCAAATCCTCACCAACACTTGTTTTTTGTTTTTGTTTTTGTTTTGAGACAGAGTCTTGCTCTGTCACCCAGGCTCAAGTGCAGTGGCATGACCTCAGCTCACTGTAACCTCCACCTCCGGGGTCAAGCAATTCTCCTGTTTCAACCTCCCTAGTAGCTGCGACTACAAGTGTGTCCACCACATCTGGCTAATTTTTTTTCGTATTTTGAGTAGAGATGAGGTTTTGCCATGTTGGCCGGGCTGATCTCTTAACTCCTGAGCTCAGGTAATCCTCTCACTTCACCCTCCCAAGGTGCTAGGATTACAGGCATGAACCACCACACCCAGTCAAAACTTGTTGTTACCCTTTTTTTTTTAAGTAATAGCCAATCTAGTGGGTGTGAATTGGTATATCCCACTAAATACCAATAGTTTTGACTTTCTTTTCTATGATGCCCAAAATGTTGATTATCTTTTCGTGTGCATATTCATCATTTGTGTTTCTTCTTTGGAGAAACGTCTATTCAGATCCTTTGTCCACTTTTTAATTTGGTTATTATCTTCTTCTTATTGAGTTGCAAAAGTTCTTTATCTTTTCTAGAAAGAAGTTTCTTATATGATTTGCAAAAATTTTCTCCCATGCTGTAGAGTGTCTTTTCACTCTCGTGGTAGTGTCCTCGGAAGCACAAAAATTTTAAATTTTGGTGATATCCAATTCATCTATATTTTTCTTTTATTGCTTATACTTTTGGCGTCATGTCTAAGAAATGATTGCCTAATCCAAGGACATGTCAGTTTAGACCTCTGTTTCCTTCTGAGAGTTTTATCATTTTAGCTCTTTAATTTAGGTTTTTAATCCATTTTTAGTTAGTTTTTGCATATGGCATGAGATATGGGTCCAACCTTACTCCGTGTGAATATCTATTTGCATGTGGCTATTCATTTGCATGTGGATAATCCAGCTGGCCCAATGCTACTGTTGAAATGACAATTATTTCCCCTACTGAACGGTCATGGCACTCTAATAAAAAATCAATTAACTATAAATGCCAAGACCTATTTCTGGACCTTCAATTCTATTTCATTGATCTATGTGTCTATTCTTATACCAGTTTCACACTATCTTGACTGTCATAGCTTTGTAGTTTTTTGAAATTAAGAGATATAAGCCTGGTCTTTTTCCTCAAAATTGTTTTATCTATTCTGAGTCCCTTGCATTTCCATGTGAATTTTTGGATCAACTTGTCAATTTCTGCAAAGAAGGCAGCTGGGATTTCTATAGTGATTGCATTAAATATGTGTATCAATTTGGGGAGTATTGCCACCTTAACAATATTAAGTCTTTCCATTCATGAACATAGGATGTCTTTCTGTTTATTTAGATCTTCTTTAACATCTTTCAATGTTTTACAATTTTCAGTTTATAAGTTTTGCACTTTTTTTGTTAATTTATTCCTAAGCATTACATATGGTCTGGATCCATGTCCCTACCCAAATCTCAAGCTGAATTGTAATTCCTAACATTGGAGGTAGGACCTGGTAGGAGGTGAATGGACCATGGGAGTTGTTTTCTCACAAATGGTTTAGCAGCATCCCTTAGTGCTGTTCTCATAATAGTGAATCCTTGTGAGATCTAGTCATTTAAAAGTGTGTGGCACCTCCCATCTCGCTCACTCTTGTTCCTGCTCTGATCATGAGAGGCTTCACTCCCACTTTGCCTTCCACCATGACTTGCCAAGTTCCATGAGGCCTCTCCAGAAACTGATGCTGCCATGCTTCCTGTACATCCTACAGAACCATGAGCCAATTATACCTCTTCATTATAAATTACACAGTCTCGGGTATTTCTTTATAGCAGTGTGGGAATGGACTAATACAATATTTTATTCTTTTTAGTGCTATTATAAATAAAATTACTTTCTTAATTTCATTTTTAGTTTCCACATTGCTACTGTACAAAAATACAGTTGACTCCATCAGGACTTGCTGAAATTAAAAAGAATAGGAAAATATAGAAATACTGTGAAACATTGTTTATATTAATCTTATATCCTGAAACTTGCAAGACTCATTTATTAGTTCTAAGAGATTTTTAGTGGATTCTCTAGTATTTTCTTTATACCAGATCATGCCATAAAATGGAGATAGTTTTACTTCTTCTTTGCCAATCTGTATACATTTCAATTTCATTTTCTTGCCTAATTGCCTTCACTAGAACCTCTAGGACATGTTTTATAGAAGTGGCAAGAGCAGACGTCCGTATCTTGTTCTTAATCTTAAAATTCAGTCCTTTAACATTAAATATCGTGTCACCTGTTGGTTTCTGTAGATGCTCTTTATCAGGGTGAGGAAGTTCCCTTCGATTCTTAGTATGTTGGGTATTGTTTTGTTTTTTCATGACAAGGTGTTGGATTTTGTCAACTGCTTTTTCTGCAGCTATTGAGATGATTGTGTGGGGATTTTTTTGTCCTTCATTCTATTAATGAGCATATTATGCTAATTGATTTGGGTATGTTAAACACACTTGCATTCCTAGAACAGTTAGTCATAGTGTATATTCCTTGTATATATTGCCAGATTCTGTTTGCTGGTATTTTGTTGAGGATTTTTATATCTATAGTCATAAGAGATATTGGTCTGCAGTTTATTCTTGTAATGTGTTTGTCTGGTTTTGACATCAGGGTAATATTAGCCTCATAGAATAAGTTGGGAAGTGTGCTCTCCTCTTCTATTTTTTAAAAGAGTTTATGGCCTTAGAAGAGGTCCTGAAAGAAGCGCTAAACATAGAAAGGAACAACCAGTACCAGCCACTCCAAAAACGTACCAATAAATGTAAAGACCATTGACACAATGAAGACACTGCATCAACTAAGGGTCAAAACAACAAGCCAGCATCAAAATGGCAGGATCAAATTCACACATAACAATATGAACCTTATATGTAAATGGGCTAAATGCCCCAATCAAAAGAAACAGACTGGCAAATTGGATAAAAAGTCAAAACCCATCCATGTGCTGTATTCAGGAAACCCATCTCACATGCAAGGACACACATAGGTTCAAAATAAAGGGATGGAGGAAGATTTACCAAGCAAATGAAGAGCAAAAAAAAAGCAGGAGTTGCAATCCTAGCCTCTGATAAAACAGGCTTTAAACCAACAAAGATCAAAAGAGACAAAGAAGGGCATTACCTAATGGTAAAAGGATCAATGCAACAAGAAGAGCTAACGATCCTAAATATATATGCACCCAATACAGGAGCACCCAGATACATAAAGCAAGTTCTTAATGACCTACAAAGAGACTTAGACTCCCACACAATAGTAGTGGGAGACTTTAACACTCCATTGTCAATATTAGACAGATCAACCAGACAGAAAATTAACAAGCATATCTAGGACTTGAACTCAAATATGAACCAAGCAAACCTGATAGACATATATAGAATTCTTCACCCCAAATCCACACAATATACATTCTCCTCAGCACCACATCACACCTACTCTAAAATTGACCACATAATTGGAAGTAAATAACTCCTCAGCAAATGCAAAAGAACAGAAATCATAACAAACAGTCTCTCAGACCACAGTGCTATCAAATTAGAACTCAGGATTAAGAAACTAACTCAGAACCATACAACTTCATGGCAACTGAACAACTGGCTCCTGAATGATGACTGGATAAAGAGTGAAATGAAGGCAGAAATAAAGATGTTCTTTGAAACCAATGAGAATGAAGACACAACATACCAGAATCTCTGGGACACATTTAAAGCAGTGTCTAGAGGGAAATTTATAGCAATAAATACCCACATGAGAAACAAGGAGTGATCTAAAATTGACACCCTATTGTCAACATTCAAAGAGGTAGAGGAACAAGATCAAAAAAACCCAAAAACTAGCAGAAAACAAGAAATAACTAAGATCAGAGCAGAACTGAAGGAGATAGAGACACAAAAAAAATTTCAAAAAAATCAATAAATCCAGGAGCTGGTTTTTTGAAAAGATCAACAAAATAAATAGACTACTAGCCAAATTAATAAAAAATAAAGAGAATAATCAAATAGATGCAATTAAAAACAATAAAGGGGATATCACCACCGATTCCACAGAAATACAAACTACCATCAGAGATTACTATAAACACCTCTATGCACATAAACCAGTAAACCTGGAAGCAATGGATAAATTCCTGGACACTTATACCCTCCCAAGCCTAAACCAGGAAGAAGATGAAACCCTGAATAGACCAATAACAAGGGCTGAAGTTGAGGAAGCAATTAATAGCCTACCAACCAAAAAAAAACGCCCAGGTCCAGATGGGTTCACAGCCAAATTCTACCAGATTTACAAAGAGGAGCTGGTACCACTCCTTCTGAAACTATTCCAAACAATCCAAAAAAGAGGGAATTCTTCCCAAATCATTTTATGAGACCAACGTCATCCTGACACCAAAACCTGGCAGAGACTCAGCAAGAAAAGAAAACTTCAAGCCAATATCCATGATGAATATAGATGCAAAAATCTTCAATAAAATATTGGCAAACCGATTGCAACAGCACATCAAAAAGCTTATCCACTGTAATCAAATAGGCTTCATCCCAGGGATGCAAGGCTGGTTCAACATATGCAAGTCTAAAAATATAATCCACCACATAAACAGAACCAAAGACAAAAGTCACATGATCATCTCAATAGATGCAGAGAAGGCCTTCAACAAAATTCAACAGCCCTTTATGCTAAAAACTTTAATAAACTATGTATTGACAGGACGTATCTCAAAATAATAAAAGCTATTTACGACCAACCCACAGCCAATATCATACTGAATGGGCAAAAACTGGAAGCATTCTCTTTGAAATCTGGCACTAAACAAGGATGCCCTCTCTCACCACTCCTATTTAATATAGTATTGGAAGTTCTAGCCAGAGCAATCAGGCAAGAAAAAGAAATAAAGGGTATTCAGTTAGGAAAGGAGGAAGTCAAATTGTCTCTATTTGTAGACGACATGATTGTATATTTAGAAAACTCCATCGTCTCAGCCCAAAATCTCCTGAAACTGATAAGCAACTTCAGCAAACTCTCAGGATACAAAATCAATGTGCAAACATCACAAGCATTCCTATACACCAATAACAGACTTAAAGAGAACCAAATCAAGAATGAACTGCCATTCACAACTGCTACGAAGAGTATAAAATACCTAGGAATACAGCTAACAAAGGATGTAAAGGACCTCTTCAAGGAGAAATAGAAACCACTGCTCAAGGAAATAAGAGAGGACACAAACATATAGAAAAACATCCCATGCTCATGGTTAGGAATAATCAATATTGTGAAAATGGCCATAATGCCCAAAGTAATTTATAGATTCAATGCTATCCCTATCAAGCTACCAATGACCTTCTTCACAGAACTGGAAAAAACCACCTTAAACTTCATATGGAACCAAAAGAGAGCCCAAATAGCCAAGACAATCCTAAGCAAAAAGAGCAAAGCTGGAGGCATCATGCTACCTGACTTCAAACTATACTACAAGGTTACAGTAACCAAAACAGCATGATAATGGTACCAAAACAGCATGATAATGGTACCAAAACAGAAATATAGACCAATGGAACAGAACAGATGATGCCTTGGAGGCAAAGTCACACATCTACAACCATCTGGTCTTTGACAAACTCAGCAAAAGCAAGCAATGAGGAAAGGATTTCCTGTTTCATAAGTGGTGTTGAGTTAACTTGCTAGCCATGTGCAGAAAACAGAAACTGGACCCCTTCCTGACACCTTACACTGAAATTAACTCCAGATGGATTCAAGACTTAACATAAGACCTAACACCATAAAAACCCGAGAAGAAAACCTAGGTAAAACCATTCAGGACATAGGCATAGTCAAGGACTTCATGACTAAAACACCAAAAGAATTGGCAACAAAAGCTGAAATAGACAAATGGGATCTAATTAAACTTCAGAGCTTCTGTGCAGCAAAAGAAACAGTCATTAGAATGAACTGGCAACCAACAGAATGGGAAAAAAAAATTTGCAGTCTACCCATCTGACAAAGGGCTAATCCAGAATCTACAAAGAAATAAAACAGAGTTACAAGAAAAAAAAAACTATTCAAAAGTGGGTGAAGGACATGAACAGACACTTTTCAAAAGAAGACATATATGAAGCCAACAAACATATGAAAAGTGTTCATCATCACTGGTCATTAGATAAATGCAAATCAAAACCCCACTGAGATACCAACTCACACCAGTTAGAATGGCAATCATTAAAAAATCTAGAGACAACAGATGCTGGAGAGGATGTGGAGAAATAGGAACACTTTTACACTCTTGGTGGGAGAGTAAATTAGTTCAACCATTGTGGAAGACTGTGTGGTGATTCCTCAAGGACCTAGAAACAGAAATTCCATTTGACCCAACAATCCCATTACTGGGTATATATCCAAAGGATTATAAATTGTTCTATTATAAAGACACATGTATGCATATGTTCATTGCAGCACTGTTTACAATAGCAAAGACCTGGAACCAACCCAAATGCCCATCGATGATAGACTGGACAAGGAAAATGTAGCACATATACACCATGGAATACTATGCAGCCATAAAAAAACGATGAGTTTGTATCCTTTGTAGGGACATGAATGAATCTGGAAACCATCATTCTCAGCAAACTGACACAAGAACAGAAAACTATACACCGCATGTTCTCACTTATAGGCAGGTGTTGAACAATGAGAACACATGGACACAGGGAGGGGAGCATCACACACTAGGGTCTGTTGGGGGGGACTAGGGGAGGGGCAGCGGGGGAGTAGGGATAACATGGGGAGAGATGCCAGAAGTAGGTGATGGGGGGATGGAGGCAGCAAACCACATTGCCATATATGTACCTATGCAAAAATCCTGCATAATCTGCACATGTACCCCAGAACGTAAAGTACAATAAAAAATATATTTAAAAAAAAAAGAGTTTGTAGAGAATTGTTATTTATTTCTTTAAGTGTTTAGGTGGTTGTCAGACTTTTTAATTCTTTTTCCAACTGGTGAATATATAGTAGTATCTCGCAGTGGTTTGATTTTGCATTTCCCATATTTCCCTTATTCTTTGAAGGTTAAACAATTTTTTTCTGTTCGTTGGCGTTTTATATTTTCTCTTTTATTTGAGGGTTTTAACCCTTTAGAGAAGGCTGATTGTGTCAGTGATCTGCAGAAGTTCTTATTATGTCCTAGGTTCCTGTCCTTTTTATATTACATGTGCTGCAGCAAATATCTTTTTTCCTGTGGCTTATTTTTAAGACTCTTTATAAAGTCTTGGTTAGTAGAAGTATTTAGTGTTTATGTGGTCAAATATATAGTCTTTTCCTAAAAATAAGGACAAAAACTTTTTGTGTTATACAGAAAAAAATCCTTCTCTACTCCAAGATCATTTTTTTAATTCTCCTATTAGTAACTTTTCTTCCCCCTTTCATAGTTGGGGCTTCTATCCACATAGAAATTTTCTTTTTATGAATGCTATTAGATAGGAATCCAACTTTGTTTCCCATCTGGATGCCCACTTAGGCTAACACTATTTTTTGTTATTGTTGTTGAGACAGAGTCTTTCTGTGTCACTCAGGTTGGAGTGCAATGGCGAGATCTTGGCCCACTGCAACCTCCACCTCCTGAGTTCAAGGGATTCTCCTGCCTCAGCCTCCCAAGTAGCTGGGAGTACAGGGGTACATCACCGTGCCTGGATTGTATTTTTGTATTTTTAATAGAAACAAGGTTTCATCATGTTGGCCAGGCTGGTCTTGAACTCCTGAACTCAGGTAATCCCTATCTCAGCCTCCTAAAATATTGGGATTAGAGCCGTAAACCACTGCGCCCAGCCAGTAACACTATTAAAAAGACCATTGTTTCTCCGTCTGCTCTGCAGTGCCAAATCTAGCACACGTCGAGTCACCATAAATGTTTCTGGGTGTCTGTTTAGTTCCAGTGATCTGTCTGTTTATTTCTGCCCCAATACCATATTGTTTTAATTATTGTAGCTTTACAATAACTCCCTGTAGCTTGTAAAATAACTGCTTCACCATGTTCTCTTTTATGGATATGTTGACTCTTCTTGGGTCTTCGCATTTTCATAAACATTTGGAATCAGCTTATGAAGTTCCAACTAAAAAACTATTTGGATTTTTGACAGGGATTGCATTAAATTTACTCATAATTTTTGATAGAAATTCTAATTTATGATATTGAGTCTTCTAATCCACAAGCACAGTATATTTCTCCATGTATTTAGGTATGCTTTAGGTTTTCACAATAATGTTTTAAATTTATTTTAGTAAAGGCATTGCACAGATATTTTGAGGTACTTCATATTTCTTGACATTATTGTAAATGATATTTAAATATTTTCCATTTTCTAGTGAACATTGTATACAAATATAACTGATTTTTGTGCACTGGTTTTTGAATTCTAGGACAAAAATTCATTAATGCTAGTATTTGAACTGTATATTCTTTAGGAATTTCTAGGAACATAATCGTATCATCTACAGATCGGCCATGGAAATTTGGTTCCTCCCTTTTAATTCTGTTTTTCTTATGTTACTGTGACAATTAGGACTTTCAGTACAATGTTCAATGTGGTGACCACAGTAAACATCCTTATCTTGCTCCCCATCTCAGAGAGAAAGTGAAGTTACTGTGTTATGTTGCATGTTAAAGCTTTGTTTCTTTTGTTCTACTGTATTTTGCTTGGTGTTTACCTTCTCCATGGCTTTTTAAAAGTTCCCTTCTGCCAGGTGCAGTGGCTCATTTCTATAATCCCAGCACGTAGGGAGGCCAAAGCAGAAGGATCACTTGTGTCCAGATGTTCAAGACCAGCCCTGAGCAATAGAGTGAGACCCAGTCTCTAACTTAAAAATAAAAATAAATAAAAGTTCCCTTCTATTCCTATTTGGCTGTGAATTTGTATTATGAATGGACACTAAATTTAATCAAATGTTTTCTGCATCATCTGAAATGAAGGTCACAAGCTTTTTCTCCTTTAATCTACTAATGTGGTGATTTACATTAATTGTTTTTCTAATGTTAAATCAACCCTAGTTTCCCAGAATAACGCAGCTTGGTGATGATATATTATCCCTTTAATATATTGCTGGATTCCATCTGCTAATATTTTGTTTAGAATATTTATATCTGTGTGAGGTTGGCCTGTAATTTTCTTTTCTCATGCTATCCTTGTCAGAGTCTGTTATCAAGGTCGTGACAACTCAGCAATGAGTTAAAGTGGCACCTCTTTTTCTATTTTCTAAAACATTTGTATAAGATTGAAATGATCTGTTCCTTGAATATTGGGTTGCACTTTCCAGGGAAGCCATCTGGGCCTAAAATTTCGTCTGTGGGAAGATGTTTTGTTACTAACTCAAATTTTACAATGATTATAAGACTTTCAGATTTGCCCTTTCTTCTAAAGTCGGTTTCCACTTTAAATAACTTAATAATGTATCACTTATATACCATAAAGTTTGACCACTTTGCCTGTGTAATTCTGTAATTTTCAGTACATTTACTGAGTTGTGCAGCCATAACCACAACCCTCGTTTGCAGCCCACATTTAGCTTTGTTATTTTTTTCCAGGAATACGCATATGCTTTTTTTTTTTTTTTTTTTTTTTTTTGAGACAGAGTCTTATTCTGTCATCCAGGCTGGAATGCAGTGGCATGAACTTGGCTCACTGCAAGCTCTGCCTCCCAGGTTCAAGCCATTCTCCTGCCTCAACCTTCCAAGCAGCTGGGATTACAGGTGCCTGCCAGCACACCCAGCTAATTTTTGTATTTTTAGTAGAGATATGGTTTCACCGTGTTGGCCAGGCTGGTCTCAAAATCCTGACCTCATGTGATCTGCCTGCCTCGGCCTCTTAAAGTGCCGGGATTACAGGCTTGAGCCCCCACACCAGGCCAAATATGCCTGTTTCACCTAAGATTTTTGGCATAAAGTTGTTCATGATGATTTATTATTATATTGTGAATTTTTACAATCTCTAAGTCACGTCCCCTTTCTACTCCTCAATTTTTTGCACCATTTTTCTTCTTTCCTTGGTCAGTCTCACCAAAGGTTTGTCAATTTTATTAATCTTTTTTGAAGGAACAATTTCTGGCTGTATTAAACCTTGCTGGCATGGATTTATTTTCTCCTCCAATAATTTCTCCTATCGTAATTATTTCTTCTTTTCACTCTCTACGGTTTATTATTCTTTTCTACTTAGTTAAGATGGATGTTCAGCTCGTTTATTTCGGACCCTTTTACAGTATATCCATTGAGGGTTATAAATGTATCAGTAAGTACTATTTTAGCTACAATGACAAGTTCTCAAATGTAGTATTTTTATTATTGTTCAAGTCAAGTATTTTTAAATGTTTATTATTATTTCTTCCTGGATTCATTATTTAGAGGTATGTTTCTTAATTTCCAAATTGCGGAGATTATTCTGTTACATTTTTGTCATTGATTTTTAACCTAATCATATTTCGTTCAAAAACTAAATATTGTGTGAATTCAACACTCTATTTTTTTTTTACTTATGGCCCTGAGTATAGTCAATTTTAAAACATATATATGCACACTCAAAAAATTTTTATTCTAAAATTATTGAGAACAGTGTTCTGAATATTTACCTGACCTCTATTTGCTAATGATGATGTCAGATCTTCTGCATCATTAGGGATTCTTTTGTTGCTGCTTCTGTTGACTATTGAGATATCTGAGATTTTTTTAAATCTTCCGGGATAGATTGGGTGTGGTGGCTCACACCTGTAATCCCAGCACTTTGGAGGCTGAGATAGAAGGATGGCTTGAGCACAGGAGTTTGAGACCAGCCTTGGGCAACATAGTGAGACTCTATTTCTACAAAAAAGAAAAAGAAAACTTAGCCAGTCATGGTGGTGCCTGCCAGTGGTCTCGGCTGCTCAGGGGGCTGAGGTGGGAGGATCATCTGAGACCAGAAGGTATTCGAGGCTGCAGTGAGCTGTGATCACGCCACTGCACTTCAGCCTGGGCAGCAGAGTGAGATCCTGTCTCAAAAAATAAAAATAAATCTTCCAAGATAATTATAGATTTATTTATTTTTCCTGTGATTCTGTCAAATTACCTTTTATTATATTTTGAGGAAAATTATTAGATAAATGCAAGTTTAGAAATCAATAATTCTTTCTGACAAACTGATCTTTCAAGTTTCAATGTAACTCTCTGTATGTCTAGTATTGCTTTTTGCCTTAAAGTCCATTTTTATTTTATTTGTTTTACAAATAGTGAAATTCACTCTTTTTGGAATCGTTCCATGGGTTTTAATAAATACATGGAGTTGTATAACTACTACCACAAGCAAGACACAGAGCAGTTCCCTCACCCCCAAAATCTTTGTCACTCTCTCCCTTTATAGACAGCCTCCTCTTCCCTCCCGCTAATCCCCGGCAACCACTGATGACTGTTTAGTCTTTCCCAGGATATCCTATAAAGAGAACCATGGAGTATATACTCTTTTGAGGCTGGCTTCTTCCACTTAGCAGAGTGCCTTTGGAATTCATCCATGTGGTTACATGTGTCAATGATTTGTTCTTTTTGTTGCTAGGTAGTTTTCTAATACATAAGTGTGGCAAATTTGTTTAGCCATTAGCTATTTGAAGGACTCTTATTTCCAGTTTTTGGTGGTTAGAAACAAGACTGTTGCCGGATGCAGTGGCTCATGCCTGTAATCTCAGCACTTTGGGAGTCTGAGGTAGGTGGATCACCTGAGGTCAGGCACTCGAGACCAGCCTGGCCAACATAATGAAACCCCGTCTCTACTAAAAATACAAAAATTAGGCAGATACGGTGTTGCATGCCTGTAATCCAAGCTACTTGGGAGGCTGAGGCAGGAGAATTGCTTGAACCTTAGAGATTGAGACTACAGTGAGCCAAGATTGCACCACTGCACTCCAGCCTGGGCAACAAAGCGAGACTCTGTCTCAAAAAAGAAAAGGAAAAAAAAAAACAAGAAAAGAAAAGAAAAAAGACTGCTAAAAATAGTCACATAATAAGTTTGTATCCCTCCTTCCTTCCTTCCTTCCTTCCTTCCTTCCTTCCTTCCTTCCTTCCTTCCTTCCTTCCTTTTTTCTCTTTCTTTCTCCTCTCTTTCTTCCTTCCTTCTTTTTTTCTTCTTTTCTTCCTTTCTTCCTTTCTTTTCTTTCACAGGGTCTTGCTTTGTCACCCAGGCTGGAGTGCAGTGGTGCAATCTTGGCTCACAGCAGCCTCGACCTCCCAGGCTCAAGCAACTCTTCCATCTCGGTCTCTGAAGTAGCTGAGACTCTAGGCACACACTGTCGTGCCGGGCTAATTTTTGTATATTTGGTAGAGATGAGGTTTCACCATGTTGCCCATTCTGGTATCAAACTCCTATGCTCAAGAGATTCACCCGCCTCAGCCTCCCAAAGTGCTGGAACTGCAAGCTTGAACCACCATGCCCAGGCCAGGTTTTCTGATGAACTAAAGTTTTTATTTAACTCTATAGTGGGATTCCTGGGTGATATGGTAAATGTACGTTTAACTTCGTGAGAAACTGCCCAGTTGTTTTCTCAGGAGACTGTGTCATTTCGCATTCCTGTCAACAGTGAGAGAGTGTTCCAATTTCAATACAGCATGTGAGCTCTTAGTGTTCCCAGAATTTTTCTTTTAGCCATTCTATTTAGTAGTAGTCATTCACATTTATGTAGTAGTATTTCATGGGGCTTTTAATTTGCATTTTTCTAAAGATTAATGATGTTGAACAATTTTTCATTTGCTCATTTGCATCTATATGTCTTTAATGACGTGTCTGTTCAAATCTTCTGCTCATTTTTTAAAATCTGGTCATTTTTTTGTGTTGAGTTTTGAGAGTTCTTTATATTTTCTTTATGTTCGGTATACATGGTCCTTTGTCATATAATGTGATTTGCAAGTGTCTTCTCCCAGTTTGTGGCTTATCTTTTCATTCTCCTAACATGTCTTTCACAGAGAAATAGTTTTTAGTTTCATTAAAGTCCAATTTATATTTTTGTCTCTTACAGATCATGCTTTTGGTGTTATATCTAAGAACTCTTTTTCCTAACTCAAGGTCACAAAAAATGTTCTACTATCTTTTCTTTGAGAAGTTTTGGACCCTTAGATTCCACATTTATGTCTATGATAAATTTTGAGTCAACTTTTGTAAAATATGTGGGATATGGGTCAAAGTTTCTTGGGGGTGTTGTTTGTTTTGGGTTTTTTTGCATATGACTATCCAATTGTTCCAGCATCATTTGTTTAAAACTATATCCTTTCTCCCTTGAATTGCCTTTATATTTTTGTTAAAAACCAATTCACCATATTTGTATGAGTATTTCACACATATATAGACATAATCTATTCTTTCACCAATATCACACCAACTTGATTACTATAGCTTTGTAGTAATTTTTGAAATTAGGTAATGTGGATCCTCCAACTTTTTTCTTCTTTTTCAGAATTGCTCTGGCTATTCTAGTTTCTTTGCTTATTCATATAAATTTTATGTTTAACTTTTCTGTCTACAAAAACTCCTGCTAAGATTTTGGTTGGGATTGCATTGAATTCGCAGATGAAATTGGGCGAAATCAGCATTTTAATGAAATTAAGACTTCCAGTTCATGAATAGGGCATATCTATTTATTTAAGCCTTTTTTGACTTTTTAAAGTTTGTTGTATCTAATACAAACGTAGGTACACTGAAGCTGAGTGTGTTGGCACATGCCTGTAGTCCCAGCTACTAAGGAGGCTGAGGCAAGAGGATCTCTTAAGCCCAGGAGTTTGAGGCTAGCCTGGGTGATGTAGCAAAATCTCTATCTCTAATAAAGAAAGAAATACAGCTATGCTAGCTTTCTTTTTGGTTAATACTTTCTTTTTTTTTTTTTTTTTTTTGAGACAGAGTCTCACTTTGTCACCAGGCTGGATTGTAGTGGCGCAATCTCGGCTCACTGCAACCTCCAGCTCCCTGGTTCAAGCGATTCTGCTGCCTCAGCCTCCCAAGTAGCTGGGACTATAGGCGTGCACCACCATGCCCAGGTAATTTTGTACTTTTTAGTAGAGACGGGGTTTCACTGTGTTAGCCAAGATAGTCTCGATCTCTTGACCTTGTGATTCACCTGCCCCAGCCTCCCAAAGTGCTGGGATTACAAGCATGAGCTACCGCGCCCAGTTGGTTAATACTTTCAGGGTGTATCTTTCCCTCTCCATGGCCCTCATTGATGTTCTACATTCTAATTTCCCAGAACTTGTTGAATGTGTGATGTAGCCAAGGCGAATTAAGGTTGCAGATAGCTGCTGATCACCTAGCCTTAAAACAGGGAAAGTGTCGTGAATTAGCCAGGTCGGCCCAATAAAATCATCAATGTCCTTAAAGTAAGAGAGGCAGAAGAAGTGACTGGGTGAGAATGATACAATGTGAGAAGAACTTGGCTCAACGTTGCTGGTTTTGAAGATGGAGGAAGAGGGCCATGAGCCAGGGAATGTAGGCAACTTCTAGAAGATTCCAGAAGCAGGAAAAGATGCAAAAATAGATTCCTTTAAAAAAAAAAAAAAAAGACAGAATCTCACTCTGTTGCCCAGGCTAGAGTGCAGTGTCACAAACTCAGCTCTACCTCAGGCTCAAGCAATCCTCCCACCTCAGCTTCCTGGGTAGCTGGGACTACAGGTATATGCTACTACACCCATCTAATTTTGTTTGTTTGTTTGTTTTGTAAAGACAGGGATTCCCTAGGTTGCCCAGGCTGTTCTTAAACTCTTGGGCTGAAGTGATCCCCCTGCCATGGCCTTTGAAAGTGTTGGTTGGCATTACAGCCACCACACCTGACCAAAAATGTTTTTGTTTCCAAAATCTTCAGGAAGAATGAAGCCCTGAAAATATTTTGATTTTAGTTCAGTAAAACTTTGTATCACACAAGCCACTAAGTTTGTGGTAAACTGTTACAGCAGAAATAACTAATATGCTGCCCTCTTACTCCTCACACTATTTTATGCTTAAAACCTCTCTTATTAAATAGCACATAATTTCATTTTCCTTTTTTTTTAATAACCTGAGAACATTTTTAACTGGAGCATGTGATTCACTTGTATTAATGCAATTGCTGATAGATGTGGTTTAAATCTCACATCTTGTTTTGTGCTTTCTTTTTTGTTTTGTTTGGGGTTTTGTTCATTTGTTTGTTTGTTTCTTGAGACAGTCTCGCTCTGTCGCCCAGGCTGGAGTGCTGCGGTGCAATCTCAGATCACCAAAACCTCCATCTCCTGGGTTCAGGCCATTCTGGTCCCTCAGCCTCCTGAGAAGCTGGGATTACAGGCACTCACCACCATGCCCAGATAATTTTTGTATTTTTGGTAGACATCGAGTTTTGTCATATTGAACAGGCTGGTCTCAAACTCCTGGTCTCAAGTGATCCGCCTGCCTCAGCCTCCCAAAGTGCTAGGATTACAGGCATGAACCATCATGCCCAGCCTTGTTTTCTGCTCTCTAATTGCCCTATCTGTTCTGTTTTTACCCTTCTTGCTTCTTAATTATGTTTTATTATTCTGTTTCTCCTAGTCCTGTTTTTAAGTTATATATTTATTTCCATTTTGTTACTGGGCACCTAGAAATTAAAACATGCATAATTAACATATCAGATTCTAAACGTAGTCAGTATCTTATGCTTTTCTTGGACAATTAAAAATCTTTAGAACATTGGCATTTCATTTATCCCCCTCCAACATATTTGCTGTCACTGTCATGTATTTTAATTTTATTTTAAACCTCACAAGGTATTATTATTGTTTTATCTAACCAATGATAATTTATATTTTATCTAGATATTTACCACTTTGGTTTTTGGTTTTGGTTTTTGGTTTTTTTGAGATGGAGTTTCACTCTTGTCACCCAGGCTGGAGTGCAGTGGCACAATCTCAGCTCACTGCAACCTCTATCTCCCAGGCTTAAGTGATTCTCTTGCCTCTGCCTCCCAGGTAGCTGGGATTACAGGTGGCCACCACCACACCCTGCTAATTTTTGTATTTTTAGTAAAGACAGGGTTTCACCATGTTGGCCAGGCTGGTCTCAAACTCCTGACCTCAGGTGATCCACCCACCTCTGCCTCCCAAAGTGCTAGGATTACAGGCTTGAGCCACCATGCCCAGCTAATATTTACCACTTTTTGTTCTATATTTATTTCTTCCATTTAGTATCACATGATTTCTGTTTGAAATATATCCTTTAGAATTTGCCTCACTGAGAATTTGTTAATGGAAAATTCTTTCATTTTGTTTGTCTGCATGAAAAAAAATCTCTATTTCAACTTCATTCTTGAAATATCTCTTTCTGGTATATAAAGTCATAGTTTTTTTTTTTTTTTTTATTGCATTGACAATACCATTCCATTGTCTTTGGGCTCCCATTGTTGCCATTGAGAAGTCAGCAGTTAGTCTCATTGCTGCTCCTTTGAAGATGTCTCTTTCCTCTGATTGTTTTGTTTTGTTTTTGACACAGGGTCTCACTCTGTCACCCAGGCCAGAGTGCAGTAGTACAATCACAGCTCACCATAGCCTCAAACTCCTTGACTCAAACAATCCTCCCACCTCAGCCTCCCAAGTAGCTGGGGTACAGGTGTCCATCATGATGCCCAGCTAATTATTTTACATTTTTTTGTAGAGATGGAGTCTCACTATGTTACCCATGCTCCTCTCAAACTCCTGGCCTCAAGCAATTCTCTTGCCTCAGGCTCCCTAAGTACTGCGATTACAAACATGAGCCACCATGCCCAGTCTTTTCTGGTTGTTTCTAAGATCTCCATTGATTTGATTCTTTCATGCTTTACTGTAATCTCAGTGTAGATTTTTTTGTATTGAACCAGTTTGTGATTCCCAGCAAATCTGTGGTTTGCTGTCTTTCAGCACTTCTAAAAAATTATTCACCTTTCTCTGTTCATACATTGCTGCTGACCTATTCCCCCCTACTTACAGAACATCAATAAAATATATGTTAAATATTTTCTCTCTGCCTCTTAAACATTTTTTCTGTATATTTGATCTTTTTTTCTCTGTGCTACTTTCTGGAAAATTTCTTGAACCTATTTTCAAGGTGATTAATTCTCTCTTCAGGTATGTCTAACCTGATTGTGAATCCATCAGGTGATTTCAGGATTATGTGTTGTATTTCTAGAAGCTATATTTGTTTTTTCTATTAAATTTGCTTTTTGTTGTTGTTTACTCCTATTTCCCAATAGATTAACCCAACCTTATGTTTTGTTCATTTAGCTATAGTAAGAACAACAGTTGTTTAATTGTGTTTATTTCAATTCTTATTGAAATGTTAATATTTCATTGACATCTTTGTAGGCCTTGTCCTGTTGCTTTTCTTGTCCTCAGTTATTGTTTTGTTCTCCTTTTGCATTTATTATTTTTGCAAACTGCTATTATACTAACAATAATTATTGCTAGGCATGGTGACTTATGCCTGTAACTCCAGCACTTTGGGAGGCTAAAGCAGTGGATCACTTCAGCTGAGGAGTTCAAGACCAGCCAGACCAACATGGGGAAACTCCATCTCTACTAAAAATACAAAAAATTAGCCAAGCATGGTGGCAGGCCCCTGTAAGCTCAGCTACTCAGGAGACTGAGGCAGGAAAATCACTTGAACCCAGGAGGCAGAGGTTGCAGCAAGCTGAGACTGCACCACTGCACTCCAGCCTGGGCAACAGAGCAAGACTCTGTCTCAAAATAAAAGTATTTATAGGGAGCACTTTAGACATTGGATTAAGCTTCTTTTCCCCAAAGAGGATTTGCACATGCTCCTGCCTGCAGTAGAGGCACTAGCAGTCTAGGAACTGCTTGAGGTTGTCTAAATAAACCAGATTATAAAAACCTGAGAGCTCGTTCACCCTTATGCTGAAGATACAGTCCTTTGAGTTTCTGATAATAATCATCATTCAAACTATGCTTTCCTGGGAACTTTTCTTCTTAAAGTACCATAAATCACACACTGTTCCATGTGGAAAAATTCATGACTTTTAAGAGAGGATAAGACAATGAAGTGTGGGTCCTTTCTTTCTTTTCAATGACATTCCCTGTGATATCAAGAGGCTTGCAATCTCTTTAAGCCAAAACAATATGCTATTCCAGTTTCCTTGAGAAATAGTTTATAAAGCAAAAACAGTGTACAATTCAGGAGATATTTATTAAGTGTCTGCCACAGACCAGGTACTAGGGTGCAAGGAATAGCATGGTGAGAAATAAAGAAATCAGCCCTCCTATGACTGCTTAACCTCTTTCCTGCATATAATTGGTAGCTTAAAGATTATTTTACTATTTTGATTTATAACTATAAGGGTAAAATAAATCATCATGTTTTCATTATTTTCCACTTGCTACTATTCCTCCAAGAGCACAAAGCCTATATGGGGAGAAAACATTAAAAACCCTGGATAATTAAATTCTCTGCTCGTGTATGTGGAAGGCCTCCTACAGGGAAGATGCAGGAAGTAAGGATCACCGGGCTCTGAGGTACAATGTGCCCAGTACTCTACACGTATTTTCTACCTTAAGTCTGTGAGGTAGGCATTATTATCCCCATTTTACAACAAAAGAAATAGTATGGGGACATTCACTTTCCTGAAGTCATACAGCATGTTAGGCAGCTTCTGAATATCTCCCAAAGACCCTTGCCTCCTGGTATTCATACCACACCCTTCCTTGTATTATTCCTTCTTTTTTAGTGGCCGAAATTAGGTATGCACTTCTAATCAATACATACGGCACAAGTGATGAGCGATCACTTCTGAGATTAGCTCCCAAGAGGGTGTAACTTCCATCTCCTCTTCTCTCTTTCTCCCCAGCTCTTCTTACTTGCTTGTTCTGATGAAGCACACTGCCTTGTTATGAACTATCCTATGGAGAAGCCCGTGTACAAGAAACGGAAATCAGCCAAACATGGTGGCTGATGCCTGTAATCCCAGCACTTTTGGAGGCTGAGGTAAGCAGACTGCTTGAGTCCAGCAGTTTGAGACCAGCCTGGGTAACATGGTGAAACCCCATCTCTACAAAACTACAAAAATCAGCCAGGTGTGGTGGTGTGTACCTGTAGTCCTAGCTACTCAGAAGACTGAGGCAGGAAGATTGCATCAGCCCAGAAGGTGGAGGTTGCAGTGAGCTGAGATTGTGCCACTACACTCCAGCCTGGGTGACAGAGTGAGACCCTGTCTCCAAAAAAAAAAATAAACTGAAACCTTCAATTGAGCAGTCCATGAAGAAATGAGGCCTGCCAGTAGCCACAAGTAAGCATGAAAATGGATTCTACTCCCAGTCAAGCCTTCAGATGAGACCACAGTCCCAACCAACACCTTCATTGTAGCCATATAAAAGGCTCTGAGACAGGGGACCCAGCTAAGCCACAGCCAGATTCCTGACCCACAGATGAGGTAAGATAATAAGTGTTGTTGTTTCAAGCCACTAAGCATTATGGCAATGTGTTACACAACAACTGATAACTAATACATGCCTAATAGGGCCAGTCTGATATCTGACAGAATGCACTGTCTTCCTGGGCAAGGCTATGCTGTAACAAATAACCAAATCTTCAGGGGTGATGCCTTTGAATAGAAATTTCAAGCAGAGTCCAGGCAACATAAATCATACAAAAGCTAAATTTGTCTCTAAAGGTCACTTAATCAGACTGTCACTTTACATTTGAGAAAAATGAGGGCCAGGAGGGGCGGTTTATATCTGCAATCCCAGCACTTTGCGAGGCTGAGGGATTGCTTCATCCTAGGATGTCGAGACAAGCCTGGGCAACACAACAAGATATCATCTCTACTAAAAAGAAAAAAATCAGCCAGGGGTGGTGCTATGGACCTGTAATCCCAGCTACTGGAGAGGCTGAGGCAGGACAGTGGCTTGAGGCCAGGAATTCAAAGCTGCTGTGAGCTGGCCCCATGTCACTGCCTTCCAGCCTGGTCAACAGAGTGAGAACCTGTTTTTGTTTTGTTTTGTTTTGTTTTTTAAAAAAGAACAAGAAAAAAGAAAACTGAGGAACAGAGAGATTTTCTTAGTGCCCTATGGTCATTTGAGCAGGGCCAGTGAAACAACAAATGTTGTTTGTTTCACCATCTAAAATGCTTTACGCTGCTTCATGCTGGCTTTCCTTGCTACTTAAGATAGGAAGAATACCATCTCTAATGTGTTTTGTATATATGGCGTGTGTGTTTGTGTGTGTGTGTGTGTGTGTGTGTGTGTTAGCAATGAATACTTGTTGCAGGGTTAGAAGACCAAGGACCGTTTGCCCTTGCTGGTCACAATGAAGAGAAATTGCTCAGTGTTCCCTCATTCCCTTGGTTCTCCACCTCCTGCCCCAGCAGCAAGAAACAAATGCTAAATAGAATTAGTAAGAGCTCTGGATAATGGGTTACATGGATGCTTCATGAAGAGAAAGCAGAGGTGCAAGGAGACAGGCCAGACAGATGCAACAGGGAGGAAGCTAGTTAGGATAGTTCGGATAGCTACATTCAGTAACTTATTAGCCAAAGAATTGCAGGTGATTTTGGCTCCTTGTCTTAGTCCATTTTGCGTTGCTATAAAGGAACACCTAAGACTGGGTAATTTATAAAGAAGAGATGTTTTATTTGGTTCATGGTTCTACAGGCTATGCAAGGAGCATGGTGCTGGCATCTGCTTCAGGTGAGGGCCTCTGACTGCCTCCACTTAGGGCAGAGGTGAAAAAGAACTGATGTGTGCAGAGACCACATGGAGAGAAAGGAAGCAAGCTGGGATGGAGGGCCCAGTCTCTTTCTGACAACCAGCTCCCCAGAACTAACAGAGTAAGAGCTCACCTTCACCCACCGCCGCACCTCCCCTGCCCAGGGCATTAATTATTCATAAGGGATCTGCTCCATGACCAAACATCGACCACTAGGCCCACCTCCCATGATGGGGGCCAAATTGCAACATGAGATCTGGAGGTCAGATACCCAAACTACACCACTCCCAAAATGTGGAAGGTACAGGAGAAAATTTCAGGATCTTGAGGGACCCACAAAAGCAGAAAACAGAACAGTCTTCCTAGAATGCATTTTTCTTTCTTTTTGTTTTTTATTATACTTTAAGTTCTGCGGTACATGTGGAGAACATGCAGGTTTGTTACATAGGTATACATACGCCATAGTGGTTTGCTGCATCCATCACCCCATTATCTACATTAGGTATTCATCCTAATGCTATCCCTCTACTAGCCCTCCACCCCCCAACAGGGCCCAGTGTGTGATGTTCCCCTCCCTGTGTCTGTGTGTTCTCATTGTTCAACTCCCATTTATGAGTGAGAACATGTGGTGTTTGCTTCTCTGCTCTGTGTTAATTTTCTGAGAATGATGGTTTCCACTTTCATCCATGTCCCTGCAAAGGACATGAACTCATCTTTTTTTTGGCTGCATAATATTCCATGGTGTATATTTGCCACATTTTCTTTATCCAATCTATCATTGATGGACATTTGAGTTAGTTCCAAGTCTTTGCTGTTGTGAACAGTGCCACAATAAACATACATGTGCATGTGTCTTTATAGTAGAATGATTTATAATCCTGTGGGTATATACCCAGTAATGGGATTGCTGGGGCAAATGGTATTTCTGGTTCTAGATCCTTGAGGAATCGCCACACTGTCTTCCACAATGGTGGAACTAATGTACGTTACCACCAAGAGTGTAAAAGTGTTCCTATTTCTCCACATCGTCTCTAGCACCCATTGTTTCCTGACTTTTTAATGATTGGCAGTCTAACTGGCATGAGACGGTATCTCACTGTGGTTTTGATTTGCATTTTTCTAATGATCAGTGATGATGAGCTCTTTTTCATATATATGTTAGCTGCATAAATGTCTTCCTTTGAGAAATGTCTATTCATATCCTTTGCCCATTTTTTGATGGAGTTGTTTGTTTGTTTCCTTGTAAATTTGTTTAAGTTCTTTATAGATTCTGGATATTAGCCCTTTGTCAGATGAATAGATTGCAAAAATTTTCTCCCATTCTGTAGGTTTCCTGTCCACTCTAATGATAGTTTCTTTTGCTGTACAGAAGATCTTTAGTTTAATTAGATCCCATTTGTCAATTTTGGCTTTTGTTGCGATTGGTTTTGGTGTTTTAGTCGTGAAGTCTTTGCCCATGCCTATGTCCTGAATGGTATTGCCAAGGTTTTCTTCTAGGGTTTTTATGGTTTTAGGTCTTACATTTAAGTCGTTAATCCATTTTGAGTTAATTTTTGTATACTATGTGAGGAAGGGGTACAGTTTCAGTTTTCTGCATATGGCTAGCCAGTTTTCCCAACACCATTTATTAAATAGAAAATCCTTTCCCCATTGCTTGTTTTTCTAAGATTTGTCAAAGATCAGGTGGTTGTAGATGTGTGGTGTTATTTCTGAGGCCTCTGTTCTGTTCCATTGATCTATTTATCTGTTTTGGTACCAGTACCATGCTGTTTTGGTTACTGAACCCTTGTAGTATAGTTTGAAGTCAAGTAGTGTCATATCTCCAGCTTCGTTGTTTTTACTTAGGATTGTCTTGGCTATGCAGGCTCTCTTTTGGTTCCGTATGAAATTTAAAGTAGTTTTTTTCTAATTCTGTGAAGAAATTCAATGGTAGCTTGATGGGGATAGCACTGAATCTATAAATTACTTTGGGCAGTATGGCCATTTTCACAATATTGATTCTTCCTATCCATGAACATAGAATAGTTTTCCATTTGTTTCTGTCCTCTCATTTCCTTGAGCAGTGATTTGTAGTTCTCCTTGAAGAGGTCCTTCACATCCCTTGTAAGTTATATTCCTAGGTATTTTATTCTCTTTGTAGCAATTGTGAATGGGAGTTCACTGATTATTTGGCTCTCTATTTGTCTGTTATTGGTGTATAGGAATGCTTGTGATTTTTGCACATTGATTTTGTATCCTGAAACTTTGCTGAAGTGGCTTATCAGCTTAAGGAGATTTTGGGCTAAGACAATGGAGTTTTCTAAATATACAATCACATCATCTCCAAACAGAGAAAATTTGACTTTCTCTCTTCCAATTTGATTACCGTTTATTTCTTTCTCTTGCCTGATTTCCCTGTTCAGAACTTCCAATAATATGTTGAATAGGAGTGGTGAGAGAAGGCATCCTTGTCTGGCGACAGTTTTTTTTTTATTTTAATTTTATTTTATTTTTTAATTTTTATTGCATTTTAGGGTTTGGGGTACATGTGCAGAACATGCAATATAGTTGCATAGGTACACACATGGCAGTGTGTTTTGCTGCCTTCCTCCCCTTTGCCCACACTTGGCATTTCTCCCCAGGCTATCCCTCCCTAGATCCCCCCCACCGCTGTCCCTCCCCTATTCCCCCCAATAGACCCCAGTGTGTAGTAGACCCCCTCCCTGTGTCCATGTGTTCTCATTTCTCTCACCCGCCTATGAGTGAGAATATGTGGTATTTCCTTTTCTGTTCTTGTGTCAGTTTGCTGAGAATGATGTTCTCCAGATTAATCCATGTCCTTACAAAGGACATAAACTCGTCATTTTTGATTGCTGCATAATATTCCATGGTGTATATGTGCCACATTTTCCCAGTCCAGTCTATCATCGATGGGCATTTGGGTTGGTTCCAGGTCTTTGCTATTGTAAACAGTGCTGCAATGAACATTTGTGTGCATGTGTCCTTATAGTAGAACGATTTATAGTCCTTTGGATATATACCCAGTAAAGGGATTGCTGGGTCAAATGGAATTTCTATTTCTCGGTCCTTGAGGAATCGCCACACTGTCTTTCACAATGGTTGAACTAATTTACACTCCCACCAACAGTGTAAGAGTGTTCCTATTTCTCCACATCCTCTCCAGCATCTGCTGTCTCCAGATTTTTTAATGATCGCCATTCTAACTGGTGTGAGATGGTATCTCAATGTGGTTTTGATTTGCATCTCTCTAATGACCAGTGATGATGAGCATTTTTTCATGTGTTTGTTGGCCTCATGTATGTCTTCTTTTGTAAAGTGTCTGTTCATATCCTTTGCCCATTTTTGAATGGGTTTGTTTTTTTCCTGTAAATCTGTTTGAGTTCTTTGTAAATTCTGGATATCAGAACTTTGTCAGATGGGTAAACTGCAAAGATTTTTTCCCATTCTGATGGTTGCCGATTCACTCTAGTGACTGTTTCTTTTGCCGTGCAAAAGCTGTGGAGTTTGATTAGGTCCCATTTGTCTATTTTGGCTTTTGTTGCCAATGCTTTTGGTGTTTTGGTCATGAAGTCCTTGCCTACTCCTATGTCCTGAATGGTTTTGCCTAGATTTTCTTGAAGGATCTTTATGGTGCCAGGTCTTATGTTTAAGTCTTTAATCCATCTGGAGTTAATTTTAGTGTAAGGTGTCAGGAAGGGGTCCAGTTTCTGCTTTCTGCACATGGCTAGCCAGTTTTCCCAACACCATTTATTAAACAGGGAATCCTAAGACAGTTTTTAAAGGAAATGCTTCCAGCTTTTGCCCATTCAGTATAATATTTGCTGTGGGTTTGTTATAAATAGTTCTTATTATTTGAGATACATTCCATCAGTACCTAGTTTATTGAGAGTTTTTAGCATGAAGAGGTGCTGAGTTTTATCCAGGGCCTTTTCTACATCTATTGAGATAATCGTGATTTTTGTCCTTGGTTCTGTTTGGTGGTGGATTTGTGTATGTTGAACCAGCCTCACATCCCAGAAATGAAGCCAACTTTATCGTGGTGGATACGCTTTTTGATGTGCTGCTGTTTTCAGTTTGCCACTATTTTATTGAGGATTTTCACATCAATGTTCATCAGGGACACTGGCCTGAAATTTTCTTTTTCTGTTGTGTCTCTGTCAGGTTTTGGTATCAGGATGTTGCTGGCTTCATAAAATGAGTTAGGAAGGATTCCCTCTTTTTCTATTGTTTGAAATAGTTTCAGAAGAAATGGTACCAGCTCCTCTTTGTATGAATTCTACCTCTGGCTGTGAATCTATCTTGTCCTGTATTTTTTTGTGGTTCATAGGCTATTAATTACTGCCTAAATTTCAGACCCATTATTGGTCTATTCAGGGATTTGACTTCTTCCTGGTTTAGAGTTGGTAGGGTGTATGTGTCCAGAAATTTATCAATTTCTTCTAGATTTTCTAGTTGATTTGTGTAGAGGTGTTTATAGTATTCTCTGATGATAGTTTGTATTTCTGTGGGATTGGTGGTGATATTCCCCTTTTTCATTTCATATTGTGTCTATTTGATTCTTCTCTTTTTTCTTCTTTATTAGTCTGGCTAGCAGTCTATCTATTTTGTTGATCTTTTCAAAAAACCAGCTCCTGGATTCACTGATTTTTTCTGAAGAGTTTTTCATGTCTCTGTCTCCTTCAGTTCTGCCTCGATCTTAGTTTTCTCTTGCCTTCTGCTAGCTTTTGAATTTGTTTGCTCTTGCTTCTCTAGTTTCCTGTGGGCATTTAGTGATATAAAATTCCCTCTAAACACTGCTGTAGCTGTGTCCCAGAGATCTGGTACATTGGGTCTTTGTTCTCATTGGTTTCAAAGAACTTATTTATTTCTTAATTTTGTTATTTATCCCATAGTAATTCCAGAGCAGGTTGTTCAGTTTAAACATAGCTGTGCAGTTGTGAGCAAGTTTCTTAATCCTGAGTTCTAATTTGATTGCACTGTGGTCTGAGAGACTGTTTGTTATGATTTGTTATGTGGGAGTCTGAGTTTCTATAGGTCTCTAAGAACTTGCTTTGTGAATCTGGGTGCTCCTGTATTGGGTACATATATACTTAGAATAGTTAGCTCTTCCTGTTGCATCGATCCCTTTACCATTATGTAATGCCCTTCTTTATCTCTTTTGATCTTTGTTGGTTTAAAGCCTGTTTTATCAGAGACTAGGATTTCAACCCCTGCTTTTTTTCACTTTCCATTTTCTTGGTAAATATTTCTTTATCCCTTTATTTTGAGTCTGTATGTGTCTTTGCACATGAGATGGGTCTCCTGAATACAGCATACCAATGGGTCTTCACTTTTTATCCAATTTGCCAGTCTGCATCTTTTAATTGGAGCATTTAGTCTGTTTACATTTAAGGTTAATGTTGTTATGTGTGAATTTGATCCTGCCATTATGATTCTAGCTGATTATTTTGCCCATTACTTGATGCAATTTCTTCATAGTGTCGATGGTCTTTAGAATTTGGTATGTTTTTGCAGTGGCTGGTACCAGCTATTCCTTTCCATGTTTAGTGCTTCCTTCAGGAGCTCTTGTAAGGCAGGCCTGGTGGTGACAAAATCTCTCAGCATTTGCTTTGTATAAAGGATTTTATTTCTCCTTTACTTATAAAGCTTAGTTTGGCTGGATATGAAATTCTGGGTTGAAAATTCTTTTCTTTAAAAATATTAAATATTGGCCCCCACCCTTCTGACTTGTAGGCTTTCTGCAGAGAGATCCACTGTGAGTCTGGGCTTCCCTTTGTGGGTAACTCGACTTTCTCTCTGGCTGCCCTTAGTATTTTTTGCTTCGTTTCAACCTTGGTGAATCTGATGATTGTATGTCTTGGAGTTGCTATTCTTGAGGAGTATCTTTGTGATGTTCTCTGTATTTCCTGGATTTGAATGTTGGCCTGTCTTGCTAGGTTGGGGAAGTTCTCCTGGGTAATATCCTGAAGTGTGTTTTCCAACTTGTTTTCATTCTCGCCGTCACTTTAAGGTACACCAATCAAACATAGGTTTGGCCTTTTCACATAGTCGTATTTCCTGGAGGCTTTGTTCATTCCTTTTCATTCTTTTTTCTCTAACCTTGTCTTCACGCTTTATTTCATTAAGTTGATCTTCAATCTCTGATATCCTTTCTTCAGATTGATTAATTCGGCTATCGATAGTTGTGTATGCTTCACAAAGCTCTCGTGCTGTTTTCCAGCTCCATCCGGTCATTTACGTTCTTCTCTAAACTGGTTATTCTAGTTAGCAATTCCTCCAAACTTTTTCAAGTTCTTAGCTTCCTTGCATTGGGTTAGAACACGCTCCTTTAGCTTGGAGGAGTTTGTTATTACCCACCTTCTGAAGCCTGCCTCTGCCAATTTGTCAAACTCATTCTCCATCCTGTTTTGTTCCCTTGCTGGTGAGGAGTTGTGATCCTTTGGAGGAGAAGAGGTGTTCTGGTTTTTGGAATTTTTAGCCTTTTTGTGCTGGTTTCTCCCCATCTTTGTGGATTTATCTACCTTTGGTCTTTGATGTTGGTGACCTTTGGATGGGGTTTCTGAGTGGACGTCCTTTTGGATGGGGTTTCTGAGTGGACGTCCTTTTGGATGGGGTTTCTGAGTGGACGTCCTTTTGGATGGGGTTTCTGAGTGGACGTCCTTTTGGATGGGGTTTCTGAGTGGACGTCCTTTTGGATGGGGTTTCTGAGTGGACGTCCTTTCTGTTGATGTTAATGCTTTCCTTTCTGTTAGTTTTCCTTCTGACAGGACCCTCTGCTGCAGGTCTGCTGGAGTTTGCTGGAGGTCCACTCAGACCCTGCTTGCCTGGGAATCATGAGCAGAGGCTGTAGAACAGCAAAGATTGCTGCCTGTTCCTTCCTCTGGAAGCTTCATCCCAGAGGGGCACCCACCAGATGCCACCCAGAGCTCGCCTGTATGAGGTGTCTGTTGGCCCCTGCTGGGAGGTATCTCCCAGTCAGGAGACATGGGGTCAGTGACCACTTGAGGAAGCAGTTTGTCCCTCAGCAGAGCTCGAGTGCTGTGCTGGGGACAGAACCAGCAGGCAGGGATGTTTAAGTCTGCTGAAGCTACGCCCAGAGCCGCCCCTTCCTCCAGGTGTTCTGTCCCAGGGAGATGAGGGTTTTATCTATAAGCCTCTGACTGAGACTGCTCCCTTTTCTTCAGAGATGCCCTGCCCAGAGATGAGGAATCTAGAGAGACAGTCTGGCTACAGCAGCTTTGCCATGCTCTGGTGGGCTCTGCCCAGTTGGAACTTCCTGGCAGCTTTGCTTACACTGTGAGGGGAAAACCACCTACTCAAGCCTCACTAATGGCTGACACCCCCATGCCCCCGACCAACCTTGAGTGTCCCAGGTCAACTTCAGACAGCTGTGCTAGCAGTGAGAATTTCAAGCCAGTGTATCTTGGCTTGCTGGGCCCCATGGGGGTGAGATCCGCTGAGCTACACCACTCAGCTCCCTGACTTCAGCCCCCTTTCCAGGGGAGTGAATGGTTCTGTCTCACTGGCGTTCCAGGTGCCACTGGGGTATAAAAAATACTCCTGCAGCTGGTTTGGTGTCTGCGCAAATGGCTGCCCAGTTTTGTACTTGAAACCCAGGGCCCTCGTGGCACCTGAGGGAATGTCTTGCTCTGCAGGTTGTGAAGATCGTGGGAAAAGCGTAGTATCTGGGCCGGGGTGCATCGTTCCTCAGGGCACAGTCCCACCATGCTCCTTTTGGCCAGGCTAGGGAGTTCCCCAACCCCTTGTGCTTCCCGGGTGAGGCAACACCCCACCCTCCTTTGGCTTGCCCTCCTTGGGCTGCACTCACTGTCTAACCAGTCCCAATGAGATGAGTTGGGTTCCTCAGTTGGAAATACAGAAATCACCCGCCTTCTGCCTGGATCTCGCTGGAAGCTGCAGACTGGAGCTGTTCCTATTCAGCCATCTTGCCAGGTCTCCTAGAACTGTTTTTCAATAGCTACTGTCCCCAAGCCACCTCTATTCAACTTGGCCTTGTTCATAGGCTGTAGTGCTATCCATGTCCACTAGAGGTCAGCACCTACTTCTGTCTAAAGCAGAGGTTCAACCTGTTTCATCTAAAGATATCCTACCCTCCAAAAAATAAAATAAAATAAAAAATAAAGATACTCTGCCTGGAGATATGCTGCCTGCCAAAAAAAAAAACTGAATTTGTTAAGAACAATCAACTTACGTTTCCCATTTTACTTTATAAAAGACACCCATAACAGCATTTAGAATTTTGCGAGTGCCCAGAGATAACCGGCATTGTAAACCTCCAGCATCACCACCACCATCACTACCCCAGTGTTTTTTTCTAGCTAGACTTTCCACCACCAAGTGTATCCACTGGAGATTTGAAATGCTGAAAGTTAAAAGGAAAGATGGAAAGAAGGAAGAAAGGGAGGGAATAAAGGGAAAAGGAGATAAAGGAAGAAAAGAGCTGGGCGCGGTGGCTCAAGCCTGTAATCCCAGCACTTTGGGAGGCCGAGGCGGGTGGATCACGAGGTCAAGAGATCAAGACCATCCTGGTCAACATGGTGAAACCCCGTCTCTACTAAAAGTACAAAAATTAGCCGGGTGTGGTGGCGCATGCCTATAATCCCAGCTACTTGAGAGGCTGAGGCAGGAGAATTGTGGAGGTTGCAGTGAGCCGAGATTGTGCCACTGCACTCCAAACTGGCGCCTGGCGACAGAGTGAGACTGTCTCAAAAAAAGAAGAAGAAGAAGAAAAGATGGAAAAGAGGAAGGGAACTCTCTCCTCAATGAAAGATACCTCCATTTTCCTTCTGAAAGTAAGACATACATGCGCCGTTGGCTAGAGCTTCCTAATCCATCTTGGGGCGAGGGGAGGACTGAACATGTGTTGAAGGAATCCGCTAGCTCAAGTAGGCTGCTAATCACCTTTTCTTGGCCAGTGAGGGATGCTTTGGAGTTGGCATGGTAGTGTTTGACATCCACTTGATTTCACTGTCTACCTCCATTTGGGTGCTACAGGTGTGTGGGCAGATGGCATCAGGCCAATTCAAGGCAATTTGAGAGGAACTTAATCATCTTACCCAGGCTATAATCTGTCTGAAGTCAGGGACTCTACGGTATGTGTCATTTTCTTTCCTGATATCACAGGGCTTGGACATACTACGAATGGGTTAACGATAATGCATTAAAATGCAAAACGTGCTCATAAGCCACCAAATGAATAAAGAGCACCCATTTTCCGGCGTCTTCAACCCTCGAGGTTGAAGAAACAGGCAATGCACCATACCTCCGTGATTTACATGTGTATGGTCCGTATTTACTGCTCAGGTTAAGGCTTGAACAGCTGACAAGGCTGGACGCAGTGGCTCACGCCTGTAATCCCAACAGTTTGGGAAGCAGAATTGGGAGGATTGCTTGAGCCCAGGAGGTCGAGGCTGCAGTGAGCCATGACCACGCCACTGCATTCCAGCCTGGGTGACAAAGCAACACCCGTCTCTTAGAAATAAATAAATATAATGCATGATTAGGCAGAAAAATAAATAAGCTAATTAATTAATGAATTAAAAACAGCTGACAAAACCTAGACGGTTCGGGAAGCAATCTTGTGCATATTCTTCACGCGTCACCACCTGAGGTCTGCTGCTGGAGCGCTTTGACATCAGTAAAAATATTATAGGTCGCAAGGTGGCGCTGTTGCCTTAGCGTCAACCCCTTTCCCCCGCCCTCAGTACCAGCTTTAGTTCCAATTCAGGAGGCTAAAAGGTGCACAGATTGGTTTCCATTAACAAATCTGAGAAGGGCGCAGAGGGGGATGACAGAAAGAATCACAGCCAGACTCTTCACCTTTGGGTTCCTCTGAGACTCAGTTTGATTTTATCAGAGGAGGAAGAGAGAGAGCGTCACAGAAACTCATTTCCTGTGTTTGACAGACATGGCCCCACTGGAAGGTTAAATGTGCTCTGTGGGGGCTGCATTCTGCCTCTGTCCGTCTCTGTCCTGTTGGGTCATCAGTGGAACGTTGCCAAGGTCTTACTCCTGGTAGAAGGGAGAAGAGGGATGAATGTGCATACAAAGTGCCTTGGAAAGAGTGTCGCGGAGGGACGGGGCCAGAGGTGACTTAAAAGCCCTTTTGAGCTTACAATGTTTTCAAATAAAACAAAGCAGGGAAGGTTATCAAATACTCTTGATCAAGATTCAGGCAAAACCTAAACAGGCAGCAGCAACTGGCTAGACCCGTAGATGATGTATCCCCGTTGCAATAAATGAATGGCCCCAATCCAGCTGAATGGCCTGCCCCACCACCCTCTGCACGCATGGCCTGCTTTGTATCTGCTCTGAGACATGTTTTCTGTCACCCTCACAGTAGCCCAGGGAAAAGGCTGTGAGCCCCATTTTAAAGGATAAGGAAAACAAGTTAATGATCTTGGCTGAGGGCGCATAGCTAGGAAGAGGTGGTTCTCGGATTCCTGCTCCTCTTCCTCTGAGAGGTGGTGCCTTGCCCATGCAGCCTCTCCCACAGGCTTCAGTAGAGCAGGGCGGAGCCAATGACTGCTCCACTGGCAGGGTGGCTCTTGCTGAGACCCTGTGAGGTGGCTCCTCAATGGCATGTTGGTGGGGTTGTTCTAAGTTACTGTGACTCTGAAGCAGTGTAACATAGTGGTTAAACAGCTCTGACTCTGGGCCAGGTGTGGTGGCTCACTCCTGTAATCCCAACACTTTGTGAGACCAAGGTGGGAGGATCACTTGAGGCTGGGAGTTAAAAATCCACCAGGACAAGATAGTGAGACCTATCTCTAAAAAAAAAAGTAGAAAACCTGGTTGGGCACAGTGGCTCATATCTGTAATCCCTACACTTTGAGAGGCCGGGGTAGGCAGATCACCTGAGGTCAGGAGTTCAAGACCAGCCTGGACAACATGGCGAAACCCCATCTCTATTAAAAAATACAAAACTTAGCCAGGCATGGTGTCAGGTGCCTGTAATCCCAGATACTCAGGAGGCTGAGGCAGGTAGAATTGGTTGAACCCCTGAGGCAGAGGTTGCAGTGAGCCAAGATCATGCCACTGCACTCCAGCCTAGATGACAGAGCAAGACTCCATCTCAAAAAAAAAAAAAAAGAAAGAAAAAAACACCTAGCTGGCCATGGTGCTGCACACTTGTGGTCCCAGCCAATTAGGAGGCTGAAGCAGGAGGATCAGTTGAGCCCCAGAGGTGGAGGCTACGGTGAGCTGTGATTGCACCACTGCACTCCAGCCTGGGCAACAGAGCAAGAACCTGCCACAAAAAAAGAAAAGAAAAAAAAAGCTTGGACTCTGGACCCAGGCTGCCTGGTCTGAGTCTCAGCTCTGTCACTTACTAGCTCTATATAACTTGGGCAAGTTACTCACCTCTCCGTGCCTCAGTTTCCTCATCTGTACATCAAAAATAATAATAGCACCCATCATCATGTTGTGAGAATTCTGTGAACGTGTAAAGCACTTTCCATCATACTTAGCACATTATGAAAACTGTATTTTTGTTACTGTTGGAAAAAAAAAATACCCTGTATTGTTTGCTATTATTGTGATTAGATGAATATCAGTCATCAAATTCTTAGCAAAAGTGAAGTCAGAGAAAGCTTTAAATCAGCCAAACATTTTTTATAATTTTTATTCTCTCTAGTTTTCTCTGCAAAAACCAAGATTCCTCTATTCATCCTATGAACAGTCGGCCTAGGTTTTTTTCTTTTCTTCTTCCTTTTTTTTTTTTTTTTTTTTGAGAAAAGGACTTGCTCTGTTGCCTAGGCTAGAGTACAGTGGCACAGTCACAGCTCACTGCAGCTGCGACCCACACCCCCAACCCCAGGGATCAAGCGGTCCTCCTGCCTCAGCAACCCCAGTAGCTGGGACTACAGGCATGCACCACCACTCCCAGCTTTTTTGTTTTTTGTTTTTTGTTGGGTTTTTTTTTTGTAGAGATGGGGTCTCACTAGGTTGCTCAGGCTGGTCTCAAACTCCTGGGCTCAAGTGATCTACCTGCCTCAGCCTCCCCAAGTGCTGGGATTACAGGCATGAGCCACTGCTCCCAGCCCAGCATAGCCTTTCATGTGGCTTTAGTGAAGATCATTCAACTAAACCAGTGAGACCGCACATACGTTGAGGGCCTACTGTGTGCCAGACCCCAGAGTCACAGATGAAGCCCTGGTCCGCCTTGCTGGCTCTCCCAATTCTGCAAGAGAGACAGGCCATTCACAGACATGGAGAACGGTGAGTTAACAGGACCCAGGCCTGTGAGGGCAAGAGGAGGTGCACCCCATTCTGCCCAAAACAACAGGGGGTGTCCCTGGAGCAGGTAACTGAGCCAGGACCTGTGAGGCAGGACGTGCAGCCGGAAGTGAACTGCAGAGGCCTGCAGGACTTCTGGTCTTGGACTCCAGCATGCAGGGGTTGGCAAACGTGTCGTCAGTATTTTAGGCTCTGCAGACCCTGCAATCCCAAATGAATGAGCGTCGGCTAGGGGTGAACGACACTATTTGGGAAAACATGCAGAGGACAGAACCGAAGCCCTGTACCGGAAATGGCCAACCCCTCCACAGATCAGTGGGTCCAGTCGCTTCAGGAAGATCCCTGAGGCTGCAGTGGTGAGGATGGAGGGGCAGCAGGAAGGCGGTGGCGCCCGGAGGCAGGAGGTCTTGTGCGTCACCGGATGAAGGAAACGTAGACTGAACCAGTGGTTCTCTGCTCAGGTGTACCTGACAGTCACCCAGAGAGATCCGAAACTGCCTCATAGCCTGCCCCCACGCCCCAGCTAATTACATGTGAATTTCTGGACCTGGGAGTCCAGCCCTGGTGCTTTTTATAGTACCAGGGGTTTCCAGTGTCAGCCCACACTGAGAACCACTGGCAACATCAAGGAGGTAGAGGCAGGAATGTGGGAGGGAAACAAATTCAGACAGCCCCTACTTATGATGGCACCACGTAACAAATTTTTTTTGAGACAGGGTCTCACTGTGTCACCTGAGCTGGAGTGTGGTGGCACAATCTTGACTCACTGCAACCTCCACCTCCTGGGTTCAAGTGATTCTCCTGCCTCAGACTCTGGAGTAGCTGGGATTTCAGGCACCTGCCACCACACCCGGCTAATTCTTGTATTTTCAGTAGAGACAGGGTTTCACCATGTTGGCCAGGCTGGTCTTGAACTCCTGGCCTCAAGTGATCCTCCTGCCTTGGCCTCCCAAAGTGCTAGAATGACAGGCGTGAGCCACCATGCCTGGCCTGCTTAACAATTTTTTGACTTTATGTTGGGGTTATAGTGGGGAGTGTAACCCCATTGTAAGCTGAGAGCATCTATATTGGGAGGGGAGTACACAGCCTATAAAACTGCTTGGATATGAAAAAGTAGATTTGAGGGAAGAATTAACCATATCATGCCCCCTCAATGAGGGGGATTAAGTGTTCCCTCCCGCCTCACTCTCAAAGAGCCCGCAGCAGTGCCTGCCATGTGCTCACCCCTGTTCTCCCTGTTCATAACTTGCCCGTCTCCCTCTCTCTCTCTTTCTCTTTCTGAAATTGTGGTAAAATACAATTATAAAATTGACTGTTTTAGCTACTCTTTTTTTTTTTTTCAGATGGAGTCTCGCTCTGTCGCCCAGGCTGGAGTGCAGTGGCACAATCTTGGCTCACTGCAACCTCTGCGTCCCGGTTTCAAGTGATTCTCTTGCCTCAGCATCCTGAGTATCTGGGATTATAGGTGCATGCCACCACGCCCAGCTAATTTTTATATTTTTGGTAGAGATGGAGTTTTACCATGTTGGCCAGGCTGGTCTCAAACTCAACCTCAGGTGATCCACTTGTGTCAGCGGGCTTTTTTTTTTTTTTAAGACAGGGTCTCACTCTATCATCCAGGCTGGAGTGTGGTGGCACAATCTCGGCTCACTGCAACCTCCCCCTCCCAGACTCAAGTCATCCTCCCACCTCAGTCTCCTGAGTGTCTGGGACTGCAGTCACATACCATGACGCCCAGCTAATTTTTGTATTGTGTGTGTGTGTGTGTGTGTGTGTGTGTGTGTGTGTGTGTGTGGTGACAGGTTTTCACCATGTTGCCCAGGCTGGTCTGGAACTCCTGACCTCAGGTGATCCACCCACCTCAGCCTCCCAGAGTGCAGGGATTACAGACATGAGCCACCACACCCAGCATTTTAGCCACTTTTAAGTGTACAGTGGAGTGGCATTTAAGAATGTTCACATCGTGTTACATCACAGTGGCATTTAAGAAGGATCACAAGCCACACCACCATCCATCTCCAGAACTATTTCATTTTCCCCAGCTGAATCTCTGCCCCTATTAAACACCAACTCCCTCATGTTTCTCCCTCCAGTCCCGGCAACCCCCATCCTACTTTCTGTCTCTATGAATTTGATTCTCTAGAAACCTCAGATGAGCAGAATCGTACAGGATTTGTCCTTTTGTGTTTGGCTTACTTCACTGAACCTAATGTCCTCAAGATGCGTCCACATTGTAGCACAGGCCAGAATTGCCTTCCTTTTTCAGGCCAAATACTATTCCACTGTGTGGCTGGAGCACATTTTGCCCATTCGTCCATCTGTTGATAGGCACTTGGGTTGTTTCCAGCTTTTGGCTATTATGAACCATGGGTGTGCAAATATCTCTTCAAGATCCTGCAGTCAATTCCTTTGATTATATACTCAGAAGTAAAATTGCTAGATTTCTATACTTTTTTTTTTTTTTTTGAGACAGGATCTCACTCTGTTACCTAGGCTGGAGTGCAGCAGGGCAGACATGATTCACTGCCGCTTCCAACTCGTGGCTCAAGCAATCCTCCACCTCCTTCAGCCCCCGAGTAACTGGGACCACAGGTTTACACCACCATGCCTGGCTAATATATTTTTTTAATTTTGTAGAGACGAGGGTCTCACCATGTTGCCCAGGCCACTTTCAAACTCCTGGAGTCAGGAGAGCCTCCCATCTTGGCCTCCCTAAGTTGCTGGGATTACAGGCATGAGCCATCAAACCCAGTTTATGTTTAATTTTTGAGAAACCAGTCAAGTGCCATGGCTCGCGCCTGTAATCCCAGCACTTTGGGAGACCGAGGCAGGCAGATCACTTGAGGCCAGGAATTTGAGACCAGCCTGGCCCACATGGCAAAACCCTGTCGCTACTAAAAATACAAAACTTAGCCAGGCATGGTGGCGAGCATCTGTAGTTTCAGCTACTTGGGAGGCTGAGCTAGGAGGATTGCTTGAACCCAGTAGGCAGAGGCTGCAGTGAGCTGAGACCGTGCAACTGTGCTACAGCCTGGGCGACAGAGCAAGACTGTGTAAAAAACCTTTTTTTTTTTTTTAGGAAATTGGCCTGTCTCTCTCATAGGACTGTGGCTTCATCTGTAAATCCCTCCACAGCTGGCCATTGTCATGACTCTTTCTGGCGTATTTGGCACGTGGACTGGTGAGACTCTGTATGAAACCGAATGGTAACATTCAGGAAATTACTTCTAGCACACATTCACTTAGTGGCAGAGGAGAGCTGCAACTTGTATGGAGAACAACCCCCCAAAACTGAAGCCAGTACAACTAAAGAAACTCCAGGGCAGAGGTTGAGGGTGGAGGAGAGAAGTTAACGAGGAAATACATTTCAGGAGCAGAGGCATCGGCAGGCCTGGAACTTGCATAGGGCAGGTACTGGTGCGGCCTAGGTGAGAAGCTACACCTGTCCATACATGACCCACCTGCCTATTAGCAGACCTTTAAGAAAAGAAAATGATTTGGTCGGGCACAGTGGCTCACACCTGTAATCACAGCAATTTGGGAGACCAAGACAGGTGGATCACCTGAAGACCAGCCTGGTCAACATGGTGAAACCCAGTCTCTATTAAATACAAAAAATTAGGCAGGTGTGGAAGCAGGCACCTGTAATCCCTGCTACTTGGGAGGCCCAGGCAGGAGAATTGCTTGAACCCAGGAGGCAGAGGTTGCAGCGAGCTGAGATTGCACCATTGCACTCCAGTCTGGTCAACAAGAGTGAAACTCTGTCTCAAAAAAAAAAACTTTATGAAATCAGTTTCCAGGCTATATTATTTTTTTAAAAATTAAATAGGGTGAGTGCATTCCCACTAATAAACATGATCCAATGGCTATAGGAGAATCAGCAGAATCTGTAGTAAAAACAAGGGGTGGGGCCTGGCACAGAAGGCTCATGCCTGTAATCCCAGCACCTTGGGGAGGCCAAGGCAGGAGGATTGCTTGAGGCCAGGAGTTCGAAAATGGCCTGGTCAATATACTGACATGCCATCTATACAAAAGAAAAATTAAAAAATTAACTGGACGCAGTGGCACGTGCCTGTAGTTCCAGCTAGAGGCTGAGGCAGAAGAATCACATGAGCCCAGGGGAAACCTGGACAAGAGGGTGAGATCCCTTCTCTAAAAAGAAAAAAAAAATGAGGAACGATGAAACGCTTGTTTCAAATACATTTTGCGGTGAAATCGGGTTCCTGAACATGTGTGTTGAGCATCTCTGGGCCTGACATTTGTGGGTTCAAAGACCATTATGAGCCCTCAGGCAAAAGGAGGAACAAAAAGAGTAACAAGTTAGGGCAGATGGAGTTTCTGGAACTGGGGTAAGCCTGCCATGGCAGAAACGTGTGCAAGTTAAAATTCACTTCGGTAGTAAATGCCAGCTTCTAATGGCAAAAAAAAAAAATAATAATAACTTTGGCATACAGATGCATTTCAAGATTCAGAATCCCACCCCAAAAAATGCTGACAAAAATTAAAATATATGCAGATTTTGCTAGGTATGAAATAGTTAAAAGAATAAATAAAATGTATGCATATAGTAAAAAAAACCTAAAACAGAGTATAAAATAGTGCTCGCTTCAGCAGCATGTATACTAAAATTGGAATGATATGGAGATTAGTATGGCCTCTGTAAAAATATCTTTTTAAGTATAAAATAAGAGGAGTTTTTTCTCTGCCAAGCTCTCCCTGGTATATCTTTCTAGAAAACAGCATTTATGTGTGCCAGTTTATTTACATGCACTATTTTTTTTGTATTTGCATAAAGATAATATACACACTATTCTGTACCACCTTAGAGTTTCTTTGTTTCTTTGTGGGTTTTTTTTGTTGTTTTTTTTTTGCTTTATTTTTAACCCAAAAGAGAAAAAAACGTAGCAAGAGCAGAACATAAACAATTGATGGGAAAACGAAGAGTCCCATGAATTCAAATGCTGCTCATATCATTCCACTAAACTTTTATTTTAACATGATTTTTTAAATCAAAACATCCCTGGTAAAATTAAAAGTACCAGCTCCTATAGCTGGGGCAGAGGATGGCAAAGATCAAGCTTGCCAGAAGCTTCAAATTTCTCCCAAACGCATTAGATGTGAACACAATGTCAGCAGGCTGAAGCCTCTCACCTAACACATGGGTTGAGAAAAGAAAAACCACTCATGAGCTGTGTTTAAATGGCCTCTTGCCAGCATTCCCCCTCTTCTCATGACCAAAGGACAGAAGGAAGTATTTTGGACATTGAAATACTATCTGGCAGGGCACAGTGCCTCACACCTGTAACCCCAACACTTTGGGAGGCCAAGGTGGGAGGATCTCTTGAGCCCAGGAGTTGGAGACCAGCCTGGGCAACATGGCAAAACCCCCTCTCTACAAAAAAATACAAAAATAACCAGGCCTGGTGGTTCACACCTGTGATCCCAGCTACTCAGGAGGCTGAGGTGGGAGAATTGCTTGAGCCCACGAGGCAGAGGTTGCAGTGAGCCAAGATCACACCACTGTACTCCAGCCTGGGTGACATAGCCAGAGAAAGATGAGAGGGAAAAAAAAGAGAAAAAGAAAAGGAAAGAAGGAAGGGAGGGAGGGAAGGAAGGAAGGAAGGAAGGAAGGAAGGAAGGAAGGAAGGAAGGAAGGAAGGAAGGAAGGAAGGAAGGAAGGAGGGAAATCAATCACCTCTGGGAGAACACAGTGGTTCAAGCCTGTAATCCCAGCACTTTGGGAGGCCGAGGTGGGTAGATACAAGGTCAAGAGATCAAGACCATCCTGGCCAACATGAGGAAACTCCATCTCTACTAAAAATACAGAAATTAGCTGGGCTTGGTAGCATGCACCTGTAGTCCCAGCTACCTGGGAGGCTGAGGCAGGAGAATTGCCTGAACCCAGGAGGCAGAGGTTGCGGTGAGCCGAGATCGCACCATTGCACTCCAGCCTGGGTAACAAGAGCGAAACTCCGTCTCAAAAGAAAAGAAATCACCTCTGCATTGCTAGTGTTTCCAGAAGAGCATTGTTGGACGTGCTCTGACTGTCTGCCTCTTCAGACCGTCCTCCAGGAAGCAACACAGATTCAACACGGCCTCCGCGGGTTGCTCCGTCTTCCTAGCCTTTCACAGTAACTTTACGGACACAAAAGTCCTCTTGCAATGGGAATGGAAATCATTATAAAAGAAAATCCTCTAGAAAATGTGCAGTTACAGTTGCTAGGCATTTGCATAAAGTACATCTCCAAGTTTTCTATATTGGGACGGCTGCTACAGGTGAAGATAGTAAATATACTGTGTTTGCTGTTCAAGATTCCCCACAATCTTGAGTTTCAGGAGAAGAAATTTGTAGGCTCAATCCTTGTCAAAATTTTATAATTCTATTTTTCTTACTTTTTTTTTTTGAGTTTTGAGATAGAGTCTCTCTGTGTTGCCCAGGCTGGAGTGCAGTGGTGCGATCTTGGCTCACTGCAACCTCCATCTCCTGGGTTCAAGCGATTCTCCTGCCTCAGTTTCCCAAGTAGCTGGAATTACAGGCACCTGCCACCACACCCAGCTAATTTTTGTATTTTTAGTAGAGGTGGGGTTTCACCATGTTGGCCAGGCTGGTCTTGAACTCCTGACCTCAGGTGATCTGCCTGCCTCAGCCTCCCAAAGTGCTGGGATTACAGGCGAGAGCCACCACTCCTGTAATCCCAGCCCAGCCTAAATTTTTATTTTTCCTTTGAGACAGGGTCTCACTCTGTTGCCCAGGCTAGAGTGCAGTGGTGCAATCTTGGCTGCTCTCCAGCCACTGCAAGTGCAGAGCAAGATTCCACCTCAAAAAATAAAATAAATAAAGTGTGCAGGAGGATGTGTGTAAGTTATATGCAAATACCACACCATTTTATTTATTTATTTATTGACTTATGTGATACGGGGCCTCACTCTGTCACCCAGGCCGCAGTGCAGTGGTGTGGTTGGCTCACTGCAGCCTCTGCCTCCTGGGCTCGGGCAGTCCTCCCACCTCAGCCTCCCAAGTAGCTAAGACTACAGGCTTGCACCAGCATGCCCAGCTAAGTTGTTTTACTTTTATGTAGAGATGGGGATCTCCCTGTGTTGCCTAGGCTGGTCTTAACTCCTGGGCTCAAGCGATCCTCCTGCTTCAGACTCCCAAAATTCTGGGATCACAGGCATGAGCCACTGCTCCTGGCCACTATACCATTTTATACCAGAAACTTGAGCATCCGTGGAGTTCCCAGGGGTCCTGGAACCAAGCCCCCACGAGCGCCGAGGGAGGACTGTATATGAGGTCTTGGTACTGAATGAACAGCCCACGTCACCCTCACAGAGGCCAAATAAGACAGCCGGGGGCCGGATTTGACCCAGCCTGCAAGGCACATTCTTGTCCTAAGTGCAGGCTGTTAATGGCCATGGGGGCCTGGGCAAGTCTGCCCAGGACTTTCCCTCAAAGAGAAAGACTGACCTTTGAAGGAGGCCCATACGCTCTCAAGAGCATCTCACTTTTTCTCCAAAACCATGTTTGGGCCTGTAATCCCAGCACTTTCGGAGGCTGAGACAGACAGATCACTTGAGGCCAGGAGTTCGAGACCAGCCTGGCCAACATGGTGAAACCCTGTCTCTACTAAAAATATAAAATACTAAAAATGCAAAAACTAGCCAGGTGACCAGCCTGGGCAACATAGCCAGGTGTGGTGGTGGGAGCCTGTAATCCCAGCTACTCAGGAGGCTGAAGCAGGAGAATCACTGGAACCTGGGAGGCGGAGGTTGCAGTGAGCTGAGACCGTGCCACTGGACTCCAGCCTGAGTGACAGTGAGACCCTACCTCAAAAAATATAAAAATAAATAAAAGAAAATGAAAAAGTTCGAGATTAGGCTAGGCAACATAGCAAGGCTCCATCTGCACAAAAACAAAAAATAAAAATAACGCGTATTCATGTTCACATAGCATTCATTACTACCACAAGTGCTAAGATTATGGATTGGGGGCTTCCCATCATCTTCACCTGGATGAAACTAGATTTTCTTCCCATGAGAGAGAAGAGGTTCTGGAGAGAAAATAGTTTGATCTCTTTGGGGAACACTGAAGATGCTTCCAATAATCGTTTGGAATTGAAAGGGGGCCATGGGTGACTGGCTTTTGAGAGTAACGCTGAGTCAGTTCATCTAGAACTGCCAAGCAGGCGGCAGCTCACAGGGGGGCTCCAAAGGGAATTGTTTCTGGAGACAGGGGAGGTGCAGACCGAAGGTCATGGAAGAGGCCAGCAACAAGCTTTTGACCAGAGGGAAGGAAGGATGCATTGGAGGTTCCCAGCAAACAGAGAGCCTGACAACTGTGCCTGTGTTCTGGGATGATTTCAGCTGAGCTCCTCAGAGGCTCTGAGAACTGTTCCAGGCAACAGAGCTCATCGCAAGGGGCAAACCTCACTCTCTTAAAAGGAGAGACTGGGCCAGACATGGTGGCTCACACCTATAATCCCAGCACTTTGAGAGGCTGCAGCGGGAGGATCATTTAGCTTCACGACCAGCCTGGGCAACATAGCAAGATCCCATCTCTATGAAAAATTAGCTGAGCATAGTGGCATACACCTGGGATCCTAGTTACTTGGGAGGCTAAGACAGGAGGATCGCTTGAGCCCAGGAGTTTGAGGCTGCAGTGAGCTATGCTCATGCCACTGCCCTCCACCCTGGGCAACAGAGTGAGACCTAGCCTCTAAAAAACAAAAAAGAAAAAAGACTGAAGGAGAATAGACAATCCTCAATAGATGACTTCGGACACCACTTCCAGGAGACGGCGTAAGATCCGAGGCACAGCTAAGAGGCTGAAGGGAAGGAGGCAGGACGTGTTGAGGTTTGGAAGCGCCATTATTGGCAGAACACTGTGCGAGGTGCGTACATGGGTTATTTCATTAAACCTCACGCTAGCCCACTAGGCTGGGATTGTCATTTCCATTTGGCAGGTGGGGAAAGCAATGTTCAGCTTCAGTCACTGTACCGCACAGCTGGCAGCAGGGTGAGAAGGACCGAGACCCAGGTCTGTGTGATGTTTTGGGTGGGGGGCCGCCAGTTGCTAAAAGGGACAGGGCTTGAGGAATAGCTTGGAGTTATGGTTCTTGGTCTTATTTTGAGTCACAGACCTCTTTGAGGACAGGAGTTTTAAACCTAGGGAACCTATGGGTGGCTTTTGGGGGGCCCATGAACCTCCTGAAACCATCCACAAAATCCACCTTGTGTGTGTATTTATCTGAAGAGAAAATCCAGAACTTTCTATCCATTCTCTAAGGGTCTCTGTCAAAAGGTTTTAGCCATTGTTCTAAGAAGTCCACAACCTTTGTAGTAGCAGGAAGAGGAAAGGACTCAAAAAAACTTTAGATGGGCTGGGTGTGGTGGCTCACACCTGTAATCCCAGAACTTTGGGAGGCCAAGGCAGGTGGATCATGAGGACAGGAGTTTGAGACCAACCTGGCCAATGTGGCAAAACTGCATCTCTACTAAAATACAAAAATTCGCTGGGCGTGGTGGCACATGCTTGTAATCCCAGCTACTCCAGAGGCTGAGGCAGGAGAATCGCTTGAACCCAGGAGGTGGAGGTTGCAGTGAGCCAAGATCGCATCACTGCACCCCAGCCTGGACAACAGAGGCAGACTCTGTCTAATATATATTAAGACCAGCTATAGAGGCAAGAGGATTGCTTAAGGCTGGGAATTTGAGACCAACCTGGGTAACAAAGTGAGACCCCCATCTCTACAAAAAACATTAAAAATTAGCGAGGTATGGTGGCTCATGCCTATAAGTCCCAGCTCCTTAGGAGGCTGGAGTGGGAGGGTTGATGGAGCCCAGGAGGTTGAGGCTGCAGTGAGCCTGTGATTGTGACCCTGCACTCCAGCCCGGGCGACATAATGAGGAAGAAAGGAAAGAAAAGCTTAGAAGGAGTAGACGAAGTAGATTAGAAAATCACACAGCAGGCCGGGCGCGGTGGCTCACGCCTGTAATCCCAACACTTTGGGAGGTCAAAGCGGGCGGATTCACGAAGTCAGGAGCTCGAGAACAGCCTGGCCAATATGGTGAAACCCCGTCTCTACTAAAAATACAAAAATAAGCCGGGCATGGTGGTACGTACCTGTAGTCCCAGCTACTCGGGGGGCTGAGACAGAAGAATCACCTGAATCTGGGAGGTGGAGGTTGCAGTGAGCCAAGATTGTGCCACTGCACTTCAGCCTGGATGGCAGAGTGAGACTCCATCTCAAAAAAAAAAAAAAAAAAAGAAAGAAAGAAAGAAAATTACAAAGCAGAAACAAAGAAAAAAGTAAAAGTGTAAGACAGTCCAGGGATCATTTTTAATAAATGATTTAAAGGGAATGAAATGTTTTAAAAAATTAAGTAGAAAAATTATTCTGTGAGTAGCTTGGAAATTATCATTAGAAAAACAGTAAAATTCAGGCCCAGTGCAGTGGCTCACACCTATAATCCCAGCAGTTTGGGAGGTCAAGGTGGGCAGATTATTAGAGCCCAGGAGTTCAAGACCAGCCCAGGCACCGTAGTGAAACCCCTACCCTACAAAACATGCAAAAATTAGCCAGGCATGGTAGCACATGCCTATGGTCCCAGCTACCTAGAAGGCTGAGGTGGGAGGATCACCTGAGCCCGGGAGGGCAAGGCTGCAGTGAGCTGTGATCGTGCCACTGTACTCCAGCCTGGATGGCAGAGTGAGACTCTGTCCCAAAAAGAAAAATAAAAGAAAAACAGTAAAAGTCATTGTTATACCCTGTAGCTGGTTTTCATTAGATGATGTATAATTTCAGGCAATAATGTACATGGTTCTGCGAAAAACAAATGCATAGTGGCCAGTTTGAAAGTGCCTCTACCTGTATCCCCCTTGGAACTTCACAACAGTCTCTAGGCTGAGAGAGTCTGAAACAGCCCCAAGATTGCCACCGAAAGCACAGTGGCTAGAAATGATGAAAGAGGAACTATTTTATGACTTTGCATTCTACTTTAGTTACATTAAAAAGAGAAGCCAGCAAAGGGATTTCTGTTAAAATCCCTACCCAGGTGGAAGTAAAATTTTCAGAAATCAGGAGAGGCAACTTGCAAGAGAGCATCTTGAAGAATGATTAGAAAATGTCAGAATGGATAATTTCATTCGAGGAAGGAAAGTCAATGATAGGTGTGTTCTATTTTAAAAATCACAAGAAATATAATCATTGCTTATTTAGGACATGATGAAAACTGCATAATGTAAATGGTTGTAGGAGGCTAGGCGTGGTGGCTCACACCTGTGATTTCAGCACTTTGGGAGGCTGAGGCAGGAGAATCACCTAAGGTCAGGAGTTCAAGACCAGCCTGGCTAACATGGTGGCCAGGCGCAGTGGCTCATGCCTGTAATCCCAGCACCTTGGGAGGCCGAGGTGGAGGCCGAGATCAGGCGGTCAAGACCATCCTGGCTAACACACTGAAACCCCATTTCTACTAAAAATACAAAAACTTAGCAGGGCGTGATGGCACGTGCCTATAGTCCCAGCTACTCAGAAGTCTGAGGCAGGAGAATTGCTTGACCAGGAAGCAGAGGTTGCAGTGAGCCAAGACTGTGCCACTGCACTCCGGGCTGGGTGACAGAGCAGGACTCCATCTCAAATAAATAAATAAATAAATAAATAAATAAATAAATAAATAACATGGTGAAACCCCTCTATACTAAAAATACAAAAATTAGCCAAGTGTGATGGCATGCACCTGTGGTCTCAACTGCTCAGGAGGTTGAGGCAGGAGAATCACTTGAACCTGCGAGGCAGAGGTTGCAGTGAGCCATGATTGCACCATTGCACTCCAGTCTGGGCCACAAAGCAAGACTCCATCTGAATAAAGATATAAATAAATATAAAATAAAATAAAACAAATGGTTGTAGGAGATGTGAGAAAAGGACCAAGTAAGAATGTCACACACACACACACACACACACACACACACCATCCCTGCCTAGCTATCCGTAGGTAGGTAGAGGTAGGGGATAGGTGCTCCCCTGCACTGGCCCAGAGAGTGATGGACTCGCAGACTCAAAACCTATGATGATGAATTGGGGTCTCCCTGCCCCCACCTATTCCACCAGTGTCACGGACTATCCCCCACCAAATATATCTGGAGAATGGCAGCCCTCCCCTCAGTCAAATACAAAGACTTGGTTAGGAAATGGAGGTCAGGTCCACCCTGGGAAAGCTGGATTTTCTCTAATCCTGGCCGTTTTGGGCCCAGAAGGTTCTGCTCTTTGGGGTGGCGCCAACCACGCCTCCGTCAGTTACAGCTGACTCGTGCATAAGCAGGGAGGGGATTCTCTATCCTCCTCACTCTGTCTTCCCTTCCTGGTGAGAAAGTGGTCTTTTATCATTAAATACGTCATTCCAATTATGTGATGAAAGTAGATTCGTATCAGCAAGTTGATCTCAGCAAGGTGATGGTTTGCTTCTCTCGAGGATAGTCTACTTTTTTTTTTTTGAGAGGCAGTCTTGCTCTGTTGCCCAGGTTGGAGTGCAGTGGCGTGTTCTCACGCTCCCTCCTACCTCCACCTCCCAGGTTCAGGTGATTCTCCTGCCCCAGCCTCCCAGGTAGCTGGGGCTACTTGCCCGGCTAATTGCTGCTTTGCTTTTAGTAAAGACCGGATTTGCCATGTTGTCCAGGCTGGTCTCGAACTCCTGACCTCAAGTGATCCACTTCGGCCTCCCAAAATGCTGGGATTACAGGCTGGATGTTCTACTTTGATCCCAGATCAGCAGCTGTGCCCAGTGCCAAGAGGGTGCTAGACCCCGTGGGGCACACAGGAGGAAGAAATTTCACAGGCAAGAGAGCCCAGCTGGAGACTGAAGAGGGGAAAACCCGAACAGAAAAATTTCAGGACACCCGCTGCAGCTGCCTGTGTAAACCTGAAAGTTGAAGTGATGGGGAAGATACAGAATTGCTTTGGCTTTTTCTCTGGGTCCTGCTGGTCTGTGGTCTGCCGATGGTAACCTCTCCTCACCTTCTAGCCTGGGATGTATCTTTCAGAGGCTGCGGGGTTTGGCGGAAGATGGAAACCATTTGCCTGGACGTTCCCCTTGCTATGTGGTCAGCCTCATCTGTCTGAAACCTTGCTGACCCCGGCTTATCTGGTGTGGGACCAAATGGCCCGGGAGTCTCTACATCCTGTTCAGAGTGACCTGTGCGTGTCCCCTATCCCTGCCCCCACCAGCCCCAGGCTGACCTCCACCTGGCCCTCAACTGCATGGGCCCTGATGAGGTACATTCCTTTTGAATCCAGGCCCTCCCTGTGGTTTGGAAAATTGCTGGAAATAGCTTGCTTTCCAAACGGAGGTAGTGAGAAATGGATTCGGGAGTTTCTTAAATCCAGTTGTAAAGATTTGGGGGAATGAGGAAGTTAAGAGCATGGTGAGGAAGGGGTTAGGAGAGTGCATGGAGAGGAAACCACTATCCCCCTCACCTTTCAAAGCGAGGAGGAGTCATGAATACCGTTGTAGTCACGTCCATGGGTAGAGAGCATAGCCACAGATCCCACAGCGTGATTCGCGGAGGCTTCAGATCCAACGATGAAATAGATAATGAGCTAGAGAGGAAGAAAACCGGACAGAAAAAGAGTATCCATTTAGAAAGGGAATGTTCACACTCCAAACAGGTTTTTGTTAAGAATGTGGCCGTTTTTCTGTGCTCACTTCGGCAGCACATATACTAAAATTGGAACGATGCAGAGAAGATCAGCACAGCCCCTGAACAAGGATGATGCGCAAATTCGTGAAGCGTTTCGTATTTTCCTCCTTTTTCTAATGTCCAAGACTGTGGAGAAACTGAGGCTCCTGTAACTGAAGTCACTGACCCCGTTAAGGAATGTTCCTACTTCCAACCCCATTTCCACCTCCTCCTCCAAAAAAATTAAAAAAAAAAAAAAAAAAAAAGAAATGTAGCTTTTTTTTTTTTTTTTTTTTTTGAGACAGAGTCTCATTCTCTTGCCCAGGCTGGAGAGCAGTGGCACTATCTTGGCTCACTGCAACCTCCACCTCCAGATCCAAGCAATTCTCCTGTCTCAGCCTCCCAAGTAGCTGGGCCTACAGGCACCCACCACCATACCCACCTAATTTTTTTGTATTTTTAGTAGAGATGGGATTTCACCATGTTGGCCAGAATGGTCTTGAACTCCTGACCTCAAGTGATCCCCCATGCCTCAGCCTCCCAAAGTGCTGGGATTACAGGCGTGAGCCACCATGGCCAGGCAGGAATATAGTATTATTAATGTTTTCTTCCGTTAAGTAAGACAGGAGAGCGGAATAAAAATGTTCCAGGTAGGTCTCAGCTACTAATGATTAAGGATGGCAGCTGTCTCTTAGGGAAAAAAAAAAAAAAAAAACGCCAGTCGTGGCGGCTCACACCTGTAATCCCAACACTTTGGGAGGCCAAGGCAGGTGGATCACCTGAGGTCAGGAGTTCAAGACTAGCCTGGCCAACATTGTGAAACCCAATCTCCACTAAAAATACAAAATTATTCAGGCATTTTGGTGTACACCTGTAATCCAGCTACTTTGGAGGCTGAGGCAGGAGAGTCACTTGAACCTGGGAGGTGGAGGTCTCAGTGAGCAGAGATCATGCCACTGCACTCCAGCCAGTGCAACAAGAGTAAAACTCTGTCTCAACAAATACATACATACATACATTAAAAAATCAGGTGAGCATGGTGGCATGTACCTGTAGTCCCAGTACTCCAGGATACTAACATGAGTGGATCACTTGTGCCCAGGAGGTTGAGGCTGCAGTGAGCTGTGATTGAACCACTGCACTTCCAGTGAGAGTCGCAGCAAGACTTCGTCTGTTTAAAAAAAAAGAGGCCAGGTGTGGTGGCTCACACCTGTAATCCAGCACTTTGGGAGGCTGAGGCGGACAGATCACCTGAGGTTAGGAGTTTGAGACCAGCCTGGCCAACATGGCAAAACCTCGTCTCTACTAAAAATACAAAAATTAGCCAGGCATGGTTGTGTGGGCCTGTAATTCCAGCTACTTGGGAGACTGAGGCAGGAGAATCGCTTGAACCCGGGAGGCAGAGCTTGCAGTGAGCTGAGATGGTGCCATTACACTCCAGCCTGGGTGACAAGAGCAAGACTCTGTTTAAAAAAAAAAAAAGAAAGAAAGAAAAGAAAAAAGGATGGCAGCATGTTTCAAAGAGAAGTAGAGAAGACTTATTTGGGAAATTCATTAACGTCAGTGTTTTTTTTCTCTAATTACTACACTTTATTATTTAGAGCTATTTTAGGCTTATGGAAAAATTGAGCAGAAAATACAGCGTGCTCCCATATTAACCCCCCTCCCATCACAGAGTTTCCTCTGTTACTAATGGCTTGGCTTGCCGTAGTGTGGGACATTTGTTACAACTGATGAAGCAATTTGACATATCACTGTTCACCCAAAGCCATAGTTTACACTGGAATTCATTCTTTGTTTTGTAATTTATGGACTTTTTAAATCTAAAAATAAATCTCTTTTCATAGGAGAGATTATAAGTAGATGAAGAGACTCAAAAATTTATATAATTCCCAAAAAAAGCATGGATAAGATAGATTTTTTAAAAAGCCCTTTAAAAGTCCCTTCTGATGGCAGGACTCTTGGGTTCTAGAATGACTTGGAGCTCTCAAGAACAACGGTTTAGAAACTAGGCACGACAAAGGGTGGTCAAATCTTTCAGTCCAGTGTGTAAAATATCTTTAAAAATATTTTGTACTTAGTACCACTGAATTGCACACTTAAAAATGGTTAAAATGGGCTGGATGTGGTGGCTCCTACCTGTAATCCCAGCACTTTGGGAGGCTGAGGTGGGAGGATAACTTGAGCTAGGAGTTCAAGACCAGCCTTGACCACATAGCAAGACCTTGTCCCCACAAAAAATAAAAATAAAAAAATTAGCCAGGTGTGGTGGTACATGCCTGTGGTCCAGATATTCAGGAAGCTGAGGTGGGAGGATTACTTGAGCCTGGGAGGTGGAGGCTGCAATGACAGCATAACTGCACTCCAGCCTAGGCGACAAAACAAGACCCAATCTCAAAAATAAAAGGTTAAAATGGTCAATTTTATGTTATGTACATTTTACCATAAGGAAAAAAAAAAAAAAAAAAAAAAAAAAAACGTTTTACAGAAGAATTACCCAAGAGAGCTCATCCACAGTGGTGTGACCCAATCAGCTGGGTGGAAACCAATTTCCAGGGCAGGAAGCTGTGAAATCGTCATTTCTGAATAAGCAAGATGAACGCCTGTGAGAGGGCTTGTTAGCAAGTCATGCTTTGGCTGACCCAGCAACATCAGCTTTTAAAACAGTGATACTATAAGCATGGTTTCTATTCAGATACAGGCTCCCTTCACAGAAGCAAGGTGGAAAAGGTTCCTGTGAAGGTTGCTTTCCTGCCCTTCTGACATCTCTCAGGCCAGCCATCAGCAGTGAGCCCACCCACAAGGCCATCCACCTGCTCAGGATCCACTGGGAAGGCAGCTGTCCTCTGGGATGATCCTGGCACCATATTGGAAGGAGTCCATCTGTGGAGGCTGTCAGAGATTTGATCACCTCAGCCATTGTTCAGCTAAGCCTCTGGGGGCTGGGGATTTCCATGCTGTTGGTGTTGACGATGACGTAATCCTGGCTCTAACTCATCCTTGTGCTTCTCCATAGACACACACCAAGTACTAGGCGGTGCCATTCTGTCCCACACGACTATATGATGAGTCTTCTCAAAGGCCACCGAGAGGACTCACCATGCAGAGCTTCATTCTTGAAACTCTAAGCTGGAACCCTGAAATCTTGGTTTCTCTTTGCCTACCATGAGGCTAAAATTAACCATAGCTGTCTCAAGGACTGGTTTCTCCTCAAAGAGTTTTAACTTACAAACAGGCCCAAAGATTTAAAAAACACGAATGTTTGTCATTAAATTAAATCATGCCAGTGAAAGTGCCTAGAACAGTGCCTGCTCATAGCTGGTACGTGGGATATTGTTTTGCGCCTCTGTGTACTCCAGATGCAGCCTAGAAAATCAGATAACTTGGCCGGGCGTGGTGGCTTACTCCTGTAATCCCAGCACTTTGGGAGGCGGAGGGTGGTGGATCACAAGGTCAGGAGTTTGAGACCAGCCTGGCCAACGTGGTGAAACCCCATCTCTACTAAAAAAACAAATATTAGCTGGGCATGGTGGCGGGTGCCTGTAATCCCAGCTACTTGGGAGGCTGAGGCAGGAGACTTGCTTGAACTGGGAAGGTGGAGTTTGCAGTGAGCCAAGATTGTACCACTGCACTCCAGCTTAGGTGACAGTGCAAGCCTCTGTCTCAAAAACAAAAAAGATGAGAGAGAGAGAGAGAAAGAGAGAGAGAGAGAGAGAGAGGAAAGAAGGAAAAGAAAATCAGATAACTTGCAGTCGTTAAGCCATTTCCATATCCTAGGCTTGGTTTGATCAGGGAGAACAACTAAAAGATAAATTACAATTATAAACTGTGGGCGGGGACAGTGACTTACACCTGTAATCCCAGCACTTTGGGAGGCCAAGGCAGGAGGATCATTGGTCATTTGAGGAGCTCAAGACCAGCCTGGTCAAGAGAGTGAGACCCTGTTTCTGAAAAAGAAAAAAAAAGTACACTGTGATTATGAGAAATGCTCAAGTAACAGCATAAAAGGGTGTTGCACAATTTGTGTTCCCTTTTTTAGCACTCACTTTTTTTTTTTCCAAGTCAGGGTCTCGCTCCATTGCCCAGGCTGGAGTGCAGTGGTGCAATCATAGCTCAGTGTAGCCTCAACCTCCTGGCCTCAAGCAATCCTCCCACCATGGCCTCCCAACGCACTGGGATTACAGGCATGACACACTGCGCCCAGGCTCTTTCAAGAAGAGCACTGTGTATGAAGCTGTTCTTTGGGCAAGCCGTGGCCTCCATCTGGAGACCCTCAGTCTTCTGCTCTTGCCTCTGCATATTCTACTGCTTGAAAGCATTGGTTCTCACAGTACCCAAGTCAGCATCCCAGTCCCGATGAGAGTCCCGAGGTCCACTTGTGTTCTAAATGCAGGTGGCCTGTTTCCACTTCCATATCCCACCATCATCTCCAACCCAAATGGTCTAAACACAAATAGCCAATCTCAGGATAACTTACCCCTACTTTGACTTCCTCCACAGGCCAGGGTTAGTCTCCAGGTAACCTCACATGAAGTCCCCAAGGACCTTCAGTTTCTTCATTTCCTGGTGGCTAAAGCCTTGAATGTCTTCCCTAGCACTGCTCTGTCCACGTAGCCCTTGGGGACAGGACTAGGTGAGACTAGTGAGGTGCTCAGGGCAGGGGTGTCCACTGAGAGTGGGGTGTCCTGACATTTTGCTTCCCACCTTACTCTTCCTGTTGACCCTTCCTTTCCACTCGCAGGGCCACAAGCCAGGCTCCTGAGTTGATTCTTACCGTGACTTTCCAGACGGGTGTCCCATTTCCATCCTTCTCCTTTTAGACTAAGGACATCTCTACTGCTGGCTTCTTCCGGCGTCATTCTCCTAGGCAGAATCGCCTCTCTCTATGTTCCCAGAACACCATGAAGGCACTTCTCACCCAGGGTTGTGGATTTGGGGGTTTGTTTGATTGGATTTCTTGGGGGGTATAGGGGAGACAGGGTCTCATTCTGTCGCCCAGGCTGCAGTGCAGTGACACCATCATGGCCCATCTCAGCCTTGACCTCTGGGGCTCAAGAAATCCTCCCACTTCAGCCTCCTAAGTAGCTGAGACTACAGGTGTGCGCCACCACACCCAGCTAACTTTTTATTTTTTGTAGAGACCAATTCACTCTATTTTGCCCCGGCTGGTCTTGAACTGGGCTCAAGCAATCCTCCCACCTCAGCCTCCCAAAATGCTGGGGTTACAAGCATGAGTCCCCATGCCCAGCCCAGGATTGTGTTTTTTGTTCTTGAGACATCTGTCTCTGTCTTGAAGGCAGGCGCTGTGACCACCCATCTTTGTGTCCCCATGTGTAAAGCAGCACAATCATGCAATCAATAAGAGGGAGTCAGCGAGATGGTTATGAATGTGGGCTCTGCCGTCAGGACAGCTGGATTCAAACCCTGCCTTGCTCTTTATCCACCTGTGAACCTGGGCAAGTAAGTCACTTATCCTCCCTCCATCTTAGATTCTCCATCTCTAAAGCAAGATCATCAAACTGCCTGCCTCATAGAGCTGTTGGTGGCCGGGTGTGGTGGCTCATGCTTATAATCCCAGCACTTTGTGAGGCCAATGTGGGCAGGCAGATCGCTTGAGCTCAGGAGTTTGAGACCATCCTGGGCAAATTTTAAACAAAAAAAAATTGTTTAAAAAATGAGCCAGGTCCTGTAGTCCCAGCTGCTTGGGAGGCTGAGGTGGGAGGATCACTTGATCCTGGAAGGCGAAGCCTGCAGTAACCTATGATGGCATCACTGCACTCCAGCCTGGGTGCCAGAGCGAAGCCCTGTCTCAAAAAAAAAAAAAAGACTTGGCAGGGTTGAATAAGACTGTTTTTGTCACAGGGCTTTCTTCAGTAAATGCTAGTCACTTTTTTTTTTTTGAGACAGAGTCTGGCTCTGTCACCCAGGCTGGAGTATAGTGATGCAATCTCAGCTCACCACAACCTCCACTTCCCAGGTTCAAGCGACTCTTCTGCCTCAGCCTCCCAAGTAGCTGGGATTACAAGCACCCACCCCCATGCCTGGCTAATTTTTGTATTTTTAGTAGAGACAAGGTTTTGCCATGTTGGCCAGGCTGGTCTTGAACTCCTGACCTCACCTGATCTGCCCGCCTCAGCTTCCCAAAGTGCTGGGATTACAGGTGTGGGCTGCTTGGATTGCCCCCGCAATACTTTTTTTTTTTTTTTTTTTTTTTTGAGACAGGGTCTTGCTTTGCCACCAAGGCCAGAGGGCAGTAACTAAACACAGCTCACTACAGCCTCTACCTCCTAGGCTCAAGCAATCCTCCTGCCTCAGCCTCCCAAGTAGCTGGGACGACAGGCATGCACCACCACACCCAGCTAAGCCACTATTATTAATAAATGTTGAACCAAACTGACTTATACCTAATGTCTGATTACTCTTCCTACGTTTTCAATTTTTTTTCCATCACTCTTTTGATCAAAATCTCCCAGAAGCTGGGCATGTTGGTGTGTGCTTATAGCCCCAGCTACCTGGAGGCTAAGGCAGGAAGATCCTTTGAGCTCAGGAGTTCAAGACCACACTGGACAACATAGCGAGACCCTGTCTCGGAATGAATGAATGAAAAAATCTTCCAAGGTCCTCTTTTATGTGGATAAAACCCCAACTTCTTAGCTTAAGTAGAATTTTTTTTTCCTTTTAAACCTAGAAGGAGCTTTATTGCTAATTTATTTTCTTTCTTTTTTTTAGATTAGCCTTGACATATAGACTTTTATATACATATATATTTATATAGTTTTAATTATAAATAGCTTTTGGGGTGCAAGTGGTTTTTGGTTACATGGATGAGTTGCATAGTGGTGAAATCTAAGAAGATTTATTTTATCTCTGTTTAAGAAGCACATTGAGGATTGTTTAAATGTTTCTTTAAACGCTATTTTTGTAAAGCTTATTTTGTAATTACTAGCTGGTCACAAGAAAATGAATCCATCAGAATAAACTTCTTGGTGAGCAGCTCTGAAAACCTACCCAGAATGCAGTGGTTCCCAGTCCCAGCTGCATGTTAAAATCGCCTGGGGCCTTTAAAAACACACCAGCGCCTGGGCCCAACCCCCAGAAATTCCAATCTAATAGGTCTGGGGTGTGGCTGAGCACTGGGGTTTTTTTTTAAGCTCCCAGGTGAGTCAAACGTGCAGCCAGTGTTGAGTGGCTCTGTTGTCACCTCTGCTTCTTGATACCTGGGCCTTCATCTGTCCAACTGCTCTGCAACCAGGCGGTTCTCAGTTCTTTCTCTGGGGCCCTGTTTGCCTGGGATAGGCTGAACTCACACACCCCAGTTCCTGCCCTGAAGCAATTGTACAGACAGACCTTCTAAGGCAAACAAGCCTTGTCTTCAAATCAGGCCACAAACGCACCTTGACCCGCCCTCATAACTTCCTGGATTCTTGATGCTGTTTATGGCTTACTGATAACATCCTGGACAGAGAACCAGTTTGGGACTTTCGGTGACCTAGTTACCCCTTGGCTGGGGCTGGGATTTCATGTTCTGGGCCCTCTTTGATGCTTCCAGAATGGCAGTGATTGATTTTTTTCCTTTGGTCCTTGGTGTTATGCCCTCTGAGTGCCACCCTGATAGGCTGTAGCTTCTCCACTTTTGCAAACTGGAGTTTTCATTTTGTAGTTCTAAACCCCCTCGCCCTCACCAGCCCCCAACCTCAGCCAATGGGGCCTCACAGGTCACCAGCTTCCACTTATCTTCTATATTTGCCTTATCTGCTATGCACCACACCCCACCCATGATGATTTTCTGCACCTGTGGAGTTTGTGCTGTTTCTGCTATTTGCCTCCTTACTCAGGCACCCCTGTTCTTCCACCTGTCATTAAAATAGCACAGTTAAAATAGCTGACCACGCTGGGTGACACGGCGACACCAGCATCTCTATAAAAAAACAAATTAGTTGGCCAGGCACAGTGGCTCATGCCTGTAATCCCAGCACTTTGGGAGGCCAAGGTGGGTGGATCACGTGAGGTCAGGAGTTTGAGAACAGCCTGTCCAACATGGTGAAACCCTGACTCCACTAAAAATACAAAAATTAGCTGGGCATGGTGGCTCACACCTGTAGTCCCGGCTACTCAGGAGGCTGAGGCACAAGAATCACTTGAACCCAGGAGGCAGAGGTTGCAGTAAGCTGAGATCACACCACTGCACTCCAGCATGGGCAATGGAGTGAGATTCAGTCTAAAAAAAAAAAAGTCAAGTGTGCACACCTGTAGTCCCAGCTACTTAGGAGGCTGAGGCAGGAAGATCCTCTGAGCCCAGGAGTTTGAGGCTGCAGTGAGTTGTGATCATGCCACTGTACTCCAGCCTGGGAGACAGAGCAAGACCCTATCTCTTAAGAAAAAAAAGAATAGGCTGGAGGCAGTGGCTCGCACCTGTAATCCCAGCACTTTGGGAGGCCAAGGTGGGCGGATCACAAGGACAGGAGTTCGAGACAAGCCTGGCCAACACAGTGAAACCCTGTGTCTATTACAAATACAAAAAGTAACTGGGTGTGGTGGCAGGTGCCTGTAATCCCAGCTAATTGGGAGGCTGAGGCAGGAGAATTGCTTAAACCCAGAAGGCAGAGGTTGCAGTGAGCTGAGATTTCACCACTACACTCCAGCCTGAGTGACAGAACAAGACTCCGTCTCTGAAAAAAAAACAATAAAATAAATAAGTTCTAGCGTTTAAAAACATGAATTTAAGGACTGCATTTACTCATTAGAAGGGTGTGCAACATAAAACAAAAGGACTGCACCTAATGACTGTATCCCAGTGTTAAAAATTGACATATATAATCACAGTTTATTTCCCTATTGAAAATTTAAACTTTTTTAAAAGTTTTTTTATTGTATTGAATTCTTTATATTGAAATTCAAAGATTTTCAATTTTCGAATGTTATAAATAAAACCCAGTCAACTAACCGTAGTTATAAATGTTTAGGAACTTCTTTAATTATTTCATTAGGATAAATTTCCTAGAAGTGGTATTACTGGCTCAAAGGTACAAATATGTTTATTACTCTTGAAATGCACATTTAAGTTGCTCCCCAGAAAAGATGCACCAGGCCGGGCGGGTGGCTCACGCCTATAATCCCAGCACTTTGGGAGGCCGAGGCAGGCGAATCACCTGAGGTCAGGAGTTCAAGACCAGCCTGGCCAAAAGTGGTGAAGCCCTGTCACTACTAAATATACAAAAATTAGCTGGGTGTGGTAGCGGGTACCTGTAATCCCAGCTCCTCGGGAGGCTGAGGTAGGAGAATTGCTTGAACCTGGGAGACAGAGGTTGCAGTGAGTGAGATTGCACCACTGCGCTCTTGCCTGGATGGCAGAGTAAGACTCGATCTGAAAAAACAAGAAAGATGAAAAGTTGCACCGACATCTACTTCTACCACAAAGATCCGAAAGTGTGTTGTTCACAGGCCTGTGCCTGTGTGGGTTCAGCAGTTACAGTTCTGCATTTCACAAGGCTCCTCTACAGGATACGAGAAGTCCAGTTTTCAGCAATGAATGTGGAAGACGGAGAAGTATGAAACTTGTGCGGCTGTCGACAAATCGGGTTGAAAGCAACACCGGTTTCGGTGTCCAGCGGTTAGTGCACAGACTGTCCACCTTCCATGGTCATTGGCCACTGATACTGATTTGCAGTTCCCAATAATAGACACTATGATTAGGGCCAAGGGCTGCTGTCTCTTACTGGGCATGATAGGACTTCAGTGCACAACTCACATGAGTGTTGTGAGCGTTGACAGTCTGGCTCTGCCTTTGCCTGTGGAGTGACTGCTGTGCTTTGTATTGAAATAGTGTAGTTTAATCATTAACATGGTGAATATCATGATCAGGTTTTCTACAAGTTCAGATTACAATACCAATGCCAGCATGACCCGGTGGTTACTGAAAAGGAAGGCTAAGCAACTGTGCTATTTTAATGACAGATAGACAGGGGTGCCTGATTAAGGAAGCAAAGAGCAGAAACAGCACATACTCCACAGGGGGTGTGGCGGACAGGAGATGAGACATCTATAGAGTAGGTTCTCAGAAGTCTGTGGTGAGACAGGCAAGTCTTTTCAATCAAAAGGTTTTTTGGCCTTTTGTTTTTTAGACAGGGTCTCACCCTGTCACCCAGGCTGGAGTGCCGTGGTGTGATCATGGCTCACTGCAGTCTCAAACTCCTAGGTTCAAGCCATCCTCCTCCTTCAGCCTCCTGGTAGCTGGGTCTACAGGTGGGCACCACTATGCCCCATTAATACTTATATTTTTTGTAGAAACAGAGTCTTGCTATGTTGCCCAGGCTGGTCTTGCATTCCTGGGCTCAAGAGATCTTCCCACCTTGGCCTTCCACCTTAGCCTCCCGCCTCAGCTTCAACTGGCCAAAAGATTTTCTGTTTCTTCAAAAGATACCAAAAAGGCTGGGTGTGGTGGCTCACACGTGTAATCCCAGCACTTTGAGAGGACAAAGTGCGATCACTTGAGGCTAAGAATTTGAGACAGCCTACCTGGGCAACATAGCAAGACCCTATCTCTAAAAAAAATAAAAAGATTAGCCAGGCACACCTGCACACCTGTGTCAGCTGCAGGGAGGCTGAGGCAGTAAATCACTTGGGTCCAGGAGTTCAAGGCTGCAGTAAGCCCTAATGGCACCACTGCCCTCCAGCCTGGGTGACAGAGTGAGGGGAAAGAAAAGACACCAATATGCTCAGTGGAAAGTGGTGGCTCATGAATTAGACTTAGCTTGAGTGACCGGCCATGGTGGCTCACGCCTGTAATCCCAGCACTTTGGGAGGCCGAGGCAGGCGGATCGCCTGACGTCAGGAGATTGAGACCAGTCTGACCAACATGGTGAAACCCCATCTCTACTAAAAATACAAAACTAGCCAGGTGTGGTGGCGGGTGCCTGTAATCCCAGCTAATATTGGGAGACTGAGGCAGCAGAATCACTTGAACCCAGGAGACAGAGGTTGCAGTGAGCCAAGATGGCACCACTGCACTCCAACCTGGGCAACAGAGTAAGACTCTGTCTCAAAAAAAAAAAATTAGCTTGAGCATACCATGCTAAGGAATGCATATTATCATATCATTCCCTTCATTGCTCTATGAAACATCAGTATATCAAAGAATGGGTTAGATCATACCAACAACAGTCACAATGAAGAGGGCCAGAAAATGCCACTTTGGCATATTGATTCTTTTGAGCTGAAGGCAACTGAGAAACAGCAGATGCAGGAAAAGCATTCTGTCCTCTTCCTATCTGTCTAAAAATAAGGCATGTAATTCCCCTTGAGACAGGTAACTCTCCCCTCGCCTCTGAAGAGAAGAGCGTTTTGATCACTGGATACAGGGAGAAGATATTAAGAACAGTTTGCATAAACAGACCTTACCAATGAAACAATTATCTTCCGTTAGTTCCCCCATATATTTCTGTTGTTGTTTTTGTTATTGTTTTGAAACAGAGTCTCACTGTCTCCCAGGATGGAGTGCAATAGTACGATCTCCGCTCACCGCAACCTCGGCCTCCCAGGTTCACGTGATTCTCCTGCCTCAGCCTCCCAAGTAGCTGGGATTACAGGTACCCACCACCACACCTTGCTAATTTCTGTATTTTTAGTAGAGAGGGGGTTTCACCATATTGGTAAGGCTGGTTTCGAAGTCCTGACCTCAGGTGATCCGCCTGCCTCAGCCTCCCAAAGTGCTGAGATTACAGGTGTGAGCCACCGTGCCCGGTCAGTTCCCCATATATTTCTAGTTACTTCTTATTATTGTCCCTTGAAGCCCAAACCACGTTGTTTTTATTTATTTTATTCTATTTTTACCTAGCAGCTGTAGCTCAGAGGACATTTTTCCTTGTGAAAATGGTATATAAGCCCCCAAATCCAACTGCTTCTTTGAGTCTCACTTCCTTTCTATAAATGCTGTGTCTGTAACTGTTAAACAAAAATTTTATCTTTTTTCCTATTAAACTGTCTTTTGTTCGTTTAATTATCAGGCCTCAGTTACTGAATATAAGACAGCAGAGGGAAGGTTTTTTTCCTCCCCAACAAGGACAAAATATTCTCTCTACTTTTTTTTTTCCTAAGACAAAGTCTCGCTCTTGTCCCCCGAGCTGGAGTGCTATGGTGCGATCTGGGCTCATGGCAACCTCCGCCTCCCGGGTTCAAGCAATTCTCCTGCCTCAGCCTCCCGAGTAGCTGGGATTACAGGCACCCACCACCACACCCTGCTAATTTTTGTATTTTTGGTAGAGATGGGGTTTCACCATGTGGGCCAGGCTAGTCTTGAGCTCCTGGTCTCAAGTGATCTGCCTGCCTCAACCTCTCAAAGTGCTGGGATGACAGTCATGAGCCATCATGCCCAGCCCGTTTTCTCTACTTTTTAGGTACTTTTTACCAATGAAAACCAACAATAACAAAAAAATCAAATTTCAAATCATCCTCTTCATTTCTGTGAGGATTTTAAGGAAACTATAGAAAACATAAAACAAAATTATTGGTATATAGTTAATATTGATAGATTATCCAATTATAAACTGGGCCTTGCTGGTCTATTTGCATATATGGCAAATAGTACACTTGTAAATTTTGAAAAATTTCATTCCATCTTTATACTTCTTACCAAAGACAATAAAAAAGATCTTTCCTGTGCAATGTCCTGCACACCTTATACGCCACATCACTAAAAAGGAGCATGGCTTGCTTACCTGTGACATTGAGGCTTTCATTATAAGAGTTTTGATCACTCGTTAGTTTCCTCAAAGCTGCAGGATTACTCAATAAGATATTAGATTTTATAAAAATGGAAGGAAAGAGTCTGCTTAGACATGTGCCTGTAAGATGGCTGTCTGGCTGTCAGCTGTAAACAATTATTATTATTATTATTATTATTATTATTATTATTATTAAGACAAGGTCTTGCTCTCTTGCCCAGACTGGGGCAGCGACATGATCATAGTTCACCACAGTCTCAAACTCGTGGGTTCGAGTAATCCTCCCTCCTCAGCCTCCCTAACAGGGGGGACCACAGACATGCATCATTATGCTGGGCAAATTTTTTTTATTACTTGCAGAGATGGGGATCTGGTTATGTTGCTCAGGCTGGTCTTGAACTTCCGGACTGGACTCAAGAGATCCTCCCGCCTTGGCCTCCTAAAGCGCTGGGATTACAGGCAGGTAATTAAATATTGTCTATAAAGCTGTATTTTCCAAATGTGAGACAAGGACCAGGTGCAGTGGCTCATGCCTGTAATCCCAACACTGTGGGAGGCTAAGGCAGGCAGATCACCTGAGGTCAGGAGTTCAAGACCAGCCTGGCTAACATGGTGAAACCCTGTCTCTACTAAAAATCTAAAAATCATCCAGGCTTGGTGGTTGGTGCCTGTAATCCCAGCTACTCGGGAGGCTGAGGCAGGAGAATCACTGGAACCTGGGAGGTGGAGGTTGCAGTGAGCTGAGATCGTGCCATTGCACCCCAGCCTGGGCGACAGAGCAAGACTCCATCTCAAAATAAAAAAAAAAGTCAGACAAGGAGCATGTACTTCTCTAATTTGAAAATACATTGAGGATGAATCATAGAAAAAGAAATTTATACTAACACAAAAGTTTATATGCTGTTTCTCCAAAACTGATGATCTTACAAGAAGCCATGAGGCCATAAAGAGCCATGAGTCCACATGAGTTGTTCCATGTTAAATGTAGATTGTGACAAACATGTAAATGGCATTTTTTGGAAATAAAGACTCCTTCAAAACTTAAAAAAAATAAAAAAAGTTACCAGAAAAAAGTTAAAGAGGACTTTCTCATTTCTTTTTTTTTTTTTTTTTTTTTGAGACCGAGTTTCACTCTTCTTACCCAGGCTGGAGTGCAATGGCGCGATCTCAGCTCACCGCAACCTCCACCTCCTGGGTTCAGGCAATTCTCCTGCCTCAGCCTTCTGAGTAGCTGGGATTACAGGCACGAGCCACCATGCCCAGCTAATTTTTTGTATTTTTTTAGTAGAGATGGGGTTTCACCATGTTGACCAGGATGGTCTCGATCTGTTGACCTCGTGATCCACCCGCCTCGGCCTCCCAAAGTGCTGGGATTACAGGCTTGAGCCACCGCGCCCGGCCTCTCATTTCTTTACTAAAATTACAGCTTATTTGGAATCCAGTTTTTATGTCCTAAAATCAGATTATATCTGTGCTTTAAACCAATTTTTCCCGAGAGGGATTTAACTTATAATGGCATCCAGTGTCCTTTGGAATGTTTACAAATGACGGACATCTTCGATGTGGATTATCTATATGGTGGATGTATAGATGCAGAGGCCTCATTGAAAATAGCTGGTTTATAAAACAAGGCTGTAGATACAAAGCAAATAGACATTTTTGGAGTGTTGGAAACTATTTCTCCCTAGTCTAAAAACCTGATATTACTAATAAGTACAATCCTAAGAATTCCATGGTTACATGCTTTTGTTGAGATGATACTCAGCTTGATGTCTTCCCATGAAACTGACACCAGGAATGAGTATACCATAGGCTCAATAAGGGCAGAGCCGCAAATCAGACTGAATTTTACATTTGACCATATTCATTCAGTTCACCACTGCAGAAATAAAAAAAGAAGGATATCCTAATGGCTGCAGGCATTTCAGAGAAATATTACTGGAAAAGGAAACAAAGAGTAAAAATATCCTATATTATGGGGCAGAAAGTAATATGTCATTGTTTTTGTTGTTGGTATTTTGAGACAGAGTCTGTCGCCCAGGCTGGAGTGCAGTGCCACGATCTCTGCTCACTGCAACCTCCACCTCCCGGTTTCAAGTGATTCTCCTGTCTCAGCCTCCTAAGTAGCTGGGATTACAGGGGTGCACCAACTTCTAAAAAGTTGGTCACCATACACCTGACTAATTTTTGAAATTTTAGTAGAGACAGGGTTTCACCATGTTGGCCAGGCTGGTCTCGAACTTCTGACCTTGAGTGATCCACCAGCCTTAGCCTCCCAAAGTGCGGGAATTACAGGCGTGAGCCACCATACCTGGCTGTCCTTGTTATTTTTTGTTAGATATAGGTTGAGATTTGTTTAACCAGTCCTATCGTATTCATGCTCTCCTTTTGAAGAGTATTGCATTTGTGAATTTTAAGAATATGTGAGGTTGGGTGCAGTCGCTCATGTCTGCATTCCAAGAACTTTAGGAGGCTGAGGCAGGCAGATTGATTGAGCCTAGGAGTTCAAGACTAGCCTAGGCAACATAGCAAAACCCTGTCTCTATAAAAAATACAAAATTAGCTGGGCAAGGTGGCGCATGCCTGTAGTCCCAGCTGCTTGGGAGGCTGAGCTGGGAGGATCACTTGAGCCAGTAGGTTGAGGCTGCAGTGAACCGTGTCAGTGCCACTGCACTTCAGCCTGGGTGCAGAGAGAGATCTTGTCTCAAGGAAAAAAAAAAGAATATACAATAATATGGCCTACACAATTTAAATATCAAATGAAGAGTTAAAAAATTGTTCTATCAGGCCAGGAACAGTGGCTCTTGCCTGTAATCCCAGCACTCTGGGAGGCTGAGGCAGGTGGATCACTTGAGGTCAGGAGTTCACGACCAGCCTGGCTAATATGGTGAAACCCCATCTCTACTAAAAATACAAAAATTAGCCAGGCATGGTGGTGGGCGGCTGTAATCCCAACTACTCAGGAGGCTAAGGCAGGAAAATAGCCTGAACCCAGGAGGCAGAGGTTGCTGTGCACAGAGATCATACCACTGTACTCCAGCCTGAGGGACAGAGTGAGGCTCTGTCTCAAAAAAAAAAAAAAATTGTTGTATCAGAGAATCCAAAGAAACATTATAAAATATTGATATATTTTCTCTTACATTATTTTTAATTAATTCTATTATTAATTACTACAAATTGCCCCCATTAATTAGTCTTATGTGGCTTTGTCTAAGTAATAGCATTTATGGAAGAAAAGTAACACAGAATAATATATAATTTTAAATAAATACCTATTTTTCATATTTTATGTTAAAGTAAAAACATATATGTATAAATATATATTGTATACACACACACACACACACACACACACACACATATATATATATATATATTTGGGGGGGTGTGTGTCTGGTATGATTGTGTCCCAGCTGACTGTCTAAAAAGTTGGTCACCATACACCAAAAACTAGGCATTAGCTTTTTGCTAAAAGTTTGCTGGCCAGGTGGTGGCTCATTCCTGAAATCCCAGCACTTTGAGAGGCTGAGGTGGGTGGATCCCTTGAGCCCAGGAGTTCAAGACCAGCCTGAACAACATAGCAAGGCCACCCACCCCCAACGCCATTTCTAAAAAAACGAAGTTTGCCAAACTGTTAGACAAGAAAAGTATGTTAAATAATGATTTGATAAATAACTTTTGAAAAAAATGTACATTTATTTGATTCGTAGGGAGACTGAACATTTTTCATGTGTTCATTGGTCACCAAATTTGGAGCAGTCATTTTTTTAAGACAAAGTCTCACTCTGTTGCCCAGGCTGAAGTGCAGTGGCACGATCTTGGCTCACTGCAACCTCCACCTCCCAGGTTCAGGCAATTCTTCTGCCTCAGCCTCCTGAGTCCCTGGGATTACAGTTGTTCACCATAACGCCCAGCTATTTTTAGTATTTTTAGTACAGACGGGTTTCACTATGTTGGCCAGGCTAATCTCAAACTCCTGACCTCGTGATCAGCCCGCCTTGGCCTCCCAAAGTGCTGGGATTACAGGCATGAGCCACCACGCCTGGCCTAGAGCAGCCTATTTTTAACTTTTGCCAACATTTCTGCTGACCTCTTTTTGTCTTTTTCTTTTTGATTTATTAAGACTTCTTTAGGACTATACACCTATGCCTATCAGATATTACAGAAACATCCCCGTTTGTTGCTCGCTCATTATTGTGGGCTATTTGAACATACTACAGAAGTCTTTGTGTTCTGAGTTACCTGTGTTTAGTTTTTCCTTAAGGAGACAGTTTCATGCAAGGTTAAGAGTGAGCTCTGGGCCAGTCGTGGTGGCTCACATCCATAATCCCAACACTTTCGGAGGCTGAGGTGGGAGGATCACTTAAGCTCTGGGTGACATAGACCCTGTCTCTCCAAAATAAAATAATATGTATATATGTATTTTAATAAAGAATGGGGCTCTGGGCTGGGCACGGCAGCTCACACCTGTAAATTTCAGCACTTTGGAGGCTGAGGTGGGTGGATCACCTGAGGTCAGGCATTTCAGATCAGCCTGGCCAACGTGATGAAACCCCGTCTCTACCAGAAAAATACAAAACAGCTGGGTGTGGTGGTGAGCACCTGTAATTCCAGCTACATGGGAAGCTGAGGCAGGAGAATCGCTTGAACCCAGTAAGTGAAAGTTGCAGTGAGCCGAGATCATGCCATTGCACTCCAGCCTGGTCAACAAGAGCAAAACTCCGTCTCAAAAAAAAAAAAAAAAAAAAAGTATGAGGCTCTAGAGTTCTAGGTTTGAGTCCCAGCTCTACCTAGATGGATTTTGAGCAAATGTCTCAGTACCGTTACTGTTATTGATGCCTTCTCCCTTTGCTCAAGATCAGCTAAATATTCACTTTTCTTTTCTCTAGTTTTTCAAGTTTTTATACAAAAGATTTTCATTTGTCAGGAATTTATATTGGTAAACAATGGCTAAATCATCCTCTATGTCTAGGGAGGTTTTGCTTTCGTCCCGTAGAAGATGGAAAAGGGTGAACCCGCAGCAGCTGTCCCTCTGCTCTGGGTCCTGCTCAGCTGCCTCTGAGTCACGCGTGCTACGGCACTGAGAGGGTTTTATAGCTCCTGGCTTCCTGGTGGGCAGAACAGCGTCCAGATTGGGTCCCAGCTGAAACAAGTCTCCCTTCATGGCACAGAAAAATGAACCCTATGTGCTTCCTCTGCATGGCTATTAGGGAGCCCCTGGCTGCAGCTGTCTTGGGTTTCTCTTTAACTGCTTCATGCCCAGCGGCCAGAAGATTAAAACCACAGGTGACATCCCTCAGAGCCTGTGCCATTTTCTCTGCCCTTCTCTTCCCTCTAGAAGCAGGATTTTCCACCCGTCCTCATGTTTCCTGCCTAAGTGACACCTTCTAGATATGAGTTGGGCGACTGGTCCTTCTGCCTCCCCTCCTCCATCCACCTGCTGGTGCAACATGTGACATGCTTGGGAACACGAGCTCTTATTTACCTGCCTGGTGACAAAGTAGGAATTCTACGGACATTTGATTCCATTTTCACAGCATAATTACCTTCAAACAAATTCTCACTTTCTCGAAATGTCAAGTATGTCATATTCACTTTAATTCCTGGTTGGGCAAGTACCTTGCATTGATTACATATGCAATCAAATATTGGTGAAATTGAATTATATTTGATTTTAAAAATATCAGTAATGAATGCAGGGAGGAAAGTGTCTTTGCATATGGAAGTAGGCCTGGATTCCCTCCCAGGCAGACCTCTGCCAGATTTCTTTTGTTTCCCCAACTCTAATTTATTCAGTATTTCTCAGAGAAGAGCTTTGCTCCTTCTCCAAATTGTTCGTGGGTAAAAAAGTCAGTTGCTTCTCCTTAGGCTACGGGCCCTGGGCAAAATAGTTTCTTTACCTCTAGCTTATCTCACCCTTTCTCTGGTGGTTTCAGTAAATCTCGATCAGATTTGTTGATGAGCTATGGGAACCTCTGAGTTTACGGGAGTGTGTAGAGTGTGCAGGTTCTTCTGACTAGTCTAATCCCTCCGGAGGTGGGTCCCCAGCCAGTCAATGCGTTTCTGTCACAGCCTATGAATATTTTATGGGTGTCCTTTTGTGCTTACTAATGGGGCCTGAACTGTACAATCTGCCTTAAATAATACCAGAATACTCTCTCCTGACCTCTGTCCCTGAATGATTTATGGAGATGAACTAGGCCCATCAGAGATTCATTATTCATGTTGTTCTTTAGAGACGTTTTTCAACAAAGTGGGGATGGGGATTGTAAACTGATGTTTATCCAGACAGTGAACACTTTAGGGGAGTTCAGTGTGAAATCTGTGCGTCTGGAGATGGTTTTTAAGTTTCTGATGGAAGTAGAGTTCTAGCTCTTTGGAGATTAGAAGATTAGGAGGGACTTAAATTTCTTTAATAAAGAGGCCAAAAGAATATCCTAAAGATCTTTTCTCCTACTATTCATGCTTATGTAGTTGCTCTAATTTCTTGTCAACCTACAATATCAGTCAAAATAATTAAAGCCCTTCCTTGGCTCTGGGCTCTCCCACCTCTATGCCTTCTTTTATCTGGAAGTCACCATTCAGCCACCGAGTATGTATGAAGTCGGCTCTGTACTCTTCACTAAAAAAAGGGAAGACATTATTTCTGCTGCTGAGAAGTCCTCGGTCTACTTGGAGAAGACAAGACCTACATACATTATTGAAGGCAGCTTGTAACTGAATGCTAGTATGGCACAGTGCTAGAAATTTTCCAGGAGGAAAACATGAATGTGTGCAGGATGAGTGAAGCATGACTTTACAGAGAGAATGGGGTTTGAATGGTTAGATCTCAACTGGCAAAGGGCATCCTAGAGCAACAGGAGTACAAGTCACTCAAGCAACAGTGCGGGCTACCGGCTCTGCATCAGTTGGGAAGAGAAGAGAAAATAGGGGCTGGAAATGGAGGGAAGTGTCATCTTCCAGAATGAAGTGGAGCCCAGAGCTGTATGATCAGTGCAAAAGAGCGCTCTCCTGGGGCAGAACCCAGTGATCTCTAATCTATGCTTTTTTTTTTTTTTTGAGATGGAATCTCACACCATCTGGGCTCACTGCAATCTCCACTTCCCAGTTCAGGTGATTCTCCTGCCTCAGCCTCCCGAGTAGCTGGGATTACAGGCACATGCCACCATGCCTGGCTGATTTTTGTATTTTTAGTAGAGACGGGATTTTACCATATTGGCCAGACTGGTCTCGAACTCCTGACCTCACGTGATCCACCCGCCTTGGCCTCCCAGAGTGCTGGGATTACAGGTTCGAGCCACCATGCTTGGCCCAAATCTCTACTTCTGATGTGTCTCTTGCTGTGGTGTCTCCCCCATTCCCACTGCCCCCACCACACTGGCCTCAGAGGTTAGACTTCCTCCTTTTCAAACCTCTGTTCCACTTGTGGACCAATGTCCTTCCCTTTGCTTCCCCTTGCATAGGTCAAATAAACATAAATTTAAGAAACATTTACTAAACACTAAGGGTAAACCCTAGGGAAACCAATACACAAATAGTTTATAAGGTACACCTTACCTTCTGGGCTTGTAAACTCTAGCTCATTCCAAACCCCAGGGAAAGTGGCCTTCACCTGGGTCCATTCTACCTAGCCTATTTTATTTTTATTTTGGAGACAGAATCTCAGTCTGTTGCCAGGCTGGAGTGCAGTGGTGCAATCTCAGCTCACTGCAACCTCCACCTCCAGGGTTCAAGCAATTTTCCTGCCTCAACCTCAAGAGTAGCTGGGATTGCAGGCATCCGCCACCATGCCCGGCTAGTTTTGTATTTTTAGTAGAGATGGTGTTTCTCCATGTTGGTCAGGCTGGTCTTGAACTCCCGACCTCAAGTGATCTGCTCCCCTTGGCCTCCCAAAGTGCTGTGATTACAAGTGTGAGCCACTGTGCCCAGCCAATTTTTTGTATTTTTAGTAGAGACAGAGTTTTGCCATTTTGCAGACTTGTTTCGAATTCCTGAGCTCAAGCAAGGTGCTCACCTTGGCCTCCCAAAGTGCTCGTGTTACAGGTGTGAGCCACTGGGCCTGGCCCTTAGCCTATTTTAGGGGACATCTTTAACCTTCAACACCCAAGAATATCCTTCTAAATATCTCAGTCTCTTAAAATCCAAGTCAATTCAATTCAGCATCCTAAACCCAAAGAGTTGTGACCTTCTCAGGAGAAATAAAATCCCATTATCACAAAGTGAAGGAAGCCTGTGCATAGTTAGGAGAGACGCTTTCTGCCTGGGAGATACCTTTTGGGAGGGGCCACGTGAGGCTTTGAAAGCAAGAGCTGTTGAAGGCTGATGACATATGGTTTCAGGATAGGCAGATAGGAGAGAGTGGTTTTTGAGGTACATAAACTCACTTGAACTTTTTGCAGGGTATACCCCTGAGGCTACTCTCTGATGCAAACTAGCATTTCTCTCTTTTGCCTTTTGTCTTCTTTATTTATTTGAGTTGACATCTCACTCTGTGGCCCAGGCTGGTGTGCGGTGGCACAATCATGGCTCACTGCAGTCTTGAACTCCTGGGCTGGAGCAATCCTCCTGACTCAGCCTCTCAAGTAGCTGGGATGAATGACAGGCACTTGCCACCACACCTGGCTTTTTTTATTTTTTATTTTTATGTTTGAGATGGAGTTTGGCTTCTTTGCCCAGGCTGTAGTGCAGTGGCGCGATCTCGGCTCACTGCAACCTCTGCCCCTGGATTCAAGTGATTCTCCTGTCTCAGCCTCTCAAGTAGCTGGGACTACAGGTGCCTGCCACCATGCCCAGCTAATTTTTGTGTTTTTAGTAGAGATGGGTTTTCTCCATGTTGGCCAGGTTCATCTTGAACTCCTGACCTCAGGTGATCCACCTGCCTCGGCCTCCCAAAGTGCTAAGATTACAGGTGTGAGTCATCGCATGCAGCCCCGGCTAATTTTTTTTTTAAAGACAGGATCTTGCTATATTGCTCAGGGTAGTCTCAAACACATGTTCTTAAGCCATCCCCCATCTCAGCTTCCCAAATTGCTGAACTTACAGGCGTGAGCCACCTCACCCCGTCACCCGACCCTTTTGTCTTCTTTCTCTCCTTAGCTGCCCACTTGTTTTTCTTTTCTTTCTTTTTTTTTTAGATGGAATCTTGCTGTGTTGCCCAGATTGAAGTGCAGTGGCACGATTTTGGCTCACTGCAACCTCTGTCTCCCGAGTTCAAGCAATTCTCCTCCTTCAACCTCCTGAGTAGTTGGGATTACAGGCATGTGCCACCGCGCCTGGCTAATTGTTGTATTTTTAGTAGAGATGGGGGTTTCATCATGTTGACCAGGCTGGTCTTGAACTCCGACCTCAAGTGGTCTGCCTGCCTCCACCTCCCAAAGTGCTGGGATTGCAGGTGTACGTACCTGCGCCCAGCCTGCCCAGTTCGTCTCTAGCTCCTCTTTCCCCAGGAACTCCTGAAGGTCTTTAGCTCTGCCTTCCACGTTCTCCCCCAGGCTGAGCTACTGAGCCTCCTCCTTTCAAGTGTATTCTCCTTATAATGGGTTCCTGCTCCACACTGAGCAGCAAAGAGCCGCAAAACACTGAAAAACAACCCGAGGAAGTTACCAAATTTCCAGAAATCTGACCAAATCTCTTAGTCCTTAAAGACCAAGTATCCTTTTAAAAATTTTTGTATCCCAGCCTGGTGTGGTGGCTCACACCTGTAATCGCAGTACTTTGGGAGGCCAAGGCAGATGGATCGCCTGAGGTCAGGAGTTCGAGACCAGCCTTGTCAACATGGCGAAACCCCATCTCTACTAAAAATACAAAAATTAGCCGGGCGTGGTGGCAGGCACCTGTAATTCCAGCTACTTGGGCAACTGAGGCAGGTGAATCACTTGAACCCGGGAGGCAGAGGTTGCAGTGAGCTGAGATCTCATCACTTCACTCCAGCCTGGGTGTCGGAGCGAAATTCCATCTTGGAAACAAACAACTTTGTATCCCAGGCACCTAACATAGTACCAAGCCTGTGATAGGGAAGTGTGTGATCAAACCTAATGCATTAATTAAAACAAGGGAAAAGAGCCATGTCACAGAAGCCAATGGAATCAGAAGCTTCCAGAAGGGGATGGTCAGTAACACCAACTATTACAGAGATGTCAAATTAGGACCAAAAATCACGCTCTTGGATTTGCGAAGGGAAGGTCAATGGTGTGCTTTGCCATGACAGTTTTACTGCAGGGGTGCAGGCGGTGAACGTGCGATTGAATTAGCTGGTTTCCTAATGACAGGTGGGGAGGGGAAGCTGGTGAGTGTAGACTATTATGTTGCAGGGAGGCTTGGCTGCGGAGGAGGTAGAAAGACTTCGGGGGAATTGTCCTTGTTTTTTTCTTCAAGTGTTACTGTTTCTTCTTGTTTTTCCATGGGAGGTTCGCAGCTGAGGCTAAGGGGTTAATGGAGAAGGAAGGGCTGAATGCATCCGAGAATGACTAGTAGAACGACACTGGCATGGAGGTGGTGTGAAGGGTGTGCAAGAGAGGCCTTAGCCTTGAGATGACGACACATCTACCTTGGCCACGGAGGAAGTTGGTGCTGGATGCAGTCACAGATAAAATTGTGGGCATAGAAAGTTTAGGGAATTTTCACCTTGGAGCCCTATTTTTTTTTAAGAGATGGGGTCTTGGCTGGGTGTGGTGGCTCATCCCCGTACTGTAGCACTTTGGGAGGTCAAGGAGGGAGGATCACTTGAGCCCAGGAGTTCTAGACCAGGCTGGGCAACATAGCGAGATCCCATCTCTTAAAAATGAGAGAGAGAGAGAGAGAGAGAGAGAGAGAGAGAGAGAGAGAGAGAGAGAGAGAGAGATGAAGTCCCACTATGTTGTCTAGGCTAGAAGGCAGTGGCTATTCCCAGAAGGTGTAATCATGGCTCAGTCCAGCCTCAAATTCCTGGGCTCAAGTGATCCTCCTGCCTAAGCCTCCCAAATAGCTGGGACTACAGGTACTTGCGTACCTGCCTGACTTGAGCCCTAATTTTTGCAGGGATATAGGAGGAGGGTGATCTGGCAGATGGCGTGGTCGTGTTGGGTTGGGCTTGAAGAGAATGGTGGTGATGGTAGAAGCCCCTGGAGGGACAGGAGGGGCTGAGCAGGAAAGAGGGTTTGGAGTGCTACTGAGGATCCACTAGGATGAAAGACCACAAACTCGTCAGAGCGCCATGTGCATGGATCTGTGACTTCCTCCAGCTTAACTCCCTGCCCAAAGTGAGAGTCTCGGAGAAGGGAGGGTGATCACCTAGGCTCAGGGTTCCCGGGCCGTGAATGGTGTTGATGACGCAGTCAAGAGGGAGGTTTGGATTGCAGATGTATTAGGTTGCTGCAACTCTAAAGTCATGGCAAAAAACACAATTACTTTTGTACCTACCTATAAAATGCACCCCAGAGAAGACTCGGTGTGACAAAGGGGGTAAGTTGAGGCACTGGAGGCTTAAGAACAATGTCTGGATGCTTGGGAGTAGGTGAGTGTGCCAGGTTGGATGAGAGTGACTGCTTTTCATTTCCCAGGTGGAGCAGCCACAGCTCATGATGAAGTCCAGGTGTGGCCTTGCGGTTTCTGGCTGCTGGGCAGCGTCAGTAAAGGCTGTGGACCCAGGAGAGCACCAGACACTACATGAAGAGGCAGGGGGAGTCGTGGAGACAGTCCGACAGCCTGGACAAGGGGATCAGGGCTTTGCATTCAGGTCCCTCTCAGTCAGGCCAGTGTACAAGTTCACAGGCCTCAGGAAGTCCGTTTCCTCTCTGATTCTTTTTGAGACAGAGTCTTGCTCTGTCTCCCAGGCTGGAGTGAGATGGGACAATCTTAGCTCACTACAACCTCTACCTCCCGGGTTCAAGTGATTCTCCTGCCTCAGCCTCCCGGGTAGCTGGAATTACAGGCATGTGCCACCACATCCAGCTAATTTTTGCATTTTTAGTAGAGATGAGTTTTCACCATGTTGTCCAGGCTGGTCTTGACCTCCTGACCCCAAGTGATCCTCCTGCCTTGGCCTCCCGAAGTGCTAGGATTATAGGCATGAGCCACCATACCCGGCCTGTTTCCTCTCTGTTAAAAGCCATAATGGGCTGGGCGTGGTGGCTCAAGCCTGTAATCCCAGCACTTTGGGAGGCCAAGGCGGGTGGATCACGAGGTCAAGAGATCGAGACCATCCTGGTCAACATGGTGAAACCCCGTTTCTACTAAAAATACAAAAAATTAGCTGGGCATGGTGGCACACTCCTGTAATCCCAGCTACTCGGGAGGCTGAGGCAGGAGAATTGCCTGAACCCAGGAGGCGGAGGTTGCGGTGAGCGAGATGGCGCCATTGCACTCCAGCCTGGGTAACAGCAGTGAAACTCCGTCTCAAAAAAAAAAAGGCCATAATAATAGTGCCAACCTCATGGGATTGTTGTACGAATGAAATGAGATCATACGTGTGGCGTGCTAAGCGCAATGCCTGGCATGGCATAAGGACTCATGAAATAACAGCTAGAAAGGGGTCATTGCTATGAGTGAGATCTAGGCTTTCATTAGGAGTTGACGACACTGGAAAGATAATGTGTACCTGCAAAATATGGAAGGGGACATGCAGTGCCTTCTTTGTGGAAAGGGCAAAGATTTTTGAAATCAAACAAATTTGTCTTTGCATTCCCAGCTCTCTGCCACCTACCAGCTGTGTGGCTTGAGGCAAGCCATTTAATCTGAGAGCAATGACGTTGCCATGTGGTTAATATCTTCATTCTCTAATGTATTAAGTGCCTACTAAGTACCAGCCACTGTACGAGGTGTTAGAGATAAACAGACTTTAAAAAGACACCTTGGGCCCAGCATGGTGGTTCATGCTGTAATCGCAGCACTTTGGGAGGCCGAGATAGGCGGATCACCTGAGGTCAGGAGTTCAAGACCAGCCTGGCCAACATGGTGAAACCCGTCTCTACTAAAAATACGAAAATTCGCTGGCATGGTGGTGCATGTCTGTAATCCCAGCTACTTGAGAGGCTGAAGCAGGAGAATTGCTTGAACCTGGGAGGCCGAGATTGTGGCACTGCCCTCCAGCCTGGGCAACGGAGCAAGACTCCATCTCAAAAAAAAAAAAAAGACACTTTCAAGCTGGGTGTGGTGGCTCACATCTGTAATCTCAGTGCTTTGGGAGGCTTGAGGCAGGTGACTGCATGAGCCCAGGAGTTCGAGACCAGCCTGGGCAACATAGACGAAAAATATAAAAATTAGACAGAATGGTGATGCACGCCTGTAGTCCCGGCTACTTAGGAAGCTGAGGTTGCAGGCTCATTTCAGCCCCGGAGTTTGAGGCCGCAGTGAGCAATGATTGTGCCACTGCACTCCAGCCTGGGCAACAGAGCGAGAGCCCATCTCAAAAAAAGACATTTTCTCCATGCTTGAAGACCGCACTGTAGCACAGTATAGCTGGGGAGGCAGATGCAGATATGATTCCAACTGGGAAAACAAAGTGCTCTCACAAAGGTAGGTCTCAGGCAAGCAGGGAAATCCTGACACAGTGAGACTCCATCTTAAAAAAATTTATATATATATCTTATATATATTATATATGCATCTTATATAATTTATATATATATATATACACACACACATATATGCATACATATATATGACAAAATGCCTTTCATAGCCTATGCAGGGACCATCAGAAACTATTGAATGGGTGGATCAAAGCCACAAAAAGTAAACTAGAAATCAGTTTTAGAATGAGCAGATTTGCAAAATGTGATGGCAAAAATTAGAAACTCTTTATCCACACCACTAAAATTCAACAGCTTTATCAAAATGGCTATTAGTATCTACATCATAAACACTTGTTGATTTTCTAAGCACTGGCTTTAAAAAACAGGTACCAGGGAATGCCTTATGTACTCATTCTTTTTTTTCTTTTTCTTCTAATAGTTGAAAAAAAAGAAACTGGCTGGGCTCAGTGGCTCACACCTATCATCCCAGCACCTTGGGAGGCTGAGGTGGGCAGATCACCTGAAGTTGGGAGTTTGAGACCAGCCTGGCCAATATGATGAAACCTGTCTCCACTAGAACTACAAAAATTAGCCAGGTGTGGTGGCAGGAACCTGTGATCCCAGCTACTCAGGAGGCTGAGGCAGGAGAATCGCTTGAACTCAGGAGGTGGAGGTTGCAGTGAGCTGAGATTGTGCCACTGCACTCCAGCCTGGGTGACAGAGCAAGACCCTATCTCAGAAAAAAGAAAAAGAGGGAGAGAGAGAATGCAGGACCTTTCTGTCTGTCTTGTTGGAGCCTCTGCTGAAGCCCAAAGCCTGTTGTTCTCCAGTTTCATTCAATGTCGAAGCCCCTGAAACTCCTGGGCTGCAGGCTGTCAAGTGCGTCTTGGTCCTCTGTCTCCCCACCTGTCAGAGGAACACTTTCCATGGGAAGATAGGGGCATTTCTTGTCTTGGGCCCTCTTTTAAGAATCATCTTTACTGCAGAAGTCAAAGGAGACAGATTAGTGTGAACAGAAGTCAAAAGGGGAAACAGCTCACAGTCCCTAGGGAGGCTACTGTCATTTTCTTCCAAATATTTTCAGAACATTTTAAATGGTTTGGAGGATTTTGAGAAAGTCCTCACTTCTTCCCTATTCGATTCTTCCCCTCCTTGAGCTCCTTAGGGGCTTTCTTCTCTTTTCAGTTTCAGCTTAAGTATAAATACAATATTCCCATAGAAACAGCATCATGTTCTCTTTTTCTGCCTGCTTTGACTCTGTTTAAAAAGCCAGATTCAAGCTAGCACCACGACATGCCATTTAAAAATAAAATTTACCTAGTTATAAAGGAGACATAAAGTGAAGTATGAAAGCTTGGGACATTCCGAACCCTTATTTTTTATAACCCGAATGTAGGGAGGTGGTAATTAGGATGTGTGTTGAAGACAAGAGTACCCGCCTCTGGAAAGCAGTCTGGGGCCATTGCAAAGGTGACGTCAACACTAAATAAGAGCAAAAGGACAGGAGGGCAAAACAATTCCAATATAAAATTATATTCATCATGACTCTTTTTTTTTTTTAAAGATAGTGAAAGTAGATAGTAATTGTTGTGTGCGTTCCTTTTCAAATAATTTACTTGGTGACCTGGCACAATGGCTCACACCTGTAATTCCAGCTCTGTGGGAGGATCACTTGAGGCCAGGAGTTCAAGACCAGCGTGGGTAACATAGTGAGATGCCATTTTCCCCCAAAATTTAAAAATCAGCTAGGCATGGTGGTGCATGCTCGCAGTCCCAGCTACTTGGGAGGCTAAGGTGGGAGGGTCACTTGAGCCTGGGAGGTTGAGGCTGCAGTGAGCTAAGATGGTGCCACTGCACTCCAGCCTGGGCATAGAATGAGACCCCGTCTCAAAAAAAACAAATGTACTTGGTAAAATTAAGCAGCTGTCATAGTGTCAGACACTAAGATTGGTAATCCTAAATTGGTTCTCCTGATGTTACTTGTTTACTTTACTAAACTGTGAAAATCAAAGGACCTGCTGCACTAAACCCACTGCTGTTCTAGCTGAGACCTCCTGAAGTGCAGAGGCAGGGCACCTAGGAAATTCCCCTTTTAAAAAAGAGGGCCTTCTGGGGTAGCATTTTCTATTTTTAACCTTTTTTGAAATTTTGATAAAAAAACATATAACATGAAACTTACTATCAGCCAGGCACAGTGGCTCTCACCTGTAATCCCAGCACTTGGGAGGCCAAGGCAGGAGGATCACTTGAGGTCAAGAGTTCGAGACCAGCTTGGCCAACATGGTGAAACCCCCATCTCTACTAAAAATATAAAAAATAGCTGGGCATGATGGTGCAAAACTGTAATCCCAGCTACTCTGGAGGCTGAGGCAGGAGAATCACTAGAACCCAGGAGGCAAAGGCTGCAGCAAGCCGAGATCATGCCACTGCACTCCAACCTGGGCGACAGAACAAGACTCCATCTCAAACAAACAACAAAATAAAAACTTAGCATCTTGGAAGGGTGCAAGGGCTCACACCCGTAATCCTAGTGCTTTGGGAGGCTGAATTGAGGAGGATTACTTGACGGCAAAAGTTCAAAACCAGCCTGGGCAACATAGTGAGACTCCATCTCTACCAAAGAATAAAAATTAGCCAGTTTTTGTGGTGTGCCCCTGTAATTCCAGCTAGTTGGGAGGATGAAGCAGGAAAATCACTTGAGCCCAGGAGGTTGAGGCTGCAGCGAGCTATGCTCACACCACTGCACTACAGTCTGGGCAAACAGAGCGAGACTGTCTCTAAAAAAAACCTGTCTGAAGCTGAAATCTTCCCAAGCTGAATCTCTGCACCCATTCAATACTAACCTCATTCCTCTTTCTCACAGCCCTTAGTAACTTCCAGTCTACCTTCTATCTTTATGAGTTTGACTACTGTGTGTAGACATATGTAGAACCACACAGTAGTTGTTCTTTTGTGTGTGGCTTATTTCACCTAGCATATTGTTTTCAAGGTCCATCATCCATGTCACAGCATGTGTCAGAATTTCCTTCCTTTTAAAGGTATTTTTAGGCTGGACATGGTTGTTCATGCTCATAATCCCAGCACTTTGGGAGACTGAGGTGGGTGGCTCACCTGAGGTCAGGAGTTCAAGATCAGCCCGATCAACATGACAAAACCCTGTCTCTACTAAAAATATGAAAATTAGCCAGGCGTGGTGGGGCATATCTGTAATTCCAGCTACTCGGGAGGATGAGGCATGAGAATCACTTGAACCCAGGAGGTGGAGGTTGCAATGAACCAAGATTGTGCCACTGCACTCTAGCCTGGCGGACAGAGCTAGACTACATCTCAAAAAAAAAAGGTATTTTTATCTTTTTTGACAATACTGCTTGTACTGAAGATCATTCAGTAATAGAATAGTTAGTAAAAGGGCAAGTCTTGCCAGCTTTCTGTATTTACTCATCTGTAGAATGGTTCTGAGTTCCATTGTTATCATTTAAACACATCTAAGCAGGGGTCACAAACCCACAAGGTCCAGGCACATGTGTGGTAAAGCGACTTGGAGAGGGGCTGTGGTGAAATGGAGAGACTGGCCTCTGATAAAGCAGCTGCTGCTAGTTAGTTCCAATCCACGCTGCACAATATGTAACGTAGGCCCAATACTGCATGCACAAATCTGATTTCATACTCTGTTACCCAAGCCTGTCTCAAACTTCTGGCCTCAAGTGATCCTCCTGCCTCAGCCTCCTAAAATGCTGGGATTCCAGGTGTGAGCCTCTGCACCCGGCCACAAATCTGATTTTTATGTGTTGGCCAACACTGTTGGGCCAAATAGAACATGTTTGCAGGCTGGCTCTGGGCCATAGGCCACCTGTTAGAATGTCTGCCAGGGCTGATAAAAGCTAATTTTACTGTGGCCTCATTCATTCATTCATGCAAATAATGTTTATGGGTCTCTACTACAGGCTAGGTTACACATATAAGATAATCTTATTTTTAAATGTTCCTATTTTAGTAGGTACTAGCATCATCTCCACTTTTCATATTAAAGAGAAACCCAGAGTTGTCAAATAACTTGCCCCTGGTCAAAAGGTGGGAAGCACTGAGGTGGGATTTGAACGCAAATGGTTTTCAGAGCCCAGGGTCCCATCTCAAAGAAGGGAGACTCACGGGACAATAAACCTGTGGACCTATGGACGCTCCCAGAAGAGGTGATCTGCAACTCATCTTGAAGGATGAGCTCAGCAAACAAGGCCGGACGGCAACCCAGGCAGAAGAAATAACTTAAGCCAGGGATCAAACACTAAGATTGGCAGGAAATGAGCAGGAAGAGGTAGCTCCCGACGCCATCTATTCTACTGTTTATCAGGACCGGTATCAGCTCTCTATAGCTTACTTCTCAACACTGGCTGCGAGAACAAGAGTGGTGCGGAAAGACACGGAAATTTACAAAAGCTCTCGTTGCTGATCTTAAGTTCCAGCTAAAGACTCGCGCAGGAGCTTTCGCGTCCCGCCTCCGGGGCGGCCCCGCCCACGACGATACTGGGGAACTACAAGTCCCGTCGTGCAGCGGAGCGCGCCGGGAGCTCGCGCCGGCCCCGCCCCCAGCCTGGGCCCCCGCCCCCGGCCCCGCCTTCGGTCCCCTCCCGCTGGGTCTGCCCAGAAGAGTCGCCGGTGGCCGCGGCAGACGGAAGCCGAGCAAGCGCTTCGGCGGCGGCAGGATGGGGGACTCCAAAGTGAAAGTGGCAGTGCGGATCCGACCCATGAACCGGCGAGGTGAGAGTCGAGCCCGCCCGGGCCGCCGGGGTGCAGGCGGCAGGTGCCTGGCGCTCCCTTCCCTCGACTGCCGCGGGGGGTCCGGCGGCCCCGCCCCTAGAGTCGGCACACGGGCGCGAGGGGGGGGTCCAGGGACCCCGAAACCCGCGCCCGCGCCGAGACGCCCCGCTCTCTCTTCTCCCCTCCCTTTCCCTGCGGCCACCCCTGTCCCCGGCGCCGCCGGCCCCTTTTTACCGGCCCCGCTGCCCCTTCCGCCTGCGCCCGCCCCGCCCCGCCGCCCTTTCGCCCTCTTGTCTCCCCCGGCCCTTCCCGAGGGCGCCCTCGGCCCTCGCGCCCCGCCTCGCCCTGGCCCCTCAGCCCCGCGCCTTCCCAGCCAGCTGTCACCGTCGCCCCCGCGCGCGGGTTCCCAGCCCCTGCAGCCCGCCCCGGGACCCCGCGTCCCGCTCGGGTCGCCCAAGCCTGCACTGCCGTGGCTTGCGGCGGGAAGGAGGGCAGGGGGCCAGGTGAGCTCCCCGCGGCGATTTCCTTCCACCTGGGTGTCCTGAGATTGGGGTCAGGTGGAGGAGATGCCTTCTTCGTTGTTTTTGGACGGTGGAGAAAGTTTTGGTTTTGCCTGAAGTCTCATTCGTCATCTCTCAACAATAAATAGTTTAAGTGCCAAGATTCTTGTGAAATTGTATCTTTCTGACATTCTCTTAAGTCTGCAGGGAGGGTAGAGAAAGCAGATAAACGGAGTACATTTAAATTATCTGCAGACCCAGGGAGTGAAGAGAACCCCAAAAGTCAGGGGAGGAGGTGGGCTGGGTCTTGGCTTTGATACCCAAAGCAGCGTGACTGGGCGAGTTGCTTTAAATGAAATAATGTCTTTGAAAACACTTTCTATGCAAGGTCATATTACTGGGGTCGCTTACTGTCCGGGGAGATGACTTTGCCATTGATTAGACTTCGAACTAATTAGAATCATTTAAGTACCAGAAACAACTAAGAAGTTGTAGCTTCTTAGCAAAATCAAGTGTTGTTTAATTTTTATGTAGAAATTATAGGTTGTTTTCCTTTTCTTTGCTCTCTCTGGTATATTTTGAGACGTGCAATCAACCAGTTGACATAAGTTTTGTTAGTTTGTCCTCGGGGAAGTTGGTTTCTCGCTTGGAGTTATCTCATCTGTGGGAATTGGTTTGTCCTGTTCCTGCCAGGGCCGATTAGGGCTGTCAGGTGAGTTTTTTCCCTAAGAACTTAATTACTTTAGGTTCTCGACTAGTGCAAGATTGAGTCCTGCTTTGCTTCACTAATCTCCTGCTCTGACAACACGAAGTAAATGTTGATGCAGTTCTGAATATTTTCAGAAGCATCAGTTTTTAAACATTCAGGCAGCTGTATTCCAGTTCACTCAAGGTTACCATCACAATAATTTAAAGAAAAAAAAAAAAAGCCAAATGAAACATAACTTATCTGTTAATTGATTCTGAAAGGATGGTTTCAGCACATTCTTAAAATTTCCTTTTCATAAGAAACTTGGAAATGTCAGTGCTGAAAAGAGGCGGCTAAACAACCACAAAAGACATCTCAACTATTTAGAGCCCTTCTTTCCCTCTCCCTTTCCCCATTGGTTTCACTTTTTGAGGGGAGTTTTCAACCTTTATACTTAAAAATTGCTGTTGATAAGATCGTAATAATCATCAGAGTTTACAGGAATGCAAAGAATAATAGTTTTAGCTGTGGAATGGACGTCAGCTGATCCTTGGGTTGAACTCCTTTTAAAATTGAGGTTTACACATAGATTTCATTACCTATATAGAGAAGTGGGTTATTTGGGGTAAAGTACCTCCTGGGTTCATTTAGTGCCCACACTTAGCCTTGTATTTTCTGACATGCATGTGGACTTTTTTTCAGTGATTACCACACATAAATTTGTTCTTTTCCATTTTTGTTATGAAGTAGTTGTTAGCATAAATAAACGTTATTATGGCATACAGTGTGGTGGAATTTTAAATCCAGTGATTTTAAAAAATTGGTATCTAGGCTGGGCATGGTGACTGATGCCTGTAATTCCAGCACTTTGGGAGGCTGAGGTGGGCGGATGGCCTGAGTTGAGGTCAGGAGTTCAAGACCAGCCTGACCAACATGGAGAAACCACGTCTCTACTAAAAATACAAAATTATCTGGGCGTGGTGGTGCCTGCCTATAATCCCGGCTACTCACAAGGCTGAAGCAAGAGAATCGCTTGAACCCAGGAGGCAGAGGTTGCAATGAGCTGAGATCACACCATTGCACTCCAGTCTGGGCAACGGGAGTGAAACTCCATCTCAAAAAAAAAAAAAGAAAAAAGAAAAATTAGTATCTAAAGTTTGTATAAAAAGACTAAAACAAAACCATATTCCTTTCCAGTAATTTCTTTTTTCTCTTCCCCATATATGTAGGAACCTTTCCACCTTTCCAGTAATTTTGAAAAGAATCATATTATTTTGAACAGTTATTACTTCTAAGAAAACGAATGTATTAAGTAATTGTGTATAATTATGGCAAATAGTAAAACTGGAGTCCTGATGCTTTCTATCATACCATATACGTGCAGAAAGCAACCTTACAAATCACCGTCCACGGATGAGGACGGGCATGAGAATGGGTTACTGTGATGATGTAGTTTTATTGTGTAGACTCTAATGTTTGGAATCACATTAGCTATATTCTGAGGAAAGTCCGAAAATTTCCAGAAAACTCTGGTGTATTAAGTTCTCGTGTAATTCAGTGTCTGATTGTGCTTGGGTGTTTGGGGTTTTAAGGTGGTTGGCTGATTTATTATTTAACATTTATCCTGAAAGTGAGAGTGTTACAGTCTTTTTGCTAAACTGTACTTAAATTTTGGGAAACTTAGTTATTTGAAGGTTAAGCATTAGGCCCTAAATCAATAGCAGGAAGAGCTGTAATGGCTAATTTGTCAAGAAGACTTTTCTAGTCATACATTTATTTTAACATCCTAACAAAACAAAAAGGTAAAAGTTCTCATATTTTATCTTCACAGCTTTTCCTTCCCATGCCCATTTATGCTCACACGTGTGTGTAATTTTACATAATTTTAATATTGCAACTTTTATTTTGGCTTCGTCTCAGCTGCAGAGCTAAACAGCTAGAGAACAAGGGGTCAACTTTGATCACAAGCTCTTGCAGTTCTATTTGCAGATGTTGTTTGTTTTCTAATGTTGTTGTTCAGACTGTACAGCTCAAAAGGTGTGTGTCCATGTACCGCACAAAACACCCATTCGTATATTACTAACCTGTCTAATCATTACAGGAGCTGAATGTTTTATAGCCATAGTTGGTGGCATTAGTTAGATCAGCAACATTCTATTTTCCAGGAATTTAATGTTTTCTAGCTTTAGGTGGTTTAAAAAATGTTCAGTAGGTAAGCAAGCATTTATGGAGTGCCTGCCAGATATCTAGCTTATATTAGATAGGATGGGATCCTAATGCCTTTCCTCAAGGGATTTCCTGTGTTTGAATCTGTGGGAGATCGACTACCAAAATAAGTAAATATCTATAAAAGGTGTTTGGAATACCTTTGTTATCTCCCTAGCCCAAGGAGGTAGAACCAGGAAGCGAAAGAAACAGTGAAATAGATTACTTCAGGTGTTAGGGAGAATAGACAAGAAATTTATTTCAGGAGTTATTTCAAATGAGTTTATGTTGCATTTTACAATACCTGATGTGGGCAAAGATGCAGAATAGAGCCAGCGCCTTGGTAATCATGATCTAGTATCTCAGTGGAGGGACTATAATACAGCCATTAAAATGATGATAGTCAAAACCATTTAACAAGGAAGATCATTTTCTCTGTCAGTGGGAAAAGCAGAATGTAAAGCTGTATGTTTAACTGATGGAATCCATTATGATTATTGCTATGTAAACACATATACAGGAATGGGCAAGAGCTAGAAAGAATCATGAACAAGTGAAATTGATTGTTCTTGTTAGGGAGGTTTTACTTCCTAGAAGTTTTCTTAGGGTTGCCTGGTACCGTCATATTCGATTTCCTAAAGCATGCTTTCTGGTTCATGCTCATGAGGAAATGACTGTTACAGGCGTGAAAAGAAAATGACTGTGAAGAGATTAGATTAAAAGGTAAACAGCAGTAGCAGGCTGCTAGTTATTAAGTGCCAGGCGAATGACAGGGAAATAAGGGAATCAAGAGGAGTTTATATTTTCACTGAGGAGGTGAACTTTGGTTGGACTTCCAGGGAGGAAGCTTATGATGTGAGCATGGGTTAGGGGAGGGCATGGATTCTTCGAGGAGGAAGTATGCCCTGAGAGTAAGGACACAGAGACGAGAATGAGCCAAGCACGTTTAGGCAGCAGAGAGGAGATCTGCCTGCCAGAAAGGAGATTGTGTGAGGGTAGCTAGAGAGTGATGGAACAGGGAAGGTCAGGTGGATTGCAGGAAGCCCTGAATGGAGCTAGGCCAGCTGTCTGGGCCTAGGTTGGCTGGTCCACGCACCCTGTTTTGCTTCTTAGGACTTTGTGTGGTTCTTGGGCACAAACCCAACGGAGAAAGATTGCTAGATCTCAAAGCAAGATTGGAAGCCTCAGTAGATGACTGATTTTCTGCCATAGCTGGGCAGGATTTAAAAGCGCTTGGTGAAGATGAAGCTGTGCGAGTGGGAAGCATAAGGAAGTGGGTCAGAATTAAGCAGCCGTGAATCAAAAGGCAAAGCAAAAACCCAGCAAGTGCGAGGAAGCTTAGAAGATGCTGGTAGTCAGTGAAGACATAGGTGACCCCTAGGAAATGAAGGGACAGGAGAAGGTGGCTTTGACCCCTGGGGTCATTGGTGATTCTTCAGTCTTCTCAGATCACTGACAGAGGCAGAGCCAAGGATGACCATGGATGAACATTTCTGGCAGTATTTGCTAAAACAGAAGATCCTTGTTTTGCCAGCATCTGCTTGATATGCTAATGATGAATGGGACACACATCTATTACAACATTGTTTCTGCTGTCAACTGAGTGACTGAAATTTGGATATATGCACATAGGGCCAGATGCTTTTTGAGAAGAAGGTACACTCTTATATTCTTTTTCCCAAATCTCCAGTTTTATTTATTTATTTATTTATTTTTTGGGACAGGGTCTCCCTCTGTTGCCCAGGCTGGAGTGCAGTGGCATGATCATCACTCACTGCATCCTCAACCTCCGGGGCTCCAGTGATGCTTCTACTGCAGCCTGCTGTGGCGTTGCTGCACAGGTGTGCACCACCATATCTGGCTAATTTAATCACTTTTTGTAGAGATGAGTCTGGCCCTGGCTGGCCAGACTCCTTTCAAGAAGTATACATTTATAATATAAAATACAACATTATTTAATTGGCATTGGCTTTTACCCTGTCTCCTCCATGAAACAATAACTGTCTAACTTTTCCACTTCTTAAGTGCTGAAAATGGAAGAAGCCACTGACAAAACTATTAGTTAAGGAGATGGACTGAAGTGCTGAGTGAGTGGAAATGGATGTATTGATCTCTAGCCTTGCTCACCATGTTCCCCTTGTGTTTGACAGAGCATGTTCTTAAAAAAAAAAAAAAAAAAAACTTGGCCAAGCTGAGCAGTGTGCTCTGTGACCTGGGAAGTGTGTGAAGCTAACTGGTCCACTCCACACAAGTCCATGACTTAACTGTATGGGGGGATTTCGCTCCCAGGAGCTATAGGTATCTTTAGAAAGTGGTGTCTGTTAGTCATTCATTTCAACAGTGTTCATTGAAGAAAAAGAAAATAGCTAGCTGCTTTCTGAGAGCTTTCTATTTGGGAGCTATGGAGTTCAGTCCTTTTAAATGCATTATCTTATTTTATCCTTCAAACCAGACTTTGAAAAGTAATTGTAGGCCAGGTGTGATGGCTAATGCCTGTAATCCCAGCACTTTGGTAGGCCGAGGCGGGTGGATCACTTGAGACCAGGAGTTTGAGATCAGACTGGCCAACCTGGTGAAGCCCTGCATCTTCTACAAATACAAAAGCTAGCCACATGTGGTGGTGGGTGCCTGTAATCCCAGGTACTTGGGAGGCTGAGGTGGGATAATCGCTTCAACCTGGAAGGCGGAGGTTGCAGTGAGCCGAGATTGTGCCACTGCACTCCAGCCTGGGCGACAGAGTAAGACTGTCTCAAAAAAAAAAAAAAAAAAAAAAAAAAAAAAAGGTAGTAATTGTAGATTTCTATATTACAGAATCTCAGAGAGGTTAATTAACATTCCCAGAATTGCAAAACCCACCTGTGCTTTTGCTGCAGTATTGGACATGATGATCTTTAAGGGGATCTTGCAATCCGGAGATTACCTCATTTTTCAAAGATGTGTGGGATACACTAGAAGCTTAAGTCTTGATGTTCCACCAAAGGAGATCCCAGTCTTGATAATAAGAGATGCACATGTGAGTTCATTAGAAGAACATCTGTATACAGGACACTGATGGCAGTGAATCATGAATTAAAGAAATGGGGGTGGGATTTGAGAACAGCACAGAAGACAGCCTAGCAGGCCCCTTGGCTCCAAGTCCCACTGGGGTGATGCGGGGGAGTCCCGATGGGTGCTGCACATGCAGTGGGATTGTGTCAGCATCTGAGGACAACTGAGCTTGGGGAATCCCCTGCAGAGTCTCTTATTTAGATGGCTAGGTGAATGCTGGTGTCATGAACTGAATCAAACACAGGAGAAGCAGGTTTTAGGGTGGCCGTGTGGGAAATGATGAGGTCCAGTCTTGAACAGTCAACAGTATGTTGGCAGTGTTTACGTGCTGTGTACTATGCCTGCAACTATGAATAAGATGGAGTGTGTGCCTGGAAGCAACTCAGCACGCTTGAGTTTTAGGTGTCTGAAGTGCAGCCTGGTGGATGGATCCAGAAGGCCATTGTGAATAGGAGTCTGAAACGAAGGGACTAGACATAGGTGTAGATTTGGGAGTCATTAATGTAGGTAGAAGATAGAGCACCTCAGGTGTGTTTGACTGAGGAGGTCACAGAAGCCAAGAAGAGTGACCTCAGAAGAGTCAGGTGAAAGCCATGTTGTGGATGTCTAGGGAGGAAAAATAAAAGAGTGAAAGGTCAGCAATCACATGTCACAGGAACAGCTGCATAGAATTGTGTTCAGTGGATTTGGCATTATGATGGTCAGTGTTAATTTCAGGATAATTTCACTGAAATGAATGAATTAGCATTGGGCATTGGCAGTGGGTTGCGGAGTGAGTGGGTGTGCCAGTGTGGAGGCAGCGAGTCTCAAAAACATTCCTTCGAGAAGCTCCAGGTAGAAGGGGAGGGTTCAGAGTGGTACCTAGAGGGGTAGGTAGCTAGGATCAGGACTTTTTTTTTTTTTTAATTCTCGAAGATATTTGAACTTTGTATAGATAGAGCCAATAGAGAAGAGTTTTTGATATACGGGAGGAAGAGAATAATTATAGAATGGGAAAGCCCTGGAATTTCAAGCTTAATTTTCTTGATGGGATAGAATGTGGGTTATTGAAAATAAGAGGAATTGGCTGAGCAGGGGCCTTCTGAGTAGTGAATGTGAAAGAATGTGGTTGAAGGACCCTAACTGTATTTTCTATCTATTGAGGGTAGTGGGGTCATCCATTCCAAGTTTTTTCTTGTTTTTTTTTTTTTTTTGGTTGTTTGTTTTTAGATATAAGTCACATCCCAAAAGTGTACCATTCACTGAATTTCAGTTTACTCACAAACTTGTGCAGCCATCATTACTATCCAATTCCAGAACATTTTCATTGCCCCACAGAGAAACCTTGTACCTCTTAGCGGTCACTCTCCATTTCCCACTCCTCAGCCCCTTGCAACCACTAATCTACTTCCTGTCACTATGGATTTGCTTATTCTGGACATTTAATACATGGAATCCTGTATTATGTGGACTTTGGTATCTGGGTTCTTTCACCTGGTATAATGTATTCAGGGCTTATCTATGTTGTGTCATGAATCAGTACTTTTTTCTTTTTATAGCTGAACAACATTCTGTTAGACAGATATGCTGTGTTTTTTTATTCATCAATTGATGGGCATTTGGCTTGTTTCCAATTTTTGGCTATTATGAATGATGCTGCTTTGAACATTTGAGTACAAGCTTTTGTGTAGACATGTGTTTTCATTTTTCTCAGGTATGCGTATATATAGGAGTGGAATTTCAGGGTCATATAATAAGTCTAACTTTTAAGGAACTTTTCCAAAGCATCTGAACTATTTTACGTTCCCATAGAAATGCATGAACGTTCCACTTTCTGCACATCCTCACCAACACTTATTCCTGTCTCTCTGAGTATTGCTATCCTAGTGGGTACGAGGGTGGTATCTGATTGTGGTTTAGATTTGTGTTTCTCTGGTGGATAAAGTTGAGCATCTTTTCATGTGCATGTTGGCCATTTTCATATGCATACCAGGCATCTGGTATAGCTTTAGAGAGATCTCTATGCACATGTTTCCATTATTTCAAAAACTGGGTTTCCTGTCTTTATTACTGAGTTGTTAGACTTCTTCATATATTCTGGATAACATTCTGTTGTCAAATAGATGATTTGAAAATATTTCCTTGAGTTTCTGGGTTGCCTTTTCACTCCCTTGTGTCCTTTGATGCATGCAAGTTTTAAATTTTGATGAAGTCCAGTTTGTTTTTAGTTGTTGCTTGTGATTTGGCTGTGATTTCTGAGAAACTGTTATCTAATGTCATGCGGATTTTTGTTTGTTTTCTTCTAAGAGTTTGATAGGGTTAGATCTTACATTTAAGTCTTTGATCCAGTTGGAGTTTTGAATGTGGTGTGAGGTAGGGATCCAACTTCATTCTTTTGCATGTGGATATCCAGTTGTCACAGCACCATTTGATGATAAGACCATTCTTTCTCCATTAGATTGTCTTGGTACCCTTGTCAAAATCAATTGACCATATCTGTGACAGTATGTTTCTAGACTCTCAATTTCATTCCATCAGTTTATATATGTCTTTCCTTATGTACATACCATACTGTCCTGATTACTCTAGCTTTGTAGTAAGTTTTAAAACTTGGGAGTCAAGTCCTCTGTCTTTTTATTTTTTAAGATTGTTTGTGTATTGTGGTTCTGCCTTCTGAGTTTTGTTTTGTTTTGTTTGACAGTCTTGTTCTTGTCACCCAGGCTGGAGTGCACTATTGTAATCTTGGCTTACTGCAGCCTGTGCCTCCTGGGTTCAAGAGATTGTCCCACCTCAGCCTCCTGAGTAGCTGGGATTACAGGCACCTGCCACCAGGCCTGGCTAATTTTGTATTTTTAGTAGAGATGGGTTTCACCATGTTGGCCAGGTGCCTTGTGAGTTTTTTAAATACCTGTTTCTCAGTCCTCTGAGGTTGTCTGGTTTCTTTTTTAAACTGCTTATTTATTTATTTAGACATGGGAGTCTCATTCTGTTGCCCAGACTGAAGTGCAGTGGTACGATCATAGCTCACTACAGCCTTGAACTCCTGGGCTCAGGCTGTCTTCCCACCTCAGCCTCCGTAAGTGCTAGGATTACCACTGCACTGATTCATTTCTTGCATATGAACTCTTTTTTTTTTCAGATGGAGTCTTGCTCTGTTGCCCAGGCTAGAGTGCAGTGGTGCGATCTCAGCCCACTGCAACCTCCGCCTCCTGGGTTCAAGCCATTCTGCCTCAGCCTCCCATGTAACTGGGATTACAGGCACCTGCCACTGCACCCAGCTAAATTTATATTTTTAGTAGAGACAGGATTTCACCATCTTGGCTAGGCTGGTCTGGAACTCCTGACCTCATGGTCTGCCTGCCTCAGCCTCCCAAAGTGCTGGGATTACAGGCGTGAGTCACTGCGCCCGGCCAAGTATGAACATTTTGTGGTTTTGGTCACATAAGATTGTTTTATATGTTTTTAGATATGGGGTCTTGCTCTGTTGCCCATGCTGGAGTGCAACAGCACAATCATAGCTCATCACAGCCTCTAACTCCTGGGCTCAAATGATCCTTCCATCTCAGCCTCCTGAAAAGCTGGGCTACCGGTGCATGCCATTATACCTGGCTAATTCTTTTTTAAAATTTGTTTTAGGGACAGGGCCTTGCTGTGTTGCTCAGGCTAGTTTTGAATTCCTAGCCTCAAGTGATCCTCCTGCTTCAGAATCCCAAGTAGCTGGGGGATTATTTTAATTATTTTCACACTGTCAGCGTCTCCTCTCCTTAGCTGGCATCTCATTCTTACTTCAGCCATGTTAGAGCTCAGTTGTATTTTAACCTTTTATTTATCAAATACATTTTCATGTTTACTAGTAACAATATAAAAGCAGTGATTAGGATGTTTTACATAATCTCTTTCTAGAAAACAAAAGATTTTCAATTTGCTTTTTACTTATATGGTATCGTGTAATTTTTTTTCTCTCAGGGTCAGCAGGTCTCAATATAAAAGGGAGTCCCGAGTAAGTTATAACTAAAGCAAAGTAGTAGAAGTGGTGTTTCCTGCTGTGTCATTAAATATTACATTCCAGTTGTGAAAACAAGTCCTTCCTACATAAATACCACTGATGAATATTTCTTTATGAACATGAGTAGACATGGAACAGTATTGGGTATGTGACACTAATTGGTTGAAAATAGGATCACAAATGTCATGCAGAGTTTGTAGTTCAATAAGTAAATCTTACACACAATTTATCATCTACCTTTATAAAATGAACCCACATGAATTTAAGAGTAAGCTATAGTGAGATATTTAGGAACATGACTGTAGGTAAAGGGAGGTACACCTGTGTTTCTGGATAGTAGATTTGGTTTGGAAATTACCAATAATTTTCTGGAGAATTAGAAAAGCAGATTACTAAGCAGGCAACTCAGAATTATTTTGTTCAGACTGAGAGTGATGCATTTCCCCAGATGGAACATGAGTTATGTAAAGGGAGTCTCCCAGGCCCTGCCCATATTTTACTGTGATGTCATTGGAGTGCGAGCCATAGCTGATGTGTACATTGAAGAAAGACTTGTTTTAAATTATTGTTCACTTTTACAAGGTGACTAATGTGCTGGCTGAATAAACTGAGTTGTCAACTGTTGATATTTTAATATTCCTTGTGGGGAATTTGCCCTGGAAAGGAATCTTGTTTGGGAAATAATATGGGATCGTTAATATTGGTGGAATACTTCCTCCCCTTCCTTCCTTGCCCACCTCCCTTCTCTTTGTCTTCCCTTTCCCCTCCCCTCCCCTCCCCTCCCTTCTCCTCTCTTCTCCTCCCTTCCCTTTTCCCTTTTGCCTTTTTCCTTTTATTTTTCTTTTTTCCTTTCCTTTCCTGGCTCATGGGTATGTCAGAGCATTCGTAGTTCTGAATTCTGTAAAGCTTAATTAGTCATGAAATAAATTTATAGTACTACTTTAAGATCACTCTGGTTTTTAATTGCTTTTTAGACATAGTACTAATTAAACTATAATCTTGTTATTTTAGACTTCACTATGAACTGTTGTTCATGTGTTGCTTATAATGAATATTGAATCCTATGTTTTTTTATTGTGAATACAATATACTCATTACTATTTCAGCCTTTTAAGTGCACAGTTCAGTAGCATTGAGTACATTTCACATTGTTGTATCACCGTCACCACCATCTAGTCAGAACTTTTTTCATCTGGTAAAACCGAAACTCCGTCTCCATTAATTAACAACTCCCCTTTCCCGTTTTCCCCCAACCCCTGGTAACTCTCATTCTACATTGTGTCTCTCTGAATTTGACTACTCTAGGTTATCTCATATAAGTGGAAGCATAGTCCTTTCGTGACTTGCTTATTTCACTTAGCATGATGTCTTCAAGGTTCATTCATGTTGTGGTACGTCAGAATTTCCTTCCTTTTTAAGGCTGAATGCTTTGCCACTGTATGTATATACATTTTGTTTATTTGTTCATTTGTCGATGGGTGCTTGAGTTGCTTCTACATTTTAGCTGTTGTAATAATGCTGCTGTGAACACGGGTACACTTTAGTGCTGTTTTTACAAAGGCAGTGCATAGCAGCTAGGCTCTTTTTAATCTGAGTAGTATTCTAAACCAAGAGAAAGGTGTTTATCTTTTGGATTTTTGGTAGGTGTTTTTTTGTTTTTCCAGACTAAATTTAAGGCTTAAATTTGTAACTGCTATTTATCACTGCTTTGCATTTTTTTTTTCCCCTGGAGAGGGACTCCCTCTGTCACCCAGGCTGGAGTGTAGTGTCATGATCTTGGCTCACTGCAACCTCTGCCTCTTGGGTTCAAGTGATTCTCTTGTCTCAGCCTCCTGAGTAGCTGGGGTTACAAGCATCTACCACCACGCCCGGCTAATTTTTGTATTTATTTTTTGTAGGGACGTGGTTTCACCACATTACCTATGCCACTGCTTTTCTTTCTAAGCACTTTATCAGCAAGAAGTTTTCAGTGGTGAATGTGTCATTTAAAATCTGTAGTAATATAATTTAATTCAACTGACTAGTAACATTTGATGGCACACTAGCTATAGCATTTTATATTAAAATGCATTTCATATATCTGACCCTTAAACTTGCTTCAAATCTCACTGCGTTTATTTGTATGGGTGTGTGTCCTAGGTGTTCTGCTTGTGTATGTATTCTCAGCAGTCCTTTGAAAGCCTTCTCTTATAGCCTTCAGTCCACAGGGTTGGAGTGGGAATTTTATTTGAGAAAAAAGATTGAGTGAAATAGTGAAGATAGTTCTTTACATATTAAAGGCCATCTTTGATGAATGTTAGATGTAAGGGCATTTGTAAGTTGCTGTCTCTAGGATAAAATGAGTTTAGGTTTGATGTATTATGAAATGATTTTTTTGTATTATATTGGATTTTCCAGGGGTTGGTTACTTGATCATACCCTTTAATTCCTCCAAGTTGTTTGTTTTATCTGATGACATACATGGTAGGGGTGGCAGAGGGAGAAGCAGTTAAGAGGAGAGGAAGGAAACGTGAATACTGAAGGGCAGCATTTGGCTTCCTTCTTAATTCAAGATAATTTGAAATGAAGGAACTGCATTGTTGTGGAGGAAATGTTTGATTAAGCAGCCATTTTTTTCAGGCCTGCATTCTAGATGTATTCTGTATGAGAACTACACTTGCAGTTCTTCTGCACGGACCAAATGTTCTTGCAACAAACTAATGACTAACTTTGTGATGGTGGGTGGTGAGTCACAGTAGATTTCCCAGGAGTTGATAATGTGCTTGTATGTGATATAGATTTGACCATGAGGAGCCAGCCGATACAATACGGTCTGATTCCATTAAGCAGTGGTTTTAAGAAACTCTCCTGGACCTCTGGGCCTGAGGAAGCATAGAGGTAAAATTGCATGTTCGAAAAGTTGTTGCAGTGTGGCTGAGACTTTCTTGTAGCATTTCTGTGGTAGTCTAGAGTGGATTTAAACACAAAACATTAGAACTAGACTTTAATACTAGTTGACCACAGTAGAACAGATTTGTCTTTTTTGTGTTATATATCTCTAAAGTTTTCCTTTTGATTCTCTTTGCTGTTTGCTTGAAAAATGTATTGGCTAAAAGAAAGACCACTAGCTACTTAGTGCTTCTTGATTCCGTTTTTAAGAATAAATGTAAAATAACTGATGTGAGAAAAGTTAAGTTTTGGCCAGCACAGGGCAGGAAGTTTTTGTTTTGTTTTGCTTTTTTGCATTTGGTTTAATTATATGAGTTAAGTGAAAAAAACAATAACCTTTCTTGACAGTGGAAGCACTCTTAAGATAATGAATATGACATTGACATTTGGCCAAAGTTCTTTAGGAAATACAGAATAACTCTGACATGGTTTTTTTTCCTTCCTTTAGAGCTTATCTTTTTTTTTTTTTTTTTTCTTAAAGACAGAATCTCAATCTGTCGCCCAGGCTGGAGTCTAGTGGCATCATCTTTGCTCATTGCAACCTCTGCCTCCCAGGTTCAAGTGATTCTCCTGCCTCAGCCTCGCGAGTACAGGCCTGTGCCGCCACGCCCGGCTAATTTTTTGTATTTTTAGTAGAGGTGGAGTTTCACCATGTTGGCCAAGCTGGTCCTGAACTCCTGACCTCAAGTGATCTACCCATCTTGGCCCCCAAAGTGACGGGATTACAGGTGTGAGCCACCAGTGCCCAGAAGATCTTATCTTTTTATAGTGGAGATAAGACAAACAGAAGGCCGGCAGTGACTCACGCCTATAATCCCAGCACTTTGTGAGGCCGAGATGGGTGGATCACGAGGTCAAGAGACCATCCTGGTCAACATAGTGAAACCCCGTCTCTACTAAAAATACAAAAATTAGCTGGGCATGGTGGCGCGTGCCAGTAGTCCCAGATACTTGGGAGGCTGAAGCAGGAGAATTGCTTGAACCCAGGAGGTGGAGGTTGTGGTGAGCCGAGATCACACCATTGCACTCCAGCCTGGGTAACCAGAGCGAAACTCCATCTCAAAAAAAAAAAAGACATAAATAGCTTCATACTTTGGGTCAGAAAAATATAAGAATATAAACATATGAGAACATAAACAAGCAGCTGTATGTAGACAATTCACTCCCCATACAAGTCAACTAATTCATTGTTTTCAGTATGCTCACAGTGTACAGTCATCAGCACAATCAATTTCAGAACATTTTCATCACCCCTGAAAGAAAACTGTACCTGTTAGCAGTCACTCCTTGGCCCTAGACAACACTTCCCTAGTCTGGGTATCTCAAATAGGTGGAATCATACAAGGTATGTTTTTTGATGACTGATTTTTTTCACTTAGTGTTAGCTTCATTCACTGTGTAGCTTGTATCAGTTTTTGATATAGTTTGGCTGTGTCCCCACCCAAATCCCATCTCGAATTACAGCTCCCATAATTCCCTTGTGTTGTGGAAGGGACCTAGTGGGAGATAATTGAATCATGGGGTCAGTTTCTCCCATACTGTTCTCATGCGTTTTATAAGGGGGAAACCCCTTTCACTTGACTCTTCTCTTCTCTGCCATGTGAGTTGTGCCTTTTGCCTTCTGTCATGATTGTGAGGCCTCTCCAGCCACATGGAAGCGTGAGTCCATTAAACCTCTTTCTTTTGCAAATTGCCCAGTATCTGGTATGTCTTTATCGCATTGTGAAAATGAACTGATACAGTTCTTCATTCCTTCTTATTGCTCAGTAGTCTTCTGCACTAGGGATATACCACAGTTACCCATTTGTCAGTTGATAGACGTTTGGATTTTGTCTGCTTTTTGGCTGTGACGGGTATCCAAATAATGGTGCTGTGAACATTTGTGTACAAGTTTTGTGTTCTTGGGATACGTATCTAGGAGTGAAATTGCTGGGTCAGATGGTAACACTGTTTAACTTTTTGAAGAGCTGCTGGACTGTTGTCCAAAGTGACTGCACCATTTTACATTCTCACCAGTAATGTGTGAGGGTTCTAATTACTCCACATCCTTGCCAACCCTTATGATGATCTTTTTGATGATAATTATCCCAGTGGGTGCGAGGTGGTATTTCATTATGGTTTTGATTTGCGTTCCAATGTTGAATGATATGGAACATCTTTTCTTGTGCTCATTGGCCATTTTTGTATCTGTTTTGGAAAGATATATATTCACTTCCTTTGCCTATTTAAAAATTTGATTGTCTTTTTTTTTTTTTAGACAGGGTCTTACTCTGTTACCTAGGCTGGCGTGCGTGGTGCCATCACAGCTCACTGCAGCCCACCACCATGCCTGGTTATTAATTTTTTTTTTTTGTAGAGACAGGGTCTCTGTGTTGCCTAGACTGGTCTCAAACTCCTGCGCTGAAGCAATCTTCCCAACTTGGCCTCTCAAGTGTTGGGATTACATGTGTGAGCCATTGCACCTGGCCTATTTGTGTTTTTATTGTTGAGTTGTAAGGGTTCTTTATATATTGTGATGCAAGTTCCTTATTAGATATATGATTTGCAAATACTTTTTTGATTCTCTTTTCCGCTATTGATGGTGTCCTTTGAAGCACACAAGTTTTTAATTAAAATTTTTGTTTGTTTGTTTTTAGAGACAGGATCTTTTTCACCCAGGCTATAGTGCAGTGGTATAATCATAGCTCACTGCAACCTTGAACCCCTGGGCTCAAAAAATCCTCCTACCTGAGCCTCCCCAGTTGTTGGAACTATAGGCATGTACCACCATACCTAGCTAATTTTTTGTTTGCTTGTTTTTAGAGATGGGGATTTCATTATGTTGCCTAAGCTGGTCTTGAACTCCTGGACTTAAGTGATCCTCCCATCTCAGCCTCCCAAAGTTCTGGGATTACAGGCATGAGCCACCATGTCTGGCCCAGAGTTTTTAATTTTGATGAAGTCCAGTTTATCTTGTTGTTGTTGTCTGTGTTTTGGGTGTTCATTTCCTAACCCAAAGCCATGTGGATATATACTTATGTATTCTTCTAACTTTATGGTTTTAATTCTTATATTTAGCTCTTTGATCTGTTTGGAGTTTTGAATGTGGTGTGAGGTAGGGATCCAACTTCATTCTTTTGCATGTGGATATCCAGTGTCTCACTACCATTTGTTGAAAAGATGATTCTTTCTCCAGTGGGTTGGTCTAGGCAGCCTTGTCAAAATCAATTGACCATAAATGTGACAGTATATATTTCTGGACTCTGAATTCTATTCTGTTGATTTATATATGTCTTTCCTTATATAAGTTCCACACTGTCTTGATTACTGTGGCTTTGTAGTAAGTTTTGAAATTGGAGAGTTATGCCCTCTTTTTCAAGATTTTCATCTATTCTGAATCTTTTGCGTTTCCATATGGATTGTAAGACCTTGTTTTGTTGATTTTTGTAAAAAAGCTATTGAGATTTTGATAGGGTTGCCTTGAATCTTGTAGATCTATTTGCGGAGTATTGTCATCATAACAGTATTTTCATTCAATTCATGAACATGCAGTATCTTCTGGTTTATTTGTCTTCAATTTTGTAAACAAGTTTTTTTTTTTTTTTAAAAACTGATGTTGTATGTATTTTGGGGGTACATGTGAAACTTTCTTTCTTTTATTTATTTATTTATTTTTTTTTGAGACGAGGTTTCGCTTATCTCCCAGACTGGAGTGCAGTGGCATGATATCAGCTCACTGCAACCTGTGCCTCCTGGGTTCAAGCAATTCTCCTGCCTCAGCCTCCTGAGTAGCTGGCATTACAGGTACCCACCACTACTCCCAGCTGATTTTTGTATTTTTAGTAGAGACTGGGTTTCACCATGTTGGCCAGGCTGGTCTGCTCAAATGACCCAACTCGGCCTCTCAGAGTGCTGGGATTACAGGTGTGAGGCACTGCACCCAGCCACATGGATGTTTTGGGACATGTATACAGTGTGTATAGTGATTAAATCAGGTTAATTGGGATATACCTCACAAGTCTTTAATTTCTTTCAACAATGTTTCATAATTTTCAGTGTACAAGTCTTGCATTTCTTTTATATTTATTCCTAAGTATTTTGATATTCTTGATGCTATCATAAATGAAATTGTTTACTTAATTTCATTTTCAGATTTTTCATTGCTGGTATATAGCAACACAACTGATTTTTGTATATTATTCTTGTATTCTGCATAAATTGTTTATTTTCAGATTTTTAGTGGATTCCTTAGGATTTTCTCTGTCTTAGGATTTACTTCTTCCTTTCCAGTCTGGATGCCTGCTGTTAATCTTTCTTGCCTAACTGCCCTGACTAGAATTTCTAGTACAGTAGTGAGGAGAAATTGGGTAGCAGACACCCTTGTCTCACTCCTGATGTAGGGTGGGAAGCCACCCAGCTCTTCACTGTTAATTGTGATGTTAGCTGTGGGTTTTTCTTGGTGCTCCTTATCAGGTGGAGGAAGTTCTTTTTTGTTTTATTCTTACTTCATTGAATGTTTGCATTATGAAAGAGTATTGAATTTTTGTCAAATGGCTTTTCTGAAATACTTTTAAAAAAGACTTTTTCTTGTTTTTTGTCTGCAGAGATTGACTTGCATACCAAATGTGTGGTGGATGTGGATGCAAACAAGGTTATTCTTAATCCTGTAAATACGAATCTTTCCAAAGGAGATGCCCGGTAAGTTAAGCAATGGTGCTGTGTTCAGTGGATGTTTAAGTAACTGGAAGCAACTGTGGCTGCTGAATTAAGTTGTGCTGAACAGATACCAAATGCCTACCCTGTAGAGACATATTGCTGTCTTCTGCGAGCCTGTACTCAAGGTGAGGAGATGAAGTCTATAATATGGGAAGACAAGGTGCCTGAATGAGTATTAGAGGTAGTAATTGTATTGGAAGCACGGAGAGGAGAGGAGAGTGAGTGTTGAGAAGCAATTGAGGAAGGCTTCTTGAAGGAGGTGCAGCTGGCAAGAAGATTAGGTAGGATGTTAATTGGTTCCTTAGCATGAGTTGCTGCTTTTACTGCTGCCAGTTCGAATGCTATCAGAGCGCCCATTTTAAGTGCTATCTTCATGAAGGTGTGCCTGCAGCCCTCAGTGATATTCTTTCCTTAAATATCTGTCAGCTATAATCTGTCCTACCTAATTTAATGATCATAGATTGTTTTGGATTTTTTGTTCCAGCTGTACAGTGGATTTTAATGTCTTTGGGGAAAGAGACCCTGTCAGGGGCTGAGGATGAATATTTGAGCATCAGTTCTAGATGTGGATGGAAGTATGAACAAAATGAAAGGGAAGAACATGAATTTGGGGCAGGAAAAGATTATTTTTGGTTTTCTTGGTAAATGGAGGACAGTAAATGAGCTGGGATCAGATTACAGAAGACCTGGAGAGCAGAGGAGGAAGTTTGGCCTGTGTTTCTGTCAGGAAGTTTGTTGATGACAGTTTTTGAGTAATACGATTGAGGATCAAGGTGGATTAGGAAAAGTTGTTGATTGGCAATGTAGAGAATGAATGAGAATGGGGATAGGCTGACTTTTATGGAGATCAGCTGTATCAGAAATGTTTCTGTACTGGCCCTGAAAGTAGAGAGAGAGGTGAAAGACTTCTGACTTCTGACTTGAGGCTTTGTGCAAAGTAGATACTTCATAAGTCTTTCTAGAAACTATGCCATATTTGGCACTCTGCTGATGTTCTTTTGAGTTGAGTCTAATTGAGTTGAAAAGAGCACTGGATTTGGAGTGAGGAAATCTGGAATCAAATCCTTCATATTGTTATCGTAGCAAATTTTTAAATTTTTTTGAAACTGTCTTATGTATCTCACAAAGGTTTTTTTCCAAAGATCAAATTAGTGATTTTTAAAAGATCTTGCAAAGTGTCCTGTATATGGGGAGGTTGTTATTGATGTAGAGACACATACAGCAAAATATACAGCTGGATGAATTTTCATAGTGAACATGCTCCTTATGTAAGTGGCATCCAGATAAGAAACAGAATGTTACTAGCATGTCAAGACACTACATCAGGAGATGTAGTTTTTCTTTTTGAGGCAGAGTCTCACTCTGTTGCCCAGGCTGGAGTGCAGGGGTGCCATCTTGGCTCAGCAACCTCCGCCTCCCAGGCTCAAGTGATTCTCATGCCTCAGCCTCCCGAGTAGCTGGGATTACGGGCATGCACTACCATGCCCAGCTAATTTTTGTATTTTAGTAGAGACAGGGTTTCACCATGTTGGCCAAGTTGGTCTCGAACTGCTGACCTCAAATGATCTGCCTGCCTTGGCATCCCAAAATGCTGGGATTACAGGTGTGAACTACCGTACCTGGACAGAAATAGTTTTTCTTTTAATTTAATATCAAGGTAAAAAGAGGAAACAGAAATTTGGAATATAGCAGTACAGTGGTATATGTTGACTTCATTAAATTTGAGGAAAAATAGGAAGAAAAACATAAATTAAAAGCTGGATTTTATAAATGATATGAGGTTAATTATTGCCTAGCTTGTAGAATAACAGACCAGTCCATAAAACAAGATATGATTTTATATTACCTATATTTGTAACTGGAGAGCCAGAGATTTGAAATTAACATGAAAGTGATTTGAACCATCAGAGAGGCTCAATTTAATATTTTTCCTTTAAAAGCTATAGCATCCTTGTTCTTCTAATAACTGATTCTATTACTGTAAAACCATGACTAATTTTAAATATATACTTTATAACTCAAGTTATGCTTTAAAAGTGAACATTTATAAATTTTAAAACATTGGTTTATATATTTTTCTGATTAATTTTACATAAATTCCTGAAAATGTCATAATGATTTGATGTTTACTAAAACTTCTTGAAATCGCGCTGAAACAAATAGGTAAACCACTTGAAGTTTTAGTGCTTAGTCATGGAGATTTGGGAAACATTTTTGGTCTGTTTCATATGGAATTTCAAAACTGTTTTGAAGCATAAGATATTTAAAATTCAGAAAATTCACAGTACAGGGTCGACGGGAGATTAAGATCACCGACTACAGAGTCAGGCATCCTGGATTGAATCTCACCTCCACCGTTTAATGTGTGTGACCCTGGTCAAATTACTTAATTCTCCTCTGCCTCAGTTTACTGCTAAGGGGAGAATATTATAGTACCAGCCTATAAGATTGTTATGAGGCTTCCAGTTAAAATGTGTCAAATAATAATGCCCAGTGCACTGTAAACCCTATGCATGAGCTATTAATTTTATTATTACTGTTACTATTATGGCCTGTTTTTAAGTTGTAGTCCATGTTGTCTTCATTGAGCTATAATATAACTTCATAAAATTATTCCTTTTTTTTTTTTGAGACAGAATTTCTTTCTGTTGCCCAGGCTGGAGTACAGTGGTACGATCTCAGCTCACTGCAATCTCTACCTCCCAGATTCTAGTGTTTCAGTCCCCTAAGTAGCTGGGATTACAGGCATGCACCACCACACCTGGCTAGTTTTTGTATTTTTAGTAGAGATGGGATTTTGCGATGTTCGCCAGGCTGTTCTTGAACTCCTGACCTCAAGTGATCCACCCACCTTGGCCTCCCAGAGTGCTGGGGTTTACAGACGTGAGCCACCACACCTGGCCAAGTTAGTACATTTTTATTTTATTTTTGAGACAGATCTTGCTCTGTTGCCTAGGCTGAAGTATAGTGGCGCCATTTCTGCTCACTGTAACCTCTGCCTGCCTTGTTCAAGCCCTCCTTCTGCCTCAGCCTCCCAAGTAGCTCAGACCACAGGTGTGCACCACCAGGCCCGGCTAATTTAACTGTTGTGCTGCTTTTTTTTTTTTTTTTTTTTTTTTTTTTTTAGTAGAGACACCGTTTTGCCATGTTGTCCAGGCTGGTCTCAAAGCCCTGACCTCAAGTGATCCACCTGCCTCAGCCTCCGAAAGTGCTGGGATTACAGGTGTGAGACACCACACCCAGCCAGTTATTTAAAAAAAAATTTTTTTTTGAGGCTGAGTCTTGCTCTGCTGCACAGGCTGGAGAGAAATGGTGCGATCTTGGCTCACTGCAACCTCTGTCCCCGCCTCTACCAGGTTCGAGAGATTCTCCTCCGTCAGCCTTCTAAGTAGCTGTGATTACAGGCACCCGCCACCAGGCCCAGCTACTTTTTGTATTTTTAGTAGAGACGGGGTTTTGCCACGTTAGCTAGGCTGGACTCGAACTTCTGACCTCAAGTGATCTGCCTGCCTCAGCTTCCCAAAGTGCTGGGGTTTACAGACATGGACCACCACACCCAGCCAGTTACTACATTTTTAAGCCAAAATGTATTCAATTTCAAATACTTGAGTATTGAAATTACATAGTTACAGAGAAATTTGAGCTTTGAGAGGTCAGAAACTTTATTTTACTCAGTTTGCTTAATGTTGAGTGGGGTCTTGGGGACTAACATACCATCTCTTAAGAAGACAGGCAGGACCTCTGATTTTATGGTTACAGTGAATAAAACATTAATCTCAGCAATCTATTCTTCTTCTTAGTATCAAATAAATGAAAAATCAGGTCAAAACATTGCTGTGAACATAGGATAAGAATGAAGGCACGTTTTTGTCAAATATGGAAAAGATAAATGACGAACTCTCCCTATTCCACACCACTGCTTGGAACACTCTAGTGACTGAGATACTTGAATCTGCCAGATCAGTATAGTTCTTCTGTGTAGAATCCTGCATACACATGATACATTTTATCACTTATTTGCTCATGCAGAGCCACACTGCTGTACTGTTAGAACAACTGTATCTTTTTGGAATTATCTTCTTCCCCTCAATCAGTTTTCTAGATTGGTCCTTGGGATTTTCAAAATCATTGTCAGCAATATATTTCTAAATTGCTTCCCTTTAAATAACTAAATAAATCTTTAGGCCTTATTTATTTTATTTGAATTATATCTTAAATCTTTAGGACTTATTTTATTTGAATTACATCTATTTTTTTTTTTTTTTTTTTGAGAGGGAATTTGTTTCTTGTTGCCCAGGCTAGAGTGTAATGGTGTGATCTCAGCTCACTGCAACCTCCGCCTCTCAGGTTCAAGCTGTTCTCCTGCCTCAGCCTCCCCAGTAGCTGGGATTACAGGCATGTGCCACCATGCCCAGCTAATTTTGTATTTTTAATCAAGATAGGGTTTCTCCATGTTGGTCAGGCTTGTCTCTGACCTCAAGTGATCTGCCTGCCTCGACCTCCGAAAGTGCTGGATTATAGGCGTGAGCCACCCTGCCCGGCCTGAATTATATCTTAAAACTTATTAAACTTTTATCCTGTAATGAAATATATTTATTTACTTTTGTTTGGAAGCCCCAGTGAGATTGTAATGAAACGTTAATGCCTGTGACCATGGTAGGGCAAGTAGTTTCTTGTTTGGGGGTTTTGTTGTTGTTGGTGGTTTGTTTTTGAGACAGGGTCTCTCTCTCTCTCTTGCCCAGGTTGAAGTGCAGTAGTGCAGTGGCACAATGCAAATAGTTTCTTTCTTTTTATTTTGAGACGGACTCTCGCTGTGGTGCCAAGCGCCAGGCTGGAGTACAGTGGCGCGATCTTGGCTTGCTGCAACCTTCGCCTCCCAGGTTCAAGCAATTCTTCTGCCTCGGCCTCCCAAGTAGCTGGGACTACAGGTGCACGCCACCATGCCCAGCTAATTTTTGTATTTTTAGTAGACATGGGGTTTCACCATGTTGGCCACAGTGGTCTCGATCTCTTGACCTCGTGATCTGCCCGCCTCAGCTTCCCAATGTGCTGGGATTACAGGCATGAGCCACCGCACCTGGCCGCAAATAGTTTCTTAAGCTAAGTTTTAACTTCTACTTTTGCTTCTTTCTCTCCTGTACCCACCAAACAGGCTTTTCTTGCTAACTCTGGCTAGAAAGTTAATTGGTATACTTAAAAAGTTGTCTTAAAAGGGATTAAGATGCATTTTCTCATGGAAAGTGGTAGCCTCCACTGTATGAATCATTTGTGTTATAAAAGTTGAGGCATGGGTGAGTTTGGAAAAGGGAGTGCATTTTCCCGTAGGAACTGTCAGTTTCAAGTGAAAATGGTGTTCTGTCAACAGTGACTAGTTTAACCCACAACTTGAACAGTTAGACTTTTTATACTTTGTCTCATATCTTCTTCGCATTTCACTGCAGTAATATTAAATAGCTATGTACTCAAGGGCCAAGACTGAGTAAAATGAATAATCATTCTTTCTGGACATTCTTTTGTGGAAAAGGCTTTTTTTTTTTTTTTCCTGATGCGGTAAGTGGTGATGAAGCGCACAGTGACTGCTGCTTTGCTGTGGTGTCTTCATGCCCAGGGCACCAGCAGCTTCCCCTCCATCCTGTTCGTGCCACCAGTAGAAATGTCAACATAGTGAGGAAGGCAGATGCCTTAGGATTTCTATGAAAATAATCACGACCTCCAGACTCTCTGAAGAGCTCTGGGGAACACCCCAAGAGTCCTCAGACCACAATTTGAGGGATTTAATCCAGTTTATAAGCTTCTAAGAACCAAATAGATGCCCCCGGTTTATTTTTTTAAAAGACTTACTGAGATAATAGTAACAGTACAGTTCACCCCTATAAAGTGAGTCATTCAGTGGTTTTATGACACCGAGTTGTGCAGCCTGCACCACTCTCTGCTTGTATGTCATTTTTATCACCCTGTTAATCCATTTTCTTTCTCTGTAGATGTGAGGTGTGCCTGTTCTGGACATTTCCTAATAATGAAATTGTTCATGAGGTGGTCTTCTGTGATTGGCTTCTTTTGCTTAGCGTCATGTTCTTGAGGTTTATCCATTTCGTAGAATTTATCAAGAGCGGGTTGCTTTTGATGATGGAATAATAGTCTGTTGTATCACATGTCCTTGATCTGTTGATCAGTTGATGGCCATTTGGATTGTTTTACTCTTAGGGCTTCATGGATGATGCAGCTTGTGTACAAGTCTTTGTGTGGACATGCGTTTTCATTTTTCTTAGATTCATTTCTAGTTATGGAATGTTTCTGGGTCATATGATAACGGTATTCTGAACATTTTGAGAAATTGCCAAACTGGTTTCCAAAGCTGCTGCACTGTTTTACATTCCCACCAGCCATGTGTGAGACTTCCAGTTTTTAAAAGACTCTCATTTACTATAAAGAAAATGGCAACTCTGGCTAATTAAAGAGCACATATCCTGCCTCAAGCATTTAGATTATCGTGAAAAAGCAAAACCAAACAGTGCTGTCCACGCCAAACACTCCTGGCCAGATTCAGCCCTTGGCTCCTGATTTAGAACCCGCGTTCTGGTAAACTAGATTATAGTATACTTTTCTATTGAGCAGTACCTCCTTACTTTAAAACAAGGTTTTAAAAACTTTGAGCAAAATTTAAAAATGTGATATTCAAGAAGTTCCAAAGAGTGAAACGCGTTTATGTACCTATCACTCAGTTTTACAAATCCTTGCCAGTACAGTTTAAACCTATGTGAACTGCCTCGTGGTTTGAACCCTTTCCCTCTCCACCACAGTGAACCACTTTCTTGAATTTGTTCTTCTTTGTTTTCTTGTATTTCTTTACATTTTCACTAAGCATATTTGTAAATTCTTTGCCCAGTATTATGTGTACATAAGTGCCTTTTTCTAGTGAAAGTCCAGATGGGTGACTCGAAAAAGGTTGACTCTTCTTATAAAATCTAATGCATGATTTTTCAAGACCAAAAACAGCGTTAAAAGGAGCTAAAAATAATATCACTCACTTAGCTTGGGGAAGAAAGCTCAAACTTTGTATTTTATCAAATTTCCTTTTCTTTTTTTTTTTCTCATTTGTGTTTCATTTTTTTCTTTTAGATTCCAGGGGTACATGTACAGGTTTGCTACAAGGGTATATACTGCAGCTGGGCACAGTGGCTCACGCCTGTAATCTTAGCACTTTGGGAGGCTAAGGTGGGCAGATCACTTGAGGTCGGAGTTCAAACCCAGCCTGGCCAACGTGGTGAAACTCTATCTCTACTAAAAATACAAAAATTAGTTGTGCATGGTGGCGGGCACCTGTAATGCCAACTACTCAAGAGGCTGAGGCACAAGAGTTGCTTGAACCTGGGAGGCGGAGGTTGCAGAAAGCCAAGATCGTGCCATTGCACTCCAGCCTGGGTGATAAAGTGAGACTCAGTCTCAAAACAAAACAAAAAATGAACAAAAAAACCCAAGGGTATTGTGTGATGTTGGGGTTTGGGCTTTTCTTGATCCTACCATCCAGACAGTGAACATAATACCTACTGGGCATTCTTTAGCTCTTACCGCCTCCTCCTTCCCTTCCCTCTTTTGGAGTCCCATGTCTGTTACTCCTATCTTTGTGTCCATGTGTACCCAGTGGTCAACTCCCACTTATAAGCAAGAACATGCAATATTAGGTTTTCTGTTTCTCTTTTGATCCTTTGAGACAAAATCAGAACATAGGCTTTCCCCACTTGTCTTGTTGGTGATGAATGTCAAGGAAGCATGCCATGAACGTTGTTTTAGGATACTTCCAGCTCTTTGAGAGGCTCAAACAGGAAGCTGTACCTTCTCAGAGGGGCTGCTTTAAACCTCAGAACTTAAACCAGAAAGGAAAGAAAGCCTCTGTGTGAGCTGCACTTTTCACTTCCTTGGTCAAGTGTGAGTTCGTTTCTTGTTTAGCCCTCTGTCTTCTATTACATGTGTGTAGAGGGTGTGCACATTGATGCAGTGCTAAATACATTAGCCTAGAGTTTCTTCTTTCTGTCTTTTCTGTGTTTTTGAGACAGGCTCTCTCTCTGCTGCCCAGGCTGGAGTGTAGTGGTACGATCACTGCTCACTGTAGCCTTGTCCTCCCAGGCTCAAGTGATCCTCCCATCTCAGCCTCCTCAGTAGCTGGGACTATAGACATGTGCCACCCTGTCTGGGTAATTTTCATTCTTTCTTTGTCCTCTCCACTCCCAAGTGTAAGATTTTGAGACCGGAACTTTTGGAGGTTGAAAGCATTTGGAGGTTTATTAATCTGAACACTGATTTTCCTGGTGTTCTGTGAGTTGACTTACTCTTTTTTTTTTTTTTTTTATTTGAGACAGAGTCTTGCTCTGTTGCCCAGGCAGGAGTGCAGTGGCATGATCTCAGCTCACTGCAACCTCTGCCTCTTGGGTTCGAGCCTCCCGAATAGCTGGGACTACAGACGCGTTTCACCATGCCTGGCTAAGTTTTGTATTTTTGGTAGAGACAGGGTTTCACCATGTTGGGCCAGATGGTCTTGATCTCTTGACCTTGTGATCCACCCGCCTCAGCCTCCTAAAGTGCTGGGATTACAGGCATGAGCCACTGCACCCAGACTGACTTATTGTTTAGGACAGGTGGGCAAGATCCAACATGGACGGAAGTAGCCACAGGAGGCATAAATACACAGAGACTGTTCTTGTCTTACAGTAAAATAGGGTGCTGCCCTCTCCATCCCCCATGTGTCATGCTTAACCTAATGGACAGTAGACAGTGTAAAGGTTACAGCTGCCAGTCTAATGAGAAGACAGAGATGTTGATTGCACCGTCTTTTTTAGTAAAGTCATTAAAAATGTTTTCGTTCCTTCTGATTGTTTTACTGGACATCAATTTGGTCACCATCATTAGGTAATTAATGAGTACCTAATATGAACAAAGCACACCCAACCCTTCTTTGGAACTTCAGTGTACTCTGACCCTGGTAGATGTACAGATTGGAGCCCTTAAAATACGTGCAGAATTAAGTGAGGTTGATCCATGTCCATACACTTCTCTTGGAGATTAAATCGCATAATGCCACTGAGCGGGGAGGGCCTTATAGCATACATGAAGTCATTGTCAGACTAATTCCTTGTTAGTGGAAGGCATCGTTAGGTCATATTAGATAATACTTTTTAGATTTCTCTACTGCTATATGGATGCTAATTTAAATAGCAATTTTAATTGAAGGAAGTCATGCAGAATGTAATTATGGTACCCACAATAGACCTGTTTGTTCTCTCTGCTGTCAAATGACTTGAGCGATGCTAATATTTCTGCTCAAATAGAGTCTGCTCCTCTGGAGAATAGTACGTGGTATGTTTTAATTTCATAATGGGGCTCTTCCTCAGGGAGCCTGTCCCACTAATTATGTTAGAGTACAGTGGGGTGAGTATGGTTCTGTGCACTTAGAAGTTGTATATGATTCCTCAACTCTTCCCTTTAAAAAGAATACTGTGATTGTTTCCTACTATTCAATATACTTGTGAAAATGAATCAAGGAGATTCTTAAAGGCTAAAAAGGTAGAAACAGATAGTCAAAAATTGCAGCAAGTACAAATTTTGCAAAGTTTTACCAGCAGAGTGTAGCTGGTTGCCAAAATAAACGGTTTGATAGCCTTATTAGTGAAGCTGTCTAAACACAAATTACAATAGACTGCTACTGTAGAATTTAATATTTTAGCATTATCGTTAAACATAAAAATACTTCGTTCATGCTTTTACTACTTTTATTGGTGCAGCAATAAGAAGGATATACTTTTTTGAAAAGAAAAGAGTGTCTCTCTTCTGTGCTTGAACTACTAACATTTGATAGAATGAGGACTCAGGGTTTGTGTATATGGTTAGTTACTAGCTCTAGATTAAGTAAGTTATGGATAATAGGAATCACGTGTTTTGAATTTCCCTAGAGTTCTGGATTCAGCCTAAAGTGGTCAGATTGCGTATAATGTACTAAGTAAAATATCTAATTATGAACACAGTTTAGGCAACTACCAGGTCCTACTATTGAAGTTTTTTTAGTTTATTTTGTTTAGTTTATTTGACAGTACTTTATTTTTTTAAGGGCTCTTTCTCTCAATCTCTAGGGTAGGAGTTATAACTAATAAAAATTAGATACTGTGTAAGAATCCACATTTGTGTTTTAAAGATGGAGGGAGCAGTATTCCTTGAGGAAATGTGACATGAGAAACCCATTCAACCACAAAAGTTGTTGTATCACAACATGTTTATAATTTTTTCTGATACATTCAACATTTGAACATCAATAGTATGCCAAGTATCGAGCTAAGAGTTAGGGTAATCTTTACCAATCCTTATTTTCATTAAATTTATGGTGTTATTCATTTTTTTTTGCGTGATATATCTATAAGCATAGTAGTAAAATAAAAAGCAAAACAAAAAACTGGAAAGCAGAAAAAGAAGTTAAGTTACTCTATTGTGGATCTTGTAAGGTTAGATTTTGCACACTCAAGTTTGAAATGATTTGATTGTTTAATTTTGAGCACTGTACCTTTTTTTTTTTGAGAAAGTTTTCTTTTACAAAGAAGAATTTAGAACTCTGGAGTCCTCAAACTTCCTTCGCAGAGTTCTTTTAAAAAGCATAGGTATTTTATAGATGGTAAATTTCACCTTTGCTTTACTTTTAGCAAACCTAATTTATATATACTTTTAATTAAGTAAAAACTTATATAGGATGGGTCATAATTATTAAGAGTAATGACTATCTTTATCTTCATGTTTTGACCTGTATATAGAAATCAGTAATCCTTTTGTTTCACTTTTAGGAAAATTGAAATTGAATTTATACAAAGATCATCGAGTATATAAAAGTTTTATTTGCAATTTATAATTTTTTTTAATGCTGAGATTACAGGCGTGAACCACTGTGCCCAGCCTTCAGGTTATTTTATTTACTTATTTATTTATTTTGAGATGGAATCTTGCTCTGTCACCCAGGCTAGATTCCAATGATACAATCTCGGCTCACTGCAACCTCCTCCTCCCAGGTTCAAGCACTTCTTCTGCCTCAGTCTCCTGGGTAGCTGGGACTACAGGTGTGTGCCACTGTGTCTGGCTAATTTTTGTATTTTGAGTAGAGATGGGATTTCACCATGTTGGCCAGGCTGGTCTCGAACTCCTGACCTCAGGTGATCTGCCCATCTTGGCCTCCCAAAGTGCTGGGATTATAGGCGTGAGCCACTGTGCCTGGCCCACAATTTAATTTTCAAAAGCTTTTGTTATGGAGAATTTAAAAGATATGCCAATTTAGGCAGAATAGTATAATGAACCTCCATGCACCTGTCACTCACCCTTAAAAACTATTAACTCGTGGCTGATACTGTCATAGCTACATCTTCATCCCTGTCTTCTTGCCCATATTATTTTGAAGGAGATCCCATTTTACGCACAGATGTCTTACTGTATTTTTATTATTTGTAAGCATAACCACGATACCGTTATATCTAAACAATCAACAATGTTTAGGTGTGAGGAGGAGGAAAAAAATATAGTGAGGTGATGGCATCACATTTTCAGTCAGTGTTTAAATGCTCAATTGTTTCCTTGAAGTTTGTTTTGAATAGGATTGAGACGTCTACACTTTGAGGTTGGGTGATACTGTTTTTAGTTTATTGGCTCCTCAGTTGTTGAAGAAGCCAGATCATTTGTTCTGTTCTGTGGATGAATTAATAAGTGAGTTTATTACAGGGAATAGATTATTCTTATTTAGTCAAACGCCAAACCTTGTTTATTTTCCTTGTAAATATTTTCATCTCAGCATTCCTTTGCATTCTCTCTGACCTTACTCGAACGACCTCATTGCCTTATGTTTAGATGACAATGTAGCCTTGTAACCAGTTTCTGGAACCCACCATCACCAGGCTGATCTTCAGGCCTGCTCCTGCTTCCTGTAATCTGGCTCTCAAATCTGGAGAATTTATTTCTACTCATTGAGAAATGCCACTATGTAGGTGACATCTTTTATATGTTTGTTTTCTGGAATTTGTACTGCTTTGCTTTTATCTGTGTGTTTTGAAAACTCCCTTCCCTTCAGGCGGTGGCTGTTAGAAAGAGGGGGCCGCTGCAGTTTCTTCCTTGGTCTTTGGTGGTCTGCACTATGGCTTTTGATTGATGGGCAGTGATTCTATTAGTGCTTGTTCTCAAAGGCCCCCGTTCTGATATTACCCTCAATTAATAGTTTGAAGGTTGATTTGCAAGTCTTTGAGTTGGATTTTCTGTAGAGTACTTCTCAAGACAATAGAGTCTGATGAGCCATCTTCCTCCACTCTACTCTATGGAGTTCAGTATTCTAGCAATGGCTGTCCTTGTCCACTAGATAGATTGTCTTGCTTGGACAGTGTGGAAGGGTGACATTTGCATTACTGTAACCTTTCTAGACTCCCAAAGCACCACAGCCTTTGTTTTGCTTTTGACAACAACCTTTTGTGTCAATGTTGTTTCATTGGTTATATATATATATATATATTTTAAACCAATAATTAGAGCTAGGTTATGTTTTAAGTTTGATGTTTCCTAGTGGTCTAACATTAGGATTATACTGTAGAATAAGTTTCTATGGGGAAGACCTTTCTGAAGATTAAACAATTCTGTTTATAATGTATAGTTTAGAGTTTGCATACTCAGGCAGCATAGTCCATATTTTCCCCATAGATACATTTTGTTTGGCCTGAAGTTTGAACATTTAAAAATCAGGAGGTTTTGTATGAGGATTCAGATTCATTGTGTTTCTTAAATAATCTGAAAATACGGCAACACTGGGTTTTCTGTCTTCTCCGTTCCCCTCCTTTGTTTATCTGATTTGCCAGGCCTCTGTAGGCCTTTTCCTTTTCAACCTTGGTGTACATTCTTACTGGCTTCAGTCACAAAAGATGTCCTTTCCTGACCTTGGCCCTGGGTTTTGAGGCTCACATTACTATTTCTTTCCTTTAGGGTTTTCTTCTTTTTTGTTTGGTAAAATACTCATAACAAAAATAATCATTTAACCATTTTTTATGTGTTATATATACTTTTAATTAACTAAAAATTTATATGGTGTACAGTTCAGTGGTATTAAATACATTCATAATGTTGTGTAACTATCGCTCTATCCATCTTCAGAAGTCTTCATCTTAAAAACTGAAACTCTGTGCTCATAACATATGAGTTCCCCATTCCTCTCACCCCTAGGCCTGGGCAACCATCATTTCACTGTCTTTATGATTTTGACTACTCTAGGGGCCTCATGTAAATGGAATCATACAGTATTTATTATTTGTGTCTGGCTTACTTCACTTAGCATGTCCTCAAGGTTCATCTGTGTTATAGCACGTGTTACAATTTCCTTCCTTTTTAAGGTTGAGTTAGGGAATACTTCATTATATGGAGAAACCACATTCTGCCCCTCCATTCATTGGCCAATGGACACTTGGGCTGCTTCCATCTTTCTCCTCTCATGAGTAATGCCGCTGTGAACGTGGGTGTGCAAGTGTTTCTCCAAGACCCTGCTTTCAGTTCTTTTGGGTATAGACCCGGCAGTGGGCTTGCTGGATCTCACATTACTTTTCGAGACAATCAGTCTCTGCACTCTGAATCTGTCATGTTCTCAGTTTCTTCTTTAGCTTATTAAGAAGTGTAGCCATGTGAATTCGCTAATTGTGGACATGACATTGTTTATAAAATATCAAGTATTCTTGATGTAGTGTTCAGATTAATGCATTATTTTACAAAAAATGTAAAATGCTACTCTTCTCATTAAATGTCTATTTTTTCTTTAAGAATATTGTTTATATTAACATGTAATGACTCTTGGCTTTAAGTAAAATACACACACAAACACATTTTAGAGACAAGATCTCACTCTGTCACCTAAACTGGAGTCCATTGGTGTGATCATGGCTCATTATAGCCTTGAACTCCTGGGCTCAAGCAGTCCTCCTTCCTTGGCTTTCCAGAGTTCTGGGATTAAGGGTGTGAACCACTGTACCTGGCTCTAAAATAATTGTTAAAATTTCTTAGTTCCTAATTCAAAAATATCTGTAGACTATAACCCATATAAACAAAAGCTGTTATTGCTGTCACTAATATTTGAGAGTGTAAAGGCGTTTTGATACCAAAAACTTGGAGAATCTCTGATCTAGATGTTGTGCCAGCACAGGTTAGTTAAAATTGTCTGAGGTACCCACCACAACGGTAGGACATTTATAACATTTCCCCCATCCCTGGGTTGCTCTAGGTGCCTATTTATTTGTGGTGTTTCTGAAGTGCATAGCTTTATTAAATAAAACATTTTGAGCAAGTAATTCTTAATAAGTTCAGCGTTCCAATTTAGAATGCCAAGAAATGTAAGTGTTCCCTCTCCTTTTGGGGATAGAGTGGCAGCGATTCTCTGGTTTTAAACCTGATTGTTCCTGTGCTCTTGATAGAGAGCATTTGCAGATAAACAGTGGGAACAGAATTTGAAGAACCAAGATGGAATTTTGGTGTCATATGGGATATTTTAGAAAGTCTTGCTCTGTCTCCCAGGCTAGATTATAGTGGTGTGATCTCTGTTCACTGCAACCTCCATCTCCCGGGTTCAAGTGATTCTCCTGCCTCAGCCTCCCGAGTAGCTGGGATCAAAGGCACATGCCACCACACCTGGCTAATTTTGTATTTTTGGTAGAGATGGGGTTTCGCCATGTTGGCCAGGCTAGTCTCGAACTCCTGACCTCGGGTGACCCACTGCCCTGGCCTCCTAAGGTGCTGGGATTATAGGCATGAGTCAATGCACCTGACTGAAAGCTTTCAAATGAGTATCAGGTGCTGGAGGGATCAGCGATGTGGATGCTGTGGAGTCCCTGTGTCTACCAGGATATTAAGAGGACAGAAGAGTCAGAAGCAAACATCTATTGATGGATCCCGGAAAAAGCAAGAAACCTTTGACAAATCACTGTTGTGCTTACTGTGAACAAGTTAGAATTATTTGATTGTGAATTTGTCAGGAAGTTCACAGTAATGTAATAAAAAAATTAAAAATATTCCTAAGAAAAAAAAAAAACTGTAATATTTCTAATGTAAGCAGAATGTGGTCACTGTCAGGGAGAAAAGGATGGCAAGACTATTTTTGTTTTTACTTATAAGTATAAATTTAAATTTTGGGATCTGATTGAATTTTTATGTAGCTGGAATCTTTATATATATATACTTTTTATATTTTTATTTTTTATTGTTTTAGAGACAGGGTCTTGCTGTGGTTGCCCAGGCTGGTCTTGAGCTCCTGGCCTCAAGTGATCCTCCCATCTTGGTTTCCCATAGTGCCCAGCCTATATCTATTTTATTTTTAAAAATTTCTTTTTGTAATTTTTTAAGTCATGGTCTCTGTTGCCCAGGCTGGAGTGGAGTGCAGTAGTGCAATCATTGCTCACTGCAGCCTCAGCCATTCTGGGTTCAAGCGATCCTCCCACCTCAGCCACCCAAGTAGCTGGGACTACAGGTGTATACCACCATACACTGCTTATTTTTGTATTTTTTGTAAAGGTGCAGCTTCACCATGTTGCCCAGGCTAGTCTCAAACTCCTGGGCCTTCCTCAGCCTCCCAAAGTGCTGGGATTATAGGCATGAGCAACTGCACCCGGATATTTCTAATTTCTTTTACATTGTATTTTCAAGATCCAGGGACAGACTGGAATATGTAGCTGGAATCTTGACTGGAGTTGTTTTGTTTTACACATACACACGTATGTACATTTCCATTAAAACAAACCTTTTTCCTTTTCATTTTTTTAGAGGATTTAAACAGCTACAAAATTATGTTTTAAAAAATAAATTTTACTTATGAAATGCAAATCATCATAAGAATCGGTGCATGGTAACTGCTGTTCTTATCATTACTCTTTATTATTTTGTTATATTACATATTCCTTTCCAGAGAAGACTGGCTGACTTGGTGTTTTAGTCACATGTAAGGAGCACAGAAGCTTCCTTGCTCAATTTCATTCTCATTCAGTGTTACCACAACAGAAACCTGTGTGTAAGCAAAACGCTTGGCCTATTCAGCGATTACCCCTCCTTAGTCACTAGGCCAGTCATGGCCACACTTGCCACCTGCCCTCTTCTTTGGGAGATTTGGTATAATATGACACAATGGGAGGAGCCAGACATTTCATACACATTTGGTATGGTTTTATGTTAGTCATTTTAATGTAGTTATATAAGTAGTAGGAAAACCCTGCTGTGGGAAAATCTCTTCTCCGAATGTAAGATTTATTGGGCTGAACCGTTATGATAGCTTTCATCTATTTACATCAGGAAGGATGCTTAAAAGTAGGATGGGGCAGAGACTGGTTGAGATTAAGTCATACATCTGGGCATGGGTGGCTCATGTCTGAAATCTCAGCACTTTGGGAGGCCGAGACAGGCAAATTGCTTGAGCCCAGGAGTTCAAGAACGGCTTTGACAAATGGTGAAACCCCATCTCTACAAAAAAAAATTAGCTGGGCATGGTGGTGCATGCCTGTAGTCCCAACTATGTGGGAGGCTGAGGCGGGAGGATCACCTGAGTCTGGAGAGGTTGAGGCTGCAGTGAGCTGTGACACTGTGATTGCACCACTGTATTCCAGCCTGGGTGATAGTGTGAGACCTTATCTCAAACCCGAAAGATTAGATCACACTCTGGCATTGGACCAGGACTTTGTGCCTTGCCATTTCCAGAAGCTTCACATAGGTGTTTCAGACTCTGCTTCTGTCTTTCTGCCCCATAGCAGACCCCTGGCAGGTACCGCTTCAGGTCTTCTTGGCCTTACCTCTCCTCGGAGCCTTTGATCACTTTTCAACCCTGGCTGCTGCCAGCTCAGCCTGGGCTCACACCAGCTCCATGTGCTCATAATCTGACACTTCCTTAAGCTCGCTCCCTTCGCTCCTTGCCTGGGACGTACTCCTGCAAAAGCCTTGGTCTTTGCTTTCTGAGGAATCCTCGCTGAGATGTCCTCTCGTGTGCCCTTGTCTGTGTCCTCAGGGATTCTCTTGCTGGCTCTCTGTTGACCTGGCCTCGTTGGTCCTGTCTGGTCCCTTTGACCCCCAAAACTTGTATGGATAGTAAAGACCTGAGCTTAAAGATTAGAAAGGGGATAGGCCAGTTTGTAGACTGGGTGAATTTTTAAAGTGAGCAACCCCGTAAGTGGTAGAAAAGCTGCAGAAGTGAGGTGCCGCGAGGGAGTTTAATGATTACCGCTGTCTGGGGATGGCAGAGGCAAGCGCTGGTTGAAGAGAAGCGTGACTCAGACTTGGGTGTGAGTGCTGGGTCTACTGTTACCAGCTGTGTAAATTTGGAAGTTTATCACCTCCCTGAGCCTCCGTTGCCTTTTCTGTGACATGGAGGTGATAATACTATAATATGCATCATGCAAGATTGCCGTGGGCATGGGTGAGTTATTCATGTAAAATGTAAAATGCCTGGCACATGGTACCTACTTAGTAGGCAGTAGCTACTATTTTGCTTAATTTATTTATTCTTGGTAACTCTCTTAAGCACATTTTATGTATCAAAATGTGTCATATTTTAATGTTCTTTTCAAATAACACTGGCATGTATGCTCGGTACTCAAATATTAACTGGGTTAGACATGTAGTCATTTATAATACTAGGTTTCTAATCACAAATGATGCCCTTTTGCTTTTAATTGACAATAATCATAGGTATTTAAGCTGTAGATCTAAGTGTAGTTTCTTGATGCTCTAGATAGCAAGTGTAAGATGTTTATTTCAGGGATTGTGGGTTTCCTCTGAAGAGCACAATTTGCATAATGTTGCTCAGAGTTGGTTTCTTGAGCTATCATTATCATAGGAAAAGGAGCTCTGTGGTCAAGATGTTTGAATGCTTAGAAGGTGTCAGTAACGCAGAGCCAGCCAGCACAGAGCTCTTGGAAACAGAAGAGGAGAATAGAGGCTTTAGTTTGTGGATCTTCTCATCGGTGACAGCCAACATTTATTTGTAGGCACTAATATTGTTTATACTGCGTTAGAGCCTTTGTAAGAGTATAACTTCTCATGACATCTTCACAGCGAACGATATAGGCACCGTTGTTACCTCAACATTTTCAGAAGGGAAATGAGACTCAAAGATGTTACAAGGTTTCCCAAGGTCACATGATCAGAAAGTGGCAGAGCGGGGATCTGAACTCAGATCTGCCTGAGCTCATCTCTCCAACACGAGATGAGCTCCCAGCTTCTCAGTGCCCTCTAAGATTTTATGGAAGAGTTTCTTCTCTAAACGCTTGAAAAAAATGTAACTGGTTAATTCAGATTAGATCAAGGCATTTGTCAGTTATTGATTGACATCTGATACATGTCACCACAGCAGGGTGTCCTGATAAGGGAAAGATAAATATGACGTGCTTTATTTTTTAAAAAGGAGCTGACATTTTGGAGTTAGGAAAGCCCACATACAGCCAAGTGTGTATCATATTAATTCATTCAACAACTGTAGAGTGCCCTCTGTGTGTGTGTGTATGTGTGTCAGGATGCTGACCCTAAGAAAACACTCGCGAACAAAAGAGAATTTGGTTCCAGCCTTTATTGACTTTGAGTCTCGTGGGGGTGTTATGAACTGATCTAAGCCGTTTTGGTCATGTATAACAAGGTATTAGCAGCCTCCTATGTTTAGAGTGAGGTCAGAGCCTGAGGCCTTCTCCTGCACAGTCACGCCAGCAGGAGGTATGTTACAGTGAAACCCTGTGTGGGTTCTGCTGCATCCTTATTAGCAAGCAGCCACAGCATTAGTCATGCCACCTGTTCCCGTCAGCTCAGTGAAGTCACAGCTCTCAGGCAAGCACCTGCCGTACAAGTTTCCCTTGAGACAGATGTAGCAGGATTCAGGTACTCTTCTGGTGAAAATTATGCAATGGAATCTGAGTTAAGATCTGGATAGAGCCCTAGCCAATGACAGGGAGCAGGACGCTGGGTTTCTTAGTCTCATACTTTGCTGTCCTGAGAATGGAGGCACCTGTATAATATCTTCAGTCAGTATTTTAGTCACACTTTCAAAACTATGCACTTTACCAGTGAAAAATTATGTCTAACATTCCTTTGATTAATTAACAAGCCCTTCAGTTCATGCCCAGTGATACACTTTGAAATGGAAAAAAAACCAAATTACAAAACAAACATGCTAGTGTTGGTCAGGAAAGAAAGGTCGCTGGAGGTGCTAAAAAGTGCTTCTAGAGCAGACTTTAAAAAAAAAATTTTTTTTAAGTCTTGCTTTGTTGCCTAGGCTAGAATGCAGTGGCACAATCATAGCTCACTGTGACCTTGAACTCCTGGGTTCAAGTGATCCTCCTTCCTCAACCTCCTGAGTAGCTGGGGCTACAGGCATGCACCACTGTGTCCAGCTAATTTTTCAAGGTTTTTGTAGATTTGGGGTCTTACTATGTTGCCTAGGCTGGTCTTGAATTGTTGGCCTCAGGTGATCCTGACACCTTGGCCTCCCAAAGCCCTGGGATTACAGGTGTGAGACACTGCACCCAGCCTGGAGTGTGCAACTTTTTTGTTGGTCATGAACCCTTTCGGCAGTCTGATAAATCCTGTGAACTCCTTCCCAGAGTAATCTTTCGAAAGCATAAAATGCATAGGATTACAAAGGAAACCAGATATCTATTGAAATACAGTGATTAGAAGTATTTTAAAAGGTGTGTGATATTCTGTGTGCTTATTTATAATTGATAAGGTCTGGCATTGGGAATAATTGCTTCAACTTCAAAGTTGTATTGAATGTCAACATTTAAAGATACTTGTAACAATGAGAATGTGATATGAAAACAGCTGTGTTTTTTACTGGTGACAAAGTCACAGATAATGCTAATACTATAATTCATTATCTATATTAATAATTGAAGGAATCGCTAAATTTCATTTGTAAGTTACTGAGAAATAAAAGTGCAATCTTTTCCCTGTCTGTGTTTATAGACCCCGCATCCATTCTGTCCACATTAAGAATCCCTATTCTAGAGAACCTTTGATTAGGGCTGTTCAGATGCTACCTCATCCACCCTGGATGTGTACTTGTAATTAGGATATCAGATGTTAACTAGTATTCCTATGTGTGGATTAAAACTAATGCCTGCATCTGTATCACTTTTTCGGGTATGATTTAGTAGGGATGATGAGACTTCTGTACAAATGAATACAAACAGTGAGGACTTAGGAGGAGTTCCAGAGGGGTGAGCCATGAAGTGCAGTGCACTTACACTGAAGAATTTCAAAATAAAGACACTGTAAAAGGATCCATCAGACATGCATACAGTGATACGTGCTACAGCTGCTAGGAAAAAAGTGGAGAGTGAAAGTTATTATTGTTTTTCCTTATTTAAGGTTGAAAACGACATCATAGAAAAGTATGTCACAGGGGTTTCATTGTCTGTGGTTTGGAGTTGAAGCTGTTTCAGATAGAGAACAGCATGACAGTGTGAAAAGGCAGAAGGCAGAGTGGGGCCGCATGTGGAGGATGAGAAGGCACAGGAGCTTTTTCCGCATATGAAGGACAGACTAGTCCAGCCACAGTTGTAAGCATTTTATGCATATTAATGTGTTTACTCCCCACGCCAACCCTATTATTTACATTTTGCAGATGGAGAAAGAGGCATAGAGAGGTTAGGTAACATCTGAGTCAGAACTAGGTCTGTCTGGCTCCTCTGGAGTCAGAACTACTCAATGCAAGATTGAGCTGATGGTGGTGTGGAGCGTGGCGTAGGTGGAGTGTGACTGCAGGTAGAAGATCAGGTCACAGGCTGTTCAGATGATGCTGGCAAAGATATGGTGGAGATGTGCTCTGCCTGCCAAGCATCAGGAACAGCTGAAAAGAATTTTCCAGCCTGGAAATCTAAACGTTTGTTTTTAAGCTAGACAGTTGCCACAAAATAGGGAATAAAAGTTGAGTGTTTCTGAGTAGAGATTTTTACCAGCAGTTTTACATCTTCTTGTGCCTGGCTGGATCAATTCCGGTGTTTCCACTGTCTCTCTCCAACTGAAGAATGTTCATCTGGACAGGATTTTATTGCAATCACCAGCTGATGTTTACACTAAGCACCATCTTAGTCCCCTGACCAGATAGAAACACCAGTAACACAGTTTCCAAATGTTCACTGGATGGTGACGAAGCTCACAGTTGTCAGATGCTTTGCACCATATACCAGCAAAGGAAACATTCACAACCTGGTCCCTTTGCTAGCAGCTTGCAAGAACTCAGGAGTGAAGTGAAGTTTTAGGTCAAGAGCAGACTAACAATGCGTGCAGGATCTAGAGAAGGACTGATTCATCTTTGATGTAAAATACGTCACCTTAGTAAGTCCCAACTTCCTAGTTCCAGGAAAAGAGAGCGGGTCCTGGCAGCACAGTGAATTCTCTAATAAACAGATTCAAGAGGACATAAAAGTAATTTGAATGAAGGCTGGCACAGTGGCTCACACCTATAATCCCAGCACTTTGGGAGGCCAAGGTGGGTGGATCACAGGATCAAGAGATCGAGGCCATCCTGGCCAACATAGTGAAACCCCGTCTCAACTAAACATACAAAAATTAGCTGAACATGGTGGTGTGTGCCTGTGATCCCAATTACTTGGGAGGCTGAGGCAGGAGAGTCACTTGAACCGGGAGGTGGAGGTTGCATTGAGCCAAGATCACGCCGCTGAACTCCAGCCTGGTGACAGAGCAGACTCCATCTTAGGAAAAAAGAAAGTAATTTGAATTGACATGACTGCCTGGCATATAAGTAACTAGGGTCTGTAGCTTTCCATGTTATAGATGGAATTTGAGATGACTGGTGCTAAATGGGAGTTTTGTAAAAACATACCTAACCCACCTTCTGCATTGACAGTCAGCTGCTTCCTGGTCCAAAAGCTTTTTACCGGGTGTGTTCAGATTCAGCTCCTGGCCTTGTATTTGTATGTAGCATGGGAGCCCATTCACTTGAAGGGCCTTTAGGAGCCTGTGGGTGGGTGGTCTGGAAGCCCATGGGTGTCCGCTCCCTGGACACTCACCCACGCAGCCCTTGGAGCAATTTCCCAGGCCCAGGAGAGGTGTCTCTTTAAGCTCTCCGAGATTACTGATCAGAATGACATGTTGCCCAGGCTGGTCTTGAATTCCTGGGTTCAAGCGATCTGCCTGCCTTGGCCTCCCACAGTGCTAGGATTAGAGGCGTGAGCTACTGAGCCCTGCCTTATTTATTTATTTATTTAGGAGACAGGGTGTTGCCCAGGCTGGAGTACAGTGACACAATCTTGGCTCACTGCAACCTCTGCCTCCCGAGCTCAAGCGATTTTCTCACCTCAGTCTCCTGAGTTGTTGGGACTACAGGCACCATGCTTGGCTAATTTTTTTTTTTGTAGAGATGGAGTTTTACCATGTTGCCAAGGTTAGTCTTGAACTCCTGGGCTCAAGTGATCCAACTGCCTCAGCCTCCCAAAGTGCTGGGACCACAGGCACGAGCCACCATGCCTGGCCCACTGTCTTCATTTTCTTTTCTTCTCCTCCTGTTTGTCTTCATCGTGCTCATCTTCCTCCTCTTCCTTCTTTTTCTTACTTTTTTCAGCCATGAAGACTGCCCTTTTCACCCCATCAGGCTTTCCTGGAGTTCCTATGCAGCGTTAGCCTTTTGTGTTTGCTTCTGCTTAGCAGTCTTCTTGTCTTGGGTCTGCTTGTCCTCACAGCTGCGTTAGTATTCCACATCTTGCCCAGTGTCTTTGCACCATCCCCAGTGGATTGGCTGGGATGTTCTCCTTTGATTTTTGGTCAGTGCTCAGGACAGCGAAGAAAAAGGCCAAAGGAGGCTCCTTCTTTTGGATGCACGGGGATCCTGGAACTTCTTTTTTGTGTTTCCTTTAGTAGGGACAGAGCTTGTCACTTCTTTTTCTGCCTTTGCCATGTCTGCAGATTTTCTTCTCTTTGAGGACGTGACCTTCCAACTCCTGAGCACTCAGGAAGTTCTGAGGAGTTGACTGAAGCCTCTGGCTGCCGCCACCTGTGTTTGCAGAGAGGCTGTGTATGAGGATGTTTCACCACCACTTTGCCCACACTTCGTTATTTTTTCTCAGCAAGGAGTGATTCGCCCCGCACCCGTCAGGCTTTCCCTTGCTGTAACACTGTCTCTGGAGTGCAGGGCACTGTAACGGCTCATAGCATAAAGTTTAAATAAGTCGTCTTTCCCTGAATCCCATCAAGGTGTACCACGTTTTTGTTTGCTTTATGTAATCCATGACTCTTCTTGAATAGCTTTTCATTTTTTCTGTGTTTTATATGTGTTTTTTGGTTCTGTCTTTAGCATAGTGTTAAATTTTTGTTTGCAGATTCTTAGCTGTGCCATTCTATTAGTTTCCTCCAAAGGCCCCCGTCTTAGCGTCTCCTGTCTTCTGGTTGTTCTCTAGACCTGCTGCTATAGAGCTGTTGTCTGGAATTCAGTGCGGAATATTTTTAAACTAACATCTTCTGTGTCTTTTTAATTTTTAGCTCATGGTTTCTTAAGGAAACACATAGTTTGAGGTCTTATGACTAGCAGTGCAGCAAGGACAAGATGCTGACAGAGAACAGACGTAGGAAAGGTGGTGTCTGGACATTTGAGGAGCAGCTTATGAGGAGAGCTATTTATTAGACAGGTTGTAGTCATGGTTAACCTAATTCCTAGGCTCTGATTTCAATAAACATTCCGTGAATGCCTACAATTTGGCAGGCAATGGGCTAGATTTAGTTGCTGAGGATTCCCATTGCAGGAGTGGTGTGGAGGCAGCAGGATCACCTGTAAGTGGCTGATGACATGTAATAGATGTTATAAAGAAAGGGGTTCAGGAAGCTTATATTTGCATCCTCAGTTGCTGTAATACTCTTATCCCATTCAATAAGTACAATGTAATTATGCTTATATGTCCCTAGACACGTACAGTATTCCACATAGGAAACAGGCTTAAGAACCTAAGGGGGAATCAGTTGATACCCATACTAAACAGAGAGCAAGGTGGTTTTAGGAAAAGCACCAAATTCTCACACTGAATATTCCTGAGGGTAGAGCTGATTAATATGGAAAATTATAATGAACCATCTGGTGTGTGGGGGGCATCCTGATAGCCCTACACACTGGAAAAATATATGACATTGCAAATTAATTTCTAGTTGGTGAACTATGACTGGGTAGGTTTTGAACTGGGCACCTTAGTGCTTTGTCTTCTGGACCAGCTCTTATTCTGGAGTTTTCTTTATACTAGTTCACCAGAAAGTAACATAAGACATTTGCATCATCTCACTACTGTAGCCAAAAGACATTCTTACTCTGTTACTTTTGGAAGAAATTCTTTCTGTTGGAATTTTAGGAAGCCCATGCACAGCTCCCTTTTCTTCCCCATCCTAGTTCTGAACTGAGATTGTCACAAGGATCAGTGAGATAGAAGAAAGAAATAAGACGTGAACATGGAATGCTGCTTGTGTGCCAGGCAGTGTTCTAATCTTCATAGCAATCCTATAAAATAGGCTCTCTTTTTGGCCACATTTTACAGAGCAGGAAACTGAAGCCTGGAGAAGTTAGATTAGTTGTCCAAGGTCACATAGTAAGTGGTGGGGCTGGGATTACAACCAGGCAGTTCAGTTCCTGAGCCCAGTCTTCGCCACTGTGTGTTCTGTATCACATTTCACCTTGGTTACTGATAAAGCCGTAGGAGAAAATGACATTGGGTCTATTGGCCAAGTAGGCTTGCTGACCTCTCATCCCCGAGAGACGCACTTAGCAGGCACAGGCAGGTGGGACAGTTGCAGGCCTCCTCTGCAGGGAGGGTGAGCAGAGCCTATGTGGACCCATTTCCTTCTTCTGAGCACCACTCATTTGATAGTTCATGCATGCTCTATTAAGAGGCAGTAGACATCAGAAGTACTACTTTCAGTTCTTCAACATGGAAACATGAGGAACGAAGAATAAATATTCTTTCCCTAACACGTGCAGTGCGCTTAAGATAAAGTTGTTGTTGTTGTTGTTTTTTGGAGTGAATATACATTGATAGACACAGGACCAGATATGGAGAAAGGCAGGTTTCCTCTAGGCAAGATTTGCACGGGGAACCTGAAGGTCGCATAGCTTCAGCCCCAGCCACAGCTTACAGAGTCACATAGGTTTCCCTAGGTCGTAGCCCAGTCTCAGGCTGCCCACTTTATTTGAAGGCAAGGGAAAAACAAAAAATCCAAATAAGATGATTTGACACAAGCATTTTCTCATTTAGTTTTCTGCCAAAACGTTGTCTTTAGTTTCTTCTCCCATATCATTTGCCATGGGTGGAAGGCAAAATGTTAAAGTAGAAAGAATGTAGTTTTATTTATTTTTTTAATTTTAATGTATTTTTTTTTGGGGGGGGGATGGAATCTCACTCTGTTATCCAGACTGGAGTACAGTGGCACGATCTTGGCTCACTGCAACCTTTGCCTCCCGGGTTCAAGTGATTCTCCTGCCTCAGCTTCCCAAGTAGCTGAGACTACAGACATCCACCACTGTGCCTAATTTTTTTGTATTTTTAGTAGAGGCAGCATTTCACCATGTTGGCCAGGCCGGTTTTGAACTCCTGACCTCAAATGATCTGCCTGCCTTGGCCTCCCAAAGTGCTAGGATTACAGGCGTCAGCCACTGCGCAGGGCCTAGCATGTAGTTTTAGGATGAGAGACCTAGATTTGAATCTAGCTTTGTTACTGAACAAATTATTTAAACTGTTTGTGATATGCTTGCTTAATTATTCTAGAAAATGGAGAGGATAAGACCTACCTTCTAGGGTTGGTGTGTTAAAGTGTACCAGGTATTTGACATTTAGCTGTTTAAAAAAGGTAGCCTGTATTGTTATTATTAAAGCAATTAAAAATAGAGACTTAAGGCTAGGCGAGGTGGCTCAAGCCTATAATCTGAGCACTTTGGGAGGCCGAGGCTGGTGGATATGAGGTCAAGAGATTGAGACCATCCTGGCCAACATGGTGAAGCCCTGTCTCTACTAAAAATACAAAAATTAGCTGGGCTTGGTGGTGCACGACTGTAGTCCCAGCTACTCAGGAGGCTGAGGCAGGAGAATCACTTGAACCTGGGAGGTGGAGGTTACAGTGAACCAAAATTGCACCATTGCACTCCAGCCTGGATGACAAGAGCAAGACTCAATCTAAAAACAATAATAATCTAACAACTTGAAATAAGCAGGTGAACAGTTTTTTTAGGCAAGTCTCTCTTTATCTTTACTGGGAAAGTAGTGATTAGTATTGGGTATTTTGTCTGTTTATCTGCACACAGCCATGTATGAGGACGAGTACACAAAACATTTGCAGATATACCTCTTATATGAGACACTGGTTACCTGTATGTGTATGCCATTTAGTTTTAAAATGACAATTCATATCCTCATTTACTTTTTTCCACCAAGATTATAAATTTGCTTTCAAAGCCTTTAAGACTTAAAAATTTACTTTTTTCTTTGTCCTTCAAGCATTCAAAGATTACCATTGCTTTCTTCAAAACATTTTTAGCTTAGTTGACAAATACCATAAACTTGGAAGGCATACTCTTATTAGAAAGGGTCTCACCTTATCATCCAGTCCGGAGTGCACTGGTGCCATCATGGCCCACTGCAGCCTTGACCTGCTAGGTTCATGCAGTCCTCCTGCCTCAGCCTCCTGAGTAGCTGGGACAGTAGGCGTGTGCCATTGTGCTTGGCTAATTTTTAAAAAGTTTGGTAGAGACAGGGTGTCCCTGTGTTGCTCAAGCTGGTCCTTGAACTCATGAGCTCAAGTGATCCTCGCCCCTCAGCCTCCTAAAGACATTATAGGTGTGAGCCCCCATGCCTGGTCGGGATACTGTTTTATAGAGTTGGTTCGTTCGATCCTGGGACATCAAATATTGAAAGGATTTAGTTGTTTTTCTTCTCTAAGATGTTTCCTGGGCATCCTCCCTACTCCAAGTGTTGCCCAAACACTGTCATATTTTGCTTGCTTGTTAGGTAGGTTGGAAAAGTCTTTTCTGCCCTCTGTCTTCCCTCCCCTGCCCCACATACCACTCACTCTACCTGGAGGCTGGAGGCTGGAGGCCTGCTCAGGAGACAGGGCTTCATGAGGACAGGAAAGAGGAGGGAAACAAACACATGCAACTCATGCGGGGAGCACGGGGCCAGGGAGCAACGGGTCCTGGAGAGAAAATGCAGGCCTGCGGATGTCACAGACCTGTACGGTTTTGATTTTGTTCCTCTAGCAGAGTATTATTTAGAGGTAAATGTTCCTTCTGCCTTGGTTTGGATTACCACTCTATCACAGTCATGCCCTCATAATGACATTTTAGTCAGCAATGAAGGTGGTCCCATCAAATTATAATGGAGCTGAAAAATTGCTGTCACTTAGTGAATTGCAGCCATTGGTAAAGTCGTAGTGCAACGCGTCACATGTTTATGGTGAGCCTGGTGTAAGCAGACCTGCACCACCAGTGGTGTAAAAGTCTAGCACGTGCACTTACGCCTGGTGTATCATACTTGATAATCTTAAATGACTGTTACTGGCTCCTGTGTTTACTGTACTAGACTTCTTATCATTATTTTAGTGTATTTGGCTTCTACCTATTTTTAAAAAGGTTAATTGTAAAACAGCCCCAGGCAGGTCTTCCTGGGCTTACTACAAAAGAAGGCATTGTTATCTCAGATGATGACAGCCCCATGCCTGTTACTGCCCCTGAAGACCTTCCAGTGGGACCAGACCTGGAGGTGGAAGACGGTGATACTGATGATCCTGACCCTGTGTGGGGCTGGGCTAATGTGTGTGTTTGAGTTTTCTTTTTTTAAGTCTAAAATGTTTTCTTTTTTTAAGTTTTAAAAATATAAAACTTCTAGGGTAAGGATATAAAGAAAGAAAATATTTTTGTGTAGATGTATCGTGTTTGTGTTTTAAGCTGACTCATTACAAGAATCAAGTTAAAAAAGTTAAAGTTTATAGAGTAAAAAATTTACAGTAAGCTAAGGTTGGTTAGTTTATTGAAGAAGGAAAAATTTTTGAGAATAAGTCTATTGTAGCCTAAGTGCACGTTGGCAATGAAGTCTACAGTAGTGTATGGTCATGACCGAGGCCTTCACATTCACTCGCCATTCACTCACTGACTCACCCAGTGCAGTGGCCAGCCCTGCAGACTGCATTCATGGTAAATGCCCTAGACAGCTGTATCATTTTTTAAGTCTTTCATATTTATACTGTAACTTTTCTATGTTTATAATTTTTTTATTTTTAAATTTTATTTTTTTGAGACAGAGTTTTGCTCTGTCGCCCAGGCTAGAGTGGTGCACTTGTGCAATCTTGGCTCACTGCAACCTCTGCCTGCCAGGTTCAAGCTATTCTCCTGCCTCATCATCCCGAGTAGCTGGGATTACAGGTGCCTGCCACCGCACCTGGCTAATTTTTTTTTTTTTGTATTTTTAGTACAGACAAGGTTTCCGCCATGTTGGTCAGGCTCGTTTCAAACTCCTGACCTCAGGTGATTGACCCGCCAGCCTCGGCCTCCCAAGGTATTGGGATTATGGGCACGAGCCACCAAGCCTGGCCCCTTTTCTATGTTTAGATGCACAAATGTGTTACAGTTCTGTGTGCCTCCAGTAAAATGCTATGCAGGTTCGTAGCCTAGGAGAAGTAGGCTACACCCTACAGCCTGCCTGCGTAGTAGGCCACACCATCTGTTTGTGTAAGTGTACTCTGTGGTGCTTGCACAGGTTAAAATTGCCTCGTAATGCATTTCCCAGAACATACTCCTTAAGCCATGCATGACTGTATTTAACGGTGGACCTTGAGCAAGTTATTTAATCTTTGAGCCTCACTTCTCTCATTTATGAAATGTGAATGATAATGGGATTGATGCTTTAGGAATATTGTGAGAATAAGAGAAAATAGTATGTGAAATGCACTTAGAATAGCTTGTGGATTCAGTAAGAGCACAAGCATTCATGGAATCTAGATTTGAATTCAAATCTGCTTAGTTCCCAAGCCATGTTCTTTCCATCACACCCCAGGACACACAGCAGTGTGAAGTAGGTTATGCAGGTAGTGATCCCACTTTACTACTGAAGTAGCAGAGAGGTTGAATGAGGTTAAGTGACTACCTAGGATCCTGAAGCCCATCTTCAAGGCAGACCATAAACTGAATGCAGGCTGCTTACTCTCAGTGCAGAGTACTACCTCTTAAAATGTCATGTCCTGAGGAAAGTTTAATATCTTGAATCATCTGATTACCTCTTGTCTCATCAATTAGACTGTTAGCTGCTTGGGACTATTACATCTGTGTGCCATCTGATTATACATGCTTAAATAGTTAGAAACTTGAGACTTAAAGGAATAATGATTACTTTAGCATAGTGCCTCAGGTACATGTGTTATCTTGTATGAACGTTAGTAATCAAATATTATTTCCCCAAATAAATCAATACATATTACGAATTTGGGCAACTGGACCATAAAACAAGTATTAAATGTGAAGTTTACACATACAGACTTACCACATGATTCAGCTGTTCTACTTTCAGATACCAAAGGGAAATAAAAACCAATGTCTACACACACACTATGAAGGAGCTTTGAACATGGTTAAAGAGGTCAAAGGACTGAATTAGATATGGAACAGAAAAATCTGTGTGAATGGGATAAGGAAGTAGTTTGGACTTGGATAGGAATTAATGTTTTTGTTTTGTTTTTTTGAGATGTAGTCTCATACTGTCACCCAGGCTGGAGTGCAATGGTGCGATATCGGCTCACTGCAACCCCTGCCTCCTGGGTTCAAGCAATTCTCCTGCCTCAGCCTCCCAAGCAGCTGAGATTACAGGTGCCTGCCACTATGCCCAGCTAATTTTTGTATTTTTAGTAGAGATGGGGTTTCATCATGTTGGCCAGGCTGGTCTCAAACTCCTGACCTTGTGATCTGCCTGCCTTGGTCTCGCAAAGTGCTGGGATTACAGGCGTGAGCCACCACACCTGGCCCAGGAATTAATCTTTGTAATAGTCTAATGTGGAGAGAAACTCTGTTGAGAAAATTGTTCTGTTTCTAAAATGAAGTCTAAACACATCTTTAGAAGACCCTCAGCATTGCTGGTTGTTAAAGAAATGCAGGTTCAAAACTGCAGTGAGAGACCCTCCACCCCCACTTGAATGTCGGTGATGAAAATGACTATGGATGCTGCACTGGGTGTGTTGAAGACTTGGACTCTCTGTCTTGCTGACGGGAATGTCAGGTGGCACATAACACTTTGGAAAACAGTTTTACCATTTCCTAAAATGTTAAATACACTTTTGGGTATAAACGTACTTAGCATGTGACCCAACAGCTTTACTCTTAGGTAGCTATTCAAGATAAATACAAATAAAGGTGTACATAACGACTTACTCTGGAGTGTTCCATGCCGCAGTATTTATTACAGCTTCACGCTAGAAACAGCTGAAATGCCTATCATCCGATAAATGGATAAACAAAATACTGTGCAGCCATAAAAAAGAAATAAAGTACTGATAACATGCTGTATGTGCATGAATGAATCTCAAAAACATGCTAAGTGAAAGACACCAGGTAGAAAAAGTACGTATTTTATAATCTCGTTTATATGAAATGTCCAGGAAAAAAACAGGAGATCAGTGATTGCCTGGGCCTAGAGGAAATATACTAACAAAACAATAAAATATAAAAATAATGGTAAATGTATCACAGAACTAAGCAATTAGAAATTAGCAGTTGGAGCAATTAGCAATTCTGGGCTCTATACCAGATGCCAAGTGGTGTTTAAGGAGATCTTTCCTCTGGCTGGTTGTAACTCGCATCTCCAAGCCCCATGTGAGCGCTGGGAATTGTCTAGCTTACACAAGCTTCTTTGGTACTAGTAGCTTGCTGGTGATTTTGCTGGAGTCTCACCTCCTGCATGTGCTGTTTATTCAGCCAAAGATCAAAGGACGCCTGAGCAGATTCCTGGAGTTCTCCCTCTGCATTGCTTCCTTCTCCCTGGCCAGCGGACTCCAGCTGTCTCAGCTTCTCAGGTCTCTAATCCCCAGCAACTCTGTTCCGGCCACCAGGCTCTGGCTTGGGTTCCCCCTTCCTGGCCCATGGTCTGGAAAGTGTCTATAGGCAGAAAACCTGGCCAAAGGGCTCACTTCCCTCGTTCTCCTTCTCTTGGGGATCCTCATTTCCCTCTGCCTGTTGTCCATCATCTGAACATGTTTGCTTCAGGTCTTTTGTCTGGTTTTCTTGCTGTTTATGGCAGAAAAGCTAGCACCAGTGGTTCTGTCTTTGTGTCGCTCCTTGGCTATGACCCTTTCGGGCCTGGCCATTGTGGCAGGGGCTGCTTTTTAGCCCCCACTCTGCCCTGGGTCGGGTGCCCCTGTGAAGGACACAAACCTGCATGCCTTGGCCAGGTGGTCTCACTTTACCAGGTACCTCTTTTCCCGCAGCAGCCTTTAGCCTGTCAGTTGCTGAAGTGAAAACAAATTAATCCTGTTATCCCAGAACCCATTTGTGCTCTTTTTGCTCAACTTGTGGCTCATACGTTCATGAAAACTCTGAAATGTTCTTCTTTGGTGTTTCTCATTCAAAAGACAGGTTAAAGAAATTTGGCTAAAAGTTAAAGGAAAAGGACCAGGAAAAAGGTCATTCATGTTATTTTATTTTGAATCACCATGGAAATAAAAAGTCTCAGGATCCCATCTTAGTATCTTATGACCAAATATTTCCTCGTTGGTTCTCATATTGAAACAAATGTCTTCTGCCATACACTTTTTGTTTCTATCAAACAGAACAGAAAATGGAACTTCCCTATAAAATCCTATAGGGAAGAAGATGCTTTCTTGGGCTCATGATATGGGGGCAATAAGGCTGGAAGGAAGTGCCTTTGCGTGTGTTTGGGTGTGATCTCACCTGAAAAAGGGTCAGAACACACTCTATTGGTGTGTCTGGACAGTCTGCTCTTTCATCTTCTAGTCATTTCTAGAAGCAGTAAAGCCTGTAGCACTGTCTCTGGTTGGTAGATCTGTAGGACTGTGTGCTCTGGAAAGGCATCTGGAATTCAAGTGTCCTGGGCAGTTTACATAAAGGTATACTGAATGTCAGTCCTTTGAACTTTTACAACCATTTTAGATATTTTTAGATTCCATCTCCTCCCATCCCTTACCCTCTCTCTTTAATTACATTTCCCATTCCTTTCCTAATCCATGGTAGTCTGACTACTCTTTGCACCACTTCCCTGCTCTCATGGGGCGGATCAAGGATCCTTTTTTCTTTTTTTTTTTTTTGAGACGGGGTCTGGTTCTATTGCCTAAGCTGGAGTGTAGTGGCGCAGTCATGGCTCACTGTAGCCTCAATCTCCTGGGCTCAAGTGATCCTTCTGCCTCAGTCTCCTGAGTAGCTGAGAATACAGATGTGTGCATTGCCATACCCAGCTAATTTTTCTTTTCTTTTGTACAGATCGGGTCTCACTTTGTTGCCTAGGCTAGTCTTGAACTCCTGGGCTCAAGCAATTCTCTCAACTCAGCTTCCCAAAGTGTTGGGATTACAGGCATGAGCCACCACATCCAGCCAGTGATCCTTTAACTGATCACCCTTGATCTTTTTGTGCCCTAGCTGCTAGTTCTGAGTGTACTTGATGCTCACCATTTAGCTGTGTGCCCAACGCTTGTGCCACTTCCCATTGGTTAGCTGTGAGGCAACAGAAACATCTGAAGAGACTGTCACACAGATACGCTTAGTCACAACCTGCCTGGAGAAGAGAGTCGGGAATCATCACACAGAATCACAGGAGATGAACTCAACGAGTAGTTAAAGCAGCCCTTAGAATTGGTGTTTGGGAGCTAGAGACCCAGGCCCACTGTGCTAACCTCCCATTTCACTGGCCTTTGTGACATTGGACACTCAGGCCACTGTAGGATGGTGGGAGGAGCTTGTTCCTTGGATTTCTGAGGCTTAGGTAGTTTAGATGGCTACATGAGCTGCAGAGAATAAATGAGATGTGGCTGAGTCCAGATCAGGATGGACAGACACAGATGTAGGGAGCCTTCTTGCCCTCCATGAGCCTGTTCTTTCTGTAGCCTGGGTACTACTGCCTCTGGCACCTTCTCTATCCAAACTCTCAGCTCCCAGTGGTACCTCTCACCTGGCTTTGCTCCTCCTTCGGCAGTTCCTTTCAGTGTCTTTTGAAGTTACCTTATTGTAGAAACATACACTTGCAAGTTAATGTTGCTATTCTGTTGGTGTCTTACGTTTACATATGGTCGTCAGAGGTTCTATTTCTTATCTAAGGTGTTACATATGGGCCTATGGAAATAAACTAAGACCATGCAAAGGAGAACAAACAGAGACTGTTTAACCAGAGTGCACTCCAGCAAGGGAGTCAGCCACCATAACTTGCGTCTGGCAGATGCACAGAGGCAGGTGGGGACATGGGAAACTAGTGGAGAAAAGGAAGGCATCGAGGGTTCTCTGAGAGGACACCGTGGACTGGAGGACTGGAAGCAGGCTAATAGAAGTCATTGTTGTAGGTGATTGTTGAAAGGGAACATATTTGACTTTCTCTTGCTGATTCTGAGTTGCAAGCAGGGGCACAAAATAAGGGAGCTGAGAGTGAGTGTCCATCCTCATGGGCCAGGGGCTGAGGTTGTGAATCACAGCTCTGGTCCAATGCAGTCTGGCCTTTGTCTGTTTAAATATTCAGTCTCTCCCAAACCAATGCTGACCCAGGACACGGAGCCTCATAGCTCTTCATGAATTGTCTCTAGCAATATTGTTTCTTAACCTTTTTTGGGTTATAGACTCTAGACTCTTCTAAGAATCTAAAAGCTGTAACTGCTTTGCCCAGAAAAAAAAAATACAAAATGCAGTAGCAAGGACTCACAGACCCACGGAGGCCCAACCAGGGACCCCCAGGTCTCATTTCATTTATACACATTTAACAATTTTATCTTCTTTTGTGACTATGATGCAGCATTATTCCATATGAAGTTTAGACTGTTACCTCTTTATTATACCTTAGAAGTAATTGCCAATAGTATATATGCAAATATTTTTAAGTAGCACTACTTCCATCCTGTACCAGGTAGGTGATATGCTAGGGGAGTCAGTATTCTGTGATACCAATGAGTAACCTCATTAAGCACCACAAAGGGTACTTTTTGGGTCATTTCAACTGATTTTTATTTTTATTTAATTTTGATTTGTAAAGCTTTCTAAGATCCTATTTCCCTGCCGTCAGAAGAAGTTAACAGAGTACCATGGCTTAGCATCCTTTTTATGATGAACTGCAAATACAGGATTTTCTGATGTTGAGATGTTTGACTGACTGGATTGTCAGCTCCTTGAGGGCAGGCACTTGTGCTTGTTCTGTACCCTCTCAGGAAGTGCTGAAATGAACTCTTCAGGGCTCTCCTCACACGTGCCTGCCCCACACTTCCTGCCATGCTTTCCTTGTTCACCTTCCTGTCTTCATTTGTTGAGCAGTAACTGTGGGCTTCCATCTTAGTAAGCTGTCAAGTCAAACTCCCCCAAACTCTCAGATTGTTAAATCTTGTTACAGCCTCTTCTGGTCTATAACCTTACATTAAGTGTACACTTGGCCTCTTCTTTAGAGAAGAGCATGGATTCTGTTTTTCTCCATCTCTGAAAGCATTTTTTTTTGCTTTTGATTCAAATATATTCTGAATAGCTGATAAATGGAATTCAAGTCTTTGGATAAAAAGGGGGATTAACGCATCTGTTGAAACTTTTTTTGGGGTGAGTATCAGGACACTTGGAGAACTATAGCAGCCATAGGGACAACATAAATTGGGACTGAACAGTTTAGACAAGCTTGTTGTTTCATGTGAAAGTGCAATAAGCATTTTCGAGTGCCCAGCAGATGATGTCAGGCAACAGGAAAGAAACGCGTTCTGTGTCCTCAGGGATCTCGCAGTCACAGAAAGGGCAATATAGCTGTGATACTTCCTTAGAAAAGACCCAAGGGACTTAGAAGTCCCTAGTAGGGGACAGAGAAGGTCACTTTTGTTTTGAAGAAGTAGTCAGCTCTCACCAGGCCCAACAGCGGGAGAGGCACCCTTGTAACTGAGACGAAGTGACTGAGTAGTTCAGTGGTGACATAAGCACAGGTGTAGGAGATTGAGGCTGGAGGGCTGGGGGAGTAGGGGGTGTTGTGATGAGCTTTGCTGGCTTAAGGAGTTCGAATTTCATCTGGGAGGGAGTTGGGAGCCAAGAGGGGTTTGAGGCCAAATTATGACCACCACACACAGGTCAGTGTGTGGTTTAGATGCGTGCTTGGGTGAGAGCCCAGCTAGGAGGGTGCGTGGAGATCAGGAGGGCATGAAGCAGAGCAGCGTTGGGCCCCACCATCCACATGGCCCACTCCCTCGCTTCCACTTGGTCATCGTCAAATGCCAGTTCACCAAGGCTTTTCTAGAAAACCATGTTTAAAATTTCCACCCACCTCCCCTTCCACACACGCTTTCCACCTTCCCTGCTTTATTTTTTTCCTTAGCACCTATTGAATACATATTCATTCATTCATTCATTCTGTTTTTCAGGGCAAGATTTTTGTCCCATTTTTTCAGGCTGTCTCTCCAGGGCTTAGATTAGTGGTTGGTACAGCAGACTCTTTAAATATTTGCTGAATGAAGGACTGTCAGAAGGAAAAAGGGGGGTTAGGGTTGTGAGACATTTCAAGGTGAAAATCATATCTTCACCTTGAAGGGGATAAACAACGCAGTCTTCAGTCAGTTAACTAAGCCCTTTATTCTCTTGGAAGTAGTGAAACAGGTAGTCGGGCAACTTTTGGAAATTCAGTTTTCACTCAAGTTAAGGAAATATTTGCTAAGCACTCAATTTGGGGAGTAATTATAGTAAATTTCAGTTTCTGTCAACCCAGTGGCTGACTTAACCCCAAGCATTGCATCATGAGAATCACAATAATGATGGCATCTAACGTTTATCAAGCATGCATCAACATATATATGACAGGCACTTCACATATGTTTTTTTAAATTTTTTTCATGAGACAAGGTCTCACTCTGTTGGCCAGGCTGGTCTGGAACTCCTGAGCTCAAGTGATCGTCCCACCTTGGCCTCCCCAAGTGCTGGGATTACAGACATGAGTCACCATGCCCCCATACCTGGCCTCTTTTTTTTTTATTTTTAAAGATGGATTCTTGCTCTGTCACCCAGGCTAGAGTGCAGTGGTGTGGTCATAGCTCACCACAGCCTCCATCTTCTGGGCTGAAGTGATCCTCCTGCCTTGGCCTCCCAACATATTGAGATTACAGGTGTGGACCACTGTGCCCAGACGGGCCTGTAGACCTTGAATGTGTGGCATCTGGTTTGGAGATAGACGTGTAGAAAAGGTGAAGGGCTGGGGGAAATTAGTTGATTTCACATTCAGTGAACACTTTCCCCAGATCAATCTAATCAAGGAGAAATTCAGACATGTTAATCTGATCAAGAAAAACAGTGGAAAATACACATTTATTAAATGGAAAACCACAAATAATGAGAGAAATCAAAATAAGAAGTTTTCTTTGCTTGTAGTCTAAAAATATCTTAGTAATCTGCCCTTTTTTTTTTTTTTGTGGCCTGTGACCCAAGGCCAGATTCCTGGCCCAGGGCCTCAGCTCAATAATGCATTCTAATAATCTCTTTACATAGAATACCTTCAAGTTATTTGAGTATGCCATGATTAAAATGAATATATATTACTCTCTGTATATGGAATATGAAATATATATACTTCACAGAAAAACCTCCACAAATGAGTCAGTATTCCTTTGCCAGATTTTAACTTTTTTTTTTCTACTTCCTTTTATATTTTTATAGAGATGGGGTCTTGCAATGTTGCCCCAGGCTGGTCTTGAACTCCTGGACTCAAGCAATCTTCCCATCTCAGCCTCCTGAGTAGCTGGACTGCGGTGTTGGGCCGCAGTTCACACACAACTGTACCGAGCTATATTTGAGCTTTCTTATAGTGAAAGTGGACAATTTTTATTGAGTGTATTCTTTGAGTTCTGCTATCCCAGTATATGACAGTTTGAAATGACCAAATTTACATGTCAGAGTCTTCATATTCCGAAAGTCCTATGATGGTGAAATATACTAGCTGTGGTTCAGTTCATATTGCTCGGAAACCCCTCTGTTCTCAACCAGTCGTTGTTTATGTGGGTGGAAGACTCTAATAGAAGGGGGTTGTCAAACTTTTTTCTTCATTTAAAGAAGTTTTCTCCAAGGACTGTAAGTTACAGGTAACTACCGACTGTTCTGAGTGGGATTGGACACAGGAGATGTCTCCTCTTTTCAAATAAACTTCCTCTTCTACCTCCCCTGCCCCTCTACCTTTTGGGGTAATTAGTACCACTCAGTTTCAGTCTTTTCTTATATTCTGTGGATGCATTTTCTGTCTTAATGTCATGTGTTTCAGTTGTAAATATCTCCAAGTTTCATTGTTTGTGGAATTTTGTTTCTTGTATTCTTTGTTTTGGGCATGATTTTAGAGAGGATGGTGGTGGAAGTGGTTTTATTCTCTCCATAATACTTCTTCAAGAGTAACATAAGGATGTTTAAGAAAGATAGTATCTAGGGAACACATGATTAAACTGAGAGGATAAATGAATAGGAATTAGCCTCTAGAGTCCAAGACAGAGAGTCCTGTACGAAAGCCCTGGGACTGGAACATGGGTACCTGGGTCAGTCCCACGTGGGTGAAAGGAAGACCAGTATAAGATGTAATTGGAGGTAGAGGCAGGGGCCAGGTCACCTGAACAGCTTAAGAAATATTTGCGGAATGAGCAAAAAGCCTTGTGTTGGACGTTCCATAAACAAATAACACTTTCTCCTTCAGAAGCTAACAGTCTAGGCAAAATGACATGTACAAGTTTATTCTATCGTGAGACAAACCAAGTGGTCCTACGTAAGCAGTAGAAACAGTTTGGGCTTTATGTAGGAACTGGGAAAGGAAATCACTTCTGTATAGGGTTCTCATGGAAGGATACTTGAGGGAAATGAAATGTAGTCTGAGCCTTTCTCTTGTGGGTGGGCCTTGAGCAAGCAGAGTTGCTGGGGAGAATGGCGTTATCTAGGTGTAGGTATATGGGGTACAGGGAGTGGCGAGGCTGTGTTGGGGGAGATGGCGACTGAGCCTCCAGTGGTCCACAAGTGGCACTGGTAGGGATGCCCGATGCAAGTTGTTGAAGGCTCACTGCTCCTTGTTTTCAGTGAAAAGAGTTGAATAATAAATCCAAGGCAGCGTCACATTGCTTATGCCAATTCCCAGCAGGTGCTTTCGGCGCTCCCCTTAGGCATTCCACTGCTAGGGGAACTGTATGTCTCTTGAAGCAGTATTAATTATTCTTATACTAAAGAAATAACCCACTTTCTGTGATGCCAGCACTTTGGGAGGCTGAGGTAGGCAGATCGCCTGAGGTTTGGTGTTCGAGACAGCCTGGCCAACATGATGAAACCGTCTCTACTAAAAATACAAAAATTAATTGGGCATGGTGGTGGGTCCCTGTAGTCCCAGCTACTCTGGAGGCTGAGGCAGGAGAATCGCTTGAACCCTGGAGGCGGAGTTTGCCGTGAGCCAAGATTTCGCCACTGCACTCCAGCCTGGGCAACAGAGCAAGGTTTCATCTCAAAACAGTAACAACGAAATAAAGAGATAACCCACTTCTGGTAACTTTCTCCAGTAGATCTTACTGAATGCAGCCCTGGATGCGACCTAAAACAAGTCAGCTCCCTGCCAGGTGTGAGTCCCCTCAGCTGGGAGGGTGGACAGCCTGTCTTCCTCTCATTTTGCCTGCTCTAGCTTCAGGCATGGCCACTTCTTTCACTGGTAAAGTGTTTAAACCCCTCCACTTCCTGAATGCTGTTATTCTCCAGTCATACTCGACTTTATCAATGTTGCTGTTAGAATTTATCCTTCAGAATTGGGCGGAAAATTCTAGATATCGAGGACACAGTGAACAGGGCCTTTTGTGATACTTGTACTTCTTACAGAGAGTTGGCTGGAGTAAGCAAACATTGAGAAGCTCCCGTTGTGAATGTAGTCACTTTCTAAATTTCAAGTCAGCTTGGCTTCATTCCGTATGTGGAAAGTACATTGTGGGAGGAGTGACAAAGAGAAAACTCATGCTCATCACACAGATTGTTGTTTGGTTGCTGGTACTGCCAGCTAAGTTCAAAAAGGCAACAATATCATGACGTAGTATGGCTGGATTAGAATAAGCTCTTTGTGATGTATACATCCGTTATACAGAGGTTTGGGGTGGAGTCTTGTTGAAACAGATTCCAAATATTTTAATTGTGAAGATTTCAGCAACTCAAAGCTTTAGAATTAAAAGAGGTGATGGGATTTGGATTCAGTATTTGATTTTGGTTTGACAAGAGTAATTGATCTGTAACTTTGCGTTCTGTTGACAGTGTTTTATGTTTTATGTTTTACTACTGTGTGGTTTATTTTTGGACCTAATATCAATTTTTTTTGTGTCATGGAGAGAAGTATTAAAACATTTTCAGAGGTGATCAGTTTATAAAATTTCTTCTTCCTATTTCGGGATTCTAGAGATTACAAATATAATTTGATTTATTTGTTTGATGTGATTTGTTATTTACATGAGAAATGAGCAGGAGCCTCCAAGCTAGATCAGTGAAAAGGAGGAAGAGGATAGTTTATTCATAGATAACTGTTTTTATCCCAGATATACAACCATATCATTTGTTGTTTCCCAAGCTGCCTTATTCCGTAAAAGCACATTCCTCCGTGGTGATCCACCTGGGCTGGGGAGGTCTCCAGTAACTCAACAGCCACCATTTGGGAGGTGGTAATTGTTGCAGGCAGGAATTATAAATGGATGCTAAAATTCGCGGGTGAAAGTATGATGAGAAACAGTGTTTGCCTAGTTTCAAAGTTTATCCCCCAATGATTCTTATTAGTTACAAAGGGAAAAATAGTAATTTTTCCGTGGGAAACCTCATAGATGGCCTTGACCAAGTGATAAGAATTAACATGATCCGTAATGGAACATGCTCATCATATGCCTCCTGGTAGAATGCACCAGGGAGGACGCAGTGTTGTCACTTCTGTGGTAGGCTTGCCAAATGCACAATCTGGATTTAGTCAGGAGGAAGCATTAGGCAAACCCAGATTGAGAGACATTCTAAAAAATAAATGGCCAGTCCTCTTCAGGTGCCAGGGTCATGAGAGACAAACTGTGCCAGGTTGGAGGAGATGTGACAAGTATCTGTAACACAAGGTCTTGGAACATTAATGTCCAAAAAAAGGACATTAATGGGGGGAGTTGGCAAAATTTGGAGGAGGTTGGCTGTAGGTTGTTTAATAAACTGTATTGATGGTTAATTTCCTGGTTTTGGCCATTGTAGCTGTAGTGATCTAAGAAACATTTTGGAAACATTAACATTTGGGGAAGCTTGGAAAAGAAGGGTGTACAGGAATTTGTTGGTACTATTTTTGGAGCTTTTTCTGAGTCTGAAAGTATTTCAAAATGAAGTTAAGCAACAACAACAACAAAAGTAATTCTACTCAGCTGAGAAATTACAGCTTTAGTGCTTGTACTTTGAGACGTTTCTCTGGATTGGTCAGCGGGTGGTTTTGCTTCCTGAATCTCCACAGTGACCTGCATAGTTGAGGTTTCTAATTAAGGGACCTTGGGATGAGTGAGACATGGCTGTATTGAATTCCAGCTACACTCTGACAAGGTTTTGTTTAATTAATTTACTTATTTTTGTACAGGGCTGTAATTACATCTTTGGGTGTCCCATGCCTGTGCAGGTTATTTGAGCTTTACTGTCATAGCCACCAGAATCCCTAGCTGGAAACTTAGCTCTGTAATTAATTTACTGGTTTGTTTCTGTTTTTATTATGATGATGTGAAAAGGTTAGTTCCATGGATTCTTCTGCTGTGTGTCATGTTAGTGAATTTCATACTTGTTGGTCTCTTAGGAAGAGTTGATACTTTTTTTATAAAAACGTTTTATTTAAACTTGAAATATTTTCCCCTCACAAAAGACACTTTGGAGTTTCTATAAATACAGTGAAAAGTAAATGTACTCTGGCATAAGCACCAAGTGCTAACCTTTGATTAGATAATCATTAGAATGGGAGAAATTAATACATCGGGAAATGATTCTGTTAGCAGGACGAGTGGCGGATGTGTGACTCATAGATAAAGTTGAGAGTGTTTTGATCAGTGTGAGCAAGAGCGTAGACTCTCGGAGTCAGAAGACCTAGTTTTCAATCCCAGATCCATCCTGCTTGTTACAGGTTGAGTATCCCTTATCCAAAATGCTTGGAAAATGTTTTGGATTTGGATTTTTTTTGATTTTGGAATATTTGCATTGTACTTCTACAATGAGCATTTCCTTTGACCATGACCATTCGAGCATCATGTTGGTGCTCAAAATGTTTCCGATTTTGGAGCATTTCAGATTTTGGATTTTCACATCAGGGATGTTCAACCTGTAGTCTGAGCTAAACGGGTTGGCTTTTCTGAGCCTTATTTTTTGCATCTCTAAAACTGGAGTCCTAATAGTATCTTGCAAAGTTACTGTGAGAAAGGAGTGATGTAGCATGCAGTGCACCTGGCCTGAAGTGGGGTCTTTCATTCATGTTGAATTCTCTTCTTACCTCCTTCTAGGTTTATAACAAAGCCATCTGCAATTGATGAGAATCTGCTTCGGTTATAAAGACCATAAAAAGATGGTAGCATGTCAGAAACCTCTTGAGTATTTCAGAAATCTTTTTTTTTTTTTTAATTTTCAAAAACTTGTTTCTATCTTTTAAAACATTTATTTTTATTTTAATAGCTTTTGGGGTACAAGTGATTTTTGGTTACATGGATGTTCTGTAGTGGGAACTTCTGAGATTTTAGTGTATCCCTCACCTAAGTAGTGTACATTGTACCCAATATGTAGTCTTTTTATCCCTCCCCCCTCCCACTCTCCATCTTCTGAGTCTCCAAAGTCCATTATATCACCCTGTATGCCTCTGCATGCTCATAGCTTAACTCCCACATATTAGCAAGAACATGAAATACTTAGTTTTCCATTTCTGAGTTACAGTGTCCAGCTCCATCCAAGAGTGCTGCAAAAGACATGATTTCATTCCTTTTACAACCGAGTAGTAGTCCATGGCATATATATATGTATATGTATGTATATATGCATATGTATATATATATGTGTGTATGTGTATATATGTATATATATGTGTATGTGTATATATATATGTATATATATGTGAATGTATATGTGTATATATATATATGTGTGTGTGTGTGTGTGTATATGTGTATGTATATATATACCACCTTTTCTTTATCCACTTACTGGTCAGTGGGCACTTAGGTTGGTTCCACGTCCTTGCAGTTGGGAATTGTGCTACAATAAGCATACGTATGCATGTGTCTTTTTCACATAATGACTTCTTTTCCTTTGGGTACATACCAGTAGTGGGACTGCTGGATCGAATGGTCAGTCTACTTTTAGTTTCTTAAGAAATCTCTGGCCAGGCGCAGTGGCTCACACCTGTAATCCCAGCATTGTGAGAGGCTGAGTCGGGCAGATCACTAAGGTCTAGAGTCTAAGACCAGCCTGGCCAACATAATGAAGCTCCTTCTCTACTAAAGCTGCAAAAAATTAGCCGGACATGGTGTTGCATGCCTGTAATTCCAGCTACTTGGGAGGCTGAGACTGGAGAATCGCTTGAACCCAGGAGATGGAGGTTGCAATGAGCTGAGATCCTGTCACTGCACTCCAGCTTGGGTGACAAGAGTGAAACCTTTGTCTCACAAAAGAAATGTCTATACTATTTTCCAGAGAGGTTGTACTAATTTACATTTCTGCCAGCATTGTATACGCGTTTCAGACATATTTTTGTCAGGAAGTTCTTCCGCATCTCTTACTTTCTTACTCCAGAGAAATTATTTTCTTTTATGTATTCACCACATTGGATATTACTCCAAAATCTTTTTTTTCTTTTTCTTTTTTTTTTGAGACGGAGTTTCGCTCTTGTTACCCAGGCTGGAGTGCAATGGCGCGATCTCGGCTCACCGCAACCTCCGCCTCCTGGGTTCAGGCAATTCTCCTGCCTCAGCCTCCTGAGTAGCTTGGATTACAGGCACGCGCCACCGTGCCCAGCTAATTTTTTGTATTTTTAGTAAAGACAGGGTTTCACTGTATTGACCAGGATGGTCTCGATCTCTTGACCTCGTGATCCACCCGCCTCAGCCTCCCAAAGCGGATTACAGGCTTGAGCCACCGCGCCCGGCCTCCAAAATCTCTTAGACGGGTGTCGCTCATTTGCTAGACTTTCTGTGGTGTTTTAATGTTCTTGTCTAAAATCATCTGATACAAGTAAGTATTAAATTTCTTTCAGAGGCCAGGCGCAGTGGCTCACGCCTGTAATCCCAGCACTTTGGGAGGCTGAGGCGGGTGGATCACGAGGTCAAGAGATCGAGACCATCCTGGTCAACATGGTGAAACCCTGTCTCTACTAAAAAAATACAAAAAAATTGCTGGGCATGGTGGCGCATGCCTGTAGTCCCAGCTACTCAGGAGGCTGAGGCAGGAGAATTGCCTGGACCCAGGAGGCGGAAGTTGCGGTGAGACGAGATTGCGCCATTGCACTCCAGCCTGGGTAACGAGCAGAACTCCGTCTCAAAAAAAAAAATAATAATAATAAATAAATTTCTTCCAGAAGAAAGTCTTAGGAGACAGAGACAAAGAGGTGGTAGGAGACAATTGGAAGGAAACGTTTTCGTGCACAGTTTTCTTTCAGGTTTCAGGCCCTGCCAATTGCAGTTTTGATCCTCTGAGGAGGGCCAGTTATTATTGTTCTTATTTTATTCCGGTTTCAAAAGTACTTCCCTTTATTCTTAAATGGTCTGATTTCGGTATTGCCCTGTTATTAAGTGAACATGGTCGTTGTTAGGAAGTTTAGAAAAGCTTGTCCAACCTGCCCCAGTTTGTTGTGGTGGTGTTCTGTTTCGTTTTAGGCTTTTAGCAGCCTGAAGCCATGGTTTCTAGTTTCTCTCTCTAGCTATGAGCAGAAAAGAGGGATGAGAAGGGGCTTCGCTGGTCCAACCAGAAACAGAAACCACAAACCCATGTTTGTATTCTCTCTCTCAGACACCACAATTGTTAACAGAGGCATGTCTTCAAGTTACCCTCAAATGGTTCAGCAAAAAGAATATATACGTGTGTGTATTTATCCATATAAATCCTGGGGCCTGGGGGAGAGGGAAGGAGAAAGAGAAAAGCAGTCAGGGCAGTGTTAACAGTTAGTGAATTGGGGGAAAGGTATCTATGGGTGTTCTTTGTACTTTTTACCACTTTTCTCAGAGTTTGAAACTATCTTAGGGTTCCACTGGCTGATATCCTGAGTTATTTTCCTGTCCCCTGAGGGAGATGTCAGTGAATGGCAGTTTCAGTGGGAGGAAGGCAGGAGGCTAGTAGTGCTTGTGTGTGCAGAGAGGAATAAGTAGTGAGTAATTCAGTAAGTATAGGCTGAGCATCCCACATAGAAAATTCAAAATGCTCCAGATTTCGGAACTTTTTGAGTACCCACATGACAGTCCAACAACATGCTCATTGGAGCATTTTGGAATTTGGATTTTCGGATTTGGGATGCTCAACCATTAAGCATAATGCAAGTATTCCTACATCCGGAAAAAATAGGAAGCCCGAAACACTTCAAGCATTTTGGATGAGGGATACTCAGCTGTATTAACTCACTGGCAAGAAATTACTGGCTTCTTTAATTTAGACTTTTTTCCTTAGCCAGAATAGCATTCATTGTTTTGTAGTAGAGCTCATACAGATAAGAGAGTAAGCTGTTGCTTTTTCAAAGCAGAGAAAACTGCTTGGAACTGAAACCAGATGATAAAAAAGTAAAAGACTAAAAAACATGTATTTATAAGACATACACAAAGATAAAAGCAAAATCTATAAGGCAGAAATACTAGATCTGTTCCAATTATCCAGTGCTCAGTCCTCCTCGTAGTCTACAGACACAAGTTAGTTGTCTGTGATTAGCAGACCATTTTACTAGCTAATAGACATTCGTTTATCCTTTAAATTACTAAGTGGCTTCACAGGTAGTATTTTATATTCTTACTGTGAATTTACATAATGCTTATTATTTTACCCTTCAAAAAGAATCTTCTAAACTAACTTTTTTTTTTTTAACTTTTCTTTCACGTTAATGATGACATCTCTTGGGAGCTCAGGGGCCAGCCAAAGGTAAGAGACTTGGTTTGTTATATGATGCCTGCGAAGATCTTATGTGCTTATTTTTGAACTCTTAGAAGTTTTCCTCTCAACAAGGAAAATACTTTCTGTCATGTTATACAAGTAATGCAAACTGTCAGCCTACTCACAAATCTGAAGCCATTTCTGGGCCTGGAAAGGGCTGGAGGTTTGTGGAAAAGCTGTATTTGCACTTTGACCAATTCTGGCCGGTCTAGCAGCTACAACACAGATTCCTTTTGTGCCACAGATTGGCTCAAGACTGGAAGTTCCAAACTGTGGTCAAAGCTGACTCATCCTCCCGGCTCCCAAGACAGCTAGGGATGCTTTCGCCCAAGAGAAACCTGGGCGGCTTCAAGCCGCCTCCATAGATTGGCTCAACTGGTAGTTCCAAACCGAGGTCAAAGCCGACTCATCCTCGTGGCTCTGAGACAGCTGGGGGTGCATTCCCAGCCAACAGAAACCTTCGTGGCCACAGCCACCTCAAGGGAACGTGCTTTTTCACCTCTGTTTCTTGGGGAATGTGGAGCGCTGCTGAAGTGGACACTTAGACTGTGTTTCTTAATTGACTATGAAGTCACTTGGAACGCCCAGGAAATGTAGATTTTTATCTCCATTCTTGGGATTTGGCTGATTTTTTTTTTTTTTAACTGAATTGTAATTCAGTTCTCTATTATTATTGCTAAAATGTTTGTTATAGACATGGCTGTTTGGGTCTCTATTTTTTTTTTTTTAATTGAGATGGAGTTTTGCTCGTTACCCAGGCTGGAGTGCAATGGTATGATCTCGGCTCAACTGCAACCTCTGCCTCCTGGGTTTGAGCAATTCTCCTGCCTCAGCCTCCTGAGTAGCTGGGACTACAGGCATGTGCCACCATGCCCAGCTAATTTTTGTACTTTTAGTAGAGACGGGGTTTCACCATGTTGACCAAGATGGTCTTGATCTCTTGACCTCGTGATCCACCCACCTGGGCCTCCCAAAGTGCCGGGATTACAGGCATGAGCCGCTGTGCCCAGCCAGGTCTCTGACTTTTTAAAATCATTTATCAAATTTTTTTTCCCTAATCCCTAGACCACGGAACTGAATGACAAAAAAAAAAAAAAAAAAAAAAAGTCATTCTGTCAATATAAAATGTTATTTTTAAAAAGTCAAATAGTGCACTGGTTTCTTTTTATATGTAAACTTTCCCTCATCTTCTCTACCAAAAAGGTGCTGGATTATTTTTGTTTCTCGTTTTTATGTATTTATTTTTTTGAGACAGAGTCTTACTCTGTTGCCCAGGCTGGAGTGCAGTGGCGTGATCTCTGCTCACTGAAACCTCTGCCTCCCGGGTTCAAGTGATTCTCCTGCCTCAGCCTCCTGAGTACCTGGGATTACAGGCACCTGCCACCACGCCTGGCTAGTTTTTGTATTTTGGTAGGACAGGGCTTCACCATGTTGGCCAGGCTGGTCTTTAACTCTTGATCTCAAATGATCCATCTGCCTCGGCCTCCCAAAGTCGAGGGATTACAGGCCTGGGCCACCGCACCTGGCTGTTTTTTTTTTTTTTTTTTTTTTTAATTTTTTTGGTGCAGAGGCTGGAGGTTGCAGTGAAGATATAAAGGAACCATTGCCTGTTGATTTACAAATTGTTCATGTTTTATTTGATGCAGCTGCATGACTAGAGAAAATGTTGGCTGACTAAAACACACGGAAGATTAAACACCACAGTGGCACCTCTGGGGGAGGTACTTGTGCAATAGAGAGAGCTTGATCTTTCCTTTATGCTTCTATGTTATTTGAATTCATTACAGTGTATACTTGTCCGCTTTATGAGATCTTTGCCTGGAAGATACCTATAATAATTTACAAAATTGCTAAACCTTAAAGACCATTTAGTGCTGTAGTAAAGAAGAAGCAAGTGTTTATTAGTCTCCAACTTTGTGCCAGGCTGTGGCACTTTCATAGTGGGGAATGGAGCTAGTTAGGCTAGCGGTGCAGAGGAGGGAGCTTAGGGCCAGATGTAGCTGGAATCCCAGCTGACCCACCTGCTAGCTGCAAGGTGCTGACCCTCTTTGTTCCTTAGGTTCCTTTGAACAGTGTTGAGCACACAGGCTTAGCTCGGTTATGGTTACTTTGGTGATAGCCTCTCAACTCAAACTGGGAATAAGAAATGTCATTGGTAAAGAAATCCCTAAAAGAAAGACAAGTTAAAAAAAAAAAACCCAATAATAATGGACAGGAGAGTGCCATTTAGAGCCTATCTCTGATAAATATACAGACACCCTTCTTTGTCTGCGGGTTTCACATCTGTGAGTTCAACCAACCATGGATTGAAAATAGTTTTTGAAAATACAATGAAAAAGAATACAACAGTAAAAAATAAAAAATTTTAAAAGCAGTACAGTATAACAGCTATTGGCCTAGCATCTACATCGTCTTAGGTGTTTTAAGTAATCTAGAGATGGTGTGAAGTATAGGGAGGACACGTGCGGGTTACACGTTGAGTACTACACCATTTTCTATAAGGGACTTGCACATCCTTGAACTTCAGTATTCATGGGAGGTCCTGGAAGCAGTCCCTCTCAGGATACCAAGGGATGACTCCTACATGCGTGGTGACAGGGCTTTTGAAGTGAGAACTAAGCTTATAAGAAAAAATCAGGATGGTTTCTACTTAGCATTATTAAGAGCAGCATTAAATAAAATTGTGGAGGTAAGCCTGGAAAGTTACAGTAGGGGAAGCTTGGTTTGACCTCCACATTTTATGTAATCTTACTCTGCTATAATGGTTCTCACCGTGGGTGGCACAGGGGGTTTGCAAGGCAGCTCCTCCCAAACAGTGTGAGGCCTGGTCCTTTTGGGTTCATGTTCCATCTTTGGCTTCTCTGGTTGGAAACGGCTTAGTGAGCCACCACTGCTGATAGATGTATGTTTAGCTTTGGAAAGACATGGAGGGTGAGCAGTGTGGGACACAGCACTGCAGGCAGATGACATCTTCTGGGCCCAAGGGCTCTCGGGGGCTGTCACTTCCTGGCCTCCCTGTTACTCCCTGGCATCTGCTTTCACTCCCTGGCCTCTCTTTCTCCTCACTGCCCCATCCAGGGAACAGGTGTCTCCCCTGCCTGCTGTTTGACACAGAGACATGGGTGTGCGGACCCTCACCTGTCCAGAGGTGCTGAGCCAGTCATCCTCTCAGTTGCTGCCAGGGTTGTCTCCCTGCCCCTTTAGTTGTCCTCCTGGTACGTTCCAGAACTGCTAACTGGCTTCGCAGCCTGTGCTCTCCCTGTCGGCCCCACACTTGCCCCCGTCAGTTTCACGGGAACTATTTTTTTTTAGGAGTTTCTCAGTTCTGACCCTGGCACAAGCAAGCACTCTTGCTTTCAAAAACTTGTTATTCTCGCCCCTCCGCCCCCCGCCCATCCCTTTTTCCCCATTTCCCCAACCCCCTGTTATTTTGAGTTAATTTTAGCTAGGCGATGGATATTAGTATTCATTCTTAATTTACCATCTTAACCTAATTTTCTTTCTTAAAAAAAGTTAATCTTTAGACTTCTGGTCCAAATAATCTTGTGAGTTCACACAGAGACATTCTCCTACCAACACCAAAATTATAGCAGGGACAGATAACATATATATATATTTTTGAGACGGAGTCTCACTCCGTCACCAGGCGCCAGGCTGGAGTTCAGTGGCACGACCTCAGCTCACTGCAACGTCTGCCTCCTGGGTTCAAGCAATTCTCCTGCCTCAGCCTCCCGAGTAGCTGGGACAGATAACATGTTTGAACATGTTAAAATCATGTCATCATACTCAAAAACAACATATAATGGCCGGGCATGGTGGCTCACAGCTGTAATCTCAGTACTTGGGAGGCTAAGTAAGGCTGGAGGATTGCTTGAAGCCAGGAGTTCGAGAACATCCTGGGGAACATAGTGAGACTCCATCTCTACAAAAAAATTAGAAAAACACAACAACAACATATATAACTTCAAGGACCACCAGTAATCAAGGGCTGAAGTGACATTCCTGGACTTTGGAATCAGGCCAGACACCTGAAGGTGATTGGAAGTTCAACTCTGGCCAAGTGATGGGGGCCCTGATGTGTGGTTGGGGACCAGAGCCAAGCTCACCATCTGAAATCTGATTTGGGTGAGGCTTCTCTGTGAATGAAGGCTTCAAGTCAGTGTTTGGCCACCAATGAGCTAATGTCTGTGTTAATAGGAAGGGATAGAGACATTGGGCCTTGAGAAGACCAAAATCTGGGCTTCAGTGTTGGAAATGACAACATAAACTAGTCATGGAAACGTGGCCATCAAGAGAGGAAAAAAGCAGTCGTGTAAACCATGAAATAGACACTCCCTGCTCGGATATTCCTGCATGCTAGCATACAAACCATCATCAGGAAGCATAGCAGCACACTCCCAGAGTGGGAGAGAGTAACAAAATATCAACTGAAATACATTTTTTTTTTTTTTTTTTCCCGAGACGGAGTTTCGCTCTTGTTACCCAGGCTGGAGTGCAATGGCGCAATCTCGGCTCACCGCAACCTCCGCCTCCTGGGTTCAGGCAGTTCTCCTCCCTCAGCCTCCCGAGTAGCTGGGATTACAGGCACGATCCACCATGCCCAGCTAATTTTTTGTATTTTGAGTAGAGACGGGGTTTCATCATGTTGACCAGGATGGTCTTGATCTCTTGACCTCGTGATCCACCCGCTTCGGCCTCCCAAAGTGCTGGGATTACAGGCTTGAGCCACTGCGCCCGGCCTGAAATACATTTTATAACAATTGCACTTAAAATCTTTAAGGAGATAAAAATCACAAAACACAAATAAGTAGGTATGAAACTAGCAGAAATCCAAAAAGTGAAAGATGCAGTCGTTGAAAACTTTGCCTTTGCTTAGTTGGTTTAAAGAAAAATAAATAATTAGGGAAAAGCAGCTTTTTAAACAGTGCGGAAGAACTATGTGATATTCTGGAAAGTGCTGATAAGGCAAAGGGGCAAAGCAGATCATCTGTAAGACCCACCAAGTGTGGTCTTCATCTGTATTCTACCTGCTTTTTATGCATATAGTTTTTTTGTACAAATATGGAATATACTCTCGACTTTTATAACTTTTTCATTAATATGAACTTTTTTCATCAGTAAGTCTTCTATACCCTCAAATCTATGCTTGCAAATGGGCATATTATAATTTATTAAAACATTCTGCTATTTTAAGCTATTTTGGACATGCTGTAGTGTCTTTAAATTTTATTATTTTAAAAATATCTTTTTCTTTGACCACAAAAATAAAAATACTGAGAAAATATAAAAGCATAAAGAAAACAACCCTAATTTCACTGCAAAAAAATTAGCTTTATAGCTGTAACTGTGTGTGTGTGACTGGAGGTGCAGGTATGTGTACAGTAGCCATTTTATGACATGTTTTGTTTTGTAACCTCTTTTGTCACTTAACATTGTGAATATTTTTCCATGTAAAATACAGCATAATATCAAGTATAGGATGTCTAGTTGTCATTGTAAACCTGTACATACATAATTCTCAGTGTATGACAATAAGTTGTTTTATTTCACTATTCTGAACAGTTCTATCCATTATGATATTATAAATAATGTTAAGGTTTTCTTAATGCACACCTATGTTTACTTTCAACAGGCTTTTGCTTACGATCATTGTTTCTGGTCTATGGATGAATCTGTCAAAGAAAAGTATGCAGGTAATAGAATCCAGCATCCTGTCAATTACAGGGTGTTCAGTAATTTTTTTCCTGTACATGATTGCCTGGCAGACCCCCCAAACTGTGTTTTTCTCTGCTCTCACACCACAATAACAATCATTGGCATACAAGATGACTTAATGTGACCAAATATGGAGGGTTTTTCCCTGCACCCCAAGCAGCAGACACTGGCTGGGCATCCTCCAACTCATTTCTGAAGCTGTCTACCTGGGAACAGCGTCAGACCCACAGAGTGAGGGCTCACTCCCACAAGACTGCGCCCTCCTTCCCACCACCACAGGTCCAGGCCTCTAGAACTTCTTACTGACTGGCTTCCAATTGGGGTTCCCACAGCCCCCTCTTTGGGTTTGATTAATTTGCTAGAGTAGCTCACAGAACTCAGGGAAACACTCATGTTTACTGGTTTATCACGAGGAATTATTTTTAAAGGACACAAACAGCCAGATGAAGAGACAGAGAGGGCAGGGTCTGGAAGGGTCCCAAGTACCGGAACTTCTGTCCCCCTGGCAGTGGCCGATGCCCTCCTGGCGTGTGGTTTTCCTACCTTCCTGTCGGCCTCTGTGTGTTCAGCAATCCAGATGCTCTCTGAACCCTGCCTGCCTTTCAGTTTTTTTGGAGGCTTCCTTACATAGGCATGATTGTCAACCATTTAGAAGTATGATTGGACAAAAAGCGAATGATCTGAACACAGCAAGTCTTGTCTGTTCAGACTTTTCTTGGCCATTCTGTGTAGCATTCCTTCCTCCAAGATATGAGGCAGGACCTTGTGGAATGAGAAGCTCTTGACCCACAATCAGATGAGAGTCTTGCCTTGGGCAGGTAAAAGGAGGTCAGGAGAAGATCAGATTGTTCCCTGAGTGCCCCAACGATATAAAAGACTGCAACATGTGGATGGTAACCTGTATCTACATAATTACCATAGTGTATATATGATTACTGCAGGATTATTTTGCATAACTTTAGAAACTACAGACAACACCCTCCCGTGTTATTAGAGGTTTTTGTTTTTTTTTTTTTGAGACGGAGTTTTCGCACTTGCCCAGGCTGGAGTACAGTGCCGTGATCTCGGCTCACTGCATCCTCAGCCTCCCAGGTTGAAGCGATTCTCTTGCCTCTCTCTCTTGAGTAGCTGGGACTATTAGGTGCATGCCACTACACTCAGCTAATTTTTTTTGTATTTTTAGTAGAGGGGGGTTTCACCATGTTAGCCGGGGTGATCCCAATCTCCTGACCTCATGATCTGCCTGCCTCGGCCTCCCATAGTGCTGGGATTACAAGTGTGAGCCATCGCGCCCTGTCTGCTATTAGAGTTTTTAATGTTGATTGGAAAATGGGAGATCACCGTGTGCCATTCTTGGTATAAGTTGGTGATACAACATGACTAGTGCACACAGTGGTTATTCTACACTCACACGCTCCAGGCCTCACATGAGGCCCAGAGCACACAGTCGCCCCTTAGATTGCCCTGGAGGCCTGAGACTGGGCTGGAGAGGCAGGATGGCATAGTGATAGAAGAGGAGCACTGGCCCAGGAGAAAAGGAACCCTAGGCTCCTTACCACCTCTGCGCCTTTCCGTAAATCACCTCACCTGTTAGAGCTTCCGTTTTCTCTCTGATGGAGAAGACTATACCATATTCTCTCTCAATTTTCTTTTTGCTCCGGAAGTCTATGACTGTATTATTCTTCTAAATGATGACTGCCTCAAGCCCCATCTCACCACAAGTTTAGGACTGCAGTGACAGTCTTTGATTGCCTTTTTTCCCAATTGCTTTTGTCACCTGTTTTTAAACAATCTCTTAAATATTAAGCATCATACTATTTTGGCTTCTGTTAGGAGAAAGATGAGTAGTATGCTTGTTTTGTAGTTAAGGTTCATTTGGTTTAGATGGCACAGTATCAGAGTATGTATGGTAAATTAACTGGTCAAACAAACAAACAAAAAAACTAGGAAGTGAGACATACTGGAATATCCTTGTCTTAACGTAAAAGCATCCAATTCTTCCGTATGGTATTGAGACTAAGTGAGGTAGGGTGACTTGTCAGATTCACATTCGATTACTGACTATTGACATACCTCACTTGGCCTGTGGGGGAGAGCTTGACTCTATTCTTTATGTCTGATTGAAAGCTGAGGGAAATTTCCAGTCTCCGACTCCCTGGCCTAACTGGTATGTATTGTAGATCCTGTAATTAGAAATTTTCATTGAGGAAAAGGAGAGGGCATTGGTATATTTGATTATTTGAACTCTGGTACCCACTGAATAAAAGCATTGGCTGAGTGGTACCTAGTTGAATTCAGGTACACCTGGGTCCCAAATATAAATTTCAGATGTTTATAATCATTGAATATAAAGTGAGCAGCTCGTTGGCTCTGCATTGCAGGGGATTCTTAGTAGTGTTTATTCAAGTATGTAGTACAGGGAGCTTTTCACTAATTTTTCCGTCATGGGCTAACTAGAAATAACCTGGGAGGCACAAGCCTTTGGGAGCATTCATCAAATTTAAAAATCTTGTTTGAAGATAAATAAGTTGATTATACATGTTGGAAATTTTTTTTTTTTTTTTTTTTTTTTTTTGTGAATTGTTCATATGTAGTTTTGGCTAAAAATAGTGTTTGTTATTCTCTCTCTGTAAGGTCAAGATACTGTTTTCAAGTGCCTTGGGGAAAATATCCTGCAGAATGCTTTTGATGGCTACAATGCATGTATCTTTGCCTATGGACAGACTGGTAAATAACATGAAATCACGTAAACAACCATCAGTGAAAGAGAAAATAGAACCATATTTATTTTACTGAGTAACATTGATGATTCCTTGTTATTTTTGTCTTCAGAAAATACTGTAGATGTTGAAAGTAGTTGATAACATTGTTTTTAAATGGGTATTATAAAATTAGGATTGGGATCTTTTATCTTTACTCATTTTTCTCACAAGGCACTGGCTGGGTTGTTTTTTTAAAAAAATACAGAGCTATGACTGTTGAACATATTATGAGCCATGCCCATACATCGTGCTTTTTTAAGGCTTTAAGTATCATAACAGGAAAAATGCCAAAAAGAATGTACTTGTTAATATTCCAAAAAGTAATAACTAATAAACTTTTTGGGTTTTGCATCTCTGTGGTCAAGAAAAGAAAATCTATTTGAAGTAAACTAGTTACTTTTGTTAGAGTAGCACATACAGCTTGTCTAACTGGAAATGTTCTCACAGAAGAATGCGTTGGATGTTTTGGATGTTTCCAAGAAGCCTCGTGTGTCATGCTGAAAGAGCAGAAAGCTGGGCCAGTCAGTGACAGCTCCAGTCCTGCTCCTGCAGCTGGCCAGCGGAGAGACCTGGGCAGTTACTTAACATCTCTGCCCTTCAGTCTTCTTTCCTGCAAGGGCTGATGATCATAGACCTTCTCATAGGGTTGTCATAACAAGTTCACATTGTGCAAACTTTTTACAAAAGTCCTGGGACTTACGGAGTGTGGCACATTAGCTTAGGTATTATGATAACAATAAAATGGTGCGTGACAAAAAGCAGCAACTTCTAGGTTTAAAAGCATATTTGCAAAGACTCTGCTTATACTTAAGTATCAATAGTTATTTGTTTTAGGGTGGTAGGACTACGGTAATGTAAGTTTTTTCTATTTTCCTGTGTTTTCTAAATTTTCTTTGTATTTTACAATGGAGAAAAAATATATATATATGTATATATATTAAATAGCCTCGCTTCTTCCAGGCTGGAGTGTAGTGGCAGGATCTCGGCTCACTGCAGCCTCTGCCTCCCAGGTTCAAGTGATTATCCTACCTCAGCCTCCTGAGTAGCTGGGATTACAGGCTTCCGCCACCATGCCCAGCTAATTTTTTTTGTATTTTTAGTAGAGATGGGGTAACATGTTGGCCAGGCTGGTCTTGAACTCCTGAACTCAGGTGATCCACCCACCTGGGCCTCCCAGAGTGTTGGGATTACAGGTATGAGCCGGCATGAGCCACCGCGCCCAGCTGAGAAAATAATTTTATGTAAGAAAAAGAAGAGTATTCTTTAGTTTCCACACTAGAGTGAAAGGGCAGTGAGCTAATTTGCTCTGGGGTCCAGAGGGATAACCTATATTTTTTGTACAGTAATCACTGGTTGGGAGCAGGCATGATAGTATTAATTACATTGTTCTAACAGTTTATTTCAGAAAACTTTTACACCTAACTATTTCTCAGTCATTTTAGGTATTTTTTAAAAGTATGAAGATGTTAAAAGTAGTTTATTTTTCTTTCTAAAGGACAGTTGCTTTTCACCTTCGCATGTGTAGTAAGAAAGCTTCTGTACTTGTTCTCATTATATTTGGGTATGTTTCTTACTGCATTTTGGTATTTTGCTAAGTGTTTATAATTTATTAGAAGCAATAGAAAGAGGGTTATGTATTTAACTTCTCAAAGAGACAATGATAACTCTGATTTCCGTTTTTTTAGGATCTGGAAAATCTTATACCATGATGGGCACAGCTGACCAACCGGGATTAATCCCAAGACTTTGCAGTGGACTCTTCGAACGAACTCAGAAAGAGGAAAATGAAGAGCAGAGTTTTAAAGTAGAAGTGTCCTACATGGAAATTTATAATGAAAAAGTTCGAGACCTCCTTGATCCCAAAGGGTAAATGACTTTCAGAGTTTAGTGTTTTAGCATTGTGAATTAAAACAGACTTAAATAGGCTTAAGTGCAAATCTTCTTTGTTTTTAGAGACAGGGTCTCACTCTGTCACACAGACTTCAGTGCAGTGGCACAACCACAGCTTACTGCAGCCTTGAACTCCTGGACTCGAATGTTTTTTTTTTTTTTTTAAGCCAAGACATTTCAGGTGGAATTCAGTTGTTTGTTTGCAGACTGTGAGGTGAGGGAAAGGCATAATTAGAGAGATGAAACCTGGTCTTAAGGACAGTGAATTTTTAAAGATTCTCAGGAACAAATAAAAGTGCCCTTGATTTCATGGCACAGACTTTGAAAGAGAATTGTGTCAGAAGTCTTAGGAGGCCTTCACAAATGCTGGTTTGACTCTACAGCTGTAGCTCAATGAGGAAGTGCGAGGTAGCCTAGAAATCTCTTCATTCACTGAAACTTCTTCGAGTTCAGATTTTAAGGAAGTGCAACAGTGGAGAGAGATGGAGATACTGACCACAGTTTGTGGCTTGTCGATGTAAAAACAGTATTAGGAAGGTCAAAGAGCCAAATAAGCTGAGGCCTACAGAAAGTTTGGAGGACAACAGGAGGATGTTTAGTTTTGCTGGATGAGGAAGATGATCAAGGAAACAGGATCTTAGAGGCAGTGAATCTTAGTGACTCTCAGTCAAGAGCAAACAGAACCCTCAGCTCCTCTCTGTTGTCAGTTTTCCTTCACCAAGATGATAATCTTCAGGGTTCTCACAGGGAGATTGAATTGATGCTCAGTGCTTCAATACAAACTTTACTTAACAAACATTTACTGAGTGATCATTATATGGCAGGCACTATGCAAGCACTCACAGTGTGATATACACCGTAATCAGCTTTTAACTTGTGAAGGAGGCTTCTACAAATTAGAAAGCAAAGAGACCATAACCGATATTGCTCTGAGGAGAAGGGAAGATTCTAGAGTGTATTTCCTTGATAACTTTCATGCCGAGTGGGAAGTCTGTCCACTGGGAAGTTGGGTGAGAACTACTCAGGCATAGGAAACAACCTCTGCCACACCTTGAAGGTGTAAATTAATCACCTTTGGAGAATGATCCAGCAGTTCAGTGTGGTCGGAGAGTAAGATGCACAGAAATCAACATGGAATAAAAGGAGGCCAAGGCAGGAGGATCACTTGAACCCAGGAGTTTGAGGCTTCAGTGAGCTGAGATTGTGCCACTGCACCCCAGCCTAGGTGACAGGATAAGAGATCCTGTTTCAAAAGAAATAAGAAATAAAAAATGTTCCAAAACAAAGAGGCCAGAGGGTACCTTACGGCCCAGGTTCCCACATCCTACTTAATATTATACCCTTTCATATTTTTTTCTGTTCTGCCTGGAATACTTTTTTTTTTGGACTTTGACCTGTACGAAGGTCATCACTTTTCTGAGATCCAGCCCAGACCTACTCTTCCCAGAAATTCTTAGCTGACTGATTTAGTATCTGTTCATTCTTGTGCTTAATCCAAGGTGCTTGTATGGCATCTTTTGAACTTATCTGCATGTGTGCAGTCTTTAGTAATTTCTTCTATGTTTGTCTTGTATATGGGTTAGTAATTAACAGCTTACTTACAGTAATTACTTAAAGTAGTTAACAGCAAATTCCAAAGAGCTCGGAATTTGAATAGCTCTGCATCTAGGTCCTCTACTTGTTTCCTATTCAGCAGGTTTCTTAGGCTTTCCAGGCCTAACTTGTGAGCCTGCAGGGAACTTGGAGAGGGAAATGATAGGATACAGTTACCTCAGAGGGCTGTGGTGCAGATAGATGGGGGCGATACACCTGAGGTCTTAGGACACTTGCTGGCATACAGTAAGCGGTCAGTAAGCTGCTGCTATATCTCCCCAGTGAAAATTTTTGGGAAATATATTTTTTTTCGGTTTCTGAAAATTCAGAGTAAATGGATTAAAAACTCTAAAGGTGATCTCATTTCAGTCAAAGACCATTTGAGAAAATTTCATTTTTTCATTCAAGTACTAATTAGTTCAGCATCTAGTATATAGTAATTTGTTTTAATCAGGAGATAATAGAGGATACATTAAGAGGAAATATGAAAAGAAGTGAATAATAGAAAATATGCTAGGTGAGTAGTAAATCAGATATTCTGCATCTACTTTATCAAGAGTTACATGGTAATAAGTGACATTTTTAGCGGTTGATCTTAGAGTACTATAGATCTTAGATTTAACAGTCATTTCCTTATCCCCTAATTTTACTGTTGATATGAAGGGTTGTTCTAGAACTTTCCTCTACTTGCTTTCTTTATTATGGGTATTAGTGATTGAGTGTGGTGGTTTCTGTGCTAGTCATTCACTGTGTGTGTTCCACATTTCTTCCCTTCCTCTCCTGCCTTCTTAGTTACTGGCGCTGTCTCCAGTCACAGAAGCTAACACATTTGGAGTCCTCTTTGTCACCTTAATCTTGCTCAACTTCACTTTGTTAGCAAAGTTTGTTCATTCACCTAGTGTTACTTACGTGCCAGGACTTGTGCTAGGAATTGCAGGCTCCCAAAGTAATAAGACATTATTCTTGCTGTTCTAGAGCCGAAGTTTATTGTAGTATAAATGGACAAGAGTAAATTAATTCCTGCCTAAGGTAAGGATTAGAAGCCTGACTAAGAGGTGGTCAAGACCAGATTCTAAAGGAACCTGCATATCAAGCTGAGGAGTATGCACCTCTCTTCACAGGCATAAAGAACCACCAAAAAACTCTAAACATTGGCTGGGAGCAGTGGTTCACGCCTAGAATCCCAGCACTTTGGAAGGCCGAGGTGGTCTGGTCACTTGGGGTCAGGAATTCAACACTAGCCTAGCCAACGTGGCAAAACCCCGTGTCTACCACAAATACATAACTTAGCTGGGTGTGGTGGTGCATACCTGTAATCCAAGCTACTCGGGAGGCTGAGGCAGGAAAACCGCTTGGACCCAGGGGGTGGAGGTTGCAGTGAGCTGAGATCATGGTACTGCAGTCCAGCCTGGGCGACAGAGTGAGACTGTGTTTCAGAAAAACAAAACTTTAAGCATTATAATTTATTACTTATTTAAAAAAAACAAGATTTTGTGTAGTTCAAAAATGGACACACATTTGTGGTATAAAATAAGGTTAAACAAAAATATAAAATGAAAATCACCATTAATCTTATCATTAACAAATACTCTTTTTTAGCATTTGGTTTTTAATTGACAGATGAGAATTATATATGTTTATGGAGTACAATGTGTTTTGATCATGTATATATTAGGGAATGATTGTATCAAGCTAATTAACATATCCATCACCTCACACACTTACCTTTTTTTTGTGGTACAGACATTTAAAATCTACTCAGCAGGTTTGAAATTCACATTATGTTACTGACTGTAGTCACCGTGCTATGCACTAGATCTCAAGAACATATTCCTCCTAGTGCAAACTTTGAACCCTTTGACAGACACTTCAACAAATATTCATAATATTTTTGGTTTATCTCATTAAGTATGCCGCCTGTGCTCTACATTTTTCTCAGATGTTCTTTATTGAGTTTATTAATTCCTTGTTTGTTAAGAGGGTTTTTTTAAAATTTATGAATATTTAATTTTAATTTTTTTTTTTTTTTTTTTTAAGATAGTCTTGCTCTGTCACCCAGGCTGGAGTGCAGTGGTGCAATCTCGACTCAATGCAAGCTGTGCCTCCTGGGCTCATGCAGTTCTCCTGCCTCAGCCTCCCTAGTAGCTGGGATTATAGGCACATGCCTCTGTGTCCAGCTAGTTTTTGTACTTTTAATAGAGATGGGGTTTCACCATATTGGCCACACTGGTCTTGAACTCCTGACCTCAGGTGATCCACCTGCCTTGGCCTCCCAAAGTGCTGGTAATTACAGGTGTGAGCCACCGCCCTGGACTTAATTTTATTGAATCTTTTTTCATGCATATATTGAAATGATCACACTTCCCCACCCCCTGCCCCCATTAGGCTGTGATGAAAGTGCATGGATCTTTTTTTTTTTTTTTTTTTTTTTTTTTTGAGTTGGAGTCTTGCTCTGTCGCCCAGGCCTGGAGTACAGTGGAGTGATCTCGGCTCACTGCAACCTCTGCCCTATGGATTTAAGCAATTCTTCTGCCTCAGGCTCCCTAGTAGCTGGGATTACAGGTGCCTGCCGTCATGCCTGGCTTATTTTTGTATTTTTAGTAGAGTTTGGGGTTTTGCCATGTTGGCCAGGCTGTTCTCAAACTTCTGATCTCAAGTGATCTGCTTGTCTCAGCCTTGACCTCCCAAAGTGCTGGGGTTACAGACATGAGTCACTTTGCCCAGCCAAGTGCATGGATCTTTTTTCCAATGGTGGATAGCTAGAAGCCATGAGATAAGCCCAATTTTGTATTTTGAAATCAGTAGATTCAGTTTGTTGTCTTTGTCTCGCTTCATGACTGAGACTGGTCTGTAGTTTTCCTTTCTTGCACAGTTAACATTTACTGAGTTTCTGCTCTTTGTACCACATTCTGTGTGAGACAAATAGATTGTTCATATTTATTTGACTCTGCATTCTTTGCAGTAGTAAATATACATCCCACATTGTACCCTTTAGAGTGATGTGATATTTAATCACATTATGGAGTTTCCTTCGCAGTGAGGATTTTGAAGTTTGGTTTAAATTCTTTGGGGATCAAGTCCATTGGTTTTATTGATTTGGGGTCTTTCTTGAATTCATTGTATATTTTTACGGAGCACAGCTGAGTCCGTTTAGAAACAGGCTATTGTTTAAAAGTCACTTCTTTGTTTTCATGAACAGAAGCCGTCAGACGCTGAAAGTCAGAGAGCATAGTGTGTTGGGACCTTATGTGGATGGACTTTCTAAACTGGCTGTCACAAGCTACAAGGTAACAGCATCCTGCATGTGAATGACTTAAATTCAGTGTGGTTGGGTGGGGCTTTTTTTTCCTTGGCTTAATTCGTTATTTTTAAAATTTAAATGTATAATAGCATCACTTAATAAGTCACTTTTTACAGAAATCCTAAAAATGAGGTAGTTGATCAGAGACCAGCGAATAAATATAGACTAGGATTTTGCTTTTAAATGGAAAGTTATCAGACTTAATGTATCTACAGTGGGTTTGGAATAGATGTAGAAAATTGTGAGTTTTATCTTTTGCTGTTTTCCCATTCTGGGGCCCACTTTTACTTCCTTTTGCAATTAATGTTTTTACTTGGAGGCTTTTTATGTATCATGTTGAATTTTTTCATAAACATTCTTTTAATAGAAACCTGTGATTTTCAGTTTTTGGTAATGTATCAGTTAGGATTGTGTTCAGTTGCATATAACATTAAAACATGTAACAGTTAAGTTCTTTGAAATGTGGATTATTGTCTCTTTTGCCTATTGTATATCCTCAGTGTCTGAAAAGTACCTGGTCTATGTAGGTACTTTCATTATGCATTTGAAAGTGTGAATGAATGAGTGGTGATTGAAACAAGACTTTTCATGGAAAAGAAATATGGAGGTAGACTCTCCAGGGCTGGTATTGTGGTCCCAAGTGTGTTATTAGGGACCTAGATTCCTTCCAGTGGTCAGCATAGAGAGGGGTGGTAGTGCCCTTATTCCCATAGTTCAAGATGGTTCTCAGAACCAACACATGATAGCATGCCTACTCCCTTAAGGAGAATTCCCACATGGCCTACTTTAATTTTAAATCTTATCCACTAAAAGGTCATGTGGCCAGACTGAGCTGAAAGGGCATCTGGGAAATGTAGTCTAAGTTGAAGATTTGGGCATCCTTACTGGAAGGAAGTGAAGACTGGGTAATGGGAAGCATCTAGTCAACTTGCATATATACCATTTTTCTCACTCCTCATAACATCCTCATGAGGCAGATGGGTGTCATAGATCTGCATTGTTATTCATGCAACTAAAATCCAGGTCTGTTTCAGAGCTTATAACATTAAAAGAAAAATCCCATAATCTTCCTATTGTATTTTGCTGTCTCTGTTTTTTAGTACTAGCAGCAACCAAGTGATAAATCAATGCAGAAAATTAGTCTCTTGAGGTTCCAATTTTTAGAAACAGGTCTGGTAAGATAGTGGTGGTCGGTGATAGGCCTGGATGAAGGGACAAATAGCACAAATTAGTTGCGTGCTTCTTTGTATAATCTAATTTGTTTTAACAATAAATTTGTATTGCTTCTGTATTAAAGAAATTAAGTTTTTTCAAATGTCTATATTAGATGAGGGCTGGCACGGCATAGTTGTTCATCTTGTGTGCAGATGAACAGCTGCAGCTTCTGAACTTTGAGCCAAAGCTGCCACTTCTGTACCTGTAGCAAACGATGTACTTTTATTTGAGTTTTCAGAGACAGTATTGGCTCTTGTACTCCCTGGGACTCAACGTTCATTGGAAACAAAATGTTAACTCCAAATGTTGTTAAGTAGCAAAACTTATAATGCATTTTGTGGTGTAGCAGAGTTTTAGTGTGTATTACACGAGTAATGAAACGTGGGTCTATGACTTGTTTCCACTTAGGATATTGAGTCGTTGATGTCTGAGGGTAACAAATCTCGCACAGTCGCTGCAACCAACATGAACGAGGAGAGTAGCCGATCCCATGCAGTTTTCAAAATCACCCTCACACACACACTCTACGATGCAAAGTCTGGGGTAGGTGTTCAGATGCATGACCTGTTTCTACATTTCTTAAGTGGATGGTTGTTTATTTTTTTCTTCTTCAGGTGTTAGATGAATTAAAGTCCTGGCTAGACTTAATGTATCCATGAGGACTCTGGACAAGAAACAAAAGTCACTCTAGCTCAACAGAAAGGGATTTCATGTAGGGAAGCAGGTGATTTTGGGATTGTTGGGACATCTGGGTTCTAGACTACCTCTTGAGGAATCACTGTCCGAACAGCATACATCTGGCTATGGGGCAGTGCCACCTCTGAGGACACCTGTAGAACTCTGAGTTCCAGGCATACCCATAGCTGTGATCCAGGAAGCAGGAAGAGAGAGGTCGCTTCTGTCCATGCTGCTGCCTCATAGCACCCTGGGAGCTAGAGAATGTTCTTGTGTTTCCCCAGTCCGTCTGCCAGCAGAAAAAGCCAGAAAGGGGCAGTGGGTGGCCTCTGCTCTACTTCTGCTTTCCAGCCTCTAGCAGGTGTATCCTGAGCCCAGGCTGCCAGGGAGTCTGAGAAATGTGGCTTTAAGCTCCCCGCCTGCTTCCACTAAAGGAAGGTGGAGCAGAAGTTAAGTGCACCGGTGGCCCAGTGTCTCTGTCCCAGCAGTTTTTGTGTTTTAAACTGTGATGGACAAGTGCATGAGCCATTGGTAGTGCTCTTGCTTGCCCAGGCACCGAGCCTCACACCTGCAATCCCAGCACTTTGGGAGGCCATAGCAGGAGGATTGCTTGAGCCCAGGAATTGGAGAACAGTCTGGTAACATAGTGAGACTCCATTTCTACAGAAAATTCAAAAATTAGCATGTGTGGTGTGGGTGTGGATGGTTCATACCCATAGACCTAGCGTAGGGAGGCTGAGGTGGGAGGATCGGTTGAGCCCAGGAATTTGAGGCTGCAGTGAATTGTGATTACCCCCTGTACTGGACAACAGAGCAAGACCCTGTGTCAAAAAAAAAAACAAAAAAAAACCCAGCTGATTTAGCAGAGGCTCTTTTGCATTGTTGCCTTCTGTGAAACACTATTAGAAGGAATAAATGACACTGGGGAAATGGTACTATAAAATCACTGGCTTTTGTAGAAGAACTTTTTGAGTGTTGGCTTTGAATCTTATGAAGATAAGCTCAATGAGAGATATACATGCTTCTGCCACATTGCAGACTTCTCTGTTGCCTAGTGTATTTGCGTTTTCCATCTTTTTATGTGAATTTTACTTTTTTATTATGATGTCTACCCCCTAGTGTGTCCATTTCAAATACCAGAAGGTAAAATAATCACCCTGGCAGAGTGCTGTGTTTTGGCAGGATTTTCATCTGCTGAAAGCATATTTTTCTCCTTTTACCATCACAGCAAGATTAGTGGAACAACAAAAAGTTCTTTGTTTCTTATTTCCTTTTCTCCGTAAAACAAAAAACATACTGAAGACTTTTTAAAAAAACTGAAAGTATTTTTGACTTGGGACGCTGAATATCCTTTTGTTAACAGCATGTTTATTTATGGAAAAAACGTCCATTTTAAAGGAAAGTTAAAAATTATGCAATCTACAGATTTTGGTGTTGGTTTCCTGCATTTCTTGTATTGTTGCTGAAGTAGAAAGTATGTTACATGTATGTGCTTGATAAGAAAACACTTTGATAACGGTATCTGTGTATCTGTATGTATATAGTATCTTAACTAGAAAAAGATGTGAATCTAACCCCTGACATGAACTAAAATAGAATTACATAGGAATAAGGAGTACACATTCGAGAATGTTCTGAGATTTTGAGGGATTCTTCTATCATATAAAGGTCAGATTAAATTTTTATGTCAGAATTGCAAGCATTTTGTCTCAGGATTATTTATAAATATCCATGAAGTTTTAAACACAGCTTCTAATCGTAAAATTTAAGTCTTGGAAATACTTTTATATACTGCTCTGGAAATTTTGTTGGGTGCCTTTCAAAATGGCCCATTTTGGAGGCACTGTGTTTCTGATATAATTAGCTTTCATTTATAAATTTTCTCTGTCTCCATCATTAGATTGTACAGTTTTCTTATAGTGTGTTATAGCACCACAAAATAATTTTAAAGTAACAGTAAATACTTTTTTTTTTTTTTTTTTGAGATGGAGTCTCACTGTCACCCAGGTTGGAGTACTATAGGCATGTGCCACCACGCCTGGCTACTTTTTTATATTTTTTAGTAGAGACCGAGTGTCACTGTGTTAGCCAGGATAATCTCAATCTCCTGACCTCATGATTCGCCCACCTCAGCATCCCAAAGTGCTGGGATTACAGGCATGAGCCACCGTGCCTGACCGAAGTAGCAGTAAATACTTATAATAAAGGGTTTACATCATAAATCCATTTAGTTGTGATAGAACTGCTTTTTGTATTTTTTCTTTTTGAGATAGAGTTTCACTCTTGTTGCCCAGGCTGGAATGCAATGGCACAATCTCAGCTTACTGCAACCTCTGCCTCCTGGGTTCAAGCGATTCTCCTGCCTCAGTCTCCCAAGTAGCTGGGACTATAGGCGTGTGACACCACACCTGGGTAATTTTTTATATTTTTTGGTAGAGACGGGGTTTCACTGTGTTAGCCAGAATAATCTCAATCTCCTGACCTTGTTATTCACCCACCTCAGCCTCCCAAGGTGCTGGGATTACAGGCATGAGCCACCGTGCCTGACCGAAGTAGCAGTAAATACTTATAATAAAGGCTTTAAATCGTAAATCCATTTAGTTGTGACAGAACTGCTTTTTGTATTTTTTTTTTTTTTTTTTTTTTGAGATGGTGTTTCACTCTTGTTGCCCAGGCTGGAGTGCTGTGGTGCGATCTTGGCTCACCACAACCTCTGCCTCCCAGGTTCAAGTGATTCTCCTGCCTCAGCCTCCCAAGTAGCTGGGATTACAGGCATGCGCCACCATGCCTGGCTAATTTTGTATTTTTGGTAGAGGTGGGGTTTCTCCATGTTGGTCAAGTTGGTCTTGAACTCCTGACCTCAGGTGATCTACCTGCCTCCGCCTCCCAAAGTGCTGGGATTACAGGTGTGAGCCACTGCGCCTGCCCTGTATTGTTCTTTAAGAGACAGGGTCTCTGTCACTTAGGTTGGAATTCAGAGGTGCAATCATATAGCGCTGGAATATATGACTGCACTAACAGTTTCACTATAGCCTGGAACTTCTGGGCTCAAGTGACCTCCCACCTCAGCTTCCCAAGAAGCTGGGACTATAGGCACATACCACCATGGCCAGCTGTTTTAAAAATTTTTTGTGGAGAGAGGATCTTATTGTGTTGCCCAGGCTGTTCTTGAAATCCTGGGCTCAGTTGATCCTTCTTCCTTGTCCTCCCAAAGTTCTGAGATTACAGGTGTGAGCCACCTTGCCTGGCCCTGTGCTCCAGTTTCTTAGTGTTGATTGACTTCCTTGTAGACATCTGGAGAGAAAGTGGGCAAACTCAGCCTGGTGGATTTAGCTGGCAGTGAACGAGCAACGAAGACTGGTGCTGCAGGGGACAGGCTGAAGGAAGGGAGCAACATAAACAAGTAAGTGCTTGAAGCTTATTTTTATTGCTTTATTGATTTAATAGCCAATAGGGGAACATCTGTGGTTATTAAAATAACAAGGTGATTTGGAATTTTGTTCTGGTGTTTTCAATGGGCCTGGGCTCATTTTAGGTTTCGTTGAGATGCCTGATGGGGCGGAAGAGCACAGCCTCAGTCAGGTCAGGGTTTCTGAGTGGTGACCCTATTGCCCTTTTGGGTTGGGTAATTCTTTTCATGGGAGGAGTGATCTGTGCTTTGCAGTGTCTAGCTGCATCCCTGGCTTCTCCCCACTAGATGGCGGTAGTAGCCACCACCTCTCCCCGCACCTCTAGTTGTGTCAACCTGAACTCCGTGGCTGTTCCCTGTGGGGGCCCAGTCACCCTCCAGGTGAGAACCACTGTTCTAAGCTATAGATATCAAAGGTAGCTGATCTCTCAGAGTGGAGCTGTTGATCTTGACCTGTGTGATGCTCTTTGGAGAAGCATGCACTAACCACATTGAGCTTTTCCTTTTATGAACAGTCGGAGTTGTCCAAGTCCAAGAAGATAAGACTTTATGAGGTAATATTTAGTTTAACAGTTCCTTCATAGGGTTAAATTTTCTCCCTCAAGCTAAATTGTTAGCTCATTATGGGTAGGAAGCTCTTCTGTCCTTGTGGCTCCCAGAAGGACACATAGGAGTCATAAGAAACCAAATGGAGATGATGAGCACCATCACACAGATGCTATCCTATTGAATCTCATATATACAATTTTTCTTTGTCCTGTGGTTTAATTATTGTGTTTCTGTCTTCCTTTCTTAAAGATACATGGTTTTTGTGTTACCTTGACTTGAAGATTTACCGCTCACATTTTTATGTACCAAAAAATACTGGGCTAAGCGTTTTTATTGCTTATAGCAGTATTGGGAGAAAATAGCTATTTCAGGTTGTGTGCTTTTGAACTGAGTGGCAAAATGCTGACAGGTCCTTTTCACATGCAGGTCCAGGGCATCTTGGTTTTCAATCTTTGTGCTAAACTGTGACATTTGATAGCTTCCATTTTTGTGATTTCGGTTTGTTGCACCGTGCAGGTCCCTCACCACCCTCGGCCTGGTTATCTCAGCTCTTGCAGATCAGAGTGCTGGCAAAAACAAGAATAAGTTCGTTCCGTATCGTGACTCAGTTCTCACTTGGCTGCTCAAAGTAAGTTTTTCTCTTTTTCTTCCTGGCATACTTTTGGTGGTTGGCAAGAAGGAAGAAAAAAGAGTAGACTGTTAATCCCTTCTAGGTACCATGTCCTCCATCGGTGGGCAAATGTATAATGATTAGGCTCTTACAGTAATGACATTTTTGGTGGAATAATTGTAGGTTTCTTTCCTAGCAATTCACAACCCTGCTTACTAGAACCTGGATGCAGTGGGGTTGCTGGGTGCACATGGAATCACATAATTGCTTCTGGAGATTCGGGGGAGTAGAGAAAGGGCCTCGTGCAAATCTGACTGCTGCATGAGTCATGGAGGAGGAGCCTCTACTGGCCCCATGCTCAGTTGGGCCACCCTGGCCTTCCACAGACCCTTTTGTTGGGCTGATATTTTGGAGCTTGTTTTCTGTTTAACTTCAGGACATTCAGACCTTGCTTTCTGTTTTTTACTCATGATGGCTTTTGCTTTTGGCTTCTCTTTTTTTTTTTAATACTTATTTATTTATTGTACTTTAAGTTCTGGGGTACATGTGCAGATGTGCAGGTTTGTTACGTAGGTATAGACATGCCATAGTGGTTTGCTGCATCTATCACCCCATCATCTACATTAGGTAGTTCTCCTAATGCTAACCCTCCCCAATCCCCCGCTTTTGCTTCTTAAAGGTGTTGTTAGAGGCTGCAGAGTAGGGCACGTAGTCATTCATTGAGGAATTGATTCAGCATGGAAGAGCAGTGGAAGTGAGAAAGAAAAAAGCCAATGTCCAGTGGGAGGAGGAGAACACATCCTCCATTCTAAACGTGGGAAGAGAGAGCGCACTTCTTGCCTTCATTTAGCTCGTAAGGGAGATGAAATGTGCACACACGATGTTAGAACATGAGTTTGTGATAGATCCATAACAGAGATAGTGTTAACATGTAATAGGACTTTGGTGAAAAAAGACACTTCGCGGCTTCCGCCAGCCTTCTAGGGCGCCTTCAGTCTTCATAAGCTGGTGTGGCGAGTTGGATATCGGACTGGGAATTAGAGGATATAAGTTGCAGTGACAATTTAACCCTTTTATAGAGGTGTCTCCTGACTAAATCCTTTAATACTTTTTTCTATTTTTAAAATGGAGAAATAATTTCATGTGCCCTGTTTAGTTTTGTGATGCTTTGTTTTCTTATTGATCAAGAATTTGTTGAACACCTGGCATGCGTTACATTAGGGGTTGAAAATATTAAGATGAGTTCAACATGGGCCCTCCCAGTAGCTTAGTAGAGGACACAGTTACTGATTTAGTCCATAGCGTGATTAGAAAATGGCCTTTGGGGGAGCTGCGGTAGCTCCGACCAGTTGTCCTGGCGCTTGAGGAGGCGAGGCTGTGAGTTCAAGGCCAACCTGAGCAAAATAAAAAGCTCTCATTGATTTAAAAAAAAAAAAAAAAAAAAAAAAAACAGAAAGAAAATGGCCTTTGTGAAACAATGTAGGGGTTTCTCCTGGTTTCTACCTCCTCTCAAGAGTTACTAGTATTCAATTTTTTAGTTCAAAACTTGGGGCACTATTTGAATATGTTTTGTTAAAATAAAACATTCTTTGCTTAAATGTCAGTGTGTTCTTTCTTAAATATAATGCTAACATTCAATAAATTTGCCACAGTAGAAAATTAATTACTTCCTTTGGCCAAAATGCAGTACTGTTAAAATTTAAACGAAAGTGTAAACAAATTGTGATAATTAAAACCCCTTGTAAAGGTTCTTCATGCAACCTCACAAACATCAGATGGTAAGAGAGAATTATTAGGAACAAAACTAAAACAATTTAATTCATCCTAAAGACAATTCTAACTTTCAGTCTTTTAAAGTAGAACATTTTTACTCAGATTTTGTTACTGGAATCAGCGATGTCAGTCTACATAACTAAATACCTCAGTGCTTTTACCCTAACTAAAAAACATAAATTTACTTTTCCTTCCTGTCTCACACAGCATAAGCACTTCTACTTCTGCAAGACTAACAAAAATATTTTGTAGTTGTTGTTTTCTGTAGAATAATTAGAAAAACAAGCAAACAAAATTCAAGACTTTGGAGGATGAGTATAATCCTTTCTCACAAACGCCATTAAAGTGATAGAGTAAATAGATATCTTTAAAAATGAGTGAATAAACTTGCATTTATATAGGATAATAAGTCTAGAGATCTGGGCAGTGTAAGGACTGTAGTTAATAACACTGTATTGTATATAAAAAAATTTGCTAAGAGAGTATATTTTAGGTACTCTTATCATAAAAGGTAACCAGGGAGTGTAGTGGTGCAATCTCAGCTCACTGCAGCCTCCACCTCCTGGTTCAAGTGATTCTTCTGCCTCAGCCTCCCGAGTAGCTGGGATTACATACAGGCGCATGCCGCCACACCTGGCTAATTTTTGTATTTTTAATAGAGATGGGGTTTTGCTGTGTTGACCAGGCTCATCTTGAACTCCTGACCTCAAGTGATCCACCCGCCTTCGCCTCCTGAAGTGCTGGGATTCCAGGCATGCCCCATTGTGACTGGCCAGGAATTTGTTTTTTTAATAGAAGAAGTCTTTTTTAAGTCTTTTTTTCCCCCCCAGCTAGGATGTCTCTGTTGCCCAGACTGGAGTGCAGTGGTGCAATCATAACTCACTACAGTCTGGAACTCCTGGACTCAGGTGATCCTTCCACATCAGCCTCCTTGAGTAGTTGGGACTACAGGCATGTGCCACCATGCCTGGCTAATCTTTTTTTTTTTTTTTTTAACTTTTAGTAGTGATGAGGTCTTGCTGTGTTGCCCAGGCTGATCTTGAACTCCTGGGCTTAAGCATTCTTCTGCCTCAGCCTTCCAAAGTGCCGAGATTACAGTTAGGAGTCACCACGCCTGGTCTCTAGAAGACATCTTAATAAGATACCTTTTCCTCAGACTTTCCGCAGAAACATTTCCTGATCTTACATGGTCCTTGTTTCAGTATTGCTACTTGAGTCCATTTAAAACAACCATAGGAAATATCTTTTGTTAATCGATACAGTGAAAATGGCATGGGTGGTCGCGGAGTGGCCTCAGTGGGCCGGAGTGTCTTGTGTCATGCCAAGGGCTTCATGGACGTCGTCTCATTTCCTTCTCAGAAGGGCCAGGGTGGTGTTCCCAGCGGTCAGATGAGACAGTGGGTGCAGAACTAATGAATGTCAGCATCGGGATTGGAATCAGCGCTGACTTTACTGTGCAGCTATTTTTTGCCAAGGCTGTTCTCCTCTTATCAAAGGTTATTTTTCATTAGAAGGATACTCGATGTTTACCAGTCTTTGATAGAAAATAATGAAAAAAACTGTTCATAGTACTTGAAGAATGAAACCAAAAGCATTTTTTAAAAGCTCACTTAATTTGCTGGTTAGTGAATTTAGGTTATAATAGCAACTTTTATGTGTTAAAAATAAGTCAAGTGTTTGCTGGATATTTGTCATTATTTTTTCATTAAAAATATATGTGATTAAGCTGGGCATGGTGGCTCATGCCTTTAATCCCAGCACTTTCGGAGGCTGAGGCAGACAGATCACCTGAGGACAGGAGTTTGAGACCAGCCTGGCCAACATGGCGAAACCCCATCTCTACTAAAAATACAAGAATTAGCTGGGAGTGGTGGCATGCACCTGTAATCCCAGCTATTTGGGAGGCTGAGGCAGGAGAATCGCTTGAACCCAGGAGGTAGAGGTTGTGGTGAGCTGACACCATGCCACTAATCTCCAGCCTGGGTGACAGAGCAAGACTGTCTCAAAAAAGAAAAGAAAAAAAAAAATGTGTATGATCTTTTTTTTGCGTCATTTGACCTTCACAGAAGATCGTGAATAGGGGCATTTTTTGCAAAACATGTTCCAGAGCTTAGGCAGTTTTCCCAGAGCCTTCGCCAAACTGCTTGAAGTGCAGATCCTTTTCCTTTAAAGTGGGTTTAGGTCCCTGTTGCTTTTTCCTTCTTAAATTCTTAGTCTGAGTCTCCTGGATCCTAGTTTGGCATAGGCATACTTCCTGTATTCTCCAGCTTAGTTTCCACTGAACTTGGGAAATTGCTCATCTTCTATAATGTTTTCAGCTTCACAGGGCCTTTTTTTTTTTTTTTTTTTTTTTTTGCCTTGTATTTGTGTTGTCATTGTGTTGTGCTCTTAATGTGTGTAACATCTGAGAATGAGAGAAGCTGCGGCTCTTCTTGGTGATTTGGTCCAGGATGGATATGAGTGCTCTTCTCCCAGGGAGGATAGAACAACCATTAAATGAGGGCTGTTCACTAAGTGGTCAGTGGAGAACTATTTCACATTAAGATGATTTTTGGTCCTCTGAATAACCGTCTAAATGTGGGGCTCTTAACATGAAGTCACATCTGGTAATGAGTGGTCAGATAGTGAGTGCCTTTCTGATTCATCCCCCTCTTTTCATTCCTACCACCACCTCCCTAATGACGGCCGTTTTCATCTGTTGGCTGTATGACAATCATTTCCCTTGAGCTTTCTTAGTCCAGTCCTTTCTCCATGGTTAGGTTGGAACATCTTTCTAAATTAATATTCTTAACCCTCAGTCTCTTCAGTAATTGTCCATAGGCCCGTAGGATAAAGACCACATTCTTTATTCCTTTTCTGTATAAATGGGGTCTCACTATGTTGGCCAGGCTGGTCTTGAACTTCTGGACTCAAGTCATCCTCCAGTCTCGGCCTCACAAAGTGCTGGGATTATTGGTGCGAGTTGCCACGCCCAGCCATGGAGTCTAAAGTCTTTAATGATATGTGCCTTACAAGGTCCTCCATGAGCTGACCCCCTTGACTTTTCATTGTTCATCCTGTGCCTCTTGGTATTACAAATTCTAGCTAAGTGATGAGTGTTGTCTTACCTCTAGGACTTTACTCTTGTTTAACTTGGAACATGCTTTCCCCTCCTATCTCTCCGGTCTCTCCTCCCTTCTCTCCCCTCTCCCTTTACCTGGGTAAGGCTTCTCTATCTTTGGGTCTCCAGTGTCAATTTCTGTGAGAGTCTTCCTTAACCTTTCAAGATTTGGCTCTCTGCTGTTTGTTTCTGACCATATTGTATTTATTCCTATCATCTTAGTTCCTATGATGTAGTGTTTGCTTACCTGCATCCACCCTAGATGGTGAGCTCCAGGAAGAGTCGAATGAATGAGTAATTTCAGCCTTGTTCTGAACCAGCTCTGTGACCTTTGAAACGTCTCTTATTTTCCTGGGTCTCACTTTCTCATCTATAAAATGAAATAATTTGATTATATTCTTCATAGAGTTCTTTCAGCTTTTAAAAATTCTGACTTCCAAAAGTAAATTCTTCCCTATGTCTGTTTAATTTGCAGTTGCCACCTTTGAGAGAAACCTAGTCTGATTTGCCTAATTAAACAATTACAGAGTAAACAAGACACTTTCTACTTTCTCCTTGAATGAGTGCCAGTTCTTTTGTTGCGATTTCCTTTTTGCTGATGGCATGAGGTCATTTTTAACATAAGGGTATTGTTGTTCCGTGAACAAGGGCTTTTAAAATACCAAGCATTTGTTGTTTGCCAGGTTTCCTTTTCTCAGCATAAATTGAAGCACAATATACATGCTTTTCTCCTTTGGTAATTATTGTTACAAATCCCCTTTCAACTGATAGCATTTGCTGTTGATGTGGGCTGACAATGTGTGGTGGTTCTCAGAGGGCGGTGCGATGCTGCTAGCGAACCACACAGCAATAAGACTGGACCCCTGTGCTCTTGTTATATCACATGTGAATTTCATTCCTGTGCAGGGGACTCTTCGTGAAATTTTTCTCGAAGTTGCCAAATCTGGGGCACCAGCTATGTGAGATTAGTGTCCGGAAGGGAAGAGTGAAGCAAACAGTCATGGCTTTGACTTCCCAAAGTCCAAATTAGTTGTAGTTCCTTCTGTGTCATGCACTAAATTCTATTTTCTTCTTCGGTATAATTATTGTTCTGTGGAAAACCGAACTTCCACTGGTATATGAATAAGGGATATGTTGTCTGTGATCATACTGAACTTTTAGCAAAACCTTAGGAATCACTTTGTTTTTGAAACCAGGGCAAGGTAATTTGGAAAGATGTCAGGTCACCTTACATAATCCTCAGGTCTGAACTTTCTCTATGTTACCAAATACATACTGTGGGCAGCTGTGGGGGAGTGGAAATCATGTTGGGCTTGAAGGCAGAATCCAGCTGGGCTAGGATATTGTTCAACTTACCAGTTCTGGATTTTTAGGTAGAGTGCTACATTAACCTCCATTGTCGGATCAAACCTGTTTTCTCATCGATAAAACCAGGCTGTGTGATAAATTGACCTCACAAAACGTGTAGACCTAAGTAAATAAAGTATGTGCACAAATACTGGGGAAATCACAGATGGTTCCAACACATTTTAGATGTAATAAGAATGGAAAGGCTTTGTATCTTCAAAAGTAGGAGTTTCCCATAGGTTAATCCCACCCCAAAGTAGTTTTCTCATGCTCTGGTGAATTCCCCATTACTGGCCCGTTGGAGTGTTCCTTCTAATCTTGAGAGTCTATCATTCAGTGACTTTCTGTTACTGCAGAGTATTCACTCTTTCTGTTCGTTTGCTTTGATGATTCGTCTCAGCCTGGGTTGGTGTATGAGTACTTATCTGTTGCTTGTAACAGATCACCCCAGGGTTTCCATTAGGTCAGGACTCTGGGTGCGTGTGGCTTAATGAAGTGGCTTTAGCCGGATGTCTGACATGGGTGTAATTAAAGTGTCGGGGACGGGGGGCTGCCGTCATCATCATCTCAAGGCATGACTGGTGCAGGGAGGTGTCTGCTCACTTACATGGTTGTCAGCAGGGTCCAGAAGATCTTCCAAACTGACTGCTGTGGGCCTCTCTTCCCCGGGCCGTCTCACTCACGGAAGCCCGTTTCCCCCAGAGCGAAGGAAAACACCCAAGACAGAAACCAGCATCTTCTATGAATCTACCCTTAGAAGTGACATGCCATCACTTTCGTTCCTTAGAGACTGATGCATAAGTCCTGGCCACACTCAGCGGAAGGGGAGGATACTGGGGTGTGGGCACCAGGACAGTAGCTGATAGGCAGCCTTGTCTGGGGTACAGCAGAGCGCGGTGGGCTTAATGTCCCAAGTCTAGCTTTGTACTTGAGTTGTATCTCGCTATTTTTAACGTTCTCAAGCGAGGGTCGTTTTTTCAGTCAGTTGGAAGCTCGTCAGTCCTAAAGCCGTTTGACTGTACTTAGCAGTTTGAGTGTCATGAAGAGAGTCCCTCTTCTTAGACCCACTGTCTGAATGGTGGAAGTGCTTGTTTAGAACTTAAATCCTTAGTAGCTTCTGAGCAGTGTAAAGAAAATGAAGTTTCTTTAACATATATTTTTTCCTTTTTTTTAATTGCATTTCAGGTTTTGGGGTACATGTGAAGAACATGCAAGATAGTTGCATAGGTACACACGTGGTAGTGTGATTTGCTGCCTTCCTCCCCTTCACCTATATCTGGTATTTCTCCCTATGCTATCTCTCCCCAACTCCCCACCCGCTGCTGTCCCTCCCCTATTCCTCCCAATTGACTCCAGTGTGTGATGCTTCCCTCCCTGTGTCCATGTGTTCTCATTGTTCAACACCCGCCTATGAGGAAGAACATGCGGTATTTCTTTTTCTGTTCTTGTGTCAGTTTGCTGAGAATGATGTTCTCCAGATTCATCCATGTCCTTACAAAGGACACAAACTCATCATTTTTGATTGCTGCATAATATTCCATGGTGTATATGTGCCACATTTTCCCAGTCCAGTCTATCATCGTTGGGCATTTGGGTTGGTTCCAGTTCTTTGCTATTGTAAACAGTGCTGCAATGAACATTCGTGTGCATGTGTCCTTATAGTAGAACGATTTATAGTCCTTTGGATATATACCCAGTAATGGGATTGCTGGATCAAATGGAATTTCTATTTCTAGGTCCTTGAGGACTCACCACACTGTCTTTCACAATGGTTGAACTAATTTACACTCCCACCAGCAGTGTAAAAGTGTTCCTATTTTTCCATATCCTCTCCAGCATCTGTTGTCTCCAGATTTTTTAATGATTGCCATTCTAATTGGCATGAGATGGTATCTCAATGTAGTTTTGATTTGCATCTCTCTAATGACCAGTGATGATGAGCATTTTTTCATATGCTTGTTGGCCTCATGTATGTCTTCTTTTGTAAAGTGTCTGTTCATATCCTTTGCCCACTTTTGAATGGGCTTGTTTGTTTTTTTCTTGTAAATCTGTTTGAGTTCTTTGTAAATTCTGGATATCAGCCCTTTGTCAGATGGGTAAACTGCAAAAATTTTTTCCCATTCTGTTGGTTGCTGATTCACGCTAATGACTGTTTCTTTTGCCGTGCAGAAGCTGTGGAGTTTGATTAGGTCCCATTTGTCTATTTTGGCTTTTGTTGCCAATGCTTTTGGTGTTTTGGTCATGAAGTCCTTGCCTACTCCTATGTCCTGAATGGTTTTGCCTAGATTTTCTTCTAGGGTTTTTATGGTGTCAAGTCTTACGTTTAAGTCTTTAATCCATGTGGAGTTAATTTTAGTGTAAGGTGTCAGGAAGGGGTCCAGTTTCTGCTTTCTGCATATGGCTAGCCAGTTTTCCCAATACCATTTATTAAACAGGGAATCCTTTCCCCATTGCTTGTTTTTGTCAGGTTTATCAAAGATTATATGGTTGTAGATATGTTGTGTTGCCTCCGATGGCTCTATTCTCTTCCATTGGTCTATATCTCTGTGTTGGTACCAGTACCATGCTGTTTTGATTACTGTAGCCTTGTGGTATAGGTTGAAATCTGGTAGTCTGATGCCTCCCGCTGTGTTCTTTTTACTTAGAATTGACTTGGCTATGCGGGCTCTCTTTTGGTTCCATATGAAGTTCATGGTGGTTTTTTCCAGTTCTGTGAAGAAAGTCAGTGGTAGCTTGATGAGGATAGCATTGATTGTGTAAATTACTTTGGGCAGTATGGCCATTTTCACAATATTGATTCTTCCTAACCATGAACATGGAACGTTTCTCCATCTGTTTGTGTCCTCTCTTATTTCATTGAGCAGTGGTTTGTAGTTCTCCTTGAAGAGGTCCTTTATGTTCCTTTGTTAGTTGTATTCCTAGGTATTTTATTCTCTTGGTAGCAATTGTGAATGGCAGTTCGTTCTTTATTTGGCTCTCTAAGTCTGTTATTGGTGTATAGGAATGCTTGTGATTTTTGCTCATTGTTTATCCTGAGACTTTGCTGAAGTTGCTTCTCAGTTTCAGGAGATTTTGGGCTGAGACGATGGGGTCCTCTAGATATACTATCATGTCGTCTGCAAATAGAGACAATTTGGCTTCCTCCTTTTCTATTTGAATACCCTTTATTTCTTTTTCTTGCCTCATTGCTCTGGCTAGAACTTCCAGTACTATATTGAATAGAAGTGGTGAGAGAGGGCATCCTTGTCCAGTGCCGGATTTCAAAGGGAATGCTTCCAGTTTTTGCCCATTAAGTATGATATTGGCTGTGGGTTTGTCGTAAATAGCTTTTATTATTTTGAGATTTGTTCCATCAATACCGAGTTTATTGAGGGTTTATAGCATAAAGGGCTGTTGAATTTTGTCAAAGGCCTTCTCTGCATCAATTGAGATAATCATGTGGCAAAACAGCCAGCTAGCATCAAAATGGCAGTATCAAATTCATACATAATAATATTAACCCTAAATGTAAATGGGCTAAATGCACCAATCAAAAGACACAGACTGGCAAATTGGATAAAAAGCCAAAACCCATTGGTGTGCTGTATCCAGGAAACCCATCTCACATGCAAGGATACACAAAGGCTCAAAATAAAGGGATGGAGGAAGATTTACCAAGCAAATGGAGAGCAATAAAAAGCAAGAGTTGCAATTCTCATCTCTGATAAAAGAGACTTTAAAGCAACAAAGATAAAAAGAGACAAAGAAGGACATTACATAATGGTAAAAGGATCGATACAACAAGAAGAGCTAATGATCCTAAATATATACGGACCCAATACAGGAGCACCCAGATACATAAGGCAAGTTCTTAACGACTTACAAAGAGACTTAGACTCCCACACAATAATAGTGGGAGACTTTAACACTCCACTCTCAATATTAGATCAGCCAGACAGAAAATTAACAAGGATATCCAGGACTTGAACTCAGACCTGGAACAAGCAAACCTGATAGACATTTACAGAACTCTCCACCCCAAATCCACAGAATATATATTCTTCTCAGCACCACATCACACCTACTCTAAAATGGACCACATAATTGGAAGTAAATCACTCCTCAGCAAATGCAAAAGATCGGAAATTATAACAAACAGTCTCTCAGACCACAGTGCAATCAAGTTAGAACTCAGAATTCAGAAGCTAACTCAGAACCACACAGCTTCATGGAAACTGAACAACTGGCTCTTGAATGTTGACTGGATAAACAATAAAATGAAGGCAGAAATAAAGAAGTTCTTCGAAACCAATGAGAACAAAGACACAGCATACCAGAATCTCTGGGACACTTTTAAAGCAGTCTCTAGAGGAAAATACATAGCAATAAGTGCCCACATGAGAAGAGTGGAGAGATCCAAAATTGACACCCTATCGTCAAAATGGAAAGAGCTAGAGGAGCAAGATCAAAAAAAGCTCAAAACCTAGCAGAAGGCAAGAAATAACTAAGATCAGAGCAGAACTGAAGGAGATAGAGACACGAAAAGCCCTTCAAAAAACCAATAAATCCAGGAGCTGGTTTTTCGAAAAGATCAACAAAATAGACCACCAGCCAGATTAATAAAGAAAAGAGAGAATAACCAAATAGGTGCGATAAAAAATGATTAAGGGGATGTCACCACAGATTCCACAGAAATTCAAACCATCATCAGAGAATATTACAAACAACTCTGTGCACATAAACTAGTAAACCTGGAAGAAATGGATAAATTCCTGGACACTTGCGTCCTCCCAAGCCTAAACCAGGAAGAAGTCGAAACCATGAATAGACCAATAACAAGATCTGAAGTTGAGGCAGCAATTAAGAGCCTATCACACAAAAAAAGCCCAGGTCCAGATGGGTTTATAGCCGAATTCTACCAGACATACAAAGAGGAGCTGGTACCATTCCTTCTGAAACTATTCCAAATAATCCAAAAAGAGGGAATCCTTCCCAAATCATTTTATGAGACCAACATCATCCTGAAACCAAAACCCGGCAGAGACTCAACAAGAAAAGAAAACTTTAGGCCAATATTCATGATGAACATAGACGCATAAATCTTCAATAAAATACTGGCAAGCCGATTGCAACAGCACATCAAAAAGCTTATCCACCATGGTCAAGTAGGATTCATCCCGAGGATGCAAGACTGGTTCAACATACGCAAGTCTTTAACATATTTTTCTAAGACCATAATTGTACCTTATGTTTTAAAAACTTTGCAAGGTGCTTGGTAGCTAGTAACAGCAACTTTCTGAGCCATCATTAGGCTTCACAGAGACTCCCAGTACAGAAGGTGGTGGAAGGGGTTGTCAAGTAAGTATCATGCTTGTTACTCTACGGACAGCTTTGGAGGCATGTAAGGAGTCCTTTTTTGTTCTGAGTAGTCTGTTTTCTTGTGGTATCATCTTACCTATAAAATAGGACACACCGACTTAGAACTAATTTTTGTGAAACTGAAATAAAGGTATTTTTCATGACATTTCCCCACCTTTGTCAAAGGCTGAAATGCCCTCTTTTTAATAGCATAGCTTGGCAGAGAAGAAACAGCATGATACTCGAATCAGTACACCTGCCTTTCAGCCCTGGCTCTGTCGCTGAACGTGTTTGAGCTGGCAAAATTTGTTCACCATTTCTGATTTCACATTTCTCATATGATGTCTTCTTCCACCTTTAAAATGCTACTCAACTTTCTCTTTTCTCCTTAGGACAGCCTTGGGGGTAACAGCAAGACCGCCATGGTGGCTACTGTGAGTCCTGCAGCTGATAACTATGATGAAACCCTCTCAACGCTGAGGTATGCAGATCGAGCCAAGCACATCGTTAACCACGCTGTGGTGAATGAGGACCCTAATGCCCGAATTATCCGGGATCTCCGGGAAGAAGTTGAGAAACTCCGAGAGCAGCTGACCAAAGCAGAGGTACGATGCACAACTGCGCATCCCTGTGAGTCCAGAAGGGGGAGCCAGGCGAGAGCTTGAATTTTCTTCCCCTGGGCTGTGAGTGAGGAGGACTCTACTTAAAATTTGTGAATTTCTTATAGCAAGAGAACTCTGAGATGAGTAATAAATAAAGGAATCCAAAGAGTTTTTACAGATGTTAAAAAAGATTGAATAGGAGCAGATAAAGAGAATTGGGAAAATGTTTGCATTTCCATTCGGGTGGCAGATAAAAGAGAGAGGTGGAGAATAAGGGAGAGGAAGAGAGAGATGCTGGAGACCATGTGTATATAATTTAATTTTTGTGCAGAAAATGATGGAGAGCAGGATTTTTGTGGAATGTCATTTGTTACCTGGTAGAAGCCAGAATGAAAATCTTGAGTCTTCCACACCTTCATAATCTAGCTTTTCCATGTTGTGGGTTAATTATGTTTGTAGAAAATATTTTCAGTAGAAGTAAGTACCCATGTATTTAGTGGTGGTGTATTACAGCCGTCTTCTGTGTACTCTCTAATGGATAATGTTGCATTATAAATTTGAAAACCCACACAACTCTGACCTGCAACCCCAGTGCTCATCCTCCTGGGAAAGTGGAATGAAATATCAGATTCAGGATTCCTCCTTTAATTATCATTTCTCTTCCCACAGTTACTCAGCACTGTGGGGCTATTTCTGGAGTTTGCCTTCTTTTTCATACATGTTTTCTGGGAATAAATTAGTAAGAGACATGGTCAAGATGATTATCTTGATCGTCTTTTTACCTGTTGAATTTCATCCTGTTTTTTATAGGCATAACTTTACAGTCCATGAAGAAACTTTGTTGTCTCCTTGATATTAATAACACTATCCAGTCTGCAGCACATACACATTTAGTCTGTATATCTGTCGATCAATTCCTGAAGTCATCAGTAATGGCTAGAGTGAATCATGTGTCTGAATCAAGACGTATAACCTATTGGCATTTAAAAAATAAATCCTTACTAGCTTTATATTTTTGCATCCTTAAATGTAATTGTATCTTCACAATAAAGGGGCAGAAAAGAAAAAGTCTTCCTTTTGGGTGTATTTTGGAAAACTTGATGAGGCTGTGGTCCTCAGAACATTTGTGGTGCTGGGCCCAGGAAGGTCAGTCATTATGGTTCAGGTAGATATCAGACCTCAGCATGACATTCAGCCCAGAGGAGGCAGGTTGTTACTTTTGTCCTTTTAGATTGGCCACTTCTTTTTCCAGGGCGTCGTCCAGACATTTCATGAAGTAAACGTTTTGCTTGTAGGCAATGAAATCTCCAGAGCTAAAGGACCGGCTGGAAGAATCTGAGAAGCTAATCCAGGAAATGACTGTGACCTGGGAGGAGAAACTAAGGAAAACGGAGGAGATTGCACAGGTTCGTGTTTCCTGACTGGTGAAGCACATGAAACCTCACAGCAGTTTTCGCGGTGGGATATGGTGTTTCTGGTTCCTTTCTGATCTTCAGCTTGGCTGATGGCAAATCTCGCACTATGATTAGGAATCTAGAGCTAAGAGAATCTGTACTTTGCAAAATTAATTTGAAGGATAAACAGGATATAATTGCACTTGATTATTTCTGTAAGAAATAATTTTTTAGTGTCAGTTATCTTTTTAAAAAATCAAATGAAATAACTCCTTTGTAGCCTCTGGCTCTTAACACCCCATTCTGTTAAGTGCTTTGGAGACCTAAGGAACTTCCTGAAATTACAGAATTACTCAATCTAGTGCGTGTGGCCAAGAAAAAAATAGTGGTAATAGGTATTACGCCATGAACTTCTTGGTTTCATGTGAAAAGAACATGAAATTCCTAAATCTGAGGTGACCGTCTATCACGGTTTTCTAGGAACAAAGATAGTTACAAAATCTTAGGGTAGTGGCCAGGCACGGTGGCTCATGCCTATAATCCCAGCACTTTGGAAGGCCAAGACGGGTAGATCACCTGAGGTCAGGAGTTCCAGACCAGCCTGGCCAACATGGAGAAACACCGTCTCTACTTAAAAAAAAAAAAAAAAAAAAAAAAAAGAGGCCGGGCACGGTGGCTCACGCCTGTAATCCCAGCACTTTGGGAGGCTGAGGCAGGTGGATCATGAGGTCAAGAGATTGAGACCATCCTGGTCAACATGGTGAAACTCTGTCTCTACTAAAAATACAAAAAATTAGCTGGACATGGTGGAGCGTGCCTGTAATCCCAGCTACTCAGGAGGCTGAGGCAGGAGAATGGCCTGAACCCAGGAGGCAGAGGTTGCAGTGAGCCAAGATCATGCCATTGCACTCCAGCCTGGGTAACAACAGCGAAACTCTGTCTCAAAAAAAAAAAAAAAAAGAGCTGGGTATGGTGGTGCACACCTGTAGTCCCAGCTACTTGGGAGGCTCAGGCAGGAGAATGGCCTGAACCCAGGAAGCAGAGGTTGCAGTGAGCTGAGATGGCGCCACTGTACTCCACCCTGGGCAACAGAGCAAGACTTCATTCAAAATTAAAAAAAAAAAAAAAAACAGAAATCTTAAGGTGGGCACATTAGTGTCAGTCTAGGAAGATCTAGTTCAGCATTGGGAGAAAAAGTTTGTCTACCTAATACTAGATTTACACTGTGCCTTTCCTATTTCATGATTATACAACTTCTATTTTAGAAATATATGTGGTAATGTGAAGCTCAGGACTCCATCTAACAGGCTCTTGGTGAACAATAGTAGCGATTGAATCAGTCTTTTTTTCTTTGATTTCTACTCACTGGCCCTAGTTTGTTCTTCTGTAGCGAAGGGAGTAAGTATCCTACCCATACACAGTAACTGATGACAGTAACGCCATCGTTTATTGGATACACTTACGTATTGAGCCCTATGCTAACCACTTTCGGCTACAGTACTTTATGTGATCCTCTCAGTAGTCTTACCAGATAGGGAATGTTATTACCCAAGTTGTTCATCTGTTTAGAGTCATCTCTCTGCCTCTTCCACTTCCTTTTCTAAGATAAAATTCCCTGATGTTTTTAACTGTTCCTTGTATTAGAGAATATACAGAACTTGCTCCATCTGTTTTCACTGAGTAGATTCCATCTTTAAATGTGCTGTCCCAAAATCAACGTATGTGTCAGATGTTATGGGATGGTACTGTTGTTACTTAGCATAAAGTGGATGTTACATTAGCGCAGACTGGGATTAAAATAGATTTTAAAAACATTTTTGTTGCAGACATTGTCAAAGTAGATAAAAATTAGGGAAGAGTGTACGAGATCTACAGGTACCCATTACCTGGCTTCTCTGATGATCCCGATATGCCCAGCGTAGTTTATCCGTGTCCCTGCATTGGCTTATCTTAAAACATATCCCTCAAATTACAGAGAAGGGATCTGTATATAAACTGTTTCTCATTATATGTATGTGTGTTTTTTATAAATTATAAGTCATTCCAATAATTGTTCAATTTGGAAGCTACTTTATGTGAGCCATTCTGAGCAGCTCCAACAGTAAACGTTGGTGGTGATGAGTCGTTGTGCTGATAGAAAACAGGGCAGGTCTAAGTGAGCCGGCATCTTGGGGAGCTTTGTGTTGGTGTCTTCCCTTTTCCCCTCTCAGGGGCCCCTTTTGGGGGCACTGCCTGATTTTATTCAACAGCTTCTTCAGTGCCTTACCTTCCAGAGCCCCCAGGCGTTAGTACTGCTGAATGCTTCTCTTCTCTCATTGAAAATACCTGGTCACAGCCGGGCGCAGTGGCTCACGCCTGTAATCCTAACACTTTGGGAGGCCAAGGTGGGTGGATCACCTGAGGTCAGGAGTTTGAGACCAGCTTGACCAGCATGGTGAAACCCATCTATACTAAAAATACAAAAATTAGCCAGGCATGGCGGTGCATGCCTGTAATCCCAGCTACTCAGGAGGCAGAGGCAGGAGAATCACCTGAATCTGGGAGGTGGAGATTGCAAGTAAGCTGAGATTGCGCCACTGCACTCCAGCCTGGGCAACGGAGCGAGACTCCATCTCAAAAAAAGGAAAAGAAAAGAAAAAACCAGGTCTCTTGATCACTTACCTCTTCCTAGTCCAAAGTGTTATCTTCCAAAATCTATTTCTGATAGTAGAGCCACAAAGCATTAATAATTCTTCTGGAAGATGACTGGAAACATGTCAGTTGACATGGTCCACGGGCAGATACATTTGGGAAATTCCGGGCAAACTGAATTTAGTGAATTTCTCTTTTGAAGGACTCTCACATCATCTTGGGGTTGGTTGAAAGTCAGCCAGACTCTCCATGGGTCCTCCAGGCTCTGTAACATCTTGCTGTGGGGAGCCAGCCCTCGGATGCCCCTGCCACGGATTCCCTGCAGCCTGTCTGCACCCTGTGACCATACGTCGTGCAGTACTTCACCATCCTTTAATTGTTATGTGTAGTTTTAGTTGCTAATGAGTTTGTAAGGCTCTCAAGAAAAAAAGACTACCTTTTAGTGTTGTAGGCTCAATCATATTTTTGCATAAACAGAACTCAAGGTGAGTATTGTCTAATTCCAGTGCCATAGCTACTATACCACATTGTCTCTTATTTTTATCTTTTATATTCTTATTAAAAGATACACAGTTAAGTCAAATCAAAACCTTGAGCTAGGTCAGGGTTTGACAGACAATACATGTGAATGAAACCTGGTCCACCACTTGCTTTGGTAAAATTTTTTGGAGTACAGCTGTGCTCATGTATCACATATGGTTTCAACAGTAGGAATAAGACAGATCTCATGGCCCACAAAGACTGAATATTTACTATCTGACATGTTACAGGAAAAGTTAACCAACCTCTGATGTCAGAAGGACTATTTAATAATATTGGTAAACTGTATTTTGAGCCTGATTCCTAGATATTGCAAACATTTGTTATTTTTTTTTTAGCTGATGAAAAACTTTAAAGTTTTTGGTGGCAAATGCAATAATGAATTGACAGTTTTCCACCATTATGCCCTTTTTGGCTTAGACAAAAAAATCTGTAGTGTTTTTACTATTATAAAATCTCAAATGGCAGAAACGTGCACAGAGAGGTAGCATAAAACAGTAATAACTAGTAACAGCGGTAACTTAGAGAAAAGTGTAGTTACTTTCTTCATTTTACGGACATGACTCTAGCCAGGAGAATCACTTCTTGGAATTGCGGGCAGAAAACTCTGATGGTTAGTGTTAACTTCTGAAAGAACCCTGTAGTTCTTTTTGTTAGAACCTGATTTAAAGACTTGATTTGAAGACCCAAGACCAAAGTATACACCTTTCAATTTTGTAGTAATGTATTTCTAGGCAGGATATGTTGGCTGAGTTGCAGTGATTATATAAATTATGATGGCATGCCTAGAAACAGCAAATTGTGAAGCTTGCTTTTAATTACACTGCAAACCTACTGTGTGGCCCTAGCTAAATGACTTGGTTTGTCTTGTCTTACCCCAGAGTCAGAGGTCTTGAGTAACTGACTCATTGCTACTTGCTATTTACCCGTAGTTGAAGATACCCTCTCCACTCCTGATTACCGTCATACAGAGCATGTAGTTGTGAGATCCACGCCTATCCTCTTATCACGTACAGATGTTTGTATATTGTACGGGTTCAGAGACAGGGACAAAAAAAGGAAAGGCCCATATTACGAAACTGGCACTTGAGTCATATGCAAGTTTGTTGGTTTTTGGATGAATTCGCCACACTGATGTTTCGCGTACTTGTCGTGTATCCTTCCCTGTGCTAAGTGCTGGGAGCACAACAGTACATAAAATAGGATCCGTGCCCACACGGCACACAGTCCCGTGTGAGAGAAATGGCCCAGTAAACAGTTACCACGTAGAACACGTCTACTCCAGGTAGAAGAAAGAGGTATAAAATCACTGCAGCTAAAGAGAGCACAGAGAACGTTTTTTGAGACAGTCTCACTCTGTCACCCAAGCTAGAGTGCAGTGGCATGGTCTCGGCTTACGGCAGCCTCCAACTCCCTGGTTCAAGTGATTCTCCTGCCTCACCTTCCCAAGTAACTGGGATTACAGGTGCCCGTCACCACACCTGGCTAATTTTTGTATGTTTAGTAGAGATGGGGTTTCACCACATTGGCCAGGCTGGCTTGAACTCCCGACCTACAGTGATCTGCCTGCCTCGGCCTCCCACAGTGTTGGGATTAAAGACATGAGCCACTGCCCCCAGTCTAGAGAACATTCTTAGCACTTTCAAGGACATGGAGCTTGTTTCATGCAGTGCCGGGTTTGACAGGAGTGAGAAGACAGGAAGCCAGAGAGGAAACAAGATTGAAGGGCCTCGTGAACTTCATTGAGGGAGTTTGGCCTTTATCCTGGCCAGGCGGTCGCTGAAGATGATGTCAAGCAGGAGAGTGTATTGATTCTTCTTGACCTTAAAGAAGGATCCCAGCTGAAGAAAGTGCACACACCTTTGCTCATATATACAAAGTTAGATGAAATGAATTAACGATGTTAGGTGTTTTCAAGAGTGAAAACAGACTTCATTAGTATAGTTAGTTACTATATGTAATGGACTTTATTTTTCAAAATAGAAATAAAAATTAGATAGTTTGGAAAGAAGGGAAAAATGCAATAAATCTATAATGCCATAGCCTAAGAGAATTTATTTGAATTACAACGCTATTGAATTATCCTAACATTGTAATGTAAGCGCTTAGATATCTTACTGCCTCAATAGCTGTGGAATTAATACTTCTCTGATACATTTACAGGAACGACAGAAGCAGCTTGAGAGTCTTGGAATATCTCTTCAGTCTTCGGGCATCAAAGTCGGGGATGATAAATGCTTCCTTGTTAATCTGAATGCTGACCCAGCTCTGAATGAGCTTCTGGTGTACTATTTAAAGGTGAAGTAATGTGCTGTGCTCCTAGTTTCTTGTTATGAAATAGGATAATAGTTCACTTTATCCTATTAACTTGGGGAACCATGCATACTCAAAAAACAGAGTTAGGAAATTGTTTTTATTTGAATAAGCTGGAGTCAGGGAACCATCTTGGGTTTCTGGGCTCCGTTTCCTTTTTTAGTCTTTCATGTAGTTCAACTTGACAATATAAAAAAAGATACTCTGATGTGATTTCCAACAAGTTAAGTAACTTTCCTACCATTATTTAATAAGAGTTGTATCAGGGAATTAAGTAGCTAACTTTAAAAATGGATGACTTGAAAGGCTAGATGATTCATTTCATAAGTACACTAAAGCCTTTGTGGTTATATGAAGCACTTTCTTTTGTGAGCAGTTTGTTAGCTCACGAGAAATGTATAAAGTTCCTAGGACCAGTTGGTATGAAATTTATGTTTCCAGTAACTCTTAGGAAAATTTAAAAATTTAGGTTGTCAATCTATTTTTTAAAAATATAGGTTACTTAGAGACTGAGCGAGTCAGAGCATGGAACAGAAAAAAGGAGAAATATTGGTATCCACTGAAATCTGTAAATCGTGGGACATGTTAGGAAGATAAGAGACAGCTTCAGAATAAGCCTGAAGCCTGAGACACTCCACAGATTCGAGGAGTGTCCAGAATGGGTTGTGTCAAGCCCAGAGCACAAATTACTTGTTATATATGATGGACTGCACCACTCTGACACAGGGTTGATAATGGTTACGACTCAATTTCTTTCCCCTCACATAAGTGGATTCAGTGAATGTGACCAGAAAAGTAAATTTAACAAGCTGACTACGTGGGAGACAGCTCCAAGAGAATTCTGTGGTTTCATTTCAGAAAAGCCTGGAGAGGTCCTGGGGTATTGGCTTTGTGTCATTTTGAGAAGGCCCGTTGTTACTAAGTATCTTACATAGTGTGTTGATGTGCTGTGAGCAAGGCTGTGTCTTTGATGCATTCCTTCCTGTGTGCATGTCTCAGGTTGAGGTTCAGTGGCAGCAAAGCTGGGGTGGGAGGGAGTGGCCTGTCTCTCTAGTCTGTGGCTAAGCCCTTTGCTCCCTCTAATCTAGTTCCTTTGTAAATAGAGGCAAGTGTCTCAGGCTGGTTTGCCAGGTTTCTGTGAGGGTTGGAGTTACAGAAGCACTTCATAAACAGAAGCACTATACAAAAAAAAAAAAAAAAAAAAAAGATTCCACATTCCACTTTCTTGTTTGATACTCTGTATGGTTTATTATACACATACTGTCTTTGCCTATTAAAAAATGGTGTATTATCAGTTGGGCACGGTGGCTCATACCTATAATCCCAGCACTTTGAGAGGCTCAGGTGGGTAGATCACTTGAGATCAGGAGTTCAAGACCAGCCTGGGCAACATGATAAAACTCTTTCTCTACTAAAAGCATAAAAATTAGCCAGGAGTGGTAGTATACACCTGTAGTCCCAGCTACTTGGGAGGCTGAGGCAGACGAATCACTTGAACCCAAAAGGTGGAGGTTGCAGTGAGCTGAGATCATGCCATAGCACTCCAGCCTGGGTGATAGAGCCAGACTCCGTCTCAAAGAAAAAAAAAAGGTTGTAGTGTCACATTACTTACTTTGCTTCTGAACAGTGCTGGCAGCATTTTGAGTCAGGATATTCATATGAGTGTGACCAGGACAGTAAAGCTAATGAGCTGACTACGTGGGAGGACATGCAATGTTAGAATAGAACCTGAGTATTCTGTCCTTTTCATTTCTCAGAACTAGAAATTCTTTTTCTTTCCATTGTAACGTAGTTTAAATTGGGACACACAAACACACACGTCAAGAAAAAACTCGGATTCATATCTGCTCCTTGACTAAAAACTTAAAGAAGCTGTTTAAAGATGTTTGGAGAGTCATCAAATGTTTCTGGTCATCTTGTATGGAGGTGTTTGGGTTCTGTTTCTGGCTGTGTGGCCAGCCCTGTTTGGCAGAGTCCGAGGCAGTGTTGATTTCTTGACTGCCCAAGCTAACCCCAAACCGAGCATATCTTCAACACAAAGCACATTTAAAAGGATGATCTCAGCCCAAAGACAGTTTTTGCTTCAGTAAAGTGATACCATGATGTGAGATGGTAGAATTTGGAGGCTGAGCATTTTTATTTCTTTGCCTTAAAATTCAAAAGTCAATTTAGATGCTGGGCAGATGACTTCACATCTCTGGATGACTTAAGCCACTCCATGTGGAAGTGAAGGCATTGGATTAAAACATCTCTGAAGTTTTTCTAGTTCCAGTTGTACAGTTCTCTTACTCTTCTAGAATATACACCCTCTTTCTTTATCCTGGAATACTTTATAGTAGCATACTTTAGAACCATTATACCCATCTATCAATAAAGAGACTGAGATGCTGTCCCTGATTAACTTTATCTTACTTTGATTACCTGGGCACACAAAGGGAAATGATTGTACATTTATTTATATTTTATATTTTATATTTATTTAATGCCTACATATGCCAGTCATTGGTTAAGTGCTTGGAATACAAGATGGACAGTCAACCCACAGTCAGTTAGTGACATGGAAGGAGTTAAAAGAGGGCAGGATGACAGTGGCTTTTTCTAATTGTGAACTCAGGAAACAACTCCCTGAGGATGTGACATTAAAAGCTGAGATAGAAATGCTAAGAAATGACCCATATCAGGATCAGGGGAAGAACGTTTCAGACAGAGGAAACAGCTAGTAAAAGGCATTAGGATGGAAATAGGTTCAGTGTGCTCCAAGAACAGATGGAAGTTCCATGTGGCTGGCACATGCTCTGTGAGGGGGAGATGGTGGGAATGAGGGTCAGGCAGAGATAGGCAGGGGCAGGTTATAGAATGCTTCGTAAGCCTGGGTGAGAATTTGGGCTTTATTGGAAGTTCAAAGAGAAGTCACTAGAAGGTTTTAGTCTTATTTATTTTTATTTTATTTTTTTGAGGCACATTCTCTCTCTGTCACCCAGGTCATGGTTTATTGCAGCCTCAGTCTCCTGGATTGAAGTGATCTTTCTGCCTCATTAAAAAAAAATTTTTTTTGAGATGGGATCTCGCTCTGTCACCCAGGCTGGAGTGCCAGTGGCGTCATCTCTGCTCACTGCAATCTCTGCCTCCCAGGTTCAAGCACTTCTCCTACCTCAGCCTCCAAAGTAGCTGGGATTACAGGTGTGCACCACCATGCCTGGCTAATTTTTTTTGTATTTTTAGTAGATACAGGGTTTCACCATGTTGGCCGGGCTGGTCTCAAACTCCCGACCTCAAGTGATCTGCCCACCTCAGCCTTCCAAAGTGCCGGGATTACAGGCATGAGCCACTGTGCCCAGCCTCAATTTTTTTTTTCAGTAGAGACAAGGACCAGCCCAGGCTGGGTCTTGATCTCCTGTGCTCAAGCAGTTCTCCTGCCTTGGATTCCCAAAGTGCTGGGATTACAGGTGTGAGCTACCAGGCCCAATCTTAGAAGGTTTTAAATAGGAGATGACATGACCAGCTGTTGTGGTGGGAGCAGAAGGGGTTGTCCTGCAATGGAGACATAGTAGGAAGCTCTGTATCCACAGGCAAGAGATCCTGGAGGCTGAATTGAGGATGTGGTCATGGAGGTGGGGAAAACAAGCTGATTCTTGATAGACTTTGGAGGAAAGATCTGTAAGATTTTCCCTGATTGACATGGGGTGGGTATGGGCTTGTAAGTGAAAGAAAGAGGACTGACTCAAGGATCATATCTAAGCCGTTCAGTTGACTGACTAGGGGTGGTACCATTATTATTGGAGAAGGAAATTGACTTCTGTTGAGTTGGGGGAGATGGGAACAAGACTTTCGCTTTGGCCTTTGTTCCCTTTGACATATCTTCAGACATCCAGGTTGTGTGTGTCAAGTAGGCTGAGTAGGCAGAAAACAGTAGTGGCTAAGGCTGGGCACAGTGGCTCACACATGTAATCTCAGTACTTTGGGAGGCTGAGGTGGAAGGATTGCTTGAGCTCAGGAGTTTGAGATCAATGTGGACAACACAGTGAGACCCTGTCTTTCCAAAAAATAAAAAAGATTAGTTGGTCTAGGTGGTGCCTGCCTGTGATCTCAGCTACTCAGAAGGCTGAGACAGGAAGATTGCTTGAGCCCAGGATGGTGAGGTTGTAATGAGATGGATAGTGTGTCTGTACTCCAGCCTGGGTGACAGAACAAGGCCCCATCTGAAAAAAATAAAAATAGGGACTAAGACTGCAATACTGGTCATGGAGGTGGGGGAAAAATGGAACTAAAGTATGTAGCTCCTGACTGGTGATGGAGATGTAGTTTATTTGAAGATGGCATTTAAAGCCATGGGAGAGGGTGAGTTGGTCTAGGTCAGGGTCAACCATCTACTCTTCACAGGCCAAATCTAGCTCTCTTCCTGCTTTTGTTTGAATCATGCCTGGCTCCATTTGCTTTTAAAAAATCTTTTAGGCCAGGTGTGGTGGCTCATGCCTGTAATCCCAACACTTTGGGAGGCTGAGGTGGGTGGATCACTTGAGGTCAGGAGTTCAAGACCAGTACGGCCAACATGGTAAAATCCTGTCTCTACCAAAACTACAAAAAAATCAGCTGGGCATGGTGGTGCATGTCTGTAAATCTCAGCTACTTGGGGGTCTGAGGCGGGAGAATAGCTTGAACCCAGGAAGCGGAGGTTGCAGTGATCCGAGATTGTACCACTGCACTCCAGCCTGTGGGATAGAGCGAGATCCCATCTCAAAAATAAAATAAGAATAAACATAAAAAGTATTTTAGCTAAAGTAGTAAGACAACATAAGAGGGCTCAGTGTAAACGATTTCAGTTGTACAGTATTAATCATGAATTTGATTCTTTTTAGGAACATACATTGATAGGGTCAGCAAATTCCCAGGATATCCAGCTGTGCGGCATGGGGATTCTTCCTGAGCACTGCATCATAGACATCACGCCAGAAGGCCAGGTTATGCTGACTCCTCAGAAGAACACCAGGTAATGTACTTGAATTAGTGTTCATATCATGAGAGTTTTCAGAGGAAGAAAGTACTCTAGAGGCGACAGTGGTCTTTGTTGCTTTTAAGTTGATGTCATTAAGCTCTCCAGTTGGTGAGGCGGGCCCCGTACGTATAGCTTTAATGCCTCCCACACCTGCTCCTTCCTCTCAATAGGCACTGCCATGGTTTTATGTATTTAGTTCCTCATCAAGTGTTGATGAGAGCCCCTGCCAACACCGTGAGCTGCCTGCTGGTTCACTCACCACAGCCCTGGAAGGCTTTCGTCTGTCTGTGATGGAAAATCCCTTACAGCCCCCGGTTTATCTCCTCCTCCTCTGTACCTGCCAGCTCTTGGGCCCACTGACTCCTGTTGGACCTGCAGGGTTAAGTGCTGCCATGTCCCCTGCGGGGAGGTCCCTGTTTGGTCTGTATGCAGTGTCCTTAGGAGGTACAGACCATCCCCCTCTCATGGCAGTGCTTCTCAGTGTCTGCCTGTGGGTTGTGAACCCTTATTACCCCACTGGACCGTGAGCTGCTTGAGGACAAGGGCCTTTCTTTTTTTGATCCTCCATTCCTGGCGTGTAATATGAGACTAGTACACAGGTAGTTACTACAGCATGGAGGAATGAAGGGGCTCCACGTTTTATGAATTACACATTTGTCAGTTTTTTTCCTTCAGCTGTAAAGCTGTTATCCCTTGTTACTGAGCTGGGAGTCTAACAGCCTCTAACGGTTAGACAGTGGTTAACTGAATTATGTTGCTCTTTCAGATGTTGTTTTGTTTCATTTTATGATATGAAAAAAATCATTAATATCACTGATTTTATTCATAAAGTCTTCAAGTATTGAGAAGCTCTCAAGCTCTGGGGAAGGATCAAGTGAGAAAACAGGAGCAGAAGCTGGTGTGGCCCTCACAGCTGTGCTGTGCTTTCATGAGGCCATAAATAATCACAGAGAACCCCAGCCTCAGGCAAGGGTCCTCCAAGACCAGGATGCAGTAAGATAGAGCAGGCCATGTAGTCATTTCATTTAAGCACAGACAAAAACATGGTCACTGTGGCACCCTAAGAATACTCTCCTCTGAACCAATGTGAGTGACTTCTATTTCTCCACCAATTACAGCATTATTCTGTTCTAGCTCCCTGCACCAAAGGATACGATTTTGTGAAATACTCATTTATAGGATTACTCCCACTTTCTGACAGTACCCAGCTTATGTGGAACCCTTGCCTCCTTAAATTGTCTCTGAAGTCATCCACCCAGAGCCCAAATCTTAAAACAGCTTCTGTCTTAGGCTGGCTCCCTGCTTCCCCTCCCCTCTTTACCTCCACCCTCTTCTCCTCCCCGCCCCCCTTCTCTGCCCAACTTCCTCCCCTTGCCTTCTTTTCTCCTCTTCCCTTCCCTCCTTTTCTTCCATCCTTACCTTCCATCCTTTCCTTCACCCTTCTTGACAGGGCCTTATTCTGTCACCCAGGCTGGAGCACAGTGGTGCAGTTATAACTCACTGCAGCCTCCCAACTCCTGAGCTCAAGTGATCCTCCCATCTCATCCTCCTGAGTAGCTGGAACTACAGGTGCTTGATACCATACCCGGCTAATCTTTTAAAAACTTTGTTTTGTAGATACAGGGTCTTGATATGTTGCCCAGGTTGGTCCTCAACTTCTGGGCTCAAGTGATCCTCCTTGACCTCACAAAATGCCGGATTACAGGCGTAAAACACTGCGCCTGGCCAAGATCAGTTACTTTTATTGTTTAAAAACCTATATCATGAATGAAATCTAGATAGGAAATAAGATTTTGCATGTATGCATACACATAAATCATGAATGCTATATTTCCAGGTAAATGTTACATAGCTTTACAGAGTTTAGAGAAACTAAGATACTCTAAGTTTAAACAAACTAAGATAGCTGGGGTGATTGGCATCTCTTACAGAGGAAGTAGAAACCCAGCTGGGCTTGGATTACTGAGTAAGATTAGGAGGGTAAGAGGAATGGGAACCTTACTCCAGGTTGTAGGACCGATAGGAGCCTGGATTTGGAGGAAGAGTTGATCATGTGTAGTGTATAGGAAATAAGCCTTTTTTTTTTTTGGCAGGAGTTAAGAGGCCTTCTTTGTGGGAGGAAGAGCCTTTAAAGTTAAAGAATTTCAGCCAGGCACAGTGACTCATGCCTGTAATCCCAGCACTTTGGGAGGTTGAGGTGGGCGGATCACCTGAGGTCAGGAGTTTGAGACCAGCCTGACCAACATGGAAAAACCCCATCTCAACTAAAAATACAAAATTAGCTGGGCTGGCCATGGTGGTGGTGCACGCCTGTGATCCCAGCTACTCGGGCAGCTGAGGAATTGCTTGAACTTGGGAGGTGGAGGTTGCAGTGAGCCAAGATCACGCCATTGCACTCCAGCCTGGGCAACAAGAGCAAAACTCCGTCTCAAAAAAAACAAAAAAACAAAAAAAACAAAAAAACAGAATTTGTACTGGATAGCCTATATCTTAGTAAACGAGCCCTTCAGCAGGAGAGGGACACGATGACACTGGTGTCCCAGGAATATCAGTGTTACCGTGCTATGCATACTCGTCTATTTATTTCCTGCCCTTCCAAATTCTTCCCTTCATGGTATTCCCCCACCACTTCTGTTGAATGCCATTATCAAGATAAGCAGCACAGTGGAACTGATAAATCTTCCTTGTGTTGACAGGATGTGATCATTTTTCCTTGCTATAGAGCTTTAATATAGGTCTCATTTCTCATTATCAGTAGACCTTCCTGGTGGCTGGTTGAATGGTTCTTTTCCTTCACATAGATTGGACATACTTATTTTTGTTGTATATTGCTACCATCCTTTCATTATTGGCTGTAATGGTTCCCTGTTTACTCCTTAATATACTATATAACAAATTTAGAACTTTTAAAAATGGAGGCTATCTATTGATCTCTCTAGTACTTCATACCATAAATATCTTAAGTAACTACATAGCACTTGGAACTTTGAAAAATGGGGATAATAAACTGATATACAGGCACATGTTGGAGACCTTGTAGGTTCAATTCCAGACTTCCACAATAAAGCAAATATCACAGCAAAGCAAGTCACACAAATTTTTGGTTTCCCAGTGCATATAAAAGTTAGGTTTATACTATAGTCTACTAATTGTGCCATAGTGTTATATCTTAAACAACATACATCCCTTAATTAAAAAATACTTTACAATACTAAAAATATACCAAAAAGTAAAGAGCATCAACATAATGAAGAATTTACATCAACGAATGGACAAAACAGCCAGTTCACATCAAATGGCAGTAATCCTAAATTTAAATCGACTAAATCCGCCAATCAAAAGATATAGCCAAAACCCAACGGTATGCTACATCCAGATCCATTTCACATGCAAGGATACACAAAGACTCAAAACAAAGGGATGGAGAAAGATTTACCAACCAAATGGAGAGCAAAAATAAATAAATAAATAAAAAGCAGGAGTTGCAATTCTCGTATCTGATAAAATAGATTTCAAAGCAACAAAGATGTAGTGGTAAAAGGATCAATGCAACAATAAGAGCTAATGATCCTAACACCCAGATACATAAGACCCATAAAGAGACTTAGACTCCCTAGACTCCCACACAATAATAGTGGGAGACATCAACATCAATATTAGATAGATCAACGAGACAGAAAATTAATAAGGATATCCAGGACTTGAACTCAGATCCAGAACAAGTAAACTTAATAAAAATTTGTAGAGTTCTCCACTTTAAATACATAAAATATACATTCTTGTCAGTACCACATCACACCTACTCATAGATTTAAATGAAATATTGATCGGCCATTATTAAGCACAATTATTGGCATAAAAGGTTTTCAATACCCATTTTTAGAATAAAGCAACATTCCTGTTCTCTCTCCCTCTTTTTCTCCCTCTTTCTTCCTGTCCTTCACTCCTTTTTTTTCTTTCCTTCTCTCTTTTTTTTCCAAGGGAAAAAAAAAGCAGAATCAGAGCAGGCTGATTCAACTAGAAAGCTGAGACTTTTTTCTCCCTATCCCCTGCTGTACCTCATTGGTGTTTCTATCCTTCAGGAACATACAGTCTACGCCAAGGCAAGGTAGGAGTTACAGGAAAAATCATATTCACATAAACCATCTTCTGATTTCTATGTTCAGGCCCTTGTCTTTCCCCACCCACTCCCACTCACTACCATCTTGTGTCACCACTTGAGCATTCAATATTGCACATTTAATAGGTGCTTGAGAAATATTGTCCATGTTCCTCACTATCTGCCTACCTGGCTTTGTGGGGGGTGTGGGGGGGGAGATTTTTCTTATTGTGGACAAGACAGTCCCTACTCATTGTGCCATATAATAGCAGCCTGGCAGCTAGAAAGCTTAGTCTCA